>OZ008371.1:190958992-192225597 GCA_963931995.1 Phaonia tiefii
TTTAACAGCTGTTCAAAAATACAAACTAGTGCATTTTTTTAAAAATGGAAAAAAGTGAATTTCTAGTTCTCATTAAACATTATTTTTTGCGAAATAAAACCGTCAATCAAACCAAGGAAAAGTTTGATAAATACTATAGGGACTCTGCACCATCGATTTCAATTGAAAAAAAGTGGTTTACAGACTTTCGTTTAGGTCGCACAAGTACAAATGACGCTGAACGTTCTGGACGGCCAACTGAGGTCAATACACCCGAAAATGTCGAAAAAATCCACGATATGGTGTTGTCCGATCGAAGAGTAAAAGTGCGTGAGATTGTTGATGCCATAGGCATTTCATAAGGCAGTGTGGTTTCGATTTTAAATGATCAGTTGGGTTTAAGAAAGCTGTCTGCAAGATGGGAGCCGCGTTTGCTCTCAGTTGACCATAAATGTAATCGTGTGACAACTTCCAAGGATTGTTTTGAGTTCTTTAATTGGGCTACGAATTGGTATTAGCCATTTTTTCTGGATTAAGCCCCCAAGTGACTATTCCCTATTTCCAAACCTAAAGAAATGGCTCGATGGAAAGAGATTTAGCTCCAACGCTAAAATTCTTGATGAAACAAATGCCTATTTTATGAACCTCGAAAAATGTTTTTTTTTGGTAGGGATACAAAAAATTAAGAAACGTGGGACTAAGTGCATTGAACTAAAAGGAGATTATGTTGAAAAATATGTATTTTTTGCAAAAAAAAACTGTATTTCATTCAAAAAGTCACTGACTTATTGATCGGCCTCTTACTACCAATAAAATATAACAAAAAAGTCCAAAAATCGTTTAAATTTCACAGTTTTTCACCAAAACGGCATGACAACGACAACAATTTTTGTAATTCCATTTACGTCAAACAACTCAATTTACGTCAGATAACTCTCTATCGCACCGACTGATTGCAAAAAAGGTGGTAATAATATCACAACTTCTAAACTATTTGTCGGATCGTTTAAGAACGTACTACAGGGTGTCTCACTAAGAATGCACATTTTCATTTTACAAGAAAAACAAATAGTTTTTGATTTAATTTTATTTATTTTTATTGGATTATAAAGAAGACATTTTCCGATTAAGTATGGAATAAAATGCCCGTCAAATGGCTCTCACGGCTCTTATGACAGGCCATTGCACTTTCAAGAAATTTTCCATAACTTTTTCACAGAGATTTGGATGTATCTCAACGATGGCGCGTTGGATATCGGATTTGAGCTCAGGAATTATTTCTCGGTTATTCGCATAAACCCAAGATTTTACAAAACCCAAAGAAAGAAATCGCACGGCGTTAAATCGCATGATCTTGGTGGTCAGTTGACATTAGAATTTCTTGAGATAATTTGTTCTGGAAATCGTTGCTGCAATAAATCGATTGTTTCATAAGCGGTGTAGCGGGTGTCGCCGTCTTGCTGAAGCCACATGTCGACAAGATCCATGCCGTCCAGTTGAGGCCACAAGAACTCCGTTATCATGTTCCTGTAACGAATGTCGTTCACAGTCAATGCAATTTCGGCCTCATAATCGGAAAAGTAAGGCCCAATCACGCCGCCTGACCAAAATCCGCACCAGACAGTTGCGCGTTAGGGGTGCATTTTATACATTCACGAAGCCATTCAGATAGAAAGGTGCTTCATCGGAGAAGATGATTTGTGATGTGTTAACATCTATAGGCATGGGTAGGGCAACCTATCAAAGTGAACACATACAAACAACACACGGCGTTAGTATCACATACGTAGTTGTTGTACAAAAATAGTCTCCCCCTGAAAATAACTATGATGGTATTGATGTAGCGGCAGCGAACAAACAAACAGATCGTCATAGTATTGAATAGTATAGAGAACTCACGGAACGAATTGTATGACTCCAAAGAACTGGCGACATCTGGCGAATGATTCAAAACGAATTAGTTTTTGTCATAACTTGGTCCATTCATAATTTTGATGTGAAACATTGATGCCTTTTGAAACATGTATGCTTTTTGTATTGTTTTATGTAATTACATTGTCAAAATGGTGCATTTATATTGAAATATTCTATAAAGAGAATAAGACTCGTTTATGCTCTTTTACTCAGACTCTCTGTATGAGAGCGGAAAAAGGGTGAAATAATTTCTCTATACTATTCAATACTTTTTCTTGTCGCTCTGTTTATGACAAAACAAAAACAATTATTTCAGTGAGCTATTTATTTTAACAATATTACATCTAATATTAAAGCAGATGTTAGAAAAACAAATTGCAATAGCAAAAGAGCCTTCAGCAAAAAAACAATTCTTTTTTATATTATGCAATGTAACATTTACTAATGTGTTCATAGAAATCGAGCAGGTACCGTGTAACAAAAAGGTGTTAACACATCGCCCATGAGTTCGAAAACTCATTGATTTGAACTCACTTTGCTCCGTTACCCATTACGAAGTAATGTTTTCAAGAGACTGACCGGTATGTTACGAACAGGAGTCTAACTGTCCATACCCAACCTAGTTGCTTAAAATTTGTTGACCACTGTGCGAATGGTTGACATATTAGTTGCACTTTCTCAATTGAAAATTCTTCGAAGTTTGCGAGCGGCCTTAGCATAACTTTCCAAATTTTTGTAACAAGTTTTCACACTTTTAATAATCGGAATCAACATATGTGACAGCTGCCAAATTTCAGAGTTGTCAGTTGTACAGGAAAGAAATGACACTAAATTTAAAAAGTGCAATCTTACTGAGGCAAATGTGTAGAGAAGGAGTCAGGCTGTTAGGATATTGGATTTGGTGGAACACAGTTGTTACGCCGAATTTGGTACAGGGTGTCAAAGTGGACTGCTTTGGTGCTATTGATGTTTTGAAGACCTGTAACTTCTACTATTTTGAATCGATTTTTAAGACTTTTAGTCATCTTCTAAGAGAGGTAATCAAAAAATACGCTAAAATATGTGATTTATCTTGTACCATTCAAAAGATATTTGAAAACAAAAATAAAAAATATAAATTTTTGTTCTGCCATTCAGATGAAACTGGTTGAAGATGATTTGTATCGAGAAATAAGCATTCACTTAACTTTGCTCCATCTCTCATTGAACGAGTTGCAGGCGCTGTGCATGGTCTACTGGTTTGAGCTCCTGAGTCAGCGGAATTTTGTACGGTTGAAAGTGGAGGTCTTTCGTCAAAATTCGCTCCGTGATGTTTCATGAAATTTGAATCTGTTGTGAACGATGCCAAATTGATCTTCCTGGGTTTTTGGAGTCACTCTCGATTACAGCAGTAATGAGAGGCCTGCCGGTACACACAGACGAATTACCGGCCATAATCCGCGGTCAAATTTCTGAGCTGCCATTTGCACAGAAAAATATGACATAAAAATTTACTTTTCGGTGACTTTTGACTCACTTTTACAGTGACACCCTTTAGTTTAAAGAACATTTCATCTGTTCTTTTGTTTTGCTGATGCATAAATCTTAGGACGAGTATAAAGATTTATAAAAAGTTGTTTGAATCCTGGTATCGTTTGAGATGTTAAACTCCTTCTAATGAAAATAACGACTACGAAATGACAACGTAGTATGTAGCTACATTTTATGGGCTCTCAAGTTTCACGTGCAAATCGATTTTCTGTGTGTGTTTAATGATATTGATTTTTGTCATAGGATGTTCAAATTACTATCAACGTTTTGTTGTAATCGATAAAGTACTCAACTATTATAGTTTTGAATAGCCAGTTACACTCACAGACGGACGTAGCTCAGATGCTCCAAAAATGTCTAAAACGAATTTGGTACCTAGGCTCAAATGTGGCTCGTACTATGTGTTACACTTTTCGTCCTATCAAATGACATGTAGTCCCATGCCTATGAGTGAGACTATAAAAAGGCTATTCAATTATATGAAATTCTTCCGAAATCTTTCTAATGTTTCATATTATAGTTTCAAATTTTTTCATGGAAACATCTATATGCAGTAGGTTTGTTGTCACTTGAACGTCTGTTAAACACACAAAATCTATATCATTTATGTACAAATATCGTACAGTCGTAGCTAATCACACATTATGATGTAAGGTCTAGTTGGTTGGTTAACTCGCTTGGTATGAACACTAGTTCTTGTGATAAACGCGTATACATCTTATCTCAACATACTGCAAATATATGTATGTATGTGCATGTAGGTACCCGGATATACATCGTAATCTGTACGTGCCAAAACATATGTCACACAGAGAAAATTGGTCATAAAAGATGAATCCGTAGTTCCAGCTGTAATTCCACACACGCATACATGCAATCATGTTTCCAAGCAAAACCATAAACCAAATGATATAAAATTCCAACTTACTCAGCAGAATTATAACAAAAGGCTTTTGTTGTCGTAGTATGAAACCACTGGAAAGGTTTGGTTAATTTTACTACGGGATATTTGTGCTCGAATTGACAGTTGGTAAAATGTTTGGTCATACGCAGAGGTTGAGCTACACGATAGTACAGTAGCTTGAAAGGACTGTTCTTCGTATCTGCGATCGAATTTAGAATTGTAATATTCATTGTCATTCTGCTATTAAAAAAAATCATTATACTTTATTTTAGTTATTTTTCTACTATTGCCCCATTTTTTAATATTTCAATTAGTCGACAGCACTACAAGGTTCACCGAATCCATAACTGCCCAATAAGCACAAAGATGGACTCGGATCCGATTCGGTTTGAGTCCGACACATCGCATTACGCTTTCGCTTATCCGATTCGGATTCAATTCGATCTTGACATGTCGGATTTCTGTTTCTGTGATCGATCCGAATCCGGTTTGAATGCGACACATAGCATTACGCTTTCGCTGATCCGATTCGGATTGGATTCGGTCCCCACATATCGGATTTCGCTCTGACAGACTACGGTTTGAGTCCGACATATCGGATTTCGATTTCTCTGATTCGATTCGGATTCAATTAGGTATTGATATGTCGGATTTCTCTTTTTCTGATCCGATTCGGATCCGGTTTGTGTGCGATATGTAGGATTATACGCTTTCGCTTATCCGATTCGGATTCAATTCGATCTCGACATGTCGGATTTCTGTTTGTCTGATCCGATTCGAATCCGGTTTGAGTGCGACACATAGCATTACGCTTTCGCTGATTCGATTCGGATTCGATTCGGTCCCGACATATAGGATTTCACTGATCCAATTCGGATATGGTACAGATAAGGTTTCGCTGATTCAATTCAAGTACCCAAGAATAAATATTTTAGTGTTTTTAGTTAAAGTTATGTTATATTTAAATTTTATATTTCAGATTATTTGTATTTTATATCTTACTTTTCATTTTAAAACGGACATAATATTAGTGTATATGTGGTACAAAATAGAGTTCTTTCCATAATCTAATTTTGAAAGCCTTTTTTAAATCGAATACGTTTTGTTTGGAGTTTAATTTTCCACCACAAATTTTAATATGACTTTTACATCGGATCTTTCTCGTTTCCGAGTTGATTTTGAGATTCGTTCCGCATATACAGAAATGGAACAACGATCTCGAATGCGAGTTTATTTTGAAATCGGTTCCGATCCATTTCGAGATTGGACCCAACCCCATTTCGAGGCGAAAACTGCTGAAAACAAAAATGTGCTAGACAACAATCAAACAAAAAATGGCAGATCTGCAATTCACGGGTAAATGTTTCCAAACATATTCATGGTTCCAGCAATATGTTGCTGGGGCCGTTTATTTTCTACGTGTACATACAAATGTATGAACGGTTGCTATTTATATGTCGGGTCCAGTAATATAAAAACAATCAATTATCATTGGAAATGGATTTATTATTTTTAAAAATATTCAGATCTTCAATTCATGGCAAAATGTTTACAAACATACACATGTTTCCTGCAATATGTTGCTGGGGCCGTTTATTTTCAGCGTGTACATACAAATGTACGTACTGTTGCTATTTGTATTTCGGGTCAAGCACTATAAAAACAATCAATTATCATAGGGAAGGGTTTTATTGTTTTTAAAACTATTCTCCGTGAAGATCAGTACACTTTTGCGTGCGTTCAAACCAATTTTCGAAGCATTTTTTCCACTCCGATTGAAACACCTCCAAAATATGGATTTTTGAACGCTTCAACAGCTGCTTCGGGTGTCGAAAAACGTTGACCACGCACCAAAAGGAAGTCATTGGGTGCCAAATCAGGGCTGTACGGCAGATGACCCACCAATTCGACGTGTTGAGTGCCCAAAAATAGCCCATTGTTTCAGCTGATAATCCGTCTTCTCTTGTTGGGTTTCGCTACTTCTTCGAACACTGTTGGCAAACAGATGGTGGTATACCACTCAAAATTGACCTCATTGGTTCCACTAAAGACACTGTGGTCAGATGACCGGTTACACCGAAAAAACGCGATCATTTGCTTCGATGTGCTTCTTCCACGAACAACTTTTGTTGGATTTAGCCCGTCTTGAAAGAACCATACGGTCGATTGCTGTTTTGTTTCGTGCTCATATGCATAGATTCTTGATTCCTCACCTGTTACCTTGTTATACACGGCATTTGAGTTACCGCGGTTGTATTTTTTTCAACATTTTATTGCTCTAATCGACACCAGCCTTGTTTGAGCATTCGCCAAATTATGTGAGATCCAACGAGAACAAACCTTTTGTCCCAGCGAAATGAACATGCAATAGCCTATTGATGCTTGTCTTACTAATGCCCAAGGATGCCTCAATCTCACGGTATGTCATATGTCGATCTGGCTTTATCAGTTCACGCGCAGCATCGATGGTTTCAGGCAAAACGACCGAAGTTGGACGACCTTCATGAAATTCATTCTGGATCAAACGGCGCCCGAGACTGAACTTTGAGGGTGCTTCATCACCATAAGTCGAAACAAGTTGATTGAGACACTCTTTTGGTCGATAACCCACGCCGCAAATCGTACAAAATCATCGCACAAACATTTTCATGGGTTAGTTCTATTTTTTTTTGTAAATACAACAAATAGTTCTCGTAAGTGAAAACATTCTATGTATGTTTATGCTAAACAATTTCAAACTTTCCAATGGAAGTTCCAGTTTGCATCTGGCAACAGTAGTATTGCATGGACCCAAAATATAAATAGAAACCCTTTATGTATTGATGCATTTTCTCATTTCCTATTATATTAAGAATATTTATTTTAGCTTTTTGTTACATTAGAGGTCAAATATAATAATTGTATAGGAAATGACAAAAGGTCACCACGTTTGGAGACGTCTTGGCCAACTGAAACACTGATGAATAGTGACCTAAGGACGACTTTTGTACATGTCATAAGATGATCGCGACTATTGAGAAACCGCGGAAGATTGCTGTGCACCATTTAACAAATGTATGAAAATATCAGGGGGTGTCATGAATTTTATTGTATGGACTCCGTCATGCCATTTCTACGTCACTGATGATGTGTTTAGGAAATTTCCATCAGGGTAAGAATGAATAAATATATAACTTTCTACTTGAGGCAACCATTTATATACACAATATTTAAAGCACCATTTTTTAGGATCGGGCCTTCAAGAATTTTAGTCATCTTCTCAGATAAAAATCGGGATTCTTTAAAATATTTTGATCTTGCAAACGATTTTTGAACCACTGTGTCACACGAACTTTTGTATAAATAATTAACCACAAAGTCTTATTTCAGTTATCATCAGTCATCGATGTCGAATCCCTACCACCACAGCAGCAAAACAAGACACCCAGCACTCGACACATAACGTACTGTGACAATACACTGTGACAATACAAACACCCATACTCACATACATACATCTATGCACACATACATATAAGCTGCCAGTTGGTGAATGATAAATAATTTAAATAAATATTATTCAAGTAAACGCAATAAAATGAGAGAAAATGCAAAAACAATCAAAGGAGATGATAGGAAATTAAATGCAAATTATCTAGATAAATAGCTTTAAGTAAAACAAACAAAATGAAACAAAAATCAGAAAAAATTGATAAAATTAAAGACGCACAAAAAACTCAAACGCACACACACACACCCACAGTTCAGAAGCCTGATAATGACTTAGTCATTCACTTATTTAACATATAACCTTCTTAAATACGTCACTTATTGTTGACTCACGACAGAGCAATATGTCAAACATGTAAATACGTACATCACCACTGCGAGAGCTAAGACCTCCCGACAACAACCACAAAGTTTACAGAAATTTAGACGAAAGAGCGTCAGAGATACAAGCGTCAAAGTGCTTAAGTGTCAATTGAATTGAGTGGTGTGTTTAAAGCAAACAATTGATTTCTGTTTATTTTCTTGAACAGAAGAATATGGGATAACAAAAAGACCCTTAAATAACTGATAATTCTATTAGGCAATAATGCCGATCATTGTTATTGATTGGCTGCTATTTAAGGAAGACAAATATAGACTTATGTTGAAAATGACAAATCTCATGTTTACACAGATGTTTAACAATAAACTGCTAATTTTTTTATGGATTACAAGTGTAAGAAGTATTAAAAATGAAGGGAATATTTTCTAAGCAGGTTGTGAAAAGATTTAAAAACTTAATTTTGTAAAAGATTTACTTGTTACAAATTTAAGTTTACATTAAACAGTCAATGACATACAGTACACATTAATTTTTTTATCTAAAACGTCAAGTATCATTGATTAAATTCTTTGTAACCGCATTATCTTTACATCCGCTTTAAAACGTTTCAAATATTACACATCATTGTAATCTTCTTATTCGAAATAATTTGAAATATGCCTGAATATTGTAATTTCTCTCAGTGTAGTTATTGTCCGTAATTACCATAAGCATTTAAGTAATAATTTTGTTAAAAAGCGTAGGCTACCTGACTCTGACTACAGACACATTTGCACACACAATCCCACACGTTTATTCCAAAAAAAGTTTCTCATGAAATGATTCAATTTCGTTCTAAGAATTCGTTTAACTCGTACTAAAATTATACAGACACATTTAGAAATACGCAAATGGCCAATTGAAAACTCAACAGAATTTGCAATGTCCGCCTTCAATATGGAGAATTGCAATTAAATTCATAGACAGACAGGAAAAGAAAAACGTATTTAAATGACTTATGTATACCCTCACCCTAAAACCATAAAGACATTCTAATAGCAGGAATATAAATTCGACAACTATACAAAAAATTATACATATAAATTATACAAAAAACTCGTTCCTCCCTAACGAAAAATTTATATTTGAAGTTCGTTTGGGGACTGTAGTTGAGAGAAACGAACTTCTGTTATGAAATACATGTTATTTCGTATGGGAGAACCGAGAAATGTTTGCAGCAAACGAGTTAAGGAAAATATAAGCTGAAAAACGTTTGCGAGAACGAAAAACGGTTCCGTCAACTGTTGTTTCGGTTACAGCAACCGAGTTCTAATTACTGCAAAAGAAAAAAAACCATTTGCGAGAACTGAAAAACGTTTGCAGTAAACGAGTTATTAAAAATTAGAGATGAGAAAACGTTTGCGAGAAACGAAGAACGGTTCCACCAACTAACTATTCTTTTGGTTACAGCAACCGAGTTGTCGTTACTCTAACTAAGAAACCGTTTGCGAGAATTGAAAATCGTTTGAGGTAAACGTGTTAAAATCTTTTATTTGTGGCTTCCATAAGCTCTTTTTTTGTTTAAATTTTCAACTTTTATGATTTTGGTTTTATCCATAAAGTTTGTTTTAAAAAAAGTTGGAGTTTTTGTCGATTTTTTTTCACTGTCTACTTACAAGTCTGTCTCACCTTGCATTCAAACATCAACTAAAAGCGCAGCAAACTACAACCCGTCACTTGTCCATCCAAGATATATTGACGAGGTAGAAGCATTAGAGTGTGTAATCACGTTTATGTGTATGCGACTGTGTATACAGTCGACAGAATGAGAGAAATTTACGATCTTCGTAATCTGTGCTCTCATTAGAAAAATTGCTAATTTCAGTTACCGCAAACGTTTTTAAATTTGCGGCAAATTTGTACGCGTTAGATGGAAACGAGAACTCGATTGCAAAAACATGGTACACATTTGCGATAAATGAATTTATTTGGGAGAACTACATGAACGGTTGCGAGTAATAAATTAATACAAATCAATCAAAGTATAGTTGCGGCAATCGGGCAATAAACGTTTTTTTTTTCTTTGAGTGTACCATTATATTATCTAAGAAGACCTTCTCACAATCATTCAGCTGTGCGCTTTCTATTTTTACACTCACTGATTTTTACACTCACAGTTTAGGGTCGGTTCCGAATGGATTTTAGGAAGCTTTCATGGCTAAGTACGTGATAGTGGGGCCGCCACCAAATAAAGTGACAGTCGTCGACAAAAATTGTTACGTGGTCAGGACAGGGATCAAACGCAAGCTCTCGTGTACAGGAGTCGTGCACTCTAACCTTTGCTGCACTCTAAACTTTGCCCTTCACAAAAGAATATCCAGCTATCATTGCAATTCTTGGCGTACTACTTTTTACCGTCTGTTGCTCGATCTCCAACGAAAGCTATCGTTCGTGTTCTAGTCGAAAGAAAGTTGATTTAGGTTTCCACAATCCTGTCATTTCCAGTCGAATGAGATATAAAATTTATCAAAATTTTTCAGTATTAATCTGCTGTCAATCTGCGAACAAATATTGAGTTAGTGGAACAAAAATGTACGTGTAGCTTTTCTTTCGAGTTCGGCGAACAGGCCGAAAATGTGGAAGCATTTACGTCGATACGAGCACCTTTTGCAGTGAAGCACAAAGCAAAAGTTAATTAATTTAAGAAAAATATCACAGCAATCAAACGAATAATTGAATATTTTGTTGCATATGCTAACATTACTATTACTTCTACAAAGTGTTAAGATATTCAGGCTATGAGCTTACAAGCCTCGAGGCGAATAGCTATTGGCACGGGTAGGCCAATCTATTAAAGTGAACACATGAAAACAACACACAGCGTTAGCATCAAATACGTGGTTATTGTACAACATTAGTCTCTGCCTGAAAATAAGTATGATGGTATTGATTTATCGGCAACGACCAAACAAGCATGTCGTCATCGCCAAAGAGTATTGAATAGTATAGAGAACTCATGGAACATTGATGCCTTTTGAAACATTTATGCTTTTTGTATTGTTTATTCTATAAAGAGATTAAGAGTCGTTTATGCTCTTTTACTCAGACTCTCTACATGAGAGTGGAAAAAGAGTGCAATAAGTTCTCTATACTATTCATGATAGAAATATAATGGTAGATGCAGTACAACAACAAGTACAAAAAGCCAAAAACAACAGGCATTTTGTTTTTGCTCATTGCCTGTATTGTGTCAACTCAGTTGATTGAAAAATAATGAAAATGTATACAATATTGGAAAAAGTGTCATTTACAAAATGCGTGTGTTTTATTTGATAATTTCAAAGTGTTTAAACGTTTCTATGTGTTTTTACGGAGAAAACATTTCAAAAGCAGCAATTGTATGCGAACGATGGTTGTATACAAGTAAACAAACTTTGACATAAGAGAAAAACTCACTCCAGAAAAAAGTTCAAATCAGCTGGGCTAGTGCTTCTACCATTTGTTTGTACCATGATAATATTCAATACTTTTTGTTGTCGCTCTGTTTATGACAAAACAAGAACAATTATTTCATTGAGCTAAATATTGCTTTATTTATTTTAACAATATAACGTCTAATGTTAAAGCAGATGTAAGAAAAAAGAAAGTGCAATAGCAAAAGAGCCTTCAGCACAAAAACTATTCTTTTTTTTTATTTTCCATGTAACACTTACCAATGTGTTCATAGAAATCGAACAGGTACCGTGTAACATAAAGGTGTTAACACATCGGCCGTGACATTAGTTTTATTTCAGGCGATGCACCGTATTGAAGGTGCAACAAACATATCAACGTTTAAATGCCAAAACCTCATAATTCAAAAATTAGCCATTTTTTGGATTACTGATGACATAAATTGAAAATATTATTCAGCATGTACTGTAACTGTGTAATTTCAGAAAGTCTTCCAGAAATAGAAATTACATCAATAGTTTAAAAATATCCAATTACTTTTTTATCGTTTTGTTTTTTTGTTCTTCTGAAAAATATGAAATGTTGATTTATGAGGTTTTGGTATTTAAACGTCGATATACTGCAGTGGTCTGAAAAAAAAATCATTGGTTTATGTGTGTGAAGCTGTAGAGCACAAAAACACATTACTACTCCCAGCGGCGGAAATCAGGAGCTGGAAGGCTTGAAATCATGATCCATAAGGATTCTATAGAATACGGCAGGCCATCCCTACACATTACGTCCTCCTTTCTTTTTAACATTGCGTAAGATTGGGAGGCAAGGGCTTTCATCCATCTCTACTAGAAGACCTTATGAAGGCCTGCAAAAAGAGTAGTAGTAGAGTAGAGTAGTAAAATAAAAAAATATATGTGCAAATTAGTTTCATACTTCAGATTTATACTTTAACCAATTATAATTCTTATAAATTATTTTTTTTAAATTCCGCAACCACAGAAATCGAACACACGACCTTAGACCTTATAGTCGGACGCTTTATCTACTGGGCTATCGGATGTTATAATTTTGCAACGACGAATTGTAATCATGTGGAAAGACAGGTTTTCATGAACAACAGAGTCTTCTGGCTTTCTTTTAAACGGCCTGTGGAAGCCTTATAAAATCATGCATTTCGCAGGCTTTATTAAAGGAGGCATTACCAAAGAAGGATTCCGCATGCCTTATTCGTCGAAGGCCTCGCAAATTCCGTCACTGGGTGGATGCTGCAACTTCGCTATAGTACATGTCTTGACAAAAAACAAATGTCTTGAATGGCCATTCAAGACGTCTTGTGCAGATGTCTACTAAATAATCATAAGTGTTGCTATCACTAAGCGGTGTTACTGTCGACGAATAAAGTGGTAGGTGGTAATGCGGGTCTTGATCTCGGGCTCACACGTACAAACGTCGCGCACGCTACCCAAAGCATAGGCGACGCACAGTGCATCAGAAGTAATCACTGGAACCGATGTTACCAATCATGCTTGGTATAGTTTGTAGGGGTGCTAAATTATACGTGGACCGATGTGACCTATTTTTAAAATTAATTATTTAGGCTATGAATGACTAGCGTTGAAATTTTTTAATATTTTTAACATTTGGAGCCCGACCATCAAAACCTGGATCGATATGGTTCATGTTCAAAGTCGATCATCATTGCCCTAGAAAAGGCCTATGTACCCAATTTAGTTGACTTCAGTTACTATTTGTAACCTCTGGGGTCTCCAGTTGTACAATTTGTTTGAAAGCTGTATTACGATGTCGGGCGATATGACTCATTTTCAAATCAGATTATCTTTGGCCTTAGAACTACATATTTAACTAATGAAACTAATTTTGCTAATGAAAATTAATATTTGTAAAGTCTGGGGCTGATGGTACCAACCTTGGTTGAAACACTTGTATTTGGGCTGTATAAAACCGTGGATCTATATGACCCATTCTAGATTCACTTATACCCTTGTTCTTTCTAGTAACTTGTGTACAACCTTTATTGATTCTTTGACACAAATATTTTGTAGGATTCTTAAGAGCTAGCTTGGGATGTGACCTATTTTTTGGTTCACTTTTAACATGCGCCTTGTGCCTAGTCTTTATTAACCCTTAGAGAAAATGTGCCTAGAAGAACATTAGTACATAGCATGGGAGGCACATTTTTATGGGGGCTATACCAAATTGAATAGGCTTCAATTTATATGGGACTCGCGGTTACAAACGGTGCTGCTGTTCCATACCATCCCATGAGAAGATTGGTGAGAACTTCTCACAATCAGTGTGGTGTGCTCTTTCTAGTTTGTGCGGGTTTTGTAATACAAACTATATTTTCTGAAGTAAAAGTTGGAGTAACTACAAAAATACCAACATTTTTAGACCTCCATCGTTTATTCTAAACCCCCGCTGTAAGCGCTATATGTGAAAACGCAAACTGAAAGAGCAAATAATACAGACTATGATCTATTGCAAGCTTTTACAAATTACTTTGTACTACCTAAGTATACATATGTATATGTATACATGCTCATTATATACACGTCATTCATGGATGAATATAAGACTGTTTTAAACCCAAACACTTACCAATACAACACAACAGAATAATATATTCTAATCGTATCGACACACACAATCACAATCCACCATCTACTGCTGTATGCAATAAAACAAAAAAGAATCAACAAGTAAAACACTGAAAAAGTTCAAATACTGGCAGTATTGAAAACGCAAGTATTGGGACGCAAACAACGCGGCCACAATACCCAACAATTGCCAACCAAGAATTGGGAGGAGTTTTATACTGATACATTCAGTCATTATTGTGGACCCCATCACCACCACCAACCAATACAAGCAACAACAGAGCAAAAAATGGAGGCTATTTGTGAACAGAAAAAAAAAGATAATTAACATCAGTCAAAAGAATTTTTAGAAAAGTAATCATCAGAATAATAACTGGCAACAGTTTGAAATTATTTTTCAGTTGTATGAATTACAAAATTTACGGTTAAGTAGAGCTAATATTTCAAAGGATTTATCAAAATTTACCCACAATGATGCATGAAAGGGGTAGCAGATTGAAAATTAATGTTTTGTTTATATTTCAATTCTAGGTTAATGAAATCTGTAATGTTTTGTGGGATAATCATGCACTCGAAAGAAGTTTAATCCAGCATTATGCTATTTGCTTTTAATTTCTCAATAAAACGGTAGGGGAAATTGATCATAGTTCGTTATTTTGTGGGCGAGTTGATTTTAACAAAAATCCCAAATATGATAAAATATGTTGTTGGTTCTAAGTGTTAAAACTTTTTTATTGAATATTAATTTGAAATGGCGAAATTCATTCGCATAATAAATAATTCTTTTAAATTCCGATACAATTTCCTTAATATTTATATTCGCCTTTAATTCGTTTAGTCTCATGCTCTATACAAACCTATTTATGCTTTGCAATTTTCAGTTGTTTACAAACGGAAACGGAAATACAAAATATTTTGAAAGGAGAAGTGAAATCGGGGTGTGTTTAAATGTTATAGTATGAGAGACTAAAAAGAAACAAAAGAAGAACACAGAAAGTTACAGAGAGAGTTCGTATTTTAAGATGCTAGAACTTTCGAATTTTATTTAGCTTTTCACAGAGAAAAAAAAATCAAGTTTCAATGAAACCTCATTTCTATATCAACATGTTGGTGTGACATTAAAATACAAAGCGATAAAGGATATCAATTCTCAATGAAAAGTTGATGTTTTGAAATTTGTTCCAAGTAACTCGAAATAAGTTTTAGTTTCCGACATAAATGCGTTTTATTTACTTCAAGTTTTGTAGCTTTTTTTTTCACCAGAAGTTTAGCGAACAAAAAATGCGTCTTAATATCAGTAGAAATTGGAGATGAAGCAAATTTATTGTTTCTTTGGATTAAAGAATTTGTCAATAAGATATAAATTAAGCAGTTTAATAAGATTTAGAATATTTTTGTCTTCAGCATTCAGTATTGAGTATTCAAGCATTCAGTATTCAGGTATTGAATGTGATGAGAATTGTAGTGAAAATTTCAAATAATTTTCTCACAAAACCTGTTAATAGTCTAGTAAACTCATAAACTCTAAAACCTTGAAACTTTGCACAGAAAACATCAAAACAAAATATTTTCTCATACAAAACGACTTATAGAAATCTCCAACGTTTCGTTTTCGATCGTTGCTCACCAAAATCGACTCGAAACTTTTCTATATTTGTGCAAGTCGTTTCATATGACGAAAATTGTTGTTTTGACATTTCCTGTGCAAGGTTTCGAGACTCTTGCATATTTTCATGTATACCACTATTAATTTTTGTAAAACGCAATTGTTAAAGTTTTAATATTTATACCCAACATCACCACATTTGCATTAGCAGACAATGCTAACAGGTAATGACTCTTTATATAAAATATCATGACATGTCACTAGTTTTGACTTAGATGACATAAATTGTGAAGGGACTGTCACACTGTCAGCATTTGTCATGATTGACTCTTACTATCCCCAATGTTGAATTTCGATTGGAGAAGACTATCATTTAGCGACCTCAGAACAACAAGGTACTAACTGAAAAATTTAGATAAAATTATCTGAATATTGCTTCGAGTACTGCTGTTGCCATAAAGATATCCCTTATCGTTTACGAGATACCCAATGCAACAAACTTCTAACTACATGTTTTTCTATAATAATTTGGTTAACAAACTTCTAACAACCAAATAGAACCTTGTGTTCCAAAACGGCTTGAAAAATGTTCCAGGTAGAACTTTGTTTACAAAATATTGTCAATAGAACTTTGTTGCGCAACATTCTTTCGCTGCATTAGTCAAATAGAACTTTGTTGATTAACATTATCCCGTTTATACGAGTACTTAGGCCTGTCAACAACAATTTGGACAAACTGTTACTGGATGTTGTCTGTTTTCACCAAAAAGCCAGCAAATTTGTTTCGCTGCGAAATGGACAAGTAACACACATATCAGTGATGGCGACCATATTTTCGCTGTTTTTAGTTTCTTATACACTAAAAATCAATTTCTGTTCTGAAATTGAGCGACGGTAGACAACACTGATCGTATGTTTCTTCAATTGGATTAGTCCTTGCATTTTTCTTAGCAACATTAAAATGTTGCTCAATACATGTTGCTGATATTTCGCGTGAACAACTTAGTACAGGATGTTAATATGTTTCAGGCGCATGTTTTTTTGGCCACCATTTCGGTTTGGTTGACATTTGTTAGTATGTACTGGACAGTTGTGCAGAGCAGGCAATAACAATTTATTATGGAGCTGACAAGAATGTACTGAAGATATTAAAACATTTTATCTAAATAATCGTTCAATTGTATAAACGTGAAGAATGTTGCGGGATTTTTTGGTTTAAATAATGCCCGAGCAAGTCAACCAATCAGTGTATTGTAAAGAATTTTGAAACTTTGCACACACTGGGAGATAAAGTGAAGTCTGGCCGAATTCGTAGAGTAAACTGCACAAAATATTGCTGCAGTCGATGAAAGCCCAGACATGGCAGTAAGACATCGTGGCCAAGAATTTGTCATCGTCAACTTTGTTCAAAATACTCAAAATAATTCGCATTTATTTGCATTATAAAATTCAACTGGCTCAACCACTAATGGAAAATGAAAGGTACCTATGGTGAGAAATTGACTTTTCGAGAAAACAGCTGTTAAATATTACGAGTCGCGCTGGCGTTCTTTCAAACTTCAAGTGTAATTTGAAGCAACATAAATGAAGTTATGAGTGTGCAGGTTGTTTCATTGAAAAGAGCGTTAAATTTTATATAAAATAAGTTCAAAAAACAAAAATCAATTTTTCAGACCGTAGTACCTTCCCGTAGAACAGATCACATATTCACAATTCAAAAAATAACGGGTCCGCCAAATAACTTTTTTTTTTTGAAAATGCTATAAAAAAAACTACTGAATATTTTCTCAAATTTCTTTTTTTATTTGAAAGTACAATCCTTCCGGTTAATAATGGAAAATAATTTCATTCAAATAGCTGCCTCGGCTGGCCATGCAGTAGCCTACACGATCGGTCCAATTTTTAAGCACATTATCGATTGTGTGCAGCTGTATTTCACCAATGGCTTCACGAATATTGTCCTTTAAAGCGTCAATTGTCTCTGGCTTGTCGGCGTAACACTTATCTTTGAGGGTACCCCACAAATAATAGTCCAACGGTGTCAAATAGCAGCTCCGAGCTGGCCAAACGACATCAGCTATGCGGCTGATAATGCGATCTTCAAAAACAGGGCGCAAAACATCGAGTGCAGCTTCGGCTGTGTGGCACGTACCGCCGTCGTGTTGAAACCAAATGTTGCCAATATACTCCTCTTCAACTTTTGTGAACTAGAATTCGTTCAACATGGCCCGATAACGATCGCCATTGACTGTAACGGCCACTCCTTGCTCATTTTCGAAGAAAAATGGCCCAATTATGCCTCTGGACCAAAATCCGCACCAAACAGTGACTCGTTTTGGATGCATCGGCTTTTCAATGTATGCGTGCGGGTTTTCTGCGACAATTTTTATTTGTTTACATACCCGCCAAGATCAAAATGAGCTTCATCTGAAAAGATGACTTTTTTTTGGCAAAATCGGCATCTTCTGTAAGTCGATCGTAGGCCCATTTTTCCCGTATTTTCCAGCGTTGTGCAAGCGTAGACGCAACCATATTCGTCCAGTGGAAGGATAAAACTAATTATCTGTCAAATCAGACATGAGCTAAGTGTTACCATTCACGAAATAAGCACTAGTTGAAAAAAAAACGTTAGATGGCGGACCCGTTAGTTTACTTCTAAGCTTAAACGCTGCTAAAAATTAAAGTTTTAAACTTCCATTGTGGGAAATCATTTCTCAGGCTCATATCTTGCAAACCGTTCAGAATTTCGATTTACTCTCTGAGGCAAAGTTGTAGCTCTTGTCATAATATGTTCTAGAAATTTGTTTATTGAGATCTTAGGTAAATTTTTGTAGTTGATTGTTTCCTTGAATTTTGAACGGTTTGCTACCTATGGACCTGAACACGGGAAAAAAGGTAAAAAAAATCGAATTTTTTTAAGTTTTTTGCGATTTTGATCTGGAACGTGAAGTTTTTTTGATTTTATATGTTCTCAATTTTTGTTCTTTATGACAAGCGCTACTTTGCCTCAGAGAGTAAATCGAAATTCTGAACGGTTTGCAAGATATGAGCCTGAGAAAATGATCACATTTTTACGAAAATGATACCGAGGCCCCAAATCTTTGGCGGCCCATAAAAAAAAAGTGCATGACTTTGGGAAAAATTGGGAAACACGGGTCTTTTTTTTTAGTCTTTTATCACGCAGTGGTGTCCGTATATGGTTATTTTTTTTCGCGTTGCACTGTGTCACCTTAGTGCACTTAGAACCTTGTTGTTCTAAGGTTGCGATTTGATCGTTATTCAAAAAACTTAAATCTGACAAATTTATATTTGAGTTGAATATCATGTATTTTCAGAATTATTTTCAAAATATGCACATTTCCAGGGAATAATATGTAGTACCAGCAAATGCCCGTTACTTCCTACCTGGCTATACAGTAATATATATAAAGTATATGGTATAATTTTACTACAGTAAATTTGCTACATCAAAAACAAACTCTCGCCATTATTTGTCTTTAAATGTCACAAAATTTCCTATCAAAATGTATTCACTTTGTAAAATTCTTCGATGATAAAGTGTCATATTCAAAAATCAAAAAATCGTTCCTTAGTGACATTACTTTCATACATCTACGTAGGTATGTTTGGTCAGTATTTTTGATGCATAAAAAAAATAGCTTCTTAGATGACGGCTTCTGCATACACTCACGATAATCTCAAAATTTTATCATTATAGCTGAGAATGAATAGTATTCTGCGAAACGCTCTTTACACCACCCTTTGGAATTTCGAAAATCCCAATATTATATGTAGATTAGGGTGTACTGAAAACTCATTTTGTGGGAGGGGGGTCCCAAACGACCCGTAATGAAGAGGTGATTACGGAAACGTCAAATTGTTGTTTATACAAGGTACTCTAGTCCCCTAGTTTCGATTCCTAGTACATTTTCGAAAAAAGATTATTTTTTTGGAGAATATGGGGCTCAAACAACTTGTCATGATGAACATACATATGGGCATTTCCACAGAAAGGTCAACCTTTTGTCACATCACGTCACTCTCGATAATTACATATAGTTTAGGACCAGTTTGCTTGATTGTCTTATTTTCTTTTAATAAATATGTAATTACTTACATTCTGTATTTAGGAAAAGAATAGAAAACAATCGAACCAGAAGATCATAAAATATAACCAATTAACGAGGGTGACGTGATGTGACATAGGGTGGCACTTTCTCTGGAAATGCCCATATATAAAAAAAAAATATTTTCAAAATGTTGACAGAGCATTTTTTTAACGACTTCATTTTGAATCTTTATCATGCATATTTTGTCTTCCCCATTTTGGTGTATTTTACAGAAGTATTCCATCAACTATATAAAATAAATATATCTTTAATACACATTTGAAATTAAAAAAAAACGGGTTTCAGTACACCCTAATTTATATGTCAGGTCCTTATTTAACCGTGCTCAATTCGAGATAATGGTACCGTAGTATCTTGTCTTCATGTTAAAAAAAAATCAATCAAATATTTGCTCCTGCTCTTGTCTCCTACCCACAATTAGAATTGAGGTAATCCATGTTCCATATTAATGTTTTGGAACGAAGTTCCTTATCGCACATTGCGGGATGGGGGTCTAAATGAAAAAAAATTAAACAACTTTTATTTTAACACTATTATGTTACAACCCAGTATTATCAACTATATTGGGTACTTTTGCTTTGGTTTGTGTCTAGACTAACATATGTTGGGAAATATCTTGTTTAATGGAAAGTTTTCTAGGTGGAGCTTGTAACCAATATTTAGTATATTTGTAGTTTTGAACCCAAAATAAGTAAATTTAGAAAAGCCAAAGTGAAAGAAGTTTTAAAATAGAACATTTTGTTAAATAAGTGCCTTTTCTTAATAAAGGTAAATTTTCTCAAAAAAAATACCTATTCATATTCTTAAACAATGAAATTTAAAAAAAAAACCTTATCATAAAGAAGTACCTTTGCTGAAAAAATACGGTTTTATACAAAGAGTACCTTGTATTACAAAAAGTACCTTTTCTTAAAAAAGTACGTTTTCTTACAACAAATTGGCATTTCTTAAAAAACTACCTTTACTGTAAAGAGTACTCTTTTTGTGAAACTAAATAACTTTTCTTGAGATAAGTACCTACTCTTAAAAATTTAACTACTCTTGAAAAAAGGATCAAATCTAAAGAAAATTCCCATTTCTTTAAAAAAAACCGTTTCTTCAAAAAATACCTTCTTTTAAAAACATACATTTTCTTAAAAAGAATCCTTTTCGTAAAAGTGCCGTTTCTTAAAAATAAAATAATGTATTTTCTTGTCTTTACTTGAGAAAGTAGCCTTTATGAAAATAAGTACATTTTCTTAAAAAAAAATCAATGAGTATTCGAACTCACGGGCCTTTTTGTTACACGGTACCTGTTCGATTTCTATGAAACCATTAGTAAATGTTGCATTGGAAAGTAAAAAAAAGAATAGTTTTTGTGCTGAAGGCTCTTTTGCTATTGCACTTTATTTCTTCTTTCATCTGCTTTAACATTAGATGATGTAATATTGTTAGAATAAATAAAACAATATTTAGCTCACTGAAATAATTGTTTTTGTTTTGTCATAATCAGAGCGACGACAAAAAATATTGAATAGTATCATGGTACAAACAAATGGTAGAAGCACTAGCCCAGCTTATTTGAACTTTTTTCTGGAGTGAGTTTTTCTTTTATGTTAAAGTTTGTTTACTTTTGTTTATATACAACCATCGTTCGCCTACAATTGCTGTTTTTGAAGTGTTTTCTCAGAAAAAATTAAATAGAAACGATTTTATTTTCATACCTAAGCACTTTCAAAATACCAAAAAAAATCACAAGCATTTTGGAAATGGCACCTTTTCCAATTTTGTATAAATTTGCATTACTTTTCAATCAGCTGAGTTGACACAATACATGAACCGAGCAAAATTAAAATGGCTGTTGTTTTTGGCTTGTTGTAGTTGTTGTCCTACTGCATCTACCATTATATTTCTACAATGAATAGTATAGAGAACTTATTGCACTCTTTTTACGCTCTCATGTACAGATTCTGAGTAAAAGAGCATAAACGAGTCATATTCTCTTTATAGAATATTTCAATATAAATGCACCATTTCGACAATGTTATTACATAAAACAATACAAAAAGCATAAATGTTTCAAAAGGCATCAATGTTTCTATTCTATACTATACAATACTCTTTAGCGACGACGGCCTGCTTGTGTGTTCGCGGTCGCTACATCAATACCGTGAAACTTATTTTCAGGCAGAGACTATTGTTGTACAACAACCACGTATGTGATGCTAACGCTGTATGTTGTTTGCATCTGTTCGCTTTGGTAGACTGTCCTACCCGTGCCTATAGATGTTAACACATCAAAAAGTAAATTTACTTTTTTAAATAAGTAAATTTTCTTAAAAAAGTAAATTTTCTTCCTACAAATTGCATTTTTTAAAAAACTACCTTTTCTTTAAAGAGTTATTTTTTGTGAAACAAATTAACTTTTCTTGAGATAAGTACCTACTCTTAAAAATGTACATATTCTTGAAAAAATAATTAATTCTAAAGAAAATTCCCATTTCTTAAAAAAAAAATTTTCTTCAAAAAATACCTTCTCTTAAAAAAAAACCTTTTCTTCAAAAAATACCTTCTCTTAAAAAAAAACCTTTTCTTACAAAAAATCCTTTTCTTAAAAGTACCTTTTCTTAAAAATAAAATAATGTATTTTCTTGTCTTTACTTGAGAAAGTAGCCTTTATGCAAAAAAAGTACATTTTCTTAAAAAAAATCAATGAGTATTCGAACTCACGGGCGATGTGTTAACACCTTTTTGTTACACGGTACCTGTTTGATTTCTATGAACACATTAGAAAATGTTACATTAGAAAATACAAAAAGAATAGATTTTGTGCTGAAGGCTCTTTTGCTATTGCACTTTTTTTTGCTTACATCTGCTCTAACATTAGATTTAATATTGTTAAAATAAATAGAGCAATATTTAGCGCACAGAAATAATTGTTTTTGTTTTGTCATCAACAGAGCGTCGATATAAAGTATTGAATAGTATAGAGAACTTATTGCACTCTTTTTCCGCTCTCATGTAGAGAGTCTGAGTAAAAGAGCATAAACGAGTCTTATTCTCTTTATAGAACATTTCACGATAAATGCACCATTTCGACAATGTTATTTCATAAATGTGCATGAAAGTATTCCAATGTTAGTGCTTGGTATTCTTCAAACATGTGTATAAAAGAATTCTCATTAATATGATGAGTGTTTCTGGTTATATATATTGGATGAATTCACCCAAAACATAACAAAAACGTCTGCTGATGAAGATCTTGGCAAGATTCGAAATAGCTATACATACAGCGCTGGTATCATTGGAGCGTTTTTGTACTCGACTTTTAGGAAAATAATATAAAGCTAATTAATACTCTTTATATTATTAAAAAGTATTTGAGCTTGAATAAATTTAGAAAATTTTAAGTTTAAAAAACAGACCGAATAAAAACTGCCGCAAGGGAAATAATGAAAGTTGGCGAAGAGAACCGCGAGCTTGAAACAATAATATTGTTGGTGGCAACCCTCTGTTTTGTTGTTTTGTAATGACAAAACAAATCATGCCTGTTTAAAACCAATGGTTTTTCGACATGATAAAAAGAAGTGTGCATGAAAGTGTTCCACTGTTAGTGCTTGGTATTCATCAAACATATGTAGGGTGTTTTTTACAGAGTGATACAACTTTGAGTTGGCATCACTTCTTTATTTGACCACCCATTTAACAGCTGATATTTGCTTTTTGTTTAGTTTGCTTTGACATTTCATAATGAATCGACTTACACCAGAGCAACGCGTGCAAATTGTGGAAATTTTTAATCAAAATAATGGTTCTGTTCGTCAAACTTATCGTGCACTTCGAGCTGCTAATTCGAAGAACAAAATGTCGCATTTGGAGTGAGGAGAATCCACAAGCTTTTGTCGAAGCACCATTACATCCAGAGAAAATTACTGTTTGGTGCGCTTTATGGGCTGGTGGAGGCATTGGCCCATATGTCTTCAAAAACGATGATGGTCTGAATGTTACTGTTGTGAAAATTGGTATTGCAGATTGCGCCTTGTACGCGCCAGCCGTGGCGGCCACATGGCCGAAATCATATTTAAACATTAATGTCATAAAATTTTCTATCCAATAAAGACCGTTTCATTGATATCAAATATATATTACTGTGTTTTATTTTGATTTAAACTTGTATCACTCAATAAAAAACACCCGATATAAAGGAATTCTCAATAATATGATGAGGGTTTCTGGATACATATATTTTTGATGAATTCACTGATGAAGGACTTGGCATGATTCGAAATAGCTATACAGACAGCCTTGGTATTGGAGCGTTTTTGTGCTCCACTTTTTTGAAAATAATATAAAGCTAATAAATAAAGTTTATGTTATTGAAAAGGTTTAGAGCTTGAATAAATTTAGAAAATTAAAAGTTTATTATTTTACAAAAAGTACCTTTTCTTAAATTATCGTATTTTTCAACGGGCGCCTTAGGCGTGTTGGAACTAACTAGTACACAATATATAGGGAAAGGAATTTCATTCCAACCGGATGTCCCCTGACACTTTATGTGATTTTTTGTTATTTTTTGGCGCCTTAAAATTTGGATTCAATGTGTTTTAAATTTTGTGTAAACCAATTTTTCTTTCGGAACTTCGATCGCTTGGATGAGCGAACAAAATGCCATGACTTAAACAGTTAAGAAAGTGATTCTAGTTAAGGTGTTTATCTAATGCTAACAAACGTCACCATTAAATTGTATTACTAGTGTAGGGAACACAAATTGCAATAAAGATCCTCATACAATTATATTTGCGGCCTTTCATGGCCCTATAGTTAGCCCAATAAATACATTTAGTACATTTGTAAACGACCACGTTAGAGGGAGTACTTTTTAAATTAACTATGTCTGTTACTAATCCATAAAACGTTAACAGGCGGAAACGTGGTCAGAATACGCACAAAGAACGACGTTAGTTTAAAAAGTCTTTATAAAGAAATTATGATTTAATTGAGAACCATATAAGGTCTATAACCAAAATACCAAATCTTGTCTTCTTGTATAGGGAAATAACAACATTTTGTTAGAGTGTAAGACACACAGTCGACAGTCACTGCGATTGCCGCGACTTTAGATTATGACTTGGATGAGGAAACTTTCGAATATGAACCTAAAACCAAATACAGAAATAGCGCCCACATTGTCGTATGGTGGAATAATCTTAAAAAGGAAATAACCACATGTTGCTGATATGCCAGAGTTCCAGTGATGAATAAGTCATGGTTTTTTTTGTTGAAAACTTTGGTGACGAAGTGTTTTTGTACTTAAACTGGGTGATGATGAGATGCTTTATATTTGTTAACATTTATTGAGATGAAAATAGTGGCTGTTCTTTTATCTTCGAGAGGGAGGGCGATATAAATCATGGCTTTATGACGTCATTTACCGAGCAATACATACATTTTGGTTTCCTTATAAGATTCATTAAATTCAAAAATTTAAAATGAGAAAACAGACTGCAAGATGTATTATTGTTCACTCATTTCATTAATTAACTTTTTGCCACTTGATTAACTTAACAAAAAAAATGTTTTTGTTTAATTTTATTTTTGTTTTTTTTTTTTAATTTTTATCTTTAACTTTGTGTTTGTAACATCTGAATGTTGTTATTATTGATATTATTGATATTCATAAAAATACCGCGAAATTCAAAATTTGATTAATTATACTAATCGGCATTTTTCTTCTTTTTTTTGTTTTTATTTTTTGCGAAATATTCAAACCTTTGTTGGTTTTAGCATCAAACAAATTGATGGTGTTGCACTTTGAAAGCACCTGAACAAATCTGTTGAAAAACACGTTTTCCTGTTAGCTTTTTTTCTGTGCAAATCTCTTAAAACTTGTTTTTAACTCGAAAAGCCAAACGTTTTTTCTGTAATAAAGTTTTCTCTATGCACCACCATGAGTTCATCGGTTTAAGTTTTTTTTTTTAAATTCTTCTTATATTCATGAAAATTCCACTTAAGTTGCAGTTGAGTTACAATTAACCACAAACTGTATTAAAACAACAAATAAACCACAAACTATTTACGAGTATATAATTTCGCAAAATTTTGTTCTTTCCACTTTTTGTAATTCATTTTTATACTGCTTAAAGTAGATTAAATCAATTACATACTTTAAATGAACATTTAATTATTTAAAAGATTTAACAGAAACGCACTTAATTTGTTCTTCCGTTTAACCGTTCGTTCCGCTCCTCTTAACGCTCTTACAAACACAAATACACACACACACACACACCTCAAACACACTCGGATCAGCAAGCGCGCGATCTTTAATGCAATAGCTCAGAATTGAAACTAAAAATGCTGGTGGTCAGACTGAAATCACTTTGGAACACTTGTGATCGGAGTCGTCAGTCCGTCTGTCTGCCGTAGTATCTACATGCAGACTATGCAGTATAAGCGTTACATTAAGCGTTTTCAAATGCCACTACGTACAATTCTCTCTGCACTCATAATGAACCCGCACACAAACCGCCTCTCATTGTTTGTTTGGCTGGAAGTTATCGTGTTCGCGTACATCTCTACAAGTGGTTTGTTGGATGTTGATTCCATTTCCTCCGCATATAGTAGCAGACATTCACAGCAACCAACATCCACGCTCTTAGAAAAGCCGATATGGTTTTAGTTAGTGAATCGTTTTTACGAGTATTTTTTCTCTTCTCACCCTGCTTAGCATTGATTTTTGTGTGGGATTTAGGGGCAGTGAGCAGTAGTGATATTGTTTGGTATGGATCAACTTGTTGAGAGGTGCCTGGTATTATTGTAGTCATATGGTCACTCTAACAGCCCTATTCTGGCAGGGTTACAAAAGTCACCACGGTTACTATTTGACAGCAATGTTACAATTAGGTCTGTCTGTTTACTGCAATATTGTACAAAATCTTACAAAATGTTGTCTGTTTACTGCAAAACTTTTGCAACGAGAGAGCCAAAGAGAGAATTTTTGACAGTTGGATGATAGAGAACTTGCAAAATGTTACTGGAGGAATTTCTTCTATCAAAATTTTGCAAGTTCGATCAGCTGTTTTTTATTTACATTTTGATTGCAATATTTTTGTGTGAAAAAGAAGAATAAAGTTGAAATTTAACACTGGCAGAGGTAAATAGTTAGAATTGTGTTGATTTTTAACGTTTATAATAAATTATAATAAACAAAACATTTTACTTCATGCTGGAAACGTGCAAATACACAGTGCGACCGTGCGACAAATATGCTAAAATTCTTTTGCTTTGTTATTTCAATTGTTTACACACCGATCAGCTGTTTTCTTGCAATATTTCACAAAATGTTGTCTGTTTACTTTTTGGAATAGAGAAAAAAAAGAGCGTAAAATTTTTTTTACTCTCTGCAAAAAGTTACTGGATAAATCTTGCTGGAAAAGTAAACAGACAAAGCTATTGTCACAAATCGGTATTCTGACACATTTGTTTGGTGGCAAAAGTAACAAAACCGGTTACCTGCCCAAGAGTAGTTAATAGTGCGTAACAGCTGTTTTATTTGCCGGAAAGTTGATACAAAATCATTTTATAAATTCTGAAAGTAAACAATAAAACTGTATACGGGAAAAACTAATAATATATTTTGTACTACCAAAACGACAAGAGGGCATAATTAAATGAAGGAAGGACTTTTGTTACTTTGTCCTATGGTAATGGAGCAGAAAGAAGAAAGAACTTGCTTTTGTGTTAGATAGATTGAAAATGCGCGAAAAGTATTACACAACTTTTAGCGTAAATATCTCCGGTCTTTCAAGGGATATTGTTGAGTAAAATACTTTTAAAAAAGGCTAAGGTCTTGAGTATTATCGGAACCTGGCAAAAAATAAGTATAATAGGGAATCTTTTTGAAAAAAAAATAAATTGTTAAGAGAAAAGTGAGGTTAAAAAACGTTTTTTTTAATGATACCCATTTCAACCAGATCGGATTATAAATCCCCGAGATACGAATGATTATATACTCAAGCTTTAAAGATCTATATCTCAAGAATTTGGACCGACCGCGGGGGGAAAAACAACTTTTTGAACTCAGTGCAAAACCTTTTGTCGGTGGTGAAATTTTGATGTAGATCAGAGAGTTGGCGCTAAAGTAAATTTCTTCTTCTATATGTCGAGGATGTGCAGAAGTATTCTTTCCGCTTAGCATCTCTGGAGGTTCCTTGAGGAAGGCAATATAGCATTCCAGCTGTGCCTTTGCGGTGCACTCAAATTTCCTAAATAATAATGTATTAATTTTAATTCAATATAACATAAATATATTAAATACTTACTCTTCCTTTTTTACCGCGTTCATTTTGTGCAGAAAACCATATGTTTTTGTTTTTTGTTATTGTGAGGTAAATTATTTGTTACGAGGTGAATTTTTCGTTGTCACTGTGTTGCCGGAATACCAGATACAAACAATGATGACAACTTTGTAACAATTTTGTGGTTACAATTTGATTGTTACCACATACACAGAATTGAGGTGTAAAGGTAATAATACTGTAGTATTTAGCAGTGCTGTGGAATCGAAGTCGGAGTCGGAGTGTGGAAATTTTTCCTAGAGTCGGAATCATTCAAATTTGTAAGTTCAGGGTTTTCTTTCAAATCAAAAGTTTTTGACAAAAATGGTTCACACCAGTATTTGAATGTGCTCACTAGAGTGTAACAAAAAATTTTTCTTTTTCGATTTTCATGGTTGCTCAAGCTTGATTGAAAAGCTTATAGGGTAAAGTATTTTTTAGATTTTTTTTCAGATTTTTCGGAAGAGGTTTAGAGGTCACGAATTTCCTCCAAAAATCGGGTATTCCGGCGTTTTTTGAATGTTACTTAAAACTTGGTCAATAACCACGATTTTCTTAGTTTATAAGGCAATATTTTTAAAGCGATACGTTCAAGCTTTTATTGCAATATTGACAATGATTTTGCTCAATAATTAAATTATTAAATTTTTCGTAAATTTTGTATAAATTTTGTTAGTAACGCTTTATAACTTTTAAAATTTCTATGCAAATGTAAAAAACTAATGATGCATTCTAAAAGATGAATAAATTTCAAGCAATTTTGTAGAAAACAGTTTTTCATTTCCTGTTACTGTTTCAGAGTTATAAAAAAAAAAATAAATGGTTTCCCATTACATCCCATGAAGGGACCGGGGACAACTTCTCACAATCACTGAGCTGTGCGCTTTCCAGTTTTCACTCACTGATTGGGACCTACAGTTTTACACCGATTCCGAACGGTATTTTGAGAAGCTTTTTCATAGCTATATACTCGATAGTGTCGCCGTCACTATGCGAGGTGACAGCCGCCGAAAGAAATTTGAAGGTGGTCAGAGCAGGTTTCGAACACCAGGATCTCATGTACAAGAGCAGCGCACACTACCATTGCACCACCGACGGCCACAGAGTTTATAGTTAGAGTTATACCATTTTAAAACTTTTTACTTTTTGCTTTTTAACTTTTTGCCAGGAATCATAGGGAAACTTTTGTAAAACTCCTTTTTAAAAAAAAAACTATATCTCTATTAATAGAGTTATAGAATGGCCTCGAGCTTGAACAATAATATTAAAAAGTACCAATAAAAAGGCCGAATAAACAAAAAAAATCATCCCTGATGAACTTTTTATCCAGTGTATAAACCTAAAAATATTATAAACTGTTTGGCATTTTTGCATCGGATTTGCTTTAAATTTCTATGAAAATTTAAAACACTAATGATGCACTTTAAAAAAGACGGATAAATGCCAAGTAATTTTGTGATTAAATTTTAAATTTGCAGTTACTGTTCCAGAGTTATGCCATTTTAAATCTCTTACCCATTGTATGAAACTAATAATACTATAAACTGTTTGCCAATTTTTCATCGGATTTGCTTTAAACATTGTATTCATGAGAAAATCTACATGCGCTAAGTAACGACAAAGATATACACGCAGATAAAAAGCGGCCCAGCAACATATTGCGGGAAACATATATATGTTTGCATGCAATCATATATATGGTTCCTGCAATATGTTGCCGGGGCCATATTTTGCTGCGTGTAATTCTTTTTCGTTACTTAGCGCACATATATTTTTTCAATAATACAATATTTAAAGCAAATCCGATGAAAAAAGACAAACAGTTTATAATATTATGAGGTTCATACAATGGGTAAAGAGTTTTAAAGTGGCATAACTCTGGAACAGTATCCGCAAATTAAAATTTTTTTTTTACAAAAATGCTTGGAATTTATCCGTCTTTTATATTGCATCATTAGTATTTTAAATTTTCTTAGAAATTTGAAGCAAATCCTATGCAAAAACAGCAAACAGATTATAATAGTAATAGTTTCATACAATTGGTAAAAGGCTTTAAAATAGTATAACTCTGCAACAGTAACTGTAAATTCAAAAATTTTTTTTACAAAATTGCTTGGAATTTATACGTCTTTCACATTGCATCATTAGTTTTTTTTTTAATTTTTATAGGAATTTTTCCCAAAATTTACGAAAAAATTTAATACGTGGTAGCTTATTGAGGAAAATTATATCCAAACTGGTGGTTTATGCATATAAAATGAAAGTTTGGACGTGTAGCTTCAAGCATGTTGACGTACAAACTAAGAAAATTGTGGTAATTGACCGAGTTTTAAGTAAAATTCAAAAAACGCCGGGAATACCGATTTGTGGGGCAAATTCGACTTGAGCGACTTCTAAACCACTTGCGAAAAATCTGAAGAAATTCTCAAAAATAGTTTACCCTATAAGCTTTCAAATAAAGCTTGAGCAAAAAAAAATTTATTAATGGGACACCCTAGTGCTTACTGCAGATTAGATGCTTACCCCGATTGTTCTGCTTCGGTGGTGGCGTAGGGACCTCGGAGAACCGGCGGCGGCGGCTTGGTCAGATAACCTGGCGGCGGCGGCTAATCCTAATTATTAGGAAATTGATCTGCTGTGCAGAGTTAAATTTTTACGAAATTTGACCTGCTGTTGCTATAGTTGTAATGTGTGCTGTAACCTCACGTTGAAAATCTGTATTTTTGTTATTGTTTGGATGGAAATATAAAGAGTGTTTGAAGTTTGTCGCAAATATAATATATTTGTGTTCAAACACATTGTGTTTGCTATTGAATACTACATGTTTGAGACACAATGATTAATATGTTATAATATACGTGTTTGCGACTCAAATATGTCTGTGTTTGGGATGCAAATTCAGTTGTGTTTGTTGCACTGTTTATACAACGACGGAACTACGAGAGTCTATCTTGTAAGTGTGTATTTGTATTTTTGCATTATTCTCTCAGTCAGTGATTCGTAAAAATTCCAGAATGTGCGTGCAAATTGCAGATGAAGTCAGTGTTTCTTATTTTGACGGATTAGTTACGTTTTAGTTTCATGTATTCAGTCATCAAAGGTTCATCGGATAGAGGACATCAAAAACGCTGGATCAGAGAAAAACGAATAAACGAATGCTTGGACGGTTAAATGGTTTGTGACGTTGCTTTGGTTTTTGTGTATGTGTTTCTTATATATGTATGTGTGGATTTATATTGATAAAATTAATTATAATAAATAATACATATATATTGAAATCAAAGAATAATTCGCTTCTAAATATTATTATGTATGGGAGGAATACGCATATTTTTTCCATGTAAGTATATGGATGTTTGGGATGAAAAATGCATGTTTCCACGTAAAAGTATACATGTTTGCCAATAAACATGATACTGTTTATATTTAAATACAAGTGAGTTTGGGACTTGCAAACGCATGAATGTTTGAAGTGTGTTCCAAACATATACATGGTTCCTGCAGAATATGTTTGGGAGAATATGTTAGAGAGACCGTTATTTTTCAGCGTGCTGTTAGGAAATGGTACTTGCTGTTGGTGTTAACGTTTGGAATTTCGCCTAGCAGTTGTTATGCAAACCTCGAATTCTCGTTTAACTCCATAATTTAATTCTTGGGAAGCTGACTGTTATTTGGAATTATTTTGATTGTGGTTGTGTAGTTTATAGTTTGTTGCTTGTAGCGGTTACTACGCGTGTTGTAAATCAGGACAATGCCAATAATTGATAAATTTTATGAAAGATTAAACAAAAAGTTATACACCGCCGCCACGCCTATTTCTACGTAATCAGGCGGTGGCGTGGCACGGCGGCGTAAAGGTCTACTGCAGATTACTCAAATTAGAGAAATCTTTGATCTTTTCTGGAGTCTGAGTTGATCTTTGAATGGTCATCCAAATCCTTTTTCGTTTATATTTGCTTCAAAAAAACGAGGTAATGTTCGGATAGTGAGAAAATCAATTAAATCAAAAAACCGAATTGTGCGGCCAGTCAGGAGTCAATTAAACGGAAGAAGTCATAGAAACGAACTGTTTCAAGCAAGACGAACATAAAAAATAGCAATATAACGTACAATGAAATGAATTCAATCGAAATTTAGACAAATTTGGTTAAAATAAATAAAAGTGAGCAGTTGAAGAAAATGCTTACAGGGCGATCACTGGCATAAGGACGGAGAGATTTGGCGCTACAATTCAATGGCAGAACCCTCAACACAAAAGCAATTACATGATTTCAGAAAACAATGATGTGGTTCAACATAGATCAGCTGCTGTGATGAAACCCACAGGGGAATAGAGCTTATGTTCATGGTAAGTACAGACATAGATATGTATTTATATTAGACCGGGTCACTAACAAATCTTCAAAGTCGATGGCAAATATTAAAGATTACTTCGAGACAATTTAAAAACAAAAAGAAAATTTCCTTTCCGATCCCTTAAAAAACAGCCAAAATCGTTTTTTGACGTAGAATACGTCTTACCTTACGGTATGAGGAGTCATGTCAGGTTTATATTGTTGTAATCTTTATTTCATTGAATTTGAGGAAACGGCTAGATGAATTTTTTAAAATTTTTTTTGTAGGTAAATGAAGATGTTATCTTTCGTTTGATATACATTTCATATTGGTTGATATATTTCTAGTTTTTTAATTTCTCAAATGAAAATTGTTTAAACACATACACTCAAACATATGTGTGCTGTTTGGTTGAGTGTTTTTGGTTGCTCAACATTGCTTAGGAACATGTATCTAGTAAAAAGTGAAACGAACAGCAAGCTAATGTTGCTTGGCAACATGTATCTAGTAAAAAGTGAAACAAACAGTAAGCTAACGTAATAAAGCTTTTTTGCGAAAGCTTCAATAAAGCTGTTGTAACATTAATTTTGAATTGTAAAGCGTAAAGCTTTCACACAACGCTCGAATGCTAATGCGAAGACTCGATAAGGTAAACCTTTTTTAATATTAGGGCGGCCCTCTCAACATTCGCAGAACTTATTTCAATAAAAATATTAATTAAAATACATAAATTAAATTAAGTTTAAAAAAATTGAACATAATATTTTTTTTTTTAACGGACTTGAATCAAATGCCGTTGGTAAATATAAAAATTACAGCAGACAGTTGTCCGAGGCCTTCGGCCATGGACTGTCCCTGCAGGCTGTGTCAGAGACACGGCCATTAAGTTTAACGTCGAATACGCCATCCGATAAGACAGAAAACATATATAACAATAAATGATAAATAATATAAGCAAATGAATTTATTGTTATATATGTTTTCTGTCTTATCGGATGGCGTATTCTACGTTAAACTTAATGGCCGTGTCTCTGACACAGCCTGCAGGGACAGTCCGTGGCCGAAGGCCTCGGACAACTGTCTGCTGTAAGGCCTCGGACAACTGTCTGCTGTAATTTTTTATCGTAGATTTTTTGTTTGTGACTCGATCGTAACAATAAGACATCGTTGTATAGGTCTGGACGAGTACTACATTTGTCCTGTAGATGTCGCTGACGTACGACATCATTTCATCAGCATCTCTTACAATGGAAACTAGATTAAAAATGAGTTGACGCATCTGGTGGAAGAAGGTGTTAACTCACTCTCCATAGAGTAATACATCGAGTGGGCAACAGCTGTTGGTCTTGAACCTGAAAGACACTGGAATAGATAGAATTAAATTTTTAGCAGGCACAACAAGCATCAAACGTGATTTAAAAGCCATTATTATTGATGAAAGATAATTTCAAAATCATTAGCGTTAATTAAACGCCCACAAATATCACTCAACAATATCACTCAAATGTATGAGTACCCAACTTTCCAGTCGTTCAGCTGTGTCATCGATATGCCCTGGTCTTGTCAATAGATTTTGTTTTCAGGGAACTTTGACCAATTTCACCATTTCTGCGCTGTCTTCAAAATTTCCCTTGATTTTCACATCCACCACTTATATTTCACCATCTTGGTTTTTCTACTATCTTTGCTTCGCTTCAGCCTTATCTACCGAAAATTTAAAGGGTTTTACAATAATATAAAACGCAAACCATTTGAGATATTTCCAAAACTTTATGATCGACTTGAAATACAGTCAAAACATTTGTGAATGGAACTCGACTTCGTTCATATGGCCACCGCGGGCATGTCGGCAGCGGTCGATTCGTTGGACCCAATTTTCGATGACTTGGTCACATATTTCTGCCGTAACCGCCGCTATTTCGAGTTCAATGTTCGCTCTGAGTTCTTCCAACGTCGTCGGCTTATTGGCATACGCCAATGATTTGACGTAGTCCCAAAGAAAAAAGTCTAGAGTAGTTAAATCGGACGAACGAGGCGGCCAATTTACTGGTCCATTTCTTGAGCTAACACGCTCACCAAACTTACTCTTCAATAAATCGATTGTAACGTGTGCTGTGTGGCTTGTGGCACCATCCTGTTGAAACCACATGTCGACCAAGTCCATGTTTTCAAATTCGGGCCAAAAATAATCAGTAATCATGGCTCGATAACGATCGCCATTCACAGTAACGTGACGATCGTTATTATCGACGAAAAATATGCCCCAATGACGCCGCCGCCATGTAAACCGCACCAAACAGTTATTTTTTGTGGATGAAGTGGTGATTCATGAAGCACATGTAGTTTTTTACCAGACCAATAACGCATACTTTGCTTATTGACGAACCCATTGAGCAAAAAATGAGCTTCGTCACTGAAGATCGCGTCAGATGGTCCACCGGCTTCAATCCTTGAGTCAGTTTGTCTTGTATGGGTCTAAACCAAGATCTTTACGCAAAATTCGCTATAAAGTGGCGATGCCCAGTTCTTGAGAACGCCGCGGAATAGACTGATTTGGATCGTTTTCTACGGACGCCTGAACGGCAGCGACATTTTCGTCACTTCGACCAACCCGTTGTCTCACTAGCACGGCAGCATCACACAATGAAAATGTAGTCCCAAATTTTTGCACTAATCTTGTTATTGCTTGGGCTAGGGCGAGACTAACGACCGACAATTGGAGTTAACGCTCTTAAAGTTGCGGTTACCGACTCCGAATTTCGGTAGTAAATTTTTATAATTTGCATACGTTGTTCATTCGTGTACTTTGCCATAATGAAAATGTTTAGTTTACTGAAAAAAAGGAAAGTAACAGTTAGATGATCAGTGAAATAGTGCGTTCACAAATTAAATTCAAAGTTGTCAAGTACCTATTGGAAAACCCATTGCATCACCAGACCAGCTGAATACCATGTTACATAGCACCTGCTCATTTATTTACGAACACTCATTATTTAATTTTTGATATGAAAGTTGAGATGGGACTAATGCTGGCTGGCAGCCATAAAGTGAATGTATGCCTCAAAGTATGCTAACGACTCTCGCATATAAAACTAAACCCAACACGGTGGTAAAAGAAATGGCGTGTGTCTTCACTAAACCCACCATATTTCAATTCGCTGTACTAAAAACTGGTTTGGAAAATGGAGGTGCGGCGAGCAGGAAAATAGCAGAGACACAAACCTATTAGCAAAATACTCCTACAGAAGTGTAAAATATGTGGTGGATTAGAAATTTAAGACAAATTTTGTAGATGGCGCAGGCATGGTGGAAATGCGTAAATTTCTCTGGAAACAAAACACACGATTGAAAAACTTAACCACGATTTTTAGTTGAGGAGATTCTTTTCGAAACTTGACTATTCCACTTTCGACAGAACTGACTTTTATTATTTTTGTGGTAGCATTGAAATGAAAACTCAGCGAAAATAAAATTGGGTCAAAACTCTATAATTACACCGGAAAGACAAGAATAAAAGGCATGATTTCGTCAAAAGTAGATTATTCCACTTCAAAATGGCATTACCTTTTTAAAATATACATCTTTGGAACAAAATGTGTTTAATCCATAATTTAAAAATAAGTAAAACATACTGTGATTTTTTTTTATTTAAAGTTGAACCTCAGATTATTTTAATTCAAAATAAGATAGCTAATTAGTTTCAGGAAAACAAAGTCAATCCACAGTGGTTTGAATCAAACCATGGAATAACCAATAAATTCCATTTCAAATTTTGGATTTATTCACAATATAAGTATAATATGTCTAAATTTTGGAATGCTGTAAGAAGCAATGACTAATCTTGTCGTCTATAATAATGCAACAAAGTTTCGGGTTAAAATACACATGTAGGTGCATTCCAAAAAAATTATTTTCTCATATTGTGCAAAAATACAAAATGTGGAATAGTCAAGTTTTGAAAAGAACCAACTCAGTTAATGTATAGTAAGTAAATTCATACTACAAGCTTGCAGATCAGGATTATTTTTCTAATTGAAAAATGGTAGGGGTTTGTTGGAATAATAGACAATTCAGTTAATCACACACACTGGAATGACTAGTTTCGAATTCCATCACAAGTTCATCATCAGATGCCTAACTACTGTGACTGAATTGATACCATTGATTGATCATCAATCGTATATATACAAATTGAATTATGCAATTTACATATGCGAATTAGTATCGATCGAAGATCCCTAAGTATCAAAACACACTGAAAGGTCCATAATTCCAACACAAGAACAGACGGGGTTTTCCACCTTGTTCTTGTTTTCCTCTAGCATACTCATATTTTTGCAATGCTTTGAGGTGAGTTTTTACTATATCACAGAGTTGAATTTTTCTGTGGTATAGATTTTTTGATAACCGGATTTTTTATTTTTTATGACCGATTTCGTTAGATTTTAATTAATGTATGAGAAATTCATACAATTTGTTGCGTTTTGTATGGTCAACAAATATCAAAAGGGATATACCTTTCTACGATATTGAATTTTATGTTTCGGGATTTGGCAACCCTAGGGTTGCACTCTGGCAACTGACAGCTCTATCGTAAAGTTGGACATTTTTGAGGTTATGCGTACTCAGAACGTTTTGACATACTAGCGCTATTTGTGTTGTTTACAGTAACTTAAAATTTTCATCTCGGCCCAAAAATGGAATTAAATCGAACATTTTCGTGCGATTAATTTTTACAACTTTCGACGTGGATTAACTCAGCAACAGTGCATGGATGAACTTAATTCAATTTTTGGCGATGAAGATCTATCAAGGACCAGTGTTTATCGATGGTATGGTGAATTCAATCGTGGTCGTAGCTCACTCTAAGACGAATGTCGTGAAGGTCGTCCAAAATCAGCTGTTGTTCCGAAAACCATTGATGCTGTGCGCGAACTGATTTTGCAAGATCGTCATGTGACCTATCGTGAGATTGAGACAACCTTAGACATTAGTGGGACCAGCATACATTCAATATCATTTGACTGTCAAAAAAATTAGTTCGCGTTGGATCCCACACAATTTGTCAATCGCTCAAAAAAAGGCTCGTGTCGATTGGTCGAAAGAAATGCTCCAAAAATACGATCGCGGTGCTTCGAAACACGTCTATGACATCGTGATAGGTGATGAATCCTGGATTTACGCGTATGAACCCGAAAATAAACAGCAGTCAACTGTATGGGTGTTTCAAAATGAGCCAATTCCAACAAAAGTTGTTCGCGCCCGAAGAACTTCCAAGCAAATGGTCGCCTGTTTTTCCGAAAAACCGGACATGTCGCAACCGTACCACTAGAACAACACAGAACAGTGAATTCTGAGTGGTACACAACCATTTGTTTGCCAGTTGTCTTTCAAGAAATCAGGAAAATCAACCACCGAAGACGGATCACTCTTCACCACGACAATGCGAGTTCTCACATATCGGCTGAAACAACTGCATTTTTGAGTACCCAATACATCGATTTGATGGGTCATGCGCCGTATAGTCCTGACTTGGCACCGAATGAGTTCTTTTTATTCCCGTACGTAAAAAACAAACTGAGAGGTCAACGGTTTTTGACACCTGAAGAAGCGGTTGGTGCATTCAGAATGCATGTTTTGGAGATACCTCAGAGTGGCAAAAGTGTATCGACAATTGGTTCAAACGCATGCAAAAGTGTATAAATCTTCATGGCGAATATTTTAAAAAACAATAAAGTGATTTTCGATGATTAATATTTGTTCTTGTTCTCTAATCCCGAAACATAAAATTCAACCCGTATTATTTATATTTTATATTTAAATTCAAACTGCAGAATCGAAATAAAAATTACTTAGGGTGCTTTTTCGTAGAATCCGAGCGAGAAATGATCTCATGAAACAGCCTCTGCCATCTGGTGGAATCGATGATACCATTTATGGTATTTCTATCATCGTCGATACTCCTAAATACCATTTATTAAATAAATCAGCCGTTTCTTTTAAAGTTCTGTTTATATGATTATGGATTTTCTTTTATTGATAAAAAATTAACTTTACTAGTTTTAAACTATTGATTTGCACTAAATTCTTAAAAATATGTTCTATATACAACACTAAAAATGTTTTATAAATTTAAAAGTAATTTTAACAAATTTACTAATCATAATTACACTTTATATTAATATCGTTTTTTCGCATATCGTCTTCGAGTATTCACTATAATTATACATACATATATATATTGATAAAAATTTAAATTTTATATATACACACTTACTTATTGGCATGTATATTTGCCAGCTTATTGCATCTTTATTTGACCATAAAACCTGCTATTTGGAATACATAGCTGCCAATGTTATATGTACTAAGAGTAGATGTAATAACTGTCTTCAGCTCTTACTTAGCTATTGGTATTTAAATTGCTATTGGTATTTATATTGCATTTGGATTATAACAAATTATTAAATTTAAACTAAATATTGCATTTGGTTACTTATTAACTAAACGATTGCACATTTCCGGCCATTGACAACGGAAAAATATCACATTTTTCTCTTATCTAACTAGAATATTTTAAAATCTATTTTGTATTACTAATTAGTAACTATAAAAGAAAAATTGCACAAATGATTGTTCTTAAAGGTCCAGGAGAACCCAGTAAGATCTATTGCACTTGTTTGCTATATAATTGCGCATGCATGTAATATATAAATTATAGAAATTTATTACCAGCACAGAAACCACAGATGATAGAAACCCCTATATGGTGAAATATAAGTGGTGGATTTGAAAGTCAAGGGAAATTTTCTAGATGGCGTAGAAATGGTGGAATAGGGCTAACTATCCTGAAAACAAAACCTATTTAAAAAAATTTGAACCATGCTGTTTTGCCTTTTGTATTTTCAAAAAATAACTAAATCAATATGTCTCTCTATTATCTATATTTTATTTTTGAATTCGAACAGAATCGAAATAATAATGATTTTTGAGTAAATTTTCGTCGTAGCCGAGTGATAAACGGTCGTACTTAAACAGCCTTTGTAATATGGTGAAAATGGTGAATAACACAGTGCAACACGAAAAAATATAAGCTTACACGGATATCACTACGTGATAAAATACCAAAAAAAAAGCCCCGGGTCTCCCAGTTTTGCCCAAAGTCATGCACTTTTTTTTATGGGCCCCCAAAGATTTGGGGCCTCGGTGTAATTTTTACAAAAAGTTATCATTTTGTCAGGCTCATATCTTGCAAACCGTTCAGAATTTAGATTTACTTTCTGAGTAATAGTTGTAGCTCTTGTCATAAACAACGAAAATTGTGAACGTAAAAAATCAAACAAACTTCATCTTAAAGGTCAAAATCTTTTTAAAAATTATTTCACCTTTACCTTACATTTTTTCCCCTGTTTAGGTCTATATGTAGCAAACCGTTCAAAATTCAAGGAAACAATCAACTACAAGAATGTACCTAAGATCTCAATAAAGAACTTTCTAGACCATATGAATCATTGATAGGAATGATTCTTAACACCGTTTACTTCAACATTGAGATACTATGCAATTTCATCGATCGCAGCAGCACAGGCAAAGCAGTAAGCTCAGCACACGCAACAAGGGACGCTGCTCACAATATAAAAGCGACACGACGCTCACATCGAGGCAGTACACAGCGCGACGTCAACGAGAGCTCAGCGATGAAAGTTATAGAGAAAGTGCTACAGCATAATTCGCACACAACATTGGCAACTGACAATTTCAATATGCAGTATGAAAATATTGATTTATTTTGCTACGATTGCGGTCATCAAATCAGAAAAAAATGTTCTACAAGATTTCAAAAGGAAAAGAATCTTTTAAGTAGTGAATTCAAAAGAGCATATAAGTTGTTTTTCGATGAAGCAGACTTGACCGGTGAAAATGACACACCTAATACAGTGTGTCGCCAATGTTATAACAATCTCATGGTGTGGTTGATTGGAGGCAAATATAATATGAAGTATTGTAAGCCGGTAAACTGGATTAATCGCCCAGGTGATCATGATGAAACCAGTTCCTATGCATGCGTAAATTACACATGTCGTCTCAATCGACATGCTGAGAAGAACTACATTTATAAAGCAACTGTAACAGCCACACTACCAGTGCTTGCACCTGAAAATTTTGTCTTACCAAGGCCGCCAACTCCAGATCGTAAGACAGAATTTACAGGAATGACTAGAGCAAGTGGTGTTACTTATGAAGATCCATTTGATACCGATTATGAGCCCCAACAGGGAAGAGATGGACAACAACTAATAATACAAATGGAAGTGGAATTCATTGTGGCCATATTGGGAATATCGTAGCGACCTGCCATATTTTTGACAGCGTTTTTAAAGCAAAGAAAACTCACACATGCTAATGTTAACTCTACGTCGTACCGCAAACGGCAAGCTGCATTTCAGAGCCTCTACACTCTATATTATGACAATTCGTTCGCTTACTGCAACGATGTAAAAGCTTTGGTGGTAAAAATGGGAATGAACTACATCTCTAGTGAGTGGAGATTATTTATTGATGGTTCTGTTTCAAGCTTGAAAGCACTGTTGTTGCATGTGTCGAACCGAAAACCTTCCATTCCGCTAGCAATGGGTATCAACATGAAAGAAAGCTATGAAACATTGAAAGATATAATGAAAAAAATTCAACACTACGAAAATAAATGGAAGATTTGCTGTGATTTGAAGGTCATTGACATTTTGCAAGGGATCGTCGATAAGAACGGCTTTCAAAAATTCTTTTGTTTTCTTCGTAATTGGGATTCGCGCTCACCTCTGAATCAATACCAATTTAATTCGTGGAGACTAAGAGGAAGTGTGGAGGAACAAATGAAACAACATAATCTGAAGAATGCACCTTTAATTGACAATACTCAAGACATCCTGCTGCAAATGAAATTGAAAACAACAAATGAAATTAAAAAAATTTCGGCAAATTTTTCGCTTTTGCGACGGGTTCATCATTCCTAGGAAGTTCATATATTCTAGAAAGTTGTTTATTGAGATCTTAGGTATATTTTTGTAGTTGACTGTTTCCTAGAATTGTGAACGGTTTGCTACCTATGGACCTGCACAGGGGGAAAAAGGTACAAAAAAAAATCGATTTTTTTTAATGTTTTTGACCTTTAAAGATGAAGTTTTTTTGATTTTTATGTTCACAAGTTTTGTTCCTTATGACAAGTACTACAACTCTTCCTCAGAGAGCAAATCAAAATTTCGAACGGTTAGCAAGATATGACCCCGACAAAATGGTAATTTTTTTTGCAAAAATGACACCGAGGTCTCAAATATTTGGGGGCCCGAAAAAAGTGCATGATTTTGGGAAAAACTGGGAGACACATGTATTTTTTTTGTCTTTTATCACCTAGTGGTGTCCGTATACGGTAATATTTCCATGACTTAAAAAATTATACACAGAGTAATCGAATGCACAATTTAGAGTATTTCTATAATTTTGCAGAAACTTATGGCGTTTTAGTTTCTAAAAAATTATGTTGCCCTTGTATGAGGCGACATTTACAAAAAACAAAATTCAAACTGTTCGAAAGAGTACCAATACAATTGGTATTTATTGTTATTCCCGCTTAGCTGAAAATTCGACCACTTTGTTGGAGAAGGTAGGCGATTTTAGCTGCAGCCGCTTAAGTTAGCTTGGCGCTCCACACAAAAGGTAGACAAATTAGCTTAGCGAGGACAAATAAAACAAACAAACTGACCCTTTTTATCGGGCAACATTCTTCCCCGTGACTCGCTGAGAGGGCAGAAAATGCAACATTTTTGCACTGTTTGATTGCAACATTATCAGAAACGAACACAACACCTTGAAGTAGGGTTGCAGTTTTTTTCACAAACGAACACAAAAAGGCACTTTTAGGGCAAAGGACAGAACAAATTTTGATTTTTTTCTCAGAAACGTTATTAAAATTTCCGAGAATGGCAAAAAAGTATATTCTTTCCGATAAATACATAGTAGGATCAAACAACAACGCAAGAAATAGTCTGCTTCTAAATCCAAAAATATGTATTTCAAGTTTCCCGTTCATAAAAGAGCATATTCTCCATGAGAAGGTAACAAAAACAAATAAATAAATTTGTTAGCTGTGCACTTTCTAGTTTTACCCTCAGTGATTGGGGCCTAAAATTTTACAAAAGTTTCGAACTGAGTACTGAGAAGCTTTTTCACTAAGCGAGGTGGACCGTCATCGACAAATATTTAAGGTGGAATAAGGTAAGAATCGCGTGCACTAACCAGTGCACCACCAGAGGCCACGAAAATATAAATAGGGAGATTTGTTGCTTAGAAAGAATGATAAAAAGTTATTAAGGATACAACAACAACAATGGTGTCCCATAACATCCCATGAAGGGATTGGGGAGAGCTTGTCATAACCATTGAACTGTGCGCTTTCTATTTTTTCACGCACTGATTAGGACCTACAATTTTACACCGGTTCCGAATAGTATTTTAAGAAGCTTTTTCATGGTTAAGTACTCGATAGTGTCGCCATCCCTAAGCGAGGTAACCGTCGTCGAAAGAAATGTAAGGCGGTTAGAGCAGGGATTCCTGGCAAATGTAAACCTTTAACTGGAGATGTGATAAACCTCATGGAGAACAAAATTTTTTTCGTTATTTTATTAGACAGTCTATCCAACTGTATATGTCCACCATTTTTTTGTATGAAAATTTTGTTTCCTTCTATTCAAGGATTTCACGGCCGTATATTAAGCAGCTAGTAGCAATATACTTATTTCATGGCGGATTTTTACAAAACTTGGTGGAATTGCAATACAGAAGTTATTTTGTATCTGGTAAACATTTGGGGGAGATCGGGCAACGTTAACACGTAGCGTCTCAAGGTCAAAGTTCAAAAATTTCTAATTTATCTATTTTCAATAGACAACTTGGAGAAACACAGTAATTTTTATTCGGATTTTTATGAAACTTGGTGCAATTGCAACAGTGAAGTTACTCGTAATCTGGTAAAAATTTGGAAAAAATTGGGAACGTTAACACTTCGCGCCTCGAGGTCAAAGTTGAAAAATTTATGATTGATGTATATTGGAAACAGATAAATTAGAATTTTTTTTTTTACTAAAACCCACTGCGAATGGATGAAAAGTTTCACTAACCTCAAGAGTTATTTACTACTCAATATATACACTTATCCTTAACTTACCTATAGACTCTCTCTACGTAACATTATTCTATTTTTTTCTCCCTCTCTCTCTTCTCCACAGAAGAGCTCTTGCAATCTCATCTCTCCAGTGATGTTCTTATATTTCTATATAACACCGAATGCGTTTCAATACTTTCTGCTCCAGACTCCCACATTTCTTCGAGATTCGTTTCACCATCCGTTTCAGATGACCCAAAACTTGTGGTTCTTTGATCCTCATCTTCGTCGGAGCTAAATGTTGTCGACGATGAAGAACGCGTCGACTGGTCATGTGTGTTGGAACGGGTAAGAGTTTTATCCGAATCATTATCGCTCACCTCGTCTTCTACCACATCAATTTCATTGGTATTTTCCTGTTGTTGTTCGTTAATATGTTCGAAATCTTCGAAACGATTACTATCTTCCGTCGCCCTTTTATCGGTAAGTGTGCTATCGTTATCGGAGTTGTCCTCGATGGTGTCGACCCGTATAATATGATCGCGTCCAGACATCATTTTGAAATTATAACGATCATAAAAGGTTCGTTTCAAGGCTTCCCCCGAATCGGCACTCATGTAGCCACTGTCCATTTCTTGCAGTGGTCGGGGTCCAAATCTTTGCTCATAGTAATTCTGACTAGCTGGTGCAGAGTATGTACTCTTGGGCGAAGACACTCTAGGCTGTTCTTCGATGAGCGAGGAAATGCCCTCATCTCTTTCTAGTACCTCCAGGATAGAGGAGGTTTTCTTGTCGTATGGTGGCGCAGGACTTTGGGTGGGACTAAATTTTGAGGCAGCCATGCTAACAAATTTCTTCCAAGCATTCTTAATATCTTTAGCCTTTTTCGGCCGGTCCTTCAGACCCATGGCAATCTGCATGCCATGCGTTAGTTGGACAGGTTCAATTTCGCACCTATAAACTGTTTGTACATTCGTGGTAGCCTGACCTGGAGCTGGTGGCGTTGGGTTGGCGGGTGCAGTATTGGCAGTGCTACGTTGCGGATAGGCAATCCCTACTGGAACGCCCGCATTTCGATACATTTCCTTGGTACGGTCCGAAAGGCGACTACTGCTGCGATTCGACCTCGAACTCAGCGAAATCACATCGAGTTTATTGGGATCCATTTCGGCAGAATTCTTTAAATTATTGTTGGTTTCCAATTGTGGGGATTCTACTGGAGTGTTATTGGCTGCAGTGGGGTCTGGTGATTCCTCTTGTTCGTTGGATTTTCGACGATTCAGATATTTATTCAGGCTGTAATCGTTGCGTAAACCATTGATATGGGTATTGAATATGGCACCATAGTCTTCGCCCTTCAACTTCTTGGCCGTTTGCATAGCTTCCGTTTCCAGTGGCTGCAGGACATCTGTCGTCACGGTGTGTATACTTTCCTCCTTACTAACTTCAGCGGCTGTAACGGGCGGCTTTTTCATGGATCCATCGAATTCGGAGTTAGTCATGGTTCCTGAAATTCCTGTTACCTCAGTGGATTCACTGTGATTACTCATGGTATCCTCCTCTGTAGCTGATTGATTGCGTCCATATTGTGGGCGCTGAGAACTTGTGCGGCTGGTTTTGCTATTCAATGTAGTGGAAGCCGATGTGGTGGGTGGCGGTGGCAGTGCTGGTAGTGGTGAACCAGAACAACTGCGTTTCCTTTGTGGCGTGGGAGTGACACTTCTACTGCGTTCTTGCTTGGGCGACTGCTGGTTTGATGTTGTGACTATGTCTTCCTGTATAGGTTTCTGATGCACTCTGGGTTCCACATATTCGGTCGGCCGTTTTTCATTTAAGTTTTCTCGATTGGCCTTGGGAGTGAGTATTTTAATGGTACATTTGTTTGGGGTGTCATTTGATATCTCCACCACAGGCGGCGGAGTTGGAGGTTCACTGGGTCTTTGCCGCCGGGAATGTTTAGCTTCTAGAGTTAAGAGACGACCTTTCTCTGTGAGATCTTCCAGTTGTTCTTGCAGATACAAACTTGTGGCCTGGCCACCACATTTACAACTGCAATCACTGTTTTGTCTGACCAAAAGTGACTGGTATATTTCCCTTAAATTGCTTACTGTGGACTTGGCATCTTCTTCCACTTCATTGGCACAAGTCCGTCTCAGTTCCACCTGACTTTCGTAAGCCGAGTCTCTGCTATTTTTTCGCAATGAAGAATCATTTGTAGTTTTCAAACGAAAGGAACTTTTTTGGGTCAATTCAACCATGGATGTGCGATTATTCATGTCGGGCAAAGATTGCGGCGGGGAATTCAAATTCTCCGTGATTCGTTTGATGTCCACACTTGTCCATGCGCTGACGTCACAGAAACTTTGTTTCTTAGGTTTCCTATCCAACGTATCGGGTTCGTATTGGTCACTGTCTGTAGACCGTTCCAAGTCGGAAGGTGGCTCGTGTTCTACTTCAATGGTCATGCTGCCTCGAAATGGAGTATCATACTTGATGCGTGAGGCTATGTCCTTCTGCATGGTATTTGATTCCACGGCTCGTACCAACTTTTTATGAGGATTACCTAGGGATTTGGTGTGAAATCCTTCTCGGCCGTAGACGGTATGGCTTATTTCTAGTTCTTCCTCTAAAGGTAAAGCGGTGCTCAAACTGGGACTCAACTGGGAACTGACGTCGGAGGAAGGGGACGAAGACGATTGTGAAGATTTACGTTTAGTAGCCTCTAAACGTTCCAGACTATCGGTTTCATAGTCCACAATTAAGTATTGAGGTGACTTTCTCCGATATATAGGGGAGTCTGGTTGGTATTGTTTCAATGACCGGCGACTTAAGGAGCTGTAGTCGGGCGTGGGAACAGAAGGAGCACTACTTTGGGTGTTATTGTATATATCTTTGATTTTCTTTTCCATGGTACTGTCGTAATCTGGTGTAGGTATATCGACATGGAAACTGTTATTCGAACGCATCGTGGCGGTATATTCCCGTATTAAAGACTCATGATCCAAAGAATCACCCATCTGCTCCATATTCCTTAGCATTTCATAGTGTTGACGTTCAGCCGACGTCAGAGATGTTGGCGTAGAAGCGGCGGCATATTGGTCCAGTGCATCAAGACGTTTTCTGGAAGTTTTAGATCTTTGTGAGGAACTGCGACTTCGTTGGGAAGCAGATGGCGAATCGTGCAGCGTAAACTTGGGGTTATTGTAAATCTCCCCTCCCGTCTCTGCATATCCGTACATATAGGCGGAGGCGGTTATTGCTGAGTAGGCATCCAACTTATTATGCAAGATGGGTATGTTCAACGAGTTTTTGGGTTGCGAGGGTTTTTGATAGTTTTGGAACAGGCCGGATGAGGTTAGTTGATCGGTCTCAAGCGCAAAAGTTTTGCCTTTTGCGTCCTCAGTCGAAGAAGAATTGGTTTTATTAGACCCGGAATGAGTATTTGTCTTTTGTGACGGTGGCGGTGGTGGTCTTTGTTTTGGAGCAGCTATATCTTTCCTAGGACAAATGCGTCTATTCGCCGCTGCACTTCCAGTAGGAGCCTTTGTACTGCCTTGCGAGGAGGAAGAAGTTGAACCTTTCGGTGAGTGCCTATCTTTTTCTGGACTAGGAGTAACAGAATCGCTTTGCTTGTGGGATGATTGATTGTTACTGTGTGATTCATCACTGGAATTAACCATTTCCAACCATTTCTCTATGCTATTACGCTTGTCACCACAATTTTTGACATGACCACTGCATCGATTGTGGGCACAAGCCTGACACTCGGCAGAAGCTTGCAGTTGTGACCCATACTGGGAGGGAGTATTGGAGCGCACCGCACCCTCTTCAGGTATCACAACCAAAGAGGGCTGGTAACGCTTAGTGGACATTTTATACTTAGCTATAGCTATGACTTCACGGATTTTCTGTAAAAATTCCACAGCTGCTGGTGGGGGTTGCTAGAATGTGATGAAATTAAAAGAAATACGTTCATGCTAATTAAGAAGCGTTTAAAACTTACTGCCAATAGGTGGGGCTCAAAATAGGCTGGATTGAAATATAACTTTTTGCGGACATTACCATTAACCATGGCCCGCAGATTCTCTAGTTTTTCCTCTGTCATTAAATCCTCAATAATGGCTACATTTTCGGCAGGCAAACATTCATTTTCCTGGCAATTACTGTTGGAATCTAAGCCCTCATCGTTGGTGGAACTAGTGCTGTTATTGCCATTACTAGAAGAATGATGGGATCCCTTGGGTGAGCCATTGTTCATCATTAAACCCATTTGGGGATGGACCAAAGCATTTGTTTGCATCTTTTAAAAAAGGTAAAAGAAGATTAAGAAAGGCATTTGTAAATGAAATTCAGATCAAACCCACCTGTTTCATTTTATCATGGTAACCACCATCCATTTCACATTCTGAAGCCGAATTCGATATGTCACTTGTAAATCCCGAATGATGATCACTCAATTGTGGGAAATGTTGTAGTAAGGGATTATTTTTTATAATTCCCATTTCTTCTTTCAAACTGCTTAGGCTGGTTCGCGATCTTGGCTCATTGGAAGTGGTCAAGCTGCCCACCGAGTATAAGCTGCCACTGCGCGTGAAAGGTGCACCAAATGTTACTTGATCATTCTTCGGATAATTTATCTCATTAGTTAAGTCGTCGAGAGAATTACGCATACGCGGCTGATCCCGGCCTTTGCGCTTCTTCATGTGTAAGTAAAGGAATACAGAGGAGACATAAATCAAACCCAGGAGCAGACTACAAGCCCCAATGACCACATACTCCTTGGTGGACATACCATCCGAAGTGGAGGCTAAGGTGGTGGTGGCCTCGGACTGGAAAAGGACTTCCGAGACATCTGGAGAAGAAGTAGAATTAGAAGTATAAGACAAAAGACTTAAGACACAGGAGTAAAAACTTAAAGAAGTTATAAATTTGGAATAATTTCAAAAAGCTGAGAAAGCTCTAAGGGTATTTGGTTTAAAGACAAGTGATGGCAGGAATGGAAATATCTGTTGCGCGTAGTTCTTATATTGAAAATTGTGTGTTTGGAAAAAAACGTTCGAAGGCTCTTTTATATGCGTAAATTTTGATCAATTGACTTTAGTTATTAACACACTTTCTCAATAACTCTTTCAATATAATTTTCATACAATTTTCCCCAAACTTTTTCAAAATAAATTCTTTAGAAAATGGGTTTACTTTTGAATTAGAATCATACATGAGGCAAATTAATTATATGGCAATTATAATTTGTAGTATAATTTGAATTTTTTTCGAAATGCAAATTCAAAAAATATTTCAATATCATGGGCAATTGTATTTACATATTTTCAAAGCATTTCTTTCGTATTGGCTTTGTACAGTAAAGGTTTATGAATTTAAAAGTACTATGAGGAAATACCTATCAAAGCCACAAACCTCTACATATAAAATACGTTAAAAATAGAATTGCCATTATTCAAACAAATTCAAAACAATTGATAGCATTCCCATATTCCATTGCAATTTGCATTCGATTCCACAACCTGTATTTGCATTGCCTAAGCAAATGCAAATTCAAAATTTTTCAATTGTCATTGCGAACAAAGGTAATTCTTTTACATTTGCATTAGATAAAGTAATGCAAATTAAAATCCAATGCAAATTAAAAAAAAACCATGTATGGTTAGAATTAGCTATTTGGGACACATTTATAGCAAAAGTTGTGTCTGTTTATTAATTATTATATTTCAAATTTCATATCACTTACTATTGGCAAATTTCACAGGACTTCCATTAACTCGAAATGCGACACAGGGTGAAAATACGTTTTTCGGTGGCATCATGTGATCTGAAATATCAAAACCAAAATCAAAATGAATTCCTGTTTTTGCTAAAAATTTATTGATGTCTAAAAGAAATTCAATTTCAAATATCTCACCATTGGACGCCGAAGCATTTAAAGAAAGTGCCATATCCCGGCACACCAGATGCACCATTATTAGACGACCTTGCATTTTATGGCGCAGATCAGATTCACCCAACCACTGCAAGGAACAAATAGAAAAACAAATTAAAAATATATATTTAAATTAAACACAAGAAATATTAGTGTAAAAGCAATAAACCTAGTAACATGACAGTCATAACAACAGAGACGCTGTGCAGACATTGAAAAGTGGCAGCAAAAACGAAAGACTTAAGCGACAAACTTGTAACATATTTCTTGCCATTTGATTTTCAAAAAAACAACATTTAAACGCAATGAAATGACGTTCAGTGGAAAATTGTACAATTTTCAAAAAAAAAAAAAAAAATATTGTATACCAATGTCACGCAATGTTAGTGGCTGGTTGAGAAGAAAATATATCAGCTTGTTTTCTTTCAGTTTGCGGCTTTTGAATTTAACAAATTTTCTTGTAAATGTTGTGGTTTCATTTTTAATTTTCTTTCATATTTTTCTGTACAAATTAATAGACTGTTAATAGAGTTATTTGTAAGTGAATGTCAGTTGTGCCAGACAAACAACCCACTTACTTATATTTTCATCTTCTTTTTCTGTTATCAACACAATAGTTTCCTTTGCAACTAAGTCAGTACAAGCAAAACATTAAACGCTGCTGCTGGCTTATGACTACTCATTTTCATTAAAATCTAAGACACGCCATGCCATGTTATGAGCGCGAAAGAATACAGCAAGACAATTAGCACATTTCGAAATTACCTGTAGAAAAGTGCGTCCTTCATCGCGAAACATACGAAATGGATAATCATTATCGAGGGGATTGCGTAGATCAGACCAACCATTCACGGTAAGATACTGGGCCCCAGTTACTGCGCAGACTGGGGTACGCATACCTTGGGCAGAGTAATACAGCTTGAATAACATTTGTAAAGGTTATTAGGAAATCTTGTTTCTTACCACTAAACCCAATTTCCCGGCTGGGGTATATAATTTGACCTCTCAAGGGCAGAAAGACATAAGGAATTTTCTCCGCTGATGAACCACTGACAAATGGCGACAAGGAGCATTCTGTAAAATATTTAAGGCAAAACAGAATTAACTTAAGTTGAAGATAAAGAAGTATGATTAATTTTACGGATTTTTATAATATAAACAAATTTTTAAGGCTGGTTTTCTTATAAGGCAGCAGATTTTTTGTAATGCTTTTTTATTCCACGACTATAGATTGATCTCTTAACAACACTGAGAATGTACATGACCATATTTCTGTCCTATGACCGTTGCCCTTACCATAATATTTTAATTCTAAAGCCGACAGGAAAATGTCTTTGAACCAACTATCAGTAAATTCAGGCTACACGTCGACAGGAAAATGTCTTTAAACCAACTCTCATTAAATTCAGGCTACAGTCCAGCACTTCTGACAAGGGAGCGATACTGTTATAAAGGGTGTCTTTTTAATTTTAATGCTATTTTATTTTTGTGCAAGCGGCAACTCTGAAATTTGGCTGCTGTCACATATGTTTATTCCGACTATTAAAAATGGAGTCCTTTACGAAAGAACAACACGCAAAATTATGAAAACTTATTGCAAAAACTTTGGAAAGTTATACTGAGACCGCTGAGAAAGTGCCAACCATTCGAAGAACGGTCAAAAAATTTGAAGAAACTAGGTCGGTTATGGATAGTAAGACTCCTGTGCATCAACGTACAGGTCGGTCTCTTGAAACCATTGCTGCTGTAAACGAGAGTGTCGCCGAAAACACGAAAACATCAATTCGGCATCGTTCTCAACAACTTCGAATTTCACGAAGCACTACACAGCGAATATTGGCAAAAGTCCTCCATCTTCATACCTACAAAAAATCAGCTTACTCAGGAGCTCAAACCAGCGACGGCAATTTGTTCAATGGGTAATGGAGCAAAGTGAAGTAAATGCTAAATTTTCAAAAAAGTCATCTTCTCCGATGAAGCGCATTTCTATCTGAATGGCTTCGTGAGTACACAAAATTTTCAAATTTTGTGGGACCCACAACGATCAACTGTCTGGTACAGATTTCTGTCAGGCGGCGTGATTCGTCCTTACTTTTTTAAAGATGACGCCGAAATTACGGCATTCGTTATAGGAACATGATAATGGATTTCTCGTGGCCTCAACTGGACGGCATGGATCTGAACCACATATGGTTTTAAGACGACGGCGCCACCTGCCACAACGCGCATGGAACAATCGATGTATTGCAGCAACGATTTCCAGAACAAATTATCTCAAGAAATTCTGATGTCAACTGGCCACCAAAATCATGCGATTTAACGCCGTGCTATATCTTTCTTTAAGGTTTGGTGAAATCCCGGACTTATGCGAATAAACCAGTAACAATTACTGAGCTGACATCCAAGAGCCAACGCGTCATCGGTGCGAGACAGCCAAATCTCTGTGAAAAATTCATGGAAAATTTCATGAAAAGAGGAATGACCTGTCATCAGAGCCGGGGGGGCCATTTGACGGATATTTTATACCATACTTAATCGGAACATGTATTTTTTACAATCCAATGACAAAATAACAACTATCTAAAAAAAATACGAGTTTTTATTTTAAAATGAAAAAGAAAAATACATGGTTCTCAGCAGCGCATTTATTCCAACCTAAAGTCTACTTGGAAGTTTATTCAAAATCAAAACCGGTTAACCGAATTCCAGCCGATTAACCGTGCGTCAGTGTTTATTTTCGAAAAACCGGGTTCACCGGTTATTTCAAGTCGATTAACCAGGTTTTTCGGTTTTAACTAACTTTCACCCAACTGATACTACAACACAAAATTACAAACCTAAAGACTGTTCAAGTGCTCACTACGAATCCATCAAAGAAACACCAAACACGTTGCCACCGAATTATTTCGCCACCGGTTTTCTGAAATATCTTGTGTAATGGAAATACAGGGTGAGGCAAAAGTAATCGCCCTAGTTGGAAAACCCAATAACTTTTGCAATTGGTTTTTTTTTTTGGTTTTGACATTTCGACAAGCCATGGATAGTGTTTCTCCGCAAGAATAATTGTTTCGTTTCGGAATTCGTCGGTTGTTTTGGCGCAGCGTGAATTTTGGTCGGAGATTTCCTGGCCGCCCGATCTTACTCCTGTTGGATCTAACAGTCATTTCATTTGTTGGCCTTTCCAGTTTCTTTCCTCAAAATCATTTCTCACTTTGATAGCACACATACATATATACGAAGCACATATACAAAAACCAAAGCAACATCACAAACCATTTAACCGTCCGAGCGTTTATTTATTCTTTTTTCTCTGATCAATCGCTTTTGATATCCTCTGTCCGATAAACCATTGACGACGGAATACATGAAATTAAAACGCAATACATAAGCCAACATTAGAAACACTGACTTTTGAGAGAATAATGCAAAAATACAGATACACACACTTACAAGTAATACACACTCGTTGTCCCTCTTTTATTCTCTTGCTCTCGAGAGAGCATAAACAGTGCAACAAACACGGCTGTATTTGTACCACAAACACAGATATATTGGGGTCGCAAACACATATGTTATAACAGATAAATCATTGTATCTCAAACATGTAATATTGAATAGCAAACACAATGGACAAAAGTATATTATATTTGCGATAAACTCCAAACACATGTTATATTTGCATCCAAACAAGAGTGCCTACTATCTATTACCAAGTGATCAATCTGGTTCTTGGTTCTCTGCGGAGTAGATAACCAAATCGCCGTCTGTATGTCCTGTAATCCTCGTTCTGGCAATCTATAATTTCTGTCGGCGACGGTGACTTATACTATGGACGGGAACACTATCAAATGAGCATGCAATATGAAGAAGCTTCTAATATCTATAATCTTTCGGGTTTAAAGCTGCAGCAACTGATCAGTGACTCTAAGAATTAGAAGGCTCACAATCCTCTTGACTATGAGAGGCTTCCATGTATCTCCTCATGGGGTGTAATAGGAATCTAAAAGAGAAATATATATCTGACATCGCCTCGCCATCAGAGACAAATAGTGTACGTTTTACAACTGAAGTATACATATGTATGTTGTTCTCGTATGTTATAAATTAAAGTTTGTTGACATGAAGGAGGAAACATTTGTGTCATTGTGCTAAATAGAATAAGCTGACGTGCCACATTTGTTACGCGTGCCAGGCTTTGGGAATCGTTGCTCTATATCTTTATGTCTGATCGTTTCCATTTCCATTTGTATACCCGCAAGCTGGCATCTTTAGTAAACAGCCCAAAGTAAAATCTAACAAATTAACAAATTATTAATCACATTTATAGCAAACTATCATTGATAAAATTTGACTAATGGCATACGATTGAGTTGAGACTGTAAATCTACATTTTGGTAAACAAAATCTAAAATATTCTGAGAAGAAAGTCTAATTACTTCTTAATTATCCAATTGATTAAGCTTTAGTTCTGACTCTTATAGCTGGCAGCTGATGTAACTATCACAAGCTATAATACCAAGCGGATTGGCTATGATGTAAAAAAATCTCACTTTCCCTAGAATCCTCATTAAGTTGTATATTAAGAGAGGTAGATTTGAACACTTTCACTATTAATTAATGTTATACACGTTTATCTCGTCGTATAGTATTTGGTCACAAGCAAATAATTATTTGTTAAAATCCATCCGAACTAAACTGCTTATGCAATAATTAATTATATTTTAAAGTTTTATTTTCAAATTTTATACTTTTACTTTGCACCGATGATAGAGAAACAGATATTTTCTCATTTGGATGAAATATAAGATATTTTTATAAAATTGTTGGTTTGCAAAATTTAGCTTGATTATAAGGTGATTTGACTGGTTGAACTAGAAAAATGTAAAATGCCATAAAATACATAAAGGCAGATTAGACAGGTTTAAGATTTTGGATAGTGTCGATACAAATGGGTTTTCAGTATGGGATATAACAATTATTACCTTGATCCTAGTGTGGGGTATTATGCGATAATATTTGGTTTCATTTGTATTGCGTTTATTCTGAAAGTGCAAATTAAATTACCCCCAAAATAACTAGTTTTGAAATTGGCCCTATGTTTCTACATTTTGATGTATCGTATCTCATGAATTTGGGACTTTCCAACTGATGAAAAAATGGCTACGAGCAGCCTCTTTTTGTTATGTAGTTTCTCTACAAATGTATAGGATCCAGCTGAATCATAATTTAAAATTTTATCACAGCTTTCCTATTGTCGCTTTACGCCGACCGATTATATTCATTGAGTAGAGTTACTGTCGGACGGCCTTGATTAGTCAGTTCATAGTAAATCTTCGTGACTCTTTACATGTTTGTGTAATATCCTGATTCCTCCTGCTAACCTATGTAAGGTATGTTCCGAATAGTATATAAAGAAAGCTAAGATTTAAGAAGCCCTCAGTATTGAAATTGATAAATAATTTTCCATTAAATCACGTGGATGAACAGGGGAGAGCTTTTCATAATCAGTAAGCTGAGAGCTTTCTAGATGCACGTACTCTAATTGTTATCTATAGTATAGTTTAGCATTTTCAAGCCAAATAACTCGATAGTGTCACCGTCACCAAGCAAGATGACCGTCGACGAAAGAAAGGAAAGGTGGTTAGATTTACATGATCGAACCCATGTCATCATGTACAAAACTAGCGGTTACGGATCCATTTAGAAAGATAATGGCCATTCTGGAGTCTCCAGGTGTGACTGAAAATGAGAGGAAAATTCGGAACCAATTTGTAGTATAGAAAAAGATTACATGAGGAGGACACCCGGTTGGTACGAAGATCGTTTCGCTATATATTATGTACTAGTTAGTTAGTTAGACGCTTGGGGCGCCCGTTGGAAAATACGTTAATTTAATTTGATCTTTAAGAAAAGATACTTTTTGTAAAATAATAAACTTTTTTTAAGAAAAAATTTGTTTTGTTATAGAATGAATTTTTTAGGTCCTTTTTGTAAGAATATGTATTATGTTTTCCTAAAAAGGTCCTTTTTTAAAGAGAGGTACTTCTTTTATTAAAAGCTAACATTTTTTGAAAAAGGAACTATTTTTAGAAGAAGTACTTTTTGACAGAAAAAGTCATAATTTTACCATAATTGTTTTTACAAAGCAGTACTTTTTTTTAAGAACAGGTACGTTTTACAGAAGTGATACTCTTTTTAGGAAAAGGTAAGTTTTTAAGAAAATTTGCTTACTTTCAGAAAGGCTACTAATCTCAAAAACAGAAAAGGTATTATTTTATAATTAAGAAAACTACCTTTTAGAAAAGATATTTTTGTAAGAAAAGGTAGTTTTTTTTAAGAGAACTTATTTTTTTTAAGAAATTGTTATTTTTGAGAAATGGGATTTTTTTACAATTGGTCCTTCTTTTAAGAAGAGGTACATTTTTAAGGGTAGGCACTTATCTCACGAAAAGTTATTTTGTTTCGCAAAAGGAACACTTTAAAGAAAAGGTAGTTTTTTAAGAAAAGGAAATTTGTTGTCTGAAAATGTACTTTCTAAGAATATATAATACTTTTATATAATACTAATACTTTTTGTTTAAGAAAAGCTACTTTTTGTAAGAATATTTACTGTTTGTTAAGCAAAGGTACTTCTTTAAGATAAGTTATTTTTTTAAAGAAATGGTACTTTCTTTAAGAATATGAATAGGTATTTTTTTTTGAGAAAATTTACTTTTTTTTAAGAAAATACACTTATTTAAGAAAATGTTCGTTTTTAAACTTCTTTCACTTTGGCTTTTCTAAATGTGCATTTTATTGGATTCAAAACTACAATAGAGACTAAATATTGGTTACAGGCTCCACCTAGAAAATTTCCCATTAAACAAGAATTTCCTCAACATATGTTAGTCTAGACACACACCAAAGCAAAAGTACCCAATATAGTTGATAATAATGGGTTGTAATAAAGCTGTTAAAAAAAGTTATTTAATTTTTTTTCAGTTAAATAAAAATTTAAATAATTTATAATTAACATGCGATGAGGGACTTCATTAAATCAAACAGTTTAGCCTCTGAATGTCTACTAGATCCAATAACAACCTAAAAATGATCTAATTCTCATATATACGGGCTGGCGGTAGCACACACAATTTTCGACGCCCTCGACCACCTCTCTTGCAGTTATCTTAAGCTGAGGTTCCTGGTCCAAAAGCTCATCTGTCGATCAATCAATGATAACAACAACTAGCATAGAAGTATACCCCTCTAGGGGTGAATATTACAAACCTAACAGTTATAGTTTGTCCAAACCTGCCTGATAATCCTCTACTTGCTACCTCCAGACCTCTGGCGTTCACCTGACAGAAAGCTTATATTCTGAAAAAAAAACCTTGTGAGTAGAAATGGGAATAACGAAGTGGCCTAAATCCCGAAGAACAGGCAAATTCGCCAACTGATGCTGTGTCATGGCATCCATAAAATATAAATTTGCCATAAAATATAAATTTGCCATAAACTTCAAATGTGCACAGGCAATTTTCGGTACTCTCGTCCTCATCTCCTTACTCATAGCTTCTGTAGTAATCACGAGCTTGTGTCCTTGTTCAGACTGGTGTTAGCCTGTCTAGCAATGCCCAGTGACACTACTAGCATAGAAATAACTCTTATCAAGCTTATAATTTCTCCAAATGTGTCTGATTATCTTTTATTTTGTGCCTTAAGACTATCGGATACCTGCCTGAGAGCTTCTATTCTGAGAATTAACTTGTTTGTACAAAGCGTTACATTCACGTGCTCAAATCCACGGTAGCAGGGAAACTCTCCCAAGACAAAATCTGGATCACGGCTCGCGAGTCGGAATTCAAAGTTTAATCTAGAAGCTTTCAGCTTTCTGCTGCCTAATTTTAATCAACCTTGGCGAGCCAACTCCCGAGCCGATTCCCGACAGATTGCATTTTGGCACCCAGCTCGCGAACCGTGAAGAAATTGCGAACGGGCTAGTTAGCCGGCAGCCATACTAGTTCAACCTGTCGATTCTTTCCCAGTTTTGGAGGTGAACTAATTCGAATCCTGTCTTTGCCTCTGTATCCATAAAATATGATTTTGATTACCCATCTCGTTATCTGGGTGTTATTTAGGACAGCAGATTAATTTCAGACCCAACATAGTAGAAAGGGCAAAAAAGGGCGACGATATCCCTATACGAGTAAGAGGGCTATACGTTGGGGACTTTCTTCGAGGATTGTTCACTGTATCTATGCAGCAGTGATGTGGCCGATTATGCTTTATGGGGTTATCGTGTGGTAGCAGTTGCTAGACAAACCCACCGTCTACGTTGTGCACTACGGATTAGGGATTAGGCCACGATTTTTGTTACATTTGTTGCCGGTGGATATTATAGGCCGTCAGATTGCTCCTACATCTGCCGTCATGTAATGGTGGAATGCGCTCCCGACATTCCTGTATTTGACGACTATTCGAAAGCGGAACCAATATTCGATCGGAAATACAACACTCTCATACCGTAAAGGGATTCCTGTAGCAAAGGAATTTCTACACGGATGGATCGAAAATTAATGATCTGGTAGGGTATGGCTATTACTCTGGGGAAGTAGGGTTGTGTCTTTCTCGTAGATACCCTGACCATTGTGGGGCGTATTCTGTGGAAATATTGGATATTTGGGAAATGCTCGACTGGCTGAGGTATAATAGTGCAGCAGTCATTGGAGTCAATGTCTTCTCTGACAGTCAGGAGGTAATCAAGTCCCTGGAATCAGTATTTCTGAACTCAAAATTTGTCAAGGACTGCAGCAGCTCTCTTAACGAGATAGCCCAGCAGTATGCTATTCACTAGGTATGGGTGCCAAGGCATAGACACATTGCGGGGAACTTCAAAGTGGGCGAACTGGCGCGACTAGGGTCCCCCTAATATGTTCCACAATCAAAATGTGTTGGCATATTACCAGCGACTTTTAAGCATTCCATGCAGAAAGATCCTATATGATGATGTAGGAGAGTTGGACGAGGGTATCCGTTTGTGTACGGGAAAGGCAAATATGCGTCTATCCAGGTCCAAGGTATGGATTATTGTTTTAGTTTAAACCGATAAATACAATTGTACAAGATAAACACAATAATCAAAATTTGACACTGTGGTCAACATGCGACGAGGCTAAGCATCAGGGTAAATAATTTCAGTAGAAGCTATAACAAGGAAGAACCCACTGAACAAGTCAGCACTAGATGGCCGTAGGATGTCTACTATGGATTCCCATCCATTTAAGGATCTGGGCACACTATTTCAAGTAGGTGTAGACTAGATCTTGTGGTTCTTGGTTTTAGGTTGGGGCTAGTTCTTGAACAATGAACTAATAAGTTCAAGTGAGACTTTTATCCACTTCCAGCAATACGTAACCTAACCTAGCCATCTCGTTTAATATCTTCATGTGATAGAAGGAACTCGAGATCCCTTGTATGGAATGTTTACGGTGGTTTAAGGTTTGGTCGTCTAAAATCGTTTTGTGGTCGTATCACCTAGTGATGCCCCGTAAAGATTACCTTAGGTGGATTGATTACTTGGAGTTCATTTGATTGCCCAGCAAACATAGTAATAATAGGTGAACGATAATCTTACACCATCGGCAGGCATTGCACAAATAGCATCCGTGACACCGCACGCCAGTGTCATTCATTCTCATGAATCTGATTTCTTTTCGCTATATTTTCCGAAGTTTGAGTGAATATGTTTTGTTTTAAAGAATAAGTTATTAACACGTTTTTAGCTTTAATTTCCGATGGTTGTACGATATCATCTTCAGCTGTTTCTGGGAGCTCTTCACCGTTTGTTGACTAACTAAGAAGTGTTTTTGGTTTATTTAGTGGCAACATTTCGGGAATCCCCTTTGTTTATGACACTATAAATGAACTAACATTTATATAAATTTATTACATTTGCAAAATCTTGCATAGAAATGTATACTACTCCTCCTCGAGCGTCAGCATTTTGCCACTTGCACAATGTTTGTGTCTTAAGTCTTTTGTTTGTATTGTGTGTTGTATGTGTGTGTGTGTTTTTCTACCACCGCCAACATAAAAATTAAGTGCCTACAAGGAAGTTTATGTGGTGTCAGTTTTATAATCAGTTACAAAAATACAATCACATTTAATTTACTGCAAAATTTCCCATCATTCCAATACTGAGTATATTACCTTTTTGTACAATTTCTGTCAAGTCATATGGTAAAGGAGAGCCAGACATTGGTTATTATGTTGAACAGGTCGTAAAGAAATCCACTCCTCCCTCCCCCCGAATAACAAAAGGAGAACTACAAACATTTGTTTTCTTAACATTTTGTTAACCGTCATTGTACCATAATACCAGATCACAAGAAGAAGCAGATGCAGCAGAAGTGTCGCAACACATTTCTGTTTGTTATCGTAATAAAATAATAAAAAACAAAGATAAAGTAATTTAATTTTTGTAAACAAAGTACATGAGTTACTGCTCGTATAAAGAAAAACAAAACATCTTGGGTTGTTAATAAAGTGACACATAAAGAAATCTTAGATAGAAAGATGCCACTGGCCGAATGCCGAAAGAAAAGGAAAGTAAAATCACAGATACAACAAGCAAATTAAGATAAATAGAGCGCAGAAATAACATTCATTTGCCAGCGTTTGCAAAGCATGTTACATGATGTTTTATTACTAAGTTTTTTTTTCTGAAATGTTGTTTTTGTGGAACTGAGGCCTTTGTTTTGAATAAAAAACATTTTATAAGATGGGAGATTTTGTTGAAATTGTGTGGTGAAGAGAAGATTTTCAAAAGTTATTGGTACTTGGAAAAAAGAAGAGTAAATAAATTTTGATGTTTGGAAAATATGTGCAATAATAACGGCTGTACTGCAAAGAAACAAAAAACATAATAGTGAAAGTGAATAGAAGGAGAAGAGGTTGATAAATTTCATTGCAAGTAGTGCCAAGATAAACAGTTACGAATGATAATAGCTCTACTGAAATAATAATTGATCATCAACACAAGGAACAAGTTTCATCAATAGTTCTAAATAAAATTGATGTAAAATTTGAACATTGCATTAAATTGATGTAAAATTTCATTGATGTAATGAAAACAAATCGCATGAGGTGTCAGGGGACACCCGGTTGGAACGAAGTTCCTTTTGCTAGTTCCAACACACCTAAGGCGCCCGTTGAAAAATACGATAATTTAAATGGATCTTTAAAAAAGATACTTTTTGTAAAATGATAAACTTTTTTTAAGTAAAAATTTATTTTTTTAGATTATATTTTTTTTAGGAAAAGTATATTTTTAAGTCCTTTTTGTAAGAATATATATTATATTTTCCTGAAAAGGTAATTTTTTAAAGAGAGTTACTACTTTTATTAAAAGCTACTGTTTTTTTAAGAAAGGGTATTATTTTTAAGAAGAAATACTTTCTGTAAGAAAAAGCCATAAGAGTATGAATTTCTTTTAATAAGATGTACGTTTTTTAAAAACAGGTACTTTTTGAAAGGAAAAGGCTATATTTTTAAGAAAATGTACTTATTGTCAGAAATGCTACTTATCTCAAGAAAGAAAAGAAATGGTATTGTTTTATTTTTAAGAAAATGTACTTTCAAGAAAAAGTATTTTTTTTAAGAGGAGGTATTTTTTGAAGAAAAGGTTTTTGTTTAGAAATGAGTATTTTTTTGAGAATTGGTTATTTTTTCAAGAATAGGTAAATTTTTAAGAATTGGTACATAACTCAAGTTATTTTGTTTCACAAAAAACGAACTCTTTAAAGAAAAGATAGTTTTTTAAGAAAAGCCAATTAATTGTACGAAAATTTCCTTTTTTGAGAAACGGTACTTATTTAAAAAAATTACCTTTTTTAAGAAAAGGTCTTTTTGTAAGCAAACGTCATTTTTTAAGCAAATGTACTTCTTTAAGATAAGGTTTTTTTTTTAAATAAATGGTACTTTGTGAAAGTATATGAACAGATACATTTTTTTGGGAAAATTTACTTTTTTCAAGAAAAGTCACTTATTTAAGGAAATTTTCTTTTTTAAACTTCTTTTATTTTGGCTTTTGAAAATGTACTTTTCATTGGGTCCAAAACTACAATATATACTAAATATTGATTACAGGCTCCACCTAGAAAACTTCTCATTAAACAAAAAATTTCCCAACATATGTTAGTCTAGATACAAACCAAAACAAAAGTTCCCAATATAGTTGATAATACTGGGTTGGAACATAATAGTGTTAAAACAAAAGTTGATTAATTTGTTTTTCTGTTAGCCCCCATCCCTCAACTTGCGATAAGAAACTTCGTTCCAATTTTCCTTAAATTAACGATTACGCCTTTTTTACGCTTTTTCATCATCGTTGAATTGGATATTTTACTACCGCATTGTGATAAATTTCTGTAAACTTTTAATTTATGCCGTAAAGTTTATTTTTTCTGAATTTTCTATATAATTAGGTCTTTAGCCCCCTATTTCTGTACAACGTCTCGTCTAAATTATATTAAAGAATGTCCGACGTACTATATTCGTAAATAAGGGAGTACTGACAAATTCTTTCTAGATGTGCGTATTGAATAGCTAATGACGGGAACTTAATTTTTTTTATACAAGGGTTCTCATAGTCCCTAACCGACCGCTTTTTTTTTATTTCTAACAAATGAGTTACGAATTAAATAATTAAAAATATAACACTTAGAAATAGTTAAATTATATTTTAAATTAAAATATATATTCTTCGATTTATTAACATTTATTTAAATCGTCTATGTATTTAAACTCGTACATTATTTTCTCTTTTCATACTTTAAAATAAAATTCAAATATTAAACATTGAATACTTTTCCTCCCAATTTTCCAATTTTCCAATTACATTTTCAATTTACTTTTCTTGTGAATTTTACATGAAACTTTTATAACTATGGTTATAAAAATATTATTATATTATAATTTTACAGAAATAAATATAACGAAAAGCTAATCCGCGAACTACAATAAGAAATACGCGAAAAATTGGAAAAATTATGCTTGACCAAGACTTCAAAATGCTGCCGTGAAAAGAATGATCTGCCAAAATTTTGAAAATATATTCTTCTAATTTGCTCATCATGAGCTCCAATTGCATTTACCCAAATACACTAGGAATCGAAATTTCAACGTGCGGTAGGGTGGTAAGTACCCTCGGATTTAAAGAGTTTGACGTTCCCCTAATCAGCTTCAATACGCATCTGTTGAGACCCACCCACAATTGAAATTCGAAAAAAAACGGTATTCAGGATACTCTCTTGTTCACGCCTGTTAAAATGTATTAGCTGTATCGGCTTTCCTTTCTGGTTGCTACTCTATTCCAAGTAATATCAATGGAACAGCTGAATTAATTTTTTTCATGTCGTTGTCGTCCGATCTTGCCAAATTCAAATTTTGCTTCTGTACTTTTGGATTCAGGTGAATTGCGGTTAAATAAAACTGAATGAAAAAAACTGTTTCCCACGTAGGCCCTGGGGAGAGTTTCTCACAACCAGTGAGCTGTAAACTTTCTAGTTTTACACTTACTGATTGGGTCCGACAGTTTTATACCGGTTATTTTTAGAAGCCTTTCATGGCTCAATACTCAATAGTGTCGCCGTAACTAAGCAAGGTGATCGCCGTTGAAAGAAATTTAATGTGGTCAGAGCAGGGATTGAACCCACGTTCTCGTCTGCAAGAGACGAGCGCAATACAATTGCACCACCGAAATTTTTGAACTTTTATGTCCTTATATAACTCGTATGACAAGTGGCCCTGACTGAACAACACACTGCTCTCAAATTTCCAAAGCGAAGTGTTACGCTGCTTGTGACCAAAAATCTGAATCGAGTAAAACAAAGTGAGTCAACATAATTTTGATACGCTGACATTTACCGTTTTTCTCTATCACATCAAAATTTTGAGATATTTGGTCACAAAGTACGCTGGAAAGTCAAAAATTCTACGATTTTTGAGTTTATCTACTGAGTAAAAATTGTAGAGTTATTACTAACTTTAAGTTGTTACCACCTCCCCTCTCCACCGTGCCCTTAACAATTCAAGAAAAATGTTTCAGAAAAATGTTGCTTGTAAAAAAGTACTATAAAATAAAAATAAATGGTTTCCCTTACACCCCATGAAGAAATTGGGGAGAGCTTCTAACAACCAGTGAGCTGTGCGCTTCCTAGTTGTATTCTCACTGATTGGGACCTACAGTTTTACACCGTTTCCGAACGGTATTTTTAGAAGCTTTTTTATGGCTAAATACTCGATAGTGTTGCCGTCACTACGCGAGGTGACTGCCGTCAGAGCAGGGATCGAACCCCCGTTCTCATGCACAAGAACCGCGCATGCTAGCCTTTGCTGGGAAGAATATAGTTGTGAGAATTTGCAGCATTTCTATGTTGCCTATACACGGCCAACATTATTGTTTAGGAACGAAGATGCCGTTAGTAAAATTTTACCCATTTTGAGGAATTTTGCCCAAAGCAAAATTTGGCAAATAACCCTACTATTTACTTCGACTAAGCAAACATTCCTCAAATAAAGTACAATTCTCTACTTTTAAGTACAAATGAAATAAATAGTTTGTACTAAATTTAAGAAAGATTTCTACTCAAATTTAGGAAATCACTTTTTCTGAGTGTAGTTGGTGCATATTCGGCATGACGATGATGTGTGAAGATGATGCAACTATGAGCAGCAGGAACGCTAGTTTGAGTTAGGTATGTGTGGTAGTTGATGAACTACACACTTAGACTTGTTGGTCTATTATGATGCCACCCGCTAACAGGATTAAGCGCTAGCACCACCTGCAAGAATTTAGATTCGCTTCAGTTGTGCGGTAAAGCGTTGCTGATGGAAACAGAAGACAACGTGACAGCTGGCAGTACAGGATTAGTAAACATGGAGCGCTGCATAAAAGAACAACGAACTACATTCTTGAGCAATATTTTAAAAATAATGAAGGTTTGACGGCTACAGTTCACAATTTTCATCTTTAGCAATGAGGCTCATTTTCATATTCATTAATCAATTCCTCGTTAATCATCAATTTGTGGTCCAGAAAATCTTCACGTAATTGTTGACAAACAAATGCATTTACAATGTGTCAGTGATTGGTGCGGATTTACAGCTGGAGGCATCCTCGAACCATTTTTTATCAATTATGCGGCCGGCCACGCAAATAAAGTTAATAATGCTACGACATTACTACGACTTGATAATCCAGTTATTTATGACTAAATTGAAAGATATGGATGTGGACGACATGTGCTTTCAACAGAACAATTCAATTACTGCATGTGTTATTTCCTCTTTGTGTAATTTGTCGTCTTGGTGATCGGACTGTGTCACGCAGATCATAAGATTAATCGCTGTTATTCTTCCTCTTTGGTGTATAAGTCTAAGGTTAATACCAACAATTTCAAGATTAGCCACATTTATGCAAAACTGTTATGGAATGCTTCGACAAAAGAGTGTGTATGGGCCAGCAAAGCATTGGAAGTCATTCAGCCGAATGGATATTACATACGTAACGGTATACTGTATAATTTATGAATCAATAACAAATTCAAAACTTTTATATAAAAACCTGGAAGCTCTTTATGTAAACAAAACGGTATCGAATTCATTATTGCTTTGTCGGTATTGAAGTTTTATATACTCATGCATTTTAAATGGTCCTATGACCGGCATTATTGACAGAATGATATCATTTGGACGATTATCGTCATACATAATTTTTCTGTCAAAATTACCTTTTGCGACAATTCTGTGATACCCTTAGAATTTTCCCCAATAAGCATAACATCCTGTTAACGCCTATCTGGGATAATTTTGCCAGGTCTCTAAATAAAGCGGATCGCAAAGTATAGATGTTCAGAGGGTTCTTTCTCATCGGTAAAGCTTTTATAGTCTTTCTCTCGTCGCATATTTACCGTCAAAACTGGAGTAAGTATTGATGCACTGGGCGTAGCTACAGACAGTAGGTCCATGGTTCTCCTCCTACCCACTATATATATTTTTGTACACCCTACAATGATCAGCTATTCTACGAAAAAAACCATTCTAGTTCCTTAGAGTAGACCCCATACCCTACGTGACCATTCATTTTCGACACATCCGTCTAGCAGATTATATATCCTCTATACCAGGAACACTTTTGTTGGATTGGATTCCCTTTGCCGATGAGAGTTTGCAATTTCCGATAGAATAATGGTTTCGAGTAGTCGACAAAGGCAGAAATGTTGTGAACACCTTCCACCACTTGTTTGTGAGACGTGCCTTAACAACAAATATAACATTGCATACAGTGCATCAAGGATGACATATGCAGCAGTCCAACTGATGCACTAACCTGATGTCAGACATGGAAGCAATCTACCTAGCTATAATGTCCACCGGATGCAAATATTGTGATGTTATTATATTATGATGTTATTATTATAGCTAGGTAGATTGCTTCCATGTCTGACATCAGGTTAAGACAAGTCTCACAAACGAGTGGTGGAAGATGCTCCCAACATTCTTGCACTTGAGGACTCATTAAGAGCGCACAATGAAAGGGTTTCTCAAGCACCTACCACCACACAATAAATCCATAGAACATTATACAGGTCCAGTGAACAAACCTCTATGAAAGCCTCTATTTTTAACCTGGTGTAAAAGGGTACAAACAAATGGATTCCCATTACATCCCATGAGGAGATTGGGAAGGGATTCTCACAACCAGTGAAGCTATGCGCTTTCTAGTTTTACCCTCACTGATTGAGATCAACAGTTTTACACCGGTTCCGAAAGGTATTTTGAGAAGCTTTTTCATGGCTAAGTCCTCGATAGTGTCGCCGTAACTAAGCGAAGTGACCGTCGTCAAAGGAAATGTATGGTCGTCAGAGCATGCATCGAATGCAAGTTCTCATGCAAAAGAGCGGCCACTAACCATTGCAGTACAGACAGCCACGATGTAGAATATTATCATAGTATTTTTCGCCCTTTCCACAATGTTGGGTCTGGAACTAAGCTATCTGTCCAGAATAACACCCAGACTTTGCAAGCTAAATTTCAGACTCATTCAACGTGATAGGTTCCAAGGTAGGTATTTTATACCATCAAGTAAAAACGACCATCTCGACCTGGCTCGTGTTTACATCTGGTCCATTTTCACACTCCCATCTCGCCGAAGTACTTTAGCTAGAATGCAGAATGCCCCTTAGGATAACTTAGGATAAATTTTCGAGCTGGTATTCCAATCAGTATTTCATAGTTCGGCCATCGGCGGTGCAATGGCTAGTGTGCGCGGCTCTTGCGCATGATAACGTGGGTTAGATCCCTGCTCTGACCACCTTACATTTCCTTCGACGACGGCCACCTCGCCTAGTGATGGCTACACTATCGAGTACTTACTTAGCCATGAAAAAGCTTCTCAAAATACCGTTCGGAACCGGTGAAAAACTGTAGGTTCCAATCAGTGAGTGAAAAATTAGAAAGCGCACAGCTGACTGGTTGTGAGAAGCTGTCCCCAATCCCCTCAAGGGATGTAATGGGAAACGGGTTTTTATAATCCATAGAAGTGGAGATACGACACCTCCTGGATATTTGCAGCTGTTGACTTATGTACCTGGTAGAGGCCGAAAAAAATACTGGTTCTGAGATAGGTGAAGGGGAGATATGTCTCCAATCTGGTTAAAAAGTGTGAAAGAAGAGTCAAGTGAGGTGGAGTGCAGTTGGTAGGACGAGTCGAAAAAAAAACAATCTGGAGAATGGCTAAATGGATCGGGCCCACCTAGAAACAAGCAAGTCCAGACTCTCAAATTCTCTGCAGATCCTTTTGGGGTGTTGTTGTATGAACGGTTTAAGGACAATAACTATTAAACTGAAACTGTACACGTCGTTTAAGCTGTGGTTCAAGATGTGACATAAAGAATGTGATAGGAGTTAATTAACACTACAGAAGGCAACGCCATACAAAATGTACCGGTTTCTCACTTGCATTAGTATCAGAACTAGGACCGGTTATTGCCCACCACGGAATCAGTCTCTTGGCTGGTTTTGAACCAATTCAGTTTTCCGTAGGGTATTTCATACAGAACTGTCTCTGTAAATCTGAACTTAATGTACGCATGCTAAGCACTAGATAACTATCATACAACTCTCAATACTCAACCGCAAGCTCCCGGCTATCGTAGAAACGACGACAGTCTTATAGACCTAAAGTCTTAAGGAGCTTTCCAAGGATACAAGTCTTTTTTGTATCCCTCCATCCTTTAGGCAAGTATCTGAAGTATAGACATACGATGTGTAACTCTATCAACCAGGGGTCAATATATCTGCCACTACCTATAGTTCAATGTCATGCCTGGGAAACTTAAGGGTTTGGGGCTGTCGATAGCCCATTTAATTTTACATTATAATTTCCACGGAAAATTGTGGTCTACATGGAGTATGATCACATACTGCTATCTCCTCAATCAGCGATTTCCCAGGAAAATGGATGTTTATAAGGAGATTGATTGAATCGTTACTGCAGGGTTTCCAGTGCCTAGAAGAGCCCTTCATTTACCTTCTCATCGTGTTGCCTAATGCTAGTACACTATTTGTCCTGGATGCCTCGAATCAATTTTCAATTGATTTACAAAAGAACAGTCACTAGTGTCTCCTAGCCCGTTTGAGAGAATTCTTATACTACCTTTGCTAATTATCCCAGTGCTCCTTGTCTCTGCAAGACTTGGTTTTTTGACGTAGAATACGTCTTACCTTACGGTATGAGGAGTCATGTCAGGTTTTTATTGTTGTAATCTTTATTTCATTGAATTTGAGGAAACGGCTAGATGACTTTTTTTAAAATTTTTTTGTAGGTAAATGAAGATGTTATCTTTCGTTTGATATACATTTCATATTGGTTGATATATTTCTAGTATTTTAATTTCTCAAATGAAAATTGTTTAAACACATACACTCGAACATATGTGTGGTGTTTGGTTGAGTGTTTTTGGTTGCTCAACATTGCTTAGGAACGTGTATCTAGTAAAAAGTGAAACGAACAGCAAGCTAATGTTGCTTGGCAACATGTATCTAGTAAAAAGTGAAACAAACAGTAAGCTAACGTAATAAAGCTTTTTTGCGAAAGCTTCAATAAAGCTGTTGTAACATTAATTTTGAATTGTAAAGCGTAAAGCTTTCACACAACGCTCGAATGCTAATGCGAAGACTCGATAAGGTAAACCTTTTTTAATATTAGGGCGGCCCTCTCAACATTCGCAGAACTTATTTCAATAAAAATATTAATTAAAATACATAAATTAAATTAAGTTTAAAAAAATTGAACATAATATTTTTTTTTTTAAACGGACTTGAATCAAATACCGTTGGTAAATATAAAAATTACAGCAGACAGTTGTCCGAGGCCTTCGGCCACGGACTGTCCCTGCAGGCTGTGTCAGAGACACGGCCATTAAGTTTAACGTAGAATACACCATCCGATAAGACAGAAAACATATATAACAATAAATGATAAATAATATAAGCAAATGAATTTATAAGGAGATTGCTGTAATTTTTTAAAGCGTCGTCAAAACGACTTATATTTATATGCTTTAAGTAGTAGTTTCGGCTTAAGTACATAAAGCCTATCTATGTGTATGCATTTTCAATTCCACACTATTAAGTAAGTCCAACCGTAAGCCCATTTCAAAGAGTGACAAAAGCGAAACCTAAGAAAACGGATAAAACTCTCGTGTTCAATCAGTTGTGCTCAAGTCAGTCAATACGAGTATATTATACTTGTGTTCAAACTAGAGTGCCCAAAAAACCGACTTTTTTTAGAAACCGGTTTTCGGTTTGTTCGAAAACTCAATTTTCAAGAAACCCGTTTTCGGTTTGTTCGAAAAATCAATTTTTCAAGAAACCGGTTTTCGATTTTTTATTTTGGCAAAAACCGGTGTTCGGGTTTTTGCTTTAAATTAAATTACACATCTGGAAATTATAATACATTTATTTAACGACCATTTCTATTCTTATTCATGTTGTAAACTCAAAATTTCACAAATGTAATTAATTAATTACGTTTTAATTTTAAATAAAAACTATATATTTGAAATTAAAATGTTCGAGCGTTAGGTCTATTTTAAATTAGTTTATTCTTCAATATTTCGCTAATCATTGGGTAGCATCGTCGGGAATATAAACACAATTATTAATTAAAAATTAAATGAAAAAAAATTATGAAATTAAAAATTAAAATTACATTTTTAATTAATAGTTGCACTTATTTTCCTGAGTAGCGAAATATTGAAGAATAAAATAATTTAAAATAGAACTAATGCTCGAACATTATAATTTTAAATACATATAATTTTAAATTTACTACTTATATAATACGGAAGGTCGAATAAATCATCACATTTTAAAAAATATATATCATTTTCCAATTTGGAATGCGTGTTAATATACAATTTAAAAATTTTGTTCCAATTCGCTTTAAACTGATTTAAAATCGAAAATCATATTCAAATGTTAAAAGGATTTTCAGGTATGAAAATCTTAATAAGTTTAAAACATTTAGTTATCCAATAATTTTAATTTTGAAATTTGATAAAAAAAAAATGTTTGAAAAGCTTAATTAATTCTTATTAATTTTTAGTTTATTCTTATTCAAATCGTAAAATCATTTTGAAAAAAAAATTGTTTGGATATGTCATTTAGATCATATTTGAAAATGAAAATCATGTTTCGAATTCGAAAATTAAGTAAAATCCGATTAACCGGTTAACCGACATTAAATAACCGGTTTCCAGTTTGTTCGAAAATTACGTTTTTTAAAAAACCGGCACACCGAAAAACCGGGGAAACCTATTGCTATTAAAATAGGTTTCCCCGGTTTTTCGGTTTCGGTGTTGGACACTCTAGTTCAAAGACATTGTGTTTGCTACACAATGATACAATGATAAACTCAGGTTTTTGTGACCCAACTGTAGCATTTGTTGTTGTTGAGAACTTCCGAAAACAAAAACGTGATAGACAACAAAGTAGCAAAAAAGCAACAGGTCTTCAATTCATAAAAATGATGCTTGCAAACATATACATGGTTCCTGCAAAATGTTTCTGGGGGCGTCTTTTTCCAGCGTGTGTATTCAGTGAGTATACAGCTAAACGGTTTTTCAACAGAGCAGACAAAAGTAAATCGATAGGGACAGCAAACGACGCCATATGTTTTCCCGCTCTTTTGACATTTCTCTTCAGTAAGGTTTGCCATTTCATCATGGTAAGATATACGAGCCAACAACGAGTCGAAATTATAAAAATTTACTACCGAAATTTGGAGTCAATGGCCTCAACTTTAAGAGCGCTACGTCCAATTTATGATCGGCTCATTTCTGGCTGAATGGCTTCGTCAATAAGCAAAATATGCGTTATTGGTCAGACAGCAATCCACACGTAATCCATGAGTCATCATTGCATCCCGAAAAAATTACGGTTCGGTGCGGTTTATGGGCCGGCGGCGTCATTGGGCCGTACTTCTTCCGTGATGATCAAGACCGGCACATTACTGTTAATGCGAATCGCTACCGTTCAATGATAACCGAATATTTTTGGCCCCAATTGGATAATATGGACTTGGAGGACATGTGGTTCCAACAGGACGGCGCCACAAGCCACACAGGAAACCAAGTTTGGTGAACGTGTTATCTCACGAAATGGACCAGTCGATTGGCCGCCTCGGTCGTGCGATTATTTCCTGTGGGGCTATGTCAACAAGCCAGCGACGATTGATGAACTTCGTACGAATATCGAACGTGAAATTGCAGCAGTATCGGCCGATTTATGCTTGAAAACCGTCGTAAATTGGGTTCAGCGTCTAGACTTCTGCAAGCGTGCCCGTGGTGGCCATGCAAAATAAATCGAGTTCCATTTATAATGACATCGAACGTACTTTCACAGGAATAAAGAATTTCATTGGTATCTAAAACCGGTTTTGTTGTATTTAAAAAAATTACAGCAGACTGTTGTCCGAGGCCTTCGGCCACGGACTGTCCCTGCAGGCTGTGTCAGAGACACGGCCATTAAGTTTAGCGTAGAATACGCCATTCGATAAGACAGAAAACATATATAATAATAAATTCATTTGCTTATATTATTTATCATTTATTGTTATATATGTTTTCTGTCTTATCGGATGAATGGCCGTGTCTCTGACACAGCCTGCAGGGACAGTCCGTGGCCGAAGGCCTCGGACAACTGTCTGCTGTAATTTTTATATTTACCAACGGCATTTGATTCAAGTCCGTTTAAAAAAAAAAATATTATGTTCAATTTTTTTAAACTTAATTTAATTTATGTATTTTAATTAATATTTTTATTGAAATAAGTTCTGCGAATGTTGAGAGGGCCGCCCTAATATTAAAAAAGGTTTACCTTATCGAGTCTTCGCATTAGCATTCGAGCGTTGTGTGAAAGCTTTACGCTTTACAATTCAAAATTAATGTTACAACAGCTTTATTGAAGCTTTCGCAAAAAAGCTTTATTACGTTAGCTTACTGTTTGTTTCACTTTTTACTAGATACATGTTGCCAAGCAACATTAGCTTGCTGTTCGTTTCACTTTTTACTAGATACATGTTCCTAAGCAATGTTGAACAACCAAAAACACTCAACCAAACACCACACATATGTTTCAGTGTATGTGTTTAAACAATTTTCATTTGAGAAATTAAAATACTAGAAATATATCAACCAATATGAAATGTATATCAAACGAAAGATAACATCTTTTTAAAAAAATGCATCTAGCCGTTTCCTCAAATTCAATGAAATAAAGATTACAACAATAAAAACCTGACATGACTCCTCATACCGTAAGGTAAGACGTATTCTACGTCAAAAACTTTTGTAGCGCTCTTATTGAAAAACCCGTTAGAAAGCGCACAGCTCACTGGTTGTGAGAAGCCCTCCCTAATTCCTTCATGGGATTTAATGGACCATTAATTTATTTTATTTATACTAACATGAACGATTTTCTCGCTGAATCTCCACGATGTTGTGTGAATGACGAAAGGTTGAAAGAGTGAAATTCTGTTCATCAACTTATTCAAAGATCGCCTTCTCTAATTGAGTTTCATTGGTTCGAAATAACATAACATTTACGATATGAATATTAAGCCTGTTTCTTTATTCCCTGCTAAACTAATTTTGCGACCACTGTGTATGGGGAGCTAAGCGATATTAAGCGATTTCAAGCGGATCTCCATACAAAGTCATCAAAAAATTAGTTAGCAGGAACTAAAAAAACAAGCGTATTATCTCATAACAACAATTCCCAATTGTTTAAATTTAAATTTAATTGTATTTTACTGAGTCGCCACCAAACGATTGACCGAAAAATGATCTTCTGCATTAAATCACACTCCGCTGAACTGAACCACGCATTTGGTTCTCTCTCTAACCACATATTAGTTGTTAATAAAGAAATTCAATGAAACCACGCCAATACCTGTAATCACAATTTATTGAAGTCTATACCATTAATCAAATCAATTGCATATTAAAACCTCCAACCGCCACAAATATGACTTTTCAACAGTCAGCACGTTTAATGACCAATTATTATAAACGCTTGACTGCTTGCACACATCGAATCGAGTCGAATCAGACACAAGTTTATGGTCAGTTGTTGGAAACCAGTGGCGAAGAAAATCAAAAGACCGCAGCAAAGAGTGAACTAATATGTTGCAATTAGAAAATTGTCTCCTTTAAAAAAGCGATATGTATTTTTCTGCAACATTTATATTTTAATGTGGGATTATAAATGAGTTGGTGATGCTTGTTTTTGTATGTGTATGTGTTTGTGTATCGAAGTGTCTCTTTGGCATGTACATATGTACGTATTTAGTACGCGTTGAGTAAACAGAAGACTTAAGCAACGAACATGCACTACTGCATTTACGCAAAGCAGCGGATAGTTGGTTTACAACCGATTGACTGCTTGTTACTGTGCACAGTGGTGGTATTTTGGTAATTGAATCGAGACGGAATTATATCGAGAGGAATTATGAAAGAATGACGGATATTAGCTAAAAAAAATTTATTTGGAAAAAAATTCATAAACGCTGTGTGTAGCAGAAAATTATTGAAAAAATGGGACACGTAACGACTGCCTGTCAATGTTCAACCCACGGGGTATCGATGCCACAGCTGAATGACTCGGTAGTTCGAGTACTTGTAGAGGAAAGGAATAAGCGATAAGTTACTGGATTTTAAAAAAATGTGGTCCCATAATATCCCATGAAGGGATTGGATGAGAGCTTCTCACAATCAGTGAGATGTGCGCTTTCTAGTTGTACACTCACTGATTGGGACTGGAAGTAAAAAATGTTTTAAATGCATTTCAAACTAGGTTTGATAAAAACATTAAATTATGTTTGATGTTTGTTTTGTATCCAAGGTTTCCGATACAGTTGTACATTACACGCTGAAAAAGCTTCCATTTTGTTGTTTGGATGCAAATATAATGTGTTTGTAGCTTTTATACTTGTGTCCAAAAACATTGTGTTTGCTACTCAATATTACATGTTGGGGACACAATGATTAATAGGTTATAATATATGTTTTTTGACCTAAATGAAGCTTTGTTTGTTGAAAACAAAAACGTGACAGACAACAAAGAAACAAAAAAGCAGTAGATCTTCAATTGAGGAAAACAATGCTTTTAAACATGTACATGGTAGCTGCAATATGTTACTGGTGCCGTCTTTTTCAGCGTGTAGTATATTACTCCTAGCTTGCCCTTATATAATTCATATCCTCATTAAATACTTGTAAGGATTTAAGCGAAATATTTAATGCCAAAGTAAGGGTGTCCCAAATCTCATGCAAGATGTAATTTTAATTGAAAATACTGAGTTTTAATTAAAAATTTAAAATTTGATATCGATCTATAAAGTGTACTTTATAGGGTTATTTATGGAAAGTTTAACCTTTTTTGTCGAATTAAGTTATGACACTTTTGCATAAATGTGGCGACAAATCTTTGGTATAGCGCCTAATTTCTTTCTTTTAGGCGTGGAAGGTCGTCAACAATGACTTGGGCGGCCAATTCTGATCACAAAAGCTAAAAATTACACGACCAGGAAATGTCTTATCCAGTAATTGAACTGGCTCTCGGACTATATGGCATAAGGCATCGTCTTGTTTAAATCAAATGTCATTTACATCCCCATCCTGAAATTTTGGCACAAAACCTGGATTATAATGTCGCCATTAACAGTCATTGCCTGACCAGCCGCATTATTGTAAAAGAATGGTGCAATGATGCCTTCAGCCAAACAACAATCACTCGTGGATTTTTTGAGCTTCAAATACACAAATTTAGACGACTAACAAATCCATGAAATCCCCAGAAAAGATTGATAAAGATCCCACTGAAACATTTAGTACGTGGTGAGGCATCAGACAGCGCGAAACACTATCATGCAATCTCTTGAACACATTAATTGAGATCATCATGTGAAAAACTACAGTCAACATGAATAAATCTATCAGCAGCAAAAGTCACATGTTGCACATGTATGTTGAGGATTTATACATCATGGAGCGAGAATTTACTGCAGTTTTTCGAGAACTGAGAAGGAACCAGCAAAAGGAGAATTGACAGTAAACGAGGACAAAGCAAAATTAATGGTTCCGGCGAGCAGAAGATCGACCCCATTGTATGAAAGGCTGAGCTTTGATAGCTGTTAAAATTTCGAGGTACTGGACGAATTTATTTACCTCGGATCTTCCGTGAACAGGATCAGTAACTTCAGCTTAAACATCAACCGGTGAATTATGTTTGCAAACAGGTGCAAGGACATCCGAGATAAGACCCTCTATCGAGGAAAGAGATCGCAATATATCAGGCTCACATATCCTGTATTGCTTTACGGCGCTGGGAGACTTCGAGAGAAAACTGATCCGAAAAATATATGGAAAATGGCAAGTATTGAGACACACTCGCCTTGGCTTAACTATACTCTTCTGGGGTCACGTTGCAGACTGGGCGATTTTAAGATGATCGGAATGTGCTTTACATGTCCGGTGAGAACGGTTCGTGTTCGGCCATCATTAGATGGATTATATGTTAACAGTAAGCCGAAGCCTCTGTGTAGCTACAGTAACCCCAAGCCATTGTGTAGAAACAGTAAGCCGTAGCCTCTGTGTAGGAACAGTAAGCCGTAGCTGGGACACACATTTGTAGAATGACACTGTACGACTCGAAATCCTCAATAAAGGTTGGTAAAGATCTCACCGAACCATTTAGTACGAGACGAGGCCTCAGGCAGGGCTGAACGCTATCATGCGATCAATATGAGAAAAGCTGCAGTCAATACGAATAAAACTATCAGCGGCAAAAGTCACATGCTTCTCGCTTATGCTGAAGACCTCGATATCATTGTACAACATCTACGAGAAGTTACTGCAGTATTTCCGAGAAGCAGAAGTGGGCTTTGCAGTAAACGTGGACAAATTTAATGGTTTCGGCAAGCGGATCATCCAGCCGCGTTAATAAAATGGTGAACGTTGATATCCATTATAATTCAGAGGTAGTGGATGAACTTATTTTCCTCGGATCTGCTGTGAATAGAAGCAATAACGTCAGCTTAGAAATCAAACGGAGAATTTTGCTTGCAAACAGATGTTATTGCGGGTCAGAGAATATACACTCTCTGGATATATGTACAAAGATCCAACTATAACAAACATATGAGACGTAACCTGTATTTCTTTATGGCGCAGAATCCTGGTCCACATCGCATACACTGGGAGTCTTCGGGAGAAAAATGCTCCGAAATCGACATGGATCGACGACGGTTGAACCAGAAGCTGTATAATCTTTATACCGTTATCGACGTATAGCTCGTTGACGCTGGCTAGGCCATGGCAGTAGAATGGTTCAGAATAAATCAGTGCAAAAGGTATTCGAAGACGTACTTGAAGGACATCGTCAAGTAGGACGAACAAAACTTCGCTGGAAAGGCCAGGTGGAACAGTGCCTGCAAGAGCATGGTGTTACCAACTGGAGGAGAAAAGCTGAAAATCGAGTCGGTTGGAGAAAAATGTTATCCTCATTTTGTAAGGCCCTTGTTCCCTCTGGGTTGCTTGAGGCAACCTATGTAGGTAACGGAGCAATGACGATGAAAATCAGCCTAAACGCTAAAGATGATCAACTGCGGACTGTAGCTGACAAACCTTTAGTATTTTTAAAATATTTGCCATATTTGTCAAAAATGAAAACATGTTGTTCTCTCATGTAGAGCTCAATTTTTAACAACCCTGAACTAGCCGACGCTGTCCTTTTTTTATCACCAAGAACCGCGCAAATGGTGGGAAAGTCAATCTTGCATGAATTTTGGAACACCCTTAAATGAAGCAATCTTTACAGAATTATTCTAAATAATACAAAGAAAATCTTTGAATACTGTAGAAGTGTTGGCAAACTTTTGCATGCCTAATAATGCATTACTGGAGAGCTAGATGTTTAGAGCAAGGGATAGAACTCGCTTTCTTCTGTACAACCACCGACGGTCACTACTTATAATCTAATGCAGGCTCTATAAAATTCTCGGTATTCTCGGTATATATATCGAAAAATTGATTTGTTGAAACCAAGCACAGTAAAATCTAATTAGTTCATCTAATTTGATCTTCGGAATATAACTATCATTAAATGTATTCGCAACTGTAATCTGTATAAGATTTACTTATGTATAAATATGAATATGTTTCATTAATTTAACACTTTCCCCCACTGTGTAGCATTTGTTATTTTTATTACAATTTGTTTAAATGCATTTTCTTTTTCACTATTTTGCTGTTGTTGTTAAGTTTTGTTTATGGTAGTTGTTATTGTTTATTGTTGCAGATAAAATGGATGATGTTGTTGCGGTTGTTGTTGCATTGTGGTACTTACCATGTATATCGTCAACGCAAATGCCTAGATCTTCACGATATGTATTCAAGTATGGCAAACAGCGACATTGGCAACTTTCCCCATTGGCATTGGTTGTCAATGCACCATTCTTCGATGACGACGCAGATGAGGATGGTGATGCTGATGCTGATGCCGATGACTTGTGACTTAACTTGTGCGTTTGACGTGTCAATAATTCTAAATGGGACTTGCTGCTGCTGCTGCTGGTTCCTCCACCAAGACTGCCAATAACTGCTGCACCACCATCAGCCAATGAACCTTAAGGCAATAAACAAATCATTAAAATGGTTAAAATGTAATTGATAAATTGTATGGAAAATTAAATAAGAGGTGTAGTATAAAAAGTTCAAGAATAAGCAAATTTTCAGGAAAACAAATTAATGCAGCTCGGTTTTAAATAAAATGTAATGCATCTGTAACATAATACTACATTTTCTGTATCAGTATATAAAGATCAGTATAATTCTTTATGAGCTCTGGGCCTCTTTCTTTTATTTTGAACTGAGTACATGGTTTAATAATCCCAACTTTAAATTAGTTAAAATTTGTCAGGATTCTACATTTCAATTTAAGCAATCGATAGAATTGCATTAATTTCTGCTATATAAGTAGAGTTTGATAGCAAGGACGACCATATTACTATATATATTTTCACAATTTAACAATTTTTACGATCTTGCGAATGAGGGCAAATAATGGCACCTGAATGGAAGTTCGATAACAAAAGAAAACTGATTTTGGATTAGTTGAGTTGCTTTGTGCAGTAAAATAAATAACTTGACAGGTCATGGGTCTATCCCTTAGAACCAGACCACTTTAGTGTAATTTAGACAGTAGTCATGTCAATCGGAGATGTTGACCTCTGGCTGGGACGAAAAGTCATCATCGGCTGGGGTAACCACAGACACTCTCCCAGTCAAACTGCTATGAAATCTCAGCAATCGGATGGGCAAGGAGTTTGATATCCACCATCCATTTTCCCAATTAAGTTTGTATAGGTTTTTAAAATAACGTTAATTTTAATAAATTAATTGAATTCAATCCAATCCAATTCAATTCAATTCACTTCACTTCACTTCAATTCAATTCAATTCAATTCAATTCAATTCAATTCAATTCAATTCAATTCAATTCAATTCAATTCAATTCAATTCAATCCAATTCAATTCAATTCAATTCATTTCAATTCGATTTAATTCAATCCATTGAAATACAATTCAATTCCATTTCATTCCATTCAATTCAATTCAATTCAATTCAATTCAATTCAATTCAATTCAATTCAATTCAATTCAATTCAATTCAATTCAATTCAATTCAATTCAATTCAATTCAATTCAATTCAATTCAATTCAATTCAATTCAATTCAATTGAATTCAATTCAATTCAATTCAATTCAATTCAATTCAATTCAATTCAATTCAATTCAATTCAATTCAATTCAATTCAATTCAATTCAATTCAATTCAATTCAATTCAATTCAATTCAATTCAATTCAATTATCAATTCAATTCAATTCAATTCAATTCAATTCAATTCAATTCAATTCAATTCAATTCAATTCAATTCAATTCAATTCAATTCAATTCAATTCAATTCAATTCAATTCAATTCAATTCAATTCAATTCAATTCAATTCAATTCAATTCAATTCAATTCAATTCAATTCAATTCAATTCAATTCAATTCAATTCAATTCAATTCAATTCAATTCAATTCAATTCAATTCAATTCAATTCAATTCAATTCAATTCAATTCAATTCAATTCAATTCAATTCAATTCAATTCAATTCAATTCAATTCAATTAAATTCAATTCAATTCAATTCAATTCAATTCAATTCAATTCAATTCAATTCAATTCAATTCAATTCAATTCAATTCAATTCAATTCAATTCAATTAAATTCAATTCAATTCAATTCAATTCCATTCAATTCAATTCAATTCAATTCAATACCATTCAATTCAATTCAATTCAATTCAATTCAATTCAATTCAATTCAATTCAATTCAATTCAATTCAATTCAATTCAATTCAATTCAATTCAATTCAATTCAATTCAATTCAATTCAATTCAATTCAATTCAATTCAATTCAATTCAATTCAATTCAATTCAATTCAATTCAATTCAATTCAATTCAATTCAATTCAATTCAATTCAATTCAATTCAATTCAATTCAATTCAATTCAATTCAATTCAATTCAATTCAATTCGATTTAATTCAATCCATTGAAATACAATTCAATTCCATTTCATTCCATTCAATTCAATTCAATTCAATTCAATTCAATTCAATTGAATTCAATTCAATTCAATTCAATTCAATTCAATTCAATTCAATTCAATTCAATTCAATTCAATTCAATTCAATTCAATTCAATTCAATTCAATTCAATTCAATTCAATTCAATTCAATTCAATTCAATTCAATTCAATTCAATTCAATTCAATTCAATTCAATTCAATTCAATTCAATTCAATTCAATTCAATTCAATTCAATTCAATTCAATTCAATTCAATTCAATTCAATTCAATTCAATTCAATTCAATTCAATTCAATTCAATTAAATTCAATTCAATTCAATTCAATTCAATTCAATTCAATTCCATTTCATTCCATTCAATTCAATTCAATTCAATTCAATTCAATTCAATTCAATTCAATTCAATTCAATTCAATTCAATTCAATTCAATTCCATTTCATTCCATTCAATTCAATTCAATTCAATTCAATTCAATTCAATTCAATTCAATTCAATTCAATTCAATTCAATTCAATTCAATTCAAATCAATTCAATTGAATTCAATTCAATTCAATTCGATTTAATTCAATCCATTGAAATACAATTCAGTTCCATTTCATTCCATTCAATTCAATTCAATTCAATTCAATTCAATTCAATTCAATTCAATTCAATTCAATTCAATTCAATTCAATTCAATTCAATTCAATTCAATTCAATTCAATTCAATTCAATTCAATTCAATTCAATTCAATTCAATTCAATTCAATTCAATTCAATTCAATTCAATTCAATTCAATTCAATTCAATTCAATTCAATTCAATTCAATTCAATTCAATTCAATTCAATTCATTCTATTCAATTCAATTCAATTCAATTCAATTCAATTCAATTCAATTCAATTCAATTCAATTCAATTCAATTCAATTCAATTCAATTCAATATTCAATTCAATTCAATTCAATTCAATTCAATTCAATTCAATTCAATTCAATTCAATTCAATTCAATTCAATTCAATTCAATTCAATTCAATTCAATTCAATTCAATTCAATTCAATTCAATTCAATTCAATTCAATTCAATTCAATTCAATTCAATTCCATTTCATTCCATTCCATTCAATTCAATTCAATTCAATTCAATTCACTTCACTTCAATTCAATTCAATTCAATTCAATTCAATTCAATTCAATTCAATTCAATTCAATTCAATTCAATTCAATTCAATTCAATTCATTTCAATTCAATTCAATTCAATTCAATTCAATTCAATTCAATTAAATTCAATTCAATTCAATTCCATTCCATTCCATTCCATTCTATTCAATTCAATTCAATACCATTCAATTCAATACAATTCAATTCAATTCAATTCAATTCAATTCAATTCAATTCAATTCAATTCAATTCAATTCAATTCAATTCAATTCAATTCAATTCAATTCAATTCAATTCAATTCAATTCAATTCAATTCAATTCAATTCAATTCAATTCAATTCAATTCAATTCAATTCAATTCAATTCAATTCAATTCAATTCAATTCAAAAAATACCATTTCAATCCCTGCACTGTTGTATCCGAAAATACGTACAGTTGTATGGGCATTGGGAAAAAAGCAGATTGGAAATGCCACCAATGTAAACCGCGAAGCAGATCTCCCAACAACATATGTATGTCATTCGCAGTCAACGAAAGCATACCACAAATGCAGAATAAGACTCAACGAGAGGACGATGACGCAGAGGACGAGTGCAGCAAACGTTATAAGAACGCACACGATTCTATGTCATCTAATAATCTGACTGCAAAAACCCAGCAATCTGATATTACTGAAATAAAGTCAGGCATGGTCGACCTAAAAAGCACTATGCAGCAAATTGCCCAAAATATGATTGCTTTGAATGCGTCGAATAATACTATAAAAGAACAACTGGCCGATGCTATTAATAAAATTAATCAGAACATGGCAAATCTGAATGTTCAAGTTAAAGATCTGGAAGAAAGGGATAAAGAAAAAACCAAACAAATATCCGAAATGGAGAAACGAATCCAGCGTCTTGAACAACAAGCAATTAACAAAAACATTGAAATAAATAATGTGACCGACACAGAAGTAGCAGCAACGAATGTCATAAAAACCATTTCAGCTTCGGTAGGCATTGAGCTGCGTGATACTGACATCAGCAGCGCACATCGCATCAGAAAAAACAACAAAATTATTGTAGAATTTTCGTCTGCTCAGAAAAAGAAAGAGTTAATGAGCAAGATGAAAGGGCATAGAATTGATGCGTGTGTAATAAGCAGAGAGACCAACCCTACACACAACTACATTTACGTCAACGATGAACTTACACCAAATAATAGACGCCTTTTATGGATGGCGAAAACTAAAGCGAAAGAGTGTAAATGGAAGTTTGTTTGGGTACGAAATGGACAAATTTATTCACGCAAAAATGAAAATTCATCGCCAATTGTTATCTGTAATTCTTCTGATATTGAATCCATAACATTCACAAATTAAAACCTTATTCTTAACACATTAAATTACCTCGTAAACTTTTATACATTACATTTTTTTCTCTTTTTTTAATTAAAAAATGAACAATTTTAACAAAATAATAAACAATTTCGATGAAATCGATAAAACTTGGCTAAGTTATCCCACGTCCTTTATACACATGAACATCCGCTCCTTACGAAAAAATTTCATACCTTTGATAACACACATAAAAAACATCACAAATAAAATATGCCTAATAATTCTAACTGAAACAAATATAACAGATGCCGAAAACAATCTTTACAACATACATGGTTACAGAGCCACTTTTTTAAATAGAGAAGGCAGAGGAGGTGGAATAGCAGTGTACATTAACGAGAACACCAACTACGAAACAATAACAATAAACGCATCATCATTTGAATCTGCCCAAATAAATATAAACACAAACAACAACAAAATTGTCACCGTTCTACCCGTCTACCGTCCGCCAAATCAAAACATAAAAACCTTCATAGATGAGTTAGACGAATGCATAAACAATATCAACAAGAAGCAAGATGCAATATTAGTGGGAGATATGAATGTTGACATAAAGAGAGATAATGCAATAACAACAAAATACTTGGATATGCTGTCGTCCCATGGACTGCAGTGCATGGTGACGGAGACAACGAGAGAAGATGTTTACAACCACACGCACACATGTATAGACCACATATTTATGCGGTGTAACATAGCGACAGCAACCGCACACTCCGCCGTGGTCACAACAACAATATCGGATCACTATTCTCTTTTTGGCTGCATCGAAGAAAGCAAAACAGAAAAGACCATCGAAGATGAGCAGGGTACGGATTTTAGTGCAAAAATAAATAATGTAAAAGTTAACCGTCTAATAAGTGAAGTAAACTGGAATGAAGTTATAAATAGATCAGGCAACACAAATGAACTTTTTGATAATATACATAACATTTTTACAGAAATTTATGAGAAATCAAAGGAAACACCGAATGTGAAATTTAAAAAAAGAAAACCATATCCGTGGCTTAGCACGGATTTATTGAGGTATTGCGATATCCGGGATAAACTCCATAAAAAGTGGCAAAATAATAAAAGCAATGTAATTAATGAAAAAATATACAAAACATATAACAATAAATTAAATAAAAAAATTATAAATGCAAAAAATACATACAATATCCGGCAATTTCAAATAAACAGAAACAACATAATAGGAACGTGGCAACTAATAAACGATATAACTGGTAGAAAGTCCAGTAATATAGATAAAACAATCAAAAGGAACTTTCCACATGAAAATACTCCGAATCTAACCGAAAGTTTCGCCGAAAAATTCAAAGAAAATGTTCAAAATATAATACACACATGCAATATAAAAACAAATGCAAATCCACAAACTAATACGCAAAATACAATGTACCTGACTTATGCTAATGAAGGGGAAATATATACAATACTCAAAAATCTAAATACTAGAAAAAGTCCCGGAGCTGATGGGATTAGAGCTATAGACTTAAAAAACAATGCGAATTGTTTAACTCAAATAATAACAAAGCTAATTAACAGCAGCCTAAGCGAGTCAAAAATACCACAGTTATTAAAAACCTCTATTATCCGGCCAATTTATAAAAATGGAAGCAAATCGGATTTCAATAATTACAGGCCAATTTCGATTCTTCCAGTTGTGGAAAAAGTGCTAGAAGAAGTATTGGTGAGGAGATTGAACGACTTTCTGTCTAAATATAAGGTAATAAGTCAAAATCAGTACGGGTTCCAAAAAGGAAAGAATATAAACCAACTTCTAGGATCGTTCTCGAACTACGTAAATCAAAGTCTAAGCAATAAACTCCACTGTCTTGTCTTGTATATAGACTTTAGTAAAGCTTTCGACACCCTACCACATGAAAAGCTAATTGAAACACTGGAAAGGAATGGAATACGAGGCACGTGCCTAGAATGGTTCAAAGACTACCTACAGTGTAGAACATTTCGAGTCAAGATTGAAAACTATCAAAGTGAAAATACCAATATAACACACGGAGTTCCACAAGGTTCCAAGCTTGGGCCGCTGCTTTACTTAATATATGCCAACGCAATGATAAACCAAGTTAAAGAAAGTAAAGTATTTGCATATGCAGACGATACTGCAATAGTCGTATCTCACGGATGTATTCATACTGCTATAAGAATTATGCAAAACGAACTAAACAATATATCCAGATGGTGCCATGACAGCGGACTGATAATAAATGCAAACAAAACTAAAATAATGCACATAAGATCGCGACATACCCATCCGACAGATATTACAGTGACCTTTCACAACACTGATTGCCTGCACAACAAATATGTTAACAACAACTCTCCTAATAATGATGCCTGCTCTACGAAAATAGAAGTGGTTAGTACATATAAATACCTAGGAATACATATAGATGTACACTTCAAGTGGAAAACGCACATCGAGAAACTACAGAAAAAGCTACGTCAATCAACCTTTGCGTTATATCACTTAAGCAAATGCTCTCCGTACAACGTTCTGAAGCAGGCTTACTTCTCGCTGGCGGAATCCTATTTACGGCACGGGATAACGGCATGGGGCACAGCGACATACTGCAGGACACTGCAATTAACGCAAAATAGACTCCTTAAATTATTATATAAAAACCAACAACATAAAACAAACTACATAGACCAAAACATAAACATCCACACAAGTAACAATACCGAAACGATCAACACAGCCAACCAAAATAATAACGCACACCAAAATCGCTACCAAACATCGCACAATGATACCGATATATACAAGTATCTCCAAATTCTGAATATTGAGGGAATATACAAAACCTCAATAGTAAACGAATTTTACAACGATCCAAACTTGCTTGAATGCATTGATCACCAGCAGAACACAAGAAGAAGGGCACAAGGACGATATAAAGTACCGAGCTTCCGAAATGATTATGGAAAGAAGTCATTAGCCGTAACTCTACCAACAACTCTTAATAATATGCCAACATACCTATTAAGCATACATAATAAGATAAGTAGAAAGAAATTAATCAAAAAACACTTCCTAAATTAAATTAAATTAAATCTTGCAAATTAAAATTAACAAAACAAAAATTGAATTAATTAGATTTTATATTGAAATATTTTTTATGAAATACATATGTATACAGCTGAGCTGAAATAAGCATAATAGTATGAACATTGTTTTACACAACTACTTGTTATCCTGCAGACAAGCCGAAATGGCTTCGCGGGAATATGAATTAAGATGAAATGTAAGAAATTATTTTTTGTTCAATAAAGCTCAAAATCTTGAAAAAAAAAAAAAAAAAAAAAAAAATTCAATTCAATTCAATTCAATTCAATTCAATTCAATTCAATTCAATTCAATTCAATTCAATTCAATTCAATTCAATTCAATTCAATTCAATTCAATTCAATTCAATTCAATTCAATTCAATTCAATTCAATTCAATTCAATTCAATTCAATTCAATTCAATTCAATTCAATTCAATTCAATTCAATTCAATTCAATTCAATTCAATTCAATTCAATTCAATTCAATTCAATTCAATTCAATTCAATTCAATTCAATTCAATTCAATTCAATTCAATTCAATTCAATCCAATTCAATTCAATTCAATTCAATTCAATTCAATTCCATTTCATTCCATTCAATTCGATTTAATTCAATCCATTGAAATACAATTCAATTCCATTCCATTTCATTCCATTCAATTCAATTCAATTCAATTCAATTCAATTCAATTCAATTCAATTCAATTCAATTCAATTCAATTCAATTCAATTCAATTCAATTCAATTCAATTCAATTCAATTCAATTCAATTCAATTCAATTCAATTCAATTCAATTCAATTCAATTCAATTCAATTCAATTCAATTCAATTCAATTCAATTCAATTCAATTCAATTCAATTCAATTCAATTCAATTCAATTCAATTCAATTCAATTCAATTCAATTCAATTCAATTCAATTCAATTCAATTCAATTCAATTCGATTTAATTCAATCCATTGAAATACAATTCAATTCCATTTCATTCCATTCAATTCAATTCAATTCAATTCAATTCAATTCAATTCAATTCAATTCAATTCAATTCAATTCAATTCAATTCAATTCAATTCAATTCAATTCAATTCAATTCAATTCAATTCAATTTAATTCAATTCAATTCAATTCTATTTCATTCCATTCAATTCAATTCAATTCAATTCAATTCAATTCAATTCAATTCAATTCAATTCAATTCAATTCAATTCAATTCAATTCCATTTCATTCCATTCCATTCAATTCAATTCAATTCAATTCAATTCAATTCAATTCAATTCAATTCAATTCAATTCAATTCAATTCAATTCAATTCAATTCAATTCAATTCAATTCAATTCAATTCAATTCAATTCAATTCAATTCAATTCACTTCACTTCACTTCAATTCAATTCAATTCAATTCAATTCAATTCATTTCAATTCAATTCAATTCAATTCAATTCAATTCAATTCAATTCAATTCAATTCAATTCAATTAAATTCAATTCAATTCAATTCCATTCCATTCCATTCTATTCAATTCAATTCAATACCATTCAATTCAATTCAATTCAATTCAATTCAATTCAATTCAATTCAATTCAATTCAATTCAATTCAATTCAATTCAATTCAATTCAATTCCATTTCATTCCATTCAATTCAATTCAATTCAATTCAATTCAATTCAATTCAATTCAATTCAATTCAATTCAATTCAATTCAGTTCAATTCAATTCAATTCAATTCAATTCAATTCAGTTCAATTCAATTCAATTCAATTCAATTCAATTCAATTCAATTCAATTCAATTCAATTCAATTCAATTCAATTCAATTCAATTCAATTCAATTCAATTCAATTCAATTCAATTCAATTCAATTCAATTCAATTCAATTCAATTCAATTCAATTCAATTCAATTCAATTAAATTCAATTCAATTCAATTCAATTCAATTCAATTCAATTCAATACAATTCAATTCAATTCAATTCAATTCAATTAAATTCAATTCAATTCAGTTCAATTCAATTTAATTTAATTAATTTAAATTTTTTTACTATTCAATTCAATTCAAATAATTCAATTCAATTCAATTAAATACAATTCAAGTCAATTCAATTCAAGTCAAGGAAATTCAATTCAATTAAATACAATTCAATTCAATTCAAATTAAATTATGCACAGAGTTGATCAAAAAATTGAAATCCACCCGCAGACAGGATATCACTGGGCAGTGTTTGATAGCACGACACCCGTGAAGACTACGAATGTCAGCTCATGGTAACTGCAGAAGCTGTGGGGAATCCCAAAACGCACCGTTTGATACCTCCTCTCCAAAATAAAATTTTTACGGTTTATTTCCTTCTTCTTCTATTGTTTATGTTCCTTTCCTTCGAATACAAGGGAATAACTTTGTACTCCAACATTTGAAAATTCTTATTTGATAGGCTGTTTATTGCCTTTCCCAAAAATAGGTCACTGTTTCGTTAAATTGTTGAATTTTTATAATAATTTCGCTCAGGGAAACTTATTTGGATTCAAATTTCTATTAGATCCCTATAATTATAGCAAGGACCTCGAGCATACACTAAAGTCTCTATGCAATACCATCATGACGAAGTAATCCACTAACTTACCTATTTTGTTAACGCCCATTGAAAGCCATATGGCAGTTCCACTTGAAAGACCCACACAGGTATCTGCATTGCAAGAGTTAACACCTGGAAAAGGTCAAACACAAAATGCAAACCAAAAAATAAATAGCAAACTGTAAATTTATAAACATAATTTTGAAATTAAAAAAAAAAAAAACAAACAACATTTTATAATAAACTAACTAACCATTTGCCCAAAATATATCTCCTTCATGTTGTCTCGTCAAATTCATTGCAGTTCCTTGTGCTGCCGATGAGGGCAGTACATCTAATAGTAAATTTGCTGGACGTGGCAATAAATTAAGATTCTTATCAATTGCACCTCTAGCCTCTGAAACATTGTCAGCCACACCACCATCACTGCCGCCAACAACAATACCACCAACTGTGGTCAAGTTGCTGACCCCACCGCCAGACTCCTCCTCATGTGAGTCGCTCATGTTATTTTGTAGCGGTAATAAAGATCCTTGACAAAATGATAAAGCAACGTATGCGTATAATATGGGTACGTAATGCGTGAACAACATGTTGCTGTTGACTCTATTGGCAGCAACATTCCTAGACATGAGTATGAATGAATAGTTTAGCGGGATTTCTTTTATAAAATTGTTGCTTTAATGGAAATTTGGAAGATTTTGTTGTGGAAAAATTCTCGTGTGTATTGCTCCTGTCCGCAGTTGCTATTTAATAAACTCGTTCAGGGTATTATTTAGTGGTTGCTGTATGTAAGGATTATGATTTAGAAGTTGTTGCTGGTGCTGACGTTTAAATTGTTGGTTTTGTTGTTGTTGTTGTATAATGGTTCTTAAAAACATGGTCATCACTCAATGTTTAGAAAAACCCATAAAATCTCATTAAATATTCGGGAATCGATGAAAATGTCATTTACATTGTATGCAGATACATTTGAAAAGCTGCAAAGGAAAGAGAGAAAATAAAATTAGTATTAATATCCTTATAACATTAGAAATTAGAAATTTTAAATTATTTGTGAAGTAAACGTTTTGTAAATATACATTTTAAGAAAATTTTAATTACTAACCATCTAGCGAGAGTACAAATCTTACTACATTTTCCATTAATAAAATTTGTTTTTATATTTTTTTATTAAAAAATATAATTTAGGAGTTTTAAAATGAACTAGGAAAACAGGTGGGAGAGATCAGGTATCTTAAGCGTATACTCATACCTACATCGCTCGCCGCGAGTTGTAAAACTAGGAGTAGAAAAGCGCTCCTACTCGTTACTCGTGAGCTATAAAAACAAACCCAAAATAAAATATGCACGTCAAGAGCAAGAGCGAAAATTAAACCAAACTGCCACAAGCGTCCGCGAACGATCTGCGTGTGTTTGTTTATATGGATCTCCCCACGCTCTTTCTTATCAAATGAGTAAATTGAGCAGCTCTGTAGCAGCTCCCGTACCGCACGCAGAACGTAAAATGGTATTACGTTGAAAATTCTCGATTAGATTTGTGTAGTTCACGAACGAACTAGTTCAATTGAACTAGTCGCTCTTGTGAACTAGATGACCTAGTTCACGGTGTTCCACTCTTTTGTTTCAGTAGTTCACTTGATTTAACAGGATTTTGTATGTATATCAGTTGTGCAGTTCTCTTTGTCATTATCTAGTTCATGCTCTCTTTTTTCTCACTCAATTTGCACAGCTGTTACCTAATGTTACCCTCTTTGTGGAATGGAATTAGGAACAAATTTCAGAAATCCCAATATCTCGGAGAGCCCAATATCGGAACTAAGCTCAATTATATCAGGTTTATAGCAACTAGTGCCTTTAATTTGGCGATTTATTATATAAATTTTCCATAATGTCAAAATTCGTCATAGAAATCCCAAAAAATTAGACCATTTTCCCGATAAGTCGCCATTATTGTATGAAATGCAGTTTCAGTTCTCAAGTGTTGAACTAAAATGACAAAATTAACTGAAGTGAGCTCTTAAGCTCCCAGTTCTTGTGCATTGACAAACTGAAATGTACAATGAACTAGTGAACTATATGAACGAATTAGTTCATGCTCCTGAGCTGAACTAAAAAGAGCACTCAATAAAGAGCTTCCCAGCGCCTTCAAGTTTTACACCCACTGATTGGGACCTACAGTTTTACATCGGTTCCGAACTGTAGTTTGAGAAGCTTTCGGCTCATGGCTAAGTACTCGATAGTGTCGCTGTCACTAAGCGAGGTGAAATGTAAGGTTCATGTGCAAGAGCTGGAGCACACTAACCATTGCACCACCGACGGCCACGGAGTTCTAGACATTAGAATAATAAGTAAAAATAAAAATCGAAGTCAAACTTTTTTCCAAATCGAAAATATATGCACATTGTTTTGAAAAGTGAATTCGTTTTATATTATTTGGAATAGGGGATCAACTGTTTTTTTTTGGACCGAAGTTCCTTACCGCACGTTGCGGGATCGAGGCTAAATGAAAAAAAGTAAAATTTTTTTTAACAACTTCATTACAACCCAGTATTATCAATTATATTGGGTACTTCTGGTATGGTTTGTGTCTAGACTAAAATATGTTGGGAAACTTTTTGTTTAATGGGAAGTTTTCTAGGTGGATTCTGCAACCAAAATTTAGTATATATTGTAGTTTTGAACCCAATAAAAAGTAATTTTAGAAAAGCCAAAGTGAAAGAAGTTTAAATAAAGAACATTTTCTTAAATACAAGCCTTTTCTTAAAAAAAGTAAATTTTCTCAAAAAGAAATACCTATTCATGTTCTTCAACAAAGTAACTTTTCTTAATCAAAATACCTTATCTCAAAGAAGTACATTTGTGTTAAAAAAAGCAAATTTTCTTGCAAAAAGTACCTTTTCTTAAATAAGTAAATTTTCTTACAACAAATTGCATTTCCTTAAAAAACTACCTTTGCTTTAAAGAGTGCCTTTTTTGTGAAGCAAAATAACTTATCTTGAGATAAGACCTACCATTAAAAATTAAAAAAATTTTCTTGAAAAATGGAATATAAATTACCATTTCGTAAAAAAAGAAGCTTTTCTTCAAAAAACTACCTTCTTTAAAACAAATACCTTTTCTTACCAAAATTCCGTTTCTTTAAATTACATTTTCTTAAAAATAAAATAATGCATTTTCTTTTCATTTCTTTTCTTGAGAAAAATAGCCTGTCCGAAAATAAGTACATTTTCTTAAACAAATAACCTTTTCCTAAAATGAGTACCACGTCTTTAAAAAGTACCTGATCTTAAAAAATGGCTTTTTCTTACAAAGAGTAATACTTCTTAAAAATAGTACCTTTTCATAAAAAAAATATTAGCTTTTAATAAAAGAAGTACCTCTCTTGAAAAAATTACCTTTTCGGGATAATATAGGACATATTTTTAAAAAAAGGACCTAAAAATATACATTTTTTAAAACAAAAATACATACTATGAAAAAAAAAATTTATAAAAAAAAGTTTATCATTTTAGGAAGGTTTTTTTATTTAAAAAATATTTCCTCGAAAATAAAATAAATATTGGGGTGTTGTGCAGCCAAAATGACAATTATTGGAAATCATTCCTTAGAAAATGGTTTCATTTAATATTAGTTATAGTCGGAGTTGAGTTGTGTATTTTCAAAATGCTGAAGTCGGAGTTGGAGCGGAGTCGCAGATTTTCAAATTGCTGGAGTCGACGTTGGAGTCAGAGTCGGTGTCGTCCAATTTTCGCCAGACTTCCCAGTCCTGGTATTTTCATGTCCAGAATATTAAGAGCATCCAATTCTTCGGTTTCTAAACCACCGTGTATTTTCTTTGCTTGGATGAAAATATAACACGTGGTTGGAGCTTGTCGCAAATATAGTATACTTCTGTCCAAACATATTGTACATATATTACATGTTTGGGACATAATGATTAATATGTTATAATATATGCATTTGTGATCCAAGTTCAGCTTTGTTTGTGATTCAAATACAGCTGTGTTTGGTGCATCGTTTACTTAATTTTTTTTTCAATGCTCCGTTGAGTGCAAAACAGAGAGAGATTGTTATCAGACTATATTAATGTTATTGCAAGTGTATAACAGTATTTTTGAATTTTTCTTTCAGTCAGTGATTCATAAATACTGTTTAATGCATGTGTAAATGAATTGAGTATTTTTTATGTTGACTTGTGTTAGTTTTATGCATTCAGTCGTCAAACGTTCGTTTGGGAGGAAACACACGAATGCTTCGATGTGAGTATATGGGAGTTTCGGAGGAAACACGCATATGGCATGTATGGCTTAACAAGTAAATATACTAATGTTTACATTTAAATATAAGTGAGTTTAGGCCTTGCAGATATATTAATATTTGGAGTGTGTTCCAAATATATACATGGTTCCTGCACAATGTGTTTGAGAGAAATGTTATCGAGACCCTTTTGTTTTATGCGTTCAGAGACAAGTCAATTATGCGCTTGTGCGAAAGTAAACAACACTGAGTCTTACGTGCATTAACCTCGACCCGTTTCGCTCGGCTCTACTCAGAAGCTACCTGCATATTTTATTTATTCAATCATCTACAGAAGTAAATCGTTGATCATCTGCCTCTTTCTTTTTAGCTCGTAAAAACTAGGCCGATGATTGTTAGAATAGGAATAATATATATTGCTATGATCTAGAGTTAGCAGAGTTAGCATCAAAGCTGTGGTTATTACAGAAATGAATATGTTTAATTGCAGCAACGAATTTATTTAATTGCTGCTATGAATATATTTCATTTCTGCAATGAATTTGTTTCGTTGCTGCAATGATTTTGTTCCGTTGCTACAATGAAATTGTTTCGTTGTGGCAATGATGTTGCTGCTACAATGATGTGGTTTCGTGCTACAATGAACTTGTTTCATTGTTGAAATGCATTTGTTTCATTGTTGCAGTGCATTTGTTTCAGTATTCCAACGAATTTGTTTCATTGTTGCAACGAATTTGCTTCGTTGTTGCAAACATGCGATTTGTTTTTAACAATGACAATGCTTTTTAAAATTGAAACAAATTATTTAACTATTACTATTTACTATTAAACTATTTACTTAGCTAATACATTAGAAATTTGGTTAAATCACTCCGGCGGAGAAATACATCTACCACGGCCGGTGTTTGGAGAAGAACTGATTTAAAATGTTTACGTGACCCACCTCGCAAGCTGACCATTTTTCCTTACTGAGTTCTGATTTAAATTCGTGTATTTTCTCTCTTCTCTCTATATCCCTCTTGATTTTCATAAAAATTAGTTTCATTCCGTTAACATCTCATTCGCTCCAGCAACGAAATTGTTTCGTCAATTATAAATGTTGCGAAACAACCAAAGTAAATAAATAATAAACTATGGAAACGTAAGATATAAACCAAATAACAGTAGTCTAAAATTTATACACTTTGTTTTATTTTGACTTTTTGCTCGATTTTCTCCAAAAATTTAAATTAAAAATAAATGTTACAGGAACGAAAAATTATGTATGGAACTTTTCAATTTTTCAACAACTAAATTGTCGGATGTATGACATTTTTCATTACAGAAACGTGAAACATTAACGAATATGTTTCATCCATGCGATGAAGCGTGTTTCTTTCAGTTTAGGTCACTGATTAAATTAGAAAGAGAGAATGTGGGAGAACAGAGCCTTGTGGCATTAATTTCAATTAATACAGCTTTTAAATGTTTAAGTTTTTTCCGTAGTGGAAAAAACGGTAAAAATTGGCAAATTTGAAATGGCTTTTGAAAAATGTTGAGCTCAGTTTTCACCTCCCCTTAGAGAATTCATTCTACGGTTCATCTAATTCATTTGGTCAGTTGGTCACATTCTGGATACAATCGGTGACCCCAAATTTAATGCACAAGCATTACAAATAAAACATAAAACTACCTAATTTCTATAATGATAAATCATCTAGTCATAGCTGCAATCAACAATTCTTAAGCAATTAAGGCTCTTTTTCAAATTTCACTGTTGTGTGTGTGTGTTTCTTCGTTTGCTATTTTCACAAATGTTTTAAACATGTATTGTTCGTTTCTATTACAGTTAAACCAATTTTCAACACAACAAGTGCGAAGAAAACCACTCAGAGTTCACCTGAAACCTGAACACAAAAGAAAAATCAATTGTTTTCCAGAATTAAGATGGCTTGTTTATTCAAATTAGGTAACCTTGTTTTCAAGCTCTTTGTGTCTTTCAATTTCTTCTTGTTCCCCACTTCTCGTGAAGTTTCTTCTTAAACAATAAACTTGACATCAAACACTATTAAGTACGGCAGAGTTGTCTTTGTGTTAAAAGTGTTAACTGTTGTTAAGTCATTATACAAAAAAAAAAGAGATTTATTCAGATTCTTTCATTTCATGTTTGACATTTTCTTTAATTGTTTAAACTGTAATGTTGCGATTTTGATTGTCAGATAATAAAACGCAAAATTTAATAATGTGAATAATTTTTTTTGTGTGTAGAAGAAAGTAAACGAATTTCGAATATTTTATGGAAAGTTATGACATACTATTTGGTGTGTTCTGATTGTATAACTTCTAAAGTAGCACACGATAGAACATATCGTGTTGCTTTTTAATTGGCTGTATTGTGACTTAACAAATTTCATAACTTAAATGGAACCATCGACCATCATAGGTATTTGGAGATTTTATTTGTGAAATCAATAAATTGTTGCAAAATTTTCGATCGGCTTCCGTCTATCAAACAGTTGATTTGTTGTGTATGTTTTTATTATGGTTGCATTTTTTTAGTAACTGCCAGTTTTGTACCAATATCTACAAACTAAATGGTTTCCCATTACATCCCATGACGAGACAGGGGAGAGCTTCTCACAATCTTTGAACTGTGCGCTTTCCAGTTTTCACGCACTGAGTGGGACCTGCAGTTCTACACCGATTCCGAACGGTATTTTCAGAAGCTTTTTCATGGCTATCTTCACGATAGTGTCGCCGTCACTATTCGAGGTGACCGCCACCGAAAGAAATTTTATGGTCGCCAGAGCAGGATTCGAATCCAGGATCTCATGTACAAGAGGTGCGCACACTAACCATTGCATCACCGGCGGCCTGTGGTGTACCAAAATATACTCCAGTTTAAAATGGGATTAAAAATTAAACTTCAGTTTCTACAGAATACCACTGTATGTGTAATCTTCTGTGTTAGCGCGGGGTAACGGAGTTAACCTTCGAAATGCGTTAATTTTGTTCGGTGTAATTGCCGTATAATGGTTTTCTGGACAATCGCGAAATGTCGGCTAAATCTCGATCAATCCAGATTATCTTACTTACTTTACTTGATTGACTACAACCTCTTGAGATCAGACGTCTTACACATATTAATTAAACAAACAAATTATACCAATTTCAACATATTCTTCCTTCCTATCCTACGCCTTTTCTCGCCAGTTGGTAACACCAAGGATACGGAGGGATTCTTCTGCTTGGTCTTTCCAGCGAAAACCTTTCGGGCTGCAATTGGCCTAATTTGATTCGCCTAGCTGTGTCCAAGTCAGAATATAGGTACCATATCTCTGGGTTTCAGCGACGTCGGTACTCGTCGTTTTCTCTAACAGGACCATATATATTACGGAGAATTTTTCTCTCGAATACTCCCAGGTGTTTTTCATACGCTTGCGATATGACCCAAGTTTCGGAGTCGTATGTCAAGACAGGTAAAATGAGAGTCTGATATACATAGCTGGACTTTTGTCCGTCGAGAGACGGTCAGATTATCTTGCAGCCAAATACTCACATCGACACTCATTGAGAGGGCAAAAAGTGAAACAATTCTGGGAAAAAATAAGAGAGGATATATTGCCATATATGTGAAGACTGTTTTATATGTCGAGAGTGCCATATATGTGGAGAGTGTCCTTCTTGAAGAAGGATGAATCCGGTTGAAAACCCCTGTTACCTCAAACCAATTTGACTATGTAAGAGTGGTTCTGCAATTCAAGCACCACTATGACGGTTCGTTAGTGTATCCAAAATGATGACGATTGCATAAAGGATTTTTTTCGTTCCCCCTCCCCGTATTGTTATCTTATGGTCTTTTGTTTGTCATAACTCGAGAACGGCTGTGCCGACGGAGCTGAAATAAATGTCGAAAAATTAAAAATTACTATTGTTTTAATCTATTCGTAAACTGTTTTTCTATATTAATAACATTTTCGCAGATATAAATGAATTTATGAAGAAAAATCATAATTTTTTGCCAAAAAAATTAAAATTTTTTGTTTTTAAAAATCATTAAAAATCCAAACCGGAAAATGTGTCAAGGCTTATTACCTACATAACTTATGAACAAAATGAGACATAGATCATGCAAATCGATGAACGCGTTCCGCTTTTATTCAAAATTAAGAGGGTATCTCATTCTTCCAAGAATATTGATTTTTTGTTTTACTTTAATATATTCATTCATATTAAAAAATAACTTTTATGTGTAAAAAAACAGTCTTACTGTAAAACTAAGGTCGAGTTCGTTTAGCTGGCTCTTGAACTTCATCTTGATCATCCGAATTTGATTCACCACTACTAAAGGCACTTCGTTATCAACACTTTGTTGTTCTTCTTCCCCTTCGTTGGTTGTAGATTTGAATCTGTTTATTTTACATGACCACCAGCAAACGTCACCGAGCATGGCATCCAACTTGTTTCCTTTGAATCGAGTTTCCATCGGCATAATAACTTGGTGAAATGTCTCACCCTGTTCGTCAGATTCAGTGGGTGATTGTTTAGCGAAGAAATAAAGGTGACGATGTAGAAAATGAATTTTGAGGGACATCGTTCTGTCGATTTTATGGAAGGCATCTAGCATATTTTCAACCAAAACTTCATAGCCATTCACACGGTGCTTCCCTAGCAGCCCATGTAGTTGTGAATAAAAGCGGAACGCGTTCATTGATTTTCATGATCATGTCTCATTTTGTTCATAAGTTCTGTAGGTTTACGCAAAAGTAATAAGCCTTGACACATTTTTCCGTTTTGGATTTTTAAAAACAAAAAATTTTAATTTTTTAGGCATACATTTTTTTCTTCATAAATTCATTTATATCTGCGAAACTGTTACTAATATAGACAAACAATATAGGATTAAACTAAAGGAAGGGTAATTCTTAATTTTTCGATATTTATTTCAGCTAAGTCGGCACAGCCGTTCTCGAGTTATGAAAAACAAAAAACCATAAGATGTGTGAGAGGTTGCATTGTCCTGATGGCAAATGATCCATCTTCTCTTGTTATTTTTCCTTATTTCTTCGAACACTGTCCAACGTTCCACTGACGGTACTGTGGCCACATGACCAGTTATCCTGAAAAAAACCCGCGATCACGTACTGCTTTTGTTGGATTTAGCTGGCATTGAAAGACCCATACGGTCGAATGCTGTTTTTTTTTGTCCTCTTATTCATAGATCCTTGATTCGTCACCTGTGACGATGTTATACACTGCATTTGAGTTACCGCGGTTGTATTTTTCAACATTTCTTTGTATTTTTGTTGTATTTTTTCAACATTTATTTTTTTTCGAGCATTTGTCAAATTATATGGGATCCAACGAGAACAAATCTTTTGCACGGCCAAACAAACATGCAATATCTTATTGATGCTTGTAATACTAATGCCCAAGGATGACTCAATCTCAGGGTAGGTCACATGTCGGTCAAGCTTTATCAGTTCACGTACAGCATCAATGGTTTCCGGCAAAACGAGCCAAGTTGGATGACCTTCAGGAAATTCATCCAGGAGCGAAAGGCGTCCGAGACTGAACTCTTGCTACCAGTGATTTATAGAGGTTTTTGATGGTGCTTTATCATTAAAAGTCGAACCAAGTTGATTTAGACACTCTTGTCCAGACAATCCACACCACAAAATCGTAAAAAATCATCCCACAAAAATTTTCACAGGTTAATTCCCTTTGTTCACCGAGAACACACTGTAAATATAGCAAATAGTGCTCGTAAGTGAAAACGTTCTATGTCTCTTTAAGCTAGAAAATGTCAATCTTTCCAATGGAGTATTGCCAGGACCCAAAATGGAAATATCAAAATAGTCACCCCCAGAAAGTGTTTGTATAACAATTTGACTTACGAAGCGATTGATAAATATTATTGAATTTTTCTGCGATTTATGTTTTGAACAATGCATGCTCGCTCAAAACCCACCGTGTGCGAGGTTCTTAATGACAGACGATGGAACGTGGACGTATTCGTCTGAAGAGTCTCTTGGGATTCTCCTGGATACCCACTTTCCCAAGCTTATAAAAAGTTCGTTCAATAGTGAGCAGAAATGGGCCATTAGATGCTTTAAGCCCTATAAATCAGCCGGACCTGACGGGATAATTCTCGCGCAATTACAGGACGCACTATACCTATCTTGTAATTGGTTGGAGGCAGTCTTCAGGGGTTGCCTTATGCTGGGAGTCATTCCTTGTATTTGGAAGCAAACCGAAGTGGGTTTCGGCCCGAAAGCAGGCAAATGCTCTCATGTCAAACCAAAGGACTTTAGACCAATCAGTCTATCATCCTTTGTTGTTAAGACATTTGAAAGGTTACTGGACATTCACGTTCGAAGTAATCTACCACAGAATCTACTATCGAGTTCAAGCGCAGGTCAACTGGAACGGCTCTCCACTCTATAGTCAGCATGTCAGAAAATTCTCTTGAGAATAAGGTCTTCGCTCTAGGGACCTTCATGGACATCGAGGGAGCCTTCAATAGCATTCAACTTTCGGCGATTCTTAGGTCGATACAGTATCTCGGAGTCGACAGCTTAGTGACACGCCTAATTGGGTAGCTTCTGGTGGATATATCCGTCAAAGCTGAATGGGGTGCTGTTACAGTTCCTAGAAACGTTAACAGGGGATACCGCAGGGAGGAGTTCTATCTCCAGTATTATGGTTAACTTCTGTCAGTGAACTGCTTCTTGAATTAGACAGGGCCGAATGCCAGGTTTTTGCCTATGCCGATGATATTGCTAACAACGGACTATCACTTAACCCACTTAAAACCGAGCTTATCTTGTTCTCTCGGAAATATAAAATACCCGCATTTGAACTGCCGTCACTTAATGAGGTGCAATTACAGTTGGCGGAAAATGTCAAGTATCTGCGAATAATTCTCGACAGAAAAATATCTTGGAAACCGAATGTGGAGGAGAGGGTGAAAAAGGCGTCTATTGCTCTTTACTGCTGTAAATGGGCGATAGGAAAGCGCTGGGGACTGTCTCCTAAGATCACAATGTGGATTTATACGGCAATAGTCAGACCAATACTTCTCTATGGCATCGTAGTTTGGTGGAGGTCCTCCCAAAATTAATATATTCTGAATTCCTTGATTCAAATTCAATTCCTGAATTCAAAGATCAGCACTGATTAGCATTAGTGGGGCAATGGGTACGATGTCAGGTACTGCACTTAGTGCTATCCTGAACATCTATACCCTCCGGAGCACATCACAACCTCCGGAGAATATGTATCTACACAGACAGCCAGACTGCCATAAAATCCCTGGAAGCCTTGTTTGCTACGTCCCTGATGGTGAAAGAACGCCACTCATAACTTAGGGTGATGGCAGAGTATTTTGACATCAGACTCATCTGGGTACCGGGACACAGCGACATACCCAGGCAATTACGTAGCGGATGCGTTAGCTAAACAGGGCATTACGGCACAGGTTCTTCCGGCAAAAGAAGATATTAGTGTTCCAATCCCTACCGGCCGTTGGCAGATCAGGCAGTGGACCGATAATATGTTCAAGGACAAGTGGAAACTTACTTCAACTTGCAAACAAGCCAGGGTCGTCTGGCCACAGGTGGACAGGAAGAGGACTAGGCAACTACTTAACTTGCCTAGAAGCAGGTTATCCACAATGATAGAAACACTTAAGGGACATTGTCTTGTAGGAAAACGCGCCCTAAGATTGGGACATAGAAACTCCACTCTCTGTAGATGCGGCATGGAAGAGGAGGAGGAATCGACGAAACGCCTTCCCTTGGATTGCTCTGCTCTGGCGGGACTGAGAAGTAGAATATTCGGAACACATATAGTCAGCACCGTAGCCCTACAGGATATTCCTGTAAGTCTTATAGACAAATTTATTGAAAGGGCAAATTGGCTATACGACTTGTCAATAGTTGCCATGGAGGAAACTGTAGGTATCACAATGGGCTTCTTTAGCCTAAGTGTGCTAGACAGCGTGCTCTCTTGCAGCCTTTTCAACCAACCAAACAACCATGTTTTGAACAAAGGCCGGCAGCGTTTTTCATATAAACAAGCTCATAAACAAAAGACTGAGGAAACGAACGTATTTACTTCGATTTATACAGGAAATGTCGTCTAAACTTGTACGAGTATACACTAAACAAAATATGATTTCTTTGCAAGTAGAGACGGACTTGTATGAATTGTTTTAATTTAATTTTGAAACGATTTTAAATCTACCACTCATTTCGAAACGGTTAATATCAGAGTGAAAATACTTTTATTTAATTTTGTTTTATAATTCCCCGCCTATCTAGCACTTAAAGTAAATATCTTCATGCAATATAATGTAGTTAAAACTTTTATATTTTTCAATTATTATTTCACTTAAGAGGTTTATGGAGATTTTATAACCTCTTCATTTGCTTGAAGTCTATTGTTTGTTTTTATGGAGAATCTCCATGTGGGTTTATTCAGCTTATTACGAAAATATTTTTATATGTTTGTTAGCTATCCCGATTACTGAATAAAAGTCTAACTAGTGGCGTCAACAAAACCACATGCCATGATATAAAACCCCAATGTTTAAAGCCAAATTTCACATCCCGTTTTATTGAAATGGCAGTGACTTTAAAACATTTCTCAAGCAGGATTTGTTGTTTTCCTGCTGTTTAAAAGGCAACGTCAATGCAATTAAAAATTTTCCATATAATAAGTAAAACCAAATCGATAACCAATTTTCTGTTCGTGTTTTTTTCGAAAACCACTTAATATAAGACGCACTGTGACTGGTAGATATCGATATAGATAAATTACCATAAACAGGAAAAAGAACTGTTCATGGGAGTAGTAACAAACAACAACAAGCAAAAAAATCAAAAAAGAAGACTTCAGACGTTAACACCAAATGCGTTGCTGCCGGTTGCTGCGTACAGGAGAGATACAGACAGAACTTCTAATGACCAGCGAGTACTTGGAGAACTTCTGCCTTTTCCAATGACTACCATGCATGCGTATAACTTGGTAGGTATCTTCTTCTTTTTATTAGCTGCCTTTTCTACAACCATTTTTTTAAACAAAAAATTACATTCAATACACTACACGAAGATACTGTTCTTTAAGATGTGTTTCTGTATTTGAAGCGGTTTCACTATATAGACGTCTTGAGTTAATTTTTGCCTACTTGTTGTATAGAATTTATGGCATCACTATGCAGCTGCTACTGCCACTGATCACATATACTCTGTGGTATCGTCTGCTATCCGGACGCTTCTCTATATTATACTACCGTATCCATATAGTCATTTACCAATGTGGAACAGGTTCATTTATTTATTACGCTCAATGGGTTTTATGTGCATTTGGGCAACCAATTCTTTTTTTAATCCCAAGACTTATGGTCGCTCTTTAGTGGCAACTATTATTTTTGCCGGATTTCAACACCCAGCTCGATCATAAATTGTGGTCTTTATGTTATCGTGAAAATAATTTAAACATTTGTGCAAATCAGTGAAGGCTTTAGTTGTGCAAAAAAAAAACACATCGCACAAGAAATTGTATTCGATTGTTGCTGGATTTTTTTATGGACTCTGGGATGTTAAAAATACTGCATGAATGAAAATGCGTTACCAACATTTGTATTGATTTTAAGCCATCTTTTCATTGGCAAATAATCAAAATATGACAAACAAATAATTTAATGAACTAAATGTGATGCATTGGAGCAAGTTCGTTGCTTAAGTCTTTTGTATTTAAGATTAAAAAGTTTTTGATAAATTGTGACAATTCCATTGAAACTATCACAAAATGATAATCGTTTTGATACACATTATATTGTCAAACAAAATAAGTCATTTAGGAATTTAAGCTAAATATAATTTTATTAATGATAATAATCTTCGTGAAATAGTCAAGACCAGTCTCTATATCTTTAATTCCGTAATCTAAATATTATATCAACAAGTTTGTGGTCAGACAACCTTGAAAGTTTTGGCGAAAATGGGAAAAAGGTGAATTTTGTGTACTGTTTGACAGGTTTAGGGAAAGGTATTAAAATGCTGATCGGCAAACCCATTACACACAAATACGCAAAGTGCACACAAAATTACAAAAGGTGTACGCAATTGAACACAAAAGAGTACAGAAAAGAACACAAAAGTGAACACAAAAAAATGATTTTCCATTACCAAAGGATTGGAGAGAGTTTCTCACAATCAGTGAGCAATGCGCTTTCTAGTTTTATACTCACTGATTGGAACCTACAGTTTTACACCGGTTCCGAACGATATTTTTTAGAATCACTAAGCGAAGTGACCGCTGACGGAAGAAATTTCTGGTGGCCAGAGCAGGGATCGAAATCACGTTCTCATGCACTAGAGCCCCGTGCAGTACCATTGCACCAATCCGCAAACTTCTCTGATCCGTTCATCACCTACGTCTATACACCATCCATCACTCACACCTCACAATTCAAACAGCAACCTCACTCGCGGTGGCTGTCGGTGGTGCAATATGTAATGTGCGAGCCTCTTGTACATGACATCCCGGGTTCGATCCCTGCTCTGACCACTTTAAATATCTTTCGGTGGCGGTCACCTCGCATTGTGGCGACTACACTATCGAGTATTTAGCCACGAAAAAGCTTCTCAAAATATAGTTCGGAGCCGGTGTCAAACTGTAGGTCCCAATTAGAGAGTATAAAACTAGAAAGCGCACAGCTCATTGGTTGTGAAAAACTCGCCCCAATTCCTTCATGGAATGTAATGGGAGACCATTTATTTACATTGCTGATAAGATCGGTAATACATATTAGGGTGTTCCCGGGGTCCCACAAAGGATCCACTACAATTTTATAACGAAAAAAATGGGCGTCTGCTCCATTTGACGATTATGTAGATGAGGTTGTCTCTCACTTCTTCGTTAATGTTGTAATGAAATCGATGTCGTTCGTCTTATACAGTGACAATATACGAACGCTTGATACCGAGTTTGAACACGGCATACCCACCGCCAAAGATTTTCACGGAATCTGTAGTGTCTATACCGGGCCAGTGCTCATAAATCGAGCAGTCTACGAAGTATAGTGTATCAAACCAAGACGAGAGTTTTCCCCGAAGAGTGCTGTCAAGATCAGATATTGCCAAGCCTGGATGGATATTCAAAAGGAGTAAATCAATTGATGGTGTCTTTGCAATTTAAATTTGTTTGCATCTTAAGAAAACCAATATAGAATGTGAGTTTAAACCGTAGACAAGAGTAGAAACCGTTGAGAAGAGTCATAATTCTAAAGATTTAGTGAATGCTCAAGTAGAATATTCTGGATACAGGATTTTTTGGAATTCCAAACGTGGAGGAGCCTCAAAAAATGACAAGTGAAGAGCTACTTTCGTGGAAACCAAACTTTTTTAATGAATAGCACACTTTCATGGGGTCAGGGACTTTAGAAAACAAAGATAACAACGATAAGATAAAACGATATTTCGCCAATCATTTCGATCTTTTGCCTCATTTCTCCAGTGGGTAATACCAAGTGGACGCAGGGATTCGTCAACCTGATCCCTCCAGCGGAGTCTTGGTCTTCCTATTTTTCGTCTTCCTTCGAATTCGGTTTCGAAAACCTTTCGTGCTGGTTCGTCTTCATCCATTCTACTCACATAGCCTAGCCAGCGCAATCGGGGCATTATGGCCCCCTTAACTATATCAATGCGTAAAACACGCTAAAAATGATTTTTGTTGTTGGTGTTTGGATGCAAATATAACGTGTTTGTAGATTTTTGAAAATGTAGAGTAGTTGTGTCAAAATAAATAAATATAAATATTTAATATAACGTGTTTGGGGCACAATGATTAAAAGGTTATAATATATGTATTTGTGGCCCAAATATAGATTTGTTTGTTGAAAACTGCTGAAAAACACGTGAGAGACAATAAAGGAACATAAAGTAGCAGATTTTCAATTCACGAAAACTATGCTTGCAAAAATATACATGGTTCCTTCAATATGTTGCTGGGCCGATATTTTTCAGCGTGTACAGTTCATAGTTCATGTGTTCATAGTATGGGGCTTTAAAATTTTTCGAAGTATTTTTCTCTCGAAGACTTCTTGAGATGTTTCGTTCGCTTTCTGCGCCATAAGGCAAGACAGGTTGAATGAGAATTTGGTGTAGCTGGACTTTTATTACTCTAGGGAGCGCCTTATCTCTAAAGTACTTGCTTAACTTGGTATGTTAAGAAACTTATAGAAGAATTTTATCAGGAATATTTTTGTAGAACATTTTAACAAAAATGTTTCTTGTACATTTTTACATAAAATTGTGTGAACATATTCTATACCTAAAATAAAAAGATAACATGGTTTTCTAGCCGATTCATTATAAGAATGTGCAAAAGGCGCGAAATTTTCAGACGTAAACTTTCAAAACGACGACACACGTATATTTTGGAACGAATTTCCATATCGCACCTTGCGGGATGAAGGCTAAATGAAAAAAAATGAAGCAAAATTTGTTAACACTATTATGCTACAACCCTGTATTATCAACTACATTTTGTACTTTAGCTTTGGTTTGTGTCTAGACTAACATAAGTTGGGAATTTAATCTCAAATTGGGTGGTGTAAACGACAAAGATTAGGGAACAAGTTTATCGCTAACCTGGCCGCGATACACTGCGGTGTAAGTGAGACATTAGAGTATTTTAGGGGAAATCCCAACACTTTTAATTAATTATTCAGTAGACAAAATTAGTAAATTCGTAGAGATCATACAAAATTATTTAAATATATTATAATACATTATTATTGGAACCAAATTCCTTATCGCACGTTGCGGAATGGGGGCTAAGTGAGAAAAAAATTAAACAACTTTTGTTATAACACTATTATGCTGCCACCCACTATTATCAACTATATTGTTTACTTTTGCTTTGGTTTGTGTCTGGACTAACGGCTTCGATCATAGAGAAAAAAATTAACTAGATGTCTCACATACATATGTTGGGAAATTTCTTGTTTAATGGGAAGTTTTCTAGGTGGAGCCTGTAACCAATATTTAGAATATGTTGTAGTTTTGAACCCAATAAAAAGTAAATTTAGAAAAGTCAAAGGGAAAGAAGTTTAATAAAAGAACATTTTCTTAAATAAGTGCCTTTTGTTAAAAAAAGTAAATTTTCTCGATACTCTTAAACAAAGTACATTTTCTTAAAAAAATACTTTATCTTAAAGAAATACCTTTGTTTAAAAAAAGTATATTTTCTTACAACAAGTACCTTTTCTTAAAAAAATAATTTTTTTAAATAAGTACCTTTTCTTAAAAAAGTAAATTTTCATACAAGAAATTGCGTTTTCTTAAAAAACTACATTTTCTTTAAATAGTATCTTTTTTTTTGAAACAAAATAACTTTTCTTGAGATAAGTACCTACTCTTAAAAGTTTACCTACTCATGAAAAAAAATACCTTCGCTTAAAAAATAAATTTTCTTACAAAAATTCGTTTTCTTAAAATACATTTTCTTAAAAATAAAATAATATATTTTCTTTTATTTTCTTGAGATAAGTAGCCTTTCTGAAAATAAGAACATTTTCTTAAAAAATAGCGTTTTCCTAAAAAGAGAAGTGGTACTCTTTTTAGGAAAGTACCAGCACCTCTTTTTTTTGTTAAAAAAGTAATTGTTTTGTTCTTAAAAAATCACTACTTTGTAGGAAAACATCATACTCTTATGGGTTTTTCTTACAGAATGTACTTCTTCTTAAAAATTTTACCTTTTCTTTAAAAAAATATTAGCCTTAATAAAAGCTTTAAAAAAGACCTTGTCGGGAAAATATAATATATATTCTTACAAAAGGATCTAAAAATATACTTAAAAAAAAAAAAAAATTTGTTTCCTAAAAAAAAGTTAACCATTTTACAAAAAGTATCTTTTCCTAAAGATCCAATTAAATTGTCGTATTTTTCAACGGGCCCCTTAGGCGTGTTAGAACTAACTAGTACATAATATACAGCGAAACGGACTTCGTTCCAGCTGGGTGTCCCCTGACACCTCATGTATTTTTTTACCCCCTCTACCAGTAACAGTCGTCAGGACCTTGTTATTTTCGAAAAATTATAATTTTGTTCCACATTGTTATGAATGGCGATAATCGTCCACACGATAACGTTACGTCAATAATGCTGAACATAGAGCCATTTAAAATACACTACCTACACTTCACTAGCGACAAAACGATAATGAATTCGATATCGTTTCTTACATAATTAGCTACGAGTTGTTCTGTAATCAGGCAGGTGTAATATTTTGTAATTTCTGATAAAAACTGCGGTTTTCTTTATCTAGTCATTAAAAGCTGTGCCGCTAAAGATTTGATTGAGCCTTAAACAGACATTGATTTAGTGTGGATACAGTCATTATCATACATAAATTTGTTTACGGCATTTTGTTTTTCTGGAAAACTGTCTACATTCCTTCCTTAAATGACCACAACACTTGTTCCATATATCATGTTTTATTTGCAAGACTTTAAAATTAGTTCCCAGACATATGACCATTTATTTTTACGACGATTTTTATGAAAATTATGAACATCGTCGTTACAATCAAAACTGCATCTCTAAAAGGTTAAATACCACAGTAATTAACCAGAAGCTCATTGTTCTGTACATAACATTTATGAGCAGCCATAAAAGAGTTTAATGACCAAAATTAGACTCAGGCAAACGTGTGAATTCCCATATCCTCGGGGATAATAAAACATCTCACAGTCTCCGGAGGCCAAATTACCCTATCAAATGGGTCATTAAAAATACACCTAATATGAAGTTTATTGCCATAGTGAAAAATGTTAGGGGTGGTGCTTGAGACAAAAATGCTTACGAAGAGGAATCAACTGAGAATGTTTGTCAAAAGAGAGGAACACTAATCAAAATTTTAATATTTATACATAATTATTAAAAAAATTGACGTTCTAAGGTGTTAAGTTTGAGAAAAAAAACAAAAACATCAACGGTATTTTTCCAGAAACTCTACACTGACTTCTTACATTTGCTTCAAACTGTTCATACGCATTGATGGCTATAAATTAGAGATTCTTGTTGGTTACTGTTGCCTACGATATTTGATTTCAACAAATGCGGCTTAATACTATTGTTTTGTAGTATCATAGTATCTACCGAAAATTGTATAACTAGTATTTATTTATTATATCTATATCACGTTTTGCGGTGATAGAGAGGCTAAATATTCAAACCGAAAGACGGTCAAATAACTGTTGGCCTAACATAAATGTATAGGCAACGCATGTCTGATTATATATAGAATATGATTATGACGATGAATGGAAAGTTGATTGTGAGTTTGGTATGAGAAAAGTGGAATACCACACCTGATATTACTGTTACATCAATAGAATCAATAGCCAAGATGAAAGGAAAGAATTCTAGAAATGAGAATTAGTATCTTCAGCTACGACTGTTGTTATTACAAGACCTCTTCTATACCCTCACTAGCAAGGCAAATGCTGTGGAAATTAAAATTAATGGTATCAAGATACTCGTACTTATGCACAGTTAATATATATCTTCCAAACTTGAACTTGGCCTGCCTTTCATACAGTTAACGTCAATTCAAGGTGCCATCATACATGTTATGCCTTCAGTCTGTAGTGCGTATAGTGTGTATACACTCACAGCGTTGATATGCTTTTATCGTATGAATTTTATGAATGAAAACAAAAGACTTAAGACACATGCATTCGGTTCATTCATTCACCACAGGTGCTGCTTCGAGTTGATTTATGCGATACAATAATTTGTCGATTTTTATTTGTAATTAATGCAAAGAAACAAAAGACTTAAGCCGCATACATTAGATAGATGGGTTCGGGATTATAAATGAAGATTTAAATAGTAAATCAAAAGTAATAATTTCCAAATTAAAACCAAAGGAAATTGAAAAGTAGTGTGACCTGATTTATGCAACAAATTGGAATTGTTGTCTGCTGAAAATGTACACACAATTTGGGTTTGCATTATGAACCACACGAACGCATTAAACAGAGCCTTTCCCAATAAGAGAGCTATGGCTTTTAAGGCCAAGTATAAATTATTAAAATATATGCTGCTACATAAGTTATAAACAATATAGTATGTAAAATTTATTTACAGGCCGCATAGGATTTTAACAGTTACATATAGTCCAATTTCATGGCGCAACCTGGCCAAATACCTCAGAGGGGAGAAGGACTCCTCGTTAATTGCGGTGATGGTTAGGTGAGGTAGAAGTGTTTGTCACTATTGACGCACTTAGATCAATATGAACCCTTGTGTTATCACGGTTACTCATGTTCTGTCCCCATAATTGAACCTATAGATTGGCCTGTTATTGTTAAGGGGTATTCAAGATAAATGATACCTCATCGCGATATTCCAGATGTGGCTAAAAAAAGAGACGTACATTCCTCCCTGGCGAACCAATTAGTTATCTGTAAAATGGTTCTTCAGTTAGTTTAACTCCCTGCATGTCCGTTATATCCAACAGTAAGTCAGACCATGGAAATTGCCCTTGCACACTGCCGAGCAGTAGCATATGAAAAGGTCGACACTGTCGTTCTCCTTTTCATCCCCAAAACTGCTGGAGTAATCATGAGGTAAGATTCCAAGAATGAATTTTAGAACTACAGCTTTTTTCTTCCTTTGTTTCCTGTCACGTTTTTGGCTGAGAAATGTTATAGGCTGAAAACAACTGCCCTACCAACCTATTGCAGGAACCATGTCTATATTTGCAAGCATTGTTTTCGTGAATTTTAGAACTGCAGCATTTTACTTCCTTGTGTAGCCAGTCACGTTTTTGTTTTCAGCAGTTTTCAACAATCAACCCCTCATTTGGGTTACACAGACAGATATTGTAACCTATTAATCGTTGTATCTGCAACATGTACTATTGAATAGCAAACACAATGTGTTTGGATACAAGTATGCTGCATTTGCGACAAATTACAAACATGTTATATTTGCAACCAACCAGCAGCAAACAAAGACTGTTTTTACAGCGAGTAGACGCGTATCTGTCTGTTAAACAGTTCGCACTGATCGCAGGTACTGGCATAGAGATATATGTCCAGTTAAACGTACGATTAACTGCTCTGACCACCTTTCGGCGGCGGCCACCTCGCATAGTGACGGCGACACTATCGGGTATATAGGCATGAAAAAGATTCTCAAAATACTGTTCGGAATCGGTGTAAAACTGTAGGTCCCAATCATTGAGTGAAAACTGGAAAGCCCACAGCTCAGTGATTGTGAGAAGTTCTCCCCGGTCCCTTCATGGGATGTAATGGGAAACCATTTATTTATTTCTTTAAGCGTACGATTCGCATCATATCCATACCCATAATTGCCTGCCTGTTGAAGCTGTATTTTATGCCTCCAGACCATCCAGACCTGAGAGCTTAATTTTCAACCAAAAAGCGTACACAAGGGTACAAAACGTGTGCACGAAAGGGCAAAAAGGCTACACAAAAGTTAAAAGGCATATAAAAGTACAAAAAACTTTTCCGAAAACTACAAAATGTGTGCACAAAAGTTCAAGACATGGTTGCGCCGAAAAGGAATTCATTTCAAAATTGTACTACACCCATGAAACACATTGAGGAAAGAAAAGAAAGAGGCTCGCATAGAACCCGTGATAGATACATGTCAACATTGTAACTGCCGGCAAACATACACAATCACTTACTGTACAAGACGAACGGCAGCGATTTCATTACCATGTCGACAAAGAAACTGATGGAGAGACACAACCAGAAATAATTAACCATCATCTACGAGGGCGTCAACATTATTTTGAAAAATATAGATAAAGTAAACCAAACCATAATTGCGGTTGTCCCTATCAAGTCAAAAAATAAGTTAGCTAAGACACCAACCGGACAGAACTGTTTTAATACGAACTTAAATTTCTTAATCATACAAGAGAACTATTCTCTTTATAGATTGTTTCCTTCAAACGTTGACCGCAACTGCGGTTAATATAGTCCATTCCATTTAAAAGGATACACAAAAAAGGATACATTTATGCCTGTGTACCAATAGTTCCGTTGGACAATATTCGCGTTTGGCGCTAAGCAGTAAATGAAAGCAATAATTCACAAAACACACAGTCGTATGCAGTTTAGCTATGAGCATTTCATTGTCTCTCTGCTTACATTATTCAGTATTACCAAATAAAACTTCTGCTATTTTGCAGAACACAAAAGGGAAAACCATGGTGAGGTCTGGTAACCATATATACCGATACTGAGAGACTGAGCATATAATAAATCGTTTTAATTCTCGTGTATTCCCATACTGGGAGAATGAGAGAATAATAATTGTTTATGACTCTCATGTTATGTTATGATAAAATAATTGTTTGACTCAACAAAGCCATTGTTAAAATTTTTAGTTAGGAATCAAACAACTGCTTAATTGAAATCAAATCATTGGGTCCTGTTTTCTGTAATGACGTGTCATTTGTATCTGTTTACTTCGCAAAAATTATAGCATCATACGAAAGGGTGACCACTTTTCCGCCGCCTTGTATTGATGATTAAAATTATAAAATTAATCTCAATTTCTACAATTCTTTAAAAACTCATTTTGCTCCCATATATCTTTATATTTCTAACCTAATATTATTGAAAATCAAGTGTTTGAAATCAAAAGACTTAAGACACAAACATGAAACTAACTACTACTCACTTAATTCATGTATCGCCATTGCGTATCACTTTCTTTACATTCTTTTCTCGATTTTCTTGTATTTCAAGGTGTAAAGAGCAAAAAAAAAACGGTAATACCATTTTCAGACTGTGGAATAATTTCCACATTAAGTACCTACTATACTTTATACTATATACTCGTGTGTTAGTAAGTAATAACTAACTATATGTTTGCCATTTTTTTATTACATTTTCTCACTCCATATGATACCGGCGAATAATTAAAACTGAAACACTATTACGTGGAAACTCAAACAAACATCGAAATGATTCCATACAAAGTCTGGATACATATATGTGTTTATATATACAACTCTAAAGTTTATAACATCTTGCGGATGAAAATGCAAACTGTGAAGCGTCTGGGTAGTTAACCCAACGCATACGAGAGTATTCATTGGAAGTTGCTGCTAACAACTCTAATCTAACCGTAATTGTTAAGTGAATTAAGAAAATGGAAAATACAAAATCTATGATAATTACGTACATAAAGGCAAGATGGATAAGGTGGTACTGATGAAATGTTAGAAAAAGAGGTAGGAAGATTATGTTTCTCTTTGGTAGATGCTTACGTATAATTAACGAAATTGATAGTATCTTGATAATTTTATAACAATATATTCAGTAATCATAGACTTGAGATTCTATTGAAAATTCCATATCATTTATGTTAGGGGAAAAAATATTAACTTCATGTCAGACACCTTAGCAGGTGTAAGAATCCCAGCATTATGAAATAAAAGTATTTTAGCCAATCAACAATTCAAAGTTTCTAGCTCTTAAAAAGTCATATTCATATAACCTCCTACATTATTTATGTAGTTTTCTCAGATAACAACCTATGTAGACTTTAACGGGGTTTTGAGATTTTGACGTCAATGGATTGGGTTGGCAAGAAAGCAACTTCGGATTTCTCATATAGATGGTGGTTTTGATATTTTTGATATGATGTTCTTTGTTATACAGTAGGGTATTCAATCGATTAATCGTTAACCGGTTAACCGGACATGGGACTGTCCATGGAGGTGGAAAGTTTCTGATAGACATTCACTTGCGAGAGGTCAGAAATTATTACTTCTTTGGGCAGTCCAAGCAAATTACTACTTCCACGCAGTATGTCCTGGGCAATTGCTTTCTCGGAATACCCCGTTAGCTAGCTACAGTGAGAAGGCCAAAATAAATGAGAAGCCTGATTGGTTATGCGATCACTGATGTGTCTCAGGCTTAGTAGGTTACTGATGTCATTGAAGCTCATCAAGCTATCGGGCATATTCTTTTGTCCTTTAGAAAGAGGATGAGCCAAATATACGGGCCAACGGCGGATGGAAACTAAAAGAAGAAAATCCACGTTCGACATATTGCATCCTGGTCAGAGTCTGATTCCTAATGGGCGTCTGCAATCAAATATCCTGGCAGTAGGTAAAATGCAAACACCCGGTGGTCTGGGTTTGCCTCCCGCCACCGTTCATAATGGCAGTGAAAATACAAAAACGAAAGAGAAAACACAAACAACCCCTATTTGTTTGACCAATTGTCAGATGTCTCCGAAAGTTATAAGGCTGACATTGCCGCTATCCAGGAAATGCGATGGACAGGACATGGCTGCACAAGAAAAAGAAACTGCGATATATACTACAGTTGCCATGAAAAACAACATGAATTTGGTTGCGGATTTGTAGCTGGCAAAAGACTGCGACATCTAGTCTCTAGGTTCAATCCGCATAAAAGAGAAATATCTTTATATTTCCCTACTTTGTGTGCATGCCCCGACAGAAGAGAAAGATGATGATGCCAAAGACATATTCTATGAGTTCCTAGAGGAATCGTATGACCGCTGCCCTGGTCATGACATTAAGATTGTACCAGGAGATTTTAATGCTAAATTAGGTAGGGAGAATGTGTTTCACCCAACTATTGACATTTTCAATCTACATGCTGACAGTTCCGACAACGGTATGAGACTGATTGACTTTGCCGCGGCAAAGAACATGGTAATTAGTGGTACAAGATTCCAGCATAAGGACATCCACAAGGCTACTTGGGTATCCCCTGATCAAAGAACGAAGAACCAAATTGATCACGTGGTAATTGATGGAAGGCACTCATCCAGTGTAATGGACGTACGAGTGATCAGAGGAGCTAACATCAATTCTGATCACTACCTGGTAGCGGCAAAGGTTCGCACAAGATTAAGTAGAGCGAAAATCGTACGAAACCAGACGCAGAGGAAGCTGGACATCGGAAAGCTGCAATTACCAGAGGTAGCCACAGCCTACTCATGAAATCTGTCGCAACTTTTGGCACAGAACCCACCCCCTCCCAATGACGATCCTGATGCGCAGTGGAAACCCATTTCCGACTCTATAAAAACTGCCGCAACAACCGTACTTGGTTTCGAGAAACCGCTTCGCAATAAACCGTGGTACGATGAAGAGTGTCGCATTGCAAATGACGAAGAGAACGCTGCACGTATGGTAATGCTTCAGTCAATTGCAACGCGAGCTGCAACTGAGCGGTATAGGAAGAAAGGAAAGGAGGTAAACCGTCTCCTTAGGCGTAAGAAACGGCAGTGGAGAAAGCGCGAGAGTGCGAAAATTGAGACATACAGAAGGAAGAACGAAGCCCGAAAATTCAACCAAAAAGTTAAAAACGGAACTAATGGACATGGTTCAGAGCCCCCCTTCTGTAAGGACAAGGACGGAAATCTGGTCGCAGATGTGCAGAGCATGTTGGGAGCATTTCTCCTGAGATATCCAATGACGATGGGACAATCGATCACAATATGGACGACGACGTCGATTGCCCCCTCCTAACCAAGACGAGGTCAGTACAGCTATTGAAGAACAACAAAGCCGCAGGAGCGATGGATTACCGGCGGAGCTGTTTAAGGCTGGCTGGAGTATCTGTGCCAACTACCTAAAAGAAGTGTACATCTACCAATCACCGGTTTTCTGAAAATTAGTAGGTTCTTGGAATTTGTTAGCAATGAATATGCAATGGGTAGCGTGCGCGGCTCTTGTATACCAGAATGTGAGTTCGACCCCTGCTCAGAATTGGAGAAAATATAAGAAATGATGTTGAAGAGATTGCAGTAGAAGCAGTCGATATGTCTGAAGCTCTGGTTTCAATTAACCTTTCGAAATTAGTTTATATTAGACCACATTTTTAGCTATTGTTAATATGAATATAGGACCTTCCTAAGAAGGTGTATCTCACATTGGTGAGATGTTGGCGAGATAGTAGCAGAAATGTCCACCTCATCAGAACATTTACATTTGGAATGAGATTTCGAAAAGAGATCTTGGTAAAGTTGGGTAGTTCATGAAGAATATAGTTCATTAGTGGTGACCAGACATGATTCTCTCAAGCATAACAACTATGTACGACATGGCGATTATGTTCGTGATTGTTTTATCTGGACACCTTAATTGTACGAGTTCGAGAACTTGTGAGCAAGTTTGACTCAAGTCATTCTTTTTTCAGGTGCGAAATATGTTAAGAGTACAACTCCTATTAAGAAAATGTGTATAAACTGGTAAAGATGTTGAGACGATTGCGTTGGAAAGGGTTGCCTTGTCGAATCTTCTCGATTTTAATTTAATTTTTAATACGAAAGTGGTTTTACTAAAGCACGTAGCGTGTGATTAATTAAAATTATCCAGAAGGTATTTTATGACCGATCATAGAAAAACTTAGCCTGGCAGCGCTAAGTGAAAAGGCTCTTAAAAGGCTTAGAGGGATCAAAATTTAGATCAGTGATAAACATCTGAAGAGCAACCCAAAAAGGTTCATAAAGTCTTTGGTTAGTCACAAATGAGAATACACACTGCGGTGACTAGACGACTAGACTAGACACTGCTGAAGATGATGCGTAACAAACATCGAAATGATCGTCCAGCGAATGTGAGTTCGAATGCCACCAGCGCCATTTACACTTTTTTCACTAACCTAACTCTAATCAACGACATCTAAATTTGACATTACATTTAGAAAAAAACACGCCTTGGTGTCGTTTATGGGCTGGTGGAAGCAACAGTCCATATTTTTAAAAATTTAGGGTAGCCTGAGTGTAACTGTGTTTCGCGCCTGATATCGCGCCCTGGTAGCCGGATATTTGAAAACCGTGATCACGACGATATCTGGGTCCTTCAAGATGGCGCTTGCCACACAGCCCGAGTAATTTCAAGCTTTGGCCCGGTGAATTGACCGTCTAGATCATGGGATCTAGAAGTATTCCTTTGTGGCTACGTAAAATAAAAAGTTCACATGGATAAGCCAGCTACGATTGAGGAATTGGAAGTTAAAATTACTAGAGTCATTCACCAAATAACACTCGATATGGTCGAAATCGTCACCGAAAATTGGAACTTCAGAATGGACCATGTTATCCACAGTTACGGTCAACATTTGAAAGAAATAATCTTCGATGTTTCAGCGGATGGTATATAAGAACATGGGTTTTATTTCGAGTGTTCGAAACCAAAACCGAAAATCCCGTGAAGTCGGAAAACCGGGTTTTTTGCTATTAACCGTGTGCTGTTTTTTTTAAAACTTAATTTTCGAACAAATATAAAACCTGTTATTTAACGACTGTTAAACGATTTTTAAATTCTTTATAAAGGGTCCGCCAAATAACTTTTTTTTTTTGAAAATGCTATAAAAAAAAACTACTGAATATTTTCTCAAATTTCTTTTTTTATTTGAAAGTACAATCCTTCCCGTTAATAATGGAAAATAATTTCATTCAAATAGATGCTTCGGCTGGCCATGCAGTAGCCTACACGATCGGTCCAATTTTTAAGCACATTACCGATTGTGTGCAGCTGTATTTCACCAATGGCTTCACGAATATTGTCCTTTAAAGCGTCAATTGTCTCTGGCTTGTCGGCATAACACTTATCTTTGAGGGTACCCCACAAATAATAGTCCAACGGTGTCAAATAGCAGCTCCGAGCTGGCCAAACGACATCAGCTCTGCGGCTGATAATACGATCTTCAAAAACAGGGCGCAAAACATCGAGTGCAGCTTCGGCTGTGTGGCACGTAGCGCCGTCCTGTTGCAACTAAATGTTGCCAATATCCTCCTCTTCAATTTTTGTGAACAACAATTCGTTCAACATGGCCCGATAACGATCGCCATTGAATGTAACGGCCACTCCTTGCTCATTTTCGAAGAAAAATGTCCCAATAATGCCTCTGGACCAAAATCCGCATCAAACAGTGACTCGTGTTGGGTGCATCGGCTTTTCAATGTATGCGTGCGGGTTTTCTGTTCCCCAACTGCGACAATTTTGCTTGTTTACATACCCGCCAAGATCAAAATGAGCTTCATCTGAAAAGATGATTTTTTTGGCAAAATCGGCATCTTCTGTAAGTCGATCGCAGGCCCATTTTTCCCATATTTCCCAGCGTTGTTCAAGCGTATACACAACCGTATTCGTTCAGCGGAAGGATAAAACTAATTATCTGTCAAATCAGACATGAGCTAAATATTACCATTCACGAAATAAGCACTAGTTGAAAAAAAGACGTTAGATGGCGGACCCGTTATTAACTTCACCTGTCTGTATGCACGCATGCCGAAAAAATTTTGGATTGATTTTTAACCCTTTTCCCTTGAACCAATTGAGCTGAAACTTCGCGCGGCAAACTAATCTCTCTCTCTCTAATCTCGGGATTAGACATGAAAAATTACATATATATGAAGAATTTTTAATCAAAAACTATGTTTTTACGGGTTGGTTTTTTAATTATGTTAAATTATATTTAAAAAAATATTGACTTTTATTTTAAAATATGACTAAATATGTTGAATAAACAAGATTTTCAATCAACTGTTCTATTTCAAATTTCAATGATTTTCTAATTTGAATCAGAATTAATTAAAATATTCAAACTAACTACTCTCTTTTCAAATTCCATAATTTAAGTTAATATGTTAATACATAAACTAAGTCAAATGTCTTATTCGAAAATATCTTCTTAAAGAGTTACGCTCATCGCTGATTCACTGACTCTGTCACACTTTTTGAACATTTATAATATATATACACACAAAAAAAAAACGAAACAAAAACGAAAAAAAAATAAAAACAAAAAACAAAGAAAAAACGAAAAAACACGAAACAAAAACGAAAAAACACGAAACAAAAACGAAAAAAACCGAAAGAAATAAAAACAAAAAACAAAGAAAAAACGAAAAAAAACAGGAAACAAAAACGAAAAAACCAAAAAAAAAGAAAAAAACGAAAAAAAAACAAAAAAGGAACAGACCTAGTAGATATAGATCGGCACGACCAATTTTTTTGTTTTTTTTTTTTGGGTTATTTTAAGTAAAAAAAGTAAAATAAAAAAATCGTGGGAACCCCTATTCTGGGAGTTACGGGCCAAGTAGCCCTCGCAGGGACCTATGTTGCTCGTACCGTGTGGTAGAACTTTTGGAAAATCGTTAAATTTATATTGCAATTAGTCGCCCGGCCAGGGGAAGTTAAAATTCCCTCTGTACCTGAAGTCGATGTGTGGCAAAATCCGAAAAATCACTCGATTGTTTTAAAAAAAAAATTTTTCTGGATATTTTTAAAAATCCGATATGTGGATAACTAAGACAGTTATCGAAAAAATGTATTTAATTTTTTTTTGTTTATTTCGACTCGTTTTACACAAAAAAGTTGTGAAATCAGTCCCATAACACGCCACCACACTCGTAGTATCATCCTGTATGTCCGAACTTTGGGGGCTCACAACTACGAAAATAGGCGTTGCCCCCGATTTTTTTATTTAATTTTTTTTTACTTAAAATTAAAAGTTCAATCCAATGGTAATAGTTTGGAGCCGAAGCGAGTTGCCGACCTATTCTAGGTTTAAGCCACAAAAAATTTCATAGATTGTTGTGCCACTCTTAGTTGGAAGATCCAATTGAGGTGCTTATTCTCTGTGCATGAATACATACATATAAGGTACAAGCTGACAAACGTGTAAATTATTTACACCGCACACACTACAATCGCATGATTTCTGAATTCTGATGCTGTGTCCGGACTGATAAAGCAAGACCGACATGTGTCCGGACTGATAAAGCAAGACCGACATGTGATATACCGTGAAATTGAGGATTTCTTAGACATTAGTATCACTAGCATCAATGAAGTTCATTTGGGCGTGAAAAAGATTTGATCTCGTTGGATCCCAAATAATTTGACGAATGCTCGAAAAAAGGCTTGTGTGGATTGGAGCAAAGAAATTATGAAAATATACAACCGCGGTAACTCAAATACTGTATATAACATCTACACAGGTGACGAATTATGGATCTATGCACATGACCCCGATACAAAACAGCTATCGACAGTATGGGTCGACAGTATGGATAAATCCAACAAAAGTTGTTCGTGGAAGAAGCACATCGAAGCAGTGGAAAGTAGGACGGTCAGTTATGAGTAATATATCATCTGTTTGCCAACAGTGTTCAAAGAAATAAGGAAAAACAGCAAGAGAAGACGGATCAGTTTGCATCAGGACAATGCGTGCTGTCACACATCAGCTAAAACAATGAGCACTCCACATGTCTAAGTGATGGGTTATCCGCCGTACAGCGCTGATTTGGCACGCCTTCTTTTTCGTGCACGGTCAACGTTTTTCGATGCCCGAAGCAGTTGTTGAAGCGTTCAAAACCCATATTTTGGAGGTGTTTCAATCGGGGTGGAAAAAGTGCTTCGAAAATTGGTTTGAGAGCATGCACAAAGTGTACTGATCTTCACCAAGAATATTTTGAAAAACAATAAAACCATTTCCAATGATAAATGGTTAATTTTATATTGCTAGACCCGAATTATAAATACCAATCCTCGTAAGTATAATAAATAAATAAATATAACGGGTTTTTCAATAAGAGCGCTACAAAAGTTTTTTTAAATAAAACAAAACCGGTTTTAGATACCAATGAAATTCTTTATTCTTGTGAAAGTACGTTCGATGCCATTATGTATGGATCTCGATTTCTTTTGCAAGGCCACCACGGGCACGCTTGCAGAAGTCCAGACGCTGAACCCAATTTTCGACGGTTTCCAAGCATAAATCGGCCGATATTGCTGCAATTTCACGTTCGATTTTCGTACGAAGTTCATCAATCGTCGCTGGCTTGTTGGCATAGACCATAGACTTGACGTAGCCCCACAGGAAATAATCTAACGGCGTCAAATCGCATCACCAAGGCGGCCAATCGACTGGGCCATTTTGCGAGATAACACGTTCATCAAACTTGGTTTCCAATAAATTGATTGTGGCATTCGCTGTGTGGCTTGTGGCGCCGTCCTGGTGGAACCACATGTCCTCCAAGTCCATATTATCCAATTGGGGCCAACAATATTCGGTTATCATTGAACGGTAGCGATTCACATTCACAGTAATGTGCCGGTCTTGATCATCACGGAGAAGTACGGCCCAATGACGCCGTCGGCCCATAAACCGCACCAAACCGTAATTTTTTCGGGATGCAATGATGACTCATGGATTACGTGTGGATTGCTCTCTGGTCGATAACGCATATTTTGCTTATTGACGAAGCCATTCAGCCAGAAATGAGCCTCATCGCTGAAGATGATTTTCCGATGAAAATCCGAATCATTTTCAAGATGTTGCTCAGCCTAATTCACGAACATACGACGCTTATGGTGGTCAAGCGGCTTCAGTTCTTGCGTCAATTTGATCTTGTAAAGATGTAGGCCAAGATCTTGTCGCAAAATTCGCCACAACGACGTGATAGAGATGCCCAACGCTTGAGAACGACGTGTGAGAGACACATATGGGCTTTCTTGAACTGAAGCCTCAGCGGCAGCAATATTCTCGATATTACGGGCACTTCTTTGTCTCACTGGCACGGGAACATTTTGTACTGTGCCTGTGGATTCAAAAATTTTTCGACTAGACGCTCAATTGTTAATGTGGTAGGACGATTGTGGCGACCATAAATTGGACGTAGCGCTCTTAAAGTTGAGGCCACTGACTCCAAATTTCGGTAGTAAATTTTAATAATTTCGACTCGTTGTTGGCTCGTATATCTTACCATGATGAAATGGCAAACCTTACTGAAGAGAAATGTCAAAAGAGCGGGAAAAAGTATGGTGTCGTTTGCTGTCCATTTCGATTTACTTTTGTAGAGTCTCTGTTGAAAAACCCGTTATATGTAAATAAGACATTAATATGAATTTAATACAAATTTAGTAATATAATAATAACACTGTGCATGTCGAAAAAAAAAACAAAAGTGGGGTCAACGGATTTACACTTATTCGAGTCCTACGAATCGAACTGCATCATTACTCTTTTGCCCTATAATGATGGTTTTATAAAAAAATTTGTATACACAGTTGTACTTTTTTAAACAAAAAAATTATTATTTTCTCTTCATAAATTTATTTATAACTGCCAAACGCTTGCTTATCTTGGGAAGTGGTACAGGTATAGGAATTGTAGAATTGTAATTGAATAAACTTGTCTCAAAAAATTAGCTCTAAATCGCAACCTCTGAATAAGAAATATAAACAAAAAATCTGTATGAAACTATCATTATAGGACAAAAAACTAATGATGCAGTTCGATTCGTAGGACCCGAATTAGAATAAATCCGTTGAGTCTTCATATGTTTTCAAAAACTTGCAGAGTGTAAAAACTAATGATGCAGTTCGATTCGTAGGACCCGAATTAGTATAAATCGGTTGAGTCTTCATATGTTTTCAAAAACTTGCAGAGTGTAATATTAATTTTTTTCAGTGTAAAGGTGTTTAGGAGATCGTAAAAGCAACATTCTCGGCTTAATTGGACGTCCTAATGCGATGTTACTAAATATCGATATTTGCTTATAAAATAAATCTGATATTTTAAAAGATGATTTTAAATAAAGATATTATATTTCCAAAATTGTGTCCACCACTTCTAATTCCTCACACAACCAATAACCATACAATTGTGCTTAAAAGGAAAAATTACTTATGTCCATTGCCAAATTGTTTAAGTGAGCATCCTTAGGAGGTATTTCCCATGTGAAGTTATGACATTTAATCAGATAAGTCAAAAATCTGTGGGATATAACTTCCTGAAATATCGGTCTAGTTGAAAAAAGTGTATCTGGCGGCAATTTCTACCACGGTGGTTGTAGTTGTAGTTATAATAAAAATTTTTCATAAAATCTCTTAAGTCATTTTCCCCTTTTGGCACAGATATTTCAACTACAAACCTAACACTCGCAGTCTATGAGGCTTCAAACTCAGATCCCATAATTTCATCACCACACAGACGTAGTCTGCCTGAGAGCGGTTGCCTCAGGTTATAGGGATTTTGTTACAGTTAATATGACTATTATTAAAGCTCAGCTAGCACTGCATTAATTGCTTGGGTATCTGAACGATTCGCTTATTAATTATTCACTTGCAATTATGTGGCTCTTTTCCTGCTCGTACTCACCCACCCGGTTCGCGTGTGCAATGTTCTAAATCTGTGCATAAATTTTCTATCTTTTTTCACGGGTGTTGTTTCGGGTGTTGTTGTGTTGCTGTTTTTTTTTTGAATTAGTTTTTATGAATGTAATCAAAATAGAAATTCATAATTTAATTTTGTGAGCTCAGTACAAGCATGTTCAGTTGATGATGATGATAATGATGTTCAGTTCAGTTCGGTGGATAACGTGTTGATCTTTTATAAGTATAATATGATTAGATTGTTTATGCTCTTTTATTTGAGTTTGCCTTTATATTTGTATTTTTTTTTAAATTTTTTTGAAAACAAATGCATTTGATTAACGTTACACCTGAGAGATTATAATTAAAGCAAAATGTAGTTAGGGAACAAAAACAACGTATGAATTTAACTTTAACAGCACTTTGTTTTAGATGATGTCTGCTGGGTAGAGTTCCGATTGCATAGTCGTGTTTGTGGGTTTTGTGAATATGACTCTGTCTTGTTGGGATTTTTACAGTTTTTCTTACAAGTAACACATATTTTGTTAATGAAAATGTAAATTTTAAATTTGTTGGTTTATGGATTTACGCTGCTCAGCAAACTGTAATTTCTTGAATTTAATATTTTTTTTTAAATCATCATGTCTGTGGCAAAAATAAGCAATTCTACAGAAATGATAAAATTGTAGGAAAAGTTGTTATCTAATATCTATTGGTATCTAATGACAAGTTATTGTCTTTAATGTTGAAGATGAAAATGGTTTACTTATCTTGGTTGTATTGCAAATTTGCATGTACCTTTTAATTTTAGTTCTATTTCGTAAAAAAGATACATTTGTAAAATTTGTAAAATTATTAACTATTTTTAAGCATTTTTTTTAATAGAATGACTTTTTAAAAAAAAAGTTAAAAAAAAAGTGTAAGAATATGTGATATATTTTCCCGATAAGGTCCTTTTTTAAAGAGAGGTACTTCTTTTATTAAAAGCTAATGTTTTTTTTAAGAAAAGGTACTACTTTAAAGAAGAAGTACTTTCTGTAAGAATGCATTTTTTCTACAAAAAATAACTTTTTTTAATAACAGGTTCTATTTAAAGAAGTGGTACTCTTTTAGGAAAAGAATATTTTTTTAAGAAAAGTTATTTATTTTCAGAAACAGTCTTATCTCAATAATGGAAAAGAAAAGGCAGTATTATATTTTTAAGAAAAGGTCCGTTTAAGAAAAGCAATTTTTGTTAGAAAATATATTTTTTAAAAGAAGGTATTTTTTTTGAAGAAAAACTTTTTTTAAGATATGAGATTTTTTTTAGAATTGGTCCTTTATTCAAGAATAGGTACATTTTTAAGTGTAGGTACTTATCACAAGAAAACAAAAATAAAAATAAGGCATTTAGTTTCACAAAAAAAGGTACTCTTTAAAGAAAAGGTAGTTTTTTAAGAAAAGAAAATTTTTCATAAGAAAATTTACTTTTTTAAAAAAAAGGTACTTATTTTAAAAAAATTACCTTATTAAAGAAAAAGTACTTTTTCTAAGAAAATTTAATTTTTTTAAGCAAAGGTATTTTCATTAAGATAATGTATTTTTTTAAATACTTTTTTTAAGAATATGAATAGGTATTTTATTGAGAAAATTAATTTTTTTTATTCTTCCAATTTGGCTTTTATATACTAAATATTGCTTACAGGCTCCACCTAGAAACATCCCGTTAAACTAGAAATTTCCCAACAGGTGTTAGTCGAGACAAAAACCAAAGCAAAAATATCCAATGTAGTTGATACAATAGATCAGTTGTTCCCAAACTAGTTTGACCGTTGAACCACCAAATTTTTTGACAATGATCGCGGAACCCTGAATATTTTTGAAACAACGACTTTCAAAATTTAATGAGATATTAAATGAAACAAGTATTATTTTATTATTTCAGGTTTTATGGAATTAAACAAAAGCTAAAAAAAACAATTCATCATAGAAACAATTAATACAAATACAAAACAAACTAAAATAAATGAAAAGTCGTCAATGTGAAGAATGAACCTGCTTCTTTTATTGCATGATTCACTCAAAATTGGGTGTTATATTTGATAACTGAACTCGCATATCTGGTGCAGCATCAAGTTTGTTCCGATATTTGGTTTTTGTCGTAACATATTTTGAAAACCCTACTTTACACAAATAAGTGGTTGCAGACGGCAATAGTATTCGAATAGCATGTTTTGATAAATTTGAATATTCATCGAATACATCAGATATTCTACGTTTGTCTTCTAATTGTGTTTCCGAACTTAATTCAATCAAATTTTTGTATTTTATTTGGAAAGGATTTTGTACCCAGTAATTATCTTGATTCTCTAGGTTGGGAAAGTAATCACTGAGTGATTGCGGTAAACTGGACAGATGTGTGTTCTATACCATTACGGATTTCTATATCTAAATCCACTTCCGATTCTTCGAGAAAATCACTAATCGTCTGGAAACACTCGAAGTTATTTAGCTCCACAGCTAAAATCCAATATTGTATTGTAAGCTTTTTAAAGCGAGAAAAAAGGAACAACCAATACGCTGCTGTTAATATTGTAGGTGTAAACTGAGTAAAATATAGAAAATGTGAATATATTAAACACCATTCTTATATTTTTAATGAAATACAAATTGTCACGCGGAACTCCAAAATGTTTTCGTGGAACCCCATGGTTCCACGGAACACACATTGGAAAACACTGCCATAGATAAAGTAAACTATATATATGAAGCACAAGTGTTAGGAAAATTTTACTGTAATGGGTATTTTTCTAGATGGCGTTGAAAGCAATAAATGGGATTTTGTTTTGTGCCCAAAAAAAAAGTCAAAAAATACGACGTTAAAATTTCATATTAAAAGAAAAATAATTTTCAACATAAATATAACTTCGAAACAAGAATACAACACGTTACTTAATGTAGAATATCTGGCGGTCATCGAATTTCAAAGCCATTTCACTACCGTCTATTTCCTAACAAATTGGTTCTTCCTCAGGTTCGTGGTTCTTCCTCCTCGTTGAGAGTCCTCAGACACTCTGACGGTTTTGGCATCTGCGACCATAGAAGTTGATATAGTTTTTGGGCGGAGAAGTTCATAGAGAGATAGATATTTCGGCATGTTCATCTTTGGGAGGTCTTCCGGGTTTTCTTTTATTGATATCCCAACACCGGCCTCATGGCTTTTAAATAGTTTTTATATAACAAACAAATACTATTATATAAAATCATTTAAATTTTGTCACATTTTCCAATTTTTTAAATTACTTTCACAAAAATTTCCCACAATTTTGAATAAATGTCAATGAGAATTATGGGAAACTCCAATGAAAGTGAGAGTAGTACAGGATAGCACCTAGTGAACAAAGTTAACAATGGGCGTGCAATATCTATTATTTCCTTTATCTATGGTTGATACTACTTGGTTGTAGCATAATAGTGTTAAAAAAAGTTGTTTAATTTTTTTTCATTTAGCTCCCATCCCGCAACATGCGATAAGGAACTTCGTTCCAAAATGAATTAACGTTCTAGTAAATTGTATCGGTTAGAGGCAAGTTTCCTCAGTTGATCGGTACCCATAAAATGTCTGTAGAACGTCAATTTTTTGAAAATAAAATTGATTTTTACCAATTCTCAGATTTGCCTGCACTTTTTCCAGCATAACTTCAAGGGACTCCAAATTTTCTACTCACAATGTGTGTCACAAATATAGCCTTGCTAAAGCTGAACAACTTTTGTGAACATATTAATACACTAAATTTAAAAACTGCAATCTTACAGAGACTTCCTTAGCATTGGTGTTCAAAATATCGTGTTGTTTAGTGTAATCACTGATTTTTTGAGTTTTTTGTACGAAACGGGACGGGCTTTTTTAAATTAAAAACTGTTTTTTGAAAAATCATCTATAATAATAAGATGAAATTAAATGAAAAATTTCTATATTCACGGGTTTCTTCATAAATACTCGTACTACAATTAAGCAAAAAAAATGTTTAAATGTTTTTGGTTTATATGTGGAGTTGGAATCGGAATTGGATTAGGAGTCGAAATAGAGAATAGAGGATTTAAACTATTGGAGCTGGAATCAGAGATTTCAATATTTGAGGAGAGCTGCACACTAGGGTGTACTGAAAAACGCTGTTTTTGGAATTTCAAATGTGGGGGGTTTCGAACGACGCGTATTAAATAGGTGACTACGGGAGCGTAAAACTTTTTTGTATACGAGGATACTTATAGTCCCCTACCGGTCCTTTGAAGTTTCGATTCCTAGTACATTTTCGAAAAAAAGGAAATTATTTTTTGGGACAATGTGGGGCTCAAACGACGTGTCATGATGAACATATTGTTACGAATAAGTAAAAGCTTTTTCTTACTGTTAATGACTCTACTAACTGTATGCAAATAACAGGCGGTTAGTGCTGCGCCTGAAAGTATGCATGTTAGTGCTGCGCCTGAAAGTAACAACGTACCAGCTCGCTAAACCAGTAGCATGAATTCGCCTCAGTTGAGATAATTCTCCACCATTCGAGATGATTCTACAAAGATAAGCAACAACAACAACGACTAGAAGGTTCTTGAATTCGCATAGGTCTTTGGAATGGAGAGTTCAGCTTGTGATTAAACCCCGTAAAGTAAGCAACGCGAATTGATAGTAAAATACAAGACTTGTTAAAGTGTTATAAATAAAGTAAACTCTTGTACAATATAAGTAAAATAAAAGGAAGTTAAACCGTTGTAATTATCGAAATTTAAAACGAACCTTGTTTTATTATTGGGAATAAAACAAGGCAAAAAGGACGAATAAGGAAATTCGTAACAATATATAGAAAGGAGTATTTTAAAAATTTTGGCAGAGCATTTTTTTTCACGACGTCATTTTGAAACTCTATCATGCATATTTTGTCTTCTTCACTTTGATGTATTTTATATAAATATTCTATCAACTATATAAAATACATATATTTGTAGGTGATTTTGCGAAACAGAAAGATAAGCTTGCGAATCAAATGGAATTTTTTGAAAAATTAGCTATTTGATAGAATATTTATGAAAAATACAGCAAATTGGGGAAGACAAAATATGCCTGATAAAGATTCAAAATGACGTCGTGAAAAAAATGCTCTGTCAAAATTTTGAAAATATTTCTTCCTATATATGTTCCTCATGACACGGCGTTTGAGCCCCATATTATCCAAAAAAAAATATTGTTTTTTTTCGAAAATGTACTAGGAATCGAAACTTCAACGGCTGGACTAAAAGTACCCACGTATAAAAAAAAGTTTGCCGTTTCCGTAATCACCTCTTCATTACGCGCCGTTTGAGCTCCCTCAGTGCACCCTACTGCACACCCCTGGACGGCATTATTAAATAATGAATCGTAAAAATGTTTCTGAAATCGGCGTAAAACTAAACGGCGTAAAACGCAAAACTGCTCCATTTAGTGAGATTAAAATCGAAAGCTCGCAACTGACTTATTTTCGAAGCCTTTTGTAGTAGAGTGTAATTTGTTTTTATGTTGCGCATTACGAGAGTAAATCGTAACTCTTTGAAATCCAGTTAATTCTTTAAAAAGTCATGCATTGTTAAGATCTAAATCTCCCTCCAGGTAGAATTTGAGAAGCAGAACTAACCGAAATAGACAGTTTACGGTGATCTAGTAAATCCTGAATGGTGAGTGTAGATTACAGCAGATTTTTAAATGTTCTTATACGATATCTGGAATAATATATTTTACGGTTGTAAGTCCTTATTCAATTAAATTAACAAACAATTTAGTTTTTTAATTTTGTTTTTTGCGGAGACCTTCCACCCTTAAGAAGATTTGTATGAAACCTTATATAATTTATCAACAATTTCCTTAAATTACAGAGCATTAACTACTCGACGTTGTCCGAAAGTAATCAAGTTCACACTTAACTGTAGCTTGAACCACTTGCAACTCACCTTAATACCATCTATGCAAATTGCCTTTACACCGTATGCAAATTGCATCCCACTAAGCCAAAAACTAGAGTGAATAAATTTACCCAACTTCCTGATCAAGCAACCACCATTTACAATGCACACAGCATTTATTCACAATCTGACTACTACTTATGTGTAACGTTCCACTTGGCCGATGTAAAAATTAACCCAGTTGGAAATTGTGTCTTTAAGAAAAGTACACAAAAAATTAGTTTTTGATTATTTACCTATAACTCAACTCAATTCAATGCAATTCAATTCAATTCAATTCAATTCAATTCAATTCAATTCAATTCAATTCAATTCAATTCAATTCAATTCAATTCAATTCAATTCAATTCAATTCAATTCAATTCAATTCAATTCAATTCAATTCAATTCAGTTCAATTCAATTCAATTCAATTCAATTCAATTCAATGCAATTCAATTCAATTCAATTTAATTTAATTTAATAATACACCGTATGCAAATTGCATCCCACTAAGCCAAAAACTAGAGTGAATAAATTTACCCAACTTCCTGATCAAGCAACCACCATTTACAATGCACACAGCATTTATTCACAATCTGACTACTACTTATGTGTAACGTTCCACTTGGCCGATGTAAAAATTAACCCAGTTGGAAATTGTGTCTTTAAGAAAAGTACACAAAAAATTAGTTTTTGATTATTTACCTATAACTCAACTCAATTCAATGCAATTCAATTCAATTCAATTCAATTCAATTCAATTCAATTCAATTCAATTCAATTCAATTCAATTCAATTCAATTCAATTCAATTCAATTCAATTCAATTCAATTCAATTCAATTCAATTCAATTCAATTCAATTCAATTCAATTCAATTCAATTCAATTCAATTCAATTCAATTCAATTCAATTCAATTCAATTCAATTCAATTCAATTCAATTCAATTCAATTCAATTCAATTCAATTCAATTCAATTCAATTCAATTCAATTTAATTCAATTCAATTCAATTCAATTCAATTCAATTCAATTCAATTCAATTCAATTCAATTCAATTCAATTCAATGCAATTCAATTCAATTCAATTCAATTCAATTCAATTCCATTCAATTCAATTCAATTCAATTCAATTCAATTAAATTCAATTCAATTCAATTCAATTCAATGCAATTCAATTCAATTCAATTCAATTCAATTCAATTCAATTCAATTTAATTTAATTTAATTTAATTTAATTTAATTTAATTTAATTTAATTTAATTTAATTTAATTTAATTTAATTTAATTTAATTTAATTCAATTCAAATCAATTCAATTTAATTCAATTTAATTTAATTTAATTTAATTTAATTTAATTCAATTCAATTCAACTCAATCAGTTCGGTTCAGTTCAGTTAAATTCAATTCAGAAACAGATTAGAAGGCCACAAAACAATTTTATCTGTATTTCTTTGTAGTCACCTAACATGTTTTTCGAGCACAATTCCAACTGGGATTTCTACTGCATTTTGCACCGATTACTTTTTTCATTAATGGCCAAATAAAATGTTTACGAAATTGAAGCCAGAATCAACAGTAGTAGTTAATTTGACGAATTCAACAAAAAAACATTGAAACAAAAACGGAGCACAGCACCTAAACTGGAACATTTTTTGGTGTAGCAGGGGAAAAAGAAGATGAAAGAACTTCATTGAAATAAACCTAGAATTAAATGAAATTACCAAAAAAACAACTCCTCATCGCTTGCAATACTTGTGTCGTAGTAGCAGCACCACAATTTCAGTTGATGAAAATTAGGGTCAAAACACTTATTCTACACTGGCTCACTGACTGACTAGCCAAACCAAAACAAACTTATAAACATGGCTTAGAACAAAAGTACTAGCAGTGTGACCGACAACTGTTGGCGCGTCGTCTCGCTGGCACTTGCGACATCATTCATTCACACCAAACCAAGTCTTGAGTTCTGTTTTGTTTAATGTCTGTGTTGCTCGCTGTTTCGTAGTCGTCTTCTTTTGCAACATTGATATTTGAGAGGGAAACAGAATTTGTTGTGTTGTTTTATTTAGTTGGTAAATGAAACTTGTTGTCAAGTTATCGGGGATTTTTTGTTTTTCTCCAACAACAACATCAACATAAAACACTTTGTTTATGTTTTATGTAGTAATTATGTTTGTGATTTAGTTGCCGTGTGTTGTTGCTGATCTAATTTAATTTGTTTATGGTTTAGATTCTACACGTTCTGCTTAATGACACAATTTTGTTAAACTGTTCACCCAACTAATTCACCACGATTTCCCACAGTCAGTTTTAAAGAAAGGCGGTAAATCTGAGATAGTAAATTGTAACTGAAACTGGAAGTGAAGTAAAGATTTGTTTAACAATTGTCTGGTGTGTAGAGTGGAGGTTATGATGTAAAAAAAAACCGAAAACTCCTGAAATTGTGGAAGTTATATGTAATGGTTAGCCCTACATTTTCTGCGGATATAATTTGTATTTTTCCTTAAGCCGAAAATTATATGAAAATAGATTGAAAGAAATTTAATCACTTTCTTTCTAATTTTTTATTTAAACTACTGTAATCTTGATTTTCCTGGATTTAATGAGATGATTCTGTCTCATGACGCATTGAATTTCGGGCTCGGGAATTGTTTGTGGTTTATCCCAATAGACAAGAAATTCCACAAAACCTCAAATAAAGAAATCGCACGGCAGTTAATCGCACGATCTTGGAAGCAGGTTGACATCGGAATTTTGGGAACTGTGTCGGTCTGGAAATCCTTGCTCCACTAAATCGATTGTTCATGCACTGTGTGCACATGAAAGATATGGGCAAACAACATATTGCACAGATCCATGCTGTCAAGATGAGACCACAAGACCCCAATCACGCCACCTGACCAAAATCCGAACCAGAGATTTGCTCGTTGTGTATATTTTTTTGTCATGGATGTGAACAATTTTGGGACGGAGCCCCTAATTCGACAATTTTGTATTTAGACGTCATTCACTATAACGTGCCCCGTCACACATTGAACGAATTGCCGTCGTTACACCCCATCGGTCTATATGGATAAAAAATATATAAATGTTACCGCCTTTTTTAACAGTTATATCGAGAAAATGTCAGGAGTGGAAAAACATTTTCTTGTGGGCGTGGAAAATAGTGACAAATCAGTTTTTTTTACCGTAACTCGGCTATTTGTAGTGCGATTTTTAGGTTTTATATATAAAAATTTTGGGGCTTATGTCCGGGCAGTTATCCGGGGATGACCGATTTTGTTGTTTTATTAAATATTTTAACAAATGAACAGAACAATTTGAAATATTTTTATGTTTCTAACAAAAGTTCAAAACTTTTAATTATTATTATAATTATTTGATATAAGAATAAAATTAACATAGTATAACACATACCATAGAAGGTTTTATTCGCTCACGTCATAGGTACGATGGAAAGTAAACATTGGATGGTGGAAAATTTGGGTTCAATAATACCAGATAGTGGCAATAGTATACAGCGATTCACAAAGGAACAACAACCGAATTTCGTGCTTTTGTGGCAAACTAGTTGTGTTAAATATAATACAAATGTATACCAACGATAAAAGTCAATAAAAAAGGTCAAAATATATTTAAATTTTTCAGTTCTACTCCAAAACGACAGGAAAAAGTTAAGTGAACATATTTTGTAACTCCACCTGGTGTAAGATCATTTTAAATTTAATTGCTCTCATTTCCACAAACCTACGATGAGAGTGTGAAATGAAACGTCAGATGAGAGAATAAGTTTATCTAGGTATGTATTAGTCTATGAAAATTAAAAGGGAAAGTCTGTAAATATTGAAATGATGTAATGCATTTTATGAAGTTGCGCCGGTGTTGAAAAATGTTGCCTACAAATTCGCGCGATTTTTTGTGTATAATTTTTCAAAAGAAGAAAGTTTATTTTTATCAGTTAATAAATGTAAGTACTGAATTAGAATACTTGGGAAAAATACTCGCACGATTTTTGGATGAAAAATGTATCATAAGAAGAAAGTTTTTTTATAAATTTGTAATTATACGTTGGATACTGAAGCGCCGTAGGCGCAAAAGTTTGTGTATATAAGAACTGAATACGTTGGATTTTTGGATCGCGCGATTTTTTCATATTTTTTGTTTTGTCATAATAGCAGTAATTCTAAACATTTTCTACATTGGTTTGATATACTTCACTATTTTGAAATATTTTAATTTAGATATGTTTACATACATACGTGTTTTAAATTTACTTACGTGTCTATCCTAAGCAATATGTATTATTAACAGTTGCTTGCATCCGCATGATGGAACTCTTCGCAATTCATATTATTCTTTATTAATTTGGTGATTGGCGTTTACAAAAATAGCTTGTTTGATAAATCGTCTTCTGTCCCAGTAGTTTGATAAAATTTTTCTTTACCCCATTTTTGGTGGAAATTCGACTTATGTGACCTCTAAACCTCTTCCGAAAAATCTGAAAAAAATCTGAAAACTACTTTACCCTATAAACTTTCCAATAAAGTTTGAGCAACCATGAAAATCGAAAAAGAAAAATTTTTTGGGACACCCTATTGTCCATACTGCAAAGCGGACATAACCCCTAAAAAAGTTTGGGGTTTATGTCCGTTTTATTTGTTGGGGCTTATGTCCGCTACGCTTCGCGGAAATAATCTCACATGCAAATTGGAGATTATGTCCGCTACGGTCCGCGGACATAAGCCCCAAAATCGTTTTGGGGATTATGTCCGGGGGGATTATGTCCGGGCACCATCATTGACCCAGTGCACATTTGTACCGAAACTTTGAAAGTAGATAACTTTGTTGTTTATAAATAAAAGTTTACACTATTTTCGGAAATCTTCAATGGTTTTTAAAGAGCTTCAATTCAGAAATTTAGTGATTGGAGGGTTTTTTCAGAAAGTGATGCTGGGTACTAGTGGAAAATAATGACGCAGTTCAAAGACTTTAATTATTGAAGAGAACCCTAGTTAATGTCTTTCCAACGATATATGTATCAAACTTAAAAGTTGGACTACAAGTGGCTGAGTTACAGTAAAAAAGATGTGCAACAATTTACCATGCCCACAAAAAAAAAATTCCACTCCCGACAATTTCTCGATATAACTGTTAAAATAGGGTGTTAACATTCAAAACATTTTTTTCGATACAGCGTACTGGCCAAGGCCTGCTGGTTTGAGCTCCTATGAGCTGAACCTTGTACGCTAGTGGTGGAGGTCTTTCGTCAGACTTCGCTGCGTGGTACTACGCAAAATTTGAATTTGGTGTAAACGATGACGATTTGATGTTCCCTCATTTTTTTATTTTATTTTCGTTTGCAGCAGCAATGTTGTCGTGACTCGGGACGGAGACTTACGATCCAAATTTGTTGATCACTATTCGAATTGATGACACATAGGCCACACATCCATGAACAAAAAATCCACGAAGTTTGCAAGCGCTATCAACGTAACTGTCCCCATATTTTTGTCATTGTGTTTCAAAATGATAATGCGTTCTTCCTTTGTGTAGCGCTCCAGCTGTCGGGATTTAGAGCTGGCACTGGCATAGAAGCAGATGTAATTTGGGCTCAGCAAGCAGTTTAGGAACAAAGCCCTCTCTCGACAGACAATAGTACAGCTATATCAGACTCTCATTTTACCTGTCTTGACATATGACTACGAAACTTGGGTCATATCGCAAGCGGATGAAAAACACCTGGGTGTATTCGAGAGAAAAATTCTCCGTAAAATATACGGTCCTGTTGGAGAAAACGGCGAATGCCGACGTTGCTGGAACCAAGAGCTATATAATTTACATAGCTAGGCGAATCAAATTAGGCCAATTGCGTTGGCTAGGTCATGTTATCAGAATGGATGAAGATGAACCAGCGCGAAAGGATTTCGATAACCTACACGATGGAAGCAGGGAAAAAGGACGACCAAGACTCCGCTGGAAAGACCAGGCAAAAGAATCCCTCCGTATCCTTGGTGTTACTAACTGGCAAGGAAAGGCGAAGGATAGAGCCAGTTGAAGAAATATGTTGAAAATTGTTTAATTTGTTTGTTTAATTAATATGCGTAAGACATTTGACCGCATGAGGTTGAAAAATAGTCAATAAAAACAAGTATTTGCACAGAAAAATTACACAAAATGTAAATCGTGTAGTACTTTCATTGAGACAGCCTAACAAATATGCACTTACAGCCTGTTTCTCTATCTCGAACGAAAAGCTAAGCGAAAGAAAATCAGTCACTCACATTCGACTCAAATTGGGTTTCTCAAAGTCGAAATTTTCATTCGCCTGAATCCATATTTGTTCGTAAGTGACAGCACATTCGAAACAGAGAAACTAAAAGGTTTTATGTTTTCATTCGACTTGAAACGACAAGATTGTGAAACCCAAATCAACTTTCTTTGGTCTAGAACACGAACGATAGCTTCGTTCGCGATAGAGACACAGGCTGTAGGTGTCCTAAATTCTTTATAAATATCCATATAACATGAAGCCAAAATCTGCAATAAAATTTAAGAAAACATTATGAGACTGGATGGAAACGCTGGGTATAACTGGCTTAAGGAACAGGCACAGCTGCGTTTAAGTTTAAGTTCCACCTAGATCTATGCATTAGCCCAGCCAGCAGCGGCCACATTGTGTTTAGTGCGGCCTTACCTACATTTGCCTAAATTGGGATTTTAAAGAGATCGCAGGGTAGACAATAGTTTTAACTGAGACTCGACTGTCTTAAAATGGTTTGCAGAGACAGTGTTAGGTTGAGGTAAATAAGTGGTGATGTGAACAACGAGTAATTTTTCAAAAGCTTCTAAGAATTCTTGTGAAAGGTGATTAGAGGTAACTTTTTTTGTAGGATTTTTATAACAGATCAATTTTACAACAGCAGCCTGACAAGCCTTGATATTTTTGTTGAATGTTGTTTGGCATTTTACCATAGAAGGCCTTAATCCGTCTCCGTTACAGTCTGTGGGCTCGACAAAAGCTTAAAGTAGCTCCAGTGTTTTAAGCAAAATTGTGTTCAACGTTGAGACCGATTTCTGGCTTGATAGCTACGTCAAGTAGCTAAACTGGTGTGTTTGGGGTGAAGAACAAGCCGAAGAGTTTTCTGAGCTGCCATTACATCTCAACAAAACAACTGTTTGGTGCGGATGGAATGATCGGTTCATATTTATTTAAAAATCCGGCCGTTTGGAACGTGAATGATACACATTATCGCGTCATGATAACGGACTATTCGCTGCTTGAAACTGAAGCCCGTGATATCGGTGACATTTGTTTCCTACAAGAAGGCGCTACTTGCAACTTAGTCCCTGCAAACATGACATTATTGCGAGAACAACTCGGTGAACAGTTTATTTCGTGCTGATGAAGTGGGCGCCTAGATCATGTGATATAACATCTCTAGGCTTCCTCATTAGGGGTAATATTTAGTCTAAAGTCTATATGGATAAGCCGGCTATGACTGAAGAAAAGCCAACATTAGTCGCGTATCGAATGCGCGCCATCAAAATTGTTACCTCAGAATGGGTCATGTTAGTCGAAAGAAATAATATTTCACAGATAAATATCAAGATCGTCAGTTTGTATGCTAATAAAGCTTACCCGACACAATTTAATTGTTTTATATTTTTTATTTTGTGCATATAAAAGAATCACACATTACAAAATTGAAGCCGTAACGTTTATGAACAAACAGATTCTTAAACTAGACAATCGTGGAAATCATTCAAATCTTTGTTTTTAAAAACTACCATTACATTATCTGAAAACAGTTTCCCAAGGACAATCTCGATTCTTGCAAAAATAATATCCTGCACAATTTTAAACATAAATTTTTAACCGGCTTCTTGCCTCGTTCGTGTTGACTTCTTTCACAATACACAATGGCTAAAAGCATTTGGCAATAAATATTTATGTATTTATTTGAAATCATTATTAAAACATTTACTCTTTATGGCTGCTAAATATATTTTATTGCAAATTTAATCAAAATTGATATTGTTTTTCCCTCCAAATGTATGCCACAGTCTCCGCCCATACGAATCATTCATTCTAGAAAACAATAAATTTTGTTCTGAACTGCACAAAGCAAAATATTTGCCATTTTTCTTTAATAAGCAAAATCACACCTTGTATTATTGTTTTGAGTTTCAAAACGTTATAAAGCGATATTTTGAATTCTCTATCTGAAGAAGAAGAAAAATTAAAAGTACAACATGAAATAATTAAAACTAAAGTCAAGAAGAATCCATATAAAGCAGCATTAGTGGCGGTGGTGGTGGTGGTGGTTGTGATTACCATCCAAACAAGTGTTGGGGGGATTGAATCTATTCATACGAATAGCTCATCATTAAGGCTGTGAGCCGTAATCATAACTGTGTTTATGTTTCCGCATTTGAGATAAAATGCCAACACCAACACCATCGCATAACATTTTTAAGTTTCTTCTTCAATGATCCGGCATTTGCTGTACTATCGACTACTGCGGATGGTTGAAGCGGGGTGGCAGGGCGTTGGAGCACCGGGACTTGAGCGCGATTGCATATCAAATGTATGATTGTTGTTATAAATAGTATAATGAAAATGCCAACAACAACAATAACAACAACCACAACATCTAATATGGCAAAAAAGCATCAGCGCAACTGCCACAAAATAAACGCGATGGCGTGTTTGCGTGCTGATTTGGCTGCAGTACTTCAGTATTGTTTTTACCACTGCTAATAAAAGGGCAATTGTTAGTTTTAAGTCTCATGTATGTGTGTGTGTGAGGAAAAACAAAACCTGAAAAAAATTACACCTCCGGAGAGTTTAATGAACAGCGCTCAGACACTGTGAACACGCTGGAAATTCTAAACTTTACTCTGTAGCAACTTGCAGCATAACAAGTGAATCGAGACAACATCAACAACAACAAAAAACACAAATTAACATGAAGTGAAGTGAAAATTAAATTTCAGCTAAAATTGAGTAAAAAGTTTTCAGTGGAGGAGAGAGAAAAAGTCCAAACAGCGAATGTTTTCTTTAAATAACTGAGCGCTTGAACACCTACACTGAAAAACATTTCTTCGTGATATTTTTGAAACACTCGTCATTAATCCTGTCAAGTTTTTCTTAAATTTCTTAGTTATTACGAAAAACTTTCATAAAAAGTTGACGAATTTACGAAATGTTTTCAAAGAAATGTTTTATAAAATATTATTCATTGATTGAATGAGAATTATTAATTTTCGGTATCTTGAGTTTGAGTGCCAGCCTTATATTTCAATTATATTAAGAAAAAGCTGAGTATAATATCTGAAAAGGCAGATCTGGATTCGTTTAGAAACTGGATTGAAACACACGTTATTTTATCGTACGGAATTCAAACTGAATATCCGAGCTTAAAGATGCAATAGAAGATTTTACAAAACTCATCCATGAAGCTGCCTTTTTATCAACACCACAATCACCAAACAACACCATGCCCAATCAGTGCTATACTATGTCAGCAGAAATTCGACATCTGATTAGAAACAAAAGACGACTAAGAAGAATTTGGATGCGTAGTAGAAATCCACTAGACAAACGAAACTTTAATCAAGCATGCAGAGGTGTAAAATTATAGAGGTGGATATTTATAAACATAAAAATAATGAATGTAACAAAATCTTTAAAACAACCGAAAAAAAGGAACATTGCGATAAAAGATCTGAACAATTCTTGGTGCAGATCTGACAAAACTAAGGCAAATGCGGTTTCATCGTACCTAGAATCAACATTCCAATCATTTTCATTGAATAATTCAAATGAAAGGTTGGAAGTAGAAAGATTTATCGAAAGCCCCTGCCAAATGGACTTCAGCACCCAGAAAGTCCGACAGGAAATTTCCACACTTAATAGTAATAAATCCCCTGGGTACGATGGCATTCCAGAAGCTGTTGTAAAATTACTACCTGCAAAAGTGGTTGTGTTTCTCACTATGGTATTCAACTTAATACTTCGCCTACAACATTTTCCGAGTCAAAGGAAATGTGCCGAAATCATTATGATACCAAAAACCGAATAAAACAGACTATTTAACATGTTCATATCGACCAATTAGTCTTCTTACTCGTTTTCAAAAGTGTTTGAACGAATATTCCTAAAAAGACTACTACAATCTTGGAAATTATAAATATTATTCCCAAACATCAGTTTGGTTTCCGGAATGATCATGGGACTTCAGAAAGATGTCACCGAGTAGTAATTATGATAACCGATTCATTAGAAAGAAAAAAATATTGTTCTGCATTTTTCTTAGACGTCCAAGAGGCTTTCGACAGAGTTTGGCTTGCGGGCCTGCTTTATAAATTGAAAAAGTTAATACCTGTAACATTCTTCTTAATCCTAAAGTCATATCTATTCGAGAGAAGTTCTTATATAAACTTCTGTAGCATCAATGCTATTACAAGTGATGTTAGAAGATATTGAATCCTGGTTAAAAAAATGCAATATAAAAATAAATACTGAAAAGTCTGCCCATGTAGCCTTTACCCTACGAAAAGGAGGTTGTTCTGCAGTTTCATTAAATGGTGAAGAAATCCCCAAGTCAAATATCTAGGGTTTCATCTTGATTAACGTTTGACGTGGAAAATCATATTGATGCGAAAAAGAAGCAGCTTAATATCAAAACCAAACGCATGTATTGGTTACTTGGCCCAAAATCAGAACTGAGTCTAGAAAATAAAGTGATCCTTCACAAATCTATATTGCAACCAGTTTGGATGTATGGAATGGAATTTTATGGAACAGCAAGTACATCAAATATAAGAAAACTACAAAGATTTCAGTCAAAAATTCTCGATTACAAATGCTCCGTGGTTTGTCAGAAACAACACCAGTCAAATCGATTTAAATGTGCCAGCGGTTACAACTGCTATAAAAAGAAAATGCGGCTCTTGTACATGAGATCCTGGGTTCGAACCCGGCTCTGACCACCTTCAAAAAAAATTTCTTTCGCCGGCGGTCACCTCGCATAGAGACGGCGACACTATCGAGTATCTAGCCATGAAAAGCTTCTCCAATTACCGTTCGGAATCGGTGTAAAACTGTAGGTCAAAATCAGTGAGTGAAAACTGGAAAGCGCATAGCTCAGTGATTGTGAGAAGTTCTCCCCAGTCCCTTTATGGGATGTAATGGGAAACCATTTATTTATTTATTTTATCCTTGATTTGCCGTATAGTAATTAGAAGAAGTCTATATTATATAACAAGAATGTGAATATGTAAATAATACTTTTACATGTTCCGAACTCCGCCTTGATCTGAAATATATATATGGAGTAATAATGATCCATTCTAATTATGTGGCTGTTTGGTTTTTTTACACCGTTCAATAATATTTCGGTTACAAATGTCTCCAACACATTTCTACTTATAAAATTCATTATATTACAAACAAATTTTATAAATTTCTCTTCATAGAATCTTGGAAAAAACTATGGAGATGTTTTGATGCAATGATTACTAAGGGCGGCTCTTGTGCATGAGAATTTTGGTTCGACCCTGCTTTGGACACCTTACACTTCAGTCGAACATGGTCTTAGTGACACTATCTAGTAATTAGTCATTAAAAGGCATCTTAAAACCGCTGGTGGAATCAGTGTAAAACTGTATGTCCCAATCACGAAGTGCAAAAGTAGAAAGCGCACAGCTCATTGATTGTGAGAACCTCTTGTCCGTCAATTGGATGTAATGGGAACAGATTTAGATATTGTGAACAGATTTCATAGATTCCTCATAGAATCTCTGAAAATATTTGATAGATGATATGAAAAATTTCATTGTTTTAAAATATATCGTAGATATTACACGCTGAAAAAATTGTCTTTTTTTGATTTTTGGATGCAAATATAACGTGTTTGTATCTTGTCGCAAATACTGTATACTTGTGTCTAAACACATTGTGATTGCTATTCAATATTACATGTTGGGGACAGAATAATTAATAAAATATAATAAATGTTTCTGTGACACAAATGAGTTTGTTGAAAACTGCTGAAAACAAAAATGTGACGCGGCAAAGAAACAAAAAAGCAGCTGAACTTCAATTCACGAAAATAATGCATGCAAGATATACATGGTTCCTGCAATATGTTGCTGGGGCCGTTATTTTGGGCTTGTATGAAATGTTTCTTTGGCTGAAGGAATTAATAGAATCTGTGAAGGGTGAATCGAGACCTACCATCTCTTCGAAGATTATGGGGCTGTCTTCCGTAGTCCAATGCGGGTATATCTGTACGAAGCCATATCAGAGCTTGGTACTAGATCCTCGGTAAAGATGGGTGAGGATCTCGCCGAACCATTTGTTACGAAGCATGTTAATACAGATCATTGTGGGCATGCGGTTAACACGTTTAGGACTATCAGTAACAGACGCCACATGGTGCCTGGGTTTGCTGCGGGAAGTGACTGCAGTATTTTCTACAATGCAGAGCAAATCAGTAAAAGTGGGTTGGGAAGTGAATAATAAAAAAAATGGATTCCCATTACATTCCATGAAGCATTTGGGGAGAGCTTCTCACAACTAGTGAGCTGTGAGCTTTCTATTTTTATACTCACTGATCCGGACCTACAGTTTTTACATCTATTCCGAACTTTATTTGGAGAAGCTTTTTCATGACTAACTACTCGATAGTGTCGCCGTCACTATGCGAGGTGAAAGAAATTCAAGGTGATCAGAGCAGTGACCGAACCCAGGATCTCAAGTACAAGAGGCGAGCACACTAACCATTGCACCACAACGGAAATGAATAAGGACAGGATAAAATTAATGATTTCGACAAGCAGAACATGCACCCGATTGGAGGACGGTGTGAACGTTGATAAGTGTTATAATTTCAAGGTAGTGAACAAATTAAATTAATAACGTCAGCCTGGTAATCAATCGGACAATTGTGCTTACAAACTGCTGTTATGTTCATATTTCTCTGAGATGAGACCCCCTCTAGGGAAACGGACATTCAGCTATATCAGGCACTCATACAAACTATCTTGATTTATGGAGCAAAACCCTGAGTCATGTCGCACGCTGACGGGGCGTCACCTTCCGAGTGTAAAAATGATCCGGGGAATGTATGGTCCTATAATGGAGAGCGGAGAGTAGCGATGATGTATGAACCTCAATCTTGACAATCTGTGTCACGATATCGACATAGTTATACGGAATAAGGCGCTAGCTAGAAGTATAAATGATCAGGATGAAACAGTGTGAGAGGTGTTCGAAGACGTACCTTCGAACAAATGGACAGCTGTCTAGTGAGGGTTAGTAAAACTGAAGCACTTCACGACAGAACAACGCGCTGTCATTATTGAATAATATTTCAAAATGTCGTACAATATATGGTCGGAATATTGATTTAACTTCTTCAACTGTGCAGAGAGTCATTGAATAATCGAGGGAAACTGCATGGATGCTAAATACACTTGCTGTCCTATAACATAACATATACAATCGCAGTATTGCATCCCCAAGTTGTCACTAATTGGTGCGGATTTTGGGATAGAAGCGTAATTTGACCATCCTTCGTTGAAAATTAAGGCAATGATCTATTTTACGTCTCACTCGCGAAAGTAAAAAGGGGATAAACCATACGATTCTAAGTATAAAATGTAAAATACCCATATTTGGGGAAAATGCTGCTTTAGGAGTTCTGGGCCTACAATGTTCCGTTATGCGGAGGGCTACTATGTATTAAATCCCGTATAGAGGGTTTGGATTGGAAGCGTCATTTGACCATTCTTCGTGGAAAATGAAGGCAATAATCTATTTTAAGTCTCACTGGCGAAAGTAAAAAAATTTTGTGCGAGGGATAGACCGCACGATTCTAAGCATAAAATGTTAAATACCCATATTTGGGGAATATTCTACTTTAGGAGTTAGGGGCCTCCAAAGTTCGGATATGTGGGGGGCTACTACTTATGTATTTAAAACCATATAAAGGTCTGGCAGCAATTTTGTATAATAGGTTGTCTCAGTAAGATTGTACTTTTTAAATTTAGGGTCGTTTTGTTTTTGGTCAAGTGGCAACTCTGCAATTTGGCAGCTGCCACATATGTTTATTCCGATTATTAAAAATGGAGCGATTTACGAAAGAATAACGCGTTATTATTTTGACAGTTTAGTACAACAATTTTAAAAGTAATGCTGAGACCGCTCGCAAACTTCGAAGAATTTGCAGTCGACAAAGTGCACCTAATGTCACAACCATTCGAAGATCATCAACATTCCAATCATTCCAACATTCAACATTCCAATCATTTTCATTGAATAATTCAAATGAAAGGTTGGAAGTAGAAAGATTTATCGAAAGCCCCTGCCAAATGGACTTCAGCACCCAGAAAGTCCGACAGGAAATTTCCACACTTAATAGTAATAAATCCCCTGGGTACGATGGCATTCCAGAAGCTGTTGTAAAATTACTACCTGCAAAAGTGGTTGTGTTTCTCACTATGGTATTCAACTTAATACTTCGCCTACAACATTTTCCGAGTCAAAGGAAATGTGCCGAAATCATTATGATACCAAAAACCGAATAAAACAGACTATTTAACATGTTCATATCGACCAATTAGTCTTCTTACTCGTTTTCAAAAGTGTTTGAACGAATATTCCTAAAAAGACTACTACAATCTTGGAAATTATAAATATTATTCCCAAACATCAGTTTGGTTTCCGGAATGATCATGGGACTTCAGAAAGATGTCACCGAGTAGTAATTATGATAACCGATTCATTAGAAAGAAAAAAATATTGTTCTGCATTTTTCTTAGACGTCCAAGAGGCTTTCGACAGAGTTTGGCTTGCGGGCCTGCTTTATAAATTGAAAAAGTTAATACCTGTAACATTCTTCTTAATCCTAAAGTCATATCTATTCGAGAGAAGTTCTTATATAAACTTCTGTAGCATCAATGCTATTACAAGTGATGTTAGAAGATATTGAATCCTGGTTAAAAAAATGCAATATAAAAATAAATACTGAAAAGTCTGCCCATGTAGCCTTTACCCTACGAAAAGGAGGTTGTTCTGCAGTTTCATTAAATGGTGAAGAAATCCCCAAGTCAAATATCTAGGGTTTCATCTTGATTAACGTTTGACGTGGAAAATCATATTGATGCGAAAAAGAAGCAGCTTAATATCAAAACCAAACGCATGTATTGGTTACTTGGCCCAAAATCAGAACTGAGTCTAGAAAATAAAGTGATCCTTCACAAATCTATATTGCAACCAGTTTGGATGTATGGAATGGAATTTTATGGAACAGCAAGTACATCAAATATAAGAAAACTACAAAGATTTCAGTCAAAAATTCTCGATTACAAATGCTCCGTGGTTTGTCAGAAACAACACCAGTCAAATCGATTTAAATGTGCCAGCGGTTACAACTGCTATAAAAAGAAAATGCGGCTCTTGTACATGAGATCCTGGGTTCGAACCCGGCTCTGACCACCTTCAAAAAAAATTTCTTTCGCCGGCGGTCACCTCGCATAGAGACGGCGACACTATCGAGTATCTAGCCATGAAAAGCTTCTCCAATTACCGTTCGGAATCGGTGTAAAACTGTAGGTCAAAATCAGTGAGTGAAAACTGGAAAGCGCATAGCTCAGTGATTGTGAGAAGTTCTCCCCAGTCCCTTTATGGGATGTAATGGGAAACCATTTATTTATTTATTTTATCCTTGATTTGCCGTATAGTAATTAGAAGAAGTCTATATTATATAACAAGAATGTGAATATGTAAATAATACTTTTACATGTTCCGAACTCCGCCTTGATCTGAAATATATATATGGAGTAATAATGATCCATTCTAATTATGTGGCTGTTTGGTTTTTTTACACCGTTCAATAATATTTCGGTTACAAATGTCTCCAACACATTTCTACTTATAAAATTCATTATATTACAAACAAATTTTATAAATTTCTCTTCATAGAATCTTGGAAAAAACTATGGAGATGTTTTGATGCAATGATTACTAAGGGCGGCTCTTGTGCATGAGAATTTTGGTTCGACCCTGCTTTGGACACCTTACACTTCAGTCGAACATGGTCTTAGTGACACTATCTAGTAATTAGTCATTAAAAGGCATCTTAAAACCGCTGGTGGAATCAGTGTAAAACTGTATGTCCCAATCACGAAGTGCAAAAGTAGAAAGCGCACAGCTCATTGATTGTGAGAACCTCTTGTCCGTCAATTGGATGTAATGGGAACAGATTTAGATATTGTGAACAGATTTCATAGATTCCTCATAGAATCTCTGAAAATATTTGATAGATGATATGAAAAATTTCATTGTTTTAAAATATATCGTAGATATTACACGCTGAAAAAATTGTCTTTTTTTGATTTTTGGATGCAAATATAACGTGTTTGTATCTTGTCGCAAATACTGTATACTTGTGTCTAAACACATTGTGATTGCTATTCAATATTACATGTTGGGGACAGAATAATTAATAAAATATAATAAATGTTTCTGTGACACAAATGAGTTTGTTGAAAACTGCTGAAAACAAAAATGTGACGCGGCAAAGAAACAAAAAAGCAGCTGAACTTCAATTCACGAAAATAATGCATGCAAGATATACATGGTTCCTGCAATATGTTGCTGGGGCCGTTATTTTGGGCTTGTATGAAATGTTTCTTTGGCTGAAGGAATTAATAGAATCTGTGAAGGGTGAATCGAGACCTACCATCTCTTCGAAGATTATGGGGCTGTCTTCCGTAGTCCAATGCGGGTATATCTGTACGAAGCCATATCAGAGCTTGGTACTAGATCCTCGGTAAAGATGGGTGAGGATCTCGCCGAACCATTTGTTACGAAGCATGTTAATACAGATCATTGTGGGCATGCGGTTAACACGTTTAGGACTATCAGTAACAGACGCCACATGGTGCCTGGGTTTGCTGCGGGAAGTGACTGCAGTATTTTCTACAATGCAGAGCAAATCAGTAAAAGTGGGTTGGGAAGTGAATAATAAAAAAAATGGATTCCCATTACATTCCATGAAGCATTTGGGGAGAGCTTCTCACAACTAGTGAGCTGTGAGCTTTCTATTTTTATACTCACTGATCCGGACCTACAGTTTTTACATCTATTCCGAACTTTATTTGGAGAAGCTTTTTCATGACTAACTACTCGATAGTGTCGCCGTCACTATGCGAGGTGAAAGAAATTCAAGGTGATCAGAGCAGTGACCGAACCCAGGATCTCAAGTACAAGAGGCGAGCACACTAACCATTGCACCACAACGGAAATGAATAAGGACAGGATAAAATTAATGATTTCGACAAGCAGAACATGCACCCGATTGGAGGACGGTGTGAACGTTGATAAGTGTTATAATTTCAAGGTAGTGAACAAATTAAATTAATAACGTCAGCCTGGTAATCAATCGGACAATTGTGCTTACAAACTGCTGTTATGTTCATATTTCTCTGAGATGAGACCCCCTCTAGGGAAACGGACATTCAGCTATATCAGGCACTCATACAAACTATCTTGATTTATGGAGCAAAACCCTGAGTCATGTCGCACGCTGACGGGGCGTCACCTTCCGAGTGTAAAAATGATCCGGGGAATGTATGGTCCTATAATGGAGAGCGGAGAGTAGCGATGATGTATGAACCTCAATCTTGACAATCTGTGTCACGATATCGACATAGTTATACGGAATAAGGCGCTAGCTAGAAGTATAAATGATCAGGATGAAACAGTGTGAGAGGTGTTCGAAGACGTACCTTCGAACAAATGGACAGCTGTCTAGTGAGGGTTAGTAAAACTGAAGCACTTCACGACAGAACAACGCGCTGTCATTATTGAATAATATTTCAAAATGTCGTACAATATATGGTCGGAATATTGATTTAACTTCTTCAACTGTGCAGAGAGTCATTGAATAATCGAGGGAAACTGCATGGATGCTAAATACACTTGCTGTCCTATAACATAACATATACAATCGCAGTATTGCATCCCCAAGTTGTCACTAATTGGTGCGGATTTTGGGATAGAAGCGTAATTTGACCATCCTTCGTTGAAAATTAAGGCAATGATCTATTTTACGTCTCACTCGCGAAAGTAAAAAGGGGATAAACCATACGATTCTAAGTATAAAATGTAAAATACCCATATTTGGGGAAAATGCTGCTTTAGGAGTTCTGGGCCTACAATGTTCCGTTATGCGGAGGGCTACTATGTATTAAATCCCGTATAGAGGGTTTGGATTGGAAGCGTCATTTGACCATTCTTCGTGGAAAATGAAGGCAATAATCTATTTTAAGTCTCACTGGCGAAAGTAAAAAAATTTTGTGCGAGGGATAGACCGCACGATTCTAAGCATAAAATGTTAAATACCCATATTTGGGGAATATTCTACTTTAGGAGTTAGGGGCCTCCAAAGTTCGGATATGTGGGGGGCTACTACTTATGTATTTAAAACCATATAAAGGTCTGGCAGCAATTTTGTATAATAGGTTGTCTCAGTAAGATTGTACTTTTTAAATTTAGGGTCGTTTTATTTTTGGTCAAGTGGCAACTCTGCAATTTGGCAGCTGCCACATATGTTTATTCCGATTATTAAAAATGGAGCGATTTACGAAAGAATAACGCGTTATTATTTTGACAGTTTAGTACAACAATTTTAAAAGTAATGCTGAGACCGCTCGCAAACTTCGAAGAATTTGCAGTCGACAAAGTGCACCTAATGTCACAACCATTCGAAGAGTGGTCAAAAAATTTGAAGAAACTGGGTCGGTTATGAACAGTAATACTACTGTGCATTAACGTCCCGTTTGGACTCTTGAAACACATTGCTGCTGTAAACGACAGAGTCGCCGAAAACCCGAAAACATCAATTCGGCATCGTTCTCAAAAACTTCAAATGTCACGAAGCTCTACGCAGCGAATTTTGACGAAAGACCTTCACGCGTACAAAATTCAGCTTATCCAGGAGCTCAGATCAGCAGACCATGGAAAGCGCCGGTAATTCGTTGAATGGAGCAAATTGCCAATTTTTCAACAAAAGAAGTCATATTTTCTGATGAAGGCTATTTCCATCTATATGACTTCGTGAATACACAATACTGTCGAATTTGGGTCTCAAAATCCTCATGCAATCCATGAGAAACAAATGCAACCACAACAAGCAGCTGTGTGTGTGGCCGAAATTCCAGTGACTGTGAACGGCATTCGTTACAGTAACATGATAACGGAGTTCTTGTGGCCTCAACTGGACGGCATGGATCTGGACGACATGTGGTTTCAGCAAGACAGTGCCACCTCCCATACCGCACCACAAATTGTCTCAAGAAATTCTGATATCAACTGGTCAACAAGATCATGCGATTTAACGTCGTGCGATTTCTTTTTTTGGGGTTTTGTGAAATCTCGGGTTTATGCGAATAAACCAGAAACAATTCCTGAGCTCAAATCCGAGATCCAACGCGTTATCGCTTAGATACAACCACAACTCTGTGAAAAAGTCATGGAAAATTTCAGGAAAAGATTAATGACCTGTCATCAGAGAAGTGGGAGCCATTTGTCTGGTATTTTATTCCATACTTACTTGGAAAATGTCTTCTGTACAATATAATAAAAAAAATCACATAAATCTCAAGAAATACGTGTTTTTATTTTAAAATTAAAAAGTTAAAGCTTATTTATCGAAATGTTGGCCGTTGAAATTTTCAAAAGTTATCGAATATATTTTTAACATTCTCCGCAAACATATACTGAACGTATAAAAGTAAAGCGAACCACAGACTTGTCATTCACGAGCATGAGCTTGGTTGATAACTTTTATCTGACTAATGAACTTGAAAATATAGTACAAAATAATGTTGTAAACATTATTGTGATGCGAATAACTTCGATTACATTCTTATTTCGTATAAAGAAAGGCGGTGAACCGACAATAAACATCAAAAGCTCATGAATGGTAAGTCTGTGTGGTTCGGTTAAAGAGCATTTTTCGATTTCAGTTATCGATAACTGAGTTATCGAATAAAACTAAAGTATTTAAAAAAAAATAATTTTGTGCAAAATGCACCAACAAAAATACATAAAAATGTTCATAGCTCGCTTACTTATCGAAATATCGACCGTTGACATTTTAAATTTTTCGCAAACATGCTGAACGTATACAGGTAAATAGCATTTTTCGATCTCAATTATCGATAACTCAGTTATTCAACAAAATAAAAGTATTAAAAAAAAATTTGTATATGCAAAATACACCATCAAAATTAAATGATAATTTTCGCTAACTTATCGAAATATCGGCCGTTGAGATTTTCAAAAATGATCGAAAATATTTTTACATTCTCGGCAAACATTTGCCGATCGTCTAAAAGTAACCAATATTTCGAAGTTTTTCTTTCGCTGGAGAGGACCTAAAATATGGGTATTGTACAATTGGACCCCCTGGTGGAAGAGGTGTTAACTCAATTTTTTCCAAAAGCAATATTTTATTCTTTTAATGTTTCCATGGTATCTGATATAAAAAAAAATTTAAATTTAATTTTAATCAGTTAAATATCAGATGTTGACTTTTTTCTAGTCTAAAACAAAATTAGATACCATGGAATCATCAAAAGAAGGAAAATATTGTTTTTGGGATAAAGTGTGTTAACGCCTTTTTCGACCAGGGGCTTCAATTTGTGGTTAAAATCGTGGGAGGTCCCCATTCCTGAAATATGGGAGTTCCTTTTTGGGGACGACAGGTAGTTTCAACAAGACGTTGTGATATTTCATACAGTTCGTGGAACAATTGAATTACTGCATGAGATATTTATTGGCCGTATACTGTCTCGTTTCGGTGATCAGAATTGGCCTCTAGATCAAATGATTTAGCAAAGCTGAATTTCTGTCTCTGGTACTATTTGAAGTCAAAGGTCTACGTCAACAAGAACACATGTTCCAGTGCATAGAATGATGAGATTCATCGTTGTATCACAGCCTCATTTCAGCCTCATTTATGTAAAAAGGTCAAGGAGAATTTTGTAAAAAAGTGCGTAAGTGGCAGGAAAGTGGTCGAGGTGGCTTCCCCGATCTTGTATTCAGTACATAACATTATCCAATGTATTTGATTTTAACACAAGACAATTTAAATACTCCATTCTAAATACTCGTATGAGTCCTCCGGCAAATTGATATACATGCTATGATCATTCCATTTATGTTTCATCAAAAATGTTGGTTTCGTCTTGAAAGACGTTCAGAATAACTCGTCTAAAAATAAATCACTAAGAAACAATGACACCGCTGTTGTCAGTTGCAACCTGTGATGGTAATATCGTATCAGTGATGATTATCAGTAAAAAAAATTGAAATAGTTTAATTCCGTAGACAGAACCTCTGGCAGAAGTTTTGCCCTACGTAAGATTCCCATGTTCATCAATAAAAGGAGTTGATTTACTTCTAGAGAACGATGTTGTTTATAGGTGGGACTGGTAATTGTAACTACGAAAATTAGTTAAAATTCTGTGTTCTGTGTTAGTGATACTTAATAAGACAGCTTGCTTAACAACATTAATCACTGTCGTTATGCACATCTTCATATATCATTGACCTCCAAATTGCATTTCATGCCAGCTTTCTCCGCCTTTTCCTGAGGGCCTTTCTTTTAACCATTTCATGCCAGTTTAATGACTTTGTTTAACTGCCTAAAACCACCAACAACTTCTCACATTTTTATCAAACCCTCAAATTTTTCCCAAAATAGTCTCTAACAAGCCTCATACTTTTCTAAAGCACGTCAATGACCATATTAAACATAATTGTTTTCCACAAACAAAAAAAAAACAAACGATAAACATTAAATGCAATCATATGTTGCTTCGGGGTTTTTTTTGCTGCTCTGTTTCTTCCCTTCATTTCAATTAGAAACTCTTTGAAACAATTAAACATTTTATTGCAAATAGTTTGTTTGTTATATTTTTCATAATAGTTTTTTTTTAGGGTGAAATTTATTGTGGTTTTGTTGCCTGGCCATTGTATTCAAAATTGTAACAAAAAAGAGACTATTCATTAGCTTCTTTGTGTAATTCCTAATGGCAATTTTCGCATTTGTGTATGAGTGTTATGTAAACTGTAATTACCACAAAAAAAGGGCAAATATTACCCGATAATTGTAGTGAATGATTTTGTTGATGAAACGAAAGACTTAAGACACAAACTTGTTGTGTTACTAATGAACTCGACAAGCAAATGTGCGCTTGTGTGTGTGTTTGGCCAATGTCAATGAACACAAACTTATGTGTATGAATGCAATCGTTATATTGCCTGTGTAACTTTATTTAGTATTTAACATATTTAACACACGAGAAGTAGAAATTGTTAAAGTTAAATTATTTACGAAAATTTTTAAAATATTTTTATATTATTCAAAATGAAATTTAGTTAAATTTAATTGATGAATAATAATCTAGATTTTAGCTTCTTAATTTTACATCGTCTAAAGAAAAGTAACTAAGTAATTTCAAAAATTTTTGATTGACACCAGAGGTTTTGAATGACATGGAGGGCATTTCGATTAAAACGGGTATGTCACAAAACTTTTGCCCTAACTTAAGTAAAATACTTTTGTTCATAAATATAGGATGTCTCAGTAACAATGCTTTTTTTGAATTTAAAATACAAACACGTATTTTTTGAGATAGTTGTGCTTTTTTATTGGATTGTAAAGAAGACATGTTCCGATTAAATATGGAATAAAATACCTTTCAACCGGCCACCCGGTTGACAGACCATTTCTTTTTTCATGAAATTTTCCATGACTTCCATGATGGTTGACAGACCATTTCGTTTTTCATGAAATTTTCCATGACTTTTTCATAGAGATATGGCTTTATCTAACCGATGACGGGTTGGATCCAGGATTTGAGTCCAGGAATTGTTGTTGGTTTATTCGTACAAACCCGAGATTTCACAAAACCCAAAAAAAAGTAATCGCGCGGTGTTCAATCGCCTGATTTTGGTGGCCAGTTGACATTGGAATTTCTTAAAATAATTTGTTCTGGAAATCGTTGCTGCAGTAAAACGATTTCTTCATGCGCGGTGTGGCAGGTGGCTTGCTGAGACTACATGTCGTCCAGATCCATGCCGTCCAGTTGAAGCCACAAGAATGTCATTCACAGTCACTGCAATTTCGGCCTCATCTTCAGAAACGTAAGGCCCAATCATTTGTTTCTCATGGATTGCATGACTATTTCCTGAGCCCGAAATTCGACAATTTTGTGTATTCACGAAGCCATTCATATGGAAATGCGCTTCATCGGAGAAGATGACTTTTTTTTTTGCAAAATTGGCGTAGTGGAATAATAGAATATTCACCACTACAGGATAATTTGATTGCTACAACTTAAACTCGATTGACAGGTGACATTAATTTATTGTTACTGTGGCTTCAACTAAATATTTCAGTTCTTGCAACCAAAATTGAATCACAAATCAATTGATGTGCACAACATTTAGTGATACGAAACAGAATTATTGGTAATCACAAATTAATAATGTGATAGTCCAAGGAACCGCCAAATTTTAGTTGGCTGTAAATATAGTTGTGACAACGAATCTCTTCCCTGTGTGCAATAAACCGCTTCCACCGAACAAAGCGAAAACCGGTTTTTAAAAACTTCCGGGTTTTTGGATACTCTAGTGTGCACCCAACATAGTGGCTTTAAAAACCCAACTTATATGCCTGTCTAGAGGTTGTTGGCAGCCCCAACACTAGGATCGGATGCGGTGGTCTAATGCATCCCTCATCTTAAAATTCAGTTACTACACAAACGTCGAAATTTACTCCACTACAACTTATGCCTAATGGGGTTTTAGTGCAAATTAATGTTACAGATACTCAGTTTAAAAATAAACTTCATTCAAATAAGATTTAATTAAGCCATGACATGAGTCATGAGTTGACACAATCAAATCATAAAAAAGTCGGCTGTGACAATTTTCTTTCCCGCTTGCCACAACTTCATTCCAATTTTGGTAAAGTAGAAGAAACAAAATTTAAGACAGGTCAAGATGGATATTTTTGGGGCAACAAAAATATCTGGCATGTTTAACACCGATTAGCTCAAAACGCAAGAATACATCAAAGGCAAAAATTATTGGAACTATTTGAAAAGTTAAATCCAATTTGAAAACACAAGACCGCATTTGGTCGAGAACAAATTCGCTTCCAACAGGAGAATACAAGATTGTCAAGCAGGAATTTGAAGAATTAGGCTACGACGATTCAGCATCGACTATATTATTCGCATTTAGCATTCAGCGAATATTTCCTGTTGTCAAACCTGAAGTAATGTCCCACTAAGAAGAGGTTTTGACTCCAATAATGCAGTGTCCGCGAAAACAAAAGACTATTTTGTGGACTATGATAAATATTTTTCTTAGAAATGGATCAAACAAATTGGAGAAGCGTTGGTCACAGTGCATTGAGTTAAAACAAGACTAAAGGCTTTTCTGGTAATACTGGCAAAAGTTTAAAATAATTTAAAACTAATGAATGATTTTGGTTTTTTAATCATAATTCGGTCAAGATCTTTTTTCCCCATAAAAAATAATTTTTAATAGAAAATTGTTTTCACAAAAAGCAGTGAAATTGAATATTTGGTGGCTGGTTGGGAATATAGCAATTTCGATGCCCACCAAGGCATCTCATCAGCTGCCTTCTCCACAAGTATTTACGTATATCGTCACTAAGGTATTCAAACCCGAAACGGGTTAACCGAATTTCGGTCGGTTAACAGTATGTCGGTTTACTAAAAATTGCTATTTTCGATGATCCGGTTTCACCGGTTATTTCAAGTAGATTAACCGGTTTTCTCGGTTTTACACAACTAATACAACGCTGCAGAATTTCACACCTAACGCCTTTTTCATACTCAGTATGACTACTGACCCCATCAGACTGACACAAAAGCCTTTGCAAACGATTAATATCGTAACATATAGGTGGTATAAAATAATTAAATAAAGTGTGGGCCGTGTAAAACTTGGAATTTGAATCCCCTGTTATTTCGAATCAGATGACCAATTTGAAATCTATGAAGTTACAGATTACTTGCTAAACGCATGGCTAAATAAAAACCATAGATGACTCGTTTGCTTAATCACCGTTTTCACCAGAGGGCACATGCTGTTTCGGTGCAACCATTATTCACTCGGATGCGACGAAAAAGCACTCAAATATGATTTTTATTTTGATTCTGTTATTTAAATTTGAAAATAGAATATAAATAATAGAAAGCATATTACTTTTGATATTTGTTGACAATACAAAAGGCAAAAAAGCAAGGTTATATAGTATTTTCAATAGTTTTTGTTTCCAGCGAAATTTGCCCATATCCACCACTCCGGCGCCATCTACAATATTTCCATTGACTTTCAAATCCACCACTTATATATCACCATATATGGTTTTTTATTTATCTATGCTAAAGGCTAGGAATTTACAAAATGGGTCGCTTTACGGCCGAAAAAAATGGAAAATATTAAAACTTTATTCCAAAATTCTGAGTCTTCAACTCAAACTGTCAGAAATCTACGAAATAAATTCGATAGAAATAGAGTTCCATCAACGCAGTTTGTGGAACAATTTGTAAAGCAAATTCGTGAATCCGTAGCCTTAGTCCACGGAACTACTCGTGTTCCGTTCGTGGAACTGAACATTTATCGCACTTCTTTTCCTAGGATTTTGAGCGTTTTTATGGAAAAATCACATTTCCCGATGAAGCTCATTTTCACCTCGGGGGATACGTTAACAAACAAAATTGTCGCATTTGGGGCTCGAAAAATCTACACATCGTCTAGAAGAAGGCGATGCATCCACACCACAAGTGACTGTTAGGTGCGGTTTTTGGCTCACCGATTTGTTGTTCCCAAAAGTTGAAGACTGGACGGCGCTGCGACCCACACAGCTAACGTCACAATCGATCTTTTAAGCACTGTTTTCTAAATCTGTATAAACAGCCGAAACTTGGAACTCCACTGGCCGCCTCGCAGCTACGAGTTCAACCCGTTAGACTATTATCTCTGGAGCGCCGTTAAACATAAGAACAGATATAACAACAGAAAATATACAGCAAAATTGAGTAGATAGAATGAGGTACGAATTTTATTTATTCGGACCGAACAAATAAAAATCATCTCTGATGAACGTAGAGCACGACGAAATTACAGAAAATAACATCTGCCTGTAAGAATTGTGTTGTTTTTTAGGCAACAACAAAACTCATTTTTAATGGGGACCGATGGATCTGTGGAGATGGATAGAAGTTTTTTGCAAACATTTACTTGTGTGGTTTGCTTGGGATATTTTTTCCAACACTTACATAGTGGACAATTCTCAATCAGATGAAAATTCTCAAATCAATTCTCAAAGAGTTTGCATTTAGTTGGATGAATTTTTCAAAAACAGCATTCCAAAAAACCGCTGATGAAGATCTTTGGCTAGATCTGAAATAGCTATACGGTTTGCCAGAAATCATGAGGATGCATTTTGCAAAATTTATTTTATAATAAAACTATATATCTCTATTAATAGAGATATAGAATGGTCTTGAACTTGAATCATAAAACAAGAAAAAATTAAGAAGTTTCTCCTTCGAATTATATGACACCAGAATTGAGTCTAAATTGAAAGTAGTTATTGTTTTGTGGTTCGTCACATTAGGTATTGTATGGCACTTGTTTGGAAAGCGTTAATTAATGAAGCGATATATCGTTTGAAAGGCCTAAGTTTCTTCTTTTTAAATCTGGTGAGAAAGTGAAAATCGGTTGATAATCAACTAACTTACAGGCTTCTAAGTGTGGAAACGTAAGCAAAACTCGGTTTTTAACCGGTTTTCAAGATTTTGGGGGTGTTTGGGAAATTTCACAAGCAGATTCTTATTTCACTCGACAATACCTACAAGAAAAATACAATCACTTCCCAGGTGTTTCTACTTTAATATTTTTTGTAACTACTTGAAAAATCGAAACTAAAACAGAAAAACTCGAGCAATCTCTACCAAACCGTATGTATCTATTGATCCCATGGAAACCCCATTTGGAAATTTGGTGGGTGCACTTTCTTTTTGGTGGGGGAAATCAAAAATTAAAGATACGTTATGCCAGGATATTCAAGGATAAAAGATACTTTGGAGTTTTCAATATCATTGAACCACAACGACATGACTGTTGTATGGGCTATTATTAAAGGGGTTTTTGCAAACTTTAAAATGATATCCAACATTTTGAAATTCATTAACGTATACCAAAGTTATGCCATTTTTAAATCAGGTCAGGTCCTTTTTTAAGAAATTGCCATACACTACCTACTTCAACGAACCATAAATCAAAAACTACCTTGAATTTTGCTGTCATAAAATTCGTATGGACGAGGAGAAACTACTGTCCAAATTTTATACCAATCAAAAGTTGTCGTGTTCGAAAATTCTGATTTGTGTGTCGATTTTTTATGGAATTACCCTATTAGTATTTTTAAATTCCTAATTTTACATGGCCTACCCTTTAGTGACCCATTATAACCCATGAAGGCATAGGCTGACATACTCTGGATAGGACTTGCAGCTTTACACCGGTTCCGAAGGGTATTTTGGCAAGCATATTCATGGCAATATATTCGATAGTCGATCTCAAAATTCAAAGATACGAATTAAAAATAAACGATGTTTATAAAACGCATAGTGGTCCATTTTGTCATAAAATCTGAAACCAGCTATTAACCGGTTTCTACACCTCGGTTCAACCGAAAACCGGTTTCCCCAAAATCGTAATATTCGAAGACACCGAAAACCGAGATTTTTGAAGCCCCGTTTTTTTTAATACACTAATCATCACACATTATAGGGATAAACAATTCTCAAATTAACGAGAATTGTTTCAATATCACCTACTAGTCCGAAAACATCCAAAACAATACTTTACCGAAGACATCAATATTCTTGTCTATGTAGGCTTTCATTGGTAGTCAGTGCATAAATGTTCAAAATAGAAACAACGATTTCCATGAGATTGGCATTACAGTGTACCGTCTGTGTATTACTTCCGATTTTCTTTTTACTTTATCGAACTGTGAAGGTCGATGTTTTTCAATTGATGAGCTTTATATTAGAACAATACATGGGGAAATTAATTAAATGACAATTATAATTTGTAGGTTAATTTGAATTACTTGTCGAAATGAAAATTCAAAAAAATGTTAATACCATTGGCAATTGTACTTATTTTCCATAGAATAACACATACGTAGATAAACTTATTATCTCATCTGACGTTTCATTTCACACTCTTCATCGTAGGTTTGTGGAAATGAGAGCAATTAAATTTAAAATTACCTTACACCAGGTGGTGTTACAAAATGTGTTCACTTAACTTTTTCATGTAGTTTTTGGTGTAGAACTGAACAATTTAAATGTATTTTGCACTTTTTTGTTGACTTTTATCGTTGGTATACATTTGTATTGTATTTAACACAACTAGTTTGCCACAAAAACGCGAAATTCGGTTGTTGTTCCTTTGTTGAACGTTGTTTACTATTGCCTCTATCTGGTATTATTGAACCCATGTTTTCCACCATCCAATGTTTACTTTTCGCCGTACCTATGACGTTTAATTTATTGAGCGAATAAAATCTTCTATGGTATGTATTATTCTATGTTATTTTCAAAGCATTTCCTTCATATCTGGCAACTTTAGTTTTCAAATATTTTATACAGTACAGGTTTATGAATTTGAAAGTACTACGAGGCAATACCTATCAAAGCCACAAACCTCTACATATAAAATACTTTAAAAATAGAATTGCCAGCATTGAAACAAATTCAAAACAATTGAAAGCATTTCCATATTTCATTACAATTGGCATCCGATTTCACAACCTGCATTTGCATTGCCTGAACAAATGCAAATACAACAGTTTTTAATTGTCATTGCGAACAATGGTAATTCTTTTGCATTTGCATTAGATAAAGTAATGCAAATTGTATTAAAATCCAATGCAAATTAAAAATCCCATGTATGTTAAATACAAAAGTTGAATAATTTACAAAAAAAATTTCAAATAACGAGACAGAATAATATAAAAGAGAAGAGATGAAAGAAAAAACATATTTTGGATTCAACAAGTTATTGTATTTTTTTTCTATGAAATATTGTATTCGGAAAAGCATCATAATAAGGAAACTTCCAACTATGACTTCCCGGGAAATAATATTTAAACAAGATTTAAAATAAATAAAATAAAATTTAAAATATTTTTTTAAAAAACTACAATAAAATGGATTACTACTTTCTAAAAATAACTCGGATCGAAGACAATAAAAATTGAAATATAAATAGACAAACTTCACCAACGTCTTTCTTGGCTCATTTTAGGAAAACATGTCCATCTACGACTATCCCCGAAAATGTAAGAGGGCGAAATGGCAGCGGTTTGAAAATGTTCGGCCTGGTGGTCGGAGGGTAAAAATAAATAAATAAATGGTTTCCCATTAGGGTAAAATTGCTAAGTTTTGAACCAGTGGTCGGATTCTTTTGTTTTTGGGCTTGTTGGAAAGGTATTTAAGCGACCTTTCAGAATCATTAAAAGAAAATAAAAAAGTGACATAGCCTTAATTTTTTCTCTTAAAAAGTAGCCCCACCTCTTACCTTTCCAAAATTACCTAAACGAAGCCCAGAGGTCTTACCGTTCCAAAGTTATGACTATTTGACTGAAATGCAAAATTATTATTTTTTTTTTTTGGATCGAAAAAAAAGCACACATATATTTGTTTTTGTAAATTAACACGTTTAAGATATTAGTTTATTGCAATTTTTGGCTGAAGAATCAAACACAAAGGACAAAAAACATTTGATGTTAAAGGAAGTTTGCAATGTGGTTCCCGGTTTCTACTAAACACAATTCCAGCCGTTTGCGAACCACATCGGACATGTTCGGTAAGACCTCTGGGCTTCGTTTAGGTCATTTTGGAAACGTAAGAGGTAGGGCTATTTTTTGAGAGATGAAAAAATTGAGGCTGTGTGCACGTTCTTATGTCTTTTTTTTTTTTTTTTTTTTTTTTTTTTTTATCAAACCAACACTCAGGGGATGCCCCCTATAAATGCAGTGCATTGTGTTGGCGAAGGAAAATTGAGGTAGTAGAGGGTGGAAAGAGGGAGTAGTGTCTGTTGATATTTCCAATTTTTCTTTTTTTTAAAGCTCCGTGTCTCGGCGATTTCACTTTTCTAAATATTGAAAGGTATCTTAAAGGCCTTTCCAACAAGCCCAAAAAATCCGAAAACTGGTTCAGAACTTAGCAATTCTATATAGTAAAATTATTCAAAAATTGTCAAACCGCTGCCATTTCGCCGCCTTGCACTTTCATATTTTTATGAAATGATTCATGGAATACGCTGGTGAAGTTTGTCCAGTCGTGTCTGAACCACCCTGTATTCATTCTGTTTTTATAATTATTATCGAAAATAATTTAGGAATTATTTCAATCATATACTTACATTTCTGACACCAAAAGAACTGCTCAGCATTTAAATCACTTTTCTTGAAAATTGATGTTTTGTAATTTTATTTTTTAATTTAATTTCTATTATTATCCAATTAATTTTTTGTTTTATTCAATTTATTTTATGTTTTTTGTTTTTATTATGTATTTGTTTCTGTTTTATTTTTCAAATTTTATTTATGTATCAGTTTTTTAGACAAAATGTAATTTGGTTTTTAATATTTATTGATGATTTCGTCTTGTTAATTGTGCATCATTTTATAGTATATTGCCAAAACACTACACTGAAAATTAAAAATTATTTATTTACGTTTTGTTTTCTAATCATCGAGGTTATGTATAAAGTTAACTTGTACCAGTCTAATTAATGTATTGGATGCTTGTAAATTTGCACAACTAAAATATTTTCCAATAAGTAAAAAAATAATATTTTTTTTCGAACATATAACATATTATCCATGCAAGTTATTACTCAATATAAAATCATTTTAAAAAACTAAACATTGAGTTCACTTTGAAATCATTTTGAAATATTTTTCTTTTTTTAGTTAATTTATTTCAATTTAATTTTATTTTTTTTTATTCCATTTGTAGCAATTTTTTAACTTCTTTGACACTTTAACTTTATAGTTTGTGGCACAGTTTTATCAAAAAATTTTTATTTGATTTTCCTTTTATTTTTTGAAATAATTGTTAAAAGAAATTTGTTTTGTTTTATTTTCTACACAACTTGTCAGGGGCCCTTAACTTATTTACATGCATTAGTATAAATGGGCATTTATTCTTCCAGGGATAAAAAAAATTAAGTTAAATCGATTTTTTGGAATATATCCGATTCCAAATTTTCCAATTTCCAGTTTTATTTTACGCTGAACTTTTTTGAGATTGTTAAAAACCACCAGGAAAATTTTGATATGCAATTTTAATAAACCAAAACTTAACTTGAAATAATTTTAAAAATTTAATAAAAAAAATTATAAAATCTCTTAGATGCCACTTAAAATTTAATCAGAAATGTGTAATTTTCGTTGTAAAATTTGTTCTCCTGACGATTTGAAAACAATAACACTTTGTTTAAGATTTATTAAATTTTGGAAACTATTGGCAAGATATATAAGAATTAATAACTGAAGTCCCTCACTTTTTTTCAAAAACAATTTGTTCCTTCTTTTAATGTGTCTATGTATCTGATTTAAACAAATTTAACAAAAAATTTTTTAATTTAATTTTAATAATTTAATCAGGTCAGATGAAATCAAAATCAGACGGATACCATGGAAACATTAAAAGAAGGAAAATATTGTATTTCTTCCACCAGGGGCTTCAACTGTTTTAAAATTATGTTTTTAACAATCATTTTTATTTCATTGTTCAAGCTCAAGACCATTCTATATCTCTATAAATAGAGATATAGTTTTTTGAAAAGAAGATGTTTTGCAAATGCATCTTCATGATTCCTGGCAAACCGTATAGCTATTTCAGATCTCGTCACAGATATTCAAAACAAAACCGCTGATGAAGATCTGTGGCGAGATCTTAAATAGCTATACGGTTTGCCAGGAATCATGAGGATGCATTTGCAAAACATGTTCTTTTTCCAAAAAAAAAAAACTATAACTCTATTTATAGAGATATATAATGGTCTTGAGCTTGAACAATGAAATAAAAAGGTACCAATAAACAGGCCGAATAAATAAGAAATTATCCCTTTTTTAACAATCTTCAATGATAAACTTTAAAACTGTGATAGACAATTTAGGATATTGATATAGAATGAGGATATTCAAAATTATTTCTGTATGAAGTTTATATGATTTGATCCCCAGAAGAGAAAATGTCTCGAAATATTATTAGAGTTGTACTTTTTTTAATAAGTAATTTAATATAAATTTTAATTAAATAAATTTTTATAATTTAGTTAAATTTCCCATTATAGTTATTGATCTTGAACCGGACAAGTATTTAAGACAATTTTTTTTTAATTTAAAATTTTTCAAAATGTGTTTTTAAATCTTGATTGTTCTTTAGTTTTTTTTTTATTGTTTCGATAAATTTATATTTTGTTTTTAGATTCTCCCTTTCCCGATGATGACAGTGAAAAAGCTTTTTTATTGGTCTAAATTTTATATAAAATACTTTATTGTACAATTTCTTACTAAATCGCAGTCTGTAAGGAATTTGTACATCCATTGACTAATACATGAAGTGAAATAAAAAAAATCCTCGGAACTGGTGTAAAACTATAGGTCCCAAACTTTGAGGGTAAAACTACCAAACACTTTCGACACTGATTGTTAGAATATCTCCATATTTTTTTATTTAATATTTATTTTATAATAACAGTTGACTGATTATATTAACTATCGCATTTTGAACGATTGAAGTTTAGTTTATTGTTATATTTCAAAAGTAATGTCACTTCTTTGTTGTAAATTTGAAAAAAAAATCCTTTATTTTCACCTTGATATTATTTTCAAATCCTCTTAGCAATAAACACTGTTTTCCTATATATTTGTTTTAACATTTTTCTATTTTCATTAAATATCTGTCACATTTTTTCTATTTGTCTGTTTAAAAACTTCTTTTCACTTTCGATTTGACATCATTCATTTTCCATAAATTTCATGCACAAATACCATCAATCGTTTTATAATAAATTGATCTTTAATCTTAATACCCTTAGGACACCCTTTGCAGTAAAATTTCTTCTTCTCTTTTTGTAACAAATTGTATTTTCTTTTCCCGGTTTCTTGAGTATTTTTTTATTTTTTATTTTTCTTTCGGTTTTGTCTATTTCACGCGCGTTTGTGTCCATCAAGGTCGCCGTTATTGGACTGAATGTTCGTTTTGTATAAGCGTAACTTCTTCATTGGTCTATCTTTTACCGTATCACCAATAAGAAGAGTCATAAGAGCCGTCGTTACAGTCGTAGTTGAAGTCGTAGTCGAAGTCGTAGTCGAAGTCGTAGTCGAAGTCGCAGTTGACGTTACTGTCACTGTCGTCATTGAAACACTTGCCGCCGCTATTGTGTTTATTGTGCTGCTGCTTTGGCCGCGACGATAGTCTAAGAAAAATCTAATGCCTGGCGGCAAAACCACGATATATAGCTTTAGTTGTTGCCTATCGGTTGACGACTTGCAACGAGGTATTCGTTAAGAGTATTAAGCTTTTCTTCTGTATAAAACGGTAAACAACGAAATGCATCACCAATGTCGGCTTTGAATGTTCGTGCTAACAACATGCATGCCTCTTTCTAGGTATATAAACAGGTGTAAAATGTTCGTCGTTTCTTTTGCGTGTGATTTTCTTTGATTTTTTGTTTGAGATTTCTTTTCTCTTTAAGAAGAGAAAGTTTTGTTTTGATTTTATTACAGGGAAATTACATCACAGTGAGAACTTTCTTTCACGTCTAAGCTTTAAAGAGAAATTATTGGAGATTAAGAGTGCGCGTTAAACTTTAATGTTAAGTTAACAGAGTTAGTTTAAATAACAGAAATGTTGTATTCGGTTGATTGAAGTAGCTTATTACTAAGTCAGCATTAAATGGACGCACAGTGACTTGATAAGTAGGTTTTACAAATTACGAAACCAACAGACAACAAAAAAAACATAAGCTTGTCACAATCACAATATATTTAAATTTTTGACTCACAGATGGAGACAAATAATATTTCACGGGTATTAAATGAAAATGATTTGGAATGCTTGATACTCTTCTATTCTTGTAAACAAAAGTCACGCATAATAGTCATGATATCCGGGGCACAGTGTAAATGTATAAAATATTACATGAGGTGTCAGGGGACAGCCGATTGGAACGAAGTTCCTTTCACTATATATGAAAAAACGATAATTTAAATGGATTTTTAAGACAAGATACTTTTGTAAAATAATGATTTTTTATAGAAGGTTTTTTTTTAAAGTATACTTTTACGTCCATTTTCCATTTCTTAGAATATGTATTATATTTTCCCCAAAAAGGTTATCTTTAAAGAGAGGTACTTCTTTTACTAAAAGCTAATGCTTTTTTTAAGAAAGGGTAATATTTTTAAGAAGGGAACATATACACTTTAATTGCGATTCGCCTATTTTTTTCGTTTTTTTTTTTCAACCATTCATTATCCGATCGTATTGAAATAAATTTCAGTAGAAAGGTCTTTGGAAACTCTATAAGTGCCTATATAAAGAAATTTGTTTTTAGTAACCCATTGGGGACCAATAAAAAAACCTATTTTTTAACCTCACTTCTTTGATAAGCATGTATTTTTTCTGAAAAATGCCCTAGTATACCTATTGCTTTACTAGACTTCCATACTAGGCAAGTCTTCAACCTTTTTTTAAGTTATCATACTCATCTATAAGCCTTCAATATATTCAATTTAAAAAGAACTAAAAAAAAAATTTACCCACAGCTCAAATCAACCTTTATTTGTTACAAGTTTTTTCCTGTTATCGGAAAAAGTTATTTAATTTAACACCAGTGTTTGGAATCCCTCACGACACGCATATACACGAGACAAATTGCGTCGATTTAATAGGGAATACTTTTAATTCTATCCAAAACACAATTGTCCAAACCCAACTTCGCTAATCACTTTTCCTTTACACTTTAAATTTTTACTTCCTCTATTTTTCAATTGAATTTCATCGTCTTTTGCAAAAGAAATGTGCACTTTCGCATTTGCATTACACAACTTTCGGTTTGCTTTCCTTTTCGCTTTCTTTTCTCTTATATTTCTTTCCCTTTTTTACACGATTGTGATATGCTTCGCTTTGCACTTTGCCAAAACCAAATCAAAAATACTGCAATTCAATTAAAAGCTCTAACCCTTTTCAATTAAAAAGCATCCAGTCGTTAAAGGTAAGAACCGTCTCCCGTTGTCCTAACTCTGGGCCACTACTAATTCTTATCTTTTCCATACATCTCACATCGTTTATACAATTGATCATATTATGAGAAATTGTATAAACGAACACTAGCTCAACCATATCTTCACCATCTCCAGCGATTGATACGGAGTTGGAACTCCAGCATCAATCCCAAGTTATAATAAGCCGTGACGCGCTTATTCAACCAGTTTCATAGTATTTTTGTGATATAAGGCTTTCGGCCGGGTTTAAGGATTTTCTCCTCTGTGGTGGATCCAACACTGGCTTCGCGGCTTCGGCATAGTATTTTGTGGTATTTTTTAAATAATTTTTTATTTTTTTATAAAACAGAAAGCCCCGCAGGCAAAACATTAATTCAAAAAAATCGCGTGATTTTTTTTTTTATAGGGGAAAAAGCGCCAGATGTTTATCGAAACTTTGAATATCTCCGGCCTTTAAAAGGTTACAGGCGAGTATTATACCTTAACAGAAATGTAAAAGTTTTGTCTATTATCGGAGTCTATCGAAAGAATAAGTATATAGGGCATTTTTTTGGGGGAAAAGAAGTTTCGAAAAAGTGAGGTAAAAAAAACCTTTTTTTAAGTGGCCCCCAATGGGTTAACAATAAAAATATTTTTTATATAGGGTCTTATAGAGTTTCCGAAGACCTTTGTAATGACATCCATTTCAACCAGATCGGATTATAAATACCTGAGATATGAGCGTTAACAAAATGTATATTTTTTAAGAGAAGGTATTTTTTTGAAGAAAATGTTTTTTTTTTCAGAAATGGGAATTTTTTTAGAATTGGTCCTTTTTTCAAAATAGGTAAATTTTTAAGAGTATGTACTCATCTCAAGAAAGTTATTTTCATTCACAAAAATTGTACTCTTTAATGAAAATTTAGTTTTTTACGAAAAGGCAATTTGTTGTAAGAAAATGTACTTTTTTAAGAAAAGGTAGTTATTGAAAAATAATACTCTAATTTTTGTAAGAAAAGATAGGTTTTTTTTTAAGAAAATATACATTGTTTAAGAATGTGAATACGTATTTTTTTCTGAAAAAATTTACATTCGTTTTTTAAAAAAAGTCACTTATTTAAGAAAATTTTCTTTTTTTAAACTTCGTTTACTTTGGCTTTTCTATATTTACTTTTTATTGGGTTCAAAACTGCAATATATACTAAATATTGGTTACAGTCTCTACCTCAAAAACTTCCCATTAAACAATAAATTCCCAACATATGTTAGTGTAGACACAAACAAACCAAAATAAAAATACCCAATATAGTTGATAATACTGGGTTGTAATATCATAGTGTTTAAAAAAGTGGTTTAGTTTTTTTTTCATTTAGCCACCAACGTGCGCTAAGGAACTTCGTTCCAAAATCGACGAAATATTGTTTAAATAAAAAAGACAACATTTTACAAACAACCTATGACCTAGAGGTAAATTATATGTGAAAAGAAAATGCAGGGTTTCAAAAACTTTAATAACGCTTAGTTTTTGAAATATCAATTGTTTCTCGTCTGAGAAAAATCAAAATAGGAAATGGGAATATTTTTCATCAAATTAAGCAAAGTTCGTACAATGCTCGCATTCTTTACCAGAAGGCAGAAGGTTCTGAATATTCAGCTATTTCCGTACCTAATAATGCAAGATAAAGGGTGACCAGATAAAAACGATAGGAACATAAATGTAAATGAAACAACAAAGGTGTGAGGTATCAAAATGATTCGGACTTTATTTTGAAGATACATTTATGCCATTATGTATGAGCCAGAGCATCATTCAAATGGGCTCCTCGGCTTCGAAAAGAAGAGAAAACAAAAAAGGAAGGCGACAGTCGCATTAACGACGACAGGTTACAATTTCATAGAATATAGTATATACTTATACTATGAGATCACACACATGATGGCCGATCGAGTGTTCCAACCAAAACTTCTCACCCAGTGGCAATTTTCATGTCTTTACTTTAGACCCAGTTGTTACGGCGGCTGGCTTACGATGGTCTACCATTCGGATACGGTTGTCCCCTCCACTGTGTACCATTTCTTATCAAACCATTTTGAACTCCTTTGGGGGGGGGGAGGGATCGTTCAACCATCACCATCACGAAGTCGTCGACATTTTGGTCCTGTAAGGGACGTACGGCACTCAGCCTTTCCAAGCGATTAAGGAGGGATAAATCATTTATAACGTCCTCTGGATTTGGTTGTGAAGACTGCTAGTTAAAATTCCGTTATGGCTAATTCGGTTCTCGCAACCGAATAATTTTTCTGTGGATGTGGGTAGTTTGTAGTGTAGATGTGATCTAACTATTTAAAAACGAACTGGGCTAAAATTTGTCAAAGAGATTAAAGTGACTCATAAAATCATGTAAAGGGTGTTTTCTACGCTTCGGCTTAGCTGTCAAACAAACTGTCACACTGCGCTCACTTTTTGACATTTATAATCACTATACTCTGACAAATCATCATGAACAGACTCACGCTTGAACAATGCTACCAAATTACCAACATTTACTTTGAAAATCATTCATCGATTCGCGCAATTTCTAGTCAACTTCGTCAGTTTTATAGCGCACAAAATCGTCCATCTGAGCAAGCCATCCGTCGAACTATTGATAGATTTCATACCACATAATCTCTAAATAATCTAATAATACCAATACGTCGAAGGCATGTCAGTACTGAAGGCATGTCCGCCGCTGTAAACGAAAGTGCGGAAGACGATACAAATTCAACGATTCATCGTCGGTCATAGGAATTGCGGCTCTGTCCGTCCACTACGTGGAAAATTTTGCACAATGATCTTGGCCTACACCCATATAAAATCCATCTGCACGAACTAAAGCCAGGAGACCATCATATGTGTCGTTCCTTCGACGATTCGGCTCTAGAGCAGTTGGAAACAGAGCCGATTTTTTATCACAAAACTATGTTGAGGCTCATTTTTGGCTTAATGGGTTTGTTAATAAAAAAATTGCCGCATATGAAGTAAGACCAATCCACAACATACCCTACAGATTAAACTACATCCCGAAAATTGCACCATTTGATGGGGTTTAAACGCTGGTGGCATTGATCCGGGCGAGATGGGGTTTCAACATGATGGCGCTACGGGTCATACGGGGATCTCAGCCATCGATTTATTGAAATCAAAATATTGATTTCGAGAAATGGACCCGTCAATTGGCCTCCAAGGTCGAGCGATTTGACACCTCTCGATTATTTTCTACAGGACTAAATGAAATCACTGGTTTGTGGTGATATACCCGCAACAATTGACACTTTGGAGGCCACAAATTTTCGGGTAATTCGTGGCATACGACCAGCAATACACGAAAAAGTGAGCCTGAAATTGTTTTTAAATGTTAATGCCATTTATTGATCTCTCGAATAAATAAAATTTTTTGATCAAAATTTAATTGTTTGCGTTATTTTTTACAATTTCAATTTTAATGGGACTTACTAGGGTTGCTATTTATATTTCGGGTCCAGCAATAAAAAAAAAAATTTATCATTGGAAATAGTTTTAACGTTTTTCAAAATATTCTCCGTGAAGAGATCCGATTTTTGATTTCAATTCATTATGAATTAGAAAAATTTTGAATTAATTCTTTTCACCAAAAAAAAAGAATTGAATGGAATTTGAATCAATTCAAATGAATTATTTATTATAATATAATTATAATTATATTTTTCTAATGCATTTGAATTAATTCAAAATCAATTCAATTCAAATGAATTGGCAAAATGAATTTCAATTCATTTTTCTAATTCATTTGAATTAATTCCAAACCAATTCAATTCAAACGAATTGGATATTAATTGCCATTAATTTTTCTAATTTATTTGAATTAATTCAAAATCAATTCAATTGAAATGAATTGGAAATCAATTGCAATTCATTTTGCCAATTGAAATTTGAATTCATTTTTAAAATTCATTTGAATTGGAATTGAATTCGAACTCATTCTTGCCTAATTCATTTGAATTGATTCAATTTCCATTCAATTCTTTTTTTTGTGAATAGAATTAATTCAAAATTTTGCTAATTCCGTTCATGAATGATTCGCGAATTAATTCAAAAATTATTGATTCGTTTACAGCTCTGATGCGCTCAAACCAATTTTCGAAGCACTTTTTCACTCCGAGAACTGTCAAAAAAAACATGGGGTTGGAACGCATGGGTTGTATGGTGGATGACCCATCAATTCGACATACTGAGTGTTCAAATAGCCCATTGTTTAAGCTGATGCGTGATAGCCCGCATTGTCCTGATGCAAAATGATCCGTCTTCTCTTGTTGTTTTTCCTTATTTCTTCTAACACTTGGCAAACTGATGGTGGTATATTACTCAGAATTGACCGTCCTACGTCCACTGAAGGCACTGTCGCCACATGACCGGTCATGCCGAAAAAAATCAATGAGTGTTCGAACTCACGGGCGATGTGTTAGTTCCTTTTTGTTACACGGTACCTGTTCAATTTCTGTGAACACATTAGTAAATAATACATTGAAAAATAAAAAAATAATAGATTTTGTGATAAAGGCTATTTTGCTATTGCACTTTCTTTTTTCTCACATCTGCTTTATCATTAGATGTAATATTGTTAAAATAAATAAAGCAATATTTAGCTCACTGAAAGAATTGTTTTTGTTTTGTCATAAACAGAGCGACGACAAAAAGTATTGAATAGTATAGAGAACTAATTGCACTCTTTTTCCGATATCATGTAGAGAGTCTGAGTAAAAGATCATGAATGAGTCTTATTCTCTTTATAGAATATTTCAATATAAATGCACCATTTCGACAATATTATTATATAAAACAATACAAAAAGTATAAATGTTTCAAAAGGCATCAATGTTTCACATCAAGAGTATGAATAGACCAAGTTATGACAAAAATAGAGTAATACGTTTTGAATCATTCGCTAGATGTCGCCAGTGCTTTCTATTCATACAATTCGTTCCATGAGTTCTCTATACTGTTCAATACTCTTTGGCGACGACGACCTGCTTGTTGGTTCGCTGCCGCTACATCAATACCATCTTACTTATTTTCAGGCAGAGACTATTGTTGTACACCAACTACGTATGTGATGCTAACGCTGTGTGTTGTTTGCATGTGTTCGCTTTGATAAATTGGCCTACCCGTGCCTCTAGATTTGCTTCTTCCACGAACAACTTTTGTTGGATTTAGCTCGTCTTGAAAGACCCATACGGTCGATTGTTGTTTTGTTTCGGTATCATATACAAGATCCATGATTCGTCATCTATGACGATATTATACACTGCATTTGAGTTACCGCGGTTGTATTTTTTCAATATTTCTTTGCTCTAATCGAGACGAGAATTTTTTTGGCCATTCTTCAAATTATATGGGATCCAACGAGAACAAATCTTGTGCACGGCCAAATTAAAATGCAATATATTATTGATGCTTGTCACACTAATGCCCAAGGATGCCTCAATCTCAGGGTAGGTCACGTGTCGGTCTTGCTTTATCAGTTCATGCACAGCATCAATAGTTTCCGGCAAAACCACCGAAGTTGGACGACCTTCACGAAATTCATCCTGGAGCGAACAGCTTCCGAGACTGTACTCTGGGTGCCAGCGATTTAAAGTGGCTTTTGAGGGTACTTCATCACAGAGAGTCGAAACAAGTTGATTGATATACTCTTCTCTCGGTAATCCATGCCGAGAATCGTAAAAAATCATCGCACGATCGCGATGAATTTTTCAACTTACGTAGTACGTACAACTAATAGTGCTCGTAAATGTAAACGCTATACATATAATTATGCTAAAAAATGTCACACTTTCCAATGGAAGTTCTAGTTTGCATGTGGCAATACTAGTATTGCCAGTTCCCGAAATATAAATGGCAACCCTCGTATAAAGACACCCTTTATATTATAATATACAACGGAAGGCCTATGCAGTGTTTTATAGGATCTTGGAGCAACAGTTCTCATTTCAACAACAGTTCTCTTTGAACAATCACAGAAAAGTTTAAACCAAATATATTCTCGGATTGTAAAAATGAATAAATTAATATATATTTTCCCATTACATCCCACGGGACACTTTATACTATAACACTCACTGAATTGGCCCTACAATTTTACACTGGTTTCGAATGGATTTTTGAGAAGCTTTTCATGGGTAATTACTCGAAAATATCACCGTTTCTAAGTGAAGTGACATTCGTCGTAAGAAATGTAACGTGGTCAGATCAGGGATCGAACACACGATGCCACATACAAGAATCGCGTACTCTAACCATTGCACTACTGACTTTACACCTAGCCAACTCTGCGTCTGTCGAGCTTGGCACATTCCCACTTCATTTCACTTCATCAATGGACAACGTAGTCAAGTGTAAACACCTGGACCCCATGTTAGTGAAAACATATTGAATTCGAAGAATGAGGATGACGACTTGAGTGGATTTTTAAAATAGATTTCTCGCTCAAACAACAATAATAAATGTTTCTAATAACACTTGAATTTCTCTATATATCGTATCCTTTAGAAAGCAACAAAGAGAATCCAAAAAAATTATGGGTTTTCAATAAAACAACATAAAATCTTCATTAATAACTGTCAAATATGTCTTGTATCGGGAAGCTCTTCACATGTTCTAAACTTGTTTTAATCCAGTGGTCAAACATGCATTTGCATCACTTTTAATTAAATGCAAAGAAGGCGAAATGTAAGAGGAAGGTATGAAGATTTGCGAAAAAATGATAACACAATCATTAACACTTTTAACAGGTAGTTTTCTAGTATAAAGTGTGTTTTTCTCCTGTGCTTTAGCTTTAACTTAAATCACCAAGCCTTCCCAAAGACTTTTATCTTAAGGAAATCTTAACATCTTTTGGAAATACTGATCATACCTACCAATTATCATCACTACACACATGACTCCTCCAATACAAGACTCCTTTACTAACCATCGAGAAAAACTAATAAAAGCTGTCAAAACTCGACAATCGGAGGCAGAAACAACATCACATATACAGTCACATAACGAAGCAGATGAAAATTAATTGAATTGAAAAGATTTTCTTGATTATGAACGAAAGAAAAGAAATTTTAAATTTACATGAGAAGCTGTCATTCACTGATATTGCAGCGCTGTTGTTGCTGTCACGTTTCGTGGTGGAAAAAAAGTTGCTTCCACCAACCACTTGTCAATTGGTTTCTATTAACGGTTATCAATCATATTTTATTTTGGCCACATTGCAATAATTCATGCAGTTTTTGGCCAACTCATAGGTTACGGTGGGCTGACTTGTTGTTGGCTTGTTGCCTCCCAATGTTTGCGAATCTAATAGATATTTTTGTTAGCGTTTTGTTGCAGCAATTGTTGTTGTTGTATTGGCGGCATTGTGTGGCACAACTGCAGTTGGAGAAGCATGTTTCAATCAGCACCTACCACGAAGTTTCTTTCAAGGAGAAGGCTAAAAGCAATGCATGTGAATTAAGCAACAACAATGCCAAGAAAGGAGGGAGAATCTTTCGTGTAGGTAAGATTCCATATGCCAAATATACACTCAGAGGAAAATGTTGAGCAAAATAGGTTTTAGAAAATTCTATAATGTAAGGAATTTTTGAGTATTAAGAAAGACCGTGTTGGACTGTTAGAGAAATCGTTGGATATGTACAAATTTGCATTTTGTCAGAGCGAATGGAATAGTGTAAACTTGAGGAGACCGATGTGCAAACAGAAGTTGACAGATCTGTTAGATACACGGTTGAGAAAATAAAGGTTACGCAGAGAAGTGTGAAACTTATTTCCTCTCTCTGCGCATGTCGTCACAGTTTCAGTTTTGTGTATGAGGCCACTTCATATCTTAAATTTTTGTATATATTTTAAAAGAGTAAACAAGAACATTTGACACTGTGACTTATTTGTTATCTCTCTCGATCTAACACCACATAAAAAACTTGTGTAATGCGTAACCCATGATTCTCTCAATCGAGTGTTAGATTTCTCTAATTTTTTGATTTTGCTCAAATAATGTTGCGATCAGGGTTGCATTTTCAATGAATTGAACAAAAATAAATAAAACAGCAATAAAAACGAGGAATGCTTGTAAATCATTGAGGAGAAGAGGAGAGGAGGAGAGGAGGAGAGGAGAAGAGGAGAAGAGGAGAAGAGGAGAAGAGGAGAAGAGGAGAAGAGGAGAAGAGGAGAAGAGGAGAAGAGGAGAAGAGGAGAAGAGGAGAAGAGGAGAAGAGGAGAAGAGGAGAAGAGGAGAAGAGGAGAAGAGGAGAAGAGGAGAAGAGGAGAAGAGGAGAAGATGAGAAGAGGAGGAGAGAAGGAGAGGAGGTGGTAGAGAGGAGTCTAACAGATCGATTCACTTTCTTTGGAAACAGATTCATTGATGAATTTACCGATTTCAGGGGTGTGATCTTTATCTACGTTTGAGGACAAGACAAAAAGATCCATTCGGATAATACAGAAATACAGTTTAATGTATTTTTTCACATTTCCTACAATTCGGGAGAAGCAATGAAATTTTGATATGAGTGTTGATGAAAAGTCGAATATTTATTATTCGCCAGATAAAGTCTATGAAATTGGTCTACATTTTGTCATGGCGAACCTTCGGAAGAATAATTCAAAAATTACATCCCATGAAGTGTTAAGGAAGAGTTTCCCGCAACCAGTGAACTGTGTGCTTTCTATTTTTACACTCACTGATTGGGACCTAGAGTTTTACACTGGTTCCGAAAGGTATTTTGAGAAGCTTTTTCATGGCTAATTAGTAGCAGTGTTGCCATCGATAAGAGAGGTGACCGTCGTTGCAAGAAATGCATGATGGTCAGAACAGGGATCGAACCCATATTCTCATATACAAGGGCCGCTCACACTACCCATTGCACCACTGACGTCCACAAGTATAATTTAACCGATTTAAAATTCACAGAGCCTTTAATGTCAATGAAGGCAGCAAACCAGTCACCTAGCAGCCTGCTGCCAGCCAGCAGGAAGCCAACAAGTCAGCTGGACAGCCAGCCAGACAGCCAGCAGCAAACCAACAAGCCAGCCGGACAGCCAGCCAGCCAGACAGACACCCAGCTAACAATCCAGCCGGACAGCCAGCCAGCCAGTAAGTGGCGAAAGCTTAATGGAATAAACTGGCGATAGCTTAATGGAATAAAAAAACAGCCTTAATATTTAGTCAAACGTCACTCTGCTGTTAAAACTGGCTCAATTTGCCACTCCCAATCTGGTACCCTCCCATTGATTAATGCGCTATCTCCCGTAAACCGCAACCGATATTAACAAAATTTTGTTCTGGGCAAGGTTTAATCAAAAGCTACCTTATAGCTAAAAATGGACAATAATGCCACGCCAAGTTTATACCTGCCATAGAAAAGTTGGGCGGCAGTCCGGATGATCGACAATATGAGAGCTATTAAATCTTAAATCACAACTGATCTTAATGAAATTTGGGCAAGATTTTGTCAAAAGCTAGTTTGTAATTAAAAGGGGACAACATTGGCACACCCAGTTGTGTACCTCCGATAAAAAAAAATGGCGACTATCCGGTTGATGAATGCGATATCTCACGCAAAACACACCTAATGTTAATGACATTTGGTACTAGCCAATATTTTGTCAAAAACTGCTGTGTAATACAAATTTTCTACTTTGCCACTCCCATTGATTTTACTTCCAATAAACATTTTGGGCGATAAGTCCTCAGAAATACAGCAGGTTCTAGTTAACTTGGGAATTAGATAGTATTTCGGGCAATGTCAATCTGTTATTGAGTATGGAAGAATTTACCGAGGCCACTCGGGACGTTGAACGTTGATCGACTTCTGCTTTTTAAGTGGATGACTTTGGATGAGGGTACGTTTAAGTCGGTTCACCCAAGTGAAATTTCTGTACTAACTGGTCCGCCATCTAACGTTTTTTTTTCAACTAGTGCTTATTTCGTGAATGGTAACACTTAGCTCATGTCTGATTTGACAGATAATTAGTTTTATCCTTCCGCTAAAGGAATAGGGTTGTGTATGCGCTTGAACAACGCTGGGAAATATTGCGACATTACTTTGAAAATCATGTTAATGTTGCAGAATGTGTGCTACACTCGATGTTTTGAGCCCTGTTTTTGAAGATCGCATTATCAGCCGCAGAGCTGATGTCGTTTGGCCACCTCGGAGCTGCGATTTGACACCGTTGGACTATTATTTGTGGGGTGCCCTCAAAGATAAGTGTTACGCCGACAAGCCAGAGACAATTGACGCTTTGAAGGACAATATTCGTGAAGCCATTGGTGAAATACAGCTGCACACAATCGATAATGTGCTTAAAAATTGGACCGATCGTGTAGGCTACTGCGTGGCCAGCCGAGGCAGTCATTCCATTATTAACCGGAATGATTGTACTTTCAAATAAAAAAAAAAAATTTGAGAAAATATTCAGTAGTTTTTTTATAGCATTTTCAAAAAAAAAAGTTATTTGGCGAACCCTTTAGTTAACAGATGAAATTGTATGTAAATATGTTATTACATTGTTGTCTTGATGCCGAACCACATTTTTGTTTATAGAAGAGAGTTTGTCTTCGCCAGTGAGCCCTGTTGTTTCTATGAATTTAAGGGCCTACTATATGGATCGTTCACTTTTACACCGGTTCCGAATGGTTTTTAAGTAAATTTTGCGTCAAAAAATATTCGATTGCATCGGCGTCACTAAGCGTGGACACAGTTGCCGAAAGATTTTAAAAGTGATCTGACAGCGGATTGAACCCAAGTTCTCAAGTGCAAGAGACGCGCTCTTTAACCCCATCTAGGTGATCTTTAGCAAATGTTAATACCGAATTTTACTGCATTAGGGGCCGACTGTTCCCTCATCACAATATATTAATAAAACATCCTAATTGATTTCTCTAACATTTCACACTGAGCGTATTCCTGTGATCATTCATATATGAACATTTTGTTGGGTTTGAAAGTTTAGACAGGATGTTAAAAACATTCATTTATCATTATTTAAACATGTTTTTCACAAAAATATAAACACACAGACACTAATATGACTAACCAGTATTTGGTTTTAACCCCATTTTTACAGTTACAGAGATGGATGGGGACACGTGTATACGAGTAGAAAATCCGCCAAAGAAGCGGCAGAAGAAGAACAACATGATATGTATAAGATAACATAAACATACATAGTCGGCAACTAAGAAAGTCTATAGACAATCGTAGGATTGCTGTCCAATGATTCCAAAGATGACTATTTCCGAAGCAGTAAAACATTATGCTCTTGTTCATTTAGGATTGGCGAAAAAGAAAACAAGGAACAAGAAACCAAATAAAAAACAAAAATAAATTGTTATATGTGCATTGCGTAAAATATGTAAATTGACCATGAAAAACTAGTCCACATTAACAATAAACACGGCCAGCGACGACCAGTTGGCCACTATGAGATAATAGCGAACGAGTATGTCCATCCAAACGGTCATCTATCCATACGTCCAAGCGATCATCAGCAACGCTCCACATCGAACGTTTGTTTCATCCATCCGTCTCGTCGTCCATTTATATCCCCATTCCGTGAATTGTGAGGCAAATCATTCAGTGGAAGAAATGTGTAACAACAACAAAATATAACATAACATAACGTAACGTAATGTAACGTAACGAAATCTAACATATTCAAAAAAAAAAACAGATCATATTGAACATGGTCAGCGATCAATGTAAATGTATCGTTTTTCTTTCCATACGACTTCGTCTTCGTCTTCTTAGCTTAAGCTTTAGCTGTTATCCTCTAGTCTTCTTCTGCTGCTCTTGCCAGCATTTCAATTATAACCATCGGCATGTTTGTCTGCAATGTTACTGCTCTTCCTGCTGTTGGTGCTGTTACTTTGTTTTGCATATGAATGGGACCATTAAAGCCGGCGTATTAACCGATAAAAATGCGAATTACAAAGAAAACGTCCAGGGCAATATATGCCAGCTACAACAATGAGGCACACTTTATAATGACCCCCACTCCTTCAGTGGCATTGGTGATGTGGATGAGGACGAGAAGGAGACCAAGAACGAGGTCTAGGACATCGTTGTGGATGTGAACGTGGTCTATGCCGTAAACGCTTTATGCCACGCGCTGATGATCAAACGATATGAGCGATTGGTCGGTACTAGGTCTCTCTCTCTCTCTCTCTCGCTCTCCTGTCGAATGTTACAAATTTATTACAATCCTCAATGTAATTTGTGTTCCCCGTTAGTGGTGGTGGTTTGTGGTGGAAGTGATTGTGGTAGCGGCGATCCATCTATATTTAGGCCATCATTTGATTTATCAACTCTACGTTATGGTAGTAAAGGCGGAGCTGTGGCAATAGTGACGGTCATAAGGATGGTGCTGGTCATTGGCAATTTTCAGTGGCAGTTGGAATGAAAATGTTATTTTTCTTCGTCATATTATTAAAGTCATCTCAGAATCGTGATATACATATTAAAATGTAGTTTCTCATAATTGACGTCTATGACAGGATATGGCAGATGGAGTTACTACAATTTATTTTAAATATAGTAATGAGCGCATGTGAGTAGAGTCTTAAAAGAATTTAAATTCCGTAGACGATCCGCCTGAAATGCGTATCCCTTAAAGATTGTGGACCAATCCAGATGGAAAGCCAAATATTGGGCAATCAGACAAATCGTTAAAGAATCCTTACAAATGAATAAAGTGAATTAATTTTTTTTTGGAAATTAGACTACATTTGAGGTTTCTGGAAAGCTAAGAACTCGTATATTTAATGTTCCTGGAAAGCTGATGAGGTTTGAAAAATTTTACTTTTTGCAAACAAATCTTAAGAAAAAACTTGAATTTTTTAAATCGATTCAGGTTCTATGCTAGGAATGATTTTTACATTTTAGTTTTGTTTTCTTTTCTTTTGCAATTTATCCAATTTTGACAGGAATTTTGGAAGAAATCTGTAAGTAGAGATAAATATCAAATAAATGTATCCTTGATTATTATATTATAAAATTATAATATTGCAACAGCATTTTTCCAGAACTCATGTGAAATGCGGGATCAAATTTAACTTAGAGCATGTAAGATCTAACGTCATAATATCTCTCAATTTCTCTCAATTTTGTCCAAACTACGAAACCCTCTTTCGGAGAGTTGGAGATCGCACTGAAGGCTTTATTAAAAAGAAAAATCAAATTTACATATTCAGTTACTTACTTACTTACTTATCCGGACTCGGACAACCCCGGGGGGTCAGGGACCTTACAAAACGAAGACAACATATTTCGCCAACCAGTTCGATCTTTTGATTTATCTCTCCAGTTGGCAATACCAAGTGTACGCATGGATTCGTCAACCTGATCCCTCCAGCGGAGTCTTGGTCTCCCTATTTTTTGTCTTCCTTCGAGTTCGGTTTCGAAAACCCTTCGCGCTGGTTCATCTTCATCCATTATACTGACATGGCCTAGCCAGCGCAATCGCGTTATCTTGATCCGCTTAACTATGTCAATGTCAGGATAAAGCTCATACAGCTCATGATTCATGCGTCGCCGATACTCGCCGTTGTGCACTTAGGGCCATAAATTTTTCGGAGTATTCAGTTACACTAACCTATAATTAAGGGTTAAAGTGAAATTGTTATAAATGTTCCATACATATGGAAACCAATATTCAATCCGCGGAGAATTTGTCTACCACATCCTCGAGATAGAGTAGGCAAAAGCTGTTATAAAAACTCTGCAATCTGCATTCCTGATTTTAAGAACAGCCACAATTTTCGTGAGTTTCCAAATGAGGACACATAATCATTCCAGGAAACCATAGTGTGGATTAAATACTTTTCCACACTAATTTAAAAAAAAAGTATGGCAACCGCAATTCAGTGGCCACGAACCGAATTGAAGTTGTAACGACTGAATATAGTACCCACCACTGAAATTTGGTTGAAGCAACCTCGTTTCATAATTTATTCAGTTGTGACAACTGAATCTTCAATTATGTTCATTATGTCAATTGAATTTTGTATAATTTCAGTTGCAGCAGCTGAATTTGAAATTAATTCGGATGCAGGAATATCGTTCTACGGTATGAGTGTGGAATATATCTGATCGAATAGTAGTTCCAATTTTGAGTCGTCTACAAATGCAGGAATTTTGATAGTACCCTCCATGGAGGAGTCCGAGCTTGCCCCATTGTAGCAGTTGCCTGTAATATACACCGACAACAAATATAATATTACATTCACTTAATTAGTGAAGCGTAGAGCTCTCGTAATGTACATCGTCACCATTCTCTGAACCCTAGACAGTAGTACAGAATAGGTAACAATAGTGATACTCAAGCATAGAGTATTATCAAACTCACCACCACTTTATAGATAAATAGAACAATCCTTGCACCAATTGCTCATTCGCAAACTACAGCCCTCTTGCTGGTGTATAGGGCTATCGTCGTCTTTTCCGCCCCTTCTACTATATTTTGGATCTGAAACTTAGCATGCTGTACAAATTAACACTCAGGTATTCCACAGGCTCTGCAAACTTAATTTCAGAACCATTCAACGTTATAGGTACCACGATTAGTATTTAATACCTTCGGGTAAAAGGACCAGCTCCGTCTAGCCCGGGTATACACCTAGTCAATTTTCATTCTCCCATCAGCCCAAAGTCCGTAAGCTACCCTGGAGCTAGTACTGATATACTTGCTCATTATAGCTATTGCCGGGTCATCCGTATAATCAACAATTTCCGATCCCGCATATTCGAGACAGTCCAGTATTCCATTCAGCGTAAGGTTCCATAGCAGTGGAGACAAGGACACCTCATTTGAAGGTGCCTCTGTTAACATACCTGATAGAGATCAAGGTGCTCAATTTAGCCATGACACGTCTCCTGGTAAGCATTTGGAATGCACGCCCCATAAGATCCACGGTCACCTTAAGGGCCGATAGCGCCAATTCTATCGCATTCGGTTGGATATTACTGAACGCACCCTCGATGACCAGAAGAACTATCAACGTATACTCCTTAGTAGCCAACGATTTCTCTATGTAATCCTAATAGTTCATGCAATGCTGTATCCGTAGATTTACCCTTACAGCTCGTAGTGTGAGAGGCCTTTCCCGCTTTGGAAATAAACATCACTATTGTGTGAATTGAAGTTTCTATGCGCGGTGTATAAATTTATCAGCCCGGGGATAGCCCACAGTGGGAAGTTCCTCAAGTGACACCATGTCGAGCCCAGGACGTTTAATCATAGATTAGTAACAAATTTCTATAGTTGCTTCTCATCTATGTGGAGAATGCTCCCTTTCAGCGGTCTCCTCTATCAGCGAGTTATCATCTCTGTTTATAAGAAGTTTGAGCGAATTTCCACTGCAGGCTGTCCACTACCCAGAAGAGTCCCTCAAGTACACTATCCTCTCGATCCTTGATTCCAGTATTTGCTTTAGCCTAGGCGCCTTATATTTACAAGATAGTATCCTCGAGTTTCTCTTAGTCCATCTGGGCGCATTTTTATATCGCCTTAGATAAACGCAGGAATTATATCAGTCCTACTTGGAAAAAATAGGAAGACCAAGACTCCGCTGGAAGGATCAGGTTGATGAATCCCTGCGTACACTTGAGAGATAAGGCAAAAGATCGAACTGGTTGGCGAAATATGTTATTTTCGTTTTGTAAGGTCCCTGACCCCTCGGGGTTGTTCGTCACCGGATAAGTAAGTAAGTACTTGGGACGTTATGGAACACCATTTTGTTTACTTGTCTCTTAAAGACTTGGCTTTATTAAACACTCTTCGCTATGACTTCCTTATATCCGCATGTTCTCCATTCCACCAGTGAGGCTTCTTCTCCCCCTTGGATTTGTTCCTGGAGAAGAGATATGTAGCGACTTTTTGAGAGTACTTGTGGTCCTATCCGCTACATTCTATAAGTCATATACGAACCTAATCTCCAAAGTTCTGATGTCCACGATTCTGATCCCAAACAACTCTTGTAAGTCGTTTCAACTAGATTTGCGGTATTGGGGAGGGGGGGGTGTTTGTGCGTGTGACGCCAATCCTGCCCACATTACGACGAATTGTATCAACTTAACCGGAACTCAATATATTTATGATCAGAAATCGAATTATCCTTAGGACATTTCATTACCTGATCATCACAGTTCCTCCGTTGCGACGGAGGCATCTAGTGTCTTTGATTGGAGCTGGTGACCAACATCGGTTCATTGTTTCTGTTACATATAGCAAGGCTGGTGTCTAGTACATGCTGAAAAATCTGTTGTTTTTGGTTGTTTGGATGCAAATATTACATTCCTTTCATAATATACATTCGCAAATATAATATACTTGTGCCCAAACGCATTGTGTTTGCTATTCAATGTTACATGTGTGAGACACAATGATTAATATGTTATAACATATGTGTTTGCGGCCCAAATATGTCTGTGTTTGTGCTACAAATACAGCCGTTTATGTTGAACTGTTTATGCTCTCTTGAGAGCAAGAGAATAAAAGAGGGACAACGAGTGTGTAAATCTTGTAAGTGTGTATCTCTACTTTTACATTATTCTCTCAGTGAGTTAATATTCCTGAATGTGCGTGTAAATTGCAGAAGAAGTCATTGTTTCTTATTTTGGTTGATGTATTGCGTTTTAATTTGTTAACCATTTGTTAACTATAATAAAAAAAACCACAAGTAATTAATACACGCTTGTCTTGCAAGAACTAGAGTTGTTTATAACTATCTTGTTTGTGTATCAACGCATAGTGATAATCAAGCCATAGTTGAAACCTTCTGAAAACAAAAACGTGAGAGACAACAAAGAAACGAGAAGCTAAAGAGCAGCAGATTCTAATTTCATAAAAGAAGTAATGCATTCAACGCAAATAAATGAAAAAAGGGTCGTTTTAAATATTATAATTTTTGGTATTAATTATTTATTACAGAAAGATTCATCGATTCTTAGGTCGTTACAGAATCTAGGAGTCGACAGCTTAATGACACGCCTAATTGGGAAGCTCTGGTGGATAGATCTGTCAAAGCTGAATGGGGTGGTGCTACAATTGCTAGGAACGTTAACAGGGGGAAACCACAGGGGGAGTTCTATCTCCACTATTATGGTTAACTTCTGTCAATGAAATGCTTCTTGAATTGGACAAAGCCGAATGCCAGATCTTTGCCTATGCCGATAATATTCCTATCATCTGTACAGGTAGAAACCTCAATTTTCTTAGCATTCGTACAACCAGCCAACTTAGTCTGATTTCGAACTGGACCGCTAACAACGGACTATCACTTAACCCACTTACAACCGAGCTTATCTTGTTCTCTCGGAAATATAAAATACCCGCATTTGAACTGCCGTCACTTAATGAGGTGCAATTACAGTTGACGGAAAAGGTCAAGTTTCTGGGAATAATTCTCGACAGAAAACTGTCTTGGAAACCGAATGTGGAGGAGAGGGTGAAAAAGGCGTTAGTTGCTCCTTTCTGCTGTAAAGGGGCGATAGGAAAGCGCTGGGGACTGTCTCCTACGATCACCATGTGGATTTATACGGCAATAGTCAGACCAATACTTCTCTATGGCATCGTAGTTTGGTGGAGGTCCCTCCAAAAGAAATATAATCTGAATTCCTAGCTGAGATTCAAAGATCAGCACTGATTAGCTTTAGTGGGGCAATGGGCACGACGTCAGGCACTGCACTTAGTGCTATCCTAAACGTCTGTACTCCTGATATCATGGCCGAGTCGGCAGCCGCTACATCCCTGGTGAGAATCAGAGATTGTGGCATTTTGATATCGGGGCATTCCGGACACGCTGTATTACTACACCGGATCAACTCTATTCCCACAAAAACGGATCGAAGGACTTCTATTCCGAACAGGAATACCTGGGAAAAGTCACTAGAAGGGGACACAAGTAGTATCAGATTTTTCACAGATGGATCAAAGTTGGACGAGCAAGTAGGCTATGGGGTCCATTCAACGAACCTAAATGTAAGCATCTCCTTCAAGCTGCCTGATCACTGTAGTGTATTTCAGGCGGAAACTACCGCCATACTGGAGGTTGCTGAACTACTGAAAAGTAGTGTCACAACCCTCCGGAGAATATGTATCTACACAGGCAGCCAGACTGCCATAAAATCCCTGGAAGCCATGTTTTCTACGTCCCTCACGGTGAAAGAATGCCACTCATCACTTAGGGTGATGGCAGAGTTGTTTTACATCAGGCTCATCTGGGTACCGGGACACAGCGACATTCCAGGTAATTGCGTAGCGGATGCGTTAGCAAGACAGGGCACTACCGTACAGGTTCTTCCGGCAAAAGAAGGTGTTAGTATGCCAATCTCTACCTGCCGTTTGCAGATCAGACATTGGACCGATAATATGTTCAAGGACAAGTGGAGACTTTCTTCAAATTGCAAACAAGCCAGGGTCCTCTGGCCACAGGTGGACAGGAAGAGGACTAGGAAACTACTTAACATGCCGAAAGGCAGGTTATCCACAATGATAGGAACACTTACGGGACATTGTCTTGTAGGAGAATACGCCCTAAGATTGGGACATAGAAACCCCATTCTCTGTAAATGCTGCATGGAAGAGGACGAGGAAACGGCGAAACACCTTCTCTTGGGTTGCCCTGCTCTGGCAGGACTGGGAAGTAGGATATTCGGATATTCGAAGTAGGAATAGCACCGTAGCCCTACAGGATATTCCTGTAGGTCTATAGACAAATTTATTGAAAGGGCAAATTGGCTGGACGACTAGTCAATAGTTGCTATGGAGTAAACTGTAATACCTAATATAGAAAGAAAGAATAATTCGTTTCTAAATATTATTATGTTTAGGAGAAAATACGCATATGTTTCTACGTAAGTATATGGAGGTTTGGGGGAAGCACGCGTGTGCTTCCACGTAGGTATATGGAGGTTTGGCATGAAGCACGCATATGTTTCCACGTATCAGCATACATATTTGTCAGTAAAAATGCTAATGTTTGCATTTAAATACACCTGAGTTTGGGACATGCAAACATATAAATGTTTGAAGTGTGTTCCAAACGTATACATGGTTCCTGCAGAATATGTTTGGGAGAATATGTTACAGAGGCAGTTTCTTCAGCGTGTAGGAACTCCGATACATACCACTCATTACCGAGGTCCTACTTACTGAATAGGAAATTCTGGTGATTTGTAGCTCATAATTTTACTGATTAACTGGGATCACTCGCCACTCTCTGATAAGCATATACACGGCTACCCTTGAAATATCAGCTCGTGTTCCTGTCGAAGCTGTGCTTCGAACATCTTACATGCTTTTGCCCGCCTTTTGTGTGAGAAGGATACAATATTTAGGATCTTCCTTCTGTTTAGATCTAATAGACTTTCAGGGCACTTAAGCTAAATAAAGGGGTTTCAATAAGAGCGCTACAAAAGTTTTTTTAAATAAAACAAAATCGGTTTTAGATACCAATGAAGTCCTTTATTCGATTTCTTTTGCATGGCCACCACGGGCACGCTTGCAGAAGTCCAGACGCTGAACCCAATTTTCGACGGTTTTCAAGCATAAATCGGCCGATACTGCTGCAATTTAACGTTCGATATTCGTACGAAATTCATCAATCGTCGCTGGCTTGTTGGCATAGACCATAGCCTTGACGTAGCCTCACAGGAAATAATCTCACGGCGTCAAATCGCACGACCGAGGTGGCCAATCGACTGGGCCATTTCGTGAGATAATACGTTTTCCAAACTTGGTTTCCAATAAATTGATTGTGGCATTCGCTGTGTGGCTTGTGCGCCGTCCTGTTGGAACCACATGTCCTCCAAGTCAATATAATCCAATCGGGGCCAAAAATATTCGGTTATCATTGAACGGTAGCGATTCGCATTTACAGTAAAGTGCCGGTCTTGATCATCACGGAAGAAGTCCGGCCCAATGACGCCGCCGGCCCATAAACCGCACCAAACCGTAATTTTTTCGGGATGCAATGATGACTCATGGATTACGTGTGGATTGCTGTCAGACCAATAACGTATATTTTGCTTATTGACGAAGCCATTCAGCCATTCAGTAAATTTTAATAATTTCGACTCGTTGTTGGCTCGTGTATCTTTCCATGATGAAATGGCAAACCTTACTGAAGAGAAATGTTAAAAGAGCGGGAAAAAATATGGCGTCGTTTGCTGTCCCTATCGATTTACTTTTGTAGCGTCTCTGTTGAAAAACCGTAGTAGCTTTTTTGCGGGGCACACGTTGGTACATCTGAAATAAATATACGTCTTTTTTTCAGCCCCATCTTCGAATACCGGGATGGGGCATCATATGACTTCAACGCCCATTAACCACACTACAACAATTTGCAGGTTCACGGTTTATCTGAATGGTCTTAGGAGGTCTTTGCGGAGCACAAATAGGTTTGTCTGGAACTAGTGTCTCTCTCTTTTTCAGGCATAACCAGGAACTACGTAGTAGGTAAGGATCCTCATTGCCACCAGATTAATTTATAGGTTCAACGGTGGGGAAGGAACATGCCGTACCGTGGTATCACAACAGTCCTCTTTGGATTAAGTGTCTCAATAGTAGCAAATAGTTCTACCTAATATTTCTCTAACTTGTCACTGTGTTCGAAACTAGTCATGCCAGTGAGTGTGCTTAACTGAATTGTCTATTAGTTCCCACAAAAACTAACCATTTTTAAATTTGAAAAATGTTCCTGACCTTATACGCTTGTAGTATGAATTTCTCATACATTAATTGAGAACATTATGATTTATTTTACTGTGTTTGTGCTGATTTCAAAATCTTGTATTCAAGAAATTCTGATTATAAATAAGATTCTTATTAAGTTTAGTGTTTGCAAAGCGGGAACCTTCTAAGTATCGTACCCAACGTCTTGACTACTATGCCTTGAAGAATTCCCACATTTACTAAATTGAATAATTTTTCTATTCCAGAATCACTACAGAAATCACAGGAACCCCATTGTGTCATGGACAGAATTATACTCTATCCAATCGATCTATGAACTGTAAACACAACATTCAATCGATAAGAATGAATGCTACATAAAATTATGACTAACACAGTAGGGGGGAGTATTGAATCATATACAGTTGCATTTGTTAGAAGTGACAAAATGCCACTAAGGTGTAGATACCTGATATCAAATGTTGGAAATATTTTCACAAAATCCAGCATCGTACTAAATGCTAACATACATTGGAGAACTGCATATGTGTTTAGGAGATACTTTCGCAACTCAATCAAATGACTGCAACGGTTTTACTATTTAGTTCACAAATCAATTTCTATAGAATTGTTTCAACATCCATTTAAAAATAATTGACTCTAATGATAAATTATGAGTAGTCATTAAAATGAAGAAAAAAAAACTGTTAAACAATTGTCGTTTTTCTGTGATTTAATGAAAGGCAGACGTTTGGCAGCCGAGACTGCAACAGTGGCGCGCAGGCTCAAATTGTCGCCTGAATGCGGACAATAGAAAACAAGAACAACAACAAAAAACACAAACAGTTTACACTCTTAACAGTTAATAACCGTTGTTGTTATTGTTATAGTTATAGGTGTCCACAATAAAATTCCGCTTAAATAAAAAACGCTAACGCTGTTCCCGTGCAGGCATGTGCAACCAGTTGTGGCAGCCGCAGCCAGTCATCGATTCATCTGTCCATCCATCCATCCATCCGACCATCCATCTAGCCATCCATCCACTCATTGTGGCATCATAAACAATCTGGTCTGGTTCAGTGCGACCGAACAGCTAAAGATTGATCTGTGATAATTGCCACAGACAGCAAGCAACAGAAGCATCACTTTTTGTTGTTGTTGCAACAACGACATAGAAACTATCATCAACAGCAACGACAGCAACATACAGCAACATTATCTGACAACGACAATCGGCCGGCCACATGCAACGCATGTACTGCAACACACACACACGTAGACAATTCACCTTAACTAAATGTGTTGCGATACAATTTCGTTGCTGGTTGCCGGCTATTGCAATTGCTGCTGTTGATGCTGTTGCCGTTGTTTAAAACAAAAGCTGCAACGGAATTTTCTGCGCATAAATTAGAACAAAATCTTAGCAGCAAAATGAATTTAAACTAGCTCGAGATACTGTTAGGAAAATCAATTCAGCGACAGCAACAACGACAACGACATCGACAACATCCACCATGGCAGCTATCCCCACATCATGCATAATACTTGCTGTATAGTGGACAGACAACATGCAACATTTCTCCTGTGTGTGCGTGTTTTTATGTTGTTTTTGTTGCAATTGTCATGTATCGTAAATGTCTTCTGCGCTAAAATAGTGGTAATGTGTTGCATGTTTGTTTAATGTTTTATATGACGTTTTAGTTTTTTCTTCCTGTGATTTTTTATTTTATTTCAGTTTTCCGTTCGCTCATTTTCGATTATGTTACATTATATACATTCAATAGTGTGTCCGTCAGTCACGCCAAGGGTGTGGGGAGACAACAGTGTGTGGAAACAAAACTTTAATGAGCAGGAATAATTCTGTGGTCAGAAGGAAAAACGACTTAAGTATGCGCAATTCTTTAGGAGTATTTCTAGGTTAGAAGAGATGTGACATGAAAGACAGCAATTTTAAGGTGGAAAAGGTGTGACATCAACTGAAATCAGTAAAAAGTTTCAGGGATATAGTGTCCGGAAATATCTGTATAATTTATTTAATAAATTTGGCCTGTAAGGCCGTTTCTATTCCAATCCAATAAATGAAAATTAAAATTAAATTTCCGTATAGTGGTATATTGTCCTAAGATCTCATACGTCCCTTTCCTTGAGAGTATATATAAGTGCATATGTACCTTTAGTCAAGCATGACAACGTACCTCGAGTATATTACCGAAGCTTCTTTCTAGAACACGTATAAAATGTAAACTACCCTAAGTAACGGGTGATTTGGTTGCTATTTAGTTATGGAAAATTGAAGAAAACACAGAAAATCTGTACAAGTGAATTAAATAATTATTTGGATGGATAAATTAAAGATTATTTCAGGCAAATATTGCTCACGGCTACGCTTCACGTGGTCCATTCTGAAAGTCCAATTTTGGCGCACTGTTGGCAACATTTCTGCCGTTATCTCACCAATGACATGTGTCCCTATAGACAACAGACTTTACGTCCCCCAACAATAAATAGTCTTGTGGTATCAAATCGCACGAATATGGCGGCCAATTGACAGTACCATAACGTGGGATTAATTGCTCCCAAAACTCGCCTCGTCTCTGGTTCATGGTATCGCATGCAGCGTGGCATGTGGAACCGTTCTGTTGAAGGAACATGTCAACCAAGTCCAATTCTTCAATTTTGGGTAAGAAAAGTCCGTGATCGTCGATCGGTACCTTGCTCCAAGAAGACAAAAAGTACCGTCCAAAGATGCCGCCGCCATCAAACAGACCAAATTCGGGAATTCTATTTACGGTTGCCATTTCGGGTCCTGGATATACTAGTGCTGCCAGATGCAAACTGGAGCCTCCACTGGAAAGTTTGACATTTTTTAGTATAAACCAAAGAGTATGGAAATTTAAATAGAGGAGAAAATTTCTCTGCTTTCTCTCTTACTCTCTTAGTTGAATATTTCAATGCACAAGCAGTATTTTGAAGATGTTATTGTAACTAACTATAGAAATTCCGAACATGATTAAATAAAATTACATAAAGTATGAAATAATCAAGTTAAGACGCGAGACAAAAATCCGTTGAAGTGAATCGCGACGACTTTTTGGTTCTCTTCTGCGCGGTTTGTCAAATTGCGCACTTTCTTTCTTCTCTTCCTATGCATCCTCTTTGCATAAACATACATAGAATTTTTTCACTTACGACCATTACTTGTTGTATTTACAGTATGGAGAATAATTCATCTCGGCCAACGACTGGAATCAACCCGTGAAAATTTTCATGCGATGTTTTTTTTCGAGTGTGTCTCAATCAACTTGTTTCTACTTTTGCCGATGAAGCACCATCAAAAACCACTGTAAATCGCTGATACCAAGAGTTCAGTCTCGGACGCCATTCGCTCCAGGATGAATTTCGTGAAGCTGGTCCAACTTCGGTCGTTTTGTCGGAAACCATCGATGCTGTGCATGAAGTGATTAAGAAGACCAACATGTGACATAGCGTGAGATTTATGCATCCTTGGCCATTAGTATGACAAATATCTATAAGATATTGCATGTTCATTTGGCCGTGAAAAGGATTTGTTCTCGTTGGATCCCATATAATTTGACGAATGTTCGAAACAAAAGGCTGGTGTCGATTGCAGCAAAGAAATGTTGAACAAATAAAAGCGGGGTAGCTCAAATGCAGTGTCTACCACTGTCACAGGTGACGAATCATGGATCTATGCATATGAGCCGGAAACAAAACATACATCGACCGTATGGGTCTTTCAGGACGAGCTAAATCCAAAAAAAAAGTTTAGGTTGACAAATACCACTAAATTCAAAAATCACCTATTAAAGAAATAATTTTCACCGGCCCCAACACCATGCTTACGAGCCTGTATCTAGGTGTGATTCTCGACAGATTATAAGTCTTCAAATCACACACTATTTATAGTGGATACGATAAGTACAGCAATATTGATCATATATTGGCAACCGCTGCTGGAAATAATCTATGTATCAAAGTCTGTTCACAAAGGTCAAAAGAATAAGAGCACTTCGGACAACCACTACAGAGGATATTTGGGTGTCATCCTTCACCTGTTACCATTCACCTGTTACCGTGGTTCTGCCTAACCAAAACCAATACGTCATGATTATAGATGATTACAATATGCTTAGGAGGTAATCATGACATGATTACGTCTGATAATAATAAAACTGAGGCGAAATCACATTAATAGTTTAGAATGGTTGCGGCAGCCACTAAGTCACACATACTATTATTTTTTTGCAAAATGATTTTACTTTAGTAACTTTTAACGGAGTTTCAAAGCAAAACCTTTGTCATTACACATTTTAATCTGTTCTCTATTGTATTGCCTTGAATTTATTTCGTTCATTTCAACAAATTTTAAATTCTGTATACTTAGTTTTAGGTGACCGGTCATAACGCCCAACGGTCATAAGGCCCAAAATATTTTTTGGGTCTTATGTCCGCCCTTAGGGTGGCCATAACGCCTAATTTGGTTTTGGGCCATACGGCCATCCGAAATGCGGTCATAAGGCCCCAACAAAAATTTGGGCGTTATGACCGTTTGTATAAGGCCCATATAACAAGTGCTGTAGGAGGAGTCCTAGAACTTTGGGCTTTGTGTCTTTTCATCTGTTGGGCGTTATGACCACCCTCGGAGCGGCCATAAGGCCCAAAACCAATTTGGGTGTTATGCCCGCCATCGGAACAGTCATAAGGCCCAAAAAAAATTTGGGCCTTATGACCTTTGGGCGTTATGACCGGTCACCTTAGTTTTATTGGCTAATTTACAACCTCATGAGGTCAGACGTTTTATACATATTATTAAACAAATTTCAGCATATTCTTCCAACTGGCTCTATCCTTCGCCTTTTCTCGCCAGTTGGTAACACCAAGGATACGGAGGGATTCTTCTGCCTGGTCTTTCCAGCGGAGTCTTGGTCGTCCTCTTTTCCTGCTTCCATCGGGTACGCTATCGAAAACCTTCCGCGCTGGCTCATCTTCATCCGTTCTGATAACATGGCCTAGCCAACGCAATTGGGCCAATTTGATTCGTCTAGCTATGTCCACGTCAGAATGTAGATAATATATCTCTGCGTTCCAGCGACGTCGGTACTCGCAGTTTTCCCAACAGTATCATATATTTTACGGAAAATTTTTCTCTCGATAACTCCCAGGTGTTTTTCATCCGCTTGCGATATGACCCAAGTTGCGGAGCCATATGTCAAGACCTGTAAAATGAGAGTCTGATATGGTTAGACTTTTGTCCTTCGAGAGAGGTTATTGTTCCTAAACTGATTGCTGAGCCCAAAATAGCTTCTTTTTGCAAGCACATTTCTCCTATCTATCTCCAAGCTGACGTTGTTGTCCTTGTTCACGGCGGATCAAAGGTAGACAAATTCATCTACCACTTCAAAATGAAAACGGTTGTCGACATTCAAGTACGGACCAAGAGGTTTGTCTAGTCGTCGACACCATAAATTTCGTCTTGCTATCATTAATAGCAGGATCCACCTTCGCTGATTCGTTTTCGATTCTTGAAAATACTGCAGTAACCTCTCGCAAATTTCGCCCAATGATGTCTATGGCGTCCGCATACACCAGCAACATATGGCTTTTCGTATTAATGGGCTTGTTCGTATTTACTGCAGCCTTTCTCATTATTATCTCCGTTAAGATGTTGAAGAGATTGCAAGAAAGTGTGTCGCCTTGTCTAAGTCCCCGCTTGGTACAGAATGGTTCAGTGAGGTCTTTAACCACTTTCACTGCTGATTTGGTATTGGTCAGCGTAATTCTACAGAGACGGATCAGTTTTGCCGGCATACCAAGTTCAGACATAGCTTCGTACAGTTTTCCCCGTATGGGGCTATCGGTAGCAGCTTTGTAATCGACAGAAAGGTGGTATGTATCGATTTGCTTTACGTGGGTCTTTTCCAGGATTTGGCGTAGCGGGAATATTTGGTCAGTTGTGGACTTGCCTGGTCTAAAACCACACTGATATGGTCCAATCAGGTTTTCAATAATTGGCTTTAGATTTTCACATAATGCGCTCGACATGACCTTATACGCGATGGATAAAAGACTGATACCGCGATAGTTGGAACAGGCACACGGACCACCCTTTTTGAATACAGGACATAATACACTGAGACTTCAATCGTCGGTTATAGATTCCCCCAGCCATATACCGCATATAAATTGATGCATGTGGGCTATCAGTCCTTCGCCACCTGCCTTAAAAAGTTCATCGGGTAGGTCATCCGCACCAGCGGCTTTATTATTCTTAAGGCGGGAGATCGCCGTTCTAATCTCGTCTTGGTTGGGGGGGGGGGGGGTACAATCTACACTATCTTCCACTATCACTACCTCCTGATCTTCAGTGGAAGAATCTGAGTGTAGTAGTGCTGAAAAGTGGTCTCTCCACATTTTGAGCACACACTGCTTCTCAGTCACAAGATTCCCATTCTCGTCCTTGCAGGAGGGCAGCCCATTTATTGGACCCGTTATTGAAACTTCCGGATTTCACTCTCTCTCTCTGCTCCCACTGCCATTTTTTCCGCCTAAATAGTTGGTATTCCTCCCTTCTTAGCTTCTTGTACCGCTCACACTCCAAGATTAAAAGCAACAAAAGTCGTGTTTCAATTGTTTGTTGATTGTTTATCCTTCTTTGCTGCACGATGAATAATCTATCTTTTTTCGTGTTTGAATGTAAATATGACGCGTGTTGGGAGCTGTCAACAACTATAGTATACCTGTGTCCAAATACAGTGTGTTTGCTATTCAATATTACATGTTTGAGACACAATGATTAATATGTTATAATATAACTGTTTGTGCTCCAAATACAGCTTTGTTTGTGATACAAATTCAGCTGTGGTTGGCGCACCGTCTGCTTCATAATTTGTTGTCGCAATGCTCTGTCGAAGTGGCCGTCGGTGGTGGGTACGCAGCTCTTGTGCATGAGAACGTAGCTTCGAGCCCTGATTTGACAACCTTACATTTCGTTTCACGACGGCCACCTCGCTTAGTGATGACAATACTATCGTCAAAATGAAAAAACCTTCTCAAAATACCGTTCGGAACCGATATAAAACTGTAGGTCCCAATCAGTGAGTGAAAAATTAGGAAGCGCACAGCCAACGGGATGTGATAAGCTCTCATCAATCACTTCATGGCATGTAATGGAAAACGATTTTTTTAATGCTTTGTCGAGAGCAATAAAAAGAGAGATGGTTGTTACTGAGCAATAAAGAGAGATGGTTGTAACTGTATTTTTGCATTATTTTAGTGCGTGATTCATAAATACTCCTGAATGCATATGTATATTAACTGAGTGTTTCTTATGTCGATTGATCTGTTGCGTTTTAGTTTAATGCATTCTGTGAAGAATCGTTCAGTTGGGGAGAAACACACAAATTCTTCGTTGCAAGTATATGGATATTTGGAATGAAACATGCATATGGCTCCATGTAAATGTATGCATCTTTGCAGGTAAACATGCTAACGTTTTCACTAATATTTAAGTGAGTTTAGGATTTGCAAATATATGAATATTTGGAGTGTGTTCGAAACATATACCTGCTTCCTGCCGAATGTGTTTGAAAGAATACAGAGGCTTTTTTCAGCGTTGGCCAGTGTAGCTGTATGTTTCTTACCACTGTGCTTTATAATTTTCATCTCATCAAATGCAGCACATGCTGCATTTGCAGCTATCAGGACAAGACAATCATATAAACTTTTGCTACAACATTTTTGTTTCTTGTCCATTTATCATATTTGCGATAAATGTATTATAAGGAAGAAAATACCAAAAATCAATTATTTGATTTCATTTCTTTACTGCCGCTGATGTTGTTGTTAATGTCGATGCTGCTATAGTTTCGAATCTAATCGCATATGACAATCGTTATATATTGACGTTGCTGAGGTATTTTAATGTGATTGTCAGTCAAACGTTATGAATAATGCATGTCCTCTTGTCTGCCTGGAGAATGTGTACAAATTCTTTGTCATAAACTGGATCATATCACTTTTTATTCTTCATGTACCACTGGAGAGGGGGATTTTTTTCGAAAGAATTGCAATAAAAGGAAGCGGTTTTGACAGATGATAATAAAATAGGGGAATAAAATTAAAATAAGGAATTCTTGTGAATATATAGAATATTTTCTATAGTTTAGAAGGGAGTTTTGAAGGCTTGATTATAAATCTATTTTACATTATTATGCTTGAATATGATTATTTTATTACAATTTTATTTTACTGTTCAACCTTTGTTTTACCAAAAAGTAACCCAAATTTTTGGAAAAATGTTGACCTTTTTTTTCATTTTTATTTTTATTTATATTGTTTTATTTTCATTTATGTTTCTTTAAATATCCAAAAAATTTTCACTCTTACCTTTAAGAACCATCAAATCTTAAGTCTTTTACCATCCATTTAACCTGCTCTCCACATGTAGCTAATAAATCGATTGCATTCCTTTAATGTCTTGCTTAACTTCTACATCCATTGTGTTTTCTTTTGCCTGATATATCTTTCATTTTCCAACTGTACCTCCGCTTTTTTATGTAAATCGTTACTAGACTTATTTGAAACCAATAACATTTTTCCCAAAGGATTTTTATAACTTCAACACATCATAAGAACACCATTCATTATTCATGGTTCTGTTTTTGGAAACGATTGGAGCAACATTGGGCTCCTTCACCGCTTCACTTGGGCACTGATTCGTTGGACAAATATTTCTTTAATACCATATATGAGATAAACGATTGCCGTTAAATTCTAGACTCACGTTAAGAATCTGTCTGTCTGTCTGCCTGCCTGCCTGCCTGCCTTTGGGAACAACAGCTACAAAAAAAACTTGTTGAACATGAAACAAAACACTTACTCGGAAGCCATAAAGAATTGTGGTAACCAGCAAGAACTAGTGCAAACATGGCCAAGAACTTAAAATGGTTTAATTGTCCGTTGAACGTTGGCTAACAATTATGATGCTGCCACTTAGAGGAATTGTAAATGTCGCCAGTCGCATAAATTGCTATTAATAAGGACTTTAACACATACAAATGCATTATTAATAGTCGTCATAAAAGACGTGAGAACACAGTGGTTATACAGTTTCTATTAAATATTGTACAATTTTCAAGAAAATGTCTTCTAACGCACGATTCGATGGTTAAGATATCACACTTTTCAAAAATTCTACAAAGCCTTTATTGGCAGATATTCCTTCAATGCATTTGATTTTAATGTTACATCGAGCTAATTTTTTTAAACTATTTTCTATTTCCAACATTTTCTACAGGTTTCCGCCATATACTTCATTCAAAATTACGGAATATTCAGATTGTTTTCCAAAAAATTGCCTTACTGCAAACCACAGTTAAATGCAAACTTAAACAAATACTAAAGTTAGCCACTACCATTGTCTTAAAATCATTCTCATTTTAATTTCCGCCTCCTTGCATTTTAGCCTTCATGCTTAGTGCTTAATGTGGGTTTCATATGTTCCACCCATTACACCAAAAATCAAGTTCGCTTCTTAAGTCTTTCGTTTTGTACCACCAAACATTAGCTATACTACTTACACTAAGCTACACTCAAGAGAGAGAGGGAGTGGAATAACAATCATCACCGTTATTTATTGGCTCCATTTAAATGAGTTGTTTTTGCAAACACCACTGTGGCCAACAACATTTCATACCACCCACTCGTATAATGACAGAAGCAGCTAAGATGGATGCACCATTAGGTGCGAATTTTGCTCTTCGAAAGCAATGAGGCTTTTAACACCTGTGTCAGTTGCACACTAAACCTGGACCATGGTGGCAGTTTCCGTCCAGTTTAAGTATACATAGATAACAGCAGTTTCAATTCTTTTGGCGGGTGGGCTGATGGTTATAAACTAATGGATTTTCCCAACTCCATTGCCCAGTAATCTGTTCGCAACTGATTGATGATGTGGCATTGTTGGGGTAATAAATATTGTGGATAGAAAATAAACTTGTGTATGTGCAAACAATGATCAACTTTGGAATTGAACTTGTAATGAACCGGGAGAAGATACTTTGGGAATTTAAGAGATTAATGTTTCTTAGTTTTAAAATTGGCGTTCGTAAGCAAATTGCCAGCGGGTTTGTTGATGATGAAGAAAGTTCCATTACTGAAATTCGTTATGTTTTTTCGATCAATGACAATTTACTGTTTACTGGACACTTAGATTTTTTTACGATCCACTAACCAGGACCTTTAATATAACAGCAGTATTTTTGTCTTCCATTCAATAAGACTAACATTTTACGTACCAATTACGACAATCACGGGATTTGTGCAATAGCTAAACCATGATGGCAGACACTAAAGTGGGTTGGTCTCAATAATAAAAAAAAGTTAAGGCGTCCTGAAGCAAAAATGGTCCAGTTGTAATTAAAAGCTGTAAAAACCCCTAAACAACGGTAGTTCCTACGTTACGATCTGACCTCAAACAACAACACAGCTGGAAGCTCTAGGTTGCTCCAAAAACAATATCATTTGTAGTTCTTAAATTGTCGCAAAGAACCTTAACAACAATCAACAGGTTTGATAGGTGTTGGTGGCACACTATGAATGGCTCACTTATTATATTATGTCACGAAAACTTTTCGCCCTTACATCGAATACAATTTAAAACGACAAATGCGATACTATAATAAATGGATCAGTCTATATGCCACCAGCGAATAGTAAATTTATACGAATACTAAACAACACTGTCCAAACAAATGGTACACCCGTACGACATTTGTCATCTCTATTGAATGACAGACGATGGAATACCGGTTTGCGGCAGAATACAAATTCCGATGTGGATCACTTTTTTACGCTAGCTTTATAATTCTCAATGAGGTGATAATAGTCATTGTATAAATAGTCGACTCTAGTTTAAAGTAATGGTCGGCTATCTCTGCAAGACAAAGTTTATTGCCAAGTTGAGGACAACATACCCGATACTAATACACTCAGAGAACTAATTGTTTGAAAAGAGGTTGTAGCAACCGTAAATTCGGCTGTTACCACCGAATTGAGGTTGTCACAACCGAATTGAGGTTGTTACGACCGAATTTAGTCCCCACAACCGAAATTCGGTTGTAGCAACCTCGTATCATAATAGATTCGATTGTGACAACTGAGTCTTTAATTATATTCGTTCCGTCAACTAAATTTTCTAAAATTTCGGTTGGAACAACCCAATTTGAAATTAATTCGGATGCAACAACAGAAATTGGTACCAAATTCGGTTGGAGTAACCGAATTTGGCTTCAATTCGGTTGTAGTAACAGAATTTGACACCAATTCGGTTGTAACTGTCGAATTTGGTAGCAATTCGGTAACAATAATCGACTCTAGACCTAATTCGGTTGCAACGACCGAATTAGGCGTCAATTCGGTTGCTGCAACCCAATTTCTCATGAATTCTGTAGGAATAACCGAATTCATTTTCAATTCGGTTGCCACAACATAATAAGTTAAAATCTGACGTTTTAAATTCTATAATCAAATATTATTTTAAAAAGAATTAAAGAATGTCAAGATTTTGTTTGTGGTTATTAAGAAAGGTAAGTAAAATGTGTTTGTATTAAAACATCTTAGATTGCAGATATTTTTAAGCAGATATCAACAGTTTTGAATGTTTTCAAAATATGCTGCAATCGACTGTATACAAAACGCCTTAGGACGTAGATCAAGCGATGCAACATGTCAGAATTAGTGCGGTATCACATGATGGCCGAGACTTCAATAAACGTCTGAAGAGGCATGTAAAATAAATTTATTACTCTTTAGTTTACCCCATATATATGACTTTATTTTCTTGCTATTTAAGTCGTTTATAAAAGTACAGGAAAATAAATCATCACTTAATAATAAAAAACCTTTAATACGTAATTCATTTGTGACACTATTCGGTTGTAATACCTCTAATTCGGTTGTAACAACCTCTACTTCGGCAGTGACAACCTCTAATGAGGTTGTGACAACCTCTAATGAGGTTGTGACAACCTCTAATAAGGTTGTGTCAACCTCCAACGAGGTTGTCTCAACCTCCAATGAGGTTGTGTCAACCTCTAATGAAGTTGTGCCAACCTCTAATGAGGTTGTGTCAACCTCTAATGAGGTTGTGTCAACCCCTAATGAGGTTGTGTCAACCTCTAATGAGGTTGTGTCAACCTCTAATGAGGTTGTGACAACCTCTAAATTCGGTTACGGCTAATTCGGCTGTCTCAACCGAATTTTTCTGTGAGTGTAGTTATTTTCAGAAATATGCAAATACTTTGCTCCTCTTGGGCAGTACATGTTTGCTATTAAAAAGGCTTTACCCCTCGTGGATACAACACCTTTGTTATATCGAACAGGTTGCTCTTCGTGGGCACTGCATCTCTGTTGTTACGAAAAAATTGCTCTTCGTGGGCACTGAAGCTTTATTATTACGGAGGTTTTACTCTTCGTTATTACGAAGGTCATATTCTTCGTGAGTACTGTAACTTTGTTATTACGAAGGCTTTGCCCCTCGTGGGTACGGAACCTTTGTTATAACGAAGACTTTGCTTCTCGTGGGCACTGCATCGTTGTTATTATGAATACGTTGCTGCTCGTGGGCACTACGCCTTTGCTATTACGAAGGCTTTACTCTTCGTGAGCCCTGTACCTTTGGTATTACGAAGGCTTTACTCTTCGTGAGTACTGTACCTTTGTTATTTCGAAGGTTTTGTTCTTTATGAGTATTGTACCTTTGTTATTACGAAGGCTTTTCTCTTCGTGAGTACGCACCTTTGTTATTACGAAGACATCACTCCTCGTGGACACTTCATCTTTGTAATTACGAAGCCATTGGTCCTCTTGAGCAATGCATCTGTATTAGTACGAAGGCTTTATTCTTCGTGAGTACTGCACCTTTGATACTATGAAGGCTTTACTCTTCGTGAGTACTGCACCTTTGGTATACCAGAGCTTTACCCCTCGTGGGTACTCCAAAGACGTTTCTCCCCGAGGGCACTGTATCTTTATGAACTGCACCTTGTTATTAAGGCGACTTTACTCTTCGTAAGTACTGCCACGAAGGCGTTACTCCCGGTGAGCCTCGCACCTTTGTTTCCACTATTTCATTCTACTAACCCCGCTTCATTACCTATGCTAATATTGTCTATGACAGCGAAACCAGCCGAAAGCCGATAGCGAAGTGGGAACATACTATTCAGGACGTTTATCTGTAATCACCGAACCAGTAACTCCAACCCACTTATCGTCGCTCATATAAATTGAATTCAAATGCCGATATACCTGTAATCACTGACTCAATAATTACGAACGCTGTGCCCGTACCCGATGCTGATCACCGACGACCCTCAGCGAATAATCGAATGCCAAGATCCGCTTCATCGGGGCCAAACCAGTAACACGAATCTGTTCACCACGGATTAAATCTGCTAACTTTAAGGCTACCTGAATACCGACGTTTATGCAGAAACCGAGAACCCAGAGTAATTAGCCATCATCTACTATCACCGCACCTAAACCCCGGATCTATCCATCGCTACATTCTAACTACCGTCCGCCCTAGTCCATTCGGGTAATGACATTCGGTTAACACCGATACTGATTATCGACGCCTTGAAAGGATCTTGCATTGTTTCGTCAAAGTTTAATGTAAAAACAAACCTTGTGAATTAAACTAAATAAAACGACGATGTTATTATTGCCCTAGTCACTGTTTCATTTCGAAAGATTCTGTGGGTCCTTACGACGGCCCAGGAGACAACTGAGTCTACCTGAGCCGAAAATAAAACCACGCTACAACTAGTCCATTGTGATACCACGGACTAAGGAGATTAAGGGTTAGACCCACTTGAGTAGCATTTAATTTGCTCCAAGAAGCTCAGGATATATTGTCTGCCTATCTGGGACAATTCTTCCAGAACCCTAAATAGGAAGCGGTGGATACATGCAGAGAAGCTGTTCAGTGGATTCATCCTCTTTCTTGCCATTATAGCTTGTATGCCTACCAATCAGACAGTATCCCGTCGAAAATAAAACAGGCATTGATACCTTGGGCCTGACTAGATACAGAAGGTGCAGTGATCTCCTGCAATCCATTCTAGACTAGATTTGCGTTGCATGTACACAATCTGTACCTCTTGTTCACCTCTCATACATCATCATATAGGAGGGTTCTTGCAGTAAATGCTTACAAATTGCTAGGGGCATGCTCACACGATTCAATGTAAGGTAGCCCCTAGTCTGACTACTTGAAGGTAGTGCCTTGTCTGACTGCCTTTAATGTAGCCCTTAGTATGACTACCTGTAACGTAGTCCCTATCTGTAAGGAGTACCTAGTCTGACCATTTGGATGGAGTACCTAGTCTGACCATTTGGATAGTCTGACTACCTTTATGGTAGTTCCTAGTCTGACTACCTCGAAGGTAGTCCCTAGTCTGACTTCGTCGAAGGTAGTCCCTAGTCTGACTACTTCGAAGGTAGTCCCAAGTCTGACTACCGCGAAGGTAGTCCCTAGTGTGAATACCTGTAAGGTACCCCCTAGTCTGATTACCTGTAAAGTAGTCCCTAGTATGACTACGTGTTAGGTAGCTCCTAGTCTGACGACCTGTAAGGTGGTCCCTAGCCTGACTCCTTATTGGGTGGTCACTACTCTGGCCAGGTGATTATGGTACTGTTGGCTAATTCGTTATGAGATCTGTAGCATTTGAGATCAAACGCATTGCGAATTCGATAAATTTAATAGATATACTCAACGCGATGGGCGTATATTTCTCCGAGATTGTTGTTCAATTCATATTGAATCAGACGCGTAATTTCATAGAAAGATGTTAAATTCACGAATGCTGATTGCAGGACCTTGATGACCCCCTGTTTGTCAGAAAAGACATTAACGCCAATGCCGGCTGTCCTATAAGTTGTTTTTTAGAGTTTGTATAACGATTAAACAGTCACAAATTGGCCAGACTTGGTAATGCTATTATCAATTGTGCTCAGTTTGGTTTGTCATTTCATCATGAATCTGACCATCATCAGCAATCAGCAGAAAGTCAACCCACTGTTTTTTTCGCAATATTCTACTCTGCTCATTTTTGGCCCAATGGACAAGTCAATTAGCCCCATTGCCGCCTTCGGAATCAACAGAATACACGAGGGATTTTTGAGGCACCGTTACATCCACAACAACTCACTGGTTGGTGCACCTTATGGGCTGGTGGAATCGTTGGTTTTTACTTCTCTCAAAATGAGAACGTCGAGAATATTACCGTCATCGGTGAGAGCTACAGATCCGTGATTGCCGATTAAAACGTGCCCCAATTGAATGAAATGTTGGCTGAAGGCAAGCTCTTGCAACAGTCAATTGACCACCGTGGTCATGTGATTTAAAGCCTCTAGGTTTCCTTGATACATGACCATTCCTGTCGACCCATCCGAATAGAAATTCATGAATTCCTCCTCACCAGGAATTCCTTTGTACGACTTTCGCTCTCCTTAACCTCGTGCCGATCTTGGTTGCAACCTCGAATTACACGTACGCCCATTTCGCTGGTAGAGTGTATTCCATCAATTACCAAGTAATGAATCTGGTTTCCTGTTTGAAGTTCAGGAGGTGCCGAAGTAGTCCTATTGATGTATTTATGTCGGAATCCCATACTAACATGTTTTTGCCGCGTCGAAATCAATCAGTCTCATTCCATTGTGAATTTAAAGTTCTCCACCCCTAATGCAACACCCCATACTTTGACTTCATTTCCCCTCGGCAGTATTTTATTATTATTATTATAAGCCTGACACTCTTCCATTGTCTTACCACTGACGACACTCTTCGACATGTTTAGAAAAGTCATCTTCAAAATTATTAAGTTCAAATTTTCTTTAGTTGTTCCCACAATTCGATAAGGTTTCAATTTAAAAATTTCGCCCGAAACTTTGGCACACATGAAACAAATGACCATTTGGTTCCATATGCTCATATCCTTTTGAAAAAAAAAAACAAAAGTTTACATATTTTCCCGAGGCAAACTATAAATTTCTTTTCTACACACAATTGACTATTGGTTGAATGTTTGTACGTAATATTAGTTTTCTCTCTCTCTCTCCCGCTCTCATTAATAGTCATCAGCCCGCTGGCTATAATGCACAGCAAAAGGATGGATTGCATCAAGAACCAAATGCCAGCCAAACTACATGGAATCACACATAAGTAGCCTATAATCATATGTTATATTTGGTGAGGCTATTGGCTGTACGGAATGGTGAGAGAATGTTAAATATTGAAATGCATTGGTAACATAGTAGTAGTAGTCGGTTGAAAAGATGTAAAATTCACCAATAAAATAGTTAAGTAAGACAACTAACGTTTAACTTGAGAATTGTTAAATATTTGAATAGTTAACACCTCGAAGAGTTGAATGCTGATAGAGTCAATTAGTTTTAAGACCAGCAAGTCTGTCTATGTTGGAAGCTGCATAAAATATTGATAGCCTAAATGGAAATGCTACTGAAGAGTTTATGTATGTGCCTGAGGACAATTTACAAATACAGTACCAGGAAATATGGCGAGGTCATTACCTTGGCTATGAAAAAAATGGTTTTAAAATTTAGCCTGCAACTTTTTCACACCTGAAACAAATAATAATTTCAGTTATTGGTTTTCAAAAAAATATCAACTTTAGTTGTTTTCTTAAAGTTAACTTTAAATTTCTTTAGTCCACACAATTGGTTATTTGCTTAATGATAGCAAATAATACTGGCACTTGTTTCCTCTCTCTCTCTCTCTCTTATTTATAGTCATTAGCCCCAGGCAATAATTTAATACAAATGGAGGGATCGCATCAAGAGCCCAAAACCAACTAAACCATATTGGAATTGCATATACGAGTCAGTAGCCTAAAATCATGAGATATATATGTTGAGCCTGTTAGCTGTACGAAATGCTGAGAAAATGTTAAATATTGAAATTTGTTAGTAATATATTTAGCAATATGTCAAAAAAAGTGGTTTTTCCAATTTAAAGATATATGTACCAAATTATATGTACTGATTTGGGGATACATTCGGCTATCTGAAATGCTCATTAGGGTGGCCCTCAATTACATGATATGTGAATTATAGGGTGTTCTTGTTGTCATTGATTTTTCAACTGATTACGAATTTTTTCCTGTAATTTTATTAATATCCGAAAAACTGGAATTTTTTAATTTTTTACAATAAACTGGGTTAGTAGCCTTTCATTTAAGATGAATATTTCATTCGTACACTGAGAGAAAAAAAATTATTATAATAATAAGTGGTAAAGGTAGATTTACGACTTTTTCATTTAAAATGGCACAAAAACGGCTAAAGATTTTTGGCCAAAATTTTCTATTTCTCGTTTAGAACCTTAAAATCTTAAATTCTACCAAGGCGCTTCGCAGTACAATGTTTCGTTTGGAAAAAAAATTGAAAAAACTTCAAGAAAAATGGAAAAAATCCAAAATTTTTAGCTTTTTTACCTTCCTCAACTCATAACGTCCAAACTAAGCTTTGTGACGTGAAGCGCCTTGGGGGAATTTTAGATTTTAAGGTTCTAAACGAGAAATAGAAAATTTTGGCCAAAAATCTTTAGCCGTTTTTGTGCCATTTTAAATGAAAAAGTCGTAAATCTACCTTTACCACTTATTATTATAATAATTTTTTTTCTCTCAGTGTACGAATGAAATATTCATCTTAAATGAAAGGCTACTAACCCAGTTTATTGTAAAAAATTAAAAAATTCCAGTTTTTTTTTTTTTTAATTTTTAAGCCCACGAAAATGGTTAAACTGTGTTATATTTTGAAATACAACTAATTTTAAAAAAAAAACTCGTGGAATAAATATTGTTTCTGAGTCCCCAAAGATTCATATTCAACAATAAAAAAGTTCTTTTTCGCAAAAAGTCGTTTTTGACATATTGCTAAATATAGTATTAGTTGCTTTGAAAGATTTATAATCTAACTATAAAATAGTTGAGTAACTAAAGTGTTTATATAGGAAATTATTAAATGGTTTGCTCGAAAACACCAGGATTAGTGTATTCAAAACCGAAACCGGTTAACCGAATTCCTGCCGGTTAACCGTACGTCGATTTTTTAAAAAGTGATATTTTCGAAGAACCGGTTTCACCGGTTATTTCAATTCAATTAACCGGCTTTTTCACAACTGAATCCTTTTTCATAGCTAAATCCTTTTTCATAGCTCATTATGGTTACTTACAAATTGTCTCCTTTATCGTAAATAATAAAATAGAAACAAAATAGGTGTGTAGATGTCATATCTACCAACTCCGATTTAGATGGAAGTTCCGGAACGAATGACAACACAAGTAGTATATTGGCAGAAATGCATAACACAATACACAGTATTCACTATCCAGAAAGAAGTACAAAACAAAACTATCGTTCTAATATTGGACTTCCGCAGTTAGGCAAAGTCATCGTTGAGTAAATATTCCACTCAACGATGACTTTGCCTAACTGCAGAAGTCCAATATTAGAAGGATAGGTTGAATAAAATACATAATTAAATAGACGGTGGGCCATATAAAATATGGAATTAAACCCCCTCTTATATCGAAGCAGATGACCAATTTGACATTTATGAAGTGACAGATTATTAGAAAAGGTTTAAAAAAATTTTTGAAATATTAAAAACTTTCATCACAATTTCTGAGTCTTCAAATCAAACTGTAAAAAATCCACGAAAAAAGATCGATAGAAATAGAATTCTATCAATTCGGGTTCTTATTGAACAAGAGAACTCATCTACGAAAAAATATTGCCACTGTAGCTGAAAGTGCTGGAAAACCCATGAACATCAACTCGGCACCTTTCGCAGCAATTGATGATTTGCTGCACTTCTTTGCGAAGAATTTTGCATAAAGACCTCCGTACGAAGACTTAAGTTAAAATAGTCCAAGAACCGAAGTCTCGTGGCCATCCGATGCGTTTTCACTTTTTTGTGCATCAACAACGAGTGACTACTTGGTGCGGTTTCTGGCATAGCAGCAACATAGAGCCATTTTTCTTCTAATATGTGCAAGCAATTGTTCCAAAAAGTTGAAGGGGATGACATGGGCGAAGCATGGCTTCAAAAGGATGGCGTTACGTGCCACACAGCTAATGTTACAATCGATCATTTGCGCCCTGTCCATCGGCCGGCCTTGCAGCTGCGTTTTGAAGCCGTTAGACTATTATCTCTGCAGCGTCGTGAAATATAAGTGTTACGTAAACAATTCGGAGTTTGCTGAACCCTTAAACCACGAAATTGAGGCCCAAACAATGGACAGTGTACTGAAAAATTGTGTTAGTCGAATGCGGTACTGTGTCTATATTAGTATTTTGTTACAGAGAAATAAATTCCAAATTATACATGGCCCACACTTTAGTTTCCCATCACATACCGTGCTTATACACTCTGATTGGGACCTGCAGTTTTACACCCGTTCCCAACGATATTTTGACAAGCTATTTTATGGCTATCTGCTCGGTAGTCGATCTTAAAATTCAAAAAGACTGAATTAAAAATAAACGACGTTTACAAAAGGTATAGTTTTCCATTTTGGCATAAAAACCGAAATCGGTTATTAACATAACCTCATTAGAGGTTGACACAACCTCATCAGGGGTTGACACAACCTCATTTGTGGTTGGCACAACCTCTTTAGAGGTTGACACAACTTCATTAGAGGTTGACACAACCTCATTGGAGGTTGAGACAACCTCATTGAAGGTTGACACAACCTCATATTCGGCCGAATTAGAGGTTGTTACAACCGAATAGTGTCACAAATGAATTACGTATTAAAGGTTTTTTATTACAAAGTGATGATTTATTTTCCTGTACTTTTATAAACGACTTAAATAGCAAGAAAATAAAGTCATATATATGGGGTAAACTAAAGAGTAATACATTTATTTTACATGCCTCTTCCGACCTTTATTGAAGTCTCTGCCATCATGTGATACCGCACTAATTCAGACATGTGGCATCGCTTGATCTACGTCCTAAGGCGTTTTGTATACAGACGATTGCAGCATATTTTGAAAACCTTCAAAACTGTTTAAAAATATCTGCAAACTAAGATGTTTTAATACAAAACACATTTTACATACCTTTCTTAATAACCACAAACAAAATCATGATATTCTTTAATTCTTTTTAAAATAATATTTGATTGTGGAATTTTAAACGTCAGATTTCAACTACATAGCATTATGTTGTGGCAACCGAATTGAAAATGAATTCGGTTATACCTACAGAATTCAGGAGAAATTCGGTTACAGCAACCGAATTGACGCCAAATGCGGTCGTTGCAACCGAAATAAGTCTAGATTCGGTTATTGTGACCGAATTGCTACCAAATTCGACAGTTAAAACCGAATTGGTGTCAAATTCTGTTACTACAACCGAATTGAAGCCAAATTCGGTTACTCCAACCGAATTTGGTATCAATTTCTGTTGCTCCAACCGAAATTTTAGAAAATTTAGTTGACTGAACGAATATAATTGAAGATTCAGTTGTTACAACCGAATTTATTATGAAACGAGATTGCCACAACCAAAGTTCGGTTGTGGGGACTAAATTCGGTCGTAACAACCTCAATCCGGTTGTGACAACCTCAATTTGGTGGTAACAGCCGAATTTACGGTTGCTACAACCTCTTTTCAAGCAATTAGTTCTCTGAGTGTACTCTGGATTTCGACCAAAGTGGGATTCAAGTCTATCTACTCTGCATGATAAATCTGGGCACATCCTCGAAGACTGACTTTCCAATCTTAGACAAGATTTCCAATAAGGTCAAATACTTAGGTTGCCAAAAAGGTCAATACATAAAGTTAGTTTTCTAATATAGTCAATTCTTAAAATTTTCCACTATGGTCAAATACTTAGCAGTAATCTTGCAACGGGAACTGCTTTAGAAAGACTCCACTGAACGAAAAACCTTCGTCATGGGAATGAAAATGTTCATAACCCACACAGCCTTTGTTATCGAAAGTGAACTAAGGCACAGTTTCATTCCCGCTGCAGGAAATATGCTCAGTAAATTCACCTTGTTCATCACTGTGATAAAAGTTGCGGTTGTTGCGAATTGAATTTGCTTCATTACTGCAATGAATTTATTTCGCTGCACCAATGTAATTGTTTCATTTTTGCAATGAGTTTGACTCATTACAGCCATGAATTTATTTTACTGTTCCAATGAATTTTTTCATTGTTGTAGTGAATTTATTTCATTGCAAGGTAGAAACATTAACGAATATGTTTTATCCATGCGAGGAAGCGTTGTCTTTCAGTGCACCAAGAAAGCAGATTGGTAAAGGTTCATACATATTGATATATTTGCAGGAGAGGTATAGTCTCGTCAACAAATAGAGTTAATTTTTGCATTTTAATATACTAGATGTTCGTACTACAAGCTTTCAAGGTCTGATACATTTTTCTAAATGAAAAATGCTTAGTTTTTCATTGGAATAATAGATAAAGCACACTCACTGGCATGACTAGTTTCAAACCACGTGACAAGTTTCATCAGATGCCTACTTACTGTGCGCCTGAATTGATACCATTGCATAGATCACCAATCGTATATATATATCACTTTTATATGCAATTTGAATATATGAATTGGTATCGATCGAAAATCCCTCAATACCAACTAAACCGGAATGTCAATTATTCCAATAATGACAGAAAGCTTTTTTCCTCCATATTCTCTTTTCCTATTACATTCTCGCAGGGTTGCAATTGGTTTGAGGTTAGTTTATCTATAACACAAAGTTGCATTTCTGTGTGAGACAGTTTTTCGAATGACCGGCCATGATGATCTATCCTATAGTACCAATTCATGCACAGTAAGTAGGCATCTAAAGGTAAACTTGTCACGAAGTTCGAAACTAGTCATGCCAGTTAGTGTACTTTCCTGAATTATCTATTATTCCAACGAAAAGTCAAGCATTTTTCACTTAGAAAAATGTATCAGATCTTGAAAGCTTGTAGTACGAACTTCTAATCCTTTAAAATTCAAAACTAACGGAGATAAGGTCATTGTGAAAAATTCAAATTAGGTTCATGTTATTGTATTTTCATTGCCAACATAAATGTGGCGGAAGGCAGGTCCTGCCACCATGGCCTTCATTTTTCCTATTATGATGATGACTACGTTTCAGCCGCCCATTATGATTCAGACGCTGACCAGAATTCAGTATATCCAAACTAAATTTTATCCAATTATATGCACCAACTATCGCGGAATAAGCCATTTTTCCATCGCAAGCAAGGTCCTGTCGAGCGTAATGTGCGGAATACTAAACCCGTTTGTTGCAGACCTGATCGGGCCTATTCAGTGTGGCTTTAGGCTTGGAAAGTCAACTATCGACCAGATATTCACATTACGACAAATCCTCGAGAAAACCAACGAAAAACAAATCGGCAACTACCACCCCTTTGTAGATTTTAAGGATACCTTCGATAGGCCGATACAGGGAATATTATGCCAAACGATGTCGGAGCTTGGTATTCCTGCTAAGATAGTACACTTTTGTAGAATGAGACTGCCCGATACGAAATCCTAAGAAGAGGTTGGTAAAGATCTCACCGAACCATTTAGTGCGAGTCGAGGCCCCAGGCATAGCGACACCCTATCATGCGAACTCTTCAACACTGCAATGCTCGCGTATTCTGATGATTTAGATATCATTGGGCGAAATCTGCGAGAAGTTACTACAGTATTTTCGAAAATTGGGAAGGAATCAGCCAAAGTGGGTTTGGCAGTAAACGAGGACAAAACAAAATTAATGGTTTCGATTAGCAGAACATCCAACCAATTGGATCAAAGAGTGAACGTTGACAATCGTTATAACTTCGAGGTAGTGGACGATTTTTTTACCTCGGATCTGCCGTCAACAGAAACAATAACGTCAGCTTAGAAATCAAACGGAGAATTGTCCTTACAAACCGGTTATAGTTTGGGTTAAGCACGCAATTCAGGGATAAGACCCTCTCTCGAGAAAGCAAAATCCAATTATATCACACTCTCATAGAACTTGACTTGCTTTATGGTGCAGAATCCTGGATGAAGTTGCAGTGGGAGTCTTCGAGAGAAAATGCTCCGAAAAATATATGGTCCTATAATAGAGTATGGCGAGTATCGACGACGGATGGACCACGAGCTGCATAATTTATATCCCGACATCAATGTAGTTATACTCGTACGTATCAAATTAGCGCGTTTACGCTGGCTAAGCCATTTCAGTAGAATGGATCAAAATGAATCAGTGCGAAAGGTATTCGAAGAAGTACTCGAAGGACATCGACAAAAAGGACGACCAAGTCTTCGGTGGAACGACCAGGTGGAATATTACCAGCGAGAGCTTGGTGTTACCAACTGGAGGAGAAAAGCTCAACGTCGAGCCGATTGGAGAAGAGCCCTCATTTTGTAAAGGCTTTGACCATCCTGGATTGTTTGAGGGCACCTAAGTAAGCAAGTAAGTGTCAAAGGTTGCTGTTTAGTAACTTTGCAGTCAACGGTTTATTTTAGAAAACTTTGCTGCCAAAGGTTTCGTTCAGAAAACTTTGTTGCGACATTTTGTTGTAAAATATGTCGTTTAGATAACGTTGTTGCTAAAGGTTTCATTCACAAATCTGTATTGTCGAAGTCTGCCTTTAGAAATTTTCGTTGTCAAAGTTTACTTCTAAAAATTTGTGTCGTTTCTTATAGAAATTTTTGTTGTTAAACTTTCCTTATAAAATCTATATTTTCAGTGCAATTTTGTCGCTTCAAAAAGATTATTATAAAAATTTTCTATCATAAAACTTGATGTTCGAAAAATATTTAGGCACCAAAGAAAAACTTAACAACACTTCATTCATTTCATAAGCAATCTGACACCAACGGGTTTTTTGATGTGTTAACATCTATAGGCACGGGTAGGGCAATCTATCAATGTGAACACATGCAAACAACACAACTATAGTTGTACAACTATAGTCTCTGCCTGAAAATAAGTATGATGGTATTGATGCAGCGGCAGCGAAAAAACAAGCAGGTCGTCGTCGCCAAAGAGTATTGAATAGTATAGAGAACTCATGGTACGAATTGTATGACTCAAAAGCACTGGCGACATCTGGCGAATGATTTAAAACGTATTACTCTCTTTTTGTCATAACTTGGTCCATTCATAATTTTGATGTGAAACATTGATGCCTTTTGAAATATTTATACCTTATGTATTGTTTTATGTAATAAAATTGTCGGAATGGTGCATTTATAGTGAAATGTTATATAAAGAGAATAAGACTCGTTTATGCTCTTTTACTCAGACTTTCTACATGAGAGCGGGAAAAGAGTGCAATAAGTTCTCTATACTATTCAATACTTTTTGTCGTCGCTCTGTTTATGACAAAACAAAAACAATTATTTGAGTGAGCTAAATATTGCTTTATTTATTTTAACAATATTATATCTAATGTTAAAGCAGATGTGAGAAAAAAGAAAGTTCAATAGAGAAGAGCTTTCAGCACAAAAACTATTCCAATGTAATATTTACTAATGTGTTCATAGAAATCGAACAGGTACCGTGTAATACTCGCTCTGAATAGGCTGGATCAAGACCTGACTGAAGAGCCGCCGGAGCGCCTTGTTGTGCTCGTTCCGACGTGAATTTATCCGCTATAGCTGAAGGTAATGTGTGTGAGTCATCAACGTTGACCAAAGGACGCTTACAGCAATTGATCATTACACATTCGTCTCTGGAACCCATTTTGTTGATCTACTTGACAACGTGAAAATTGCAGACAGTTCAAAAGCTACTGCCTACAGTGCGTCAATCGCGTCTAAACTACGCTCACACTCTCTTGCACCTCAACAACTCAGTGGACGGTTTTCGGTAGAAATGTATAATGAAAGATGAGTCCAATTTTCATCTGAACGGATACGTAAATCAACAAGATTTGCGCATCTTTGGACACTAAGAATCTGTGTATAATTCACGAAGAATCATTAGATCCACTCAATGTAACAGCATGGTGCGCTATTTCCGCCGGAGGTTTCACCGGGCAATGCATTCCACAGTACGCCGTGGGTAAAACAGCTACTGTGATTGGTGAGGGGTACAGAACCATGAACAACTAGTTTATATTGCCACAAATTGAGTAGTTACTGGAGGACACATGGTTTCGAAAGAACGGTGCAACTGCTCACATAGTCCGCAGGACGATGGACATTTTGAAGAATGCATTTTCTGATCCCCTATTTCTCGATTTGGCCATTTGCACTTTCTGGCAAGATCGTCAAATTTCAGCGCTTCAGCGGCGATCGCAATCATGAAAAAATTACAAAAATCTCTGTATCTTGGAAACGGAGCGTCGAGCCGAAAAATTAATTCTTTATTGGTGGTTTCCAAGGGTTTTTCATAAAGTGTTCCAATTCATAGAGAAGAAATTCTCTTTTGATTAAGAAAATCCCTAAAATAAAATAATGGTTATAACCCGGAAACGGTGCGTCCCAATCGCAAAACTATTAATTTGTTTACATTTACAGGAAGGAGGCTTTACCCAATGGGTGTCTTTAATGTGGCATCACTTAAAAAAAAATCGCTAAAAGTAAAATTTCTCAAACAAAAAATCGCTAAAATGTCCTTATGCCTATTTCTCGGAAACGGAGCGTCAAATCGAAAAAATATCTAATTTTTGGGGGTTTTTCATAAAGTAGTTTAATTCGCATGGAAAAATTGTTTTTTATAAGAATCTCCTAAATAAAAAAATCGCTTAAACAAAAATATGTTATAACTCGGAAACGGTGCGTCCAATCGCATAAATAGTAAATTGTTTAAATCCTAAAAACTAAACTAAAATTTCTCGAATAAAAAATCTCTAAAACTAAAATTTCTCGAACAAAAAATCGCTAAAACGCCCTTATACCTGTATCTCGGAAACGCAGCGCCGAATCGAAAAAATATCCAATTGTTGGGGGGTTTTTAAGAAGTTTTCATAAAGTGAACCAATTCGTGTGGAAGAATGTTTCTCAAAAAATTGCGAAAATAAAAAAATCACTAAAATGAAAAAAGGCTATAACTCTAACCATAATGGCGTTTTAGCGATTTTTATTTGAAAAATTTTTGTATCGCGCTTTCTTTCAAAAAAACTGATGCCGTACATAAGATAACCATTGGTTAACGCCTCCTATAGATGTAAAGAATTTATTATTTTTTGGATTGGACTCACCCTTTCCGAGTTATAGCCATTATTTTATTTTAGAGATTTTCCTATTTTTGAAATTTTTTAAAAACAAATCTTCCATACGAATTGCAACCACTTTATATAACAAAGCAGTAGAAATCCGCAAAATCCGAGTTCTAACCATTTTTAATTTTAGCGATTTTATTATTTTGGCGATTTTTGTAAAAAAAAATATCTTCCATTCGAATTGAACGGACCACTCTATAAAAAGCCCTAAGAAATGTGAAATTTTTTTTTATTTTTTCGATTGGAAGCTCTATTTCCGTCATTTAGGCATAAGGGTGTTTTAGCGATTTAGCGATTTATTCTACAAAAATTAAAATTTTAGTGATTTTTAATGAAAAAAGTGATGCCGTATTAGAGACAACCATTGGTTATAACCTCCTAAGGAAGTAAACAATTTATTGTTTTTGCGATTGGACGAACCGTTTTCGAGCTATAGCCATTTATTTATTTTACCGATTTTCTTATCTTGTCGATTTTTGAAAAAAAAATTTCATACTAATTGAATCAGTTTATAAAAAAAACCCTTAGAAACAGACCACTAAAAATTAGACATTTTTCGATTCGACGCTCCGTTTCAGAGATATAGATATTTCTTCTAATTTTCTCATATTTTCGATGTAAAATGGGGAATGAGTAAAGGCCGACTAACCATTCCCTAAATTTTCTCGAATAAAAAATTGCTGAGTCGCCCTTATGTCTACATTTCCGAAACCTAACATTGAATCGAAAAAATATCTAGTTGTTGGGGGTTTAAGAGGTTTTCATAAAGTGTTCCAATTCGAATTTTTCTCAAAAAATTGCCAAAATAAAAAAATCGCTAAAATCCAAAAAAAAGAGCTATGACACTAATCATATGTTCAATTTCGCGATTTTTATTTGAAACATTTTTGCACTTTTGTAAAAAGTGTAGCCATATAAAATATATCCATTGGTTAAAGCCTCCCATTGAGTTAAATAATTTATCATTTTTGCGATTGGACGCAGCGTTTCCGAATTATAGCAATTATTTTATTTTAGCGATTTTCTTATTTTTGAGATTTTTTTAAAAAAAAAATCTTCCATACGAATTGGAACACTTTATGAAAACCTCTTAAACCCCCAACAACTAGATATTTTTTCGATTCGATGCTACGAAATGTGGAAAAAAAATTTATTTTTTCCAAAAATGAATTATGGCGTTTTAGCGATTTATTATCCGAAAAATTTAAATTTTAGCGATTTTTAACAAAAAAAAAATTAAAGGAATGGGTAAACTCCGACTAACCATTCTGCGTGTGTAATGGGTAATCGTGATAGATATTTCCCTATGGCTGTGGGTAGCTACTAATTATTTCCCCCATACCATTCGCTACCCATTCCTCCTGGAAATAATAATGGCTTACCTAGGACAACTCAGGGTAACCCATTACCCATGAAATACGAATCCTGAGAGAAATACTAAAAACAGTATGAAATTATGTCTTCTCATTTGAAGGATATAGAAAACAATATCGGAAACAACACGGAACCACCTGATATTTGGCATCTTGTTTTTAGGCACTATATCAGGCGGAGTCCTATTAACTTTCCCGATATTTCCAGGGTCATATTCGTGGTGACGTCTACTACTTTACATTGGATGCGATCCTAATTCCTATTTATACCATCGTTCCCGCCTCCCTATCATACACCGCGGTGTGTGAGTTTTAACACCAGAGCTGGTTTCTATGGGAATATTGAATTCAAAACCAAAACGGGGGTTTTTATTTTTATTCTAATTTTTCATCAATTTTTCAGCTATGTTTTTCGATTTTCTACAATTTCAGCTTCTCGACTTCTCGCATAGGTAGTGTTCAAAACAATCGTGAATACCACAATCTTGGGCACAAGTGTTCATTTTCTGCAGCTTTTGTGGCTAAATTGTCTGTAACAAATCAACAATGATCAATTGTGGCTTTTGGGTGTAAACACATTTTCAGCTAAAGCTGTAATCATTTACTTTGGCTCTGATTTTGTGGTCTTAGGGCAAATTATTGCGTACAATAAACGAACGTTAAAGGCCTAAATACATATGTGAGTGTTAGGTAGAAGGCTAAACAGTTAAGCTGTTGCTTTGGACTTCATTTAACCACATTTGCCATCATTCAATTGTATGGTAGTGATTTTCAAGTAGTCAGATTAAAGTTAATTTAAGTTGAATAACATAAATGAAACTTGTGGGTCAACACGCATTGAACCTTTGAACTTTAGTCGGCGCATTCGACTACAGTAGCCTTTGGGTCTAAACATTACTCTGCAATTACTTATTGTTAACAAATTTTGGGTAATACCTGATTTCTCAGAGGTTTCCATAATGGTGCCATAATCTTTATCAATAAGTTTACGTAGGATTATTCATTGTGGTCCATTGTAACCAAACAATGGACTTATCATCTTTGCGCCAAAGGCTGGAAGATGATGTTATTGTCTTTTGTTTTATTTTGATATCCAGTCCTTTTTCAGGTTTCATGCCAATCAAGGTCAGTAGTAGTGGTTGGTGGTACTGGCTGTTCTTCCACATTTGGCCGTAAGTCATGCAAAGGTATTCATAAGCCAAACGAAAATAATTTATAACCATTTGTTTGGTCAATACATGATGATACTGATCATTGGTCGGTGGTCATGTTTGGTCTATCTTCTTGTTGGTTAGCATTTGATTTCCTTCTTGTGCCAAGCCGAGATTGTCGTCTTTGTGAGACTACAGAGAAGAAGATTTTCGTGACAGGCGCTTTAGTCCTACCACAGTACAGGGAAATGTAGTTATTTAAAATCCAGTTTTCGGTTGGACAGTGGACAATTCATAAGGAGCATAAAAAACTAGTAAACATGTTAGTTAACACATGAAAATTGTTGGATTATAAATAAGGTTCGATATGAATTAGAAGTGGGACAGTACGAAACACTAACTATAGTGTATTTATACCTCTTCATTTGTCTTCATTAGATACATTTTATAACCGGCAATAGTTTTATTAGATGCAATATTGCAATCCCAATTAATTGACAGTTATAAAAAATCCGTGGAAATTATGAGACCTGTATGTGAAATCTTTTCTTGAAATGGGAGCCTGAAGTTGAAATCCAGCACTTCAAAGAAAAAAAGGGTTAGCTGACTGTTTACAATCTTATCTACTTAATTAGACGGCCTCAAATAATCCAGAGGGGTAAAAGGTCTTACAAAATGAGGATAGCATGTTTCTCTATCTGGCTTGGCTCCTCCAGTTGGTAACACCAAGCTCTCGCATACAATGTTCCACCTGGTATTTCCTACGAAGTCTTGGTCGTCCTATTTATCGATGTCCTTCGAGAACGTCTTCAAATACCTTTCGCACTGGTACATTCTGATCCATTCTACTGATAAACGCGCCATTTTGATACGAAAAACTACGTCGATGTCGGGAGGCAGATTATACTGCTCGTGGTTCATCCGTCGTCGATACTCGCCGTTTTCTTTTACAGGACCATATAGTTATCGGGGCACTTTAATCGTAAACAGGCTCCCAGTGATGTTTCGTCAGCATCCGATATGATCCTGGATTCTGCTCCATAAAGCAAGATAGGTTGTACGAAGTCTTACACGGTTGGATTTTCGTTTCTCGAAAGACGGCCTTATCTCTTTGGTACTTCCTTAGCCCGAAATATACAGGATTCTGCTCCATAAAGCAAGATAGGTTGTACGAGAACCTTACAGGGTTCGATTTTCGTTTCTCGAGAGAAGTTCTTATCTTTTGAGTACTTCCTTAGCCCGAAATAACACCGTGTGCAAGCACAATTCTCCGTTTGATTTCTAGGCGGACGCTCTTGCTTCTGTTCGCGACAGATCCGAGGTAAATAAATTCGTCCACTACCTCGAAATTATAACAGATATTAACGTTCACCCTTCCATCCAATCCGATGGTGGAAACCATTTATTTTGTCTTGTCCTCGTATACTGCCAAACAAACATTTGCTGATTCTTTCTCAATTCTCAAAAATACTGCAGTAACTTCTCGCTGATTTCACCCACTGATGTCTAAATTATCAACAAACGCAAGCAGCATATGACTTTTCGTACTGATACTTTTATTCGCATTGATTGCAGACTTTCCCACGATGATCTCAATTAATATGTTGAAGAGATCGCATGATAGGGTGTCGCCTTGCCTAAGGCCTAGCCTCGTACTAAATGGGGCGGTGAGATCTTTGCCAAGCTTAACTGACTATTTCGTGTCGGTCAGTCTATAAAGGAGTGTCAGCTTATCAGGAATTTCGAACTCCGACATAGCTTGGCACAGTTTTCCCCATATCGGGCTATCGAAGGAAGTCTTGTAATCTGCAAACAGGTTCGACGTAATGTGAATATCTAGTCGATAGTTGAGTTTCCAGTCCTAAAGCCACACTAATAAGGTTCGATCAGGTCTGCAACAAACGGCTTAATCTTTCGCACATTACGCTAGAGATAACCTTGTATGCGATGGAAAAAGGCTTATTCCACGATAGTTTGTGCATATACCCGGGTCGCCTTTTTTGAAAACCGGACACAGTATGTCAAGACTACAATCGTCGGGCATGATTTTTTATATGAGCTGAAGCATATACTTTTCCAACTCACAGCCGCTAGCCCTAAACAGTTCAGCAGGCGGTTCATTAGCGCCAACGGTGTTACTGTTCTTAAGCCAGGAATGTGCAGTTCCAACTTCGGTTAGGCTCGGAAGGGCCAGTCGACGCCATCGTCCCCTATGTGCTCACAACCCTCATCTATATTAAAGCATCCTGGGGCAAGTCAAGCAAAGGAGTTATATCTCCCTATTCCCAAAATATTCGGCACATCTGTGACAAAACTCCCGTTCTTGCCTCTACAAAAGGCGGCTTTAATCCATTTCTGTTGGTTTGGCTTCGTCATTTTAGGAATTTATTGGCCTCATTCTTCCTTCTGTAATATTAAGTTTTCCCACTCTGGCGATTTCACCCTAACCGTTTTTTCTTCTGAAATAAATGGGTTTCTTCGCTCCTCTTCTCTTAACACGACTCTTTTGCCGCTCGCATCGCAACTGACTGAATCATTGCCATACTCGCAGCGTTCTTTTCATCACTTGCCATGCGACAGTTTTAATCTTTCCATGGTTTCTCTTTAAGCGGTTACAAGTACGGGCTCTCCAGCAGTTCTCATTGAGTGAGATATGTACTTCCACTGCACTTCAGGGTCTTGAGTCGGGGGTGCGTTCTGCGTCAATAGCTGAGTCAACTTTCCCTCTGCTTAACCCTGTGGGAACCTTTGTGCAACAGGGTAGTAATCCGAATCGATATTAGCTCCTCGAATCACACGTACGTCCATTACTCTAGAAGAGTGCCTTCCATCAAATATCAGGTGATCAATTTGATGTTCCTCTGTTGATCAACGGACACCCAAGTAGCCTTATTGATGTATTTATATTGGAGTCTCGTACTACTGGCAACCATGTTTCCCGTTGCGGAAAAATTTAACATTCTCATACCGTTATCGAAAGTAGACTGAATTTACAGGTCCAAAGACACTTTCCCCGCCGACTTTAGCATAAAAGCACCTGAACAGTCTTATCAGATGTCCGATGTCGCAGTCTTTTGCCAACTACAAATCCGAAACCAAATTCATGCTTTTCTCATGTCAGCTGTAGTAGTACTGTTTACAATCACACCCATAGAAAAGATAAACGAATTTGCCGTCCCCGATCTTATAGGCAGACGCAACCACACTCGTTTTTATAATAATCGGACCAGAGGTTGTTACAACCACATTAGAGGTTGTTGCAAACACATTAGAAGTTGTTACAACCACACTACTTGTCAACGCATCCGAACTAGAGGTTATCGCAACGACAGTACAGGCTGTAACAACCTATTAGAAATTGTTTCAACCGAATTTTTGTTGTGGGGACTAAATTTAGACATGACAACCTCAAATCGGTTGTGCCAAATGTAATTTGCTGGTATCCGGCTAAGTTACACACACAGAAGGATAACGTAATTAACCGCAATCGAGTTTTGAGGATATCACAACCACATTAGATGACATTACATCTGAACCAGAGTTTGTCACAACCGAATTTAAGTTGTCAGTCGCGGTAAATTTATTTCGGTTGTGGAAAACGCAATTCTGTGGCAACAGCCGAATTTACAGTTGCGACAACCTCTTGTCAAACTATTAGTTCCGTAATTTCACCGAAAAAATGGATAACCGATTTAACCCCATCGAACTTAGGGGTTGTCACAACTGCCTTATATGCAATCACATGTCAACTAAACGATGACAGAACGGCATTGGAGGTTGTCAAACCCGCATTAGAGATTCTTACAACCGAATTGCAGTTGAGGGGATTAAATTCGGTCACGATAACCTTAATTCAGTTGTGGCAAATGCAGTTCGGTTGCTACAACATCTTGTTAAACTGTTAGTTCCGTAATTTCACCAACAAGGGGATACCCGAATAAATCGTAATCGAATTTGAATGTTATCACAACCACATTAGATGTCATTACATCAACTAGACTTTGTCAGAACCGCGTTAGAGGTTGTCAGAATCGTACTAGAAGTTCTCACAACCGAGTTTCAGTAGAGGGGACTAAATTCAGTCATGATAACCTTAATTCGCTTGTGGCAGATGCAATTCGGTGACAACAGCCGAATTTACGGTTGATACAACCACTTTGCAAATTATTAGTTCCGTAAGTTAACCAACATGGGGATACCCAAATTATCCGTAATCGGATTTCTGTTGTCACAACCAGAGTAGATGTCATAAAATCTGAATTCGAGGTTGCCACAACCGCACTATAGGTTGTCACAATCGCTTTAGAGGCTGCTTCAAACGAATTTCAGTTGTGGAGACAAAATTCAGTCGTGACAACGTCAATTCAGTTGTGTCATATGCAATTATGTGGCAGCGAATTTAGGGTTGCTATAAGCTTTTTTCAAACTATTAGTTCCGCAGGTTCACCAAGAGAAGGATAACCGATTAAACCGTACTCGAATTTAGAGGTTATCACAACTACCTTAGATATCATCACATTCGAACTAAACGTTGTCACAACCGCATTGGAGGTTGTCAGAACCGAACTAGAGGTTCTCACAACCGAATTTCAGTTGTGGGGACAAAAGTCAGTCGCGACAACCTCAATTCGTTTGCAGCAACTTCAATTCGGTGGCACCAACCGAATTTATGGTTGCTACAACCTCTTTTCAAACTATTAGTTCCGTGAGAGCAGATATGATAACTATCTGTTGTTTACCCTTGTCCCACTGTCACAAAATCTCTTTGCCCAACTTATAGTAGTTAAGCTGTTTGGTAAGTATGTTAAAGAGGCTAATCTTAGCACACACGTATTCAGCAAGTTCTTTTTGATGACTGATGTGTGTGATTCTTCAGGATCTTAAAAATGTACGTCTTTGTTTTCTTTTTGATCTGTTACAAATGACAAAACGTGCCCCAACTGGGTGGCAGCACAAATGTGATGGAACAACGACGGATAAAATGACGGACGTACCGTAACTAGCGTTCAACTAGGGACTTTGGGATTTAATCTACAGAATATCTACTTGGTCGGAAAAGGAAAATTAATTTTCTTTTTACAGAAAGAAGTCTTTTTAATTAACTTTTTAAAAGGAGAAACTAAATCGGTTGTTGGACTACAGCATACATATGTATGTATCCTCCAGTTGGGGATGGCAGTGATGTGTTATGTAAAGTATTCAGCTCTTGGCTATAGAAAGACATCGAAAATGATCTGATCTTGGATTAACAACTGCCACAGTATGCAGTGGCAAAACAATGCCATTGCATACCATTTCCATTAACCAGATCACACCTTTTTGAATTGGAAATACGACACAAAATACAATTATTTCACACAGCCAGCTTAATTAAAAGTTGCATTTATGGTCAAGTTTGCAATAGCACGATTGGCAAAACATTGGTAATTGCCATCAAATGTCTTGCCATATGACTTTGCATCACCACCATCACCGCCAGCATCACCATCAGCATCGCCATCGTCATCTCACCATCCAGTCACATCACTTAACAAATCTATTACTATTACACTTGTGCTGCTTTGCAGGCAGTCAGTCCCATGAAAATGCTAACGGAAATGCTACGTCAACCAAAAGATGCAGTTTGGCAGTTAAGGCTTTAAAGCCAATTTGAAACATCTCTAAATGCATATCAGAACATGGCTAAAATGCTTGAAAACTAATAACGACTAAGGCGGCTTAGTATCTATTCGAAAAAGTAATCGAAATAAATCGGACATAATTGTTACACGCCAGCAACAGATGTGGCATAGCAGAGGAGATATGGCAGTCGTTGGAAAACATTGTCAGACATGACAAGCATATAGCAATTTGTCTATCATTTGATACTGCAACATAACGACACGGAATGACACAAAGATATTTGGTGACTTTTTTGTCAGTGTATTTTTGGGGTGAAAGCGTGTTTTTGTTTACCATGTGGAGGGTGTATGGAGATAAATCTACGTCAGTTCTGTGGAACCTTGCGCTAAATAGAATATCAGAGAGAGAAAACTATCCCACTATCCTAAGCGGCATTATACAGTGTATCTTACGGATTTTGAACACATTAACGGTAGAAAATTAACTAGGTGTAAGATAGAGGACTGCGCGTGAGTGCGTTTACACGTAGGATCACGCACGACAAATTTTTGACCTCTCACGATCACGCACGACCAAACATATTGTTAAACACTGTGAATATTATTCCAGACTTTTGAAACTTTTTGTGACTTATACCCATTGCCACAAAAGCAAACAATTTGTTTATAACAACCATACATGGGGAATATTAAGTATATGACAATTATAATTGGTATTTTAATTTAAATTACCGCTACCAATAAAAATGCAAAAAATTGTAATACATTTGGCAATTGTAATTATTTTCTTACCATTTCTTTTACATCTGGCAAGTTTGGTTTTCAATTATTGTGTACAGTGCAGGTTGATAAATTTGAAAGTACTACAAGGCAACACCTATCAAAGCCACAAACCTCTACAAATAAAATACTTTAAAAACAAACAAATTCTAAATATTTAAAAGCAATCCCATATTTCATTACAATTGGCTTCCGATTCCACAACCTGCATTTGCATTGCCTGAGCAAATGGAAATTTAAAATTTTTTATTTGCCATTGCAACAATTGTAATGGTTTTGCATTTGCATTAGATAAAGTAATGAAAATCTGATGCCAATTGTAATGAAATATGGGATTGCTTTTAAATATTTTGAATTTGTTTGACAGCTGCCAATTCAGATTTTAAAGTATTTTATATGTATAGGTTTGTGGCTTCGATAGGTCTTGCCTCGTAGTATTTTCAAATTCATAAACCTGTACTGTATACAATGTTTGAAACCGTAAGTGCCAATATGAAGGAAATGCTTTGAAAATAAGTACAATTGTCAATGGTATTGAAAGTTTTTTTGAATTTGCATTTGGACAGGAAATTCAAATTAAACAATAAACTATAAGCCATATAAATAATTTGCCCCATGTATGCTATCAAATCTATAACTCCATATGGCGGATCCATTTCGTTGCAATCAAATCTGAAACTAAAAATGTCGGCTACAATTTGGCGATGAAAAATTTACGCACTGGCCTCTATAGAATATCAGTTTTGATGGACCAGAGATGGACCAGACCAACTAACATGAATGGTAAACCTAAAAAATATGGCAAATCTGGGCGAACTTAATTTGGCAACCCTTTAAAATAAAGTTGTGCATTGTTCAAAAACTATAAATAATTTTAATACATTTTAGAATTCAGTGTGAGATTTGAATAAGAAAATATTATTTATTTTCCTTAGGAAAATAAGAACAAATATCGATATGCCTGACTAATTATTATTTTGACTTTCCAAAATTTTTTTGGCACCACTACGTCTAAACTTTTTGCATAGAGTCCAAAAACTAATTTAGGTTCGCTTAGAGTTGCCATACTTTTTTAGGGCCACCATTTATTCTGGTTGGCAACCCAAGACCAAAAAATTGGACATTTTTTCGATGCCAGTCGATGAGTTTTATCTCCTATATGCATTTTTCAATGGACCTGTTAAAATAATGCCCTATATACCTATTATTCCCCAAGGGGACCACATAAGAAAATATTCTTCGGCATATTGTAGCCGCCATTTTGAGTTTTATATAGACACCACCGAAATGGATTCAGCGACTTCATAACGAATAACTTGAAAAATTCCTCTCACGCAAATACGAGAGACACTCATCTATAGCCGAGACACTCAGCTATAGCCGAGACACTCAGCTATAGCCGAGACACTCAGCTATAGCCGAGACATTCAGCTATAGCCGTAACACTCAGCTACGAGGGCTGCTATTTATAATCCGGATCCTGACAGTACTAGTATCGCCAGAAGAAAACTTAAACTTCCATTGGAAAGTTTGACATATTTACCATAAACATAAATAGAACATTTTCACTTACGAGCACTATTGGCTGTATTTACATGTGTTGAAAAATGCATTCCGCTCAAAATGTGGAATTAAGCCGTGACAATTTTCGTGCGATGATTTTTTACGATTTTCGGCTTGAATTATCTGGACAAGAGTGTCTCAATCAACTTGTTTTGACTTTTGGCGATGAAGTACCATCAAAATCCACTGTAAATCGCAGGCACCAGGAGTTCAGTCTCGGACACCGTTCGCTCCAGGATGAATTTCGTGAAGGTGGTCCAAAATCGGGTGCATCGACGCAGTGGGTGAACTGATAAAGCAAGACCGACATGTGATGTACCATGAGATTAAGGCTTCCTTGGGCATTAGTGTCACTAGTAGCAAGAAGATATTGCATGTTCATTTGGCCGTGAAAAAGATTAGTTCTCTTTGTATCCCACATAATTTGACGAAGACTGCCAAAGAGGCTCGTGTCGGTTGGAGCAAAGAAATGTTGAAAAAATACAACTGCGGTAGCTCAAAACCAGTGTATAACATCGTCACAGGTGACGAATCATGGATCTATGCACATGAGCCCGAAACAAAACAGCAATCGACCGTATGGGTTTGCAATACGAGCTAAATTCAACAAAAGTTGTTCATGGAAGAAGCACGTCGAAGCAAATGATCGCAGATTTTCGGTATAACCGGCCATGTGGCCACAGTGTCTTCAGTGGAATGTAGGGCGGTCAATTCCGAGTGGTATACGATACCTCCATCCGTTTGCCAACAGTATTGGAATAAATAAGGAAAAACAACAAAAGAAGACGAATCATTTTGCATCAGCATAATGCGAGCTCTCTCACATCAGCTGAAACAATGGTATATTTGAGCAATCAACATGTCGAATTGATCCGGCCTACAGCCCTGACTTGGCAGCCAATGACTTCTTTTTACTGTGCAGTCAACGTTTTTCGACGCCCGAAGCAGCTGTTGAAGTCTTCAAAACCATGCTTTGTAGGTGTCTCAATCGGAGTGGAAAAGTGTTCCGAAAATTGGCGCATGGAAAAGTGTACTGATCTTCAGGAAGAATATTTTGAAAAACAATAAAGCCCTTTGCAATGATAAATGATTGTTTTTTTATTGCTGGACCCCAAATATAAATAGCAACCCTACCACACCGACCTCACCACGAAGAGCGTAAAATTCCCAATGCAAACATATAAAATATTCCATTCCATTCAAACATATAGCAAACATATATAAGTAGCTAATTGGATAATTACCATAATTGAGAAACTAAACTCATCATGGAGATAACTGTAGCAAGCTATGTCGGAGCTTGGTTGTATTTCTAAGCTAACAATCCTTTGTAGAATGACACTGACCGTCACGAAATCCTCAGTTAATATAGGAAAAAATCTCACCGAACCAGTTAGTACCAGGCGAGGCTTCAGGCACGGCAACACCATATCATGCGATCTCTTTAACATACTAATTGAAATGGAATCGTGAGAAAAGCTGCAGTCAACACGAATAAAACTATCAGCAGCAAAAGTCACATGCTGCTCGCGTCTGCTGACGATATAGACCTTATTGGCTGAAATCTGCGAGAATTTTCTCCAGTATTTTCGAGAATTGAGAACGAATCAGCAAAAGTGGGTTTGGCAATAAACGAGGAATGGATAAAATTAATGGTTTCGACAAGCAGAACATCCACACGATTGGATAAAAGGGTGAACGTTGATAACCGTTATAATTTCCAAGTACTGGTCTAATTTATTTACCTCGGATCTGTAGTGAACAGGAGCAATAACGTCAGCCTAGAAATCAAACAGGTGTTATTTCGGGCTAAGTAAACACTTCAGAGATAAGACCCTCTCCAGAGAAACGAAGATCCAACTATATCAGACTCTCATACAACTTGTCTTGCTTTATTAATTTCTTAACTGACGTTGATATTTCGTGTATAAAACCAAAAAAAAACTAACCAAATTATTACTTTTTCCTATTTCTATTCCTAAGCTATTCAACATGATATTGCCCGTTGTACTAGAACTTGCATTTTCCCAAGAATCGAATGCGTGAATAAACCACTCTAATCAACAATAGGATTAGTTATCCTTAAACCATGTGCAGCAATAAATTCTTGCCGCGATTTAACTTCAATTTTGCTCTCATAGTTAACCACGGACTCGAAGCCGACGTCAACGCACAATGATGATGCCACGCAATAAATTAGATATTACAACACTGAGGCTGGTACGAACCTTACACAGATGTTCCACGAACTTTCCAACAAAGTCTCTGTAACTATCTAAGATACATTTAAAATACACGTTAGTTAAAGAAATATGTATAGAACTGAACTATGAACCTAATAAGCTGTAAATATTCTTGGCATTGTGTGAGACCAAAGACAATCTGGTAAATTATAAAATATTGTAAAAAGTCATGCCCAATGCTAAGCGGTTTCTATAGACAATATAAATGTATTCAACAACAAACTGAATTTTGGCCAGAAAAGAGAAGAAAGACACCAAAGTTCCCAGAATTTATGAATGAACTTAAGGAAATATGAGATGGGGAATAAAGAATATACACATGTATAATACTCGCATCGTTGGGGATGAGCATTTGCAACCATATGGTTTTCCTCAAGATGTAAAGACATGTGATCACATGGTACGAAGTTACCAGTTAAAGCACCAAAAACTATATTAAGAAAAACATGCAAGTCAAGGAAATTGTTGTCGGCCAACTCTTAAAAACAAATATGTATATATGTATATTAGTTATGATTTCTAGTTGAAAATTCGTCAGTTGAGTAGAATATTTACCTATTAAGGAATTCGCAACTTCGGAATTCTATGATTATTTTCAAATATATTATTTTTAACTCTTTGTCAACTTTCCAGTTACCACCTTAGTACATACATAATCAGCAAATGTTCTTCAAACCTCTCATATAATTCTTCTAATTCAACATTTTGCCACCCATTTTTGTGTTTTCCTAAAATGCATTTGCAATCAGATCAGTTTAAAAAAACTCAATTCTATTTGTTATTCCCAATTCATTTACGATAATGTCATTTGGTGTTGCTCTCATTGCTGTCACTCCCATTGTTTGGACACACAAAAGGTGGGCTGTAATATTTACACATTTCATTTGGCACATGTGTACATGTGTTGAAGTGGTTGTGGCAGCACTCACTGTTGTTCTTCGCAAACTAAAGACTTAAGCAACAAACTTGATAGTGAAGTGCAATTCCATCCTACAGCCAAACAGAACATGTTGTATGTTCGTTACAAGTTTGGATTTACGAAATTGCTTTACATTTATTAAAAATCAATGGATTACAGTTAAGCAAATTTTGTACATGACACATGCAGTAGGTGGGCTGGCTGGTCTCAGAAACATTTCTCAATTTCTCGTATATAAAATCAAATTTCTCTTATATTGCTATAAGCGTTTTTCCCCTCGTTGCTGTTGTTTCTTTTTTTTTCTTTCAATTTCCATATCCGTAAAGTCATTGTAATGGTCTGATTAATTTCATGGCTTCTTTACTTTACTTGTGCTGGTTGTTTCTTCATCTTTCTTAATATTTTGTTAATTTCATTAGTAAACGTTCTACAAAACCTCAATTCATGCAATTTTCCTTAATTTTGTTTGCGTTTAATTAACATAAATTTTCAATTTCTATTGTTAGTTAATGATAAGATTTGTTTAAAAATAAAACTAAAAGTGTTAGATGGTAAAGATTTTCGGCTTTCTTTTATTTAAATGTACAACAATTGTATTTCTGTACATGGATGATCAGTGAAAGTTTTACAAGACGTCATTGTAAAGCATTATTGGTATAGGTCAAAGGTTTGCACGTTGGTATAGGTTCGGAAATCCTTAACATTTTCTATTCGTCAGTTACACTAAAAAATTAAAACGGCGAATTTTATAAGCGGAAAAGTATAAGTGAAGACAATATATATATTTATGTTTCACATCCTCTGTTAACAATGAAAAACTAAAAAAAAAATGTTGTACACATAGGCCTTTAAGGCCTTAAAGCTTGGCCAGGCTTGGTAAGGTAAAAAAGGTCAAGGTTATGTAAGCTATCTAAAGCAGTCGATGACCGCCTTAGTTAGACTTTTTATTCCATTCATCCACGTGCTAAAGGGATAAAACTCTATCCCCACCGGAGAGCCATTCACTGTGTTCCAAGATGATTAAGATCCTGTCGATGTCAAAGATGTAGGATACCATAGTAACAATCATTCTGTTTACACGTGCAGAAAATTCAGTGAATTCTACCTCTTACCCATCGTTACAGCTCCTCGTTACGACCTTAAGTTTCGCCACACGTCTAGAGAAAACCCACGAAAAAAAAATCGACACCTACCATTCTCTTTTTGTAGATTATAAGGCTGCCTTCGATAGCCCGACACGGGAAAACTGTTCCGAGGTGTTTCGGAGCTTGGTATTCCTGCTAAGCTGACCCGCCTTTGTAGAATGACACTGACCGACACGAAATGCTCAGTAAAGATTGAAAATCATCACACCGAAACATTTAGTACAAGGCGAGGCCTCAGACAGTTCGACGCCCAATCATGCGATCTCTTCAACATATTAATTGAGATCATTGTGAGAAAAGCTGCGGTCAACACGAATAACACTATCATAAGCAAAATTCACCAGCTGCTCGCGTATGCTGATGACTTAGAAATCATTGGGCGAAATCTTCTAGAAGCTACTGCAGAATTTTCGAGATATAAAAAGGAATTAGCAAAAGTGGGATTGGCAGTAAACGAGAACAAGATACAATACGTGGTTCCGACAGGCAGAACATCCACTCGATTCGACGAGAAGGTGTATGTTGATAACCGGTATAATTTCGAGGTAGAGGACAAATTTATTTACCTAACAGAAGCAACAACGTTAGCCTGGAAATCAAAAGGAGACTTGAGCTTGCAAAGAGGTGTTATTTGGGGCTATGCAAGCACTTTAGAGACAAGACCATCCCTCGAGAAACGCAGATCCAACTATATTAGACTATCCTTCAGCCTATCTTGCATTATGGCGCAGAATAACGCATGCAGATGAAACATCACTGCGAGTCTTCGAGAGAAAAATGCTCCGAAAAATATATTCTCCTATAATAGAAAAAGGGTGAGTATCGATGATGGATGAACCACGAGCTGTACAATCCGTATCCCGACAGCGACGTAGTTATTCGTAACAAAATAACGCGTTTATGTTGGCTAGGTCTTATTAGTAGAATGGATCAGACTGAACCATTGCAAAAGTTATTCGAAGACGTACTCGGAGGACCTCATAAAATAGGACTAACCAGACTTCCCCGGAAAGACCAGGTGGAATATTGCTTGCGAGAGCTTGGTGTTACCAACTAGAGGAGAAAAAATGAGGATCGAGACGGTTAAAGAAACATGATATCCTCATTTTGTATGGCCCTTTACCCCTCTGGGTTGATTGAGGCCCTTAAGTAAGTTAGTAAGCATGTCTACTAATCAGACAGTGGCTCGTCAAAACTGTTACTTTGGTTCTGGCTACAAGCGAAAATAGCCGCTATTCCTACCGGAGAACCATTTGCTTTACTTCAAAATGCTCAGTCATTAAAGAAGTAAGATCCCATAGTGGGCATCTATTGCTAGATACGTTCAGATAACAAGTTCATTGGATTCTACCTGTTACTCATGATTACAACCTCTACAGTAGTAATTTGCCCCGATTTTGTGTCTCGCCGCATGTCTACTAATCAGACCGTGTATCATCAAAACGTATATCTTGGGTTTGGCTATAAGCATAGAGCAATAGATAAGAGTCGCTACTCCTCTCTTTACGTTGCCTCAATGACAACGAGGTAGTATGCCGTTTCATTGAGTTTGAGTTACTGTTGTATATTTCTATTTGGTTGGGCAAAAGGGAATGCGTCTTTAGTTCGATGCAAGTAACATTAACCATAATTTAGCTATTATTAGTATCAATCAAGCACTATGTAAACTTAGTTTGCGGCATGGTTTGGTTATGGTTGCTTGTCGCTCTCTCGTATACCTACTCGGTTTTTTATCAAATTCTTACTTCATAGTCGATTATAATTGACAAGCGAGATTAAGCGCTAACCCCACTAGAGAAACATTTACTTTGTTCCAATAAACTCAACATCATGTTGGCAACTAAGTGAGATAATCCTCCCCTTAGATTCCTAAAGAAATAGGATCCCATAGTAGATATTTTCCTACCGGATGTTATGTGGATTCTTCCTCTTTTGCAACATTTCAGCTTAAACAGACGTAATTCGCCCTGATCTAAAGTCTTGCCGCATGCCTACCAATCACATAGTGTCGCATCATAACTGCCAGAAGTATTAATGCCTTGGGCCTGGCTGTAGACAGAAGGTTAAGGAATCCTCCTCCTATTTAATATCGATCAGATTTGTCTTGTCATATAGAATCGTTCTCGCAAGATATACTGAAAACTTCCCAATATGTTCTGATTCCAGTGTAACCTATAAGGTAGTCAACCATAATATCTAGCCTACAATACCCCGAAATGTCACTGCACCCAGGCACCGATATATGGTGAATATCGTACTGCTAGATAATATTGTCAAGAGATATGCGGCAGACCTTGGCAGATGTTGAGTTCAGGTACACTGATTCCAAGGACTTGATAAGTTTTTAGGCGGACTCAAAAGACATTTACCCTCAAACTTGCTGAACTGATATGCCACCGCCAAATAGTCACCTATGAAAAGGAAATGTTTCCAACCGATGAAATCTACAATATTAATTCTGCTATTAACAACGAATTGTAGTTGTCACGACTTAATTTAGACACCAAAACTGAAATTCTGTTGAAACAAACTCAATTCATATCTGATTCTATTGTGACATCTAAATTTCCTCTCATATTCGTTCCATAAACTATATCTCCTATAATTTCGATTGCAACAACTGAATTTGGAATCATTTCGTTTGCAACAACCGAATTTGGTACCACTTTCATTACAATTTGCAATTTGTAAAGAGTGACGACGTTGATGCAACCGAATTTCTCATGAATTCTATTGGTATAACCAAATATGTATAAAAGCAACTAGAGATGGACACGCATTTGCTCAGGCAATGCAAATGCAGGTTGTGGAATCATATGCCAATTGTAATGAAATATGGGAATGATTTTGATTATTTTGAATTGGTTTGACTGCTGGCAATTCGGTTTTTAAAGTATTTTATATGTATAGGTTTGTGGCTTCGATAGGTCTTGCCTCGTAGTATTTTCAAATTCATAAACCTGTACTGTATAAAATATTTGAAAACCAAAAGTGTCAGATATGAAGGAAATGCTTTGAAAATACCATAGAATAACACATACTATAGAAGAACTTATTCTCTCATCTGACGTTTCATTTCACACTCTCTCGATAGGTCTGTGGAAATGAGAGCAAATTAAATTTAAAATTTACATACACCAGGTGGAGTTACAAAATATGTTCACTTAACTATTTCCTGTCGTTTTGGTGTAGAACTGAAAAATTTAAATGTATTTTGCACTTTTTTGTTGACTTTTAACGTTGGTATTCATTTGTATTGTATTTAACACAACTAGTTTGCCACAAAAACACGAAATTCGGGTGTAGTTCCTTTGCGGATCGCTGTATACTATTGCCACCATCTGGTATTATTGAACCCATATTTTCCACCCTCCACTGTGTAATTTCCATCGTACCTATGACGTTTAATTTATTGAGCGAATAAAAACTTCTATAGTATGTGTTATTCTATGGAAAATACGTACAATTGCCAAAGGTGATGACATTTTTTGGAATTTACAATTGTGGAGGTAATTCAAATTAAACTACGAATTATAACTGTCATATAATTAATTTGCCCCATGTATGGATTTGGTGTACCACGTATATAAACACCTTTGGGTATGCGAAGGTTGAGATGATCGCAAACCTGGTGTAGTGCACACGTGGCAACTCGATTTCGATGTGCATTCGGTATGAGTAGTTCATCTTCCGGGAGGACAGTTCAGAATTGGTACGAAATGCTTAGATTGGCTGTCGAATAATAGGTAACTACAATAGAATAGTCACTGTCAGTGAGTGAAAACTGGAAAACGCACAGCTCAGTGATTGTGAGAAGCTCTCCCTGTCCCTCTATGGGATGTAATGGGAAACGATTTATTTATTTATTTAATAGAATAGTCAGCCAAAGCTACTAACTGCATTTGCCACCTAATGCAAATATAGCATCTGTCTTGAAAAAGGCGGGCTTAACCAAATACCTTAGGCTTTAAAGAACTAGTTTACAGGCAAACATTATGACAAGGGAACGAATAATAGCCCAAGGCATCATTAGTTTTTTGAGTTACAATTTCGGTTTCATACTAGTTTTTTTTATTTTGACCAATTTTTTTTTAATTTTGACAGCCACTAAGATCTGTTTGGTTGGTTGTACCGGTAAACTTTCTTCAACAAAGTTGTTGCAAACGTTTTGGGCTTCAGTGAGCGGCTAATGACGGAGCTACCCATTAATAAAACTGCTGATTTGAGGTTTTCCTGCCATGGCACTTGCCAACTGTCGAATATATATATTTGTGGTGAATTTGACAAGAGCCAAGTGCGCCACAAAAAAATGCCAGTTCTTGTTATCAACAATTACAATGACACACTAGTGATGCACAGAATCTGTGCATGAACCAACAGTACCGGGGATTTGAACAACCAAAAGACGGGTCCAAATGAACCGAAAACGGTTCTTTACGGACTGAAAAACGGTTTCAAAATAAGTTAAATTGATTACAAAAAGACCGAAAGATGGTTCTACAGGAACTGAAGAACCGGTCATAAGTCGGTTCCTGAATAAGAGGACTCGTTTCCAAAGGAACCAAAAGTATTATCCTTTGGGTGAGGGTACGAAAATGAGTAGTTTTATCAAATTTCATATTCTTGGAATAAGATATATCACCTCAGCCTCTTGGCACAGCAATTTTCCGTGAACCAGAACAGATCTCAATCTGCGGTTCTTTTCGGAACTGGACTCGACAGAAAATGTGTATTTTTTTCCAATGTTATATTCTTATAATAAAATATTTAACTTAAGCCTCTTTGGGTCAACAATTTGCTGAGAACCGGAACCGGACCAACTACTCGGTTCTTATTAGAACCGGACTCGACTGAACCGGTTCACAAGATACGCGGAACCACACATCACTAACTGCTACTACCGTGATATTTGAACCACGCGGATAACCAAACCTGTCTTTATGTATTTTGGGAGCAAAGATATAAATGCGAATTAACACTCATTATATTTGGTAGTTGACGCTCCTAGGTATAGTATCGAATGCAGGGTCGCCAGAGTTCATGTATTTATCTCTGATTGTATTTATGAATGGGTGTGGTTGATATTTTTGTTTACATACAAGTTGTGTTGTCACATTACAAAATCTCCACATCGTTGACTGTTTGCTGGTCACTTACAAAAGACCTGCAACTGCATTCTTGGATCCTGCAGGTTAGGCCATTTAGAAACTTCTAATGCTTCTTGGAAACTAAAAAAAACACAAATCAGTTGCTGTGAAATGATTTTTCGTTTATGTTGAAATTTGTTTTTTGAAATGGTCAGAATGTACTAATTTTAAATCAAGTAAATGGTTACCGAGAGAGCGAATGGAGCAATGTGCTCCCTTTCCGAATGCTCCATTACTTTTCATAGGGTGTCGGGCTGTTCATATCGAGAATTGTCTTTCAAGGCTTTCAGGGTCCTTGGGTTGTTGATATAAACTTTGGACTTAAAATAACTATATAACTATTAAATTGTCCATCCTGCATGTATCAACATCTGCAGATATGTGAAGAAATTGTTATGCCAGAATTCGCAACCCTTGTTACTGTCAAATCCAAATAATTATGAGTCACCTTGTGCGACCAGCTGTTTTCGTATCAGCTCTCGCAATACATGCTTTTGGCCCATCTGTTTGCATGATATAAAAAAGGGTAACACGTGGGACAAATAGCTGTGTTGTGTCAATCATAGACGCAAAATAAAGAAGAGTCGCTTAACATGTACTGGAGAATGTTCTTGTGAAGTATGAGTACTAGAATCCGTGTTGATGTCTTGATAATCCATTTTGTTGTCCTACGAGATCTTACTGATATACAGCGAGTATTTTTGTTATCCTACGACACCTTGCTGACAACCTGCGAATCCGTGCTGTTATTCTGGAGAACCAAGAGAGTGTCCCGTCTAAGGTCACTAATACTCTGCGAGTCCTTGCTGATGCCAATGGAGATCTTTCTGTTATGCTGACAGTCAAGATAATAGAAAAGTCTCGCAGAGTGCCATGTGAGGTCAGTCTATACCTTGCGAGTCCTTGATGTTATGCTGTGAACCAAAATAGTGTGCCATGTGGTGTAACTCTATGCCTTGCGAGCCATTGCTGTCATCCTGGAGAACCAAGAGAGTGAGTCGCTCGATTTCATTCTATATCTTGCGAGTCCTTGCTAATGTCCTGGTAGTTCTTTCTGTTATCCTCTGAGACAACAGTGTGCCGATTTAGGTCACTCTATACCTTACGAGTCGTTGTTGTAATCCTGGAGAACCAGGAGAGTGTTCCGGCTGAGGTGAATCTATATTTTGCGAGTTCTTGCTGTTATCCTGCGAACGAAGTCAGTGTGTCGTGTGAGGTCGCTTCATATTCTGCGAGTTCTTGTTGTTATCCTGGAGAACCAATATAATGTTCCGGGTGAGGTAAGGCTACATCATGCAAGTCCCTGCTGTTAGCCTGTGAACCAAGAGAGTGTACCATGTGCTACATCATGCAAGTCCTTGCTGTTAGCCTGTGAACCAATAGAGTATACCATGTGAGGTCACTCTATGTCTTGCGAGGCTTTGCGTCATCCTAGAGATTCAAGAGAATGAGTCGTACGAATTCATTCTTTATCTCGATGTTATGTAAGTCAAGAGAGTGTGCCGATTGAATTCACTCCATATTCTGCAAAACCTTGTCGTTATCCTGGAATCACAAGAGAGTGTTTCGGGTGAGGTGAATCCGTATTTTACGAGTTCTTGTGGTTATCCTGTGAACCAAGAGAGATGATATCAAGTTAGTATCCAGTGAGCCAAGAGATTGTGCTATTTGAGGTCAACCCATATCACGCGAGTTCTTGCCTGGATAACCAAAATAGTGTGGCGCATAAGGTAACTCTGAGAGATTTCGCTCCCAACTCCTTGCGGACTACTGCTCATTTTTTTATAAACTGCAGAAACTATAGACACTGCGGCGTGAGGCCACTTCTTTGGCCTGTTGTATCGTAGGAGCGGGATCTTATTATGAACATTTGTAGGTCAGCGATGGTGCAATGGTAGTGTGGGCGGCTATTGCATATGAGATTTATGGTCCGACCATTTACATTTCTTTCGGCTGCGGTCACCTCGCTTAGTGACGGTGACACTATCGATTATTTAGACATGAAAAGACTTCTCAAAATACCGTTCACAGCCTGCGTAAGACTGTAGATGACCATCAGTGAGTGTAAAGCTCTCTCCAATCTGCTCTCTCGTTGTGAGAAGCTCTCTCCAATCCCTTCATGGGATGTAATTGGAAACGATTTATTTTGTCACTGCTTCTATGGGTTACCTGAAAATCGAGTGTATATCTTTAAGATAAATAAACATAAAACCAACCATAATATCATGTTGCACTCCCACTCAGTGAAACATAATAAATATCTGTCACGTTTTCTGGCCGCTGCGAGCTTATTCCAGCAACCAGACGAATCTCGTGGTCACACATTTTGGACCACAATCTTATAAAGTCATTATACTATTTCGACATTATTTATAAAGACTTATGACAGATTTGGGTGACGATTTATCACACAAATATCGTCTCTAAAACCTCTAACAATAAGGCGTGAATTAGGCGCTTTAACTATAGCTTAACCTCTTTATAGCCATCATAGTATTTCTAAAATTTACTCATAAAAATTTTGGATCTGCAAAGATTTTAAATTTTAGGATTTAATTAATTTTAAGATTTAATAAAGTTAACCTATTTAAATATATTTTCTAAATTTAAACAGTTTATACTTTAAATACAAATTATATTAAGTAAATTGTGCTAAATACTACAACGTAATTTCTTGACTAAGAATGTCGCTGTGCCGCATGACTTCTACTCACAATCAAGTTTGTCGCTTAAGTCTTTTGTTTTTCACTATTTGCTCAATTTCCTTTACATGTCTCGCCTTCCTTTTTGTTGCTGTTAATTATAAAAAATTCTTATTTAAATCATGCAAGACTCTTCTAAGTCTCTCCACAGTCAGTTTTTTCTTATCTGGAAAACATGTAACTGCAACATGCCATGTTATGGTTGCCATAGGCAGAACCTGTTCCATTGGCCACTGCAGACATAACCTAAAGTTTTAATTGGTCCATATTAAATGTCCTAAACGAAATCTACATACAAGTATAAAATACGATGGATCTCATAAACTAAATGCATTTCGTGTGTAATACAAAATGACATAAAAATATATTTATATCTGCTTATACCGTTGAGCTTTCTCCAAATAGTTTCCATTGCGTTTAGACATTTTACATAATGAATTAAACTTGCAAGCGATTGCTGCAAGTTTTTCTTACATATTCTAAAGTTTGATTCACATACATACAGATGTATATAACGAATTGCAATTTATACATAAGTATTTGTTCATATGGCCATTTGCGAATCTACAGTTTGTAACTCGTTTTGGGGGGTTGTGACTCGAAAGTCTCATGTTCGCCGGATGGGATAATCTTCACAGCGTCGTAATGCTAATGATGATTGTAATGATGATATAAAGTAGCAAACCTGTCTAATTCTTTGGCGATTCAACAAATCCGGTCAGTTTAACTTTTAGTTTGGGGTTAGTGTGATATAAAGATTACGTTTTTCTGGCTGTATACAAATCCTATGATATTTAAGAATTTGCTCACAGTTTGTATGATCAGTTTAATGTTAGATTAATACATATTACTGTTGGCATAAATACGAACAATTTGGAATGATGTGATGGAACTGAATTTCGTGTTTTAGCTATGAGAAGTCTTGGGTAAGTATCATTCCTTAAGTCTTGGGAAAGTATCCATACAGCCTAGAATTCTAAACAGAATACGTCTCCAATTTGTTTAAACTTCAACTTTAACATAAATTAAAAGACATGCCAGGCCAAACCCTAAAACCATTTTAACAGTGCCCATTCGTGATACCAAATAATGTACATGACCCTTTTAAGTCTGATAACTGCATTGTTATACTTCAGACTAGGACATGTTTCTAAACCTAACTTCCAATAACTGATCTTATACATAGTTATAGATGACTATTTCAGAAATCTGTAAGAAATCCTTTAAAATCCAAACCAAATCGCATTTTTCTAAATGATAAATTATATTTCAACCCCTCCTTAATCACCTTTATCATCTGACAAATAAACTCTGTTTATCTTCCTACTTTTCAGAACAATGTTAATCTTGCGACTAACTCGTGCTACTCACCATCACCATCAGTGCAAGCAAACTCCAACTCTTTTATAATAATAATCTTTAAAATTTTCAAACAAATTACATTCGATCTTTATCAGTTTTGAAGGACCCAACACCCGTCCCCACAACCACCACCACTGGACCAACCACAAGAATTTGATGTAAAATGTTGCCCGGCTGCCAAGTTTTGTGCGATACGTGGTCACATTAACATGTTGCCCACATAAATTGTTGTTGCAAGAGAGGAAATGTCGTTGGTGTTGTTACATTTTGTTGTTGTTGTTGTTGTTGCCATAGTTGTTGCTGCCGCCGTCGTTGTGTTGCCAGAGTTGTTGTTAAATATTTTCGAACAACAAATTTTCATAAATTCACCATTATGCGGTGCGGTATTGAGTTCGAGTTCGGTTGTCGTGTAATCAATTGAGAGTAAAATACTGCATTTAGACATGCGCCCGTACTGCATAATCGATACAGCGCCTGCGCATCACACTCCATAGAGTCGCAGTCATCTGGGGCTTGTATAGCGAAACGTCGTAGGCTTCCGTTAAATAACAGTAAATAGAATGTTATATCGAAAAATGTATAAAAAATATATAAGAAACTGGAAGTAGTTTGTATACTAAAAAAAAGAGGGTGGTAGGAACATTTTTGGCAACAAATGTGTCACAAATGGAAGATTCTCCAGCTATTAAAGAATATACCATGGAAGCTTTCTAGACATGGAACCGTTAACAATGTAAATGCAGCCGCAATCACGTTTCTGGGGTTGACCGCAATATCAGGTTGCAATATCACCTTCATACAAAGAGACACATTTTGGCTAGATTGGGGTCAACGGACCTGATTCAGATGATTCAGAACTTGACGCTAAAGTAGGCTTTGATGTATTTTCTAAGGCCCGAAGACTAACCGTTGCCAAAAGTCGGTCTGATTGCTGTAAAGTCTACCAGGCAGAAATTTTAGGTATTAGGGAAGTAGCAGAATGACTTAGAAGAAATGGTCTGACTAAGGTCGAATTCAATATTTTCTCAATTAGCCAAGCTGCTATCAAGTTTCTGGAAACTGTGTTCCTGAATTTCAGAAGTGCCCTCGACACCGTCCCAAAACTTTAAATCAGATGAATGAACAGATTAATATTCGCCTTATCTGGGTGCCGGGCTAAATACCAGGGAACTGCAAAGCAGATGAACTTGCATGCTCCAGGGGAACTGGAATGTGGGCATGCCTCTAGCAATAGGCAAGCTCTTCTTGAGGAATTGTGCCCATACGGTCACTAGTAGGTAATTGTGTACTTTCCAAGCTGGTATGTCCACGCCTAGATTTGAAACGCACTAACACTCTGCTATAATTATTGAGGCCGGACGTTTCTCTTAACGTGTCTGTCATGACGGGTCACTGCCTCATTACACGACACGCAGCGAGACGGAAAGTCTTGAGAAATTACTTTTGCTTAAGCTGAGGTGACGAAAGGAGGTGGAGTCAATAGAACACCTTCTGTGTCTGTGCCCCGCTCTTTCCAGAAAACGGCAGGCTACACTAGACTCAAATATTTTGGGGAGTAGTGGTAGATGTTAGTATACGCCAACTCTCGAGCAATCAATCTGGTTCAACGGTTCAATCTGGTCCTTTTGTCTCTGTGGTATCACAATGGACCTCAAGCTCTAAGTGAGCCTGACATGTAAAACAACCATTCCAACCCAATGTAACATAACCATGCTGCTGTAATCGTTTCTCAAGTTTAGGGGCGCTGGTCCTCAAATTACACAAATGCGCACGCACGTTGAAAAATAACGGCCCTAGCAACATATTGCAGGAACCATGTACATGTTTGCAAGCTATACTTTCGTGAATTGATTAGCTGCTGTTTTTGTTTCTTTATGGTTACAGACAGCAGTGTATATATTATAACCTATAAATCCTTGTGTCCTAAACATTTTATATTGAATAGCAAACGCGCTGTGTTTGGACTCAAGTATACTATATTTGCGACACGCCACAAACACGTTATATATGCATCGAATCAACAACAACAAAATTGTTAACGTGTAGGTGAGGTCCTCTTTGATAGCTATTCTTATGGTTCCAGTGCAATCTCTGTACTACAGGTTCCCCTGTCAATCTCTAAAGTGAATAATTCTCAGAGTAAAGCCTATATTGAAGCATGAATGAAGGAGGTGTTTCAACCCCGAGGTTTAGCTCCAATATCGCACCATTACGACCAATTTCTGAAAGTCTTTATATATCTTCATACACCAAAGCGACAAGCTTCGTCAGTCGAATCCAAGCGTTTGTCGAAACGAACATGATCATAAATTCATTAACTCAAAATCTTTCCCGGTGTGGAGGCATTAATTGTTGCTCCGATTAATGTGTTTCATTTCTGTAATGAGTATGTCTCGTTGCTGGCATAAATCTGGTTCATTGCTGCAAATTATATTTTTCATTGCTACTACGAATATATTTCATTGCTGCGACGACTGAGTTTCACTGCATCAATCAGTACGTCATATTGATGAAATGAATATATTTCGCTCTTGCAATGAATATTTCTGTTTATTGCAATGAATAATTATCGTTGGTGCAATTCATTGTTGAGATGAATATATTTAACTACTGCAACTAATGTTTAATTGTTGCAATTAAAGATTTATTAATTTTATTGAATTTGTTTCTTTAATGCACTTAATGTCTTAAAAAGCTATTGCTTCATTAATTTGTTATTATTTTATAATGATTCGAAACTGAACGAAAGCTTTCATTCGTGCTCTACACGAAAGAAAGATGAGTTGGGTTCCACAATCTTGTCAATTCAAGTCGAACGAAAACATAAAATTGTTCAAATCTTTTCAGTACAAATTTTGATTCCTCTATTTCGAATGTGCTGTCATTTAGAAGCAAATAAATAGTCGGTCGAACGAAAATGTCAACTTAGGGGAACACATTTTGAGTCGAATGCGAGTGACTAACTTTGGTTCGCTTAGCTTTTCGTTCGAGATCATATTGTCGTCTTCTCCCTCTTTACCAAATATTTTGCTGATGTTAACATTTTAAAAAAATGTCTGCGTTTTATTAATTCCTTTCGCAACAATCATTCTTAGTATTTCCTAGCCTATTCACACCTCCCTCGTCTCATTTTATATATTTTGCAAATGAAGCATCAAAGCTGATCAGCATCTTCTTCTTCTAGAATTTCATTCACAAGAAAAAGTGTGCTCCTTTTCAGACAACATGATGTCGAGTATTCATATATTCGAAAACACACAGGTGCGACAATTTCTATTACATACTTGTTTCTTTTCGCTTGAATTTCCTGGGTGCAACAACGACAGCTGTTGCTGCTGCCGAAGATTTTAGTAGTATTCAACTACTGGTTCCGTTTATCACCGTAACCAATGGCGGCGCTCTGCGAGCGACCAAACGAAGCAGTGTAATGGCATGAGCCGTTTCTGATAAATTTTCATAAATTACGCACTCGTGTTGAAAAACAAACAAAAGCTGTTTGTTCTCTTAGCGTATGAGTGTTTTTGTTGTTTCTTTCTTCAAATTTATACATTTTCTAATTTAGCAAATATATAGAAACAAAGGAGCCAACAGCAAACGGTAACTGAAATTATTATTATCGTCATCTGCGAATCGCTGTATCGTAATCATCCTCCACCTGACGGTCTGGAGAGCTCAGTTAAGTAGTTATCTAAGAATTCGAATTACCAGTTGCATATTTCTAGACGTAAAGGAAAGGAGAACAAAACCAGTTGCACCATACGGTTTCCTTACTAATCCTCTAATCAGCTCAATATACGGTTTTTATTCAATTTTATTAAATTGATAAAGTCCATATTGCTTAAGTTTATAAGTAGCAGGCGGTGGGCTTTTATGTTTGTTGACTGCTCGTTTAATGGTAAAGGAATTAGAACAAAAGACTGAAGCACCAAACTTGTTGTAGGTGAATTTAGGGGTATTTCATCGTGATTGCTTTGGATTATATTTTATATTAACGAAACTCTCGAGAGGACTGTTGTGTTGAAATAAAGGCTTGAAATTAATTTCGTGAAATTAGTCTATTTATGATATAAAGTTCTTCATGAGTGTGAAACTCGCCATAATAAAATAGAGAATATTTCTCTGTATTATAAAGGACCCCATTCCATGACATTTCAAAATCCTTGTTTTCATTTAAAAACTCCTCTATATGCTGGTGCAATAAAAACTATTCGTAATGTAAACAGAAATTCAAGTCATAAGAAAAATCTATATTAATATCATTCCACTAAATTTTCCTGTTACAAATGTATGCGACAATAAATTATCGACAACCTGTCAAACACTCCTAAAACTGGCGAATCTCTCTAATTGTTTTCTGCAACAATGTCTGTCGACTACATATTTTTCGTAAAAAAATGTTCAATCGTTTACATAAATTACATTCCTTTGACATAAATTAATGCCACAATATCATTTTCAATGTTATTGACCGATATGTCGCGTCATTAAAAAGATCCGATCACACTGTATTGGAGCTGCCACATTGTCATAATGTGGGCTAACAAGTTTGGTAAGCCCGATTAGTTTGTATGTTTTTGTCTTCCACTGGGTTTCAAAGATTTTCTCCACCCAATGTGACCGAAGTGATACTATTTTTTTCCATACGACTCGTTATAATCTTGTCTTGTCCAACATTCTATGGCTACTAACACTAACGCGGAGATGCTAAGGCCCAATTGCATGAGAGTGAGGGTATGGCTGCTTGACTGACTGACTGGCTGTCAGATAGATGGTTTGTGTTAATACATGTTGTCATATCTTAAATTCTTGTTTTTAGATTTTGTTATTTTGGTCGATGGCGTTTACTACGCCTTTTGGTTACCAATTGCTTAGTTTTAGTTGATGATACAACATTATTGCCACACTTGCAGCATTTCCTCGGTGGAAGCCATTAGATTTTCGTATACCCGTATTATCACTTATGTGGGTATTTCGTATCTTCGGTGGCTGTATGTGGAGCAACCTGTTGGTAATTTGCCTGGTTGCCACTTGAACAGGCAACTGAAAGGTGGATGTTTTTGTGTAATTGGTCGTAAATAAGTTGCAGGCGAGAAAATATGAGTATCGTAAATTTTGGTATATCTGCAATTACTTCTGTAGAATAGAGAATGGTTTCGAAGCAGTTGATCATTACATAACGCCTGGAGCAATGAATAATGATCTACTTTCCTGATAAAAAGAGGGGATCTTTAAGTAGTGGATTTAAATATAGAACAGAATACCCTTCGTCTATCAGGTTGGATAAGGGATATATTATGACGAATTAGGGTTATCCATATTTGGTGGACTAACAGACTATTGTCTTTTTGGTTAAAACAGAGAAATCAAACGGAAAATAGTGATTCAACCAGCTGTTACTTCGGTCTAAGCAACCACTTCAGAGATAATATCCTCTCTCGAGAAATGGCGATCCAACTATATCAGACTCTCATACAATTTGCCTTGCTTTATGGCGCAGAATCCTGGATCATATTGGATGCTGATGAAATATCAGTGGAAGCCTTCGAAAGAAAAATACTCCGAAAAATACATGGTCCTATAATAGAAAACGGCGAGTATCCACGACGGATAAACCACGAAGTATACAGTCTGTAACCCGACATCGACGTAGTTTTGCGTATCAAAATAGCGCGTTTACGCTGGCTAGGCCATGTCAGTAGAATGGATCAGAATGACTCAGTGCCAAAGTTATTCGAAGAGGACCTCGAAGAACATCGACAAAAAAGGACGGCCAAGACTTCGGTGGAACGACCAGTTGGAATATTACCAGCAAGAGCTGGGTGTTACCAACTGGAGGAGAAAAGTTGAAGATCGAGCCGGTTAGAGAAGCACCTCACCCTCATTTTGTAAAGGCCTTGATTGTTTGAGGCCACCTAAGTAAGCAACTAAGTGTCAAAAGTTGCTGTTTGGTAACTTTGCAGTCAACGGTTTATTTTAGAAAACTTTGCTGTCAAAGGTTTCGTTCAGAAAACTTTGTTGCGAAATTTTGTTGTAAAATATGTCGTTTAGATAACGTTGTTGCCAAAGGTTTCATTCAGAAATCTGTATTGTCGAAGTCTGGCTTTAGAAATTTTCATTATCAAAGTTGTCTTCTAAAAATTTGTGTCGGTGGTGCAATGGTTAGTGTGCGCGGCTCTTGTACATGAGATCCTGGGTTCGAACCCTGCTCTGACCACCTTCAAAAAAAATTTCTTTGGGCGGCGGTCACCTCGTGACGGCGACACTATCGAGTATATAGCCATGAAAAAGCTTCTCAAAATACCGTTCGGAATCGGTGTAAAACTGTAGGTCCCAATCAGTGAGTGAAAACTGGAAAGCGCACAGCTCAGTGATCGTGAGAAGTTCTCCCCGGTCCCTTCATGGGATGTAATGGGAAACCATTTATTTATTTTTTTATTTCTTATAGGATTTTTTGTTGTTAAGCTTTTCTTATAAAATGTATATTTTCAGTGCAATTTTATCGTTTCAAAAACATTATTAAAAAGTTTCCTATCATAAAACTTGATGTTCAAAAAATATTTAGGCATCAACGAAAACTTTAACAATACTTCATTTCATAAGCAATCTGACACCAACGGGTTATTTTATGTGTTAACATTTATAGGCACGGGTAGGGCAATCGATCAAAGTGAACACATGCAAACAATGCATAGCGTTAGCATCACATACGTGGTTGTGGGACAACAATAGTATCTGCCAGAAAATAAGTCTGAAGGTATTGATGTAGCGGCAGCGAACAAACAAGCAGGTCTTCGTCGCCAAAGAGTGTTGAATAGTATAGAGAACTCGTGGAACGAATTGTATGACTCAAAAGCACTGGCGACTCAAACGGCGGTGGTTATCGATTTAGAAAACACAGACCTTGGATACGAAACAACCACTGCCAGCGAGTCTGCATCCATTTTACAGGCCTTGAATTCGGTGCACTGTACGTTTATTGGTTTTCAAGGAAGAAGACCTATTGGTTTCATTTCAAGGAAAATCATTTTGTAGATTCGATGCGTGCTCTGGCCGTCTTACATGTCTTTCGACGGCTGTCACCTCGCTTCGTGACGGCGACACTCTCGAGTATTTAGACATGAAAAAGCTTCTCAGGATACCGTTCGGAACCGATGTAAATATTTAGGTCCCAATCAGTAAGTTTAATCATAGAAAGCGTGGGAAGCTCTTTCCAATCCCTTCATGGGATGTAATGGGTAACCTTTTGTTTTTTCTTTAGTTTTGTGGGATATGTGTTAATCAATGCAAAATTTGATTAACAAAATTTGAAAATTCAATTTTCTGGCTATGGAATGCCTAATTTCCATCATTGAATATCCTTAACAACCCAATCTGTGGCATGAAAAATTCTGTACTGCTTTTCTTAAAATATATTTCTCACAGCAAACCTGTGTGTGGCTTACACCATTTTGTAACGGATTGAATAACGCTTTTGCAACACTAAGAAACATTATGAGTCTTGTTTGTCTTCGCTGCAATCTCTTTGCCATAACATTTAATTTATATCCTGTTTTTATTTCCCCCAAAAGCATCTAATTGAAAAGTCATTAAGAATACTGCGATTTCCGTAGGGGCGCATTGTAGTTTTCTATTCTCTAATCCAGCCGCATGCTGTTTCGGCATTTGAAAATGTTCATGCAACATCAATTTGGCGTCAAAATACCATGCGCCGTCGTTGATGGAATCAACATCTGTTGGGGCCAAAAAAAAAAGAAGTTGAATCAGTTTAATGTCTACATGTAAACACGCACTTGAGGAAAATCACAAGGTACATCAACAACAACTGCAACACTAACAGCAACAACATTAGCCAGAGCCACCAAGAAAGAAAAACCATAAATTTATAAATCATAAAAAAAACGGCAGTGGTTAGAACACCAAACAGCTTTTCGCATAATAGCCTGAATTCCCAGCTAATAGCCTGGCATTGTGTTAACATAAGCAACTTGCAACATAATGCAGCACGTCTTGCACATCAAACCACCACCAACCTGGCCATTAACTGTTGCTGCTGCCACTGACATATGTATGTGCTGGAAGGCGGGGAGTTGTTTGATTAGAGCTGTTGCTGTTCCTTGGCCAATTATTAGACAGCGGTAATAATTTCACACTCAAACAGGTAAAACGAAATATCAACAAAAAAAAAAAAGAATAAAAATGCGGGCGCATGCGTAAAGTGTTGGGCGAAAAACAAACTCGCTGATGTTTAGGAATAGAACATCTGTTGCCAGAACAGGTATAAACACATTAGTTTTATAGGTGTTTAAGTTAAATGGCCAACTTTGTTCTTTACATAAAAACAAAATACCGAACTTTTTTAGGTTAAAACGGAGAAATGCCAAAGAAAATGTGTTAGGCTTCATAAAATCATAATTTTGTATTACTCAGCAATATTTCCTAATTGATTTGTTATAACTGCTCACAGTTAACTAATTACCTAGAATGTTTCTTATGTATTGTGTATTTTTGCAGGATTTTCTAACACATGTTTTACTCCTCCTTTCTTAAATACCTAAACACATAACACAGGTTTATGTCTTAAGTCTTTTGTTTCGCTTCTCAAACAGTTTACTCTTTCATCTTTTGAATTCTTCGTTGCGCCGTAGAATTTTGCCTCGTAAGTGTATTTCTTTTTCTTTATTTATTGCCGATATTTATCAAAAACTTTAGTTTACTCAATAAACTATAATTTCGCCAGTTTCAAGGTGATTGGCAATAAATGAAGGATATTATTGTTGAAATATAGGTGGCAGCAGAAGCTGCAACAGTTATAAAATACTTGCCACGCAATTAAGTCTAACTGCTGAGCATTACAGTTTTATGGGGGGGCATTTAAATTTAATAATATAAAAAAACAATTACCACAGGCATTATAAATTATCTCTATGACAGAACAATAAGTCACTCGAAGAAAAATTGGTTAGAAAGAATGTGTTTGGAACTTAAACGTAATGGTAGAGACAGCAGTAAGTGGCAAAATCTATTTCAACCCGTCACAAACAGCCATACACTCAACATAATGTTGCTGCATGAAGAAACAGAAACATAATATTTTTTTATAAAATTAGAACGTGGTTTTCCTTTGCCTGAGGTAGTCTTAGTCGTGTTCAGGATCGTCGTTAAGACCATTAAAACCTTACGAAATGAAACACCGAAATCCCCTGCCTAGGGCTATATCAAGGTCTTCCTTATTCAGTTTAATTCACAGAGTTCATAACTCAATTTTGACGGCAATGGGTACACTCAGGGAACTAATTGTTTGAATAGAGGTTGTAGTAACCGCATATTCGATTGTTGCGACCGAATTGCAGTTGCGACCGAATTGACACGACTGAATTTAGTCATTATAACTGAAGTCAGCGAGATTGTCGATATTATAGGTATTATAGATTGTTACAACCTATATAGGTTATTACAACCTACATGCTGAAAAATAACGGCATCTCTAACATATTCTCCCAAACATATTCTGCACGAAACATGTATATGTCTTCAAACATTCATATGTTTGCAATTTTTTAAATATAAACAGTATCATGTTTAAATGTATGCTTTCACGTGGAAACATATGCGTTCTTCATCCCAAACATTCATATACTTACTGGGAAGCATTCACGTATTGCCTCCCAAATATAATAATATTTAGAAACGAATTATTCTTTAATTTCACTATATATATGTATATATATATTATTTATTATAATTAATTTCATCAATATAAATCCAGATTTATAAATAATTAATGTTCTTTTGCTTCTCGTTTCTTTGTTGTCTCTCACGTTTCTGTTTTCAGAAGGTTTCACCTATGCGTTTGTTATCACCATGCGTTGGTACACAAAAGATATATTGACTTATATATACAAATCTAGTTCATGCAAGCCAGGCGTGGATTAATTACGTGTGTGTTTATTATTCTTATTTCACAAATGTTTCGCCGTTCCGATTTTCTAAGTAAAGGCTCGGACAAACGAAGGGTTTCACGTTGTTGCCGTTTGCAGTTTCTTTCCTCAAAATCGTTTCTCACTTTACGACACACATACACAAAAACCAAAGTAACATCACAAACCAGCCGACAACTGAGCCTTCGTTTATTCTTTTTTCACTGATCAAGCGCTTTTGAACAAATGAAACCAAAACGCAATACATCAGCCGAGTACAGTCAGGAATAATTATGACTCACTGACTGAGAGAATAATGCAAACATACAGATACGCACTTACACACTCTCTCGTTGTCCCTCTTTTACTCTCTTTCTCTCGAGAGAGCTTATACAGTGCAACAAACACAAACTTAAATATATGTGGGCCGCAAACACATATATTATAACATATTAATCATGCCCCAACCTGGTTATGTTGAATAGCAAATACAATGTATTTAGACACAAGTATATTACATTTGCGACAAGTTCCAAACACACTTTATATTTGCATCCAAACAACAACAAAATACATATTTTTCAGCGTGTATATAACCTCTAATATGTTGGAACAACCTATTAGAGGTTGCTTCGACCAAACTTCAGTTGTAATGACTAAATTCAGTAGTGTCAACCTCAATTCAGTTGTGGCAACTGCAATTCGGTGGCAACAACAGGTTGTCACAACCTATTATAGGTTGTCACAATCTAATCTAATCTAATGACATCCAATGTGATGGTGATAACCTCTAAATTCGGTTATTTTTTCGGCGGCTTTAGATAATCAGTATCAGTGTTTGCTCGAACATCGGTACTCGGCAGCGGTAGCGGAGATCGAGCTAGGGTTTCAGGTGCAATAGTTGAAGTTGACGAATCGGAGTATTCATGATCATGGGCAATTGGATGAAAGCCCTAAAGCAAGCAGTTATAATCGGTTACTGGGTCAGTGTCGGTGAATCAGGAATCGGCATTCTGTTAAACCATCAAAATCGGGTTTGTGGTGTAGTGGTAGTAGGCATCGAATTCGTTTCAACAGAAGTCTCGGGATTTGCCTAGCCCGAAAGTAAGCGGACATAATTAACGGTGAACGGATTCGGGTTACTGGTTCGTTGAAGGCAGTTTAATATTTTGAATTGTAGGTATTCACTTTAATTTCGGTAATAGGTTGACTTTAATGTAACCTTCATACAATTCGAGTATCAAAGCCTTCAATGTCAAATGGTGCCAAATGGTTTCCCATTACATCCCATGCAGGGATTGGGGAGATCATACCACATCCAGTGTCCTGTGCACTTTCTACATTTACACTCACTAATTGTGACCTACAGTTTCATCCTGGTTCCGAACGGTATTTTTAGAAGCTTTGTCATAGCTAAATACTCGATAGTGCCGCCGTCACTAAGCGAGGTTTCTGTGGGTTTAAATATCCAGTATCAGCGTTTGCTCGAATGTCTGTACTCGGCTGATCTGTGGTGCACGAGAAATAGACGGCAGTGAATATCAATGTAGCTTTACAGGTGCTATGGTCGAGAAACGAAAATCCAACTAAGTCAGCCTCTCATACAGACCGTCTTGCTTTATGGAGCTGAATCCTGGTTTAAATCGCATGTTGATACAACATCACTTGTAGTCATCGAGAGAAAGATACTCCCAAAACTATATGCTTCTATAATAGCTGTATAATCTGTATCCCTACATCTTTTTATTTTCACTGCCAACTCAAAGAGTGATGGTAGACAAGTCCATCCCACCGTTGTTTGCCATTTTACCTATTGCCTGGATGGATTTCTCACAACCGGTCAAACTGGGTTAGACGGTGCCCAGGACGAAACTTCCACTTAGTCCGACTAATCTGAATTGTTTTCTTCTCTTCCATGTACTCATGCGCCGTTGATCAGTAGTGCTGGTTCAACCACCTTCCAATAAATATATGACAAACCGGCCTTGGGCACTTTCATAGTTTAAAAGATATCCATAATGACGTTTGGTTCACGTAGCATCTCTTGGACCACACCTAATTCCCCAGCACCGGAATTCTGTAACTTTTTAATTTGATTTAAATAATTTGAAGGTCAACTGACAAAATTTTGAAATTTTCTGTTGAAATATATGTATGTATTTTGACAATTTAACTACCGATTTTTATCATTAAAAACTTAGAGAATTCCGGTGCTGATCTCGACAAAATCGTTACCGCAGGTGGGTGCTGAATACATCTTTCAAAATTGTTTCTGCTAATCGTTCTCCTTAAGTTTACGATATTCCATTCACTCGCAGCATATGCACATCCATATTCACCAATTTCTCTAACATGGCCTTTGGATGCTGTCAGGATGACTGGACAATTATTTTAGTTACTTAATAATTATTCATTTACCACGTTAACAGTAGATCCATCGAATCCTCCTTTCAAATTGATATCAACTGTATAGGAGAAATATATAGTATTTTTGGCCACAAGACCACAAAGGAGAACAACAAACTGTACTTAACAATCGTGGGCAAATGTTATTGATACACGTCAACACAAACTGGTCATGGTCATAATAATTCTTGGAATATTGTTGGTAACGCTGCCTGTCGTTCGAAGATGTCTATCTGTCTGCCTGACTGCCTGCCGGCCTCTCTGACTTTTGTCTTGCTATGTTGATGGATAATGTGTTAAGCGTCAAAGCCAAACAAGAATACATTTTCTTCTTCTTCAGCTTGTTACCCCAACTGCCAGAAAATGTTACCAAATTCAAAAAATGCGCAAATAATTTCAACGTCTCCTGCCACCGAGTATGTAGAAATCTCTGGTATATGACAGAATAATAGCTGCGCATGCGCTCAAATGTGTATTTAACAATTCACGCCTTTCATTACCGCTAGAGATTTCAGCAGATCAAAGAGTGAATGCTTTATATGTTATTTCGCTCTTCAAATTTTATGACGAAAACAGAATGATGCATTAAAAGAGAACCGCAGTCTGTCCAGTTTTTCAACATTTAAGGAAATTCTTTTGAAACTATTGCCAACTCGTCTAAAGTTGGTGGCAATATCAACATTTTCTTTGTATTTGTAATGCATTTAACATGTTTTTGGTCAATTTTCCAGTCATGGCCAAACTGAGAGGAACTAACCAACCCAACAAAAAGGAGCTGCATAATACAATGAAATGATAATTGCTTTAGCGTCATGTTGAGAAGAAGATTGCTTAGGGTGAGTAGGGCATTCAAACCCGGAACCGAACACTCGGTGAAACCGGATAACCGGAACCGAAAACATATTACCGTTGGCTGGTTTTTAGAAAACTTTTCTTTCGAATAACCGAATGCCGGATTTTTCACGACGGTTAAACGAATTCCATTCACTTCAATTCTATTCTATCATATTCTGTTCAATTTAAGTCAATTCAATTTAATTTAACTCAATTCAATGCAATGCAATTCAATTTAATTCAGATCAATGCAATTCAATTCAATTCATTTTAATTCAATTAAATTCAATTTATTTTAATTTAACTCAATTCAATTCAGTTTAATTCAATTCATTTAATTCAATTCAATTCGATTAAATTCAACTCAATTCACTTTAATTCAATTTAACTCAATTCAATTCAATTTAATTCAATTCAATTCAATTGAATTCAATTCAATTCAAATCAATTCAATTCAATTCAATTCAATTCAATTCAACTCAATTCAATTCAATTCAATTCAATTCTAGTCAATTCAAAATAATTAAATTCTTTTCAGTTCTATTCAATTCAATTCACTTCAACTCAATTTAACTCAGTTCACTTCAATTCAATTTAATTCAATTCAATTCAATTCAATTCTAGTCAATTCAAAATAATTCAATTCCTTTCAGTTCAATTCAATTCAATTCAATTCAATTCTAGTCAATTCAAAATAATCCAATTCTTTTCAATTCAAATTAATTCAGCTCAATTCAATTCAATTCCATTCGATTCGATTCAATTCGATTCGATTCGATTCGATTCAATTCAATTCTAGTCCATTCATTTATATTCAATTCAATTCAATCCAATTCAAGTCATTTCAATTAAATTGAATTAAATGAAACTAAATTCAATTAAATTAAATTCAACTCCATTCAATTCAACTCAACTCCCTTCAATTCAATTCAATGCAGTTCAATACAATTCAATTTAATTCAATTCAATTCAATTCAACTCAGTTCAATTTACTCTCCATTCCACTCAATTCAAGTCAATCCAATTTAGTTCAATTCAATTCAATTCAACTCCATTCAATTCAGTTCAGTTCACTTCAATTAAATTTTATTCCATTCAATTCAATTCAACTCCATTCAATTCAGTTCGACTCTATCCAATTTAATTTAGTTCAATTCAATTCAATTCAATTCAACTCAGTTCAATTTAATTCAACTCAATTCAACTCCATTCCATTCAATTCAAGTCAATCCAATTTAGTTCAATTCAATTTAATTCAATTCATTTCAACTCAGTTCACTTCCATTCCATTCACATCAATTCAATTAAATGTAACTCAATTCAGTTCAGTTCAAATCAATTCAATTCAATTCAATTCAATTTAATTCAATTCAATTCAACTCCATTCAATTCAATTTAACTCTGTTCAATTCAATTCAGCTCAATTTAATTCAACTTTTTTCAATTCAATTCAATTCAATTCCATTCCATTCATTTCAATTCAGTTCACTTCAGTTCAGTTCAAATCAATGCAGTTTAATTTTATTCAATTAAATTCAACTCCATTCAATTCATTTCAATTCAACTCAATTCAATTCAATTCAATTCCATTCAATTCAATTCAATTCAATTCAATTCAATTCCATTCAATTCAATTAAATTCAGATCAGTTCAGTTCAGTTCAACTCAACTCAACTCAATTCAATTCAATTCAATTCTATTCCATTCAATTCAGTTCAGTTCAGTTCAGTTCAGTTCAATTCAATTCAATTCAGTTAAATTGAATTTCATTCTACTCGATTTAATTCACTTCAATTGAATTTATTTCAATTCAATTCAATTTAATTCAATTCAATTCAGTTCAGTACAGTTCAGTTCAGTTCAGTTCAGTTCAGTTCAGTTCAGTTCAGTTCAGTTCTGTTCAGTTCCATTCCATTCCATTCCATTCCATTCCATTCCATTCCATTCCATTCCATTCCATTCCATTCCATTCAATGCAATTCAATTGAATTCACTTCAACTCAGTTCAATTCAATTCAATTCCATTCAGTTCAATTCAATTCAATTCCATTCAATTCAATTCAATTCCATTCAATTCAATTCAATTCAATTCCATTCAATTCAATTCAATTTAATTGGATTCAATTCAAATCAATGCAAATCAATGCAATTCAATTCAATTAAATTTAGTTCAGTTCAATTCAATTTAATACAATACAGTGCAATATAATTCAATTCAATTAAATTCAATTCAATGCAGTTCAATTCAATTCAATTCAACTCAAGTTCAGTATAATCTAATCAAATTCAAGTAAAGTCTTTATAGTTTCATAAGAAAAACATTTACTGATGTATTTTTGTTTTAAATTAAAGTGTTATAAAAAATCTGATTAATGGTGTTCTCTTTCCTAAATTATTATCATTCTTTATGGATTTCTTCCTGTGACGGGGAGAGCGGTCTAAAAGGTATTTGTTCGAAATAAACCCCGAAACCGATTATTCGTAAATGTCGCTTTTCTAAAATACTTTAGTTGTGTGGCAACAAGTTTGATCTGGCAACGGCAACAGCAACAACATCAGTAACATCAGCATCATCATCAACATCAGTAGAAGCAGAAGTGTTTTTAATGTGGCACGCTTATGTCGTGTAAAGAAAATAAGCAGCCAGCTACTGACTGTATGATGATGAAGATTATTGCCTTGAGTGGTGTTGTTGAAAAATTTCATTTTGGGATGTAGAAGATTTGTGAAACCCCCAAAAGTTTATGTAGAAATGAGATTGTAGACTTGAAAGTTGCAATATAGATTGAAACTAAATAAGGAAATGAGTAAATTTTCTATGAACTGTGCGGCAACGACAACACCTACTACTCTAAATTAATTTAAAATGCTACTTGTTCTAATTTCTAGCAAAAAAAATGCGGTATAGAAAATCTTCCTAAATCATATTATGGAGATTTTATTATTGGTCCTGATAATCGCCGAGTTAGCCCCTTTAATTAGTTTCTCCCATGTAACACAATTCTAGATGTACTGGAATTTTGTGCAGATTTTTAATCACAGTTATATTTAATTAATTTTTTTAAATATAAAAACGTTTCCTCCAGCTGGCCTTTGAAAACCAGTACTGCAGTAATGTTATTAATAGGACTTTTTTTGCTACATGAAAAAGGTAACATTATCATTAATTTTGCTAAACCAGGTTAGATGTCTTTCTGGTGATCATGGTCATCCCCATAAATGGTAACTGTGTATGTGTGTCTCCCAGTCGCCAATCGCCGCATAACTAATGATATTACCACTTATTTTTGCTTGCGGACAAGTTGTTCTTCTACATTCTTTTTTTTATTTTACTTTTTTTTTGTTACAATTCCAATGTCATGTTTCCCCACTTGATATCGTAAATTTTCAAACAAAATTATTATTCTACTTTAGTTTTTCCGTGAGACGGCTCTTTTTATATTTCATTGAAAATGAAGCCATCATAAATATGTCGTCCACTATTGTGAACTTGTTTATGTTTCAAGATAATTTATAAATTTCAAACATTTAAGAAAGTTACCATGAGGTGAAATACTAGTAAACATATTTTAAGTGTTACATTTTGTTTATGCCCTTAATTTGTAAATTACGGGTATCATTATGATTTGGGTGAAATGTGAATTGCTTTATCAGGTGTGGAATGTGGAATTTGGACAAACATAATAATATTAGTAGTAGAGTTTAAATTTAAACAACCACCTTAAATATAGTGTACATTTTAGCAAATTATTTGCAACACTTTGAATTTAGCACTTAAATTTTAACTTTTTCTTTTGGAAAATTATAGCCCTGTCGAAAACAGTGGAACACAATGAACAGTGGGAGACAGCATGAAGTACGACAATACTTGGAAAGTATGACTTATAGTAAATACTCAAGGTATTTTATGGAATATCTCTCACAGGGCCTCCAATACTCCTTAATCGCTGAAGGTGAACAATTTTCATCGTATCGACGATAAATAGTAGATATTACGGGGGAAATTTTGACACATGGTGAGTCGTTTGACATCAAAAATTTTGCATCTATGATTCAATTTCGTAAAATTGCTCACTTCATTTTATGCACAGAGGATGATATAATTTAGGATTTAAAATATTGTCGGAATTAAAGTAAAGTTACAGTGAAAATAATAGACGTCGTAATTCCGTTTTAAATTTTTTTCCATTTTGATAGTAATTGTTGCGTATAGCGGGCAAATTAATTATATGACAATTATAATTTGTTGTTTAATTTCAATTTCCTGTCCAAATGTAGATTCAAAAAACTTTCAATACCATTGACAATTGTACGTATTTTCAAATCATTTCCTTCATGCCTGGCAATTGTGGTTTCAAATATTTTATACAATACAGGTTTATGAATTTGGAAGTACCACGAGGCAGTACCTATCAAAGCCAAAAACCTCTACATATAAAATACTTTAAAAACAGAATTGCCAGGAGTCAAACCAATTCAAAGCAATTAACACCATTCCCATATTTCATCACAATTGGCATTCGATTCCACAACCTGCATTTGCATTGCCCGAGCAAATGCAAATTCAAAATTTTATAGTTGTCATTGCGAACAATGGTAATTCTTTTGCATTTGCATTGCATTAAAGTAATGCAAATTAAAATGCAATACAAATTAAAAAAACATGTGGGTTTTTGAATCATTTAAAATATTTTTCTTTTAGGGTTTTAATTTTTCGCATAATATTTGCAGTTTAGTCAAATTTTTGTCTATTAAATTATAACGATTTCAGTTTTTAAATTAGGATTTTTAGAATCTTGAAAAATTTAAGATTTGTCCGTTGTAGCGACAGGGCTTTCCTTTTGAAATTGGGGTACACTTACTGGTCGCCAATTATTATTGTAAGAAAGAGTCGAACGCTAGCAATATTCTGAATATAGATACATTTTATTTTATACGCATTAATATCATTGTTGTAGTCGAAAAATGTATCCACGTTCTTGTAAATTGTATCAGTTAGAGGCGCGTCTACTAAGTTGATCGATACCCACGAAATTTCAGTAGAACGTCCAGAATTGTATTACTCATCATATTCAACCCAAACAAAAAATCACAATCCTTGACAAAACATGCCCATCGATTTTGACGGTCCATGTCTCATTTTTTTCATAGGTCTTGTACCTTTAGAATACATAAATAAAACTTTACACGTTTTTGCCGTTTCATATGTTTCTTGTTTATTTAATAAAATATATAACCATATACGGACACCACTACGTGCTAAATGAGCAAAAAAAAGGCCCGTGTCTCCCAGTTTTGCCCAAAGTCATGCACTTTTTTTTATGGGCCCCCAAAGATTTGGGGCCTCGGTGTCATTCTTGCAAAAATTTGATCATTTTGTCAGGCTCATATCTTGCAAATAGTTCGGAATTTTGATTTATCCTCTGAGGGAAAGTTGTAGCCCTTGTCATAGAGAATACAAATTGACGACACATAAAATCAAAAAAACTTCATCATCAATGTCAAAATCCCAAAAAAAAAAAATTTTAAAAATTCGATTTATTTTACTTTTTCCCCCTGTTCAAGTCCATAGTTAGCAAACCGTTCAAAATTCAAGGAAACAATCAACAACAAGAATGTACCTAGGATCTCAAAAAACAACTTTCTGGAACATATGAACGTCCTAGGAATTATTCTTATATTGTGTGCTGCCTTCCTTATTGCGTGTGCTGAGCTTACTGCTTTGCCTGTGCTGCTGCGGTCGGTGAGATATCATAGTATCCCAATGTTGAAGTAAACGGTGTTAAGAATCATTCCTAGGAAGTTTATATGTCGAATTTTTTACAGTTTTTGCAATTTTTTACAGTTTTTTTGATTTTATATGTTATTCTATATGATAAGAGCTACAACTTTCCCTCAGAGAGTAAATCAAACTTCCGAACGGTTTTCAAGATATCAGCCTGACAAAATGATCACTTTTTTGCAAAAATGAAACCGAGGCCCCAAATCTTTGGGGGCCCATAAAAAAAGTGCATGACTTTGGGCAAAACTGGGAGCCACGGGTCTTTTTTTGTTTGGTATTTTATCAGGTAGTGGTGTCCGTATATGGTTATATTTTTTCGTGTTGCACTGTGTTATTAAATAAACAAGTAACATATGAAACGGCAAAAAATGTAAAGTAAATTTTTCCATGACTTACAAAATTATACATAGTGTAATTAACCATTTCAATTTTTTAAGCAAAAAAATATTTTTTTTTCAACATTTTTATTTTTATAACTAGGAAACTGTTGATTACATTGATAAATAGTGTTCGAATAGATTACTTACTTATCTGGTCTCGAACAACCCCGGGGGGCCAGGAAACTTACAAAACGAAGATAACATATTTCGCCAACAAGTTCGATCTTTTGCCTCATCTCTCCAGTTGGCTATACCAAGTCTACGTAGGGATTCGTCAACTTGATCCCTCTTTTGTCTTGGTCTTACTATTTTTCGTCTTCCTTCGAGTTCGGTTTTGAAAACCCTTCGTCCTGGTTCGTCTTCATCAATTCTACTGACATGGCCAAGCCAGCGCAATCGCATTAGTTTGATCCGCTTAACTATGCCAATGTTGGGATACAGCTCATACAGGTCATGGTTTCCCGCTTTGGTCTAATCGCGTGGAGGCCTTGTTTGTTGAAACCATGCATTTTGTCTTATACTTATTTACTGTCAGACCCACTTTTACTGCGACACTCTTCATCGTACTATGGTTGGTTGCGAAGCGGTTTTTCAAAACCAAACACGGTTACTGCGGCTGTTTTTATAGAGTCCTAAATGGGTTTCCACTGCGCTTCAGGATCGTCATCAGGAGGGGAAGGGTTCTGCGCTAAAAGTTGCGAGAGTTCCTTGAGTGGGCTCTGGCTACATCTGGTAACTGCAGCTTTCCGATGTCTAGCTTTCTCTGCATCTGGCTTCATACGATTTTCGTTCTACTTAATCTTGTGTGAACCTTTGCTGGTACCACACGCTGAAAAATCTGTCGTTTTTTTTTGTTTGGATGCAAATATATCATTTGTTTGAAGCTTGTCGCAAATATAATATACTTGTGCCCAAACCCATTTTGTTTGCTATTCAATATTACATATTTGAGACACAATGATTAATATGTTATAATATATGTGTTTGCGACTCAAATATGGCCGTGTTTGTGATACAAATACACCTTTGTTTGTTGCACTGTTTATGCTCTCTCGCGAGCAAGAGAATAAAAGAGGGGCAACGAGTGTGTATTTCTTTCTAAGTGTGGATCTGTATTTTTGAATTATTCTCTCAGTGAGTGATTCATAAATATTCCTGAATGTGCGTGATGTATTGCGTTTTAATTTCAGATATTCAGTCGTCAATGGTTCATCGGACAGAGGATTTCAAATGAATCGATGTTAGCTCCTCTGATCTCTCCACCGCCCATTACACTGGATGAGTGCCTTCCATCAATTACCACGTGATCAATTTGATTCTTTGTTCTTTGATCAGGGGATACCCAAGTAGCCTTGTGAATGTCTTTATGCTGGAATCTTGTACCACTAACTACCATGTATTTTGCAGCGGCAACGTCAATCAGTCTGATACCTTTGTGAGAACTATCAGCATGTAGACTGAAATTACCAATAGTGGGATGAAACACATTCTCCCTTCCTACTTTGACATTAAAATCTCCTGGTACAATCTTAATGTCATGACCAGGGCAGCGGGCATACGTTCCCTCTAGGCGCCCATAGAATATGTCCTTGGCATCATCATCTTTCTCTTCTGTCGGGGCATGTACACAAATTAGGGAAATATAAAAATATTTCTTTTTTATGCGGATTGTGGCTAGACGTTCACTCACAGGATTGAACCTAGAGACTAGATGTCGCAGACTTTTGCCAACTATAAATCCGCAACCAAATTCATGTTTTTTTCATGGCAACTGTAGTATATGTCGCAGTTTCTTTTCGTGTGCAGATATGTCCTGTCCAACACGTTTCCTGGATTGCGGTAATGTCAGCCCTATAACTTTCGAGGACATCTGCCAATTTGATACTTGCACCGGATCTATGTAGAGTTCTTCCATTCCAAGTGCATATTCGTAACTCGTAGTCCTCCTAACGTTTACGGAGGTCGTCGTCAAAAAATAGGGCTTGTTTATGTTTTCTCTTTCGTTTTCGTATATTCACTGTCATTATGAACGGTGGTGGGAGGCAAACCCAGTCCACCGAGTTTTGTGCATTTTACCTATTGGCAGGATATTTGATTGCAGCCACCCAGTATGGATCAGACGCTGACTAGGATGTAATATGTCGAACCTGGATTTTCCTTTTTTGGTTTCTATTCGCCGTTGCCCCACATGTTTGGTTCATCCGCCTTCTAAGGACAAACGAATATGCTCGATAGCTTGATGAGCTTCAGTGACATTAGTCACCTACTAAATCCGAGTTATATCAGTGATCGCATAATCAGGCTGTTCGCTCATTTGTTTCGACTTCTCGCTCTAGCTAGCTAACGGAGGTTTCTGTTAAAGCCATTTGCCAGGACATACTGCGTGGAAGTAGTGAGCTGCTTGGACTGCGCAATGAAGGCATCATTTCTGGCCACTTCCAAAATGAATGGCTATCAGAAACTTTCCACCTCCATGGGCAGTCCCATCCATTACGACTATAATTCTTGATTAATTTTATTAAAGGCATGTGATGAAACAATTAGCTGAACAAAATATTTAGACTTGATTTTTAAATTTATTTAAGACAATAGAGGGCGGATCAATAAGTCCGTGACACAGTTTTTTTTGCAAAAAAAATTATTTTTCAACACAATCTGTTTTTAGCTCAATACACTTAGTCCAACGTTTCTTCAATTTTTGTATCCCTTCCAAAAAATAGGATTTTTCGAGGTTCATCAAATAGGCATTTGTTTGATCAATAATTTCATCGTTGGAGCTAAATCACTTTCCACCGAACCATTTCTTTAGGTTTGGAAATGGGAAATAGTCACTGGGGGCTAAATCCGGAGAATATGCAGATGAGGTACCAATTCGTACCCCAATTCATGGAACTTTGCCACTGAGACTACACGTGTGTGCACCCCTGCATTATCTTGATGAAAAAGACCTTTTTTCTTTATTGGGTTTTTTTTTTAATCTTCGGTAAATCGGTCCAATAAGTTTGCATAATTCTCGCCGTTAATTTTTTTCCCTTTTGAAGGCAATCTATGTGGATTATCCCGCGTTCAACTCAAAAAACTTATTGGAACGCAAACTTACCTTGGCCTTCTTCGGAGCCGGTTCACCCAGAGAAACCCATTGTTTAGACTGCTGCTCCATGTGTCAAGCACAGTTACAAAATGCCGCAAAAACTCCTTCGAATTGCGGTGAAACAACTCCAAACAATCGTTTGAAGTTGTCACACGAAACCGCACTGCCACATGAAATGCCTATGGCATCAACAATCTCACGCCCTTTCACTCGTCGATCGGCCAACACCATATCGTAGATTTTTTCGACATTTTCGGGTGTATTGACCTCGATTGGCCGTCCAGAACGTTCAGCTTCATTTGAACTTGTGCGACCACAACGAAAGTCAGTAAACCATTTTTTTACCTTTTAAAATCGATGGTGCACAGTCCCCATACTATTTATCAAGCTTTTCTTGGTTTGATTGACGGTTTTTTTCGCAAAAAATAATGTTTAATGAGCAATCGAAATGCACTTTCTTCCATTTTTAAAAAAATGCACGAGGTTGTATGTTTTGAACAGCTGTTAAACGCAAAGTAAATGACAGAACTTGCTCAAAATTCTACAGTAGTATATTAACAGGTGGTACTTGATGACAGCAGTGTTGCATTTCATATAACTACGAGGGAAGTTCAAAAAGTAACGGACTTATTGATCCGCCCTTACAAATATGGCAGGAAGTGGTGTAGATAACTTTTAACGATCTCTTCAAGAGCTGTAATAATAATATGATTTTTTGTAAACGAAAAACCGATCTAAAATTTAAAGGTAAAATACGTATTTTGTTCCGCAGGTCATGGGACAGTCCTTGGAGGTGGAAAGTTTCTGATAGCCATTCACTTGTGAGTGGCCAGAAATGATTCCTTCATTGGGCAGTCCAAGCAGCTCACTACTTCCACGCAGTATGTCCTGGGCAATGGCTTATCGGAAACCTCCGTTAGCTAGCTAAAGTGAGAAGGCGAAACGAATGAGTGCGATCACTGATACGTCTCAGGATTATTAGGTGACCCTGTCACTGAAGCTCTTCGAAGTAGTGGACATATTCTTCTGTCCTTTGAAGGCGGATGAGCCAACACCCCTGGCCAACGGCGGATCAAAATTGAAGAAACCAAAATCCAGTTTCGACACACTGCATTCTGGTCAGCGTCTGATCCATAATGGGCGGCTGAAACATAATCATCCTGGCAGAAGGTAAAATGCAAACCACGGTGGGCTGGGTCTGCCTCCCGCCACCGTTATATCGGTAATGAAAATACGCAGAAAATATGATGAACAAAGAAACCCTCCAACTGTTGACGACCCTCGCAAACGTTATAAGGACCATGATTAAAGGATATGTACCTGTAATGTTCGAACGTTATACTGGACTGGTGCCACTTTCCAACTGGCGGATGTCCTCGGAAAATATAAAGCTGACATCACAGCGATCCAGGAAATGCGATGGACAGGATATGGTTGCACCAGAAAGAAAAACTTCGATATTTACTACAGCTGCCATGAGCGTAAATACGAATTTGGGTGTGGATTTATAGTAGGCAAGAGACTGCGACACCTAGTTTCAAGGTTCAACCCAGTGAGTATAGCCACAATTCGCATCAAAGCGAAATATTTCAACATCTCGTTAATTTGTGTGCACGCACCGACAGAGGATAAAGATGATGTGGTCAAAGAAACATTTTATGAGCGCCTGGAGGAAGTATATGAACGCTGCCCTGACCACGACATTAAGATTATTCTAGGCGATTTTAATGTCAAATTAGGAAAGGAAAGTGGCTTCCGACCAACCATCGGCAATCACAGTCTACGTGATACCACCTCCGATAATGGAATAAGACTGATAGACTTCACCGCTGCAAAGAACATGGTAGTTAGTAGCACATGATTCCAGCATAAGGACATTCATAAGGCGACCTGGATATCTCCTGATCAACGGACGAAGAACCAGATTGATCACTTGGTAATAGATGGCAGGCACTCTTCTAGTGTAATGGATGTATGTGTGATTCGAGGTGCCAATATCGGGTCGGATCATTACCTGGTGGCTGCGAAAGTTCGCACGAGATTGAGCAGGGCGAAAAACGTACGGAGCCGAACACAGGAAAAGCTGGATATTGACAAGCTACAAATACCGGAGATATCAATGTCCTATCGACAGAAACTCTCTCTCCTGCTGGAGCAGAATACCCCCTCTCCCGAAGACCCAAATGCGCAGTGGAAGCACATCTCCCATTCTTTGGAAATCGCTGCAATGACTGAACTTGGCTATCAAAAACCGCAGAAGGATAAGCCATGGTACGACGAAGAATGTCGCATTGCAGCTGATGAAAAAGACGCTGCACGTATGGCAACGAAACAGTCAGTTACAACGGGTGCTGCGAGTGACCGGTACAAGAGGCTGAGAAGGGAGGAAAACAAACTATTTAGGCGAAAAAAATGGCACTGGGAGCAGAGAGAGAGTGAAAGAACCGAAATGTGCAGGATGAATGGTGAATCGCGAAAGTTTTTCCAGAGGGTAAGAAGATCGACCAACGGGCCTAATAATGGGCTGCCCTCCTGCAAGCACGAGAATGGAGAAGAAGCAGTGTGTGCTCAAAATGTGGAGAGACCACTTTTCAGCACTACTCCAATAAGATTCTTCCACTGAAGATCAGGAGGTAATGATAGTGGAAGATTGTATAGATTGTACGAAGCTATGTCTGAACTTGGTATGCCCGCAAAACTGATCCGTCTCTGTAGAATTACGCTGACCAACACCAAATCAGCAGTGAAAGTGGTTAAAGACCTCACTGAACCATTCTGTACCAAGCGGGGACTTAGACAAGGCGACACACTTTCGTGCAATCTCTTCAACATCTTAATGGAGATAATAATGAGAAAGGCTGCAGTGCTGCAGAGAAATGTGCTTGCAAAAAGGTGCTATTTTGGGCTCAGCAAGCAGTTTAGGAACAATGACCTCTCTCGAAGGACAAAAGTCTAACTATATCAGACTCTCATTTTACAGGTCTTGACATATGGCCCCGAAACTTGGGTCATATCGCAAGCGGATGAAAAACACCTGGGAGTTTTCGAGAGAAAAATTCTCCGTAAAATATATGATACTGTTAGGGAAAACTGCGAGTACCGACGTCGCTGGAACGCAGAGATATATTATCTATATTCTGACGTGGACATAGCTAGACGAATCAAATTGGCCCAATTGCGTTGGCTAGGCCATGTTATCAGAACGGATGAAGATGAGCCAGCGCGGAAGGTTTTCGATAGCGTACCCGATGGAAGCAGGAAAAGAGGACGACCAAGACTCCGCTGGAACGACCAGGCAGAAGAATCCCTCCGTATCCTTGGTGTTACTAACTGGCGAGAAAAGGCGAAGGATAGAGCCAGTTGGAAGAATATGTTGAAATTTGTTTAATTTGTTTGTTAATCTGACCTCATGAGGTTGTAATATAGCCAATAAAAGTAAAAAGTAAAGTTTCGCAGGTACTTGCTATTCTATGTGAGCAAAATAACCACGCCCTTTCTGGAACCTCGGTTTTAGAATCCAAATATTTTTAATATTCCCCCACTGTGCAACATGTTAGCAAAATAGACCATAATTTTCAAATAACTCGGCTACAAAGTAAACTAAATTGCCTTCTCTTAAAGCATCACAGACATGAATTACCCTAACGTGTGCGTCTTAAACAAATCTAGGTAATATAAACTTATAATTTTGTTGTCCCAGTCTTCTAGACTATCTGTCATCTAGTATACAAACGACACTACTCATTATGGTCTCTAGGCAAATTTTGTTTTTTCTCTTTGAGCGTTTTCCCTGTACTAATTTGTCTTCACTTCCACACGAAGTTATAACTTTGTTAGCGTGTAATTCTTAATACTCCATGACGTTTTAGTTTAAATCAGACTTTATGTCTTGAAATGATTGCAATGTTTTCGTTTTAATTTTATTTAATAACTGCTAGTAATATTTTTTTTAAATGCGTGTTAGTTTTTGTTTATGATTTCCGAAGTGATAATTTATCGGAAATTATGCAAATTAAGATTTGATATCAAGTGCTGAATTCAAAATATGAAACAACATTTGTTGTATATTACCAGTTTAAAAATAATTTGGAAACAGAAATGTTTTTTTACAAATTAGATAAATATTGAAAAAAAAATTGACTTATATCAATACTTGAATTTGAATTCAATAGGATTTTATTCAATACTTGGAAGTTTGTTTATTTTATAGCAGAGATGTTAAGTCAATGGGAAATCCTTAGTTTTTTTTTTGAAGCAACCGATTTAATCGTGTTTTTCAGATCACTCTTGTTTTTTTAACAACATTCTATCCAAATAACTCAAGTCATTTCAAAACTTAGTTCAATAAACTCTGTTATCATTAACAAAGTAAAATCGGATAATCAATTGATCATTTAACACCAACGTCCAAGCTTCTTTATTACCCCTTGAATTGAATGATTGGGAGATTTCAATTAATTTTAAAACAACTTCATTTTTTGCCTCAACAATAAGTCACACGGAACATCTAAACATTACCCAAGCGCAGTCAAATCATCAGCATCTGGCACAACAAGATGTGCCAAGATACAACACCATGACAAAACCCCAGGCTATGAAATCTTTTGGCCATCGGAAACATTTTATTATGTGCGCAAATATTTCGAGACCAAACGGCAGAAAAACGCTATAGAGCAGTGAAACATGTGGCAGACTGTTGCGCATGCGAACTTGCAGTTGGGTCTTGAATAAACTCTCGCCTCCATGATAATAACTCCTACACTTTCCACCGGTAATCAGTATCCTCATCATCATCACCACCACAACCGCGACCACTACATACCATGTCCTCATCGAAACCATCGTCATTGTCAGCCTCATCATTCTCCTCACAGCTGTCTGTTTGTTTTCTCCACCATATCGTGCGTTTTCATCTTTACTTTGTGTGCGCGCAAACCTTTGTGGTAACCTCCAGTAGTAATGTCAAACCTCCAAATTTTTAATGTTTTCCTTTAGGCTTCTAAATATGCTTTTAATTTTTTCATGACCAATGAATGATACCACCATCAGGGTACAGAAGGGAATGGCCAAGAGAAAAGCTTAGCGGTATAACCTTTCCAGCATCTCACAAACCATTCCAGGTTGTTGTATCATCGCAACACATTCAAATAAAGAAAGTTGCAGTCACAAAGTCATAGACTCCTGGGGGGTGAGAGATAGGGACGTAAAAACACTTTTTAACACCGTAAAATCCTGACAAAATAAAAATACCCACCATATCCATGAACGACCACATCCAACCCGATCATTTAGCGCCATCAGAAAAATAATGCTGCTCTTGACTCGAAATATAAGCACATGTGTGCTGTGTGTGCTGGTTGTCATGATCATGGGCAATGCGCGCCTTGAAGTTCAACGCACAGTGGGCGAAAGGTGTTAAAGTATAGGTAAATATAATGTGGGACTATTTATCTATTTTTTCAATAGGCCTTATTGTATTTGCCATAGAAAAGAGTATATCATTAATTTAAGTTTCCACTATAAGAACTTAATGCTGTTTCTGTAGAGGCGTAAAACTTTAAGTTCGCAGCACTGGTTTAGTGAAGAGTGTACAAAACCGAATACGAAAATCCGTCGAAATCGGTTAATCGGTTTGGCTACAATCAACCGTGTGCCGAAAACCCCTTATTTGATATAGGTCAACTGGTTCCTACTCTAGTTGTGTATGATTTTCAAATATTAATGAATTTGTTGAATTAAATAAGACGATAACAAATTTCAAATATAATTTTTTAAAAAATGATCTGGTACTTTGAAAACAACTAAATAATAATAAACTACTACATAAATTAATTTTTACACTTAATAAGATTTTTATATATGAAAATTCTATCAAATTCGAAAATTATTTCCACATTTAAATGAGGTTAATGAGAATATAAAACTTATCAATTTTATAGTAAACACCTATTCCGAATTGGAATATGATTTACATTTTAACCTAAAAATTAAACGTGATTATTTAAATATAACTATGAAATTTGGATATTTAACCATATGTACTGGTTATATATGATATAATGAATCTTTAAAGAATAATCCAAATCGGGTTTTTTCTTATATAAAGTCCAAAAATAATAATTCTTCTATTCCTAAGGGTGTAATGTATAATAATATTGTTTCAAACTCGGCACAAGAAGCAGTTGATTTGTTTAAGACTTTCTTTGAATCGAGCTTTACGAAAGATAATAGTTTAAATAATTTTGATAATTTCAACAATATTTTGCCCTGCGTTGACATTGGGTCTCTTGATGTTTGTGATGAGGATATTTTATCTGCCATATCTAAATTTAAAAAATTCTTTCAAATGTGATTCACATGGAATTTCTTCGTTTCTTCTGAAAAAATGCTCAACAACCTCTTTTGTTCCTAATTTAATTTAATTTAATTTAATTAATTTATTGAGCCTTTTTAACTTTTTGGTTCCTCTAAAACTTTTGTTTCAAAAATCACTTTCTTCTGGGTATTCTATTCAGTAGTGGAAATCTTCGACAGTTTTTCCAGTTCTTAAATCTGGAGATAAAACCTTAGTTTCTCACTGTAGGCCTATTTCAAAATTGCCTAATATTGCTAAAGTTTTTGAACATATTATGCTTGAAAAAATCTTTTTTGGCGTAGAATACGTCTTACCTTACGGTATAGGGAGTCATGTCAGATTGTTATTGTTGTAATCTTTATTTCATTGATTATGAGGAAACGGCGAGATAACTTTTTTTAAAAATTTTTTTGTAGGTAAATGAAGATGTTATCTTTCGTTTGATATACATTTCATATTGGTTGATATCTTCCTAATATTTAAATTTCTCAAATGAAAATTGTTTAAAACCATACACTCAAACATATGTGTGGATTTTGGTTGAGTGTTTGAGTTTGTAGCGTGAACACAAACTATGCTGCTGTTTCAGTGTGGACACAAACCTTCGGCTGTTGTTTTGATTGATGAAATATTGAAATTTCGTATATTTACTTATGTATTTAAGTGAAACAAAATGTTAAATGTGAATTTGAATTTAACATGGATATATAATTATAAAAAATATAAATCAAATTGATTTGCGTCTGTTATTTATCATTTATCCTTACTCTTTTAATTTAAAAACATATTTATCCTATTTTTCCTACCATAAGCTTATGTATATTATCAAAAGTAACTATCAAATAAATAAATTAATTTGCTTATGTTATTTATCATTTATTGTTATATATGTTTTCGGTCTTATCGGATGGAGTATTCTACGTTAAACTTAATGGCCGTGTCTCTGACACAGCCTGCAGGGACAGTCCGTGGCCGAAGACCTCAGACAACTGTCTGCTGTTTTTTTTTTTTCATTAAGAGACATATTAACCCAAGTCAGCACGGGTTCGTGTCTGGACATTCTACAACCACTTATTTAGCGGTTTTTTCTAGTTTTTGTATAAATGAATTTGAAAGTGGTGTTCAAGTTGACACGATATACATGGATTTTTCGAAAGCTTTTGATAGAATTCGCCATGATATTCTTTTATTTAAGCTTTATAAGTTTGGTTTTCATTCTAAGGTTTTAAATTGGCCGAGTTCGTATTTGTGTAATCACACATGTACCGTATCTGATGATGGTTATTATTCAAGTTCTTATTTCCCCACCTCGGGTGTTCCGCAAGGAAGTATTCTAGGCCCAACACTGTTTAAATTTTGTATTTTTGTAAATAACATCATATGTATGCGGATGATTTAAAAATTTTCAAATCAATCCGTACCTTAAATGATGTCGCTTTGTTACAGGAAGATTTGGATAGAATTGCTACTTGGACAAAAGTTTATGATTTGCCATTCAATACTAATAAATGTTTTAAATTACATTTCATCGTTGTAGAGCTGCTATTAATTCGTCATATCACATTTATTGTCAAAACTTGCATGAAATTTTTGAATATTCTCATTTGGGTGTAGTTTTTGATTTTAAATTTTCATTCAAAAGTCACCTAGATTTCATCATCTCTAAAGCATACTCGATGTTTTATTTTATTAGCAGAAATATTTGTAAATTTTCTGATCCTTACACAAAAAGAGGCTTTTATCCGATCCAAGCTCGAGTATGCATCGATTATTTGGAATCCAGTATCGGCAATTTACACCTTGCGGATTGAAAAGGTAAAGAAAGTTTTCTTAAAGTTCGCCTTATTATCACTAAATTTTACTTTACCTTTACCAACATATAAAGTCGCTGTGCACTTATTTCGTTAAAAACGTTAGATGCCAGAAGGAAAATAGCGTATATTATGTTTCTCCATGCCATGGTTTCAGGATCTATTGATTGTCCAATGTTACTTTCACTTATACGCTTTAATGCTCCATCTCGCTCTTTCCGTCATATGTATACATTTAATATAGAATTGCATTCGACAAATAATGCTTCCAATGAGCCTATTAATAGATCTAAGGTATTTTTTCATTTTGTAATAACATTGACTTTTGTCTGCCTCAAAATAAATTTAGGCAATGTAATTTAATTAATTAGTTTATTTTGTTATTCTTGTTAAATAGTTATGTAAGATATTTGCTGGTCTGTAAGGATATAATTCCACAGACTTAAATAAATTAAATAAAATTAAATGAATATGAATAATGATTTGTTTCTAATTCTTCGACCTAATTAGCCGAGAATAATGAATATGAATATTTCATCCAAGCCAATCCAACCCAATTCTACTCAATTCAATTCAACTCCATTTAACTCAATTCAATTTAATTTAATTCAATTCAATTCATTTCATTTAATTTCAACTCAATTCAATGCAATTCAGCTCAATTCAACTCAATTCAATTCCATTTCAACTTAATTCAATTCAACTCAGTTCAATTCAACTAAAATTCAATTAATTTCAATTCAATTCAATTCCATTCAATTCAATTCAATTCAATTCAATTCAATTCAATTCAATTCAATTCAATTCAATTCAATTAACTTCAATTCAATCCAATTCAATTCAACTCATTTCAATCCAAGTCAATTCAATTCAAACTAATACAATTCAATTCAGTTGAATTCAATTCATTTCAGTTAAATTTAATTCAGTTCAATCGAATCGATCCAATTCAACTCAATTCAATTCAACTCAATTCAATTCAATTCAATTCAATTCAATTCAATTCAATTCAATTCAATTCAATTCAATTCAATTCAGTTCAATTCAATTCAATTCAATTCAATTCAATTCAATTCAATTCAATACAATTCAATTCAATTCAATTCGGTTCAATTTAATTCTATTCTATTCCATTCAAATCAATTCAGTTCAATTCAATTCAATTCAAGTCAAGTGAATTCAATTCAATTCAATTCAATTCAACTCAATTCCATTCCATTCCATTCAATTCAATTCAATTCAATTCAATTTAATTCGATTCAGTTCAATTCAATTCAATTCAATTCATTTCAGTTCAATTCAATTCAATTCAATTCAATTTAATTCGATTCAATTCAATTCAAGTCAATTCAATTCAATTCAGTTCAATTCAATTCAATTCAATTCAATTCAATTCAATTCAATTCAGTTGAGTTGAGTTCAGTTCAATTTAATTCAACTCAACTCAACTGAACACATCAACACAACTCATCTCGGCTCAACTCAATTAAATTAAATTAAATTAAATTCAATTCAACCCTTTTTTCTGAAACATTAAAATATTGCTGGATGCATGATGTTTTACAATAGATTTAGGGTCTCAACCAAGCCAAAAAGTTATGAAAGTATCTCGACCTGGTACCTGCCAATATTTTTTATTTGACTTCAATAAATCCTAATTTCCTCATTTCATTATTTATAACACATCGTTCAGAAAAAGCACCTTAATACCCAATAAAATAACGAGGTGTAAAAGAAACTATTACATATTTTTTGTCACATTTCCGGTTGATGGTACGGAAATTGGAGTACTTCTCTTCGAACAAATTGTAGCCTATAAATTTCTTGACAACTGATTGTTATTTGTATTGAATTTTATAGCACAAAAATCTTATAAATAAGAGGAAAAAAATAAAGTATATTAAATTCCGATCAATCTATAACTAAGCGAGTTATCGACAACTCGTTTTGAAAAAAATATTTTAAAAACACCTAATAGCCTTTTCACATTAGGCCACAACTTACATCATCAATCAATTTGCCAAAGATGTTAACATTTCCCCATACAAATTTGACGCTTTGTGAGCTCAACATCTTTGGAAAATGTTCCTATCTCATTACGTTTCACTCCATATCATTCGATAATTTTGAGTCCACACTAGGAAAAATTTAATTTCTAGAAACACTGACAGAAATTCAAACAGCAAAAATAAAAATGGTGTGTTTATATCAAGTGGTAGCGCTAGAAAAGCTGATTTAAATGCTTTGCTCTTGTACTGCAATTGTTACTAAATTTGCTTTGAATTTGGCAGTGGTATGATACCAAACAAATATAAAACAGCTATTGTCATTGTCGCAATAACAGCACCTAATACAAATACATCTTGACGAAATAAATGTAGGAAAAAAACAATAGTAATAAATATGAAATGTTAAAAAAATTGTTGCCTGTAAAGTCGGTTTTACGGGCGAAGATTTTACGTGACAACGTCTTTTTCTCGGTAGAATATTTATTGATATGAATATAATTAAATTGCACAATAGGAGTGCAATGAACTCACTTGCCCAATGAGTGTTAGAACTCACGGGCGATGTTTTAACATTTATTGAAACTTATGGTTTAGGAAAATAGAAGTAATTTCAACACCATCTAGGTACCTGTGCGATTTCTATGAACACATTATCAAATGTGACATTATAAACAATAAACATATCCTTTATTATAAAATATAAACATTTCTTTTATTATAAAAAATAAACATTTCTTTTATTAAAAACAAAAGAAAATAATTTACTAACCAAAAAGTATTTCAATTCATCATATTCGCATATCGTTTTTAAAGCCGACCGCAGCTCTCTGTTTCGTTTTGGCTACCTAATTCATATGAAAATTTCTACACACAAACATACACTACACATATCATAAAGCCAAAAAACAAAAAACAAAAAAAAACAAAAAATAATACCTTATCCAATGCAGACTGATCTAAATCAATATTCATACACACGCACATATATACGCACATACATACTTGCTCAGTCGTCATATATATGATGTGCCAAAAAACAAAAACACTCACACCACCGACCAACAGCCACTAGAAGCCAGCAAAGCAAATCGTTTCTGGCACACAAGTAAACACATTGCGTTTACTTGTGTTCGGTGACTCATCGTAACGTTACCGGGCGTTACACTTTTTCATAAGTGACTCCCAGCCGCAACCTAATTTAAGACGTTGTCACGTCAAAATAAACGTTTGACGAATGTTATTCTCCATTCTCTCGACTCCTGGGCCCCAATAGACAATACAATATATAGACAATATTTCCTAAACCATTTTAGTTCCGTTTATTTTTGATCATAAAAATTTCCCTACAGCGATGTGGCATATTAATAAATGAATATTTGAAGATGACAGATGGAAGATGTAAGATGTTGCAAGTGTGAACGCATGTTTCATTTTTTCAACATCTTCCATGCGTTCACCCAAAATTTACCCTAGTGTGAAGCGGCTATAAACCTTAAATTCTCCATAACCGTCCACGTTATGGACAATTTTCATTAAAATTTTTCTATTATTTCCCTCAGTTCTATTAAAAACATAAACAAATTCGAATTTTTTAATTTCATCTTCCAATAACTCGATAACTAACCCAGTTATCGAAAAAATTTGTTTAATTTGTTCGAGGTGCTTAATAAAATTGGCATTTTTGGAGTCATTTACGGGCCCGGAAGTTTTTCTTAATTTTATTTTTAATTCAATTTAAACCGATTAACGGGTTTTGTAGTTTTGAGCCGCGCCCGAAGATCGGGAATTTCGGCGATTTTTCTTTCATTCAATCCACTTAAAACCCCGTGTAATGTAAAAATTGTTCTGAAATCACGTCAGTCACACCATGCTTAACATTAACTGAGAATTAACGCAAATATGCACATATACACAGACATAGTATTTAGAAGCGACAAGTACTCACCCACTATCAGTCGAATTGTTGTTAAACTGCAGTGTTGCTTGATTTCTTCATTTATACTAAAAATTACACAACTTCCATTGTTATCCCCGTTCAAATAAAATTCCGTACATACATACATGCATTAACAGTTTCACAACTACATTCGCATAAAACCAAGAACTGCACTTGACGAAGAAATGGAACGAAACAAGAATGCGAAAATGATTTGTAGTTGTATCAACAGCAGTCACCACCGTCACCAACTTCCCGCTTTTAAAATAACGACTTTTGCTTACTTCTTCTCGTTTACATTTCCTTTTTATTCCCTTTTCTCTTTAGCCGACACACGGAGTTTTGTTGTGCATTAAAATGCTAATTGACACGGCCGACATTATTAACGAACACTGATTCAATTGTTTTAACGTTTAACCGACATATAATTTCATAAATTTTTTTATCTATTGGGTATTATAACTACTAATTACTGATGTTTATGCCGTTTTCAGAAGATTAATTTGATTTTAAATGCTTTAAAATATTAAAATTAAGTAACATTTGCAAAATTACGCGCACTTTGCCCCAAAATTCTAATTAGACTGATGCAGAAATACCGTTTAAAGAGGGAACGAAACCCGAAAGAAGGGAAAACTAACGGGAGTAGATAGGTGATGAGAGAGATGTTCGAGAGAGTACCAAAGTAAGAGATCAGGCAATTTCGACTGCTTTCGTTTTGTAACAACAAAAATACATGAAAGAGGAAAGAGTGGTGACACAAGCAAGGGAAGGAAAACGTTTTAATTTTTGTTTTCATCAAACAAAAATATCGTATACCTACAACTTTGTAGATATATGTATATATAATTTTGAACAGCTTGAATTGAAATACTTTCAGTTAAAATAAAACGTTTTTCTTAAACCAAAGACAACTTTTTTAATCATAATATAAAATTTTCATGCGGCAATTCGGAAAATTATCATTTCTAAAAGTCATAAAAACTTGTGATCGTTAAGGATCGTTAAGGCGGAAGTCAAATAAGGCATGCGTAATGGCAGGGATGCCAACTCTTTCGAGACAAAAATCGCTACAAACAAGTTGCTAAAAATCACCACAAATCTCTACTGACGGGTATTAAAAACCACTACGAAAAAGTGTAAAAACGGCAAAAATTAGTAATAACTACACAGAATATGAGAAAATTAAAAAATTATAGCACTAAGTTTAACGTAGAATACGCCATCCGATAAGACAGAAAACATATATAACAATAAATTCATTTGCTTATATTATTTATCATTTATTGTTATATATGTTTTCTGTCTTATCGGATGGCGTATTCTACGTTAAACTTAGTGGCCGTGTCTCTGACAGTCCGTGGCCGAAGGCCTCGGACAACTGTCTGCTGTAATTTTTATATTTAACAACGGCATTTGATTCAAGTCCGTTTAAAAAAAAAATATTATGTTCAATTTTTTTAAACTTAATTTAATTTATGTATTTTAATTAATATTTTTATTGAAATAAGTTCTGCGAATGTTGAGAGGGCCGCCCTAATATTAAAAAAGGTTTACCTTATCGAGTCTTCGCATTAGCATTCGAGCGTTGTGTGAAAGCTTTACGCTTTACAATTCAAAATTAATGTTACAACAGCTTTATTGAAGCTTTCGCAAAAAAGCTTTATTAGGTTAGCTTACTGTTTGTTTCACTCTTTACTAGATATATGTTGCCAAGCAACATTAGCTTGCTGTTCGTTTCACTTTTTACTAGATACATGTTCCTAAGCAATGTTGAGCAACCAAAAACACTCAACCAAACACCACACATATGTTTGAGTGTATGTGTTTAAACAATTTTCATTTGAGAAATTAAAATACTAGAAATATATCAACCAATATGAAATGTATATCAAACGAAAGATAACATCTTCATTTACCTACAAAAAAAATTTTAAAAAAATTCATATAGCCGTTTCCTCAAATTCAATGAAATAAAGATTACAACAATAAAAACCTGACATGACTCCTCATACCGTAAGGTAAGACGTATTCTACGTCAAAAAGGCACATACATGCATATATAATACGTATTTTAAAATTCAATTTATTTATTTGGAAACATATGTTTTGTAAACATAAATAATTTTAGCTGAAACATAAAACAAACTAAAACTTAAACAAAAATACTTCACATAAACAACAAAAACTTGGAATTTTTCGTAAATAAACATACTACATGCATATAGTATAACCAATTTAGGAATGACTTAAAACTAGGGATCGCAAATAAGAGTAATGAGACAAATCAAAGCGAAAATAATTGTAGATGATTGTGAATATGAAATGAATTTTTATAATAAAAATTTACAACAATTATTATTTGTCAACTTTTATTAAAAAAATTTAAAATAAAAATTGATTTTAAGTTTCTTTTCAATAAATTTTCTTATAAATAAGACTTATTTGGCGGTATTTTAAAAAACATTCAAATTTAATTCTTATTTCATAACCTTTTTTAGGACAAAAAACAAGATTTTCAATTAATTTATTTTGGTTGTATGTATAGTTGACCTTTGTAATTTTATTCGTTTAAATATTTTTCGGCTTTGAGGTCATAAATAAAAAGACAGTGGACAAAGTCTTACAGCACGTGTCGGTACAGCATAAGTACTATTGTTATCTCAAATCCTTGAAAATGATCAACGAAGTTGATCGAAATTTTGGAGAAATAAAAGTGATATAAACCACAACGTATAACTCTCACTAATACACTCACCATGTTTGTCCAACCGTTTGAGCGTCTATACCGCCTGTGACTATTTGCACTCTCACACAAAATTGAGTAAGTCAATTTGCAAACACATCAACTGCGACATAGAAAATTCCGTAATTCTGTTTCGTTTGCTTCAAAAGTAATGGCAATAAACAATGTTGCGTAAAAATCGCTACAGCCGCTACCTTAAAACAGCGAAAATCGCCACTGTAGCGATTTAAAAAAAAATCGCTACAATTCTAAAACAGTGGTTTTTGTGTGTCAAAAATCACCACAAATAGCGGGAAAACCACGAAGTTGGCATCCCTGCGTAATGGTTCTTTTGTAAAGCCTTCCTAAAATAAGGCCTGCGGAATGCATGCATTTTTTCATCAGACATAACCAAATAGAAGATTTCTACAATTTTGAGATATTTATTTTCCGATTCTTTTCAACAGTAATTTAATTGGAAAATTTCATACAAATTTACAAATTATATTGTTTCTTTAATATTTTTCAGGGTATTTTTAAAATTTTCAAATTGAAGTTGGGCGTGGTACAACTTTCTTTCTGAGATAAATACATACATACTTATAAATAAATATGTAGAAGTGGATAATGATTTTGTGATAAAACTAATTATTTTAATTTTATTTTTGTTCAATAAAAATAAATTAAAGTAAATGCCTTCTAAGGCCTTCCTCTTTGCATGCCTTCTAAGGCCTTCTTTAGGCAATGGGAAAGGAAGGCCTTGCCTCCCAATCTCAAGCAATGTTAAAAAGAAAGGAGGAGGTAATGTGTAGGAAAGGCCTTCCGTATTTTTAAGAAGGCCTGTTTGGTCATGATTTCAGGGCTTCCAGGTCATGACCTCCGCCGCTGGGGATAAATATGTGGATTTGTGTGCGGATAAATGTAGCGCCAAATGCACTCAATGCGACAGAATGTTAAAGACCCACATGGACAATATAAAATGCCATTATATTCAAGTACACAAAATTAATATTGACCAAAAAAAGAAAGTTATAGAACGCGAGTTTGCAAATGAGTTAGGAAGAGTATGTAAAATCCAGAGGAGAGATGGTAACATATGCCGTTTCGGTGCCTAGATAATGACGTATTTCAAAACATTGCAGCCGTGGTCAAGCGCATATAATATAAAATTTAATTCAAAATGCATTACGGACCACCTTCAGCTAATGAAATCAAAAGTTTTAGATGAAAAAAAAAGACAGGTTGATAATAAATAGGTATGTTTAAAATGTAACATTGCCAGTCGGATGGACAGAAGTATTATGGGAGTGAATACCCAATTTATTGTAAACTTTAAAATAGTGGTAATTACTATTGGTATGGTCGAATTACTTGAACGACATTGTGCCAAATATTTGAAAGAACAAATTTTAAATATTCTTGGGCGTTACTCAATTGATATAAGTCAAATTTACGAAATAACAACTGACAATGGGGCAAATGTAGTTAAGACAGCAAATATTCTGCAGAAATTTAAAGAAAGTGCTATACCCGAGGATGAAAACTTCGATGAAAATATTTATGAGCAGTTCACATGCGAAATATCGGAGAGCTTATCCGTGGTACACTGTGCTGCCCATACCTTACGATTGGCCTCTTGGGACGTAATAAAACAATTCACGAATGTTCTAGACCCATGCAGAGACAATGTTAAAACGATTCGAAAGAAAATGACAGAATTAAATGTGGGCCCTATGCCATTTCTTGACAATACAACACGTTGGAGCTCTACAAATGAAATGGTCAATTCTTTAATAAAAATTAAGCAATGTGTTGATGATACTAGTACTCTTTTCAAAATCGAAGTTGATTGGGAGTTTCATCAAAAATTTGTTGACGGTTTTAGACCCACTTGCAGAAACAACGACAATGCTTCAATCCAAGCAACTAATAATGGGTGATTTGTATAGGGAGTGGTTGGTTTGTGAAATTGAGTTGAAAGAAAAGGCCAGTAGCAATGATTTAGCAGATCGCCTTTGGCAGTCCGTTCAAAGTCGAAAAAAGATGTCAATGGAAAATAATGCTTTCGTCGCTGCCTTGTATCAAGATCCTAGGTTCCGATTTTGAGGTACAACATACTTGAGTGATGTGGAGAAAAAAATTACATGAGGTGTGAGGGGACACCCGGTTGGAACGAAGTTCCTTTCGCTATATATTATGTACTAGTTAGTTCCAACACACCTAAGGCGCCTGTTGGAAAATGCTGTAATTTAAATGGATCTTGTAAAATGATAAACTTTTGTTAAGAAATTTTGTATTTATTGAATGTATTTTTTTTTTAAACGTATATTTTTAAGCCCCTTTTGTAAGAATATGTATTATATTATCCCGAAAAGGTCCTTTCTTTGATGAGAGGTACTTCTTTTATTAAAATAAAAAAAATGGTTTCCCGTTACATCCCGTGAAAGCATTAGGGAGAGCTTCTTACAAACCAGTGAGCTGTGCGCGTTCTAGTTTTACACTCACTGATTGGGTCCTACAGTTTTACACCGGTTCCGAACGGTATTTTTGAGAAGCTTTTTCATGGATGAATACTCGATAGTGTCGCCGTTACTAAGCTAAGAAAAAGCCTAAGAGTATGAATTTTTTTTTACAAAAAATACTTTTTTAAGAACAGGTACTTTTTAAAGAAGTGGTACTCTTTTTAGGATAAGATTATTTTTTTAAGTAAATTTACTTATTTTCAGGAAGGCTACTTATCTCAAGAAAACAAAAGACAAGGTGGTACTTAATTTTATAGAAATGGTACTTTGAAGAAAATTAATTTTTGTAAGAAAAGGTATTTTTTGTAAGAGAAGGTATTTTTTTTTTGAAGAAAAGATTTTTATACGAAAGAACAGATACAATTTTAAGAGTATCTACTTATCTCAAGAAAAGTTATTTTGTTTATTCTTTAAAGAAAACGTAGTGTTTTAAGAAAAGGAAATTTGTTGTAAGAGAATGTAGTTTTTTACGAAAAGGTACTTTTTGTAAGAAAATTTACTCTTTCAAGCAAAGGTACTTCTTTAAGATGTTATTTTTTTAAACTTCTTTCATTTTGGCTTTTGTAACTTTACTTTTTATTCGGTTCAAACTGCAATATGTAATAAACAGGCTCCACCTAGAAAATTTCACATTAAACAAGAATTATGTTAGTCTGGATACAAACCTAAAGTACGAGTGTAAGAGTGCTGCCAAATGTAATTCGATACTGAGGGTTGTGTTTCATGGGTTTGCCAGTCTTGCACTTTGGCTTTTCTAAGTTTATTTGTTATTGGGTTCAAAACTACAATATGTAATAAACAAACGCCACCTAGAAAACTTCCCTTTAAACCAAACCAAACCAAAAGTACCCAATATAGTTGATAATAATGGGTTGCAATAAAGTAGTTAACAAAAAGATGTTTAAAAATTTTTCATATAGCCTCCATCCCGCAACGTGCGATAAGGAACTTCGTTCCAAAACTGCAGTTGTAAGTACTCTAACTAAATTCTAAATGAAACTTGAATCGCTCATTAGAAGAAAAAAACGAAATATGATTCAAACTATGCTCTATCCTATAATATATTTGTATTTTATATAGTCACACCTGTTGATGATTTTTTCTAAATTGAAATCGGATTGAGAATTACAAGAAATTCATCACAAATCTAAGGAACCAAATATAAGCCTCTTTAGTGGTCATTCAAATGAAAAAAGATACAAAAAACTGGACAATAAAACTGCGTCTAATACTATAAAACTTACTGATGACCATGCATCCGTGCGAGAGTACTTAGAGCAGTTGCAATATGAGGGAAAACTGCCGTTTCACTATGATGTGCTGCAGTTTTGGAAGACAAAGAGTTCTAAGTGCGGAACATTATTCAAAATCGTTCAAGTCGCATTAGCGGTGCCAGCAACCCAGGTTTCAGTTGAAAAGTCATTCACTGCACTTCCTATTGTTTTAACAAATCACAGAAGAATTTTAAGTATGAAAAATCTCGAAAATATTAGTAGACACAATGGAATTCGAATGTAATTCAATTTTGTATAGTTTAAAATCACGTTAATTTGAGTTTCACATTATTCAAATACATCTACATACATATATATTATTAACAATCTACATTATTAAAAACGTTTTATTATTATCATCGGTGATAAATATCTTTCCGTTTTGCTCGAAAGCTTTTTATTAAAAATATTTTTGTTTTCTTTTCTTTTTGGCGTAGAACACGTCTTACCTTACGGTATAGGGAGTCATGTCAGATTGTTATTGTTGTAATCTTTATTTCATTGATTATGAGGAAACGGCGAGATAACCTTTTTTAAACATTTTTTTGTAGGTAAATGAAGATGTTATCTTTCGTTTGATATACATTTCATATTGGTTGATATCTTCCTAATATTTAAATTTCTCAAATGAAAATTGTTTAAACACATACACTCAAACATATGTGTGGTGCTTGGTTGAGTGTTTGAGTTTGTAGCGTGAACACAAACTATGCTGCTGTTTCAGTGTGGACGCAAACCTTCGGCTGTTGTTTTGATTGATGAATATTTGATTTCGTATATTTACTTATGTATTTAAGTGAAACAAAATGTTAAATGTGAATTTGAATTTAACATGGATATATAATTATAAAAAATATATGATAAAATTAATTCATACATTTTTATGTTAAATGAAAGTGCTGCCAAGTAAGCAAAATAACAATGCTGCTTGATGCTGTTTGACAGCAGCTGACAGTTGACGTTTAGTAAATTAAAATAAAACCTACTAATCAAAATGGCACCTACACGAAATACAAGAAAGCAACGAGTGGTTATTATGCAGAGAAATAAATACTCAGGTATTTATACATTTAATTTGGATTATATTCGAAACGATGCTCCCACAACTATTGATAACACAACCATTGACTTAGTTTTTGCGAGCAATTTGAATGTTAATTTAAAAACATATTTATCCTATTTTTCCTATCATAAGCCCATATTATCAAAAGTAACTTTCAAATAATCAAATTGATTTGCATCTGTTATTTATAATTTATCCTTACTCTTTTAATTTAAAAACATATTTATCCTATTTTTCCTACCATAAGCTTATGTATATTATCAAAAGTAACTGTCAAATAAATAAATTCATTTGCTTATGTTATTTATCATTTATTGTTATATATGTTTTCTGTCTTATCGGATGGCGTATTCTACGTTAAACTTAATGGCCGTGTCTCTGACACAGCCTGCAGGGACAGTCTGTGGCCGAAGGCCTCGGACAACTGTCTGCTGTTTTTTTGATCGGTTGAAAATCTGAATTCATCAGTATGAATAAATATATGTAGAGATAATTATACGTTTTGGTTTCGAAAGAAATATAATTTTTGAACATTTGATGACTTAAAAAGGAACAATGGAAAAAAATATTTTATTTCAATCCCAAGCGTTCGATTTTATTGTGAGGAAAAAATAAAAAATATGGTTTTGAAGTATTGAAATCGGATGCCTGGATACAAGTAGTACAAACAATTGTGGTAGGTTTAAAACATGATTATGTATGAAATTTCGAATTAAACAAACGATAAATCAAAAACCATTTTACAAATCTTTATTTGCATCCACACAATAAAAATTTACAGAGTTTTCGGTGTGTAGTATTGTTGTTCCTACATTGAATGATATGGATATGGACGACATGTGGTTTCTTAAAGACGGTGAAACATGTCATACATCTCTTGAAACAACTCTTTCTTTATATTTCAACGAACATGATTGGAGTAATTCTTAAATTCCATACAATCTGGCAGCTAAAACATCTAGTTAGCATTAACTGTAGAATAACTTGAGCTGGTGATAATGGGGGTAAATATTAATATATCCTACTTTAGTAACATTATTCTTCCACTGTGCTGTGCTCGGTCACGTTTTTATTTATTACAAATGGCAAAGTGTCTGGAAGTGCCGGCTAAGCCGTCGTTGTAGCTGTCTTACCCCAAGTAAGTGCCTCCATCTCCTACAGAGATTCCTATTGTTTAGTCATATAAATTTGCCATCACATTGCTAGAATGTAGGAGTTTCAATATAGTATCTACTATGTACATAGTTGTTTGGCAATGTCCAACGTAACATGGACACGTAATTTTTGGTGTCTACTGCATCGGCGAACCGAGGGAAAATTGATTACCCAGGTATTGTTAGGTGTCCCAGCTAGGTTTTCTTTAGTTGGCTGTAGTTTTCCTTGGCACATCACTGACACGCACTCTTTACATGGCTTTGAAGAATTTTCAGTTAATGCTTAAATTTATTTACACGGCGGGTACGAGTATTCATTAAAATGTTAACAACGTATGAGGTATTGAATTTTTTATTTTTTTGAATTTTATTCATTTTTTGTTTTTTTGTATGATATATGGATATGTAGTTTCGGGATAGAAGAAAAGGACAAGTTTTACTTTAACCGAGAAAAGAAAATATTTGAAATTGCCAATGAACTTCAATATTTGTTAAAGTTCGTAAACCTGTAATTCAGATTGTTTCTGAGTTCTCATTTGATTAGGTAAGATAATTGGGTTTTGACACTTAAATCAGTTTTAAATTGACTTTTTTACAGTCGACTCAGAGGAGAACTCAGTGAGTGTAATTATAACTTAAATAAAGCAATACATGACTCCACTAAAATGTCTTCCAATTACAAATTTTCGAACGCCAACTTCCTTCAACTGTATCATGTCAAAATCTAACCATTAACTGCGAAAGCCATAACAACCACTAAAACTTCAACGCTAATCCCCATAAATCAAGATATTGTTGAATTGATCACGTCTTATACTATAATCTGCATAAAGTTACGCGTAAAGCAAATTGGTCATGCTATAGTTTTCATATGTTTCCTCTTAATATCCTACAATTTTGAACAAGAAATTAACTGGTTCAATATATTGTGTAATGCTGTTGTATGACGCGACACTAAATCCTCTAATGTTTGAGTATTTGTGGATGAGAGTGAGAAATGTTCACTTGATGTAGACAATTTATTTGATGTCTTATCTTGTCATATTCGCATATTTTGTGCTGCTGTATCCGAATAAGGCTTTTGCAGGAGTCCAATTCAAGCTTAACAGATTAGCAAGATGCAAATGTAATCAACGTCATATAAAAGCAATCACATGAGCATTCTTTTGATAAGCTTAACAAATTGTTCCAAAGCTGGCGAGAAGGGGAGTTGAAAAAGCTGGTAAAATTTGATGTTAAATTCAAATCTTTTAGTTGAACCTCATACATTTTGAGTCGTAGGTAGAACACAGTTACTGCATAACCAAGAATTGACTTATTAATATTTTGAAGACCAATTGACTCTCTGTTAATACTACCTCTCCGTAGTCCCTTCATGGGTTGTAATGGGAAATCAGTTTCTTAATGTCACCTCGGTGACCATCGATGGGAAAATGGTTGGTGTGCGCGACTATGCGTTCAATAACAGCTTTGATCACATTACATTGCTTTCGACGATTTTCCCCTCGCTTAGTGATGGCGACACTATCGAGTAAGTAACCACGAAAAATCTTCTCGCAAAACTTTCCGTAACCGCTGGAAAGCAGTAGGTTCAGTGAGTGCAAAACTACAAAGCGAACAGATGACTGATTGTGTGAAACTCCCCATTCAGATTATGCTTCTCAGGCTGCAATTATCACGCTGTTCTCTTTTAAAAGCCTAAGTAAATCACGATTACATTACATTCTGCGTTTTATCTTGCAACCACCTCTGCAGTTTTTGATGTTTAATCGGCTGATCTCCCTTATTCTTGCCTTCATAAAAATTTGTAAAAGTGGTCTATACTAATTAAATTTATCAAAAAAGGAAATTCTCTGTATTGAATTCGTTGTCTTTCATTCGCAAAAGTTGTTAAAGTGGAGTATTCTCAGTGAATTTATTAAAAATTAAATATGTGCACCGATCGATAACACGTTTTCACGCCGACATGAAAATTAATATGAAACAAAATGGCAGAAATACGAAAGTGAAGAGAGAGAAACGTCAAAATTCCCCACAAATTGTCGTGTCGTGCGTTAATGTCTACCTCGCCAGCAACACCACACCTCTCACCAACAAAACGCGTTATCCACGCATCGAACACGCGCGTGAAAGCCATAGTGTAATGATGCACTAACTCTCCTCTGTCCCTTCATGGGGGCAAAATATTTTTTTTTTTTGTTCTAGGCCCCATACAAACGAGCATCCTTAGTTGCATATATTTTAGGAGTTGCATATATTTTAGGAGCCATACTTTTATTCTAAATTGCATAACATTTTGTAGTAATAACAATAATGATGCCAACAATAACTTGAATGACATTTACTTTACCTAAATGGAATTTTGTAAATGAATTGCAATCACAATAAAATCGACTGAAATGGTTCGTATGGATTCATGCTTTGATATTTGTAGAGTAATCAAAGACGACCAAGATGCAGACAAATTTGGCAACCCTGGTAAAAGAGAACGAAAAAGTGCTAAAAATTCACTCAAAGGCATTTCCCTTACGCGTCATATCTTAATTATTTCATACTTTTTGCATAGTTTATGTAATTTTACTTCATGGTTGGAATTTGTATTGTTATATACAATAACACTATCAAAAAGCTGTTCGTGTATTGAAATATTCAACGAAGAGAGTAAGAGAGCGACCAGATAATGATTAACGTTCCACTCGTTGTGTTGGTTGGCATTAGAGCAGTGATCGGCAACCTATACTCATACATTTTGCGAATGTATGCGTTATATGCATTCTCGCTCTCACCACGAACCGGTGTTACCAGTAAAATTTCATCTCAAATGCCTAATTTACAATTTTAAATCTCCAATGACAAACTTATTTTTGATATCATTAGTTGAAATCATAGCTGTATACTACAAATAAATTTCCAAAAATTACTGAAAAAATAAAAACTTTTGCTTAAGTATTTTATTTATTTTGAAAATAAAAAATAAATGTATACTTACAAATAATGAAATACAATAAATAAATGTTTTTCATGCGTGCCAATGCACGTTCACAAATCAAATATTCCGGTTTGCCAAACTAATTTTCTGAAAATAAAAATATAATTCAAATTGCCCATTAAATATATTTGTAGGGACAAATTATATTCTGTGGCAACGCTGCTTTTAAATACCAATCAATAACAGAACCTCCCTTGTTGAATGCTCAAACGAGACTGATTAGTGTTGTTTAATTCTCTACAATATGTGTGCACATGTACGTAATAGAAGAGAAAACAAAAAGGCGCGGCGCCCTGAATTTGCCTATCACTGCATTAGAGTGAAGATAAATTTTGACTGTCTACTTGTACATAGTTTTTGTGCAGACTACCAGAAGATGTGCGCAATTAAAGAGAACCAACAAATGGTCACAATTCACTCAAACGCATCTCTCTCTCGCATCATATCTAGATTATTTCATACTTTTTGAATAGTTTATGCCATTTTACTTCAACATGGTTGGAATTTTTAGAGTTATATACAATAACACTATCAAAATCCTGCTCGTGTATTGAAATATTCAATGAAGAGAGTAAGAGAGCGAGCAGATAATGATTAACGTTTCACTCGTTTTGTTTGTTGGCATTCGAGTGAAGAGAAATTTTTACTGTCTACTTCACTACATCGTTTTTGGTGTAATGACAAAAGTCAAATGGTCGCCCTGTTCGACCAACTGTTCTACCATCACCTGACGTACCATATCTTTCTAGTACAGCTCATAGACTAACACATACATATATACTTTTATGCTCTCATCTGACGTTTCATTTCACACTCTTCATCGTAGGTTTGTGGAAATGAGAGAAATTAAATTTAAAATTAACTTACACCAGATGGAGTTACAAAATATGTTCACTTAATATTTTCATGTCGTTTTGGGGTAGAACTGAAAAATTTAAATGTATTTTGCACTTCTTTGTTGACTTTTATCGTTGGTATACATTTGTATTGTATTTAACACAACTAGTTTGTCACAAAAACACGAAATTGGTTGTTGTTCCTTTGTGGATCGCTGTATACTATTGCCACCATCTGGTAATATTGAACCCATGTTTTCCACCATCCAATGTTTACTTTCCACCGTACCTATGACGTTTAATTTATTGAGGGAGTAAAAGTATCTATATATGTATTAGTCTATTACACAGCTGATTGTGTCGTACAAAAAGGAAGCACGTGAGAGAAAGGGAGTTGTGCAGAAATAACCGTAGAAGCGCGAAGTTCCTGTGAAGTTCCTTGTTGTTATCCTGAAAGTCCATGTTATTACGAAAGTCCTAGTTATCCTTCTCTTGTGAAGTTCTTTGTTGTTATCCTGCGAGTCCATTTTATTCAGAGAGTCCTAGTTATCCTGCGGGTCGTTGTTATTCTGCCAGTCCTTGTTATCCTACGAATTCTTGTTATCCTGCGAGGCCTTGGGAATATCCTGGGGCTTGAGACAGTGTGCCGTGAGCGGGCGTCCTATATACTACTAGCCCTTGTTATATTGTAAGTCCTTATTATCCTGGCTGAAGAGGGTATACCGTGAGAGTTTTCCCTATATCCCGCGAATCCTTGTTATCATGCGAGTACTTCGGAATATCCTGGTAGCTAAAGAGGGTGTGTTGTAAGAGATGACCCTATAACATGTCCTTGTTATCCTGCGAGTACTTGGGAGTATCTTGCAGGTTAAACTGAATGTGCCGTGAGGGGTCACCGTATATCCTGCGAGTCCTTGGGAATATCGGGACTATCGAGTAATTACCCATGAAAAAGCTTATCAAAAACAGAGTGAGTACAAAACTAGAAAGGGCGGAGCTCTCTAATTGTGAGAAGCTCTTCAGCAGTCCGTTGGTGGGATGTAATGGGGAACTATTTATACAAGTCATGATTTATCCGACATTTCGTATTATATTCAAAAATTAAACTGTTCGCGCGTTGGGTCGTTTTTTTAATTAATTTTATTCTTTGATATTGCGCTACCCTTTGGGTAGCATCGTCTGGAAGATAAAACGATGCTACCCCCAAAGGGTAGCGCAATATCGAAGAATAAAGTTAATTAGAAAAACGACCAAACGTCGTTTTATCTTCCAGACGATGCTACCCAAAGGGTAGCGAAATATCGAAGAATTTTATGCGAGTCCCTGTGTTTTGGGAAGCATCGTGTGTTTATCTTCCAGACGATGCTACCCAAAGGGTACGGAAATACCGAAGAATAAAATTAATTAAAAAATTAACAATTTAATTTTTGGAAACTATTTATTTTATTTTATTTATAGTGATGGGATACAACTCTGTCTAACAGTTGAAATCAACTTTCTATTTGAAAATTTCTCACAATTATGTAGACTAATTGTTATTTTAGAAGATTTTTGTTTTTGTTTATCCTTCCATATTAAAGTAAAAAACGGTTCTCATCATACAACACTGGCAATTCCACCTGATCTTCTTTAGCAGCAACATCTAAATGATAGTCATAACCAATTCTGCAACATTTCTGGGGCACCAACAACAGACCGGCCGACCGACCACACACGTCCATAGTCTTTGCACAATCAATTGTGACAAATGAGAAATTAATCGGCGTAGTGTTGCAGTTGTAGCTATTGTGACAATTGTTGCTGTTGCTGCATTGTTATAATAATAAAATAAAAAAGATTTGGCTTTTTTTATTATTTATTTCTTACCATTGTTGTTGCAACAATAATGCACTTTAATGCTCGATTTGGCAAAGGTATGCCACCACAGCAGCAGCAGCAGTAGTAGAATCCATAGCCAGGCACTTAGTTGCGAGAAACCTACGCAATATTACACGATAGATGGACAGACGTACAGTCTTGGTACATTTGAAATGTTTAAAGTCATCTATGGCTAAAATATGTCTGTCTCTATGTGTGTAGCTCAACCTTTAAATGGCCAACATGAAAAAGATACTACAAGTAAAATAACTGAGAAATACTCTCGTAGCATTCATCCATGGAGCAACAAATGGGCGTTTGGCGTTTTGTGGTGTTTAGAGAATAAAAATTCAATTTGTTTGCGAGTTGACCAACGAGCTAACTTGGTGATAAGTTGTGATTTATGGCTGCAAAGACCAAGCGGAAACTTAACAATTTGGCCAACGATATGAACGTCAGAAGTATAAGTACAGTGAGGTCCAGTACTCGTATGGTGTTTAATGTTGTGCGATATGTCCTGTTACTTCTTAAAAGGTCTCAATGTCATTTATCCCACACACGCAGACTCCAGATGCGAGATACTTCAATCCAGTTAGCTTATTGTTACCTTATGTTGCAGTTTTTCATACCAAGTGTAGGTTTCTCCTTTGGGAATTGTTTTGATTAACGGATTTATGGAATAAGCTGACAATATGAGGCGCATTTAGGTCGTTATGTTATTATGACAAATTCAAATATAATGATTGGTACGATTATGGGTCGATAACACCATCATTTTTGAGATTTGGAAAAATCAGCAAGAGGTGCAGAAGACTATAATGTAAGTACGTCCAAGAGAACATTCCTCAAGTATATTAGGAATTTTCGCTAGTAATCACATATGCCCGGCCATACCAGTGCTTCTGACGAAGGCAAATGCCCCAGCCCAGTTGGAGGAAGTACTACGGGGTGACCGATTTTGAGACCTCACCGAATTTAGAACGAGGCAAGGCTTCGGGTATAAAACTATCAGCAGCATAAGTCACATGCTGCTTACGTATGCTGATGATTTAGGGATTATTGGGTAAATCTGCGAGAAGTTACTCCAGTATTTTCTAGAATTGAGAAGGAATCATCAAAAGTGGGTTTGACATTAAACGAGAACAAGAAAAAATTAATGGTTTCGACCAGCAGAACCTCCATTCAATTGGATGAAAGGGTGATAATTTGGATGACTATGTTTACCTCGGATCTGACGGGAACAGAAGCAATAACGTCAGCCTGGAAATTAAACGAAGAATTGTGCTTTCAATCAAGTGTTATTTCGGGCTAAACAAGCACTTCGGAGATAAGACCCTCTCTCGAGAAACGAAAATCCAACTATATCAGACTCTCATACAACCTGTCTTGCTTTATTGCACAGAACCCTGAGTCGTATTGCATGCTGATGAAACTTGACTGGGAGTATTCCGGAGAAAAGTGCTCCGAAAAATATATGGTCCAATAATAGAAAATGCCGGATGAACCACGAAGCGCTACACGCTGAAAAATCTGACTTTGTTTGGTGCAAATATACTCTTCTTGTGTCCAAACATGTTGTGTTTGCTATTCAATATAACATGTTTGGTACAGAATGATTAATAGGTTATAATTACTTACTTACTTATTCGGTCTCGAACAACCCCCAGGGGTCAGAGACCTTACAAAACGAAGATAACATATTTCGCCAACCAGTTCGATCTTTTGCCTTAGCTTTCCAGTTGGCAATACCAAGTGTACGCAGGGATTCGTCAACCTGATCCCTCCAGCGGAGTCTTGGTCTTCCTATTTTTCGTCTTCCTTCGAGTTCGGTTTCGAAAACCCTTCGTGCTGGTTCGTCTTCATCCATTCGACTGACATGGCCTAGCCAGCGCAATCGCGCTATTTTGATCCGCTTAATTATGTCAATGCCGGGATATAGTTCATACAGCTCATGGTTCATGCGTCGCTGATACTCGACGTTGTGCACTAAAGGTCCATAAATTTTTCGGAGTATTTTTCTCTCGAAGATGAGATGTTTTGTCTGCTTGCGATAAGACCCAGGATTCTGGGCCATAAAGCAAGACAGGTTGTATGAGAGTCTGGTATAGTTGGACTTTTGTTACTCGAGAGAGGGCTTTATCTCTAAAGTGCTTGCTTAGCCCAAAATAACATCTTTTCGCAAGCACAATTCTCCGCTTTATCTTAAGGCTGACGTTGTTGTCTTTGCTTACGGCAGATCCGAGGTATATAAATTCGTCCACCACCTCGAAATTATAACGGTTATCAATCCGGTGGAGGCCCTGCTCGTTGAAACCATTAATTTTGTCTTGTCCTCATTTACCGTCAGATCCGTCAGATTCCTTCTCAATTCTCGAAAACACCGCAGTAACTTTTCTATAAATGTGCTCCCAATAATATTTACATCATCAGCATACGCGAGCAGCATGTGACTTTTGCTGCTGATGATTTATTCATGTTGACTGCAGCTTTTCTCATAATAATCTCCATTAAGATGTTAAAGCGATCGCACGATAGGGTGTCGCCTTGCCTGAGGCCTAGCTGAGTTTCGAAAGGCTCAGTAAGATCGTAACCAACTTACTGTGCATTTGGTGTTCGTCGAGGTCATCCTGCAAAGGCGTCTGAGTTTTGCAGGAATACCAAGCTTAGACATTGCTTCGTTGAGTTTCTTCCGTATCGGGCTATCGAGGCCGCCTTATAATCGGCAAATAGATGACAGGTGTCGATTTGTTTTCCGTGGGTCTTCTCCAGGATTTTTCGTAGCGTTAAAATCTGGTCAGTTGTCGATTTTCTAGGCCTAAAGCAGCACTGTTTTTAGTCTTCACACATTATACTTGATAGGACATAAAAGGCTTAATCCACGGTAGTTGGCACAGAGACACGGGTCACCTTTTTTAAATATGGGGCATAGTACACTGACGCTCCAATCGCCGGTCATGCATTCATCTAAACAAATTTTGCTAATGAGCTAATGGATCCACCTTATCACCCCATCGCCGCCAGGTTTAAAAAGCTTCGCCGGTAGTCCATCCGCTCCTGCGGCTTCGTTGTTCTTAAGCCGGGCAACAGCTGGACCCCGTCTTGGTTAGGAGGAGAGCAATCGACCTTGTCATCCAAATTGTAATCGATTGTACCATCGTCATTGGATATCTCAGGTACCAGTAGCGCGGAGAAATGAGGTGTACGTCCTTGTCTTCACAGAAAGGGGGCACTGTACCATCTCCATTAGTTCTGTTTTTGATTTTTTGGTAGAATTTTCGGTCTTCGTTCTTCCTTCTGTATGTCTCAATTTTTTCACTCTCGAGCTTTCTCCACTGCCGTTTCTTACACCTAAAGAGACGGTTTACCTCCTTTATTATTTCCCTATACCACTTGAGGCCACCTAAGTAAGTAAAAAACTAAGACCTATTTAGAGGTGTTTTTATGGAAAATCGAATTTACCAACTATCCTTTTTAGCACTGTTATATTTCACATGACACTGACCGTGAAGGTGAAAAGTTTCTGATAGCCCTTCACTTGGGAGTGGCTACAAATGATTCCTTCATAGGGCAGTCCAAGCAGCTCAATACTTCCCAGAAGTACGCCCCGGGTAATGGCTGTATTGGAACCCTTCATTAACAAGCTAAAGTGAGGAGGCGAAACGAATAAGCAGCCTGATTGGTTTTCGATCACTGACTGATGCGTGTCAGGTTAAATAGGTGACCCTGTCACAGAAGCTCTTCGAATTACCAACCATATTATTATGTCCTTTTGAAGGCGGATGAGCCAACACTACTGGCCAAAGGCGGATCAAAAGTATAGAAACAAAACTCCAGTTTCGACACACTCCAGTCTGGCCAGCTACTGATCCATATTGGGTGGCTGAAACACAATCAGCCCGGCAGTAGGTAAAATGCAAAATCACGGTGGGCCGGGCTAGCCTTCCGTCACCGTTCTATTGCAAATGATTATACGAAATTAGAATGATAAACATAAAACCCCCTATTTGTTGATGACCCCCCGCAAACATTATAAGGATCACGATTTACGGACATGCAGTTGGAATGCTAGAACACTATATCCGGTGTCAAGATCGAACCGGCAGATATCCTCGGGAATTATAAGGCTGACATAACCTCTATCCAGGAGATCCCAATACAAGGTGCGATGGCTGTACAAGGCAGAAGAACTGTGAAATATAAAAAAAAATGTCATGAGATTGAAATTCGTTGCGGATTTGTGGTTGGCAAAAGACTGCAACATCTACTCTCTCGGTTCAAGGCATAGTCAGAGTAACTTGTAGAGGAGTACACGGGTAGTTTTAGTTTAGTTTAGTTTAGTTTAGTTTATTGGTTTATTTTCGGGTTCGGGGGCTCCCTGCCTGCGGGAATCCGATTTGTGTATCCCGACGATATTTTTCCTAGTAGCCTTAGCCGTCATTATCCTTGTACTTAGCCCTGTAGTGATTCTGTTAGGATACTCGTTTGGGGACACCCTGCCTGAGGGAATCCGAGTTAGTGCCTAGACAGCGATAAGTTCTGTATACTCGATCGGAGACACCCTGCCTGTGGGAACCCGATTTGGGTATCCTGACGATATTTTGCCTAGTAGCCCTCGTTATCCTTATATTTAAGCCTGTAGTGATTGTTCAGATACTCGTTCGGGGACACCCTGCCTGAGTGAACCCGACCTTGTGCCTAGACAGCGATAAGTCCTGTATACTCGATCGGGGACATCCTGCCTGTGGGAATCCGATTTGGGTATCCTGACGATATTTTGCCTAGTAGCCCTCGTTATCCTTATATTTAAGCCGGTAGTGATACTGTTTGGATACTCGTTCGGGGACACCCTGCCTGAGGGAATCCGAGTTAGTACCTAGACAGCGATAAATCCTGAATACTCGATCGGGGACACCCTGCCTGTGGGAATCCGATTTGGGTATCCTGCCATAATTTGACTGGTAGTTATCTTATCTTTGCATTAAGCCCTGGGTTATCCATATGATTACCCCGTCGTGAAATCATTAACATACTAGAAGTCTCTTTCCAGAAGAAGGCTAATTGGGCCGCCCTAACGCGACAGTCAGGGCTATCCCCTCTGATCCCTGCATACCACCATTTTACAGCAGAAGACAACGTACTTCCGTAGCTCCGAAGGATACTGCTACTTTTCAAGTCACCAACATTGACTCCCCTGTACCCGCCGTCTGTCCTGTTTCACCCAAGCAATTGCCTTCCGAAAGGGCGCTTGGCAGTAAACGACGATAAGACAAAGTTAATGTTTTCGACTAGCTGAACATCCACCCAATTAGATCAAAGGGTGAACGTTGATGACTGATATAATTTCGAGGTAGTGGATGAATTCATTTACCTCGGATCAGCCGGGATCAGAAGCAATAACGTCAGTGTAGAAATCAAACGGAGATTTGTGCTTGTAAACAGGTGATATTTCGGGCTAAGCAAGCACTCCACTCTTTCGCGAAACGAAGATCCAAATATATCTGACTCTTATACAACCTTTATTGCTTTGCAGAATCCTAGTTTTGCTGCGATAAAACAACAGCTGCAGTCTACGATTGTGTTACATGGTGCCATATAGTTTTTATTTGAGTTGTCAAAAGTTCTATGTAAACAAATGCGAAAAAAATATCATTGAAGAAATAAACCAAATTAAAATTTCATCCGAATTACTTTTTTCAAATTGACAAGTAACAAAATGGAGCATACAACCCATAGACGAATATAGTATAGACACATTTACTCTCTCAATAAATTAAACGTCATAGATATGGTTGCAAGTAAACATTGGATGGTGGAAAACATGGGTTCAATAATACCAGATAGAGGCAATAGTAAACAACGTTCAACAAAGGAACAACAACCGAATTTCGTGTTTTTGTGACAAACTAGTTTTGTTAAATACAATACAAATGTGTACCAACGATAAAAGTCAACAATAAAGTGGAAAATATATTTAAATTTTTCAGTTCTACACCAAAACGACATGACAAAGTTAAGTGAATATATTTTGTAACTCCACCTGGTGTTAGTTAATTTTAAACTTAATTTCTCTCATTTCCACAAACCTACGACGAAGAGTGTGAAATGAAACGTGAGGTTAGAGAATAAATGTGTCTATGTATTAGAGTTGGGAAATTTAGTTCATTCAAGTGAGCGCTCATTTTAGTTCAGCTCAACAGAATGAACTAGTTCATTCATTTAGTTCACTAGTTCATTGTATCATTTCAGCTTAACAGTTCATATGAGTTCATTTCAGTTCAGCTTGTAGTTTTAGTTCAAACGGAGCGAATAATCGCGAAAATGGTCTCATTTTTGCAGATTTCTAAAGTGTTTTGGATACGGCGATATTGTTGTATACTAAATCGTCCAATTGAAGATCGGCTTAACGATTGGGTTAATCCGTTTCAGAAATATTGATGTTTTCGTAATCTTTCTATATTTTGGAACAAAGGTGGTGATTAGCGCTGTAGTTATTGTGTAGAAACCGGTTACATATCCGTTCCACAAAGATTGCAACATTAGGCACCTTTGTGCAAATTGAGTGAGACAAAGAGAGCATGAGAGAGAACTGCACGACTGAAATACAAAAAACTGCTGAAGAAGTGAAATACTGAAACAAAAGAGCGGAATAGTGTGAACTAGTTCATCTAGTTCACAAGAGTGAATCGTTCAATTGAACTAGTTCGTTCGTGAACTACACAACTCTACTATGTATGTATTAGTCTATGGCTATATTCGTCTATGATACAGTCTGGTACAAAATTTGACGGAATATATAGAAATGTGACAAGTGTGTTGCAGCGACAAAAATCGCATTAGTATGAAGCTATGTACACTGCATCCATATGTCAGCCGCAATTCGAGATAAGACAACGGCACGCCAGCCCATACATACTCTGAATAATCGGTATTTTTTAAATCTGTTTAATATAGTATATTTATATCCAAACATACTGTGTTTCCTATTCAATATTACATGCTGGAGACACAATGACACAATGTTGGAGACGCAAAACAATAATATTTGTTTTGAGACCTAAATATGATATCGTTTATTCAAAACTACTGACACCAAACCCATGACAGACAACAAAGAAATAAAAAAACAGCAGATTTTCAATTCATGAAAACAATGCTGGCAAAAATGTACATGGTTCCTGCAATATCTTGCTGGGGGAAAAAAGTAGGAGCATATATGTATCTTGCTGCCTTTCTCAGTGCAAATGTAGAAAGTTTTAACTTTCCCCGATTCATGAATGCATGCATATTGGCAGCTTCGTATGAAACTGACGCGGGTGAAAAGTGCGGTTTTTGGTTGCGTTCGTTGATTGTTAAATAAGTGACGCATTGAGGCTTCAGGCAAAGCCATGTCTAAATTTTAAAATTTTCAAATTCCCCGTACACAAACTGCCATGAAATCTGACGGCCCTTTCAGCACACAATAAACTCCAAATATTCCTTAAAATATTTGCATTTTTCCTTGGAGTGTCATCAGTTAACTGGCATTCTTTTGTAACATGTATTTTCAGATTTTGAATTCTCTTTAGAACGCATTCATCTGTCTGTCTACTTGCCTGCCTGACTGCATGCCTGCTGTTTCAACATATTCCTTTAGAACAAATTTCTAAAGTGGTTAAACGGCCATAAGACTTTGTTACTAGAGGGGCACGGCTGCATGTCGATTGCCTTTGCGACATGGATGGTGCCAAAGTGTCCTGTGGTTAAAAAGCGAACAATCACTTGACAGCGACACAAGAATTGTTGCTTATTTCAAACTGCAACTCGCACTCGTACTCGTATTCGTATGTTTTCTTCCGTGCTGTCGAGGCATTGAGGTACCCAGATACCCACTATTCAATTTGGGGATAAACTTTGTAACGACAAATGACTTTGAAATATATTTTTACCATGGGAACCTACGATAGTCAAGGCATGGAGCGGAGCGTCTGTATCTGTCGTTGGTCTGGTCAATAAAAAGATTTAAAGTTGTTAGCCAACAATGACCGCATATGTCTTGGGGTGGTAGTTGATCATATTCAACATGTTGCACGGCTTATGGTTGACATTTGAGATGTTTGTATGGTTTCTTTGTTGTTGTTCAAGTATTTGCGATCGGGCACATGACGTGCGTGTGTGGCAGCAACAATCTTGATCTTCAGCATGTCTCCGATCTATTTTAGATGATATTGCGAATACGCACGGCTATCGTTGCACTGTCATTGTCATTGGCTAATGGAATAGTTTAATAAATTTCATATTACCGTTTGTGTCTCCGGTCTTCTGTTTCAAAATTTACGACTTCATGTCCTCTGTCAGTCATTCCAAGACTTTGGCATTGCCATTGTCAAAGCTGTAATGGTCAATGGTCTGCGGGCCTCCGGTAGATTTGTGTCTTTGGCTGAGATCATTGGTTGGTATTAAATAACTGCATTAAATTCTTCATAAATTAGAACAAAATATTCTAAACACAGATAAAAAGGAGGCAAACAACAAGGAGAAGAAGGCAAACCTCAGCGTCAAGGCACAAATAAAACAGGTAACTACTGTTACATATTAAAATATCCCGCTTGATTTTGTGCCAATCTCCAACAAAAAACAAAAACTAGACTTTAGTAATCAACTAACCTGGTCATACCAGCAACCCGATATGTTGGCCAAACACTAGCATGTGCTGACGCCGCACAGTGATTAGAAGAGGTTTAAGGAAGGAACACTTGAATAGTCCAATGAGGGTAGAATGAGATTTATCGACCTTGGCTCAAAGATTCGAGTCTCAGTTTTGAAGTTGAAGCTGTTACCTTCAAATTGTAAGTCGAAATTCTGAGTTAAAATATCTCTTGTCCAATTCAAGCACCAGAAGAGACCATTTGCCATAATTCGCTCTTAGGCTCTTAGCAACCGAATAAAGCGTCACCATGGGTGGCGCTTTAGAATATTGAATTGGCTGTGATATCATGAGGTGGAGTATCTCTTTCAGGTTTTTGTTTATATTTTATTGCATTGTAATTATAAGGGAACATCAAGGTTCCTTATAGAGCAAGTGGACAATATTCTGGTAAATGTTCAACTCAATCAAACAGATTATTCACCACACCACTGTGCCCTACCACCTGAACATTCGTTATATTGTGGTCCAGCGTTTGTTAACGCTTTTTAAATATCTACAGTTAATGCAACTAATACCACATATAATGCTCAAATACATATCTTTGATGTTCGCAGAGTTAGAGGGTTAGAAAACCATACCAAGATCCATGTTAGTTTATTGATCTTGGTCAGCCGCTTCGCAAATAGTGAATGTTTTTGTTTTTAACTTAAACAGGACTGACAAGTGCCACAAAATCAAAGGAATGAAAATGGTAACACATCTTACGAAGAAGAGGATCATCATCGTCATCATCATGGATGGCGGGCACATGTTGCATTTTGATTGTTGATATTGTTCATAAAGATACATTACTGGATTGCAAATACAAGTGATCGCATCGCGATCTATATCTTCTCATCGGACATATAATTGTGTTTCCCGCTGTCCTGTCTGGGCCAGTTACAATTGAGGAGAGATCTTTTTTTTTCTGTAAGAGTAGAAATAAAAGCCGACAATATACCCAAGATGTTTATATCATATTACTGTTGTAGACTTGAAATATTGATATAGTGGATTTACTGAGATATGAGTATTTCAATCTGCGAGGATCCTACGGTCAAACAAATCTGTTAGTAAAAACAGCAGAAAAGACGGTTGGAGAGGGGAAAGCAAACATGTTTGTTTGTATAGCAAATATATATTTGTTGGTTCAGGAAACATATGTTTGTTGATATAGCAACCATATGTTTGTTGGGTTAGCAACCATATGGTTGTTCGATTAGCAAACATATGTTTATTGGGTTAGCAAACATATGATTGTCGGTTTAGCAATTATATGTTTGTTGGTTTAGCAAACTAATGTATGATGGTTTAGTAAAAATATGTTTGTTGGTTTAGCAAACATATGGTTGGTGGTTTAGCAAACATATGTTTGGTGGTTTAGAAAACATATTCTTCTTGGGTTTGCAAACATATGTTTGTTGGTTTAGCAAACATATGATTGTTGGTTTAGCAAACATATATTTTTTGATTTTGCAAACATATGTTTGCTGGATTAGTAAACATTTTGTCCGGTATTTGATGAGCACTGCAACCGTCTCGTGCTAATGCATTACATTTGCTGTCAGAGCAGACAAAATGTCTTTATTTTTTGAGTGTAGCGTTTGATTACTATTTTTGCCGTTTGTTGGGTTACCAAACATATGTTTGTTGGTTTAGAAAACATATGTTTGTTAGGTTAGCAAGCATATGTTTGTTGGATTAACAAGCATATGCATGTTGGTTTAGTAAACATATGTTCGTTGGTTTAGCAAACATATGTTTGTTGGTTTAGAAAACATATGTTTGTTAGGTTAGCAAGCATATGTTTGTTGGATTAACATATGTTTGTATGTTTAGCAAACATATGTTTGCAAAAATATGTTTGTTGGTTTACCAAAAATATGTTTTTTGGTTTAGTAAAAATATGTTTGTTGGTTTAGTCAACATATGTTTGTTAGGTTACGAAACATTTGTTTATATCTTTAGCAAATATATGCTTGTTCGTTTATCAATTTATATCTTTAGCAAACATATGCTTGTTCGTTTAGCAAACATATGTTCGTTGATCTAGTAAACGTCTGTTTTTGGTTTAGCAAGCATATGTCTGTTGGTTTAGCAAACATGTTTGTTGGTTTAGCAAACGTATGTTTGTTGGTTTAGCAAACATATATTTGTGGGTTTAGCAAACATATAATTGTTGGTTTAGCAAACATATGTTAGTTGGTTTAGCAAACACATGTTAGTTGGTTTAGCAAACATATGTTTGTTGGTTCAGCAAACATATGTTTGTTGGTTTTGCAAACATATATTTGTTGGTTTTGAAAACATATGTTTTTTGGTTTAGCAAACATTTTCTCCGGTATATGATGACTTTTATTTACTATTTTACAACCTCATGAGGTTATGGTTCTATCCTTCGCCTTTTCTCGCCAGTTGGTAACACCAAGGATTCGGGGGGATTCTTCAGCCTGGTCTTCCATAGGAGTTTTGGTCGTCCTTTTTTCCTGCTTCTATCGGGCATGTTATCGTAAACCTTTCTCGTTGGCTCATCTTCATCCATTCTGATAACATGGCCTAGCCAATGTAATTGGCCTAATTTGATTCGTCTAGCTATGTCCCTAACAGGACCAAATATTTGACGGAGAATTTTTCTCTCGAATACTCCCAGGTATTTTTCATCCGCTGGCGATATGACCCAAGTATATGATTAGAATATGATATAGCTGGTCTTTGTCTGTCGAAAGAGGGCTTTGTTCCTAAACTACTTGCTGAGACCAAACTAGCACCCATTTGCAAGCACAATGCTCCTATTTATCTCCAGGGTGATGTTGTTGTCCTTGTTCACGGCGGATTGAAGGCAGATAAATTCATGTACCACTTCACAATTGAATCGGTTGTCGACGTTCAAGTTCGGACCAAGTCGAGTAGTTTGTCTAGTCGTTGATACCATCAATTTTGTATTGCCCTCATTAACAGCAAGACCCACCATCGCTGATTCTTTTTCGATTGTGGAAAACACTGCATTACCCTCCCGCAAATTTCGCTCAATGATGTCTATGTCGTCAGCATACGCTAGCAACATAAGGCTTTTCATGTTGATGGTCTTGTTCGTATTTACTGCAGCTTTTCTTAATATTATCTCCATTAAGATGTTGAGGAGATTGCACGAAAGTGGGTCGCCTTGTCTCAGTTGTCGATTGGTACAGATTTGTTCGGTGAGGTCTTTCCCCACTTTCACTGCTGATTTGGTGTTGGTCAACGTCTTTCTACAGATTTGGTGTTGGTCAGATTTGGTGTTGGTCAACAATTTTCCCCGTATGGGGCTATGGAAAGCAGCTTTGTAATCGACAAAAAGATGGTATGCATCGATTTGCTTTTCTTGAGTCTTTTCCAGGATTTGGCGTAGCGTGAATATTTGGTCAGTCGTAGAGTTGCGTGGTCTAAAACCACACTGATAAGGTTCAACCAGGTTTTCAACAATTGGCTTTAGTCTTTCACATATTACGCTCGACAAGACCTTGTACGCGATGGATAAAACCGTCTGGTGTTAATGCAGCACATTTGCTGTAAGAGCAGACAAAATGCCTGCCGATGAGTAACAATTATTATTGGGTTGAAAAAGTTATGATTTATCCGACATTCGTATTATATTCAACAATTAAAATGTTCGAGCGTTTGGTCGTTTTTGTTTTTTTTTTTTTGTTTCTTTTTATATTTTTTTAATAATTTTATTCTTCGATATTACATTATGAATATTATTGTTGGATGTTAGAAACCACAAACTATATTTTTTGAGTGTAGCATTTGATTACGGCGAATTGAATTTAATTAAGTTTAATAATTGCAGTTGTCATACAAAATCAATGAATCTATAACTAAAACATGTAATATTTTAGTATGAATACCATGCATTAATATGTAAAACATGTTATGTTTGTTACTTTGTAAGGATTCCGAAACACAAATTCACATCATATTATGAAATGCCGTATAACTTATTGGCCATAACAAGTAATTATCTTTTTCAAAAGTTAAAATGTTTCCAAATTATTCATAGCTGATTGACCATTTTCCTCAATTGTTCGGCCGGCCAGCGCCCCCTTGCGTGCTAAATCCACATTAGGTAAATTCTTTATTCTTGCGCATATATGTACATATGTTCGAGTATATATTAAATTCAGTTAGTTGTAGTCGGCTTTTTGTTTATGACCATAACTTTTTTGCTTGTTGTTCGGGCGAATTGTTCAGTTCCTGTTTTATGGGTAAATCACTCATGTATAACCAACCTATTGGAAGAGAATATTTTTCACCCAGGCAACAGGTAAATAAGAATCAAATGTTGCGATTGTTATAAAAAGCTCACGTTGTTCTTGCTATTGTTGTGTTATAAATCATAAAATAAAAAAAATTTTGCAACAATTTATGTTTTTCATAAAAACACGAACATAACTTGAAATAAATTTTAAGGTGGTGAACCAATACTTTGCCGAAAAATGCTGTTACCACATTGGATGCAGCTCATATTTACGTAGAATGAAAAGCAGAAATTTGTACGAATTAGGTTTTATTAGGCCCTGGAGCAATGGCAAGTGTGCGCTACTATAAAACATGTTAGCCCTGCTTAGATATATTGCGTTCTCTAGTAAAGGCAAAGAAACTGTAGAGAAACCCCTCGACTTGGTCCGCACTTGAACGTTGACAACCGATTTAATTTTGAAGTGGTAGATGAATTTGTCTACCTTGGATCCGCCGTGAACAAGGACAACAACTTCAGCCTGGAGATAGATAGGAGAATTGTGCTTGCAAATATATGCAATTTTGGGCTCAGCAAGCAGTTTAGGAACAAACCCCTCTCTCGACGGACAAAAGTCCAGCTATATCAGACTCTCATTTTACCTGTCTTGACATATGGCTCCAAAACTTGGGTTATATCGCAAGCGGATGCAAAACACCTGGGAGTATTCGAGAGAAAAATTCTCCGTAGAATATATGGTCCTGCTAGAGGAAACGGCGAGTACCGACGTCGATGGAACGCAGAGCTATATAGTCTATATTCTGACGTGGATATAGCAAGGCGAATCAAATTAGGCCAATTGCGTTGGCTAGGCCATGTTGTCAGAATGAATGAAGATGAGCTAGCGCGAAAGGTTTTCGATAACGTAGCCGATGGAAGCAGAAAAAGACGACGACCAATACTCCGCTGGAAAGACCAGGCAGAAGAATCCCTCCGTATCCTTGGAGTTACCAACTGGCGAGAAAAGGCGAAGGATAGAGCCAGTTGGAAGAATATGTTGAAATTTGTTTCATTTGTTTGTTTAATTAATATGTGTAAGACGTCAGACGGTTGTAAAATAGTCAATTAAAAACAGTAAACGCAAATAATTGGCAGTTAGTGAAATTAGTTTCAGATAATCCGATATTTGTATGGGAGCTACAAAAATGGGGCGTGGCTATTGTAACTATGTTCACAGTTTTAGTTAATCGATGTAAATTAGTAGTGACATTTGAAAAATTTCATGAATGAATTACATGAATTTACAGAAAAATCTTTACATACACGCAGTAGGGAGACACTGTTGAATATGTTTGTAGGTGTAGCAATAATTATAATAAGTTTGCAGACTATCATATATCTATCTTTGGAATAAGGTTTCCATTCTATTTTTGTAATTATTATTATATACAAAAATAAAATAAATATTTTAAAGTTTCTGAATATTTGATCGTTTTCCGCCCACAAATAAATATATTTGAATTTTTAATTTCATCATAATTATAATTGTGATCTCCAATTAGCCATATGTTTGTGTTATACCGTCCCGCCACTTCAACTCTCAACTGTCTGATTGCTGAAATTTTATAGCAGCCTGACTGTCAGACTAGACGTTGCTACCCCTGCCGGTAATGAAGTTTCGTCCAGCCAAAGACAAACTTCTCGGATTGCCTTGACTTCGGCCCGAAAGACACAACAATGGTCTGGTAACCTTTGTACAAGTTCTAGACTCAGCTATTTTGAATAGACCCCAAAGCCTACTTTGCCCTCTTGTTTGGAGCCAGAAATGTAGAAGCCTAAATACCTTCTATAGCCTGGTATGATGAGTACCTTCCGGTCCTACCTGTCCGTGATATGAGTGGAAATGTTTCTCTCAAAGTGTAGAAGTCAGTGTCATGTAATCCACTTATATGTTAGATTGTGTCAAAATCGTCCCAGGACTGGTGATCCATTGCGATTATTGCCTTAAGCGAATTGTCGACGTTGCAGCCTTTTGCAAATCTAGTGGTAAAATGAGAACCGATTGTCGACGTTGCAGCCTTTTCAAATCAAGTGGTAACAGGAGAAGCAAATCTAGTGGTAACAGGAGAAGCATAACCACCAAACCTTAGTAGGGATTGTGTGAAGGGCACGCGTGATATACACCAATACCCTTCTCTGGGCTTTTTCAAACAGACTTAGATAAGTGGATGTTACCAGTAGCGGCCACCAAAAATTCAATGCCGTAGAGCAATATGAGGCTGACATCCAGTAAACTATTTTCGGGGATATTCCCCATCGTTCTCCGATGGCTCATTTACCCAAATGTAGGGCCTCTGTTTCTTTACTGATCCATAGGTCTTGGCATGAAACTAAGCTTTCTGGCGAGAATCACAAATACATATCTTGCACTAGCCTTTAGAAAAATGTCTCTGCCACATATAAGTAGATACAAGGGATGAGTATACGAAACCTTCTGCTTCCTGGTAAAGAGTACGAGCTCGGGTTTCTCCGGAATTATATCCAGTACATTCTCAGTGGCCACTTACAAAGTGAAGGGTTACTTTTCCGGCACTGCAATTGCCAAGTCGTCAGCATATGCTACGACTGTGCTACCTGATCTCTCCAGATCTAACAAAACATTATGTAGTGTTAAATTCCAGAGAAGTGGAGATAATGATCCCTCTTGGGGGTTCCAATATTCATAATTCGAGTTACGTGTGGCCGAGGTACGAGGTTATTCGCCTTCTCGTAAGCAATTCATAGATCAAATTAATGATCCCCTGGTCAACACAAAGTGACGATAGCGCACATTTTATCTCTCCCGGTATGACGTTGTTAAATCAGGGGTATCCATGCAACAGCTGATCAACTATGGAAGTTGATAGAAAACAGAGTAGGAAGGTGAAAGAGCGATAAGCAACCAGAAGCAAAAAAAGCAGAAAATTAAGTTTAAATATTGTTTGATTGATACTAATGACAGCTAAATTATATTTTATGTTGGTTGCATCGAACGAAAATAAGCATTCCCTTATATTTCTATCCGTTTTATGTCCAACCAAATAGTAGCACACAGCAGCAACTCAAACTCGATGAAATCTCCTACTACCTCGACGAATGGAAGATAAAGCAAAGAGAGTGATGGAGTCTAGTATATACTGCTCTATGGTTAAATTCACCCTCTACATCGACAAATGCAGCAAGAGTGTATTCCTTTAGACAGAGGGTTTCTATGGAACAGCTGATCGAAAAGCCACTAGGTAAATGATGTGGAATGAGAGACCGAGGGTGACATACAGATTATATACCAGAGTTGGGTAGTACATGAACTATATAGTTCATTTAGGGTGACCAGATACCATCCTCATATACATAATGCACATGTTCGATATGACGAGTGTGTTCGTGATTGTTATGTTCGGGCACCTTAAATTAAGGAGTTCGAGAACTAGTGAACGAGTTCGACACAAGTCTATTATACACCATGCAGCAAACTAAGTTTAATGACATATAAATTATGTTTGTATCGAATGAAAATACGCATTCTCTTTTATTTCTGTCCGTATTATGTCAACCAAAGGGTAAATTTCCAAAGCAACTCGAACTCAATGAAACGGCCTACTACCCCGTCGTCATTAAGAGAACACAAAGAGAAGCATAGAAGCTCTTTTCTATTGCTCTATGCTTTAGGTAAATATAATTCCCTGTGAAGCTCACTAGAGCTTGCGTGCGGTCTCCGTCGATTTGGTCATGTTGTGAGCGTGCTGGCATGTGGACAGCTGAGAAATACCTAAGGTCGTTCGCAGTTATGAGTCAATCATCCTCGCCAATGCCTTCAGAAGGAAAGATGTGATACTGATTGATTTAGAGCAGAGGTGACCAAAAATTTTTATGATGTAGTATTGGTGAGAAAATCGATGTTGCTTCAGTCGTCGATTAGACAGCGTCGTATACACATGAGCACGGGTATACGAATTTTTTGCTGATATATCAGCTAAAGATGCATACATTCGCTTACATGTTTACACGTCGCTTTCTCAACAACGACTGAATGGAAGAGCATAAGAATAAGTGTGACTTTGTTTATGTGTTGGTCTCCGCAATTGCGGTATGGGCTGGTCAAGAGTGATTTAGAGCAGTGGTAACCAACCCATAGCCTCGCGAGGCAGACAATAATCGTACTTTTCACACACACATGTTCGGCAACTCACATATACACAACAACTATGTTTTATTCGAAGCATCAGTCTAGACTTGTGTCAAACTCGTTCACTAGTTCTAGAACTCGTTCATTTAAGGTGCCCGGTCGTAACAATAACGAACATACTCGCCGTATCGAACATGTGCATTATGTTCATGAAAGTGATGATAATGAACTACCCAACTCTACATCAGTCTATCCCAAGCGTTTGCGACCGCACACAAGCACATAATACGTTTGTTTGTGTGCGTTCGGTTTTGCCTACCACTGATTTAAAGCATAGAGCAATAGATAAGAGTCGCCATCCTCCTCTTTACATTCTCTTGATGATGATGAGGTAGTATGGTATTTTATCAAGTTCGAGTTGCTGTTGTATATTACTCTATGGTTGGAAATAAAACTGACAGATCTCATTCGATGCAACCAACATAAAACATAACTTGGCTGCCATTAGTATGAACCAAACAGTATTTAATCTCAGTTTGTTGCATGGATTACTTCTGGTTGCTTATCGCTCTCGCGCCTATATCTTCGGTTTTATATGAATTTGCCACTTAATGGTCGATCAGCTGTATCAGAGTTACAATATACCGTTTGTTGTAAACGGTATTTCTTTTTAAATTTTTTTCTTTTTAGCTAAGAGGAACATAATTTGCCAAGCATATGTTCGGTCCATGTAAGCACGTTGGAATTCGACCGTTGAGTAGTTTCATTTGACCCGTCACAAGTAAACGATCTCATGGAACAAATTTAGTCACCGTTGTGTAATTCAATATTTCGATTTGAAAAGTCTAAGTCCAAGCAATATTAAAGCCGAGCTATATTCTACTCTGGGGGAGTCTGCTACTTCATTTACGACTGTAAAATATTGGGTAGCAGAGCTTAAACGAGGCCGTACGAACTGCCAAGGTGAACACCGTAGTGGCCGAACAATGGAGGTGTCCACGCCAGACACGGTTAAGAAAATCCGCAAAATGGTATTGGATGGTCGTCGGCTGATGGTGCGTGAGCTAGCTGAAATGATAGGCATTTCAAAAAGTGTTATACGTCGTATATTAACCAGAGATTTGAAGATGAGAAAGCTGTGCGAAAGGTGGGTGCCGCGCTTGCTTTCAATAGAGCAAAACCAGCGTCTTGAAGATGTTTCAGTAGCCGAATGTTTTCGTCGATTTATAACCATGAATGAGAGATGGGTCTCACACTTCACACCTGAGGCAAAGGAACAGTCAATGCAGTGGACTGGAATGGGAGAGTCGTGTCCAAAGAAGGTGAAGACGGTTCCATATGCTGGCAAGATCATGGCGTATATTTTGTGGGATGCGCATGGGACAATTGTCATTGATTATCTTCAGAAAGGAAAAACCATAATCGGCGAATATTATACAAATTTATTTCAGCGCTTAAGTGATGAAATTGTGGAAAGAATACCGCATTTGGCGAAACCGAAGGTGTTGCTTAATCAAGACAATGCTCCAGTTCACTCATCCACACTCAGAGAACTAATTGTTTGAAAAGAGGTTGTGGCAACAATAAATTCGGCTGTTACCACCGAATTGAGGTTGCCACAACCGAATTGAGGTTTTTACGATCGAATTTAGTCCCCACAACCGAAATTCGGTTGAAGCAACCCCGTTTCTTATTTGATTCGGTTGTGACAACTGAATCTTCAATTATATTCGCTCAGTCAACTAACTAAAATTTCGGTTGGAGCAACCGAATTTGAAATAAATACGGATGCAAGAACCGAAATTGGTACCAAATTCAGTTCAGAATTTGCCATCAATTCGGTTACTGTAACCGAATTTCTCATGAATTCTGTGGTCGCAACCGACTTCATATTCAATTCGGTTACCACGACCTAATGCCATGTATTTAACATATGACGTTGAAAATTCTATAATCAAATGTTATTTTAAAAAGAATTAAAAAATTTAAAAATTGTTTGCTGTTGTTAAGAAAGGTAAGTAAAAATGTTTCGTATTAAAACGTCATATTTTGCAGAAATTATTGAAGCAGATATCAACAGTTTTCAAGTTTTTCATGGTCGGTCATGTGAGATGTACTGCAATCGTCTGTATACAAAATTGTTTAGGACCTAAATCAACCGATACATCAGCCGAATGTCAGAATTAGTGCGGTGTCCCGTGATGGCCGGGCCTTGAAAAAGGTGGGAAGAGGCAGGTAAAACAAATTTATTATTATATATTATTTTCTCGATTTATGAATTTTTTATAGGAATACACGAAAATAAATCATCATTTAATAATAAAAAAACGTTAATAATTAATTTGTGACACTATCTAAATTCGGTTGTAATAACCTCTAATTCGGCTGTAACAACCTATAATGAGGTTGTGACAACCTCTAATGAGGTTGTGTCAACCTCTAATGAGTTTGTGTCAACCTCTAATGAGGTTGTGTCAACCTCTAATTCGGCTGTGACAACCTCTAATGAGGTTGTGTTAACCTATAATGAGGTTGTGTCAACCTCTACTGAGGTTATGTCAACCTCTAATTCGGTTGTGTCAACCTCTAATTCGGTTGAGACAACCTCTTAATTCGGTTACGGCTAATTCGGCCGTCTCAACCGAATTTTTCTGTGAGTGCACTATTGCGATGGCCAAAATTAATGAATTAAAGATCGAATTGCTTCATCACACACCCTTTTTGCTAGATTTAGTTCCCTCGGAATGTTTTATATTTCCAAACTTAAAAAAATGTCCCGATGGTAAAAGATTTGCAAACAATAGAGAGGTAGAGTCTGCAGTTGATGACTGTTTTAAGGAGTTTGACAGTTCGAACTATAAACAGGATATCGAAGCTATTAAATATCGCTGGAAAAAGTGTATCGAGATAAAAGGAGATTATATTGAAAAATAAAGATAATTTTTCACAACTCTTTTGTGGCTTCTTTGTTAGGTCGGCTAGTTTTGGGACCACCCTCGTATGTGCCAAAATCTTTAGTACAAACATACTTGCATGGGGTAGTCAAAGGGTTAAACATCTTTCCCATATTATATGCATATGCTAAATGTTCAACAATTGGTAGTAGGCATTAGAAACGCATTCCTTGTGGGATACTTTTTTCCTCCCAACCAGCTTTAAAACATTATGGACTGGCTGACTAAACATTCTGTTCTAACGCTTGGAAATGCTTAAAACTCTACTAAATCTAGCAAAGGCACGCACTTTACAGTTGATTACATGGAAAATGATTTCATCATTATCATCACAAACGTCATCACATATGTATGTGCGTCTGCCTGCCTGATTGCTGTAAAACAAAATGTTGCTAATGAAAAAAATTGTGAAGCGAAATGGTTGCAATCACTTTGCGGGATAGTGGTTGGTGCTGGTGGTGGTTGGTTGGTCATTATAGACAAGTTACGAATTAAACATTTCCATGGCAAAGTCTTCTCTCTCCTCTGTTCGAATGTGCGTTTTTTTTTTGTTGTTGTTGTTTTTTGTCTTAATAATTTAAAACAAGTTGCAATTATAGAATTATTTCTTACCTTATAAGGTAAAAGATACCAAACAGCCAACAATCGCCAAAGCCACCACACTTGACTAAGTTGTAACAACTGTGTCTGTCCGTCTGCATATTCAGTAGATATTGGCCGTACCAAGGTAACATGGTCACACTAGTTAGGTAGTACAAGTTGCGTACGCACATCTTGCCACAACCAATGTAAAGCACTGCAATCCAATAAGCGAAGTAGTGGACGAGCAGTGGTGGCTGTGGAAGTTAAAGTGCAACGGTATCTCCACATGTGGCACATGCTGCTTGTGCTGATGCCGCTGAGTGCGCGCAACATTTTTGGTTATGCGTTGCAACAAATGCCGCACGTTGAGTTGGTTTGCTCCTTATTTCGCTCGGTATTTATTGTGTCGGAATATGCGCTCTCATAATGGACGACAGAACATTTAATTAATACTTAATACTCGTAGAATATGTGGCAGGAGGAGAAACGTCATTGCAAGTCCGTTCTTTCTATTCCGTCCAGTCATTCATTTGAAAGTTCAGTACGTGAGCGCCTGGCTGGAGTTTAACGGTAAACCCTGCAATGCGACTTCCAGTTGTGTGTTAATTATTTTCATTGAAAAGTCAACAAACACACCGTATGGTCGGTCACTGTAGAGACACATGTCCAGAACAGCAATCCAACCGCTTGCCTCGATGGGAAAGCGTTGCTAAAGCACGTGTTGCCTGAACTTAAGCACTGCAAGATGCACCACAGTGACTTGATCTCATCTTCTTATGGCATTATTGGAGGCTTCTGTTTTGCTTCTTAATGCCATTTGTGGCAATGGGATTAGTTGTAGAAATTTGTTTCAAAAATTTTGATTTGTGATGAAAAGAGATAAGAAGATTCAGCTTGGAAGCCTATGGAATGAGGTTGCACACACTCATTCAAATTAAAATTGGGTTAAGTGAAAATTGCAATATTTGAAAAACTTGAAATAAGTAAGGCTGAATGTCTTCAGAGGAAGCTTCTTAAAACCATTGAATCGTTCACTTCTATTAAAGGAATTACTCTTTGAAATCTTCAGTAGCTGCCTCGCTTTTAGCTGAGTCGGGAATGCTTCTATGTTGCTTTAGGTAGCAACAGCAACCACAAAATTACCTAACCGTATCACAATATCGCTATATACTAACTTGTTCAGTATAAGGACCTAGTAGTCATAGGTCGAAAAAATAGGTTGAAAATATTTGAAAATATTGACGAAAATATTTGAAAATAAAGCAACAACCGGATGTGGAATTATTTCGGATGCCAAATTCGAGTGCAACATAAATTTAGTCGCCATAACCGAATTTGGCTTCATGTCGGTTGAAACGACCGATTTTGGCGTCAATTCGTCAGACAGTTGCAACGCATGCCGTGAAGAAGCGGTATACAGAGAAGAGGAGACGGAAACCCCGTTAGTTTAAGAGGAAACAACTGTTGTGGAGAAAACGCGAGGAAGGCTAAATTAAGTCTTACAGAAGGAAGATCGAGGCCCCTAAATTCTACCGAAAAGTACACAATCAAACCAACGGCCGTGTCAGTTGCAACGCGTGCCGCGACGAAACGGTGTAAGTAGAAGAGGAGAGAGGAAACCCGTTTGTTTACGAGGAAAAAATGGTTGTGGAGATATCGAGAGAGTAGCTAAATTGGCTATTACAGAAGGAAGAATGACCCCCGCAAATTCTACCGAAAAGCACAGTCAAAGCAACGGCCATGGAGCAGGCCCACTCTTTCGTAGAGATATTGACGAGAATCTTGTCACAGATATGCAGAGCATGTAGGGTATATGGAGAGATCACTTCTCTGCCTTAGTTGCCCCAGAAGACTTCAGTGTAGATGAAGGTGTTGAGCACTTACAGGACTATGATGCTGACTGCTCCCTTCGTAGCCAAAGGGAAGTTACAATTGTAATTTCCCGGCCAGAAATCAACAACACAGCCGGTGGTGCTGCTAGACTACCGGTCGAGCTGTTCATGGCTAGCGGCGATAAGTTGGAATAGCACATAACGGGTTTTTCAATAAGAGCGCTACAAAAGTTTTTTTAAATAAAACAAACCCGGTTTTAGATACCAATAAAATTCTTTATTCCTGTGAAAGTACGTTCGATGCCATTACGTATAGAACTTGATTTCTTTTGCATGGCCACCACGAGCACGCTTGCAGAAGTCCAGACGCTGAACCCAATTTTCGACGGTTTTCAAGCATAAATCGGCCGATACTGCTGCAATTTCACGTTCGATATTCATACGAAGTTCATCAATCGCCGCTGGCTTGTTGGCATAGACCATAGACTTGATGTAGCCCCACAGGAAATAATCTAACGGCGTCAAATCGCACGACCGAGGCGGCCAATCGACTGGGCCATTTCGTGAGATAACACGTTCACCAAACTTGGTTTCCAATAAATTGATTGTGGCATTCGCTGTGTGGCATGTGGCGCCGTCCTGTTGGAACCACATGTCCTCCAAGTCCATATTATCCAATTGGGGCCAAAAATATTCGGTTATCATTGAACGGTAGCGATTCGCATTCACAGTAATGAGCCGGTCCCGGAAGAGTACGGCCCAATGTTGCCACCGTATTTTTCGGGATGTAATGATGACTCATGGATTACGTGTGGATTGCTGTCTGACCAATAACGCATATTTTGCTTATTGACGAATCCATTCAGCCAGAATTGACCCTCATCGCTGATTGTTGAGGCCTCTTAAAGTTGGCCTCTTAAAGTTGAGGCCACTGACTCCAAATTTCGGTAGTAAATTTTAGTAATTTCGACTCGTTGTTGGCTCGTATATCTTTCCATGATGAAATGGCAAACCTTACTGAAGAGAAATGTCAAAAGAGCGGGAAAAAATATGGCGTCGATTGCTGTCCCTATCGATTTACTTTTGTAGCGTCTCTGTTGAAAAACCCTTTATATCAGTTCGTGTGCAAAATCTGGCTAGACAACTTTATGTCCGACGATCGGAGTTTTAGCATACTGTGTCCTGTTTTCAAAAAAGTCAACCCGAATATATGTCAATCCTCAGTTAAGATTGGTAAAGATCTCACTGACCCATTTAGTACGAGATGAGGTCTGAGGCAGGGCGACACCCTATCATGCGATCTCTTCAACATATTAATTGAGATCATCGTGAGAAAAGCTGCAGTCAACATGAATACAACCAGTACAGAAATTTCACTCGGGTGAACCGACTTAAACATACCCTCACCCGGAGTCATCCATTCCGGCCCAGTTATATTAAATATTGGCAAATGTGCCAGTATTCAATAGCAGAGTCGTATTGCGCTAAATTTTATCCAATACCCAACTTAAATACAATCCTAACTGACTAAGTGGAGATATCAAAATCCTTTGTTGCGATTGCTCTTTAAGTATAAATTATGTATTAATTTATTATTATATAATTTCGTTATAATGAAACAAATATTTATATTTTCGTTATATACTTATATACTGGTGGTGAATAGGCTTATATATTTCGTGAATATACTTACATACTAGCTCTCGTAACTGATTGTTTTAAATGCAGCTTTCCACTATGAAGATAATACATCACATCACCTCTGCAGTAAGAACTGTATCGATAAAGGTGTTTGCCAGCTGTATCACAGCGATCTCCTTGTAATCTACATCATTTGTAATCGAAGTTATCATATTTATGTTTAATCTTAAAAATATTTTTTGTTTTGTTTCCAAAAAAGGAATCTCTACAGCTACAGGTAATTCAAATTCCTCACATTAAAATGTATTTTTTTTTTTGTTATAACTTAAGTTATCAGTTGTGTTGTTACAAGCCTCGTATCGGATTTTCCCTCCAACTAACTAATACTAATAATGAGTCCATTCAGGCAAAGCTTCAACTGCAGGCAAGCGACAAGCGGCTTTCATGCAAATAACTGAATTATCTTGAGGAAAGAGAAACCCGTTGCAACTCACACACAACATTGACATTTACCCAAAGGCCAATTGTTTAGTGAAGATGCAAACAACAACAATTGTGAAAAAACACAAACAACAAATCAAGAAGAACGAACAAACAATTCCACATAAAACAATTAAATATAATGTGTTGAAAACACTCACACATTCACATTTGAAGTTATAGTAGAGAGGCACGCATGCGTCCACTACTCACACAGTCAGTCCTATGTAGGAAAGTCGCATGAATGCTGATACTCGTAGAGTACTAGTATGCATGTTAGTGGATGCAGTTGAGTTCTTCTCAATCGCCTATGCAAATATGCATTAGTAACAAGACGGAATAATCCATTCTATACCAAGTGCCAACAACACTACTGGATGTTTTTTTTTCTGTTTTGGGATAAGGAGTCAAACAGTATTTACACTACCAGTTTGCGCTGTTTGTTTGCTGTTGTAGTTATTGTTTACTGGTTGTAGATTATGCCTTGTCCAAGAGGATAGGCCTGAACAACTGCTACAACTATAACAACAACTGAAGCAATTTTTGCAACATTGAAAACTTTTTGCTGCAGTGCAAAATTTTTTCTGGGGTTGTATTGTCTGCATGCAACTTGGCACTTAATACCCTACACTAATTTGAAACCACACTGTTGCTTTGAAGACAACAGACGACATAGTCTACGAATGGTCAAGCTCGATATATGAAGACACGGCTTCGTGCAAATCCTCGAAAGATTTGTTCATTTTTAAATTCCCTATATTCTCACTTTTTACTCTTAATATCTAGTAAAGTTTCCCCCAAAACGATTTAAATTTCCTTCCTCGTAAGGTTTTCTTTATCTAGTTCCTCCAAGGGTTTCATCGCAATTTATGTCCTCAATGATTCCCACCTTATCACGTAATATGAACCCGGACTGGCACAATACCCAATGATAGCCGTTAGGGAATGATACAAGATAGCAACAAAAACCCCACTAAAAGATAGCATTTAAAAAGTGCATTGGAATAACTTATGAATAAATGAATCGGAAGCAATGAATTTAACAAACATTTGTCATATGAGGGAAGTTCTTTGGTATCGCGCAATTTAACTCCATTTCATAGAGTGTTCAAAAACTGTGATCTAAATCTTAAGTTCAAATATTTGAGATCATAAACAATAAGATTGTACAGACATTTTTGATAAATTTACTTCTTTTTGCAAAATTGCACACAAAAAATCAGTTCAAATGTGATTCCTGTAGAATGCCTTAATATTAGTTTGCTGTTAGCTTACCCGTATGAATGCCATTAAAGGATTGGGGAGATCTTCTCCAAAACTATGGGTTGCGCTCTGTTGTAAGATTTACATATTGTGTCTTACAGTGTAGATTTTACACTGTAAAAATCAGCTATACCATTGAGGTTTAAAACGAACGAGTTCCATTAAGGTAAAATTTCTTAGAAGAGTTGGAGTCTGTGTCGGAGTTGTAGTCGGGGTTGGAGATGGAGTCAGAGTTGTTTTCGGGTTTGGAGTTCGGTCGGAGTGGGAGTTGGAGTAGAAGTTGAAGTTGAAGTTGAAGTTGTATTTGGATTTGGAGTTGAAGTTGGAGTTTGAGTTGGAGTTTGAGTTACAGTTGGTATTAGAGTTGGAGTTGGAGTTGGTGTCGGAGTTGGAGTTGGAGTTGGAGTTGGTGTCGGAGTTGGGGTAGAGATACGAATCGGAATCGGAGTTCAGAATTTTAATATTTGGAGTCGGTATATTCAATATTTTTGGAAAACTCCACACACCTGCTTGGAAGTATCGTCACATCAAGTAGTCACATCATCAAGCTTGGAAGTATCGTCACAATAGAGTTGGGTAGTTCATGAACTATGTAAAAAAATGGTTTCCCGTTACATTTCATGAAGGGATTAGGGAGAGCTTCTCACAAACCAGTGAGCTGTGCGCGTTCTAGTTTTACACTCACTGATTGGGACGTACAATTGTACACCGGTTCCGAATGGTATTTGAAGAAGCTTTTTAATGGCTAAGTACTCGGTAGGGTCGCCGTCACTAAGCGAGGTGACCACCGTCGGTAGAAATTTAAGGTGGTCAGAGCAGGGATCGAACTCACGTTCTCATGAACAAGAGCCGCGCACACTATCATTACACCACCGACGGCCACAAACTATATAGTTCATTTAAACTGACGAGACATCGCCCTCATGAACATAATGCACAACGTTCGATATGGCGAGTATATTCGTGATTGTTATAACCGGGCACCTTAAATGAACGAGTTCGAGAACTAGTGAGAGAGTTCGCCACAAGTCTTCGTGTTTGAAGTCGTTATTAGTCAACCACCTTATATATTTTACTCTTAGTTGACTATTAACCCGAAGTCTTGGTGAAATTAGTCCCCTTGGCGGTGCTCCACTGCATATTTTATCCTATATATTGTTCGCCCAACAGTGGCCGTCGGTGGTGCAATGGGTAGTGTGCGCGCCTCTTGTACATGAGATCCTGGGTTCGATCCCTGCTCTGACCAACCTTAAAAATTTCTTTCGGCGGCGGTCACCTCGCATAGTGTCGGCGACACTATCGAGTATTTAGCCATGAAAAAGCTTCTCAAAATACCGTTCGGAATCGGTGTAAAAACTGTAGGTCCCAATCAGTGAGCGAAAAATTAGAAAGCGCACAGCTCACTGGTTGTGAGAAGCTCTCCCGAATCCCTTCATGGGATGTAATGGGAAACGGTTTTTTTTTATTGTTCGCCCAACTGTCAGTCAATTGCAGTTGATTTGGACAGTAATCTAAGTCGCTTCTTATGATTAAGTAGAACACATGATGCATTTTAATAAAATTCTGCATCTATACGGTGCCTTCAAGTTGTTGTTTACTGGCTTTTATGATCTTGGTTACTTATACTAAGTATTATAACCTTTTTTTATGACAACTGTATCATAGTGGCTGACGGGGCACATAGTTTTTTTGTTTTGTTTGCAAACTCAATCTGTAATTCTTATTGTTGAAATATTACACCAAGTACTTTATTAACGGATAATTTGAAATAAAAATTGCAATACATGTAATTGTGGGTTTTCATAACAAAAGGAAAAATCAGAAATTTATAATTTAAAAAAGGTATTAACACTTTGAGGACCATACATTTTCGGCCAATGCGATTTATTTTGTTTGATTATTTTCGTGATCTATGACCAGATATATCTGCGCCGCAAAAACTGACACCAACAATTTGTGTTCTGCAAATTTATTTAATTTTAGCTTAAAAGCGAACATACTTGACAAACAGTTGCTCGGTCCATTTAAGCGTCCTGATACTAGACCTTACATTGTTTAAAAGATAAGATAAGGTTTCGAAACGCATGTGATGTTTTCCCAACGTGCGCCATTTTTTCGACCTACTGCATCCCTTTGAAGTATGACCAGTTTTTGGCCCAGTTGAAAAACATACTTGCCAGTGATCTTCAAAGGGTTAAAGCGATTGTGTTCTTACTCGCGATCTATGGAGTTAATGTTTCTACATGCTGAAAAATAACGGCCTCTCTAACATATGCTGCCAAACATATTCTGCAGGAACCATGTACATATATGTTTGGAACACACTTCAAACATTTATATGTTTGCAAGTCCCAAACTCACTTGTGTTTAAATGTAAACAGCATCATGTTTACAGGCAAACATGTATGCTTTTACGTGGAAACATATGCATATTCCCCCCCAAACCTAATAATATTTAAAAACGAATTATTAAAACATAAATAAAAAAACAAAACATAAATGAAGTTAATTCGTGATTCTTTTTCTTATATTCTTTTCAAAATTTTACACATATTTGCATTTAATAGTACTAATAAGGAACAGGTCGACTTTATGTCTTGTTGTCGTATCAAAAATTTTATGGGAATGGGGTAAACACACGAATTTCAGCACAAAATGTTAAATACAAAAGTTGGGGGAAATCCCTATTATAGGAGATATGGGCCTCACACGATTTTTTTTTTGTCGGACGATTATTTTGTATTTCGTGTCATCCGTCCGGGCTCAGGGACCAGGGAGAGAAATACCTCTGTTCGTTAATTTGCATTTCTGGATTTTGGGAAAAACTATTTTCGACAATTTTTCAAAATTTGAACGGCCAATATTTCGATAACAAAACAAGTTATCGAAAATTTTCATTTAATTTGTTTTGTTTATTTTGCCTTATATTGTCCAAAAACGCTAACAGACAAATTCCTTTAGACGCTTTTTAATACATAGTTGCCCCCCTTATATTCGAAATTTGGAGGCCTTTAACTCCTAATATAGAATTTTACCCAAAGTTTTGCATATTACATTTTCCGCTTAAAATTCTATCTTCTACCTCACCGGTGGATCGGATTTCAGTTGTTGATTACTGTAATTGTGTGACGAATATAAACAAACTCGATCAGCTGTGTTGGTGCAACCAACTTCTTCACTACGCCTTGCTACAATCTGAAATGATATGAATACTACAGCCATAAAGCAACTATGTTATAGACAAGCATAAAGCAACTATTGTATAGAGAAGAAAATTTACTCATGGAGTGGAATGCCAACAAAAAAAAAACGAGTGAAGCGTGTCGTTTCTCTCCTCGCTCTCTTACTCTCTTCGTTGAATATTTCAATACACGAGCAGTTTTGTGATGATGTTATTGTATCTAACTATAGAAATTCCAAGCACGTTTTAATAAAATTACATAAAGGATGTAGAAGGTATGAAATAATCAAGCTATGACACGGGAAAGCAATGCGTTTGAGTGAATCGCGTCGATTTTTTTGATTCTCTTCTACTAGGGTAGCTAAATTGCGCCGGTTTTTTCTTCTCTACTTGTACATCATTTTTGCTACACCCATAAAGCAACTATGGTATGAGATGATAATTTACTCTTGGCGTGGAATGTGAACAAAGAATATGAATGAGGCGCGTCGTTGCTCTGCTCACTCTCTTACTCTCTTCGCTGAATATTTCAATACACGAGCAGTTTTCTGATGATGTTATTGTATCTAACTATAGAAATGCCAACCATATTTAAAGAAACTTACATAAAGTATGTAAAAAGTATGAAATAATCATGTTATGACGTAGGAAAGAAATGAGTTTGAGTGAATCGCGTCGACTTTCTTGGTTCTCTTCTACTAGGGTTGCCAAATTGCGCCGGTTTTTTCATCTCTACTTGTACATCCTTTTTGCTACAGCTGATTAAATGGTAAATAAATTGGTATCAGCTGATCGCTTAGTACACCGCAAAAACATATCTGCAAAAGTTGTACTATCGTACAACACTTTTGTATGGAAAAATCTACTATAGTTGTACAACTGTTGTAGAACTTTAGCACATACGACACACACAACATTTATGACATTCTTGTGAACACCCTAAATATTGGTGGTGTTTTTGTTGCAAGCAAAAATGGGTATAAAACGATCCTGAAGCGGATAATAATTGAAAAACTGAAAATGTTAAAGACCAATAAAATAACTAAACTAAAATGTTTACAACTTATTTAAAAATATTATAATTCGCAGTAAACACAATATGTTTGTATTTTAATTCACTTCAAATATAATATATTTACAATTTGCAATTATAAAAATGTTTGCGCAATTGCACCAAACTTGTATAGAATACCAAGAAAAATATGTTTGGGACAAACCTTTTTTCGAACCTACGTGTTTATTTAAAAAAAGCACTGTAATACTTGGCCGTTATGCGAGTGTCTAGTGTTTGATTTTATTACCATTTTCATGGCTGTAACAATTATTCTTATGACAGCCGCCTTAGTTGGTCGCCGCTGAGGTGTTAAAGTTGGTTCGCCAGCTACAAACAAAAAACAACAACGTCTGTTTTTCTTGTGGCCCGATCTCTTTAAGTGTTTTTCTGCAAAGTTAGTTTTTTCTAAAGAGCTGCCTTCTAATTCGAATATCAATAGATCTTTATTAAAACGAGCAACAAATTCAATTGGCCATCATGTCTGTTGATTTTTGTAAATTTGTTGTTGTTGTTGTGTGTACTACCTCTTATTGTCAGGCGTTGTAAGTTTAATGGTTGTATCTTTATTGACCATTTACGTGAATGAATGAAGAAATGAATGACTATTGTCTGTTGGATGAATGGAAGTAGGAAAGTTTGTTTGTATGGCCACATTTGCCATGGATCTACTAAAAAATGTCCAGTAGCCGCAAAATGAATAGACGTTTTTAGATAACTTCCTAGAGAAGTGTTTCCTTGAGGTGACTATGAGACACAGTACAGCAAATTTATGGATTTATAATTATGACTGCAATCAATGTTGGACATGGATAGATATTTAGCTTAAACCTTTATGGATTGATAGTAAGAGATAAGCTGGGGAATATTTTGAAAGGCAATTTGAGTTGAATGAAAAGGAAGACAAAGCAACAAATTGATTGAGCGGTGGCATTCAAATGGATTAGGATTGACGCTAGAATTCCATAATTGAACTCTTATAAAAAGAAATACTTTTGTTAGAAAGTTTTTAAAATTACTTTTGTATAAACAACACTAGTATACAGATATTTTCCAGATTATCCTCTTTTTAGTACGCTTAGTACGTTACATTTAAGGACCGAATTTCGAAAAATACAACTTTTGCAAGGCTACTAATATTTCTTAATATATCTAAATTTTCTATTCAAATATTTCTGTTTTTTCTTCTTTAGAAATATCCGTGCAGATAATTCCCTGGGGGCAGCAATCAGGATAGGGAGCTTCGGCATCAAGGGGTTCCAGAATTTGGCAGCCTTTAGAAGCAGTTAATGCCCTACAACTTTAAATATACAAAAAATTAAAAAATACAAAATTAAATTTCCAAAAAATTTAAAGCAAAACCAAAGAGTAATGTAATATAGAGCTGCCATCTTTCTCATCTGACGTTTCGTTTCACACTCTTCGTGGTGCGGTTGGTGCGATAAACAGTTATTTGACGTAAATTGACTTAGAACCGGTGGAATTACAACAATTGTTGACTTAAATTTGTCATGTCATTTTGATGAAAGACTGTGAGATTTAAATGTATTTTGGACTTTTATGTTATATTTTATTGTTAGTTTATATTTGTGGTGTATTTACACACAAATGTTAACCCACAAAACCAAATGCGGTTGCTGATTTATTGTTGGTTGCTTTGAGCCATTGCCTCTATCTGGTATTATTAAAGCAACACTCTGCAACATGCAACGTCCATATGCAACACACCAAACTTCGTAAATTTACTGAGTCAAATCGTGTCTCTATACGTCAATTCTCTATGATTAAATCTACAGATTCAACTCACCTATGTCTTTCCACTAAACTTTTCTCGCGACATATAATAACACCGCACCAATCTGGTTCATTGAATTTTGCGCCCGGTGATAATATTAAATCCAATTCCTTCAACACACATTGGCCGGGATAATCTCAAGAGAAATTATAAATAATTAGAATACACAAATGATTAGATTTATATTTTAAATAAATTACTATTGACCTCTCACCTGGATCTTTATAAAACCCAGCTGATGTTGCTGCTAAAGCTGTTACGACAAATAGATTCAAATAAAGAATGAAGAATTTCATGATGTTCGAGTGTTTACGGATCAATGATAACTGAATTGTTTTCTATTTAAAAAAAATTTATTTAAATCAAATCATCCATAAATTTGGCGCACCATAGTGAGAGCCAATGTGTATCTATACCAGGTGGTAGCATTCGAATGACTGATTTCATCGTTGACCACCTTAAGCTGTCAAATTCACATGTGTTTGGTTTTTGTATATCGTCACCATAGACTAAGACATACCTAGATAATTTTATTCGCTCAATAAATTAAACGTCATAGGTACGGTGGAAAGTAAACATTGGATGGTGGAAAACATGGGTTCAATAATACCAGATAGAGGCAATAGTAAACAACGTTCAACAAAGGAACAACAACCGAATTTCGTGTTTTTGTGGCAAACTAGTTGTGTTAAATACAATACAAATGTATACCAACGACAAAAGTCAACAAAGAAGTGCAAAATACATTTAAATTTTTCAGTTCTACACCAAAACGACATGAAAAAATTAAGTGAACATATTTTGTAACTCCACCTGGTGTAAGTTAATTTTAAATTTAATTTCTCTCATTTCCACAAACATACGACGAAGAGTGTGAAATGAAACGTCAGATGAGATAATAAAAGTATCTATGTATGTATTGGTCTATGATCGTCACCTAAAAAGCAAAAGGCCGTATCTACACTTTTAGTTAATAACAGGAGAAGGAATAAACGTTATAAATATTTCTTAAAAACTACTTTTTTCCATTAATTTGTTTTTCAGAAACAAATCTGTCTTTGTTTTATAAGCTTGAATCTAAAATTTGGATATTTAATTTTAAGTAGTCTTTAGTTTATAACGTTTATTCCTTCTCCTGTAAAAAAAATAAAAAGTGTAGTTACCGCCTTTTGCACTTTAGGTGGCGATATATTTGCATACATGGGGCAAATTAATTATATAACAATTATAATTTGTAGTTTAATTTGAATTACCTGTGCAAATGCAAATTCAAAAAAATTTCAATACCATTGGCAATTGTACTTATTTTCAAAGCATTTCCTTCATATCTGGCCAAGCTGCTTTCAAATATTTTACACAGTACAGGTTTATGAATATGAAAGTCTACGAGGTAATACCTATTGAAGCCACAATCCTCTACATACAAAAAACTTTAAAAACAGTATTGCCAGCAGTCAAACAAATTCAAAACAATTAAAAGCATTCCCCTATTTCATTACAATTGGCATCCGATTCTACAACCTGCATTTGCATTCCCTGAGAACATTTTTCAATTGCCATTGCGAACAATGGTAACAATGATAGAGCAATGCTAATTAAAATCCAATGCAAATTAAAAAACCCCATGTATGTATATTTGTTACTTCTATTGTTGGTACATGCTGAAAAATCTGTCGTTTTTTGTTGTTTGGATTCAAATATAACGTGAGTTTTAAACTTGTCGCAAATTTAATATACTTGCATGCAAACACATTGTGTTTGCTATTCAATATTACATGTTTGAGACACATAGATGAATATGTTATAATATATGTGTTTGCGACCCAAATATATCTGTGTTTGTGATGCAAATACAACAGTGTTTGTTGCACTATTTATACTCTCTCGAGAGCAAGAGAATATAAGAGGGGCAACGAGAGTCTGTCTTGTGTGTTTCTGTATTTTTGAAATATTCTCTCAGTCAGTGATTCATGAATATTCCTGAATGTGCGTGTAAATTGCAGATGAAGTCAGTTTTCCTTATTTTGGCTAATGTATTGCGTTTTAATTTCGTGTATACTGTCGTCAATGGTTCATCGGACAGGGGATATCGAAAGCGCTTGATCAGTGAAAAAAGAATAAACAAACGCTTGAACGGTTAAATGGTTTGTGATGTTGCTTTGGTTTTTGTGAATGTGTTTCGCATGTATTTATGTGTGCTACCAAAGTGAGAAACGTTTTTGAGGAAAGAAACTGGAGAGGGCAACAACGTGAATCTTTTACTGCCCGAGCCTCTACTGAAAAAATCGGAATGGCGGACCATTTGTGAAATATAATAAAGAAACACAAGTATTTAATACACGCTTGTCTTACATGAACTAGATTTGTATATAAGTATATTGTTTGTGTAGCAAGGCATAGTGATAACCAAGGCATAGTTGAAACCTTCTCAAAGCAAAAACGTGAGAGACAACAAAGAAAGGGGAAGCAACAGAGCAGCAGATTCTTATTTCATAGAAAAGGTAATGCATTCAACGCAAGTAAATGTAAAAAGCGTCATTTTAAAAACTTGAAATTTTTGCATTAATTATTTATAAATGTTGATATATATTGATAAAATTAATTATAATAAATAAAGAAAGAAAGTATAATTCGTTACTAAATATTACTATGTTTGAGAGAAAATACGTATATGTTTCCACGTAAGTATATGGAGGTTTGGGGGAAACACGCGAATGCTTCCATGTGAGTATGTGGATGTTTGGGATGAAGCACGCATATGTTTCCATGTAAAATCATACATATTTGTCAGTAAACATGCTAATGTTTGCATTTAAATAACCCTGGGTTTGAGGCTTCGAAAAATATATAGGTTTGAAGTGTGTTCCTGCAGAATATGTTTGGGAGAATATGTTACAGCGACCGCTTTCTTTCAGCGTATATATGGGGGAATCCAGCTAAAAAAAGTCACTTTTGGAAGTGACATGTCTCTGAAACATTTACACGCGAATGCTTCCATGTGAGTATGTGGATGTTTGGGATGAAGCACGCATATGTTTCCATGTAAAATCATACATATTTGTCAGTAAACATGCTAATGTTAGCATTTAAATAACCCAGGGTTTGAGGCTTCGAAAAATATATAGGTTTGAAGTGTGTTCCTGCAGAATATGTTTGGGAGAATATGTTACAGCGACCGCTTTCTTTCAGCGTATATATGGGGGAATCCAGCTAAAAAAGTCACTTTTGGAAGTGACATGTCTCTGTAAAATTTTATGTTTTTTGGAATTTTTTTGTGGCGTGTATTGACCAAAAACCACGTTTTTCACATATTTTTCTTTTGATAATAACTCGAAAACGGCTTAACCTAAAATTTTGAAACCTCTCAGGTATATTTAGAACAGAATTGGTATAAGAAATAAAATTAAAAACAAAAATATTTTTTAAAAATTCTTTGAAAAACTACGTTTTTTCTCAAAAAACTTTGTGTAGCAAAAAATACCAATCGTTCAAAAAATTCGAAAAAAATGTGAATATTTTACCGTTTTCCTCATGTCTATCTATAGAGCAAAAAATAAGCAAGTTATAGACCTTCCTGTACGACAACGTCAGTAACATCTATATGAAAAAATTTCTAAAAATTGTAAACAAGGATATATTTCGATTGAACGCTCCGTTTCCGAATTATAGACATAATGGCGTTTTAGCGATTTTTTATTCGAAAAAATTTCGTTTTAGCGATTTGTTTTTGAAAAATAAAATTGGTGCCGTATTGAAAACATCTATAGGTTAAAGCCTTCAATGGAGGTAAAAAATTTATTATTTTTGCGATTTATAGCCATTTTGTATTTTAGCGATTTTCATATTTTGCCTATTTTGGTTCAAACACTATCTAGATTTATGCTTGGAAATGGGTTAGAAGTAGAATGTCCAAAATCGAAACCAAAAAACCCGTGAACCCGGTTAACCACTTAATTTGTCATAACCATGTGCCGCTCATTTTTAAACGTAATTTTTCAACAAACCGATTATTTTACATCGGTTATCCGGGTTCTTCCCAGATTATGTGAAATACCTTTCAAACGGTTAAATTATAAAATATGGTTTCCAAATGTTAATGAAATTCTGTCAGAAAATAGAAACAACACTTTTATTGCCAAAAACCTAAATAAGAATTCCAAAAATCGTACCACGAAAAGTGTGAAATGAAACGTCAGATGAGAAAGATGACGCCTCTAGGTGACATTACTCTATGATTTAAACTGCAATACCATAGAGAAATGATATCTAGAGTTGCGATTTGTCTCAGAAAATTTACGAATTCAGCTCGTGTTTTTTTCAGTGCCCTATCAAGGTTCGTCAATTTCTGACAATAGAAGTCAGAATTTATAGTCTAGTTTGTCTTTGGCAAAGCAGTTCAAAATAAATGACTCCCCTAAACTCCCACCAAATTGAGAACATACAATTTTTGGTTTAGTTCAGTTTTTGATGAAGTGCATTGTGCTTGGACCAGGATCTCTTATGGTTGACATTTTTGTTAAAGAATCCATTTTTCGTTTCCAGTGACAATGCGTTTCAAAAATGGATAATTTTTGTTGCGTTTGAGCAGTAAATCGCAAATGCTTATCCGCTTCGGTAAGTGGATTTCATTAAGTTCGTGCGGAACCGAAATATCAAGTCTTTTGACAAGTCTAAGCCGTTTCAAATGATTTTCAATGTTTGTATGCGACACCTTCAACTTCTTGAACAGAAATGTGTTGGTCAGATTCGATAACGGCTTTGATTTCCTCCTCTTCAACTTCAGGAGCCTACCGCTATTTTTGATCGTTAACTTTCCAGAACGATCTTTTTGAATCACCTTTGGAATATGCTTTCCAATGCTTATACGTCACAAATATCCCAAGGTGCTTCCGCGGATATTTTGCCTTTTCGTAAATGAAAGAGCAAAATATGACGAAAATGCTAATTTTGCTCATCCATATTCGCAACACGATTTAAATAAAAACTGACCACTGCAAATAATGTGACATATCACAAAGTTAAGCTTCAAATGACAGCTGTTTAATTGTATAACAAAGAATTAGAGTTGGGCAGTTCATGAACTATATAGTTCATTTAGGGTGACCAGACAGCACCCTCACGAACATAATGCACATGTTCGATGAACGAGTTCGACACAAGCCTACAAAGAATTTAGTCTGCTGATCAAAAGCATTACAAAAATGACAAAAGCACCCTCTATATGAGAGAGCCGAAGTTACTTTCGTGCTAATCCAATAGTAAGAAAATCGAAATTAAATGAAATCAAACGTTCGGAAATATGCGTGACTCTCGCGAAAATACTCGTGACTCACTCACGAAGGATAGGATTCCAGCGCGAAGAGTTTTCACTAATACTCACATTCACGCCCGATCATATGATGAAATTTTCATCCTACTCACACTCACGCATGAATGACGCGTGATTTACAACAGTCACGTGATTCGCGACCATCTCTAGTTGATAGTAGAGAAAACCACCATCACATAACTCTACTATCAAAGCAAACTCGATGCACCTTGTGTACCTATGAAGTGAAATATACTATGGCTTCCAGACTTCCCCTACTTAAACTAATGGAACTTCTAAAACGTTTCTTGTGCTGGACCAATAGCATTGAAGTTCATCAAAGACCGTAACAAGTCACGTCACTAAAAAAAAACTTGCATTTTTTAAATGCTGAGGGAAATATTCGCATCATAAAGTCATGACAAATTGGTAATTTTACCCTGTTTATTGCCTTCGAAAATAAATTTAGAAATATCCTTCTACTCCTTTTAGCAACATTTTTATTTTTTCACTTCTTTATCTGAAATATCATTACAAGTATATCCCTTTGGACAGCAATCTGGATATACAGCAGCCGAATCAAGTATTTTAGTCAGCTTACAACCGTTGGGAACACCGATGAGGCCACAACTTAAAAAATATACGAATTAGTTATTAAACAAAATGCAACTTTAAACCACTGGATTAGGTCACCTATAGATAGAAGCTATACTCTTTATACCACACATAATGACGCCGCAACCTTTCGGAAAATCGTACCTCTCCCCGGGTGACATTATTAATTCCGGATGCTTCAAGACGCATTTACCAGGATGATCTTACAAAAAATAAATATATATAACATTAATAAATTATTTATATACTTATATATAAACTTGTTTTTACTGGGATCTATAGCGTAGCCCACCGATGCAGCAGCAGAAGTTGTCGTCACGCAAAACATTAATATCGCCATGCAAGGAATGAAATATCTCATGGTGTTGCTGTTGTGGTAACAGAACAATAGGAACTGAGTAGATTTGCGCTAAAAAGAGAATATTTATAGTTATTGTATCCAGTTGTCTGGGAAGTACTTGTAGTATAATAAACTTCTCAGAGAGTCACAGTGGGATAAAATTGTATTTGTTGAAAACCCAAAACTTGCATTTAAATTATGATAATTTAAATTATGATAATTTGATAAGAAAAAAAAGTAATCTCAGCCTGACTCTCAACAATCTTAGAAATTTGTATACAAAATTAAAAAATTAATAACAGCAACTACATGTTGAGCATGGCTCAGAAAAGTCGTATAATCTCTATTCCTTCCATTTTGATATGTAAATTTATTTCCAATAAAAATTTTATTAAAAAAAAGTCTTACATACAAATTTCTATATGAAAGATTTGGTAGTATTGCCGAATACCAGGCGGGTATCAAAAATAAAATAAAAAAAACCAAAATAAAATAAAAACAAAAATTGGAATTTTGGACATTTCAGTGTGTGTTGGTACTGAGGGATCTTTGAACGCTACTAATTCGGATCATAGACTAATACATGCATAGATACTTTTATTCTCTCAATAAATTAAACGTCATAGGTACGGTGGAAAGTAAACATTGGATCATGGTACAAGAAGGAAGAAGGTAAAGTCAGTAGCCCAAATACAACAACTGAGATACAACTCTGCATGTTTACCATATGTTTTCGTCCAATGGTTTGTCAAAGTCAGCCATTTGGCAATTGTCAGAAGTTGTCCATATGACTTCACAATAGCACAACAGGCGGTAAATTTAATAGCAAAATACAGAAATTCTTGTACGATTGAATTTCAATTTCATTTCATTTATTTCCATTGATTTGATTTGTGTGGACCGTGGAGGTGACAGGGTCAGTCGAAGTACCCTCGCGAATGTGTTACAATTGTTGTTATTGTCAAATTGTTAATCCAAAATGGAAGAGAGCCGAAGCATTTCTAAACGAAATACTTGCACTAAGTGTGGACACAGCGGTTCTAGTTACAACTTTAATAATACTACCATGAATATGGAAGAGAGCCGAAGCATTTCTAAACGAAATACTTGCACTAAGTGTGGACACAGCGGTACTAGTTACAACTTTAATAATACTACCATGAATACTGCTTACAACAACCGCGAATACCAGTGTAACAAGGAGGCCCGCAACAGAAATATACCACCTTGTTGTGACACACTAGTTCTATCCGATACAACGGATAGTGAGACAGAATTTGATTTTGGAGTGACACCACCAGCAGGTGTTATAAAACCGGAAAAGCTTAAACGCCAAAATTTTGTTAATACGGGGACACGATATGAGGAAAATGATTGGAATGTCCCTCCGTTGTATCCCAAAGAACCCAATAAGTATATTAAACTGTATAATTGCGCGGTGGGAGAAAGATTTGGTAAAGCGTTTGGTCCTTACGGGCCCGGAGGTTATTCTCCAGGTGTGTCGCCCTCTCCAGACATGTATGGACCTTGTGGTGGCGGTGGGGGTGTTTGTGGGTTTGGGGGTGGCGGCGCCGATAAGGGAAAAGGTGGCAAAGGAGCTGGTGGTCAATTGGGTGTAGGAGGTCGTGGTGGAAAAGGCGTTGGTGGCAAAGGTGCAGGAGATAGTGCCAAAGGTAAAACAAACAATGAAACGTCAAACAATGAAACGTCATTGAATTTGACAGACCATTGAACACTGGGAAAAAATTGTAAATCAGCTGATCGCATTACTTTACCTTGCTTCTTGTACCATGCATTGGATGGTGGAAAACATGGGTTCAATAATACCAGATAGAGGCAATAGTAAACAACGTTCAACAAAGGCACAACAACCGAATTTCGTGTTTAAATACAATACAAATGTATACCAACGATAAAAGTCAACAAAAAAGTACAAAATACATTTAAATTTTTCAGTTCTACACCAAAACGACTTAAGTGAACATATTTTGTAACTCCACCTGGTTTAAGTTAATTTTAAATTTAATTTCTCTCATTTCCACAAACCTACGATGAAGAGTGTGAAATGAAACGTCAGATGAGAGAATAAAAGTATCTATGTATGTGTTAGTCTATGATTCGGATATGTAAATTTCATATTTGGGTTTGTATATAAAGGGTGCGCCAAATAACTTTTTTTTTTGAAAATGCTATAAAAAAAACTACTGAATATTTTCTCAAATTTCTTTTTTTATTTGAAAGTACAATCCTTCCGGTTAATAATGGAAAATAATTTCATTCAAAGTTGTCTTCAACTCCTGAACCAATTGGACTTTGTATGGCGTCATACCAAGGTCTTAATGCAAAATTCGTCTCAATGATGTCTCCGAAATGTTCAATTGTTGAGAACGACGGTGAATTGATGTTGATGGCACTTCACGCACACTTTCTGCCACAGCAGCAATATTCTCGGGTGTACGCACTATTTTTGGCTTTTCAAGCTTTGGTTTATCGATGAGGATGCCAGTAGTTTCTTTCACTTTTTTCACAAGATAACGAACATACGGAGCTGACGGTGCTTCTCTTCTTCCAAAATCCGTACGCAATTTTCGCACACCTTCTGCAACATTACCATGATTTTCAAAGTAATGTCGCAATATTTCTCAGCGTTGTTCACGCGTATACACAACCATATTCGTTCAGCGGAAGGATAAAACTAATTATCTGTCAAGTCAGACATGAGCTAAGTGTTACCATTCACGAAATAAGCACTAGTTGAAAAAAAACGTTAGATGGCGGACCCTTTACTATACGATTGATGATCTAGTGAGGATATCAATTCAGGCACAGTAGTTATTAGGGATGCTAAACGGTATTGATTGTAAAAAATCCCGGGATTCGGGATTTTCGAAATTCCGATCCCGAATCGGGGCAAAGTAAGTACGCAGCTAAAAAGGTGATACAATTCCCTGTTGCATTTTGGTTTTTTTTTTTGTACTAATCGCATTTTATTTGCCTGAGTTATGTCCCAAACATTCCTTACAACACAACATACATATAAATCGAATTCCTGCCGTTGAATTGCATACAGGTGGTACTGTAATTCATCGAATGGCAAACATTGGCAATATTATAAAGTTTTTATTCCCGAATACTAATAAAATTAGCCTAAATATCAGCGGTGGACCAATTTCAACCCTAGCTAAATTTGTTAACTTAAACTCCAAGCATTTTCTGAAAAATTTTAAAATAAAATGTTGGGGTAACGCGGGGATTCGGTTTTCGTCTTAGTATGAAATATCAATATATGAGCTAACTAATACAATAGTCTTTTTAGCCTGCAATTTTTTGTAGGCCCTCTAATACCAGTGATTACGAAATAACGTCCTTTTTACGATTAGACTAGTATGCAAGTGTTCGAAAAATATCGCAAGCAAAACACACAAGAAAACATTTGCATTAGACGTGTTTTTTGATGTTGAAAATTCACTTCAATTGAAAATTTCAAATGCAAATATTTTCTTGTGTGCTTTGCTGGCAATAGTTTTCGAACAGTTGCATACTAGTTGGAAATTCTCAATTGAAGTGAATATTCAAATTTAGTTGTTTTAGATCCTCGTTATGTTTAAAGTTGTAATTTCCTTTAAAGCTGTAAGAGATTTACATTCGTTGGACGATCGTTTCGATGTTTGTGAAGCATCATCTTCAGCAGCGTCTAGCCCATAAAGCCACTGCGGTGTGTATTTACACAAGTCACTAACCGAAGACATTTATCGATTGTGTGCAGAGTGATTGTTGTCGCTACTTACACATTGCTTTCCTACTTACACGCACTGATGCAGAAGTTTTAAAAAGTTCTAGTTATAGAACGAACTATTCTAATCGTAGTTGTCTCGTTCTGTTTTGGTTTGGCCCTACCATATGTTTCATAGGAATACATTTGCAAATAGAAATATACAATGGCCTTGAGTAATAAAATTAAAAAAATAAATAAATAAACGTTGTCGATAACCCGTTTAGTTATCGAGTTATCGGAAATTAATATATTTTATTTTTTCCTCTAACTTTTAAAATTTTTGTGTTTAACTAAACAAGTTATCGAAATAGTTTATTTTCGTTTTCCATCGACAAAAAAATATAAAAACACTTATAACTCCCAAACGGTTGCGTCTAATCGCAAAAAGGACGTTATTTCCTGATCAACGGAGAAAAATAGAAAAATGCTAATTAAACGGTGCGTCTAATCAAAAAAGGATGATATTTCAATGTTAACCGACAAAAAATATAAAAATGTTCATATCTCCGAAACGGTGCTTCTAATGGCAACTTGGACATTATTTCGTGATCACCGGAAAAAAATAGAAAAAATGTTCATCAATCTTAAACGGTGCGCTTAATCGCAAGCAGGACGTAATTTCGTGATCACCGGAAAAAAATATAAAAATTTTCAAAACTCCTAAACGGTGCGTCAAATCGCAAAACGGACGTTATTTTGTTGTCACCGGCCAAACAATAAAATAATAAAAATGCTCATAACTCCTAAACGGTGCGTCTAATCGCAAACAGCACTTATTTCGCGATCACCAGCAAAAAAAAATAAAAATACTCATAACTTCTAAACGGTGCGTCTAATCGCCAAAGCGACTTTATTTCGTCATAACCGGCAAAACGACTTTTAATTTTTGTTGTTGTTACATTTTAATCTAATGTCGTTTTCTAGACCCGCGTGGTATTCGGCAATTTTGCCAAAAAAATTTAAAGCGACAGTTTTCAGCGCTGTCAAAAAAATCATGCTGCGTCTCTGAGGGAATTGAAATCTCAATCTTCTCAGACGTTACAAAACGAAATCAAGCTAAGAGCGTAAAATCTCTTAGGTGAAATCCAAACAAATAAAAGCTACTCAGACTCTTGAGAGAGGGGTGTAGACTCGTAGCCGGAATAGGAGTCGGAGTGGGAGTGTCGGTGTCGTTGTCGATGGTAGTGTCAGTGTCGGTGTCGGTGTCGGTGTCGGTGTCGGTGTCGGTGTCGGTGTCGGTGTCGGTGTCGGTGTCGGTGTCGGTGTCGGTGTCGGTGTCGGTGTCGGTGTCGGTGTCGGTGTCGGTGTCGGTGTCGGTGTCGGTGTCGGTGTCGGTGTCGGTGTCGGTGTCGGTGTCGGTGTCGGTGTCGGTGTCGGTGTCGGTGTCGGTGTCGGTGTCGGTGTCGGTGTCGGTGTCGGTGTCGGTATCGGTGTCGGTGTCGGTGTCGGTGTCGGTGTCGGTGTCGGTGTCGGTGTCGGTGTCGGTGTCGGTGTCGGTGTCGGTGTCGGTGTCGGTGTCGGTGTCGGTGTCGGTGTCGGTGTCGGTGTCGGTGTCGGTGTCGGTGTCGGTGTCGGTGTCGGTGTCGGTGTCGGTGTCGGTGTCGGTGTCGGTGAAATTTACTGAGACTCAATTGTTTAGCCCGACTCCAACTCCGTGATAATAAAGTTTATAAAAGTTTGAAGAGCAATAAATAGAAGTAGCAGAAGGAATACAATGAAAATAAATTAAAATTGATTCTGACTGTATTTTGAAGCTCCATTAATGACCGCCTCGGCTTTGCTGACTGTGCTTCAAGTGACAGGTCTAATTTTTAATGGCTCAGTTCAATATATGCGGAGTTATTCCGACAATAGGATCTCGAATGTTGGTATCGAGCTAGTCCAAAGTGGTTGGCATGTTAGAGTAGGCAAAGGTCCTGACGTAACGACTAACGCAAATAATCGAGGAGAATCAAGTTACATGATCGTGGCAGCTCATTGAGGAACGCTCGCCGTGAAATGACCCACTCATCAAATTTTTCCCTTACAACTTCGGGCGTTGCGACGCTTGTATATAGTGTTCAAAAATAGGCATTTTTACAAACTCGTTTTCGGTTTGTTCGAAAAATAAGGTTTTTAGGAAACCTGTTTTCGGTTTTCAATTTTGGCAAAACCCGGTTGAACCGAATAAACGGATTTTTGTTTTAAATGAAATTACATATCTAGCACCTCCAAAATATTTGTTTAGCGACCATTTCATATACTTATTAGTGTTTAAAATTCAAAAATTTTCAACTCTATTTAAATTTAATTTTAAATTAAAATTTAAATCATATTCCAATTTGGAATACGTGTTTATAAGTAATATAAAATATAAAAGTTTTACTCAAATTTACATTAAACTTAATTAAATACGAAAATCATAGAGGGAGGATTTTAATGTAAGAAAGTTTTAATGTAGTTTAAGACATTTATTTATAAAATAATTTAGATTTTAAAATTTAAAAAAAAAAAATTCTTATTCAAGTCATAAAATTGTTTTAGAAGTTAAATAATTTTTTTTTTTGAAAATGGCCATGCCATAAACTGCACCAAACACTCAATCTTTGTGGAAGCAGGGACGCTTGGTCGAACATTTGTGTACTGTGTTCGCACCAATAATGGTTACTTTACCTGTTGGCATAGTCGCTGAAACAAAAATGTGATGATTCTTTTTACCAAAATCCAGATCTCCGGCCGGCATTACCAGCGCCATGGCGTTGCCCATGGTCGTCCGGCTTCAATTCTTGCGTCAGCACAATCCCATACAGATATGGGCTCAAACCCAACCACTAAATACATATGTCGGGTTGACTTAATTGGCGATGCCCATTTCTGAAAAGAAGAATAGGTGTGCATTCAATACTACTACTTCTATGTCGCTTCACTTCGAATTGTCCCAGTGATCTTGTCATCAAAGATTTCCTAAAGACATTTTGGAATAAATATATCACTCACGACATGTGTCGCTGAAATAATCTGCAACGACTTAATAATGAAAATCGTTATGCACGACCAGATAGAAATAAAAATACTTCACTGATGGTGCATTATTGCACTTCCAAGCTGACCGACAAAAGCCCTGAGCTGAGCGACAAAAGCCTTGAGTGTGTCCTGATAAAACTCTAATGACGACTAGATGGGCGACAATTTATTTAATGTTGTCGTAAATCGATCTCGATTGACAACAAATTCAATGAACGTTTCTAGTTTTAATGTTGGGTAAAAGTAACGGGACATAAAAGTAACGAAGAAATATAAAGAGGGGAGAAAAGTGACTTCAAAAATGGTCAGTTTATAGAAACCATTACAGCAGTGAGGTGGTTTTCAAGCGCGTTCGTGTTTCTTTGTATTAATAAATAAAAAAGAACAATATTCGTTATTTGAAGCTCAACGACAAGATGGGCGACATTTCCGCTCATCTAGTCGTGCATGATTTTGCCGACACTTGTGTGAAAATGCTGTCAACGATTTCTGTGGACGATCACCTACATGCAGTAAACGATTTAATAATAATAATGATGAAGATCTGTGGCTAGATCTGAAATAGCTATACGGTTTGCCAGGCATCATGAGGGTGCATTTGCAAAAACTTCTTTTATAAAAAACTATATCTCTATTTATAGAGATATAAATACAAATAAAAAGGTTGAATAAATAAAAATCATCCTCAAATTTTTCTTATCGATTCATTAACATTTAATCTTTTGAAATATCATTACAAACAACATTTGTGCGACAGCAATGGGGAAATAGTGATAAAGGATCACGAGCTACCCCAAGTTTACAACCTTCCGGTACACGAATGACGTTACAACTTTAAATAGAAAACAAATCAACAAAAGTTATTGTTGCATTTCCAATAAATTATTTATATCTCACCTATATGTTTCCACATAACCATTCTCACCACACTTAATGATGCCACAGTAATTGGGTTCAGGGACATTTTCACCGGGTGATAATATTAAACCCTTTTCTTTCCACACGCACTTGCCAGGATATTCTTTACGGGATGTGACATTTAGAGGTTACAAGATGCAATTAAATCATTCTAATTTTTTTAAATCGTAGTAGGTAATTAAAATATATTTTACCTGGATCTATAAAACGCCCCATGAATGCAGCTGCTGAAGTTGCTGCCATGTAGCAACATATTACATTTATAAAAATTATTAATAATTTCATGTTGTTGTTATCTTAATCAATTAGAAATGACTGAATTGAATGAGGCAGATTATAACTAACAGTCTACTTACAAGTTATTTTTGTTCATAGAGTAAATATATATATAGAGAAAATTTCTCTCATCTGATGTTGCATTTCACGCTCTTCGTGGTGAAGTCGGTGTGATAGAGAGATGTTCGACTTACACCAGGTGGAGTTACCAGAACTGTTGACTCAAACTGTTGATGTCGTTTTGGTAAAGAACTGTGTAAATTTAATATATTTTGAACTTTTTGTTATTGTTTGTTGTTAGTATATATTTGTGTTGCATTTAAAACAAATATTTTAATACACAAACACAAAATGTTGTTGTTGTTTGCTTATTGGATGTTTTGATCTAATGCCTCTATCTGCTATTATTAATGCAATTCTGTTCAACATCCAACGTTCATATCACACCAGGCCTAAAGCCACGGTAAAGTTACTCGTGGTAGACGCAGAAGGTGTTGTTGTAATTTAATAGCAAAAACAACAGGCAGTTTGTTCTTGCCTCCCACTTTCAGTGTGTCAAACTCAGGCCATATGTACACCAACAATAAAAGTAAACAAACACACACAAAAACAAAATTCATGTGAATTTGGCATTCCGAAAGTGGTTTGAAATGTAAACAAAGCAAATCAGCTGTGCTTATGCGTTCACCATCTATGATTCCATCTTGCCTAATTCCATCAATTTGCTGAGAGAGATGTTCCCTCTGGGTATATGTTTACTCTACTTTACATTTTTAATGCGCGATAGCTGTGGTTAAGAAGACACAGTGGCGGTTAGTGAAAACAATTAGCAAAATAAATTTAAAAATATTAACTATTTTGTTTATGGTAGTCGTAGTTGCTTTACTTACGAGTGTGTAAAACAAAGCCAACAAAACTGGTGTAAAAATGTAGCTAAGTTTAATAAATAACGTACAGGTTTTTCTTTGGCTCGTGACTACACGCTGAAAAATCTGTCTGTTTTTGTTGTTTAGATGGAAAATATAACGTGTTTGTGGCTTGTCGCAAATATACTATATTTGTGCCCAAACACGTTGTGTTTGCTATTCAATATAAAATGTTTGAGACACAATGTTTAATAGGCTAATAGACTCAAATGTGGCTTTTTGACGAAAACCGCTAAAAACAAATACGAGACAAACAAGAATGAAACAAAAATGCAGCAGATCTCAATTCTTGAAATCAGTGCTTGCGAACATGTACATGTTTGCTGCAAGATGTTGTTGGGCTAATAATTTTCGGAGTGTGAGATTCAAATCTCAAATGATTTAAAAATTGCAATATAAAAAATCACAAGCTTCAATTGCAAATATGTAAATAACAAATGTCATTAAATATAATTAAAATATTGTTTATTAAAAATTTAATTCTTAATAACACTGTGAGACAAAATTTGATTTATTTCAAAATAATGGGGTTCTGTCAACGGATTCTGGTAGAAAGGTCTAAAAAAATATACGTGTATCGGCGTTGTGCCAGATCTGATCAGAATTTTGTTTGCCCAGCTCACTGGTTGTGAGAAGCTCTCCCCAATTCCTTCATGGAATGTAATGGGAAACCATTTATTTTTTTTTAGTTCTGAGGTACAAAAAAGTCTTATAGAAAAGATTCAGATAAACATGTTTGTGGAACAAATTAACCCTCTAACTGTCACCTATAACCATAATTTTTATTTTTTTTTAACTCGCAAAAAACTGCTCCAAATTGACGGGGGGCGTGGTCAAAATGTTCTACAAACATTATCGCCATAAAATTTCACTATATGTGTCCGAACATTCCAAAACACAAATCTTAGCCCAAGTGATAGATAAAAGATGAAATATGACAAAATTCATTGTATTATGTGGACTATTTTTAATGGAAACAGCAAAATGACAAAATTTAATATTAACCCTTAGAAGGCAGTTAGTTTTTGCTTATTATCTAGCACTTGGGCTAAGATTTGTGTTTTGGAGTGTACAAGTATATTTTTTTTAGACCTTTCTACCAGAATCCGTTGACAGAACCCCATCATTTTGTCGCACAGTGTAATTTGAGATATGAATGAAAATAAAACAATAAATTGGTTTCATGTTACAGGTACACAATCATTTTAAGCTCCCCTTCAACAATTTACCTATTTCCCTCATTGTTTCGAAACACACACAACCAAATCCCATTACTTACAGCTTGAATCTCATTTCTCGGTAAGAAATTGATATCGATAAAGCCAAAGCTTTTGTAATTTCCCAATGACTTTGACAATTTATTATTTATTTACAATATATTCATGATTTAAATAATAGAAATAGTTTAAAAGCGGTATAATCTGGACGGCTAATACAGTATTCTTATATTTCTACTTGAAAGTGATTTTTCGAAATTCTGTAACAAAATCGCTCATTTCAAAATGGGTTGCCACACCGAAAACAAAAACTCTAATATTTGTTTAAGTTCAAAATTAGAAGAATTGGAAGAAGATGAACTAACATAAATATAATAAAAACCACACTTAATTTAAAAATATGTAATTCCGAAATTAAAAGACACAAGTAGTCATAAATTACTCAGAAGTGTAAAAAACTCGCTGAAATTAAAATCGCAAAATTTTTTTTTTTTTAACGGTGTTTGTCAAAACTAAATCTTAACTAAATAAATAAATATTAAAAATTAAAATATTTGAGCATTTTATTCGTTTTTTTTAAATAATTTTATTCTCAAATATTTCGCTGCCCTTTGTATAGCATCGCGAGGAAGATAATAATACGAAAGTTCGGATAAATCATCAATTTTTTAAATAAATAAATGTTTTTCCATTTCCTGTGGAAAAGCTGAAAAAATTCCAAAATATGTTAAAACTCAAGATAAAAGTGATAAACTTTTAGACACATACACGCTGAAAAATATCAAACATTAATATGTTTGCAAGTCTCAAACTCACTTGTGTTTATATGTAAACAGCATCATGTTTACTGACAAACATGTATGCTTTTACGTGGAAACATATGCGTATTCCCCCCAAACATAATAATATTTAAAAACGAATTATTCTTTGATTTCAATATATATGTATGTATTATTTATTATAATTAGTTTTATCAATATAAATCCACATTAATAAATAATTAATATAGCAAATTAAAAGATTTAAAACGGCCTGTTTTACATTTAGGTGCATTCAATGCATTATTTGTTTTTTTTCATGAAATGAAAATCTGCTGCTCTTTTGCTTCTCCTATCTTTGTTGTCTCTCATGTTTTTGTTTTCGGAAGATTTCAGCTATGGGTTGGATATCACTACGCGTTGGTACACAAAGAATATATTTATATACAAATCTAGTTCATGCAAGCTAAGCGTTTATTTCACAAATGGTCCGCCGTTCCGATTTTCTCACTAAAGGCTCGGACAGACAAAGGGCTTCACGTTGTTGCCCTTTCCAGTTTCTTTCCTTAAAATCGTTGCTCACATTGGTAGCACACATTCACATATACGAAACACATACACAAAAACCAAAGTAACATCACAAACCATTTAAGCATTCGAGCCTTCGATTATTCTTTTTCCACTGATCAAGCGCTTTTGATATCCTCTGTCCGATGAAGCATTGACGACTGAATACATGAAACTAAAAGGCAATACATCAGCCAAAATAAGAAACACTGACCTCATCTGATATGTTTGTTTGTCTGCCGTCCCGTACAGACGTGTTTTCGCGCAATGTCCGCGTCGCGGTTCCTTTTTATTTCATATAGTGCCCGTGTTATGTGTTTTAGTGTTTAGAATAAACAAGACGATAACAAGAGATAAACAAATAAACAATAAACTGCACTTGAGCATCATAAACAACAATTAAAACAAAAAAAGAATCATACCAAACTAAAATATCAACTACAATAACAATATTCCAAAACAGACAACCAGAAATGATGACAATAACAACAACAACTACATCAACTCATCCAACCACAACGCACATCGACACGTTTACGCTGGCATTTCTTCGTTGTTTCACACACCAGAAGAGCTCTTTGCCCTCTTCGTCTTGGTTATTCTCTTCCCTTCATCCACTCTCTGTACAACACATGGTAGAAATATAATGGTAGATGCAGTACGACAACAAATACAACAAGCCAAAAACAACAGGCATTTTGTTTTTGCTCAGTGTCTGTATTGTGGCAAGTCACCTGATAGAAAAATACTGAAATTGTTGACAAAATTGGAAAAAGTGCCATTTGGAAAATGATTGTGTTTTATTTGATATATTGGAAGTGCTTAAGTGTGAAAATCAAAACGTTTTTATGTGATTTTCACAGAGAAAACTTTTCAAAAACAGCAGTTGCTGGCGAACGGGGGTTGCAGACAACCAAATGTAAACAAACTTTGACATAAGAGGAAAACTTACTCATACTCACTCCAGAAAAAAGTTCAAATTAGCTGGGCTAGTGCTTCTACCATTTATTTGTACCATGGTACAACATAAGTAGTTTACTGGTGTTGTTGTTGTTTCCTACATTGTTGAAGGTATAACTCTGAACAATAGAGAAACAACAAAAATACTCTTTACCACTTGTGCATACGGTTAAATATGTTTAAAATTCATCTCTCGATATGGTAGGTGATTTCGGTACAGATCATGGTACAAAGAAATGGTAGAAGCACTTGCCCAGCTGATTTGAAGTTTTTTCTGGGCTGAGTGTGAGTAAGTTTTTCTCCTATGTCAAAGTTTGTTTACATTTGTTTGTCTGCAACCCCCGTTCGCCCGCAACTGATGTTTTTGAAAAGTTTTCTCTGCAAAAATTACATAGAAACGTTTTAATTTTCACACTTAAGCACTTACTTTCACACTTAAAATATTATTATTATTATTCCCGAGAAAATAATTTCGATTAAATCATCTAATAAGTGCTGGTTTAATCAGACTTGCAAAGAAGCTGTCAGATCCAAAGAGGAAGCTTTCAATAATTGGACTGTCCAATTACTGACGAGCTGCGCAAAAAACAAGATCAAATTGTGCCAAAGTACTACGATACGCTGAGTTTCTATACGAACAGCGTCTTCGTGCTAAAATTCTTTCTTCTCAGAGGGGAAGTAAGAACTTTTGGTCATTTGTTAAGAGAGTAAAGAATAGCAGTTCCTCTTCAATTCCAACTCTTATTAAAGATGACCATATATTTACTGACCCGGTTGATAAGGCTAACCTTTTGGCTGAAATTTTTGCAAATAACTATTTTTTGCCGGATAGCAATCAACCAGTCCCCGTGATTGACAACATATCCAGTTCAATGACTCAGATGTTTTTTTCGAACACGTGGGTTTAAAAAGGTTCTCGCAGAGCTCGACGCAAATAAATGCCCGGGCCTGGAGTGCTCTTCGACGTTCTCAAAGAGTGCTCTTCGACGCTTGCTCGTCCATTGCGCAATCTTTTTAATCGCTCATACCGTGCGGGTATATTTCCTTCGCGTTGGAAAGTTGTCAATGTTCAGCCTATCTCGAAAAAGGGTGAGGCTAGTAACCCTGAAAACTACCGGCCAATTGCAATATGCTCTACACTCTCTAAAGTGATGGAGACCATGGTAAATTACCATCTGGTTAATTATCTGGAACTTAACAGTCTACTAAGTGATCGACAGTATGGCTTCCGCAGAAACCGTTCTACTGGTGATCTGATGGCGTTCCTCTCTGAACAGTGGAGTCGGCTATTCATAGATTGGGAGAGAGTAAAATAATGGCTCTGGATACATCCAAAGCTTTTGATAGAGTTTGGCACGATGCACTCGTGTCCACGGTTAATGCATTTCTCCTTCTCTCCTACTCTTTTTCTTATCTTTATTAACGACCTCTTGAGTCTTACTTCGAGTCCAATGTACTCATTTGCGAATGATAGTAGTATATGTCATTTATATTCATTTGATAGTCGACCAAGTCCTTCCACGGTGCATGAGAGGAGACGGATGATGAATGACTCACTCAACCAGGACATTCGCCTGGTAACTGAGTGGAGTAGGTCGAATCGGGTCGAATTTAATGAGCGTAAGACCCAGTGCTGCATATAATCGCACAAGCGTACGAATGACATGTCCCTGTCACCTATTTCTATGAATGGTGTGGACATTGAGGAATCAGATGCTCTTGAAGTTCTTGGCATGAAAATACAGTGTGATGTTCGGTGGAATGATCACGTATTTAACGTGTCCAAAGAAGCTTTCAAGTGCTTAGGCTTTTTAAAGCGGTGTAAGAAATTTTTCACCTCATCTGATCTCCTCAATATATACATTTCATATATTAGGCCGAAAATGGAATACAACTCTCATATTTGGGTTGGTGCTCCTAGGTCCACATTGGAGCTTCTGGACCGCGTACAACGGAGAGCGATGATGCTTATAGGAGATAGCAGGGTAACTCTGTTGCTTCCTTAGAGCATCGTCGAAACGTGAGTTGCGTATCACTTTTGTATCGGTATTTTCACGGTAAGTGTTCATATGAGATACACGCCTCTATTCCGGAGGTAAGAGTATTTAATCGCTCAACGCGCTTTTCCAGTAGTTCACATCCATTTGTTATTTCTTGGCCTGTGGATAGAACTACTCACTACAGGGAGAATTCGATTTTTAGCCGTACAGTTCGTATGTGGAATAAACTTCCGGCGGGTGTATTCCCTAATTCTTTCAATATCGAGAGATTCAGATCAAACATTAACAAACATTATACCCTTTTTCCTCCCACCTCTATCCCTACTTCCTAAGTCCAATACAATGCTCGACATTTATAGGGGGCATCCCCTGAGTATTGGTCAATGTGAAAAAAAAATTTGCAAAAATAAAGATCCACACTTACAAGATAGACTCTCTTGTTGTCCCTCTTTTATTCAACTGCTCTCGAGAGAGCATAGACAGTCCAACAAACACAGCTGTATTTGTATCACAAATATAAATATATGTGGGTCGCAAACACATATATTCTAACATATTAATCATTGTGTCTCAAACATGTAATATTGTATAGCAAACTACATGCTTTTGGTCCCAATAATAATATATTTGGGACAAGCTCCAAACACACTTTATATTTGCATCCAAACAACAAAAAAGACAAATTTTTCAGTTTGTATATAAAGAAAACCGACTCATTTAAATAGAACAGAAAAGTTCGGAGAAATATCTTAAATTAAAAACGAAAAAGTTATAACCGAAAAAAATATAAACATAAAAATCTAAAACACCAAAATAAGTAAATCTATATTTAAAAAAGTATTGCGTTACTGATCACTCGCCAGTCCAAACGGCTAAAGCTACAACCTTGAAATTTGGCACGTAGGTTCCTTGTATGACGTAGGCGCGCGATAGGAAGGTATTTTTGGAAACTAACACTGCAGAGAATAAAAAGAACGTGGCGCCGCCCACACAACTCGAAATTTGAAATGGCTATATCTGAAGAGCCATTAGATGTACGAAGATAAGACTTGGTCAGAGTTCGTATTTAACCCATCCACATCGCCGTGGAGAATGTTTAATGAACGCTTGCCCATTACCCTCAGGGTATGGGGAAAATAATGGGCAGCTACCCACGAAAATGGTGAATTACCCATAACGATTACCCATAACACATGGGGAATGGGTAAGCGACATTTATTCATTACCTACGGCAATGGGTAATAGGTTACACAGGGTAACCCATCCTCATGTTTGATCAAAAATATGAAAAACTTAGAAAAAAAGTCTATATCTCTATAGCCGAAAAATTGAAAAATATCAAATTTTTGAGGATTTCTAAGAGTTTTCCATAAAGTTGTCCAATTCGTATGGAAGAATTTTTTTTCTTCACAAAATCGATGAAATACAAAAATGACTATAACTAGGAAACGGTGCGCCCAATCGTAAAACTAATTACTTTATGAAAAATTGGTTATATATTCGATTGAACGCTCCGTTTCCGAGATATAGACATGAAGGCATCTTAGCGATTTTTTATTCGGAAAAATTTTAGCTTTAGCGATTTTTTTATTTAAAACAAGGTGATGCCATATTGAAGACATCCGGCGGTTACAACCGCCTATGGACATAAAAACAATTATTATTTTTGCGATTGTACGCTCCGTTTTCGATTTATAGTCATTTTTGTATTTCAACGATTTTTCTATTTTGGCGATTTTTTCAAAAAAAAATCTTCCATACGAATTGAACCACTTTAACGTAAACCCTTAGAAACCCATAAAAATTGGATATTTTTCAATTGGATGCCCCGTTTCCGAAATATAGACATTTTTGTATTTCAACGATTTTTCTATTTTGGCGATTTTTTCAAAAAAAAATCTTCCATACGAATTGAACCACTTTAACGTAAACCCTTAGAAACCCAGAAAAATTGGATATTTTTTCAATTGGACGCCCCGTTTCCATGTTGTAGTAATTTTTGTATTTCAGGGATTTTCTAATTGTGGCGATTTTTAAAAAAGAAGTGAATTGGATCACTTTATGAAAAACCCTTAGAAATCCTCAAAAATTAGTAAGTTGTTCGATTCGACGCTCCGTTCCCGAGATATAGACTTTTTCCCTACCTTTTCATATTTTCGATCAAAAATGCCGTGGGAATGGGTAAAGGCCGCTTACCCATTCCCCATGTGTAATGTGTAATCGTGATGAGTAATTTCCCTATTTTCGTGGGTAGCTACCCATTATTTTTCCCATTACCCTGAGGGTAATGGGTAATAGAGATGGGTAGTTTCCCATTGTCGTGGGGAGCTACCCATTATTTCCCAATTACCTTGAGGGTAACGGGTAATCGTGATGGATAATTCCCCATTTTCGTGGGTAGCTACCCATTATTTTCCCCATAACCTGTGGGTAATGGGTATACGATCGCTGTCCATTCCCACGGCAATAATAATGGGTTACCCAGGGTAACCCATTACCTATTGCCAAAAAGACCACCAGGTCAAGTCGTGGCAATCAGAGATGTCACCCTTACTGTAACAGTCAGGCTGCCATAAAATCTCTGCCGCGCATCTCTAAATGATATGGCCAAGCAGTTCGATATTCACCTTATATGGGTGCCAGGGCTCAGGAATGTTCCCGGGAACCATAGAACAAATGAGCTGGCAAGATTAGGAACTACCTTACCAATTTCACGGTATATGGAGAATAATTGCAGGATAACCAGGCAAGTATGGTTATGTTATGACCTAAATCGTATGTTAAACCTGATATCTACTCTAGACAATAGGCTAGTACCTATGATCGCTGGAGTCTGTTTAATAGGCAAACACGAGTATATACTCAAAAATGTGTATTAGTCAACACAACAGAGAAGTCTTCTGAAAAGGGGAAAGCAAACATATTTGCTATTTCAGCAAATCGAGGTTAGTTGTTCCAGCAAATTGTAAGTCAGGTATTTTGTAAACCCTGCAAAAACCTCAAAGCACTGCAACAATGCGAGAATGCATGAGGGAAAGAAGAACATGGTGGAAAAATTCTGTCTGTTCTTGTTGTTGGAATTATAGGCCTTTCAGTGATGTTGATACTTAGGGATCTTCGATCGATACTAATTCGCACATGTGAATTGCAGAATTGAGTTTGTATATATACGATTGATGATCAAACGATGGTATCAATTCAGGCACAGTAGTTACGCATCTGATGATGAACTTGTCACGGAGTTCGAAACTAGTCATGCCAGTGAGTGTGTGTTGAACTAAATTGTCTATTATTTCCAACAAACACCAACCATTTTTCAATTAGAAAAATGTTCATGACTTGTAAGCTTGTAGAATGAATTCCTCATACATTAACCAAAAAATAATAGCAAACTTTATTTTTTGAGTGCAGATTTGGAGTCTCAGCTCATGACTACTGCAGAAGCTGTGTGGATGAAGAAAAGGAAGAGTGCATCGAACATCTCATTTGCTACTGCCCGGCGTTTTATGTGAGTAGAAGCAGGGGGTTTCTATGGCACAGATAATCGAAAAGGTACCAGAGGATTGATGTAGAATGAGGGACCAAAGAAGACATACAGATTATAGACCTTGCTAATCTAATGACATCTAAATTATGTTTGTATCGCACGAAAATACTCATTCCCTATTATTTTTGTCCGTATTACCTCCAACCAAAGAGTAAATTACAAAAGCATCTAGAACTCGATGAAATGGCCCACTACCTCGTCGTCATCAGGAGAACGTGCAGAGAGAGATAGGGGCTATTGTCTATTTCTCTATGATAGCAGACAATATTTAGGATCTTATCAATAGATAAGAGTCGTCATCCCTCTCTTAGCGTTCTCTTGCGGTCGACGAGTTAGTTGGAAATTTCATCGAGTTTGAGTTTCTGTTGTATTCTACTCTTTGGTTGAACTTAAAGCGAACATAAATAAATGGAAATTCGTGTTCGATGCAACCAACATAAAACATAATTTAGCTGTTATTAGTCTCAATAAATCCAGGGGGTACCGATGCCACAGCTGATCAAGTAACGACTTGGAGAACTTATAAAAAATATGCTTTGAAAAACGAAACGGTGATGGGTGACTGGAAGAATTCGGGTTACGCTGTGGGATTTTCATACCATTGCAGCCGCGTATCAAAGCAAAAGTACAAAACACATTAACTGGGATTACATTTTGGCAATTAAATCGATTTAAAAATGGATATTCAGTGAAAAAAATCAAAATGTAATGAAGTGTTACACTGAAATTATTTATGTATATCCCAATTTTTAAAATTAAAGATTTCTCTCATTCACTGGACTAAGCGTGTCAAGAGTAACAGCCACTACTACCCAACCTAACTTAAGCAGTTCGAAATTTTTCACTGCAATCGTCGACTGTATTGTAGGTAATTCTTTCCCCAATTCATAGTTTTGCCCAAACTAGCTTTTAGAAAAAAAACAGAAATCCAATACTCAATGAAATAACGAAACTTCTAACACAATTTTTATTTATATTTTATCCATTGTATGGCTCATGACATAGAAATTTGTTGCATAGTGTAAGTAAAATTTAAAATTAAATAGAGTAATTTTCTAAACATTTCTTTACTCAATTCATTAGCATTTAGTCCCTTGGAATTTCATTGCAAATGACTCCTGTGGGACAACAATCAGGATATAATGATTCCGGCTCAAGAGGCTCCTTAAGTTTACAACCTTCCGGTACATAAATGATGCCACAACTTTAAATTGAAAGAAATCAATAAAATTACACAGTGCACCATATAAAATGCAAACTCCTTCTCGTGTGAAATTTCTCGGATTTAGTTGAAAAAAGATAGAAAAAATTAAATTGATTCGCTATTTTTTAAATTTTGAGTAACTAGATGGAGATTTTTGGGATTAGATTGTTTTACATGTTTTTTCAACTAGCCTTTAGCTACAATTATGCCGAAGACAGAAAAATAAAATTGCAATCGATTTCCGAGATATAGCCGTTAGAAGAATTGTATGTTCTTCGGAAAAATTAAGTTCTAGCCAAAATATACATGAGGCTATAAAATCGGAACAGCAGCTAAACTAGCAAAACCCACATAGGGTTTTGTTGGTTTTGATAAGTACTTCGAGAAATTTCACATGGGAAGGAGTTCCCACTCGAAGACTTCAAAAATGTTGCATAGTGTTATTAGAGGTATTCGTGTAAACGCGTAAGACCCTTGAAAGCTCGATAACCTCGAAAACTTCCACACCAAACGTCAAAACAAAAACTGCTCACAAATTTTACTTGGACAAACATCGAAAATGAAACGTCGGACATTTGTGTAAGTCATTTTGTATGAGATCATTTCTGTTTTGTATTGACGTTTGCTGTGCAAATTTCTGAGGTTTGCGAGTTTTCGCGTTTACGTGAATACCACGATGGTTATACATAAAGGGTGTCTCTGTACGATTGCACTTTTTAAATTTAGTGCCATTTTTCTTTTGTGTAAGTGGCAACTCTGTAATTTGGCAGGTGTCACATATTTTTAATGCGATTATCAAAATTGGAGCGCTTTTTAAAAGGACAATGTGTTATATTTGTGAAAACTTATTACAATAATTTGGAAACTCATGCTGAGACCGCTCGCAAACTTCGAAGAATTTTCAGTCGAGAAAGTGCACCTAATATGTCAACCATTTGAATAGTGGTTGAAAAATTTTAAGAAGCTCGGTCGATTGTGGGCAGTAAGACTCCTGTGCCTCAACGTACCGGTCGGTCTCTTGAAAACATTGCTGCTGTAAGCGAGAATGTAACCGAAACCCCGAAAACATCAATTCGGCATCGTTCTCAATAACAAATTTGACGGAAAACTACGCAGCGAATTTTGACAAAAGACCACCACATTCATGTGTACAGACTTCATCTTACTCAGGAGCTCAAACCAGCAGACCATGGGAAGCGCCGGAAATTCTTTCAATGGGTAATGGAGCAAAGTGAAGTCAATGCCAATTTTTCAAAAAAAAAGTCCCCTTCTCCGATGAAGCGTATTTCCATCTGAATGGCTTCATGAATACACAAAATTGTCGAATTTGGGGCTCAGAAACTCCTCATGCAATCTATGAGAAACAAATGCATCCTTAACGAGCAACTGTCTGGTGCGGATTTTGAGCAGGGGGTGTGACTGGGCCTTCTTTTTTTGAAGATGAGGCGAAATTGCAGTGACTGTGAACGGCATTCGTTACACGAACATTATAGCGGGCTTCTAGTACCCTCAATTAGACGACATGGATCTGGACGACATGTAGTTTAAGCCAGACTGCGCCACCTGCCACACCGCGCATGAAACAATCGATTTATTGCAGCAACGATTTCCAGAACAAATTTTCTCCCAAAATTCTGATGTCAATTGACCACCAAGATCATGCGATTTATCGTCGTTCGATTTCTTTCTTTAGGGTTTTGTGAAACCTCGGGTTTATGAGAATAAACTGGAAACAGTTCCTGAACTCAAATCCTAGATCCAACCCGTCAGTGGTGAGATACAGCTATTTACATCTCTGTGAAAAAGTCATGGAAAATTTCATGAAAAGATTAATGGCCTGTCATTAGAGCCGTGGCCGCCATTTGACGGATATTTTATTCCATACTTAATCGGAACATATCTTCTTTACAATTAAATAAAAAAATCACAATTATCTCAAAAAATACGTGTCTTTGTGTTAAAATGAAAAAGTGCATTCTTACTGAGACATCCTTTATTTAAAAAAAATTTTTTAGCTCACCTATATTTTTGCACATAACCATTCTCACCACACATAATGATACCACAATAATCGAGTTGGGTGACATTTTCACCACGGGCTAATATTAAACCACTTTCCTTCAACACGCACATCCCAGGATAATCTTCAAGGTAGGTAATAGTCATTTGTTACAATAATTCATTTACAACTATTTTACCTGGATCAGTGTAATATCCAATGTTGTAAGCTGCTGAGGTTGCTGCAATGTAGCAACCTATAATATTTATAAAAATTATTAATAATTTCATGTTGTTGATATGATAAACAATTTGAAGTGACTGAATGAAATGCTGTGATGGCAGGCAGTTTATAAATAATAGTCTAGTTACAAGTTGTTGTAAATGTTCGATAGTTGTAGCTAACAAGACACAGTGACGGAAATTGTGTACAATTAGGAAAATAAATTAAAAAGTATTTATTATTTTGTTTATGGTATTTTTGTTATGGTAATTTGTAACAGATTTGTTATCCGTCTCATCTGACGTTTCTCTTTGCGTTTCTTCCATGAGGAAACGAACTTCCTCTGTCAGCTGTTTTGCTGTTTAATTACAACAATTTGTGCGAACATCAAACAAAATCTTAAATTTTTATTTTGTGCATTCACGATGTTCGTATATTTCTATATTTTCCACATTCACAATAATAATTTCATCTGCGTTTATCATAACACAGCGACAAACTTCTTCTCTTGACGTTTAAACTTGCAATTTCCATAAGCGAGTTGACAAATCTATGTATAAATTAATCTATGCTCGTAGCTGTTATACGCATAGACTAATACATACAGAGATACTTTTATTCTCTCAATAAATTAAAATTCATAGATATGGTTGCAAGTAAACATTGGATGGTGGAAAACATGGGTTCAATAATACCAGATAGAGGCAATAGTAAACAACGTTCAACAAAGGCACAACAACCGAATTTCGTGTTTAAATACAATACAAATGTATACCAACGATAAAAGTCAACAAAAAAGTGCAAAATACATTTAAATTTTTCAGTTCTACACCAAAACGACTTGAAAAAATTATGTGAACAACTTTTGTAACTCCACCTGGTGTAAGTTAATTTTAAATTTAATTTCTCTCATTTCCACAAACCTACGACGAAGAGTGTGAATTGAAACGTCAGATGAGAGAATAAAAGTAGTTATGTATGAATTAGTCTATGGTTATACGTGAGTGAAACAAAGCAACAAATTTTCCAAAAAAAAATTTCGAAAATTAAATCAAATATAACTAATTACAATACACATTTTGCTTTGGCTCGAGTCAAAGATTGTGACAAAGGTTCAAATGATTTCGGAATTGCAAAATACAAAATTGCAAACTTTTGTTGCAAAAATGGAAATAACAGAGGTTATTAACTATAATTTAATTATTGTTTATAAAAGTGTGTAATGCTTAATAATTCTACATCTTCCCCAAAATTCTGCAACATTTTAACGATAAAATTCAGTAGTTAAATTGTCAAAATTCATTCAAATTTAAATAAAATTCAAAATTCATTCAAATAAAATTTCAACACAATATTTTCGAATTCTGTCAATTTAACTACCGACTGAATTCCGGTGCTGCCTGAAAATCAAACAATAAATTTCTTATATTACAAGTACAGAACCATTTTACCCTCCTCCAACAATTTACCTATTTCGCTCACTGTCTTAAAAGAGTTTGGCAGAAATCCACTCTCTCATATCATTAGTCTCAGCTTGAATCTCATTTCTTGCTAAGAAACGACAATTGGTAATACCAAAGCTTTTGAAATTTCCCAATGACTTTGACATATTGTTATTTATATATAATACGTACATGACATTGGATAATAAAGTAGAAACAGTTTTAAAGCCGTATAATATGTACGACTAGTATGCGGTCATCTGGTGATAGTAACAAACAACTAAGAAGTGATTTTTTGCAATTTAACTTTTAAATTGCAAAACAATTGAAAAAATATCATTAATTTCAGAACGTTAGTCATTCTAAAAACAAAGATTGCAATAATTGCTAGGGAGGCAAGATGAAAGTGATTAAGATTAACCAACCTAAAATGATATAAATACATACTAATATAATCAGTGAAAATAAATTATATTAAACAAACGCTAAATTGAAAAAAAGGACAACAATTTCTATAACAAAAAAGCCGATAAACCAAAAATGACACCGCGATGTAAAAAGAGCAGAAATAAAAATCGCCAATATAAAACCAATGCTACAATCAAGAACGTTAATTTGAAAAAAAAATGAAAATTACAGGAAACATTCAACGCCAATGAAAATCTTTTGAAGGGATTTTGCAAAATTTAAGTTCTTAAAATTAAAAAACAATAATCACTAATTTCCAAATGCTACCAGGCTGAAAAAAAACTGTGAAATGTATTAAAAATAAACGTGAAAGTGAAAATATTTATTCGATTTATAATGCTAAATACAATATTTTATATACACAAAAAAATCGCTAAATAAAAAAAAACAGAAAATTAAACATTAAAAACAAAACGCTAAAATCAAAAACGTTAAATCCCAACGATTGGGAGCCTTCTGTTCTCAATCATGTGCACGCAAAGAAAAAACTCGTTCCTCCCAAACGAAATCTCAGATAACTGAAGTTCGTTTGGGGACTGAAGTTGGGAGAAACGAACTTCTGTTAAGCCAACTGGATAAAATTAAAATATTAAATAATAAAGTGTGAAATGCTTAATAATTCTACATCTGCCCCGAAATTTTATAACATTTTAACTGTGTTGATATATTTTCCTTATTCGGCCTCCGTTTTAATCATCCCAAAGTTTTCCAAATCAAGCTCAAGACCAAGCCTGGAGGCCTTGAGCTTGCTTTGGAAAACTTTGGGAAGGGTAGCATTTTAACGATAAAAATCGGTAGTTAAATTGTCAAAATTCATTCAAATTCAAATAAAATTCAACACTCATTGAAATGAAATTTCAACATAAAATTTTAGTTTTTTGTCAATTTAACTAGCGATTGTTATCGTCAAAAAGTAATAGAATTCCGGTGCTGACTGAAAATCAAAAAATAAATTTCTTATATTATGGCATTTCGTTTGGGAGAACCGAAAAATGTTTGAGGCAAACGAGTTATGAAAAATTTAAGTTGAAAAAAGCGACTGCGAGGAACGAAAAACGGTTCCGCCAACTGTTGTTTCGATTACAGCAACCGATTTCTAGTTACTCCAAAATAAAAAAACGTTTGCGAGAACTGAAAAACGTTTGCAGTAAATGAGTTACGAAAAATTAGAGCTGAAAAAACATTTGCGAGAAACGAAAAACGGTTCCACCAACTGTTCTTTCGGTTACAGCAACCGTGTTGTAGTTACTCCAAACCAAGAAATAGTTTGCGAAAACTAAAAACCATTTGCATTAAACGAGTTATGAAAATTAGACCTGAAAAAACGTTTGCGAGTAACGAAAAACGGTTCCACCAACTGTTCCTTTCGGTTACAGCAACCGAGTTGTAGTTGCACCAAACTAAAAAATGTTTGCGAGATTTTAAAAATATTTGCATTCAACTAGTTATGAGAAATGAGAGCTGAAAAAACGTTTGCGAGAAACGAAAAACGGTTCCGCCAACTGTACCTTTCGGTTACAGCAACCGAGTTGTAGTTACTTTAAACCATAGCTCCGAAATCTTTCACTCTCTACTCGAATTCGAGCGCGAGTACTCCTGCGAGTGAAAAAAAAACGAGTATAGTACTAAATTTTTCTATGCCACTCGAATAAGAGCGCATATGCTTTGCTCGATTTCGAGTGCGAGTAAAATACGCTCGAAATCGAGCAGATCATACTCTTGCCGAGTACTCTTTCAGTCTTTCTCATCCAGTGGAAAAATAGAAACTGTTTGTTTTTGCCGATTTGTGTGAGCGTGTGTGTGTGTAGCAAGTAAGTAACTCAAACGGTTGTTGGTGTTGCTATGGACTCGGGTGGGGAGAGGTGACTGACGAGGGAGGACTGGGAGGCCAAGAAGAGAAAAGCAGCAGAATGTATTGTATTGTAAGGGGCCGGTGATTTTGTGTACAAAAATACTCGCGAAGAAGATTACTCGAAGATTACGAGTGTTACAAAAATTGTCAATTATTCCTCATTATTATTCCTTCCTCCTCAGTCACCACTCCACACCTCAGTCCATAGCAACACCAAAAACCATTTGCTTTACTATATTTACTACTACACACACACACACGCACACAAGTCAGCAAAAACAAACAGTTTCTATTTTTCCACTCGATTTCACTCTTAAGAGTAAACTCTCACTCTATTTCGAAGATTTTTACTTCCACTCTTCAATTTTAAAAAGGAGTACTCGCGAGTACTCCCACCTAAAATAAACGAGTGGAGAGTAAATTTTTTGTAACACTCATACTCTTCTTCGCGAGTATTTTTCACTCGCGAGTAAAATCGAGTAAATCTGAGCTCTGCTCTAAACTAAGAAAGAGTTTGCGAGAATTTATAATCGTTTGCAGTAAACGAGTTATGAAAAATTAGAGCTGAAAAAACGTATGCGAGAAACATTACTTGTACAGTATCTTGTACATCAAAACTTTTATTTATGGCTTCCATAAGCTCTTTTTTGTTTAAATTTCTTTCCAACTTTTATTATTTTCGGTTTACCCATAAAGTTTGTTTTCAAAAAGATTTGGAATTTTTGTATATTGTTTTACTGTCTACTTACACGTTTGTCTCGCCTTGCATTCATATAACAACTAAAAGCGCAGCAAACTACATTGTCCATCCAAGATATATTGACAAGGTAAAAGCATTAGAGTGTGTCATCCATAGAGTAACTCATACTAGAGAGAATAATTGGCTCATCTGACGTTTCCTTTAACACTCTTCTTGATGCGGTCGGTGTGATAGAGAGATGTCTTACGAAAAGTAACATACACCCGGTGGAATTACACGAACTTCTGACTTTAATTTTTCATGTCGTTTTTGGTGAAAAACTGTGAAATTTAAATGTGTTTTACACGTTTTTGTTGACTGTTATTGTTAGCATACATTTGTGTTGTATTTAACACAATAATTTTAACACACAAAACGAAATGCCGTTGTTGTCATTTTGTTCGTTGTTTTGAACCATTGCCTCTATCTGGTACTCGTAAAGCAATTCTTTTCAACAACGAACGTAAATATCACACCAAACCATATGTCATAAATTTGGTGAGAGAACTATAAGGTCTACTATAAGTATTAGTCTATGGTGTCATCACTCGTATGTGTATGCGTGAGAGTGTATGCCAAACGAGTGAATAAGACTGTGTATACAGTCGAATGAATGAGAGAAATTTACGTTCTTCGTAATCTGTGCTCTCATTAGAAAAATGGCTAATTTCAGTTATCATAAACATTTTTTAAATTTGCGGCAAATGTAATTTTGTACGCGTTTAATGCAAATGAGAACTCGTTTGCAACAACATGATACACATTTGTGATATACGAGTTTAATTGTGAGAACTACACGAACGGTTGCGATTAATAAATTAATGCAAATCAATTAAAGTATTGTTGCGGCAACCGAGCAATAAACGATTTTTTTCTTTGCGTGTGCCTTTTTTATGACTTTTTTTCTCCACACGTGATGGAATATATTTTTCTAACGGCTGAAGTGAAGGCTTTCCGATGAGCAGCCTGATTGGCTATGCGACAACTGATGCGTCTCAGGATTAGTAGGTGACTGATGTCACTGGAGCTCATCAAGTTATCGGGCATATTCTTTGGCCTTAGAAAGCGGATGAGCCAAATATATGGGCCGACGGCGGATAGAAACCCAAAGACGAATACCCAGGTTCGTCATATTGCACCCCTGTCAGCATCTGATCCATAATGGGCAAACAAATATCCCGGCAGTAGGTAAAATGCAAAAACCCAGTGGGCTGGGTTTGCTTCCCACCACCATTCGTAATGACATTGAATATACAAAAACGAAAAAGAAACCACAAACAGCCCCTATTTATTGACGATAAGGACCACGGTTTAAGGATATGTACTTTGAATGTAAGAACTCTATACAGATCCGATGTATCTCTATATAGAGATGTGTATCATTTATTGATATAGCAGCCTGATTGTCAGACTAGATGTTGATACCCCAGGCTGTATCCGTCTCATCTGACGTTTCTCTTTGCGCTTCTTCCATGAGGAAACGAACTTCTTCTGTCAGCTGTTTTTCTGTTTAATTACAACAATTTGTACGAACATCGAACAAAATCCTAAATTTATAATTTTGTGCATTCACGATGTTCGTATATTTACATATTTTCCAAAATCAAAAATCAAAAAATACCGTTCGGAACCGGGGTAATACTGTAAGTCCCAATCAATATAACACTAGAAAGCGCACAGCTCACTGGTTGTGAGAAGGTCTCCAAGATTCCTTCATGGGATGTAATGGGAAACCATTTATTTTTTTTACTTGACGGGAGCAGTATTGCATTTCATATAACTACGAGGGAAGTTCGAAAAGTCACGCACTTATTGATCCGCCCTCGTATCTAACTTTATTTTTAAACACGGCACAAATACAGGGTTTTCCAATAGGTTCCGGCAGACTTTAAAATTGAATAAAATGAGTTGAGAGTGGGATATCAAACAAAAAGACTATCAGTGATGTGTGGCCTGACTACAGAAGGGAAAGGTGTAGGCCTTTCGTCCATTTGGCGCCCTATGTTAATCTGAAATTGCATTTGTTGGACGGGCCTTCTGACTGTTTTTACAGGCCTGTTAGAAGGCATGCAAAACATATCTTTTTGCTTCTGGAACATGTTTGCTATCGTTAGATTAGTGACGTACAACGTGTTTAGTCTACACACAAACTGCGTAAACTTCTAACTGAATGTTTAAATTCAATTAGTGACTCGGCACAGGAAGAATCGATTCAGACAGAGTTATGTCATGTAGGCAGCAGTGACAAAATTCCATAGAATTCTAAGCTGTTATGCCTTAATTTACAGCCAGAAACATCTAGACTACCTGCCGAACGGGATTTGTCAAATTCAGCTGCAGTTGCCTTCGTAACAGTGGCATAACCAGCAGCACCAGTTGACGTACTAAAATGTTGGTCCTTCATTCTTCCCATTCAATTTAGGTTTGACACTGCAATGTATTTACCCTGGGCCTGACAAGGCCCAGTAATAAAGGGTTTTTCAAAAAGAGCGCTACAAAAGTTTTTTAAATAAAACAAACCCGGTTTTAGATACCAATGAAATTCTTTATTCCTGTGAAAGTACGTTCGATGCCATTAGGTATTGAACTCGGTTTCTTTTGAATGGCCACCACGGGCACGCTTGCAGAAGTCCAGACGCTGAACCCAATTTTCGACGGTTTTCAAGCTTAAATCGGTCGATACTCCTGCAATTTCACGTTCGATATTCGTACGAAGTATATCAATCGTCGCTGGCTTGTTGGCATAGACCATAATCTAACGGCGTCAAATCGCACGACCGAGGCGGCCAATCGACTGGGCCATTTCGTGAGATAACACGTTCACCAAACTTGGTTTCCAATAAATTGATTGTGGCATTCGCTGTGTGGCTTGTGGCGCCGTCCTGTTGGAACCACATGTCCTCCAAGTCCATATTATCCAAAAATATTGGGTTATCATTGAACGGTAGCGATTCGCATTCACAGTAATGTGCCGGTCTTGATCATCACGGAAGAAGTACGGCCCAATGACGCCGCCGGCCCATAAACCGCACCAAACCGTAATTTTTTCGGGACGCAATGATGACTCATGGATTACGTGTGGATTGCTGTCTGACCAATAACGCATATTTTGCTTATTGACGAAGCCATTCAGCCAGAAATGAGCCTCATCGCTGAAGATGATTTTCCGATGAAAATCCGAATCATTTTCAAGTTGTTGCTCAGCCCAATTCACGAACATACGACGCTTATGGTGGTCAAGCGGCTTCAGTTCTTGCGTCAATTTGATCTTGTAAGGATGTAGGCCAATATCTTTTCGCAAAATTCGCCACAACGACGTCACAGAGATGCCGAACGCTTGAGAACGACGTGTGAGAGATGCATTTGGGCTTTCTTGAACTGAAGCCTCAGCGGCAGCAATATTCTCGACACTACGGGCACTTCTTTGTCTCACTGGCACGGGAACATTTTGTACTGTACCTGTGGATTCAAATTTTTCCACTAGACTATCAATTGTTGATCTGGTAGGACGATTATGACGACCATAAATTGGACGTAGCGCTCTTAAAGTTGCGGCCACTGACTCCAAATTTCGGCAGTAAATTTTAATAATTTCGACTCGTTGTTGGCTCGTATATCTTTCCATGATGAAATGGCAAACCTTACTGAAGAGAAATGTCAAAAGAGCGGGAAAAAATATGACGTCGTTTGCTGTCCCTATCGATTTACTTGTGTAGCGTCTCTGTTGAAAAACCCTTTATGATTTAGCACCCACGAGTTTAAATAAATCGAACTCTCTATTACACGTGACACTAATTATTTATTTTTATTTTATTTAATTATTCTTTATTAGATTCTACACTATTACAAATAAATTTTGGCAAACAGCAGTCAGGATACGGGGCTTCTGGTTTAATGGATTCACCGAGTAAACAACCTGCAGGTGGAGTAGTGATACCGCAACTTTAAATTCCAAACAAATAAAATAACAAAAATTATTAATAAAATTCAGAAGATACCAGCAACTGTAATGGCTTACGTATGAGCTGCAATAAAACCATTATTAAAACATATGAAACGTCCACAGCCTTTGGGATGTTGGTAGATATCTCCTGTTGCTAATTCAACATCGAACTCCTTCAAAACGCATTTGCCAGGATTATCTAAAGGAATATAATAGAAAATTGTATGAATGTTTCCAAAATTCGGAAAAATTGTTCTTGCTTACTACTTATAGTGTCATTCGGCTGACCCTGGAAGACTGCCGCCGAACTGAATGCCAAAATATATAGAAAAATATTCACAACAATAAGCGGTTTCATATTGTGCTTCTGGTTTTGGCTAAAATGAGACTGAAATACCTTCGGCGATCGACTAGAGTTTATTAGAAAATTTTAGATTTTATAAATACCGGTTATTTTTACCAATACGCAAATTAGCTAATATTTTCTTGTTTATTGCTTGCGAATGAATGGTTCTGACAGCGGTTTCTGGTAGAGGGGGTAAAAAAATATACGCGTATCGGCGTTTTGAAAGTTTACGTATGAATTTCTTTAAGGGGGTTGAAATTTTCCCCCTTTTGCACATTCTTATGATGAATTGGCATTTATACATTTTATGTAAAAATTTACGAGAAACATTTTTGTGGAATACTTTAGACCTCTGCAACTCCAATATATGGGTATTTGTTGTTCTTTTTGTGGAAAGGGTAAAAAACCGCCCTAAAACAGGGGTGAAACCGGTTAAAATGTACTACAAAAATATTCCCCATAAAATTTTCCCATAGTTTTTTAACACACCACAGCTCAAAACTCAACTTGAAATCCAAAAATATGTCAAACCTGAAAATCCGTCTAAGGGTTAATTTTGTAGTTTTCCGAGTTGGCGCAAAAGTGTTCCACAAAACTGAATTTTAGGGGATTAGTGACGTAAAATTTCACTATAATTCACCGAACAAAAGAGAGCTCTAGATTAATATCTACATATGAGTAAAAAATAAGAGAACATCTAATAATTTGTTCAGACATAAACTTTCTAAACGCCGACACACGTATATGGGGAGTGTTCGAACTCACGGGTGGTGTTTTAACACCTTTTTGTTACACGATACCTGTTCGATTTCTCTGAACACATTAGTAAATGTTACATTGGAAAATAAAAAACAGCGTTCAATCATATGATGACGTTACATTTAAATAATATTAATACTTAAAATTATTTAAAGACCAGTGCAAGCACATGTGTTATCTTCGTATGTACGCTACACAAGTTCACACAATTTTCGTTGCTCTCTTGCTATCTCATTTGTATATACATACGTCTGTATAACTACGTCATTATTCTCATTGCTCTGTGAGTGCTACGCACCCACATTTTATTTGACTTGTCTCTCACAATAATAAAGAAAAGCTTTCAATCATATGATGACGTTTCATGTAAATAATATTAATACTTAATAACACTTAAAAATATTTAAAGAAAAGTTTCATTATTTTCTTGCTTAAACTTTTTATTTTATGCACACAAAAAACAAAGAGAATGCAAATCAGCGCTACACAAGTTCACACAATTTTCGTAGCTCTCTTGCTATCTCATTTTTATAGACATATAACCACGCCATTATTCTCTTTGCTCTGAAAGTGCTCCGCACCCACACAAGACAACTATTCGCTGCCGCTGCATCAGTGTGTGTTTTTTTTCGCAGTTTGACAATCTGTGTTTCGCAGTCGGCCTAATCTGTGTTCTATATAGGGGTGGGTCACCCCTATCATTTAAGGTTATGAAAAATAGATGTTGGCCGATTGTGAGACCTTCCCGATATGCACACAAAATTTCATACAAATCGGTACAGCCGTTTCGGAGGAGTTTAACACCAAACAATCTGTGATCGTAGTCGGACAATCTGTGTGATCGCTGTCTGACAATCTGTGTTATCGCAGTCGGACAAACTGTGTTTTGATGTATTCACTTTGTGAATTTAGTCCCTACCGGCGCCTATAGATGTTAACACATCAAAAATATTTTCCAAGTGACATATCACCTATTTTGAAGAAATTTGGTGGAAAGTAAGCATATACCAAGAGAAGCTCAATCCCAAAATTTTAGCTTTTTTGAGCTTTTTTGTGGGTTTTATAAAACCTTTCAAAAGAATCAGTATCGTGTTTTTTATTTTGAAATAACTCGAAAGCGATATAAGCTAGACTTTTGAAATTTTCATAGAATGTTCACAAGTAAATTGTCTTTAAAAAAAAAATTTTAACAAAATTTCAAATTTTTTCCCAAAAAACATGTTTTTTTCAAACAACTTAGCTAGCAAAAAAAGAGCCACCCTTCGATTTTTCGAAAAAAAAATATATGTTAAAGCGGTATTTTTTCCAAACATTTTGCGGGGTTCGGCATGTCGGTAGGTTACAAAATGAGGGAGTTATGTGTCATTTTTGTAAGGCAACCTCCCAAATTTCAATATAAAACATGTTCTCAATCAGTGGTCGGCAGAACGAGAGAGTGTGAATGTACCCCTTTTTGTATATGAATTTTTGACAATTTAGAGCATTTTTCTTGTATTGAAATTTGGGAGGTTGCCTTACAAAAATGGCACATAACTCCCTCTTTTTGCACCCTACCGACATGCTTTAACATATATTTTTTTCCCAAAAAATCGAAGGATGGTTCTTTTTTTGCTACTCTAACTAAGTCCTTTGAAAAAAACATGTTTGTTTCAAAAAAAAATTTTGAAATAAATTTTGAAAAAGACAATTTACTTGTGAACATTCGTGAAAAATTTCAAAAGTCTAGCTTTTACCATTTTCGAGTTATTTGAAAATAAAAAACAACGATACTGATTCTTTTGAAAGCTTATAAAACTCACAAAAAAGCTCAAGAAAACGCTCCAATTTTGGAGTTGAGCTCTTCTTGGCATAGGCTTACTTTATATAGAATTTCATCAAAATCGGTGACATGACACTTGGAAAATATTTTTTTTACCTTGGAACTACCCCTTATATTTGTGTACCCTCTCTACTAAAATACTTTGTGAGAACCATGGTATTTTCGAAAAAGTTTAATTTTGTTCCACAGTGTAATTGGAATATAAGTTTGAATAAAGCTACTAAAGTGTTGGACAATGATTAGAATAAATATTAAATATAGTGTATGCGGTTAGAAACGCTTACAAATTGGCGAAAAAGAGTTAGACTAGAATTAGCGCGAATGTGTTTAAAAGAGTGTCTGTGGGTAAAAAGGGAGAGAAATTGGTATAAATGGTATAACTTCAAATAACGCCAAAAATATTTTAGAAATGATAGAAATTTATTAAGAATAATGTGTGTGGGTGAAAAAACGTATCAAGGGGTAAAAAGTGCAAAAAAACGTAAATCTTTAAAATGCAAAAAAAAAATTGGCAAAAGCCGAAATGGGGCAGGAAATGATAAAACTTGAAAAACGGTGAACATAAGTTTGGAATAATGGTATGTGTTGCATTTTCTAGTTTTACCCCTTTCGTACCTTTTTAATCATCCACATTCACACTTTTTGCCACATTCGTAACCTTTTTAACCGATTTTTATAGGATTTTCACGTTTTACTCTTTTCGTCCCCCTTTTTACCCTTTTTACAACCATTCACCATTTTAATCCTTCCAAACGATTTTTCTCGCATTTTGAAATTTTACCCTTTTGGCCCAACATTTTATCCCTTTTTTTTGCCACATTCTTAACATTTCCATACCATTTTCCTGGCAACTTGAACATTTATCCTTTCGTCCCCTTTTTTACCGCATATTGAAGAATTGCGTTCATAATCATTCGATATGACTTTTCTCGCATTTTAGAGCCATACCTGTTGATGATGTTGAAGATGTTGTAGCCTACAATTAAGCCTCTGATGATGAAGTTCACGAACTTCGAAACAATCGTCTGACAATGTGAATTGAAATCCTGATGGTGACTGTTGAAAATTTTATATTAAAAAAATATAACTTCTCTATAAAAAAACTCTGTAAAACAAATAGTTTCCTGATTCTCACAACCAGGGAGTTGTGCGCTTTGCAGCTTTAAACTCACTGATTGTGACCTACAGTTTTACACCGGTTCCGAAACATTTGCAACTTGGAGTGTCTTAAAAGTATACGTTAAAAAAATGAAGGCAACTTACAGAAATTATGGTTTGAAATGGTCATTTCCGGTTTTGCACATGAAAAATTTCCTTCAAATATGATTTAATTTCTTAAAAGAACAGACAATTTCCTATACCAATCACGCACCTTGTTATAACTTTATTTGTATTTTTTTTTCGAAAAAATACTTTAAATAAAACTAAATTTCAAAAACGGGAAAACTTAACAATCTCATATCTTGAGAAATAAACATCGCGCATGTTCACTTTCATACCTACTAAAGGGTTTTTCAACAAAGACGCTACAAAAGTAAATCGATAGGGACAGCAAACGACGCCATATTTTTTCCCGCTCTTTTGACATTTCTCTTCAGTAAGGTTTGCCATTTCAGCATGGAGAGATATACGACCCAACAACAAGTCGAAATTATTAAAATTTACTACCGAAATTTGGAGTCAGTGGCCTGAACTTTAAGAGCGCTACGTCCAATTTATGGTCGTCATAATCGTCCTACCAGATCAACAATTGAGCGTCTAGTGGAAAAATTTGAATCCACAGGCACAGTACAAAATGTTCCCGTGCCAGTGAGACAAAGAAGTGCCCGTAGTGTATTTTGTAATATTGCTGCCGCTGAGACTTCAGTTCAAGGAAGCCCAAATGTGTCTCTCACACGTCGTTCTCAAGCGTTGGGCATCTCTGTGACGTCGTTGTGGCGAATTTTGCGAAAAGATCTTGGCCTACATCCTTACAAGATCAAATTGACGCAAGAACTGAAGCCGCTTGACCACCATAAGCGTCGTATGTTCGTGAATTGGGCTGAGCAACAACTTGAAAATGATTCGGATTTTCATCGGAAAATCATCTTCAGCGATGAGGCTCATTTCTGGCTGAATGGCTTCGTCAGTAAGCAAAATATGCGTTATTGGTAAGACAGCAATCCACACGTAATCCATGAGTCATCAGTGCATCCCGAAAAAATTACGGTTTGGTGCGGTTTATGGGCCGGCGGCGTCATTGGGCCGTACTTCTTCCGTGATGATCAAGACCGGCACATTACTGTGAATGCGAATCGCTACCGTTTTTGGCCCCAATTGGATAAAATGGACTTGGAGGACATGTCGTTCCAACAGGATGGCGCCGCAAGCCACACAGCGAATGCCACAATCAATTTATTGGAAACCAAGTTTGGTGAACGTGTTATGTAAATGGCCCAGTCGATTGGCCGCCTCGGTCGTGTGATTAGACGTCGTTGGATTATTTCATGTGGGGCTACGTCAAGTCTATGGTCTATGCCAACAAGCCAGCGACGATTGATGAACTTCGTACGAATATCGAACGATTTATGCTTGAAAACCGTCGAAAATTGGGTTCAGCGTCTGGACTTCTGCAAGCATGCCCGTGGTGGCCATGCAAAAGAAATCGAGTTCCATACATAATGGCGTCGAACGTATTTTCACAGGTGTATAATCTTACGATTATACTCTTATATATTTATAATTAAGTGAAAATTGAATTTTAATCTGAAAAGAATATGAACTATCGAATTATAATGTTTGCTAAAATACTATTACACAATTATTATCTACTACTATTTACCTCAACTGAAATCATTGTGAATTGTTACTTAACGGTTAAGAATGATAAAAACCAAGAAAGGATAAAATTTTAAGTTTCGTGCGATCTTAACTTGTACAAACTCGGCACTGTTCCTTGAACCCCTAATTGGTGAGCATCAACAACGCCCAATAAACAAAACATACTGAATTGTACTAATTCATTTGGTTTTACTCATTTCTACTTTCCTCAACTTGTCTGTATAATTTCTCCAACCCTTGAGAAATTATACAATCAAGTAACACCAACTCCTTAGCGCAGCAAATAGTCGCTCCTGAGGAATTGGTCCTAACGGCTATCTAACCCCCTCTTAAATACAGTCCACTAAGCTACCTGACGTCACTTACGTTGGAACGTAAACTCAAGAGATTACTCCCGACATTAATCTCTCCCACTAAGTCAATACATGGTCCTTCGAACCGGATATGAACCAGTGACCTATGGATCTACAGTCCACAGTCCAGTTCGTTGGAAGGCGAGGGCTACCCCATAAGGTAGTTACTGATAATGGACGCAATTTTGTTGGAACGAGCCGAGCGTTACTCAAAGAGTTCGGGAGCTTCCTAAAAAATACGTCAAGCGATATTGCCCAAAAATACGCCACCCATGGGTTTGAATGGAGTTTCATTCCACCACACGCACCACACATGGGTGGGCTGTGGGAGGCTGCTGTAAAAAGCTTTAAGTTCCATTTCAAACGAATTGCAGGCACGCACAAATTTACATTTGAACAGTGCTCTACTGTACTTGCACGCATCGAGGGAGTGTTAAACTCCCGCCCAATCTCCGCTATGTCGGAAGATCCCAATGACCTTACGGCTTTAACTCCGGGGCACTTTCTCAGAGGTGCACCCATGTTGTCATTGCCCGAGTCAAACTCCCAGAACTTGTCTCTAATCAACCGATGGTTAAAACTTAAAGCGCTCCATCACGAATTTGCTATTCGATGGAAAGAAGATTACCTCAAGTCTCTTCACAAGCGCTATAAATGGAAAAATTCCATTCCCAATCTCAACATTGGCGATTTAGTGGTCGTAATAGACGACTTACTGCCACCCAGCGAATGGCGCCTGGGAAGAATTGAGAAAACTCATCAAGGGTCTGACTCAAGGGTACGTATAGCAGACGTACGAACGGCCACTGGCATTATCACTCGACCTATTGTCAAGCTCTGCTATCTACCCTACAATGAGCGTGATTCTGTTCAACCAAATTAGAAGTCCTCTAAAGTTGTGCACTTTCCCTAAGCTCATCATTTCCGATACTAAAGCGCAAATTACTCCATAATGGTGGAGAACACATTTCCCCCTAATTATCTTTGTCTCTTATGTTATTCCAGATCAAACACAAACAGACGCCCTTCACGGATGGATGTGTATAAATGCATGCTATGCAAATCATACCACGCGCTACGATTTTGCCAGAAATTCCTAGCTATGGACTCCCAGGAAAGGAACCGAATAGTGCGGAAATATGAATACTGCATTAACTGCTTAGCAAAGAGCCACACCTTTAGAAAGTGCGAGTCTAAAAATACCTGCCGTAGATGCCAGCATTACCACCACACACTTCTGCATCAGATTACGCGGCCACGAGTCACGCCGCCCAATCGTCAACACCAAACCTCTCCATCACGCCAAATGCCACCAAAGCGGCCGAAGAAACCATCAACGAAGAAATCATCAACAAAGAAGTCACGACAGAGGAAATCTTCACCAAAAAGGGCATCATCCGAATCAGAGGCACGACCGCTTCCAGACCAATCGATTTTGTCGGAAGCCATAAAATCTCTGGCCACCGTTTTGTGCGCTACGCAAGCGGCTTCAACTTTGACCCGGCGGCATGTATAATCTTACGATTATACTCTTATATATTTATAATTAAGTGAAAATTGAATTTTAATCTGAAAAGAATATGAACTATCGAATTATAATGTTTGCTAAAATACTATTACACAATTATTATCTACTACTATTTACCTCAACTGAAATCATTGTGAATTGTTACTTAACGGTTAAGAATGATAAAAACCAAGAAAGGATAAAATTTTAAGTTTCGTGCGATCTTAACTTGTACAAACTCGGCACTGTTCCTTGAACCCCTAATTGGTGAGCATCAACAACGCCCAATAAACAAAACATACTGAATTGTACTAATTCATTTGGTTTTACTCATTTCTACTTTCCTCAACTTGTCTGTATAATTTCTCCAACCCTTGAGAAATTATACAATCAAGTAACACCAACTCCTTAGCGCAGCAAATAGTCGCTCCTGAGGAATTGGTCCTAACGGCTATCTAACCCCCTCTTAAATACAGTCCACTAAGCTACCTGACGTCACTTACGTTGGAACGTAAACTCAAGAGATTACTCCCGACATTAATCTCTCCCACTAAGTCAATACACACAGGAATAAAGAATTTAATTGGTATCGAAAACCGGTTTTGTTTTATTTAAAAAAACTTTTGTAGCGCTCTTATTGAAAAACCCGTTACAACTGCAGTTAACCCAAATATGAAAGAATTTCAAGAAAAAAATTTTTTTTGGTTGTCCGCTTCACGTGCAATGGCCCAATAGCAAGTAGTTTTTATATGAACGAAATTTGCATAAGGGTTGAATAGGAGTCTTGAGTCGGCAGTCAAAAACCAGTCAGAAACCCGTCTGAGTGTCAAAAAACATTGTTTCACATGTAATGGCAAATCTGAGTAGATGACGTGACGTGAATCAAATAGTATAAAGACTAAGCTATTTCAGATCTAACCACCGATCCTGAACAGCAAATGCTATGTGCAAAGAAACATAGAGTAAATATACCTAAAGTAACGACTTCTCTCAGCAAATTTACGACATTAGGCTTGGTTGCAAATGAACGGAGCACGTTGAAAAAAATATTGATTTAATAATAGCAGATAGAGGCATAAGTTCAAAACAACCAACAAGAAAACAACAACGGTATTTTGTGTTTGTGTATTAAAATCGTTGTGTTAAGTACATCCCAACTGTATATTAACAATAACAGACTACAAAAAAGGGTAAAACACATTAAACTTTCTGTTTTTCACCAAAACGACACAACATTTAAGTCAGGAATTCTAGTAACTCCACCTGGTGTAAATAAATTTTCGTCATACATATCTCTATCACATCAAGCTCACCACGAAGAGTGTGAAATGAAACGTCAGATGAGACATATTGCACCTCTAGCTGTGTTTACGCTATGGTATTATACTCAACTTTTTATAATACAACGAAGCCGTTGTACCGGGGAAGAACAAAGTCAGTATGATCTAGTCTTTTAGCACGGCGTGGTTTCCATGGATCAAATGGTATCTAACGGTATTTCAAACGCGGCACAAATAAAGGGTTTTCCAATAAGCTACGAAAGAAATAACAAGATGTGTATAGAACATCAAACAAATTTTTTGTTTTATTTTAAATGCCTATCAATGACAAGGGCTTTTCTCTGCAGGCCTGTCTAGAGAAGGAAGAGGTGTAAGCCTTTCGTTCCTGTGGCTCCTTACGTCAATTTGAGCCAGCATTTGTAGAGTGTGCCTTCCGCCTGCCTTTATAGGCCTGTTAGAAGCCATGAAAACCATCTCTCAAGATGGATTCATAAATGGTGAAAGCATAAGCACAGCTGATTTTCTTTGTTTACCTTGCAAACCACTTGCGAACTGTCAAGTTCACATGTATTTTGTTTTTGTATGTGCTTGTTTACATTTATTGTTGGTATACGGATGTGTTGGATTTGAACATGATGAAATTAATCAGGTGATAGCAGGAGGATTGTGTAATACAGAGTTCTGTCAAACTCAGTTGATTTTTCTATTTTTTTTTTCCTTTTGTCTTTAATTGTACAAACAACTTTTCATGTAATTAGCTAAATTACTATCTAGTCAAACTGGATTTATATCGAATGTCTTGAAATCTGTTAAGAATTTATTAAATAAACAAACAAATTAGATAAAATATGAGAGAACTCTGTATAACGACATGAAAAAACTTCGATCAGCTGTTCTTATAACACAACCTCATATTTCAACCATGGATTTGACACAACGTAAGTGAGAAGCAAAAACAAAATGTATGTTGTTGTTGCCATCAATTTGCCATCAACTACAACAACACCTCCTGCGTCAACCATGAGTATTTTTATTACGCCATCTCTTTAGCTTCTGGAACGTGTTTGTTGTGGTTGCATTGGTGACGTAAAACATGTTTGGTTTGACCACAGAGAAATAGAAAAGAGCCGCTATCCCTCTCTTCGTGTTCTCTTGTCATTTACTACGGACAGACATACTACTATGGATATACATCAGACATGTGCAAACTGACACAAACGCATTTCAAACCAGTTTTACGAATTTTGCGACTGTGTTAAGTGAACGGAGCAAGCAGAACAAAAGCAGAGAAAACAAAAGTAGTACACTGAGTAAAAAATTAAAATTAAAAAAATTAAAAATTAAAACTAAATCTTAAAAAAAAATCAAATATCAACATCTCCAATGATTATTTCCATTTATGATTTTTTCCATTTACAAACATAAAAATTTCTTTATATTCGTCCATGGCAATTAAAATTTATTTTTTAAGTGTAGTGTGAATGCAGAACAGCAACTGACTTTGAATCGGTAAACAAGCAGCAAGCTTTCGGACATGTTGGTGTGAAAAAACGATCAAGCTACTATCGGTGTGAAAACACGATGACTCAAAAGAGTACTAGCTGCACATCTATGATATACATAAAAGGGAATGCGAATTTTCGTTCGATGCAACCAATATAAAATATAATTTAGCTGTCATTATTATCAATCAAACACTTTTAAACTTAGTTTGCTGCAAGGTCTATAATCTGTATGTCTTCTTTGGTCTTTCATTCTACATCATTTCCCTAGTACCTTTTCGATGAGCTGTGCCATAGAAACTAAAGGTGCCCGGTCGTAACAATAACGTACATACTCGCCGTATCGAACATGTGCATTATGTTCATGAGGGTGACATCTGGTCACCCTAAATGAACTAGGTAGTTCATGAACTACCCAACTCTAATAGAAACCGCCTGGTCTAACACACAGATGCACACATAAACACACAAATTTCTAAATGCATGGTTAAATTCACATAGTGAGCCCGAACAAGAGAATCGCTCCAGCCAAAGTTACGTCATGTAGGCATCAGTGACAAAATGCCTATACTTATATTTACAGACTGAATCAATTGGATTCCATGCCGAACTGGATTCTTCATATTCAGCAGCAGATGCCTTCATAACAGTGGCATCAGCAGGGGCACCAGTAATGGGTACTAAGATTTTGGGTCCTTCATTCTTCCCATCCAATTTATTTACACTGAGCCTGACAAGCCCAAGTAATATGATTTTGAACCCACGAGTTTAAATAAAGCGAAGTCTATTATACCGGGCATTAACTATTTATTAGATTCTACATTATTACAAATATATTTTTTCCAACAGCAGTCAGGATATGGGGCTTCTGGATTAATGGGTTCACCGAGTATACAACCTGGAGGTGGAGCAAGAACACCGCAACTTTACGTTCCAAACCAAAAAAAAGGCAAAAATTAACAATAAAATCAATAAGATGCCAGCAAATTTAATGAGTTACCTGTGACCTACAATAAAACTATTATTATAACATATGAAACGCCCGCAGCCCTTTGGATGTTGAACAATATCTCCGGGCGATAATACAAAATCATACTCCTTCAAAACGCATTTGCCAGGATAATCTAAAGGAATATAATAGAAAATTGTATGTAGTTTTACAAACGTCGGATAAATTTTACTTTCTTACTAGTGTCATTGTAACGACCTTGGAAGGATGCCGCCGAACATAATGCTAAAAAATATAGAAAAGTATTCGCAACAATAATTGGTTTCATATTGTGTTTCCGGTTATGGCTAAAATGAGACTGAAATGCTTTGGCCTATTGACTAGAGTTTATAACAAAATTTTTGATTTTATAAATACCGGTTATTTTTACCAACATGCAAATTAGCGACTATTTTGTCGTTTATTGCTTGCGAATGACACTGTGGCACAAAATGAAACTTTTTCGAAAATAACACGATTCTGACAACGGATTGTGGTAGAGGGGGTATAAAAAATGTACATGTATCGTACGTTTGAAAGTTTACTTCTGAATGAGAAGCTCTCCCCGATTCCTTAATGGGATGTAATGGGAAACCATTTATTTATTTTTTATTTACTTCTGAATACGAACAGGTACATACTTGAGTCAGTAGTCAGCTGGCTGATTTTGAGATTTGTTTTGATTTTGCTTCTTTATAGTTTTTTTGTTGCAGGCCGACGGATCGATCTTACCAGCCAAAGTGCAGCTGAAAAAATATGGTGCGCCTAATTAGCGCAGTATGAACAAATTACAATATTTTTTCGTATTTTTTATTTACAGATATTAATCTACAGCTTTCTTTTGATAGGTGACTTATAGTGAAATATTATGCAGAATATTTTTCCTATACACACCAACCCCCTAGTATGCAGTTTTGTGTGACAGTTTACCGCTAACTCGGAATAAGTGCGAATTAACCCTTAAACGGATTTTCAGTTTTGACTTATTTTTAGCATTCAAGTTGAGTTTTGAGCATTGGTGTGTAGTAAATTTTAACAGGGGTGTAGTTTTAGGGGTGTTTTTGTACTTTTCCACAAAACGGCCCATGTATTGAGTCGGTAGAGGGTTAAAGAATTCCACATAAAAGCTTCTCATAAATTTTTACATAAAATTGCTGATCGCATCCTATACCTAAAATATAAGGATTCTTCATAAGAATGTGCAAAAATCGGAAAATTTTCCCTGCTGAAAATGTCGGAAGTGTGGGGAATTCGATGTTAACTTTTGTAAGCTATTTAAGGAGGCCAAGAAAGGATTTCAAAATTTAAAATCTGATTTCATCTCTATTAGTTCGAAACTTAAATCATTCGAGGATATGTTTGATACTTTTAAATGGCCTGAGGACATCACGTCCTCCTCAAGACGGAATAAAAGCTTCTAGTGATAGTAATTTAATTGTACGAGTAACTCCTAACTTAGATAATTTGGACAGTCTTTTCTTAACTCCCAAACAGTGGTCGTCTGTTGTTCCTTCATCCACAGAAGTCATGGACCGTAATCATTATGAGTTTTATTATAAAAATGGTTCTTAAACATTTCCTTTCGAATATCCTTAATTTTTCCATGAACGCCGGCGATACGTTGAACCAGACAGCACAACCATATGCTATGACAGGACGAACTAACGTTTGATACATACTAATTTTGACACGGGAATTTATATCTTTAGAATGAAAAAGATGCCGGTATACTTTATAAAAAAAGCTTTCCTTGCCTTTGAGACTATCTCCTTTATATATTCATAAAAGTATAAGTAAAGGGTTTTTCAACAGAGACGCTACAAAAGTAAATCGATAGGGACAGCAAACGACGCCATATTTTTTCCCGCTCTTTTGACATTTCTCTTCAGTAAGGTTTGCCATTTCATCATGGAAAGATATACGAGCCAACAACGAGTCGAAATTATTAAAATTTACTACCGAAATTTGGAGTCAGTGGCCTCAACTTTAAGAGCGCTACGTCCAATTAATGGTCGTCATAATCGTCCTACCAGATCAACAATTGAGCGTCTAGTGGAAAAATTTGAATCCACAGGCACAGTACAAAATGTTCCCGTGCGAGTGAGACAAAGAAGTGCCCGTAGCGTCGAGAATATTGCTGCCGCTCAGGCTTCAGTTCACGAAAGCCCAAATGTGTCTCTCACACGTCGTTCTCAAGCGTTGGGCATCTCTGTGACGTCGTTGTGGCGAATTTTGCGAAAAGATCTTAGCCAACATCCTTACAAGATCAAATTGACGCAAGAACTGAAGCCGCTTGACCACCATAAGCGTCGTATGTTCGTGAATTGGGCTGAGCAACAACTTAAAAATGATTGGATTGGAAATGATCGGAAAATCATCTTCAGCGATGAGGCTCATTTCTGGCTGAATGGCTTCGTCAATAAGCAAAATATCCGTTATTGGTCAGACAGCAATCCACACGTAATCCATGAGTCATCATTGCATCCCGAAAAAATTTGGTGGGGTTTATGGGCTGGCGGCGTCATTGGGCCGTACTTCTTCCGTGATGATCAAGACCGGCACATTACTGTGAATGCGAATCGCTACCGTTCAATGATAACCGAATATTTTTGGATAATATGGACTTGGAGGACATGTAGTTCCAACAGGACGGCGCCACAAGCCACACAGCGAATGCCACAATCAATTTATTGGAAACCAAGTTTGGTGAACGTGTTATCTCACGAATTGGCCCAGTCGATTGGCCGCCGCGGTCGTGCGATTAGACGCCGTTGGATTATTTCCTGTGGGGCTACGTCAAGTCAATGGTCTATGCCAACAAGCCAGAGACGATTGATGAACTTCGTGCGAATATCGAACTTGAAATTGCAGCAGTATCGGCCGATTTATGCTTGAAAACCGTCGAAAATTGGGTTCAGCGTCTGGACTTCTGCAAGCATGCCCGTGGTGGCCATGCAAAAGAAATCGAGTTCCATACATAATGGCATCGAACGTACTTTCACAGGAATAAAGAATTTCATTGGTATCGAAAACCGGTTTTGTTTTACACCCCTAGATATTTAATTTTGTGTTTGTTCTCAATGCTCGTATTCGAAAGGTTTGATTTGATTTCGAACTGTTTCCAATTCCGTTTTACGTCGTTATTACATTTTCCTATTGGTGGCCGAAATACAATAGTCTCACACTTGTGAGTGTTTATTTGTAAATGCCATTCAAGGGCATTTTGAAGCCCTTCATTAATATTAGATATTGTCTTATCAGCATGATAAATAACAATATCATCGGCGAATGCCGACTAGTTTGATTTTGACTTTGAAAATGAAGTTTTGTTTGATTTTATATGTTTTCTTTATGACAAGAGCTACAACTTTGCCTCAGAGAGTAAATCAAAATTCCGAACTGTTTGCAAGATATGAGCTTTAGAAAATGATCACTTTTTTGCAAAAATGACACCGAGGCCCCACTTCTTTGGGCAAAACTGGGAGAAAGGAGTCTTTATGGTTATTTTGACATGACTTAAAAAATTACACACAGTGTTATCATTGTTTTCATCGAAATCCTTATATGAATGTATTGATTCCAGAAAAGCTCCTAATGCAGCATGCATTTCCTCTTGAGCACGTATTACTATGTTGTCCGTATTATCATTTTCTAGATCTTGCGTGTATAACTGGAATAACTTTTCTTAGATTTTCAGCTTCGTCCACAACTATTTTAGTTAAATTGAGGGGTTTAATTTTTTTAAATATTCTCGTCCTTGGAACATTCTTACTGGTTCTCTATGATCTAGTCACTCCAGGTTTACCTGAATTTCTTTATTACCTATTAATATAAATTTTTCATTCAATAGTTTTTTAATCAGTTTGAGATTTTCTTTTAAGTTGTTTAATGATAATTGTGTAAGTCTTGTTTCTAATCTATTATGTCTTTTTATCATTGTTAATATTTTACTTTTTTCTGAGTGTAATTTTTTAATTATGATGTTAGAAAATTTTGAAAAGACATCTTTGTCTTTAAATTTTGGTACAGTACTTTCAATGGCCTCTGATATTAGAAAATGTAATCTAGTTATACGTAGATTTATTTCATCATTCGTTAAATTTCGATAGTTCGATTTTCTGCATTATCACCTTCTCAAACTTTTTCCAATTTGTCCTTTTAAAGTTAAATTTGAGCGTTGTCCCCTCATTCAAAGTTGTCATAACATTCGGCTCACTCTAAATTTTTACAATTAATTCCACTGCGTTGTGGTCGCTATAGTAATCCAATGTTTTGAGGCAGTTTGCCATTTCATTGACTCTCAGCATATTTAGCCTGGAATCCGTTATGTATAAATCGTGGTATGAGTCCGATCGAGGAAAGGATGGTGCTACAGAATTATGTGTGCTGGCAGTACAAGTCTCCCGCTAGTACATACTAATTATTTGAATTTGGAAGATTCATAGAATCAAATAGTTTTTGAAAATATGCTCGTATTGAATTTATATTGCCGACCAGATAGTACACACATATAATAAATAAAAAGTTGTTGCAGTCAATGGGTATATATAACGGGAAATAATCTAACGGCGTCAAATCGCACGACCGAGGCGGCCAATCGACTGGGCCATTTCGTGAGATAACACGTTCAACAAACTTGGTTTCCAATAAATTGATTGTGGCATTCGCTGTGTGGCTTGTGGCGCCGTCCTGTTGGAACCACATGTCCTCCAAGTCCATATTATCCAATTGGGGCCAAAAATATTCGGTTATCATTGAACGGTATCGATTCGCATTCACAGTAATGTGCCGGTCTTGATCATCACGGAAGAAGTACGGCCCAATGACGGCGCCGGCCCATAAACCGCACCAAACCGTAATTTTTTCGGGATGCAATGATGACTCATGGATTACGTGTGGATTGCTGTCTGACCAATAACGCATATTTTGCTTATTGACGAAGCCATTCAGCCAGAAATGAGCCTCATCGCTGAAGATGATTTTCCGATGAAAATCCGAATCATTTTCAAGTTGTTGCTCAGCCCAATTCACGAACATACGACGTTTATGGTGGTCAAGTGGCTTCAGTTCTAGCGTCAATTTGATCTGGTAAGGATGTAGGCCAAGATTTTTTCGCAAAATTCGCCACAACGACGTCACAGAGATGCCGAACGCTTGAGAACGACGTGTGAGAGACACATTTGGGCTTTCGTGAACTGAAGCCTCAGCGGCAGCAATATTCTCGACACTACAGGCACTTCTTTGTCTCACTGGTACGGGAACATTTTGTACTGTGCCTGTGGATTCAAATTTTTTCACTAGACACTCAATTGTTGATCTGGTAGGACGATTATGACGACCATAAATTCGACGTCGCGCTCTTAAAGTTGAGGCCACTGACTCCAAATTTCGGTAGTAAATTTTACTAATTTCGACTCGTTGTTGGCTCGTATATCTTTCCATGATGAAATGGCAAACCTTACTGAAGAGAAATGTCAAAAGAGCGGGAAAAAATATGGCGTCGTTTGCTGTCCCTATCGATTAACTTCTGTAGCGTCTCTGTTGAAAAGCCCGTTATAACCATAGTGACTAATACAAACTTATGCCTAACATTAAGGAATTGTACTAACCAATCTACTAACTATATAGTTATAAAGTTTGTCAGCATGAGGCGCTTACATATAAATTATACATATCTTAAATCTATTCAACGGCTACGAGAGCTTCAACACTAAAAAACTAGTCCAGTAAAAATGTGTGAATCATGCTATTAAAGAATTCATCAATTTATATGTAAGGAAAATTCGAAATGCAATGGGAAGTCTTTAGTGCACAACTAGTCAAGCAATGTCGCAAGCACTCTGGCATAGGTAATAATCGCAAGTAGTTGTTATGTGAAAGAGTCTGGAAAAAATTGTTTCACATGTAATGGCGAACCCGTGTAGTCATCAGCCAGAAGAGTTAGGCGGAAACTCACCTAGTATAGAAAAAGTTCGCTCAATAGTTAGCAGAAAGAATCTGATATGGGCCATTAGATGCGTTAAGCCCTATAAATCAGCCGGACCTGACGGGATAATTCCCGCGCAACTACAGGAGGCACTATACCTATCTTGTAGTTGGTTGGGGGCAATCTTCAGAGGCTGCCTTATGCTGGGAGTCAGCCCTAGCATTTGGAAGCAGACCAAAGTGGTTATCGTCCCGAAAGCGGGCAAATGCCCTCATGTCAAACGAAAGGACTTTAGACCAATCAGTCTATCATCCTTTGTTCTTAAAACATTTGAAAGGTTACTGGCTATTCACGTTCGAAGTAATCTTCCACAGAATCTACTATCGAGTTCTCCGCATGCCTATATCAAGGGCAGGTCAACTGAGATGGCTCTTCACCCTATAGTCAGCATAATAAAAAACTCTATTGAGAATAAGATCTTCGCTCTAGGGATCTTGCTGGACATCAAGGGAGCCTTCAATAACATTCAACCTTCGGCGATTCTTAGGTCGTTAAAGAATCTAGGAGTGAACAGCTTAGTAACACGCCTAATTGGGAAGCTTCTGGTGGATAGATCCGTCAAAGCTGAATGGGGTGGTATTACAATTGCTAGGAACGATAACAGGGGGACACCGCAGGGGGGAGTTCTGTCTCCACTATTATGGTTAACTGCTGTCAATGAACTGCTTCTTGAATTGGACAGGGCCGAATGCCAGGTCTTTGACTATACCGATGATATTGCTATCATCTGTACAGGTAGAAACCTCAATTTACTAAGCATTCGTATAACCAGCCTACATAGTCTGATTTCGAACTGGACCGCTAACAACGGACTATCACTTAACCCATTTAAGCCCGAGCTTATCCTGTTTTCTCGGAAATATAAAATACCCGCATTTGAACTGCCGTCAGTTAATGGTTAATGCAATTGGTTAATGCAATTACAGTTGACAGAAAAGGTCAAGTATCTGGGAATAATTCTCGACAGAAAACTGTCTTGGAAACCGAATGTGGAAAAGAGGGTGAAAAAGACGTATGTTGCTCTTTACTGCTGTAAAGGGGCGATAGAAAAGCCTTGGGGACTGTCTCCTAAGATCACCATGTGGATTTATACGGCAATAGTTAGACCAATACTTCTCTATGGCACCGTAGTTTGGTGGAGGGCCCTCCAAAATAAACATATTCTGAATTCCTTGATGAAAATTCAAAGATAAGCACTGATTAGCGTTAGTGGGGCAATGGGCACTTCGTCAAGCACTGCACTTAGTGCTATCCTCAACATCTGTACTCCTGATATCATGGCCGAATCGGCAGCCGCTACATTCCTGGTGAGAATCAGAGACTGTGGCGTTTTGATATCGGGGCATTGCGGACACGCTGAATTACTACACCGGATCAACTCTATTCCCGTAAAAACGGATCGATGGACATCTATTCCGAACAGGAATACCTGGGAAAAGTCACTGGAAGGGGACACCAGTAGTATCAGATTATTCACGGATGGATCAAAGTTGGACGAGCAAGTAGGCTATGGGGTCCATTCCCGGACTTAAATGTAAATATCTCCTTCAAGCTGCGTGATCACCGTAGTGTATTTCAGGCGGAAATTACCGCCATACTGGAGGTTGCTGAACTACTGAAAAGTAGTGTCACAACCCTCTGGAGAATATGTATCTACACAGAGAGCCAGGGTGCCAAAAAATCCCTGGAAGCCATGTTTGCTACGTCCCTGACGGTGAAAGAATGCCATTCATCACTTAATGTGATGGCAGAGTATTTTGACATCAGGCTCATCTGGATACCGGGACACAGCGACATTCCAGGCAATTGCGTTGCGGATGCGTTAGCTAGACAGGGTACTACGGCACAGGTTCTTCCGGCAAAAGAAGGTGTTAGTATGCCAATCTGTTTGCAGAACAGACAGTGTGCCGATAATATGTTCAAGGACAAGTGGAGACTTACTTCAACTTGCAAACAAGCCAGGGTCCTTTGGCCACAGGTGGACATGAAGGGGACTAGGCAACTACTTAACTTAGGTTATCCATAATGGTATCATAAATGGTATTGTCTTGTAGGAAACACGCCCTAAGATTGGGACATAGAAACTCCACTCTCTGTAGATGCTGCATGGAAGAGGACAAGGAAACGACGAAACACCTTCAATTGGATTGCCCTGCTCTGGCAGGACTGAGAAGTAGGATATTTAGTTAGCACCGTAGCCCTACATGATATTCCTGTAGGTCTTATAGACAAATCCATTGAAAGGGCAAATTCACAATGGGCTTCTTGAGCCTAAGTGTGCTATACAGCGTGCTGTCTTGCAGCCTTTTCAACGAACCAACCAACCAATCAATGGGGAATCTGATTAGTTCAGTTAGTCTTATTTTTTGTCCTTCAGTCGAGTATCAAGATGATATTTTGACTGCGACGAGACTCAGATAAGACGAAAATTCAAATTGTACTAACACTGCTCACCATGTAGCTACTTCAGATTTAACCACAGATCCTGATCAGCAATTGGTTTAGATGATGCTATTAAAGAATTTATCAAGGTGTGTGTAAAGAAAACTCCAAATGCAATGAGAATTATTAAGTATATTATTGCACAACAATATGTATTTATGTTTGAAGCTGACAATCTTTAGATCTCTTGATAACACAACGAAGCTGTTGATATGAATGATAGTAGTAGGCCATTTGATCGAGTTCGACTTGCTTTTTTATTTTGCTCTTTGGTTGGTCATAAAACGGACAGAAATGAAAGGGAATGTGTATTTTCGTTCGATGCAACCAACATACAACATAATTTAGCTGTCATTAGTATCAATCAAATAATATTTAAACTTAGTTTACTGCATGGCTTGCTTCTGGTTGCTTATCGCTCTCTCGCCTATCCACTGTGTTTTCTATCAATTTCCTACTACATAATCGATCGGCTGTGTCATGGCTAGCCCCTGGTCAAAACCCCTAACAATAAACGAATTGGTTGCATACTCTTAGGGAGCGGTTCTCGCAGCAATCGGTTAATTTTCGTTCCCTGCCCGTAGGCATGCTCAACACCGTTCATTGTGCTGGCCTGTGTATAAGCCAGCTAAGGTAATACACGACGGAATGCTGCTGTTCGTGAAAACCTGTCTTTCCACGTATTCGCAATTCGTCGTAGCAAAATCATAACATCCGGTAGGCGAACAGATAACACATCCGACCATAAATGCTGAGGTTGTGTGTTCGATTTCTGAGGCTGCTGACATAAAAACAAAAACTTTGTAAAGTCAAAATATTGTATTAATAATTTAGCTAGGAGATATGTATACAAATGTCGGAACATTATAAATATGGAAATAATTCGCATACTATATGTTTTTAATTTCTCTTAAGAGATTGCAAAAATGATACCGTATTTTTAGGAAAACTTCCATTACCAGGTTTACCAGAAGGCCTTGTACGAGATTGTTTTTTTTTGCAGGGCAGTCATCAGTCGTGACAAGAGGAAAGAGAAGGGCTATGTGCAGACATGTACTTCCTACGGCGCTCTATGTTAATATGATATGACGATTGCATTTGTAGGGTGGACCTTCTGACTGCTTTTCTAGGCCTGTTAGAAGGCATGCAAAACATCTCATTTTGCTTCTGGGGCGGATTTATTATTGTTGGATTGCGTGTTTAGTCTAACTCACAGATGTACATACAAATTGCGCAAAGTTCTAACTGAATGTTTAAATTCAATTAGTGACCCACCCCGCACAAGAAGAATCCATTCAGGCAGAGTTATGTCATGTAGGCAGCAGTGACAAAATTTAAAAGAATTCTACACTCAGGGAACTAATTGTTTGAAAAGAGGTCGTAGCAACCGCAAATTCGGCTGTTACCACCGAATTGAGGTTGCCACAACCGAATTGAGGTTGCCACAACCGAATTGAGGTTGTTACGACCGAATTTAGTTTCCACAACCGAAATTCGGTTGAAGCAACCTTGTTTCATAGTTGACTCGGTTGTGACAACTGAATCTTCAAATTATATTCGCTTAGTCAACTAAATTTTTTAAAATTTCGGTTGAAACAACCGAATTTCAAATTAATTCGGATGCAACAACCGAAATTGGTACCTAATTCGGTTGGGGTAACCGAATCTGGTCTTAACCAACCTCAATTCGGTTGTAGTAACAGAATTTGACATCAATTCGGCTGTAACTATCGAATTTGGTTCAATTCGGTCGCAATAACCGAATCTAGCCTTAATTCGGTTGCAAAGACCGAATTTGGCGTCAATTCGGTTGCTGTAACCGGATTTCTCATGAATTCTGTACGTACAACCGAATTCATTTTCAATTCGGCTACCACAACATAATTCTATGTATTTAAAATCTGACATTTAAAATTTTATAATCAAATATTATTTTAAAATGGTAAGTAAAATATATTTTGTATTAAACCGTCTTATTTTGCAGATGTTATTTAGGCAGATATCAACAGCAGATATGTATATATGCGGTAGTCTGGATACAAAACGGCTTTGGACCTAGAGCAACCGAGACAACACGTCAGAATTAGTGCGGTGTCCCATGATGGCCGGCACTTCAATAAAGGTTGGAAGAGGCATGTAAATTAAATGTATTATTCTACTTATATAGATTACCCCATATATATGACTTTATTTTCTCGCTTTTTAATTTAGAATACAAGAAAATAAATCATCACTTAATAACAAAAAAAAACTTTAATAATTCATTTATGACAGTATCTAAATTCGGTTGTAACAACCTCTAATTTGACTGTGACAACCTCTAATGAGGTTGAGTCAACCTCTAATTCGGCTGTGACAACCTCTAATTCGGCTGTGACAACCTCTAATTCGGCTGTGACAACCTCTAATTCGGCTGTGACAACCTCTAATAAGGCTGCGACTTCGACATCGATGTTTTGAAAACATCGATGTTTTTAAAAAACATCGAGTACTTTTTAGATCGACGTTTTTAGATCGACGTTTTTTCCAACATCGATGATTTATATCGATGTTTTTCTGTGTGACGATTGTGACAAATTGCCTTAATATAAGGAAATATAAACCATAAAATATTAATATAAACTTGAATTGTTTATATTTGCCCATTTATTCGCCGCCAGACGCCAACCACCACCATTATGTGTAGCTGGTTATACATGGGATGTAATGGGAAACTATTTATTTTAATAAATTTTTGTAGTTTTTCGCGTTTATATCGTGGAAAAGGGTGATTTATATGTTGATAACACATATCTAAAAGAGAATTGCAGCAAAAACAAAACATCGGCAAAAGCATTGATGATCGAAGAAACATCGATGTTTCTGCCTGACTCAGATTGTGACAGTGGTGTAAATTACCTCTTCTGTTTCAATTTTGGTACCTCGGTTTCTAAAAAAAGTCACCAAAAATTAAACATCGCCAAAAACATCGATGTTGCAAAACATGTTGTTGGAAAACATCGATGTTTTGAGGTCGATGTTTTATCGACATCAATGTCTCTTATTTGAAACATCGATGTTGTAAAACATAAATTTAAATCTAAATTTAAAAGAATCATCTATACTCCCTGTCGAACATCAGCAGGGCACCAGTAAAAGTACTAAGATTTTGAGTCCTTCATTACCCCATGAAATTTAGGTACCTAGTTTGACAACGCACCCTTTCCAATATTTTAACACTGGGGCTAATAAGGCCGAGTAATATTGTTTAGCACCCACGAGTTTAAATAGACATTACACTTATGATTACACTTGCACCGTCGGTGGTGCAATGGTTAGTGTGCGCGGCTCTTGTACATGAGAGCGTGGGTTCGATCCCTGCTCAGACCACCTCACATTTCTTTCGACGCCGGTCACCTCGCTTAGTGATAGCGACACTATCGAGTACTTAGCCATGAAAATGCTTCTCAAAATACCGTTCGGAAACGGTGTAAAACTGTAGGTCCCAATCCAGTGAGTGTAAAACTAGAAAGCGCACATCTCACTGATTGTGAGAAGCTCTTCCCAATCCCTTCATGGGATGTAATGGGACACCATTTTTTTGTTTTTACCTATGATTTATTCATTTAATTATATTTTTTAAACTAGTTGTTAGATTCTATATTATTACAAACAAATTCTTTAAAACAGCAGCCAGGATATGGGGCTTCTGGTTTAATGGGTTCACCGAGTATACAACCTGGAGGTGGAGCAATGACACCGCAACTTTGCATTCCAAACAAATAAAATACAAAATAGTTATTTAAAAGAAATCCATAAAATGCCAGCAAATTCAATGGCTTACCTGTGACCTACAACAAAACCATTATTATAACATATGAGACGCCCGCAGCCTTTTGGATGTTGGACAATATCTCCTGGGGATAAAACAAAATCAAACTCCTTCAAAACGCATTTGCCAGGATAATCTAAAGGAATATATAAGGAACAGAAAATTGTATTATTTTTCCAAAACTCGGAAAAAATTGTTTTTTCTTACTAGTGTCATTATAACGACCCTGGAAGACTGCCGCCGAACTGAATGCCAAAAAATATACGAAAATATTCACAACAACAAGCGGTTTCATATTGTGCTTCTGGTTCTGGCTAAAATGAGACTGAAATACCTTCGGCTATCGACTAGAGTTTATTAGTAAATTTTTGATTTTATAAATACCGGTTATTTTTACCGACACGCAAATAAGCGACTATTTTCTTGTTGTTTATTGTTTACGAATAATCAGTTGATGCTGATATTTTAATGAATCGACGTGTGAGGAAAGCCCCAGAATTTATCTTGTCGTCATTTCGAGAGCGTCATATTAGTTCTCCGACTTCAAATGCCGGTGATGCCCAGACAAAATTTCTTTTTAAATGTATATATCTATGACTAAATGAATAAAGTGAAATTTACATTAGATGCTATAAAGGGTTTGGGAAAATATTCCCCCAACCCGCTGCATACTTTTAGTTTTCAGACTTGCGATGATCGGTGTTTCCACATTTTTTCTTCGGCTACAAATGGTTATGCCGTGGAAAGCACTAAAACGAAGCGAGAAAATCAGCTAATATTGCGAAAGAGAAATTGCGACGCGAACCAGCTTTTGACGTGGTCGAAGTCATTAGCTTAGTATCACTTATTATTTACCTTTCCCACAATCATCAAATTTTTAAGCGACGTTTCAGTTCTATTATTTAATTGCTTTTCCGACGGGACAATCTTTTGCCCATTGTTAAAGGCCAGCTTTTATTGATTGGAGAGACGTCGGGTTGTCTTCAGTGGTTTATTGTTTCTATGAATATGTGGTTTATTGTTTCTATGAATATGTTTCATTGTTGTGATGAATGTATTTCAATGTTGCGTTGAAAATGTTTCATTTATAATTCAGGTGTGTACAGTAGGGTGTCCCATCAATAAAATTTTTTTTTTGCTCAAGCTTTATTTGGAAGCCTATAGGGTAACGAATTTTTGAGAATTTTTTCAGATTTTTCGGAAGTGGTTTAGAGGTCGCGGAAATCGCATTTCCCCAAAAAATCGGGTATTCCGGCCGTTTTTTGAATTTTACTTAAAACTCGATCTATTACCACGATTTTCTTAGATTGTAAGTTAACATTTTTGAAGCTAAACGTTCAAAACTCTTATTGTATATGCACAAACCACCAGTTTTGGCAATGATTTTCCTTAATAAGGTACCACCCCGTATTAAATTTTTTTCGTAAATTTTGGATAAATTTTGTAAGTAACGCCTTATGTCTTTTAAAATTCCTATGAAAATTTAAAGAACTAATGATGCACTTTAAAAGACGTATAAATCTCAAGCAATTTTGTAAAAAAAAATTTTTGAATTTGCGTTTACTGTTCCAGAGTTATACCATTTTAAAGCCACCTACTCATTGTATGAAACTACTAATATTATAACTTGTATGCTATTTTTGTTGCGGATTTGCTTTAAATTTCTATGAAAATTTAAAATGCTAATGATGCACTATAAAAGATGGACAAATTCCAAGAAATTTTATAAAAAAAAAAAAATTTGAATTTGCAGTTACCGTTCCAGAGTTATGCCACTTTAAATCTCTTTACCCATTGTATGTAACTAATAATATTATAAACTGTCTGTCTTTTTCATCGGATTTGCTTTAAGCATTGTATTATTTAAAAAATCTATATGCGCTAAGTAACGACAAAGAATTACACGTAGCAAAATATGGCCTCGGGAACATATTGCAGTAACCATATATATTTATGCAAACATATATATGTTTCCTGCAATATGTTGCGGGGCCGTTTTTTTCTACGTGTAACTCTTTGTCGTTACTTAGCGCATGTAAATTTTTTCATGAAAACAGTGTTTAAAGCACATCTGATTAAAAATTTGGCAAATAGTTTATAGTATTATTAGTTTCATACAATGGGTAAAGTGTTTTAAAATGGCATAACTCTGAAACAGTAACTGCAATTTCAAAATTTTTCCTACAAAATTGCTTGGCATTTATCCGTCTATTAAAGTGCATCGTTCGAATTTTAAATTTTTTATAGAAATTTAAAGCAAATAAGATGCAAAAATGGCAAATAGTTTATAATATGTTTAGGTTCATACATTGGGTAAAAAGTTTTAAAATGGTATAACTCTGAAACAGTAACAGCAAATTAAAAATTTTTTTCAACAAAATTGCTTGGAATTTATCAGTCTTTTAGAATGCATCATTAGTTTTTTAAATTTGCATAGAAATTTTAAAATTTATAAAGCGTTACTAACAAAATTTATCCAAACCAAAACAAATTAATACTTTGTACCTTATTGAGCAAAATCATTTCCAAACCTGGTGGTTTATGCATATACAATAACAATTTGAACGTTTTGCTTTAAAAATGTTGACTTACAAACTTAGAAAATTGTGGTTGTTGACCGAAATTTAAGTAAAATTCAAAAAGCCTCCGTAATACCCGATTTTTGGGGGAAATTCGACTTGTGCGACCTCTAAACCTCTTGCGAAAAATCTGAAAACAAACTGAAAAATACTTATAAGCTTTCCAATCAAGCTTGAGCAACCATGAATATCGAAAAAGAAAAATTTTTTGGGACACCCTAGTGTACATTTACCGGACTGCCACCCCTCATAATGTTAGTGAATATACAAAAATGAAAAATACAACATAAACAATCCCTATTTTTTGACAACCCCGGCAAATGTTATAATGGCCACGATTTACGGATATCCACTTGGAATGTATGAACTCTATATACATAAGTAGATCCGGTATCCAATTGGCAGATGCCCACGGAAGTTATAAGGCCGACATTACCGCTATCCAGGAAATGCGATGACAGGACATGGCAGCACAAGAAAAAACATGAATGCCATGAGAAAAAACATGAATTTCGTTGCGGACAGCGACATCTAATCTCTACGTTCAATCCTGTGAGTGAACGTATAGCCACAATCCGCATAAAAGCGAAATATTTTTGATGTGTTAACATCTATAGCGCGGTTAGGGACTAAATTCACAAAGTGAATACATCCAAACACAGTTTGTCCGACTGCGATCACACAGATTGTCAGACTGCGAACATACAGATTGTCCAACTGCGATCACCCATTGTTTGCCGTTAAACTCCTCCGTAACGGCTGGACCGATTTGTATGAAATTTTGTGTGCATATCGGGTAGGTCTCAGAATCGGCCAACATCTATTTTTCATACCCCTAAATGATAAGGGTGACCCATCCCTATATAGAACACAGATTTGTCCAACTGCGAAAGACAGATTGTCAAACTGCGAAAAAAAAAACACACACTGATGTAGCGGCAGCGAAAAGTTGTATTGTGTGGGTGCGGAGCACTCTCAGACCAAACAGAGAAATGACGTAGTTATACGTATATAAAAATGAGATAGCACGAAAGCAACGAAAATTGTGTGAACTTGTGTAGCGTATGTACCCAGTTAGCATTTGGAAGATCATGGAAGATCATAATCAGCCAACTGAGTCTTCTTCGACTACTTTTACTGATTAGTTTGCTGCTTAGTCAGTCCCGCAAGTAAAAAAGGAGTCGAATTTGAGTCATGTTTATGCTTTCTAAGTGTTTCATTGAACATACACTAACAAAATATACAACAATCAGAAATAAATTATGCGGGTGTTTCAAATTTGGCTGTTTTAAGCGTTGTTTTGCAATGATATTTCGCGCATCAGGCTGATGGTAAAGTGCTCGTTATGTTATAGCGGGACAACTTGCATTGATATTGAAGCAAGAGTCGAATAGTTGGAAACCAAAAAGAGATTGAATAGTTGCACGACTCGAAACTGACCAGTATAGCGACTCATAAAAGAGTCTTCATGAAGACTCGCGGGTAGGGTACCATTTTCTCCCGACAAAACAGTCTTTTATGATCAGAAAATGAACGCATTTAAGCTCGTTCTATCGCGCAGGGGAGTCATAAAAGTCTCATATATGATCAAAAATTTCACAAAATGCTAACTGGGTACAAACATAACAATGTATGTCTGTACATGTTGTGTCTGTTGATTTTTGTGGGCATAAAATAAAAAGTATTAAGCAAAAAAATAATGACACATGTGCTTGCACTGGGCTTTCAATAATTTAAGTATTAATATTATTTAAATGTAACGTCATCATATGATTGTACGCTGTTTTTTATTTTCCAATGTAACATTTACTAATGTGTTCGTAGAAATCGAACAGGTACCGTGTAACAAAAAGGTGTTAACACATCGCCCGTGAGTTCGAACACTCATTGGATTTTTTATTATATATGATTCGATCTGAAATTATTTCTTAGAAGAATGTTTTTGGATTCCCTTTGAGCTACACAGATCAGGGTACTTTTTTCTGCAGTTAGAAAAAATGTAAACAGTCGCAGCCAGGATTTCAACTCACGATGGCGGACGATCGCTTCGAAGTTGGAGACTTTTTTCATTAGCGCCTTAGCGTTCTAGGCCAATAACCGTCTTGTTCACATTATCACTAATTGCAGTTGTCATCGTCGGGGTTTCTCTCCTCTTTCTACTCCTCGTGTGAACGTCTTTATGCCATCACAAACACGATTTTCTTTCTTACTTACACGCACTTGTGCTCAAGTTTTTGAGAAAACAAATGTTTTTCCGTTACATTCCATGAAGGGATTAGGGAGAGCTTCTCACAAACCAGTGAGCTGTGCGCGTACTAGTTTTACACTCACTGATTGGCACCTACAGTTTTACACCGATTGCGAACGGTATTTTGAGAAGCATTTTCATAGCTAAATACTCGTTAGTGTCGCCGTCACTAAGCTAGGTGACGGCCGTCGAAAGAAAATGTATGGTGGTCAGAGCAGGGATCGAACCCACTTTGCTCATGTACAAGAGCCGCGCACACTACCATTGCACACTGAGACGGAAGTTTTTTATATTTCCCTAATTTGTGTGCATGCCCGACAGAAGTGAATGATGATGATTCCAAAGACATTTTCTATGAGCGCCTAGAGGAAACGTATGACCACTGCCCTGGCCATGACATTAAGATTGTACTAGGAGATTTTAATGCCAAAGTAGGCAGGGAGAATGTGTTTCAACCAACTATTGGCAATTTTAGTCTACATGCTGACGGTTCCAGCAACGGTATGGGACTGATTGACTTTGCCGCGGCACAAAACATGGTCACTAGTGGTTCAAGATTCTAGCATAAAGACATCCACAATGCTTCTTGATGGAAGGCACTGTAATGGACGTACGAGTGATCAGAGGAGCTAATATCGAATTCGCGTCACAGTGTGGTGTGCAGTTACTCCACGCCATACTTCTTTGAACACAGCGTTATCGTAAATGGAGATCGTTACTTAAGCATGCTAAAATATTTTTTCTATCCGGAACTACGACGAAAGATAATTCCTTTCAACTCTGTGTGGTTTCAATAAGATGGTGCAAGACTCATTTCAAGAAACTCAACCTTCTGTTGGCCCACCAGGTTTCTGACCTAATTCCACCGCAATTTCTCTTGTAGGGTTATTGTAAACACGAAGTATACAAATCGGAGCCGACAAATGTGGATGAACTAAAACAATCAATTCGAGCGCCAATTGATGAAATTGCAGCCTCAACGTTGCGGGGAATAATAAACCACTTTTTGCTAAGATGCCAACAAAACAAACAATGTGGTTTCCCATTACATCCCATGAAGGAATTGGGGAGAGCTTCTTACAACCAGTGAGCTGTGTACTCTTTTGTATTTATACTCACTGATTGGGACCTACAGTTTTAGGTACCCGGTTTGACAACGCACCTTTTCCACGTCTGTATTTACACTGGACCTGGTAAGACCCACAAATATGGTTAAGCAGCCACGAGTTTAAATAAGTCTAACTCTCTATTATTTATTATATTCTATATTATTACAAATAAATTCTTTATCACAGCAGTCAGGATATGGCGCTTCTGGTTTAATGGGTTGACCGAGTATACAACCTGGAGGTGGACCAATGGCACCGCAACTTTACATAACAAACCAATAAAATACCAAATATTAATAACAAAATCCATAAGATGCCACCAAATGTAATGACTTACGTATGACCTACAATTAAACCATTTTCAAAACATATGAGACGACCGCAGAACTTGGGATGTTGAACGATATCTCCTGGGGATAAAACAAAATCAAACTCCTTCATAACACATTTGCCAGGATAATCTAAAGGAATATACAAGGAATATAAAATTTTATAACGTTTTTAAAATTGGGAAAAATGTTTATATCTTACCAGTGTCATTGTAATGACCTCGGTAAACTGCCGCCGAACTTAATGACAAAAAATATAGAAAAATATTCGCAACAATAAGCGGTTTCATATTGTGTTTGTGTTTATTGCTAAAGAAAGACTGAAATGCCTTCGCCTATAGACTAGAGTTTTTAAATAAATTTTTGATTTTATAAAAACCGGTTATTTTTACCAACACGCAAATTAGCGAGTATTTACTTGTAGTTTATTGTTTACGAATAATCAGTCGATGCAGATACATAGTTCGATGAATCGTCTTGTGTGAAAAACCCAGTAGCTTATCTGGTCGTCATTCAGAGCATAGATTACCATATATGTATGTACAAGATGCTGCAACTCTCTCATCTGACGTTTCACTTTATGCTGCTTCCGAGAGGAATCGCATGTCTGTCGGCTGTTTTGCTTTAACAGCAAATAAAATTCTCCACCTTTAAGTTTGTGCATTCACGATGTTCATACTTATATTTATGGTTTGTTTATCAAATCTCAGGCATTCGATTCCCTTTACTAAAAAATTAAGAGCGAGTTGGATATCTATTAATCTCGTATAATATTAATCTATGATTCAGAGAGCGTGGTTTCAGTTCTCCGGCTACAAATGCCGGTGATTTCCATATTCCCCAAAACAATAATATACAATTTTTGTATTAAAAATTCTTTTAATGAATGTGATCTCTATGTATGTAAAACATGCAAGAAACTCTCAATTGTGTTTATCAAAGAGAATATCATTTTTAGCCGTTCGGCAGTGCACAGTGGTTGGAAAAGGATTTTTCTCAATTTTAAATGATTTTGCAAGTTAAGCCCGGTATTCAGTTTATATAATTTTTTCATTGCCATAAGAAGTACGTGTATAAAAAAAAAATAACCAAAATTTCATGAACCGAAAATTGCGCTCACTTTTCGTTTACGCTTGATACTCCGCTCTTTACGAAAATTTCGTAGGCAACATCAATTACAGGGTTGTTACGCCAAAGTGAATTTGTACAAATTCGATTTTGACATTTTTGACATTTCGATAATTTTAACAACTAAAATTATAATTATAAATGAAAATTATAAATTATTATGAAATATTATAAATAAAATATTTGCAAGGTAAATCAAAGATATGTGGTAACTCTCCGCAACAAAATGTTCTGTTTAGAGACAAATGACAAAACGTGTTACAAAAATTTCGCAAGAACTGAATACGGAGCTTTAAGTCAAAGTCAGCTTTTCAAAATGAAACCAAACTGACAATATACAGTATTGGCAAAAAACTTAAGCACCCCCCTAGGAAATTTTTTTCAAATGATAATTTTTTAAAGAAAAATAAGTTATTAATTTATTTTGTTGTTTTTTTGTTATTTATTTATATCCTTATTATTGATAAACTAAAACCTAAGGAATTCAGAAATTTATATATAAAAAATTTCAATCCAAAAACTATTTTACGTCGCAAATCTAAGTGGACAAAATAGTTTTTTTACTTAGAATTTAAAAGTAAGAGGCTCGCACACTACCACCGATGGCCACACTCATATTGTATGGTGGGGGAAAAAAGGGTTTTGGTTTGTTTTCTAATGATTTCTCAAATATTTCGTATCTAGCATTAACATGGTTTTAGTTTTTCAAAGAAAGGTGTACTTTATCTAAAGACGATGTATACAATATTAGTATCATATGAAAGGGTTTTTTAAGGCGCGTCCAATGCTATATAAAACATGTCCTGACACATCCATTTTCAGGGATATAGCGTCGGTGGTGCAATGGATAGTATGCGCGGCTCTTGGACATGAGAACGTGGGTTCGATGCCTGCTCAGACCATTTCGTTCGACGACGGTCACCTCGCTTAGTGATGGCGACACTATCAAGGACTTAGCCATGAAAAAGCTTCTACAAATACAGTTCGCAACCGGTGTAAAACTGTAGGTCCCAATCAGTAACTGTAAAAATAAAAAGCGCACATCTCACTGATTGTGAGAAGTTCTACCTAATCCCTTTATGGGATGTTATGGGGCACCTTTTTTCTATTCTGATTAGAGTAATTCTAAATATTCAAAATTTCGTCCAGACCAACTTGGAAAATGTATTACAAAATAAAAATAGAATATCTGTACAAGGATGGACATTTTAATAGAAACGATTTGATACCCAATTTGCCCTGTTTAGACCGAAATATACCCACCGTATTGAAGTTTTGGTAAAAGGCAAACTACTGCAAAAAAATGTATAAATGTAGATTTATATTGGTAAAATTAATTATACTAGTTAATCTAATCATTAAAATCAAAAACTAATTTGGTTCTAAATATTATTATGTTTGGTAGGAAACACGCATATACTTCCACATAAGTAAGTAACCTCTAGTTTGGGTGGAAATGTATACATGCTTCCACGTAAGTATATAAATGTTTGGGATAGAACACTCATATGGTTCCACGTAAAAGTGTGGATGTTTGCATTAGTGAGTGAGTTTGGATCATACAAATATAGAAATAAAATATTTGGAGTGTGTTCCAAACATATACATGGTTCCTTAGAGAATATATTTGGGAGACTATGTTACAAGAGGCAGAGGAATTTTAAATTCTAAGTAAAAAAAGTGCAATAAATAAGTGTGTTATGAAATTAAAAAGCCCAAAATTTTGCAATAGAATTCAAAACATCACTGAGACAACAATCAACAATTTTTTAATTTAATATTATTTAGGTGTACTGAACCGGGAGCGAACACACTAATGCTTCCATGTAAATATATTGGTGTTTGGGTTAAAACACGCGTGCGGTTCCACGTAAAAGCGTGCACATGTTTGCATTTAAATATAAGTGAGTTTGGATCTTGCAAATATAAGCATAAAATATTTGGAGTGTGTTCCAAACATATACATGGTTCCTTAGGAAATATATTTGGGAGATTATGTTACAAGAGGCAGAGGAATTTTAAATTCCAAGTAAAAAAAGTGCAATAAATAAGTGTGTTGTGAAATTAAAAAGCCCAAAATTTTACAATAGAATTCAAAACATCACTGAGACAACAATCAACAATTTTTTAATTTAATATTACTTACGTGTACTGAACTGGGAGGAAACACACAAATGCTTCCATATGGATCCACGTAAAAGCGTGCACATGTTTCCATATAAATATAAGTGAGTTTGGATCCTTTGCAAATATAGCAATAAAGTACTTGGAGTGTGTTCCAAACATATACATGGTTCCCTCAGAATATGTTACAGAGGCTGTTTTTCCAGGGTGTGCTTGCAACTTTTAAATTCTAAGTAAAAAAACTGTAATAAATAAGTTTGTTGTGAAATCTAAAGTCCCAAAACTATGGAAGAGAGTTCAAAACATAATTGAGGTCAACAATCAAAAATTACACTGTGTGTAATATTTTAAGTCATGGGAATATAACCATATACGGTCACCACTACGTGACAAAAGACAAAAAAAAAGACCCGTGTCTCCTAGTTTTGCCTTAAGTCATGCACTTTTTTTATGGTCCCCAACGATTTGGGGCCTCGGTGTCATTTTTTCACGCTCAAATCTTGCAAACTGTTCGGAATTTTGATTTACTCTCTGAGGGAAAGTTGTAGCTCTTATCATAAAGAACAAAACTTGTAAACAAATAAAATCAAAACAACTTCATATTCAAGGTTAAAATTGTTTTATACCTTATTCCCCTGTTCAGGCCCATAGATAGCAAACCGCTCACAATTCAAGGAAACAGTCAAACAAATCGCAATAAACAACTTTCTAGAACATCCTAGGAATGATTCTTATGATAAGAGCTACAACTTTCCCTCAGAGAGTAAACCAAAATTCTGAACGGTTGGCAAGATATGATCACTGTTTTGCAAAAATGACACCGAATCTTTGGGAGCCCATAAAAAAAGTGCATGACTTTGGGCAAAACTGGGAGACACGGGTCTTTTTATTTTTGGTATTTTGTCACGTAGTGGTGTCCGTATGTGGTTATATTTTTTCATGTTGCACTGTGTTATTTTACTTCAATAGTATTTACGTGTAATTTACGTGAACACGCTGAAAACTGCCCATGTAACATTATGCAATGGTCGGAAAATCCATATTATTATATTGTATATTTCTTTGTTGTCTGTCACATTTTTGTTTGCAGCAATTTACATTAAACAAGGTAATTTTGTATTGTAACATAACAACATATAATATTAAATAGCAAACACTATGTGTTTGGACACAAATACACCATATTTGCAGCAAACTACAAACACGTTATATTTGCATCCAAGCGGCAAAAAACAAACAAACTACTGTCTTATGTTCGAGAAAGCTTCAATAAACCTTGTTTGAGCTGCAGTTCTCAATTTGCTTTTATTTTTATTTCAAACTTTTAATTAGATGACAGGAAATGGAAAATGCTTGCAAGTTTTAAAATTTTTCAACGTTGGACTCTTACCCAATAAATTACGTGAGACCTCTTATTATGTTTTATTTTCCTCATTCTATTTAACTTTTTAATTAAACATAAATCATATTTTAAAGAAATTATTTTTTGACAGAACAATGGCTGCAAGGTCAGCTGGTTACTTAATATTTTCTGTATTATTACAAATATGTTCTCTTTCACAACACTGAGGATATGGGGCTTCTGGTTTAATGGGTTTACCGAGTATACATCCTGGATCTAAACCAATGGCGCCGCAACTTTACAATCAAAACCATAAAGGACATACCAACAATTATTAACAAAATCCATATGATTTCAGCAAATTGTCATTGACTTACGATTGACCTTCAATAAAACTATCTTCATAACATATAATGCGACCGCAGCTATCTGGATCTTGTACGATATCTCCTTGAGATAAAATTAAATTCAACTCCTTCATAACGCATTTTCCAGGATGATCTGCAAGAAATTAAAAGGAAAATTAGATGATATTTTCAACCACAACAGGTGATTTTCTGTCCTACCGGTGTCATTGAAATAACCGTGATAGAGAGCGGCTGAAGTTACTGCAAAATAAAATAGCAAAATATTTCCAAAAATAAGCGTTTTCATATTGTGATTGCGTTAATAGCTGAGGTCAGACTGAAATGTCTTGAAATTTCGAACAGAGTTTTTAAATGCGTTCGCAGATACCGGTTATTTTTATGAGCACGCAAGAGAGCGGTTTGAGTTAATTGGATGAATCGTCGTGTCAGAAAAATACAAAAGTTTATTATGTTATCAACTCTCCCAATGAAATGCTGGTAAGGTGAAGTTTCCAAAACACACAGATGTGATGTGATCTTAATGGTGCTAAGTGTAATGTGAACTGAAGGCAACATTTCGTACGTCTTCGATCCGATTCATCTAAAGGTGTATAACAACGACCAATAAGCTAAGCCTGATACCGAACCCACCGAAGTTGGATGTAACAGGACATTTCAGGTGGATGTAACAGGACATTTCAGGCCACCTTTGAATTAATCAAAGAATTGAATGTGTCGAGTGAACATTCGTGTTTCGACCATCGTTGCACAGAAAATGTCCTACGGGAAATGTGGAGTCAATTGCCTAAAAGTGCCTGTCCTGAGATAGGTGAAAAGAGGATATGACTCCAAACTGGTTCCGAAGTGTTAAGCGAACCACAGACTTGTCATTCATGAGCATGAACATCAGTTATCGTTGATGTTTAATGTCGTTTTACCGCCCTTCTTGATACCAAATAAGAATGTAATCGAATTGTTCGTATCACTGTCATGCTCACAAATTTTTTTGGTAATATTTTTCCAAATTCATCACTCATGTAAAAAGTTATCGAATGGCAGGTCTGCTCATGAATGACATGTCTGTGGTTCGCTTTAAAGAAGAGTCTATTGTGCTGAACTTCCGTTGGTAGGGCGAGACTAAAAAAAGGAAATTGGAGATTGACTAAATGGATCCGACTAACTGGATCGAAAATAAACGGGTCCTTCCTCCTAGAAATAAATTAAAGTCATTATCTTTAGGAATTATATTGGGATTTTCTATAAAATTGAAAAGCTATAGAATTTTTTTCATATTAAATCTTGCGATAACTTAGCGAGTTATCGATTTATTTTAAATACATAATAAAATAAAACTAGCGTTTGATTAGACAATTTGGTAATTCTATAGTTCTCAAGACGCATATCAATTTGGAAGGTTTATTTAAAAGGTTAATTGGGGGCTTTCAATGGGACTGGTTCAATTCGGACTTATTCTGTGACGGGTTCAATTGGGACTTATTCTGTGACGGGTTCAATTGGGACTTATTCGGCGACGGGTTCAATTGGGACTTATACTGTGACGGGTTCAATTGGGACTTATTCTGTGATGGGTTGTTTTAGATCAGTACGTTGATTTATCACAGGGTATCTAAAGAGTGTCAACCTCCAATAACAAAGCCATGTTAAAGTTACCGATTCTTTCATACAAAAGGGACGATACAGGGACCGGTCACTATCACTAATGGACCTATCACGTGACTGGTTTTGTACCGGTCTCAATTCCCATAGGGTAGCTAATCGATTGGTTCCAGGAAAAGTTTGTAAAGCAACCCGGTCCAAGTAAAAACAAAATTTCAATTGTATTATATCGGGGTTTTAAATAAAACAAAACGGGTTTTAGATACCAATGAAATTCTTTATTCCTGTGAAAGTACGTTCGATGCCATTATGTATGGAACTCGATTCCTTTTGCATGGCCACCACGGGCACGCTTGCAGAAGTCCAGACGCTGAACCCAATTTTCGACGGTTTTCAAGCATAAATCGGCCGATACTGCTGCAATTTCACGTTCGATATTCGTACGAAGTTCATCAATCGTCGCTGGCTTATTGGTATAGACCATAGACTTGACGTAGCCCCACAGGAAATAATCTAACGGCGTCAAATCGCACGACCGAGGCGGCTGGGCCATTTCGTGAGATAACACGTTCACCAAACTTTGTTTCCAATAAATTGATTGTGGCATTCACTGTGTGGCTTGTGGCGCCGTCCTGTTGGAACCACATGTCCTCCAAGTCCATATTATCCAATTGGGGCCAAAAATATTCGGTTATCATTGAACGGTAGCGATTCGCATTCACAGTAATGTGCCGGTCTTGATCATCACGGAAGAAGTACGGCCCAATGACGCCGCCGGCCCATAAACCGCACCAAACCGAAATTTTTTCGGGATGCAATGATGACTCATGGATTACGTGTGGATTGCTGTCTGACCAATAACGCATATTTTGCTTATTGACGAAGCCTTTCAGCCAGAAATGAGCCGACCATAAATTGGACGTAGCGCTCTTAAAGTTGAGGCCACTGACTCCAAATTTCGGTAGTAAATTTTAATAATTTCGACTCGTTGTTGGCTCGTATATCTTTCCATGATGAAATGGCAACCCTTACTGAAGAGAAATGTCAAAAGAGCGGGACAAAATATGGCGTCGTTTGCTGTCCCTATCGATTTACTATAGTAGCGTCTCTGTTGAAAAACCCTTTACAAGGAGCATATAGCTATCCTACATTCTCCAAAATGGTATTCATTCCTAAAGCGAGGAACCATCGCATGTTAGTCCAAAGCATGTTGTACCATTCAGTCGCGTATCTTTCCTTCTAAAGGCACTGGAAGGAATGACTGATGAAGGATGACGAATGGATGCGTACAACCATGGATACTTTACTGCTATTCGCGTGCCAATGTCGTAGGATATACTAACGACCTGGCAATTGCAGTACAGGGTTGTACCCTTCCACATGGGCCTCAGGAACCGGGAATAAATCTGGTGAAATGTTAATGCAAAATATCTAAACGCAAAGAAAAAAAACGTTTATTGCCGCAACAATACTTTGATTGATTTGTATTAATTTATTATTTTCAACCGTTCATGTAGTTCTCCCAAATAAACTCATATATCGCAATTGTGTATCATGTTGTTGCAAACGAATTCTCGTTTGCATCAAACGCGTACAAAATTACATTTGCCGCAAATTTAAAAAAACGTTTGCGATAACTGAAAGTAGCCATTTTCCTAATGAGAGCACAGATTACGACGAACGTAAATTTCTCTCATTCTGTCGACTGTATACACAGTCTTATCCACTCACTTTCATACGCATTTTGAAGAGAAACTTTCATGAGGCAACATTCTCGGCAAAATGTAAATAAATGAGAAAACTGCTTACGAAAATTTCGCAAGAACTGAATACCTGGATTGAGATGTAATGGGAAAATATTTTCAAACTTCGTCTCCTATGCATATTAGCTGTGGATGATATCTATAACAATAAAGTGCCGATTCAACCTGCCACCCGCCTTTAACATTTTAAACTGTCTTAAACCCCAAAAACATCTCTCGCTATTGTCTATACATTAGAATATCTAATTGGTTTGTTATTATGCACCGAATCAAGAAAACAAATCTCAAAATTATACATTCAAAACTGTTATACCACTTAATTTGTAACTTTTTATCCACACAAATAATCATTTCCCGCCTTATTATTACATATTTGTGATCAGCAAAAAAAAAAACAAAAAATGTTTGAAAATTCTTGAAATGTTGTCTCTCTTTAATTCTGGGCAATAATAAACAATTCAAATGTGCTAAAATTACCCGTAAGTAAAAACGTAACTCATGTCTAACACTCCAGCCGATCGTCGTGGTTGCCCCCTTCCCCGCCCTCTCAACCTAAAAACCACACGCGAATTTTCAATTCGATTCATACAACTACAAATATCACCGCGAAAACTGCAACAACAACCAGTCACGCCCACTGCAATTACTGTTACATACTCGTATGTATGGATGGAACCGTACAACAAGTGTATCATTGCCTGAAAATCGCATCGGATTTTGTTTTCTTTATGATGACTTTTGAAAATTATGGGTTATTTTGTGCGATACTCGTAGATGGGAATGTGTACCAACCTACCTACATACATACATACATGACTACAATTCCAAAATAAAGCAAAGTGCAAAATGCTAGGAGGAAATCTTAGAACGCTTCATCACTAAAGGTGATGATGCAGGTGATGGCTTAAGTGTTGGTGGAGTGGTGGTTGGGTTCACTTAGTGGTTATGGAGAATAAAGAAATCATCGAATGGCGGCAAAGGCACAAATCGATACAACAACTCTATCAGTATATAACGAGTTGGCTTTTAGGCCATTAAACGCTTAACTGGGCATAAATTATGTGTTTTAATACCGTTTAAGCTTGAAGTTGTGTACTTGATTTGCAGATGAACTAAGACGATTTGAATTTTTAAATAAATTTATTGCCGGTCCACTTTGAGGGATATATTTATATTTTTACAGCCTAATTTATAAAAAACAAATAAATTAGCTCTAAAACATTGCTCAGTTACTGAAAGCTTTAGGATTTAGTGAAGTTTTCATAAGTAACGTATTCATAAAGAGAATTTAAAAATCCGGTATTCAGCTCTTATGAAATTTCGTTCTAAATTACGTGTATAAAAAACAACGAATGTATACACATCACTCACTTTTCATTAGCTTGGTTCTCAGCTGCTTGCGTACATTTTGTAAACAAAATCAATTACAGGGTTGTTATGCTAAAAATTATTTGAACGAAAGCAATTGTTTAATAATTGTCTGCAAGTGAAATGTTCACATTTCTATAATTTTGACAAACAATGTGATAAAAAATAAAATGAATTGCGTAAATGAAATATTCATGAAATATTTGCTCGTTCAATTTGAGATAGGTGGTAACTACTTACTTACTTATCCGGTCTCGAACAACTCCGGAGGTCAGGGACTTTACAAAACGAGTATAACATATTTCGCCAACCAGTTCGATCTTTTGCCTTATCTCTCCAGTTGACAATACCAAGTGTACGCAGTCTTGGTCTTCCTCTTTTTTGTCTTCCTTCGAGTTCGGTTACGAAAACCTTTCATGCTGGTTCGCCTTCATCAATTCTACTGACATGGCCTAGCCAGCGCAATCGCGTTGGTTTGGTCCGCTTAACTATGTCAATGTCGGGATATAACTCCCGAAGATTCCTACAGATGTTTCGTCTACTTGCGATAAGACCCAGGATTATGCGCCATAAAGCAAGACAGGTTATATGAGACTCTGGTACAGCTGGATTTTTGTTACTCGAGAGAGGGCTTTATCTCTAAAGTGCATGCTTAGCTCAAAATAACCTCTATTCGCAAGTACAATTCTCCACTTGATCTCAAGGCTGACGTTGTTGTTTTTGTTTACTGCAGATCCGAGGTATTTAAATTCGTCCACCACCTCGAAATTATAACGGTTATCAACTTTATATTTCAAAATATATTTCGAAGCAAGTTGTGGTTTAAAAAAAAATGGTTTCCCATTACAGCCCATGAAGGAATCGGGGAGAGTTTCTCACAACCAGTGCGCTGTGCGCTTTCTAGTTTTTTACTCACTGATTGGGACCTACAGTTTTACACCCGTCCCGAACGGTATTTCTGAGAAGCATTTTCATGGCGAAATACTCGATAGTGTCGCCGTCACTATGCGAGGGGACCACCGTCGAAAGAAATTTTAAGGTGGTCAGAGCAGGGATCGAACCCGGGATCTCAAGTACAAGAGGCGCGCACACTACCCATTGCACCACCGACGGCCCACACATTTCTACATTACTTCCGTAAACTAAGAAATGTATTTAACCTTTTTCATCCAACTCCACTACGAGTGGATATTCTGTAGCAATCTATAGCGCAATGGTTTCTGACGACATTAAGTTTATCGTTCTATTTGTTGCACCTCAAAATATTCTACGGAGGTCCTTTGAAATATTGTACACAGTTTAGATTCCCTTTAAATTAAAGAACATATATACTTAGATTTTCGATCAAAAAAATTCTGTCAAGCTGGGGCTGGGGCTGGGGCTTGACAATGCTGATAATGCGTCTACCGTGCGGAATGGTATTTTAAAGGAATTCCTCCGTTGAATATTTTGAGATGCTACAAACGGAATGGCAAATTTAATGTAGCCACCTAACTAGAGTAAGAATGACATTTTGTTTCAATGATATGTGAACCAGAAGAACCTAAAACGCACGTGTAAGGCCACTGGAATCGATATCTTTACTTTACTTACTTTTATTGACTATTTTACAACCTCATGAGGTCAGATGTCTTACACATATTAATTAAACAAACAAATTAATCGAATTTCCAACTGGTTCTATCCTTCGCCTGTTCTCGCCAGTTGGTAACACCAAGGATACGCAGGGATTCTTCTGTCTGGTCTTCCCAGCGGGTACGTTTCCTGCTTCCATCAGGTACGTTATCGAAAACCTTTCGCGCTGGCTCATCTTCATCCATTCTGATAACATCGCCTAGCCAGCGCTATTGCCCTAATTTGATTCGCCTAGCTATGTCCACGTCAGAATATAGATGATATAGCCCTTGGTGCCAACGACGTCGGTACTAGCCGTTTTCTTTAACAGTACCATATATTTTACAGATAATTTTTTTTCTCAAATACACCCAGGTGTTTTTCGTCCGCTTGCGATATGACCAAAGTTTCCAAGCCATATGTCAGGACAGGAAAAATCAGAGTCTGGTACAGCTAGACTTTTGTCTATCGAGAGAGGGCTTTGTTCATAAACTGCTTGCTGATCCCAAATTAGCCTCTATTTGCAAGCACAATCCTCCTATTTATATCCAGGCTGACGTTGTTGTCCTTGTTCACGGCGGATCCAAGGTAGACAAATTCATTTGCCACTTCAAAATTAAGTCGGTTGTCAACGTTCACGTACGGACCCTGTCGAGAGGTTTGTCTAGTCGTTGACACCATCAATTTTATCTTGGCGTCATTGACAGCAAGACCCAAATTCGCTGATTCTTTTTCGATTCTTCAAAATACTGCAGTAACCTCTTGAAAATTTCACCCAATGATGTCGATGTCATCAGCATACGCCAGCAACACATGGCTTTTCTTGTTGATGGTCTTGTTCGTATTTACTGCAGCTTTTCTCATTATTATCTTCATTAAGATGTTGAAGAGATTATTCGAAAGTGGGTCGCCTTGTCTCAGTCCTCGCTTGGTACAGAATGGTTCAGTGAGGTCTTTCCCCACTTTCACTGATGATTTGGTGTTGGTCAGCGTCATTCTACAGAGGCGGATCAGTTTAGCGGGAATCCCAGGTTCAGACATGGATTCGTACAATTATCCCCGTATCGAAAGGAGCTTTGTAATCGACAAAAATATGGCATGTATCGATTTGCTTTTCGTGAGTCTTTACTAGGATTTGGCGTAGCGTGAATATTTGGTTAGACGTGGACTTGCCTGGTCTAAAACCACACTCACAAAGTACAATCAGGTTTTCAACAATTGGCTTTAGTCTTTCACATAATACGCTCGACAAGAGCTTCTACGCGATGGATAAAAGACAGATACCGCGATAGTTGGAACAGACACACGGATCACCCTTTTTGAATACAGGACATAATACACTCAGACTCCAATCGTCAGGCATAAATTCCTCCAACCATATACCGCACATAAGTTAATGCATGTGGGCTAGCAGTCCTTCGCCACTTGGATTAAAAAGTTCAGCGGGTAGTCCATCCGTACCAGCGCTTTATTAATGTTAAGCCGGGAGATTGCCGTTCTAATCTACATCATTTCCAATTGAAATTTGAAAATATCAAATTAATTTTGAAAAATATCAATTGAAATTTGAAAATTATAAATTAAAATTATAAATAATAAATTTAAAAATTCTGTTTGATATTTGAAATACATCAATTGAAATTTAAAAATTTTAATTGAAATTTGAAAGACATCAATTGAAATTTGAAAGACATCAATTGAAATTTAAAACACATCAATTGAAATTTGGAAGACATCAATTGAAATTTAAAATACATCAATTGAAATTTGAAACACATCAATTGAAATTTGAAAGACATCAATTCCAATTTGAAAGGCATCAATTGAAATTTAAAATTCGTCAATTGAAATTTAAAAATTATTAACTGATTTTATGTATTAGATTTTTAAACTTCAATTGATGTATTTCAAATTTCAATTGATGTATTCCAAATTTCAATTGATGTGTTTTAAATATCAATTGATGCCTTTAAAATTTCAATTGATGTGTTTCAAATTTCAATTGATGTTTTTCAAATTTCAATTGATGTGTTTCAAATTTCAAATAGAATTTTCAAACTTGAATTGATGTATTTAAAATTTCAAATAGAATTTTTAAATATCAATTGTTTTTTTTTTAAATTTCAATTGGAAATGGTGTAGCCTTAGTTGTGGGAGGGGTACAATCTACACTATCTTCCATTATCATTACCTCCTGATCTTCAGTGGAAGAATCTAAGTGGAGTAGTACTGAAAAGTGATCTCTCCACATTTTAAGCACACACTGCTTATCAGTCACCAGATTCCCATTCACGTCCTTACAGGAGGACAGCCCATTTTCGGCCCATTATTCGATCTCTATAAATCCCTCTACAAAAATTGTCGGGATTCATTATTCATCCTGCACAATTCGGTCTTTTCACTCTCCCTCTGCTCCCACTGCCATTTTCCCCGCCCAAGTAGTTGGCTTTGCTTCCTTCTCAGCCTCTAGTACCGCTCACTCGCAGCACGCGTTGTAACTGACTGTTTCTTTGCCATACGTGCAGCGTCTTTTTCATCAGTTGCAATGCGACATTCTTCGTCGTACCATGGATTATGCTTCTGCGGAAATGATATCAACATTGCATAAATATTCTAATGTTTGGCCATCTCTGTTTCAGCATAAATAATTGATTTGATTACGCCCATCATCACCATCAAAAATCAATACACTTGACCGCCGTTGTGTTTGCCTTTGTTGTCTATTTGAATCTGAACAATTTTCAAAATTCCGTCAAATGAGTAAATGATATCATATGCACTCTAAGTGAGAAACGAAACCCTAATTTGTTTTTATTGATTTTATTGAGAGTAACAAATTTGTTTGTAATTAAGTGTTTAAAACAAAAAATAATTAAATAAAAAAAACACAACAACAACAACACAGTCAATACACAAAAATCGAAGCGGTTATAGTGATCAATATGCGACTTAGTAACGCGCTATTCATTTACATATATATTTATTAATACATCGAACCCTAACTACAAAAGAGTTATAGCTCAAAATTTGCCAATTTGCTAATTATGAAACTGTATAAAAAATCGGTGGGCGTCGGTGGTGCAACGGTTAGTGTGCGTGGCGGTTGTGCGAGAGAACGTGGCTTCGATCCCTGCTCTGACCACCTTACACTTCTTTCGACGACGGCCGCCTCTCTTAGTGACGGCGACACTATCAAGTAATAAGACATGAAACAACTCCTCAAAAAATCGTTCGGAACCGGTATAAAACTGCAGGTCCCAGCTCTCACCTATCCGTTCTTGGGATGTAATGGGAAAATATTTATTTTATTATTAATCTCAATAATGGGAATTTTTTAGTTTATAAATGGGAACGGTGCCCGTTCAAATTAGAATGGATGGGTCAACCGACCTCCGAGTGTAGTGACGATAAGTTGTATATTGTCTCTTATTATCACGTGTTCTAAACTTAACCTAACCTAACTATGTATTTCGTATAAACGTTGTCCGGAAATGTGCGCAGGATTTGAATTTCGTGCCATGCGTACGTTAAAGTGTTTTTGTTTACGGCAGATCCGAGGTATATAAATTCGTCCACCACCTCGAAATTATAACGGTTATCAACGTTCACGCTTTGGTCTAATCGCGTGGATGCCCTGCTCGTTGAAACCATTCATTTAGTTTTGTCCTCATTTACTGTCAGACCCACTTTTGCTGACTCCTTCTCAATTCTCGAAAACACCGTAGTAACTTCTCTCATTGTGCGCCCAATGCTATCTACATCATCAGCATACGTGAGCAGCATGCGACTTTTGCTGCTGATGCTTTTATTCATGTTGACTGCAGCTTTTCTCATACTGATCTACATTAAGATGTAAAAGAGATCGCACGATAGGATGTCTCCTTGCCTGAGGTCATTCGGTAAGATCCTTACCAAATTTCACTGAGAATTTGGTGTTCGTCAAGGTCATCCTGCAAAGGCGTATGAGTTTTCCACGACTACCACGCTCAGACATTGCTTCGTAGAGTTTCTCGCATATCGGACTATCGATGGTCGCCTTATAAACGACAAATAGATGATAGGTATCCATTTGTTTTTCGTGTGTCTTCTCTAGGATTTGGCGTAGCGAGGTCAGTTGTCGATTTTCCAGGCCTAAAGACACACTGGTATGGTCCAATTAGGTCAGCGATAATTGGTTTCAGTCTTTCGCACATTATGCTTGATAAAAGGCTTATTCCACGGTATTTGGCACAGAGACTCGGGTCACCTTTTTTCAAATATGGGACATAAGACACTGCGACTCCAATCGCCGGGCATGCAGTCATCTAACCAAATTTTGCTAATGAGCTGATGTATGAATCTTATCAGCCCAACGCCGCCAGCTTTAAACTGCTCCGCCGGTAATCCATCGGCTCCTGCGGCCTTGTTATTCTTAAGCCGGGCAATAGCTGTTCTGACCTCATCTTGGTTAGCAGCATGGTATAATTATCTATTAGGTAGTCGCATTAGAAATTCCGTGGTTAAGCTGTCAAATTGAATTTTGATTAAAATTCTTTGAATTTGGTTAACAAAAAAGAAACAAAATTAAATTTGACAGCTTACCCACGGAAAAGATGAACAAACAACAAGTCAGCTGGGCTGATGCGTTTACCCGATAGATAATTCTACCATGGTTAGGAGGGAGGCAATCGTCGTCCAAATTGTGATCGCCCGTGTCATCGTTCTTGGATATCTCAGGTACCAGTAGCGCGGAGAAATGATCTCTCCATATTCCCAACAAGCTCTGCACATCTTCGACGGGATTTCCGTCCTGGAAAAAGCCTTTTGTCCTTAGCATATAAGGTTATATCAAGTATAATGTGCGAAAGAGTAAAACCAATTATGGCTGGCCTGATTGGACCGTACCAGTGAGGCTTTAGGCCTGGGAAATCGTCAACTGACCAGATTTTCACGCTACGCCAAATCCTGGAGAAGACCCTCGAAAACCAAATCGACACCTATCGTCTATTTGTTAATTATAAGGCAGCCTTCGATAACGATAGATAGAAATATATGGCTGTACAATAGAAAACGGCTGGAATCGCTACGGATGAACCACGAGCTGTATAATTTGTACCCCGTCATCGAGGTAGTTATTCGTATCAAAATAGCGCGTTAAGGCTGGCTATGTCATGTTAGTAGAATGGATCAGAATTAGCCAGTGCGAAAGGTATTCGATCACGTACTCGAAGGACATCAACAAATAGGACAACCAAGACTTCGCTGGAAAGACCAGGTGGAATATTGCCTGCGAGAACTTGGTGTTACCAACTGGAGGAGAAAAGCTGAAGATCGAGCCACCTAAGTGAATAAGTTATACTGCATTTACACCGCAGCCAGGTTAGCGATAACCTTGTTCTCTAATCTTCACCGTTTACACCGACCAATTCGAGATCAAATTGACATTTCAGTTGGCAACGCCGTGCTTAGACAAACTCCGCGCTGAGAAAAAATTAACAAAGACGGCAGCACAACAGAAAAATTAAGTTGGGAGCTATTGATTTTGAGAGTTTTGTACAAATTTCGGATGTTTTTGAAACAACTGAACCTTTACAATTGAATTAGTGAGTCAAATCGGGCCAGTCTTTAAAATCTGCCAACATTTCAAACCAATAAGAGCCATTTATGTATATCGGAGCTTCAAAAAAGTTTTGGTGGCGCCTCGTCGGAAAGTTTTCGATCGGCTTCATCTATCAAACAGTTGATATTTTGTGTATGTTTTTGTTATTGTTGAATTTTTTCGTAATTAACAGTGTTGCATCAAAATGTGCACCAGTTCAAAATGAGGTTAAAAATTTAAAAAAAAAAATTAAAATCGTATGAGTAATCTTCTGGGTTTGCGCGGGTTAACGGAGTTAACCTTCGAAATGCGCTAATCTTGGTCGGTGTAAATGCCGTTTAAGACTGGTACAACATAATATCGAGAGATTAGGCTTGAAAGTCTTCTCAAAACATAACCTTTCGGAAGCACTGTAAAACTCGCCACAAGTAACTGATTGTTAGAAGCTCACCACAACAATCCCACCATGTAATTTAAGTTATCATTCTCGTGTATCTGATCGACCCACAGAGTAGGGTATGTTATGTTCACATTACGGCGAAAATCAACAGCAATAAGCGCAACAAATTATAATGCATTATTAATTTCAACAAAGCAGTATTAATTTTGATTAGATTGTTTTAGTCGATACTTGGCCATTTAAAAGTGTAAAGCCAGACAAATATTAATTCAGTAAACAAACAAACAACTGCAAAGCTCGGCGGAGACTAAAGTAAATCTAAGCCGGCATAGGTGGTATATTTTGTATGCTACATAACCTGTAGATATCTCTTAGCTATAAAATTTATAAATATTGTAGGAGATAATCGTAATACATTTTTAAATTGTAGGAGCCATACAAGTTTGATTGTTGTTTATGTGTTCAAAATCATGTGTTTGACATTAGTTAAACAAAGTAATAAACTATGAGTACCCCCTGACAAATATTTATATGTGCAATGTATCATGTTGAGTTGGAGCTTTGAAAACTAAATATTTTTTGATTTTTATTTTATACATTAGTTTATATTTATGTGTTCTTTTAACTTATAAGAAACCATATGTTTTCATTTCTTTTTTAGAACAAACAAAGTGTTTGATATATTCTTCTTAGAAAATATTTATATATGCAAAAATTAAAATAAAAATACATAGTTTCCCATTACATTTCATTAAGGAATAGGGGAGAGCTTCTCACAACCAGTAAGCAGTGCGCTTTCTAGATTTATACTCACTGATTGGGACCTACAGATTTACACCGGTTCCAAACGGTATTTTGAGAAGACTTTTCTTGGCTAAATACGCCGTCACTATGCGAGGCGACCGCCGTCGAAAGAAATTTAAGGTGGTCAGAGCAGGGATCGAACCCAGGATCTCAAGTACAAGAGGCGCGCACACTAACCATTGCACCACCGACGGCCGGCGATGACGAAAATGAAACTTAAATTTAATTTTTATTCTTATCCAATTGAAATATGTAATTAATATGATATTGAGTTGTCCTTGTGTATAAGAACTTGTTGTATCCTGCGTGGCATAGAACTCACTAAGTTGCTTAAAGTGGCCATGTCAATTTTCTCCCATTCCGCCAATATTGCTAGTTTTAGTTCTTTAGGCGTCGTATACTGCTTCAACTTTGAAAACACCTTGGCGGAAAGTATCTCCCAGAGGTCTTCTATTGGGTTGAAGTCGGAACTTATGGCTGGCCACTCCAGTAATGGAATATTTCGGGACTTAAAAATCCCTTGTGAGCCGAGCAATTTGGTTCGCTGCGTTGTCGTGTTGAATAGTCCAGTTATCTCCATATAATTCGCCAGTAAAGTCAATTAAATTTCTGTCCAACAGATCAACGTATGCTTCCGCATCCATTTTAGTTGGGACAAAGCATATTACTGACTTCCCTCGTGCTACAAATGCAGCTCATATCATAAGAGATCCACCACCTTGGTTTCGCTTGTAGCACGTTTGCCGAGGATGTCGTAAATCTCACTAAATATAACGGTTTCAAATTGCAAAAACAATACGCGAATTTTTATGGCGCTGGGTTAGGCGTGGTTTTGGCCTATATCGTCCTTTAGCAGCTGCTGGACATGCTGTCTCGTTACATTTAGATCCAACTCCACCTTTATTTCCCTACAACTCATATTCTCATTAGCTGCTAAATGCCGAATGTGTCGCTTAGTCCTGTGGTCTACAGAGTCCGCGTGATTTAATGTGATTCTCGACGTGAAGTCCTTAAGTTTTCGGGGTCTGCACTCACAGAATAATTCGGTTGAGACAGCCGAATTAGCCGTAACCGAATTAAGAGGTTGTCTCAACCGAATTAGAGGTTGTCACAGCCGAATTAGAGGTTGACACAACGTCATTAGAGGTTGAAACAACCTCATTAGAGGTTGACATAACCTCATTAGAGGTTGACACAACCTCATTAGAGGTTGACACAACCGAATTAGAGGTTGACACAACCTCATTAGAGGTTGTCACAGCCGAATTAGAGGTTGACACAACCTCATTAGAGGTTGACACAACCTAATTAGAGGTTGACACAACCTCATTAGAGGTTGTCACAACCTCATTATAGGTTGTCACAGCCGAAATAGAGGTTGTTACAACCGAATTTAGATAGTGTCACAAATTAATTATTAACGTTTTTTATTATTAAATGATGATTTATTTTCCTGTATTCTTATAAAAAATTAAAAAAGCGAGAAAATAAAGTCATACATATTGGGTAATCTATATAATAATAAATTTGTTGTACATGCCTCTTCCGACCTTTTTCAAGTCCCGGCCATCTCGGGACACCGCACTAATTCTGACATTCGGCTGAAGTATCGGTTGATTTAGGTCCTAAACAATTTTGTATTCAGACGATTGCAGCACATCTCACATGACCGACAATGAAAAACTTGAAAACTGTTGATATCTGCTTCAATAATTTCTGCAAAATAAGACGTTTTAATACGAAACATATTTTACTTACCTTTCTTAACAACAGCAAACAATTTTGAAATTTTTTAATTCTTTTTAAAATAACATTTGATTATAGAATTTTAAACGTCATATGTTAAATACATGGCATTAGGTCGTGGTAACCGAATTGAATATTAATTCGGTTGTACACACAGAATTCATGAGAAATTCGGTTACAGAAACGGAATTGACGCCAAATTCGGTCGTCGCAACCGAATTAAAGCAAAATTCTGTTACTGCGACCGAATTGATACCAAATTCGATAGTTACAACCGAATTGATGCAAAATTCGGTTACTACAACCGAATTAATGCCAGATTCGGTTACTCCAACTGAATTTGGTACCAATTTCGGTTCTTGCATCCGTATTTATTTCAAATTCAGTTGATCCAACCGAAATTTTAGAAAATTTAGTTGACTGAACGCATATAATTGGAGATTCAGTTGTTACAACCGAATCAAATAAGAAACGGGGTTGCTTCAACCGAATTTCGGTTGTGGGGACTAAATTCGGTCGTAACAACCTCAATTCGGTTGTGGCAACCTCAATTCGGTGGTAACAGCCGAATTTATGGTTGCTACAACCTCTTTTCAAACAATTAGTTCTCTGAGTGTGTGAGGAAATTCTAAACTGTAATGCGATGCCGACTTACCGCAGGTGCAATCTCGCCAATTCCTTTACCTGCAAGTCTCATTCCAACAATTTTCCGCGTTCCTCATCCGTAAGTTCACTTCCACGTGGCATGTTCAACTAGAAACAAAATTGTGAATAAACCGTGTCTTGGATTATATTCATAACCATCACTTTATCACGTACATATACTAAACACCCGAGAAAAATAGAGTTGTTCACTTTAAAGTGTCAGGAACGCGACTGCACATACATAAAATTATTTTCTATTGAATTGCAAACTTACAGCGATAATCATAGATAACGGGACTACAAATAAAGTCCAAAGGAGAAAAAGTATATGATAAAGAGAGAGGGATATTACCGAAAATTACGACATTAAATTACAGTTAGTTTTCAGAAGGGAAGAATAAAAAATATTTGGCACATATAAATATTTGACAGAGGTATATTCGATTTTTTTCTTCTACCGTTCAGAACCATTATGTACTATAGGGCACTTTCGAAATAGTTTAAACTCATTCATACTCCTAACCGTCGGCTGGGTGATAAGTACTTACGTGTCCTCAGACAAAACCACCAACAATTTTTATTACTCGAATTATATGCCTACTGTGAATGACACTCGGAATAATAAACATAATAAATGTGGATCACGTTCACATAAATACATACAGTGTATGTACATATGGAGATATAGTAAACAAACCGAATGCCAAACGTATTGATTTTATTCTCTCTCGAGTTAAGGGCATTTTGACGTTGTGCTTATGGCAAATGCTTAAATCCAGACAAGCGCATTTTGTTTACCAACCAGACAGACAGTACAGATAAAGTTGATTCGCCGGTATTCGTTTAAAACTGGAAACGAGACAATATGTTAAACACAGAGAAATTTTGGCAAAACTTGCTCTCCACTGAGTCATTCAGAAAGATTATCAACACCGAATATTCTTCAGCTTGCGCTTGAATTGCAATCTTTGTACCCTTATCAATTTATATGGAGAGTAAAAAAACCAGATGCTACAATAAGTGTATTTTTTTTTCAGTTGATCTTCTGTGAAAATAGTGCACAGAGAGAGAGAGAGATAGAGAGACGGCTGATCGTCATTTTGTGTTGTTTATTTTTGGTGGTAAAATGTGTCGAAAAAGTTTTTTTTTTGGAAATGACAACGAAATCATTTTTTGTGCCTTATAAAAATAAACGATCTTGGATATCAATTACGACGACTTTTAGTCACCCTATTGCGCTTATGAAATAAAATGCTAGTTGCTGTGAAAACTCTTACATCTACTATAGTATATCGACGTTGAAATCCCAACACCTCATAAGTCAAAAATTAACCATTTTTGATGATATGAGTTGAAAATATTTTTCTGCATATACTGTAACTGTCTAAAACAGCATTCAATGCTTTTTTCAGAATGATTTTCAGAAATGGAAATTACATCAATAATTTAAAAACCTCCAATTACTTTTTTATATTTTAGTTTTTTTTGCTCTCCTGAAAATATGGAATTTAGACATATGAGGTCAATATGTAATCAGAAACTAAATTTTTGTTTTGAATTTATCTGTGGTAAAAAATATTACATCAACTTCTCAGACTTATACGGCATTTACACCAAACAAGATTAACGCATTTTAGGGATTATCGACGTTTTTTTCTTATTTATAATCCATTTATAATTCCAAAAAAGCGATAACCTTGGTTGGTGTAACTGGAGTTTTATAACGCATTTACAACGTCGTTTATCGCGGCTAGGTTAGCGATAACCTTTGATCTCTAATCTTTGCCGTTTACACCACCCAATTTGGGATTAAATTTACATTTCAGGTGGCAACTACGTGCTTCGAAAAACTCTGCGCCGAGGCCAAATTATCGAAAACGGCGACACAACAGAAAAATTAAGTTTACTGCTTTTGGTTTGGTCAGTTTTGTACAAATTTGGGATGATTTTGAAATAAATGAACCTTTAAAATTGGATCAGTGAGTCAAATCGGACCAGTCGACAAAGTCGGCTCACAGTTTAAACCAATAACAACCATTTATATTGGTGACGTGACGTGAGAAAAAAGTTTTTGGGGCGGCGATGCGTCGGAAAATTTTCGATCGGCGTCAGACAATTGATTTTTTGTGTATATTTTAATTATGGTTGCATTTTCTTCGTATCTATTTTGCATTTTCTACTTATCTAAAAGTGTTGCATCGAAATGTACACCAGTTTAAAATGAGGTTAAAAATGAAACTTCAGATTTTACTGATTAAATTTGTATGACTAGTCTTCTAGGTTAGCGTGTGTTAACATAGTCAATCTTCGAAATACGCTTATCTTGGTCGGTGAAAATGCCGTATTGCATATGTCGCATTTAGACTGCAGTTTATCGCGACTAGGTTAGCGATAACCTTGTTTTCAAATTGTTGTCGTTTACACCAGTATTTCTCAAAGTGTGAGCCGTGGCCCCCTAGGGGGCCGTGGTGTTCTTACAAGGGAGCCGTTTATATTATAATTCTTTAATAAGTATCTTCTATTGCAATTATCTAATAACTAATTGATTGTAAAGCGCCCTCTAGCGCCCTAAGAGTTCTAACATATATTAGGAAGATGGCAATGATGTAACATATTTAAGTAAGTTGGCAATCATGTAATGTATTCTAATGCTGGAGTTAATGTCGACATCGTCGACGGCGTCAAATGTCAAAAAAAACGTTGAATCATATGAAATTGTATGAGAGCAGTTAATCTCAACGACGTAAGAAATTCGGCGTTGAAAAAGTTCAATCTGTTTCAACTTTTTCGGCGTCGTTGCGGCGTTGCTCAGACAAAAACATATGATGAAACGTCAAAGCAGATAAAGCAAAACAAATATAATGCAGTAGTACACAGCGTGTTAACGTCGTCGACGGCGTTGACATCAACAGCAAAATGAAATTTTAACAATTTCTACGTTCAGACGCCGTCAACGACATTGACATTAACTCCAGCATAAAGCGTGTGGTGCAAAATATACCTGCAACGAACTTAATGTTTTAAAGTAAAAGCGTCAATTTGGAAGATATTTCAACGAGAGCAGTCTCTACATTACTGTAATAGGTAATTAGTTAGTGAATTTAGCTGTTATTTTCGTTAAATTTTAGCAATTTCAGTAATAGCATTAAAAATGGATAAGTGGCTAATTAAAATACATAAAGAAAAAAATATTGAAAATTTATCAGAATCAATACAACTACCAACAGATTCAACTATACCAGGAACTTCTACTTCAATATTAACTGCAACAGATTCAACTTTACCAGGAACTTCTACTTCAACATTAACTGCAACAGATTCCACTTTACCAGGAACTTCTACTTCATCAATAACTGCAACAGATTCAACCTTACCAGGAACATCTACTTCAACATTAGCAACTGGTAATAAAAGAAAAATCGCACCAGATAAAACAACTCAATTAAAAAATCGTAAATATGATTCTGATTATTTGAAATATGGATTTATTACGTCAACACTTAATAATCAAGAAAGACCAATGTGTGTTATTTGCTTGAACCAACTAACGAACGATAGTAGGAGACCGGGAAAACTATTACGTCATTTAGCTAATATGCATCCTGAATTCAAAAATAAGCCACTTGAATTTTTTCAAAGAAAGGCAGCTGATAAAAAGGGACAAACAATTTCTCTTTCAAAATATACAAAATTAAATGATAACTTGCTAAAAGCAAGTTGAAGTTGCGCTATTGATCGCAAAATCCAAAAAACCGTATACTATAGGAGAAGATCTTGTATTACCTGCAGCAATTAAAATTTGCGAAATTGTACACAATGAGAAAATTGCCAATCCTTTGAAGTCTATTCCAATCTCAAACGATACTATGAGGAGAAGAATTGATAGCCTGGGATCTAATATTAAAACTCAATTAATATCTCGTATTAAACAGAGCAATTTCTTCGCAATACAACTTGATGAATCCACTGATATAACAAATTACGCACAGTTAATGGTTTTCGTAAGATATCAGTATAACAACCAAATTCATGACGATTTGCTCTTTTGTCGACAGCTTTTGACTACAACAAGAGGTATTGCTATTTTTGTAAAAGTAGATGAGTTTTTTTCAGCGAATGAACTTGAGTGGTCAAAATGTGTAGGAGTTTGCACAGATGGTGCGGCAGCAATGTCTGGAAGAATTTCGGGATTCAAGGCAGAAGTACAAAAAGTATCGCCAGGTGCGCAACATATTCACTGCGTAATACACAGTGTTTGAATTTGGGTTTAGCTAATTAGCGGAATGCTGGAACTGAAACCCTTTTGCTGTAGCCGTAGGTGGAGTGTGGGAATTCCTTGGTTGCTACTCACTTCTATCAGCTAGACGACTTGATGTTGTTGTTGTAGATGTCTTTGGTTTGTTCCAACGCGATTAAGTGGACTGTATGTTTGAAGGTTTGGCTCTTTTGAGAAGAGGAGAATACCTACAGCAAGCTGTAACTTGAGATAGCTGATGTTTGTATAACGTTTGCAATGGTAATTTCTCGGTTGACAAGAAATTACTTATGCAAATGTTTTATGCAACGTTAGGCAATAGATATTGGAAATAAAACAAACAATTGAATCAGTTGGAATTCAATGAGTTTATTAGAGATAATGTTGATGCTCACCAATGGGTAGTTGAAAAGGAAGTGACTACAATTTTCTTGGTAACACCCGTCAATGGGTTCAATTTGGCAAAAGTTGTTTATCCGTAAAATTGACAATTCAGAATAGTTTTCACTCAAAAGGCAACGAAGTAAATTTAGGGAATTTCGAAAGTAATACAATTCACAATAGCATAACGATTCGTGGAAACATTTCCGTTAACATTAAATGGATGTAAATTCATAGGTACAATTCATTATTCATTTAAATCGTTAAAAAAATCATTTTAAAAATATATGGCTGAACTTTACAAGTTTAGACATGCCGCCGGGCCGGAATTGTTGCAGAAAGATTTGGAGTTGCACATAGAACGGTTGCCAGTGATCTGATAGCTTCAGAAAGAATACGCTGGTCTGGCACTAGTTGTTGAGTGGCTGCATCTGCAACTGATGGATTTTGATTGCTGTTAGCTTCGATTGCCAATCTGGACCTTGAAGTTGCTCTGGCTCTTGTGTGAAGTAGTGTGTGGTGGTACTTTTTGCACTTCCTGCATGTATTCTTGGACTTGCAATTCCGGAACGTATGACTTTTGGCCAAACAGTTGATACAGTAATGGTGTCTTCGAACCACTTGGTTTCGTTCTTCTGCATTCATTCTTATAAATTTGTCACAAAATCGAATCGAATGGTACCTTTGGCATAACAAGCATTTGTAAACGTTTAAGCTATGTTGACGGCTGCCTCGGTATGGTCTATAAAATACAGAATTTGATTAATGCATAGCTTATAAAGTTGTGTAAGGGAAGATGAAAATGATTGAATACGGTTTTGGTGATTTATTTCAGAGTTTATTCGTTTGAAGGGTGTTGATCATTTTGATATGGTAAGTAGCATAGTTTTACAATGGGTCGGGTTATGACTCCATTGCTAGTTCGTACGTCAGCTACACGAACATTTTTGTCGGGTCCATGATAAGTTTTCGCAATTCTGCCTAGACGCCATTCATTGGGGGGTAGCAAATCATCTATTACTACCACTAGATCTCCTATATTGAGATTGGGAGTGGAATTTTTCCACTTATATCGCTTGTGAAGGGATTTAAGGTAATCCTCCTTCCAGCGTATTGCGAATTGGTGATGAAGGGCTTTTAGTTTTATCCATTTATCTATCAACGATAAATTTTGGGATAGCGGCTCTGGTAGGGCTAAAATGGGTGCACCTTTGAGGAAGTGGCCAGGCGTTAATGCAGTTAAATCTGCGGGATCTTCCGACATGGCGGAGATTGGGCGAGAGTTCAAGACACTCTCTATGCGAGCTAAAATAGTAGAAAATTGTTCAAATGAGAATTTTTGAGCTCCAGAGATTCTTTTCAAGTGGTGTTTGAAGCTTTTTACACCGGCTTCCCAGAGACCGCCCATGTGTGGCGCATGAGGTGGTATAAAACTCCATTCAAAACCATGGAGTGAGTATTTATTTGAGATGTCAGTAGATGATGATTTTAGGAACTGAGAATATTCTCTGCGAAGTGATCTGCTTGCTCCAACAAAGTTACGTCCATTGTCCGATACTACCCTTCGGGGTAGTCCTCGCCTCCCAACGAAGCGAGCGAAAGCTGCTTGAAATGCTGCGGATGATAGGTCAGAGCAGACTTCCAAATGAATTGCTTTGGTCGAGAAACATACAAATACAGAGACGTAGCCTTTAAATGTGGGAGATTTGCGGAGGGAGGAACTTTTCAACTCGAAAGGCCCAGCGAAATCTACGCCTGTGACATGAAAAGGTGGTGTGATTGTACACCTATCTGGAGGTAATGGAGCCATGATTTGTGCACATGACTTTTGCTTAAATATAAGACATACCTTGCATTTGTGTATGATGGCTTTTACACGGGGTTTAAGGCGTGAAATGTAGAATTCAGTTTGAACCATTCTACACATTTGGTTGCAATCTGCGTGAGCCAGAAATGTATGTAAATAAAGCAGATATAGATGAGAGAGTCGAGAATTGCCGGGCATTATGATTGGGTATCGCTCATTGTAAGGCAGCGATGAATCCGATAACCTTCCATTTACACGGAGAAGATTAAATGGGTCCATAAATGGATTCAGAGTTTTTAAAGGACTCTTTTCAGGGACATGTTGTGATCTGAGCAGATTATCATATTCTTCATTGTAATGACGTTTTTGGGCTAGAGCTATAAGACGATTTTTAGTAAACTGAATTTCTTTGTGCGAAAGCACTATGGTAGGAAAACGAGTGTTTGCCTTAGTATTGGAATGTGTGCTATGAAAGAAGCGAAAGACGTAAGACAAAACTCTTAGCGCTTTTGCAAAAGACGAGAATCTTGTCAAAACATCAGGTTCATCTAAAGTAACATGCAGAGTTTGAATTTTGGGATGTGTTTCTGGGGTACGCAATGGATTGGACTTCGGCCATACAGACGACGGTTTGGTAAGCCACTTAGGACCGTTCCACCACAAAGTGTTATTCGCGATGTCTTGGGGTTTACAACCACGAGTACCGAGATCCGCAGGATTATCATGCGTAAGCACGTGTCTCCAACATGCATTTGGGACGAGAGAATGGATTTGAGCTGTACGGTTCGCAATGTATGTTTCCCACGAACATGGGGGTTTAGACAACCATCCGAGTACTATGGATGAGTCTGTCCACAAAAATGTATCTGTAACTTGAAAGTTCATTGTTGACAACACGTATTTTACTAACTTAGCGAGTAGTACAGCTCCGTTGAGTTCTAGTCTGGGTAAACTTATGGTATTGAGAGGGGCTACCTTGCTTTTAGCAGTTAGTAAATTGGAATTTACTTCAAATTTTGTAGATTGGCATCTAATATAAATGCAAGCACAAAATGCAGATTTTGAAGCATCTGCGAATCCGTGAATTTGGACTGAGTCAGAGGGTGTATATTGGATCCACCTTGGCACGATAATTTTTTCAATTTGAGGTAAATCAGCGAGAATAGTTTCCCATTTTGTTTGGGATTCTTCATTTAGGGCTTCATCCCATGTATTACCTTCCAGCCAGAGTTCCTGCATAAATATTTTTGCTCTTATTACTACAGGTGTCATCCACCCTGCGGGATCGAATAATTGTGCTACTATTGAGAGAACATGTCGCTTTGTTGCGTTTAGAGTTAAGTTGATATTGAAAGAGTAACTAAATGTGTCTACTAAGGCATTCCACTTAATACCCAATGTCTTTGTGCTGCTGGTTTCGTGGAAACGTAAAAATTCGGAGTCGTAAAGATCTTCGGGTGGTAAATGATTGAGAAGTCGTGGATCGTTTGCAGTAACTTTTTTGAGAGGAAATCCTGCAGAATTAAGAATATCTATTAATTCTGCTTGCAACTTGAGAGTTTCATCAATGGAGAACCCACCAGAAAGTATATCGTCAACATAAGTTTCTTTTCTTAATATTGACGCTGCTAAAGGGTATTTTGTTTCTGAGTCGAGTGCTAATTGCAACAACGTACGAATCGCTAGAAACGGGGCACAATTTACACCAAAAGTCACCGTATTGAGCTGATAATCTTTGATTGGGCTATGTGGAGATGGCTGGTGCAGAATTTTCTGAAATTTTCTGTCGTCAGGGTGTACTAAGATTTGGCGGTACATTTTCTGTATGTCCCCGCTAAAAACATATTTGTATCTTCTCCAATTAAGGATCGTAGAAACTAAGTCATTTTGTAGTGTGGGGCCTGTAAAAAGCACGTCATTGAGAGAAAATCCCGATTTTGACTTGCGTGATGCATTAAATACAACCCTCACTTTAGTGGTCTTGTGCTCCGGGCGCACTACCGCGTGATGTGGGAGATAAAATGACTCAAATTTGCCATCTGAAATTATTTCGAGAGGAGAAGTTTCTTCCATATGCTCTAGAGATATGTATTCATTTAAAACAGAGTTGTATTGAGTTTGTAAGTCGGGGTCCTTTGTCAGAGTTTTCTCCATTCTAGCATATTGACCAAGGGCGATAAATCTAGATGAACCTAGAAAAAGAGTGTCTGGAAATTCTTGTTTGAAAGGTAGTCTTACGACATACCGACCGTTTGAACATCGTGTGGTTGTTTTCATATAGAAATCTTCACAGAATTCGTCATCTGTTGAGATGGGTTTGGATGTTGGAATTTCTTCTTGTTCCCAAAATTTTCGTACTGTGTCACTTATTTGGGAATCTTGCGGGGAAACGACATTTGTCGTGAATGAGTAAACCGAGTCAGATTTAACTGGGCCGCTGAGTACCCAACCGAAGATAGTGTTGTAAGCAGACGTGGAACCACTCAGATTCTTCTTAATACCGTCAATATTCAGAAAATGTTCATAATCGTTGCCTAGTATGAGATCTATTTGAGCCGATTCGTTGAATTTGGGATCTGCTAGATCAATATCTTGAAAATTTTCAGGATGTGAAACATTAAATGATGTTCCCGGTAAGAATTTTGTGACTTTGGGAAGAACTATGGCACTAACAGTGAAACGGAAGTTGTATCTGTATGAGAACAGAACTAGTTCACATTCTTTATTTGCTTCCTGTTTATGTCCCCCGATGCCAATAATTTCAAAGTGAGCTTTTCGAGACGGAATGTTTAAGAGATTTCTAATTCTTTCGGATACGAAGGTTCGCTGAGACCCAGGATCTATTAGCGCTCTTATAGTATATAGCTCGCCTTGATGGTCAATTTGAACTAACGCTGTTCGAAGTAAAATTGTCTCACTATTAGACGAGAAATTAGCTTGAACTTGAGGGTAGTGTATTTTGGAGGAAGAAGATGGTTGTTCATTGATGTATTTCACATCGGTACTTACATGAGCGGAGTTATGTGAGTCGGAGTGGTTTTCGGGTTGATAGTTATAATTTTGGCTGGCTATATTGCTATTTGGAGGAATTTGGGGCTTCAAATGAAGTAGTGTATGATGCTGTTTTCTGCATGAGAGACACGTGTTCTTACTTTTGCAGTTATTCTTGGTATGAGTGGGGGAAAGGCAATTGTTGCAAATTTTATTCTTATAAACAAAATCTATTCTCTCTTGAACTGAAAAGTTTCGAAATTCGGGACATAAGCGAATGCTGTGATTGGAATCACAGATAGGGCACGAAATGTTCAACTTGTCTTGAGATAAGTAAGTGTGAGTTTTTTGTGCGCTAATGGGAGGAAGACTATGTCGTTCCTTTGTAGACTTGATACTGGATATACGTTCCACAACTTCGTACCTATTGATTAGGAACTCATCCATTTGGGTCCACTTCGGTAAATCTCGATGAGATTTAAGAGATTGTTCCCACAATGAAATTGTTTCATCTGGTAATTTGGTTGAGATTAAGTATATAAGTATTGGATCCCAGTCTTCAATACTCACATCTAAAGTTTTAAGGGTAGACAAACAATCATTCACTGAAGCGTGTATCTTCTGAATAGAGTCACTATTCTCTACAGAGGTCACGGGAATATTAAAAAGATTTTTTAGTTGGTTGTCAACCAGAACTCGTTTGTTCTCATAACGCGCTTTTAATGCGTTCCATGCTAAATCAAAATTTTCATCGCAAAGTGGATATCGTTTCACTATTGCACCAGCATTGTCTTTAGTTTTGTTTCTCAAATGATAAAGTTTTTGAGCTCGAGTAAGTTTTGGGTGGTTAATATAGACCGCCGTGAACATATCACGGAAAGATGGCCATTGCTCGTAGCCTCCTTTGAAAATTTCGGTGTCGCATGGGGGAACTTTTATGCAACCGGAGTTATCGACTTGAGAATTTTGGGCACTGGGTTGCATTTGAGATAACGCAGAAGAAGGAAGACTTAATCGTGAATTGTCAGGCCGAGATTGCGTTACCGCAATTCGTAAAATGTCCAGAATGTGGGATCTAGCAACATAATACGCATCTGAGCAAACATTGAAATTTACTCTAGCATTTTCTTTGAAGTCTCTAGAGTTGTGGGGTTCTGGAGATAGCATGACACATTCATAAGATGTTTGCATTCTCTTCCATCTATTTTCCAGATCTTCCAGTTTGACCTCTAAGATGGAATCAGTTTGATCGTGAATGTCTAACTTTCCGAAATTGGAGCAAAACATTGTTAAGTGATCGCAATCAAATAAAAATTTTTCCAGCGTTGTCGGAGCATGGTTACTTTCGTTGCCCGTACTGGTGGAAGACGACTCATTGGTCATTTTTAATTTGAACGTTTTGTACAACTTGAAAGATTTGAAATTTGAATTTCAGTTTGCTTAGAGCTTAACAAAATTCACTGAGAAATTTTAATTTCACTGCTGATGCGAAACACGGGATTCTCAAAGTGCGTTGAGAATACTTTGTTCGAAAACTGTGAAAATGTTCGCTGATTCAGGATGTTTCCCTGAATCCGCTATGGGTCCTATTTAACGTCCAAACGTATAAGAGGAAATTGTCAAGGATGTATGTATTTTCGAAGAGAAAATTAGTGTAAACCATCAACTTTAATGTAAAAATTTACCATCAGCGTATATTTCGAGTAAAGGCAGCATAAAATCATGAAATGTTATTGTAAAATTTCACGATCAGTGTACTTTGAGCAAAATCAGTATAAATCAAAATGTTATTGTAAATTTCACAATTAGTGTATATTTTAAACAAAATTAGTATAAATCACCAATTGTTATTGTAAATTTCACAATTAGTGTATATTTTAAACAAAATTAGTATAAATCACCAATTGTTATTGTAAAAATTCACAATTAGTGTTTATTTTGAGCAGAATTAGTAGAAATCATCAACTTTGATTGTAAAAGTTGACAATATGATATAATCTTTGAGTAGACTAGTGTAGCTTGCCAACTTTAATTGTAAAAGTTGGCAATATTGTATATTCTCTGAGTAGAATAGTGTAGATCCTACAACTTTAATTGTAAAAGTTGAGGGAATCGTATATTTTCGCGTAGAAATTAAACTATATAATTTTACTAAAGCAGTATTAAATTATCAAATATTGTTCAGGATAAATGAAATTTCAGTATCCCACTCGAGCAAAATCAGATGCTCAACTTTCGCCAATGTTAAAAATTTTGTTTAAATGTGTAAAATATTTCTGTGCCAAAATAGTTTTTCGGTTGCCCCTTATATCAAGTGTATTTTATGCAGAAAATTATAGACGTGGCTATGTATGTTCACTTTATTCAGTTCAAAATATGCTTAAACTTTTATCGAGACAAAAATTAAGTTCAATGTAACACTCGTTGTCGAAATGGTTATTTAAGCACACTTATCGAAACACCGAAATGCTAACCAAAATTCACTGTAACATTGGATATCATGAAAGGTGGCTAGCTATTATGGAATATTTTATAAATTCTCATAAATAAACTTGATTCCGTAAAACTGTGCTATTTATTGAACTATTTCCCTTCACAGGATGTAACGGGAAACCATTTATTTATTTTTTATTTACTTGAAGTATATTAATAATGCAATTAACATACTTTTGTTCTTCAGTGTATATCAAAATCATCTGTTATTGTATATATTGTTCCATCGCGAATTCTTCTTCTAGTCGCAATTATTATGTAGTAGTGTGTGTGACAGTTGGCAGTCAAAAAAAGAGCAAGAGCAAGTGGTTGCGTTCCTCAAATATCATTATCACTCTTAATTATACACAAGAAATTTCTCTTACACGTCCAGAAATTTATCTAAAATCGCTTTGTATTTGACACTACTGTCTTTTCATCTCTCACATAAATATGTATGTACGTATGAATGTATGTATGGAACTGATTTGCGCATATGAGAAAAGATGGACGAGGAATTGAAAATTGATCTATTTACCTTGTTGTAAAAGCAGCAAGGGGAACTGTATGCGGTTGACCGTTATTACTCTTGCAGCTGCACTTTGTTGCACAAATGATTTGCGTATACACATGTATGAACTTTCTTTAATTTGTAATGTTGAATTTGTTGCTTTTCTTCTAGAACGGTGTTGTCGAGAAAGTTTCGATACTTTGTGACCTTAAAGTTGGTTGATTGGTGTAAAAACACAACCCTGATATAAAACTTTCTTTGAAGTAACTTTTCATTTGTGTACATAAGTATATCTATTTATATCAAAGTATAAATAAATAAATATGTGCGTAAGTAAATACAGTGAAGGTTGAACATGTACAAGTTGTCAATATATTTTGGACACTAATCAGTTCGTATACATATGTATAGCGGTTATCTTATATATTTTTTCGTTTCTTTTTTACAACTGTACTTATGTGACCGTGCACTGCTCGTCGCCTTTACCGTTTAAACTCAAAAACTTCACTTTTGTATTTCCCTTTTTTCGGATTGAAAATGGCTTCTGAATTATTTAAAGTATGTTGAGGGAACTCGGATAATATGAAAAACTTACTTTTCAATATGCATTTTATCGCGAACTAGATCTGACACTTTGAATTGATATTTTGGCACTTAGGAACGTTTCAAATTATTATATGTTCTTTTTTTTTTTTTCGTTTTATGGGTTTTAGTAAACTTTTCACCTTTTGACTATTCTTCCGATAAGGTAGCTTACCTTCACGAGACCGCACAAGACTAGTTTTGGCAATCTTGCTGCGATTAGAATTACCTCAATGATCTGCTGTTGTTGTTCTCCTTACTTCTCTCTTTGCGAAGGACCATGTTTGAATTTGGGTTTAGCTAATTAGCGGAATGCTGGAACTGAAACCCTTTTGCTGTAGCCGTAGGTGGAGTGTGGGAATTCCTTGGTTGCTACTCACTTCTATCAGCTAGACGACTTGATGTTGTTGTTGTAGATGTCTTTGGTTTGTTCCAACGCGATTAAGTGGACTGTATGTTTGAAGGTTTGGCTCTTTTGAGAAGAGGAGAATACCTACAGCAAGCTGTAACTTGAGATAGCTGATGTTTGTATAACGTTTGCAATGGTAATTTCTCGGTTGACAAGAAATTACTTATGCAAATGTTTTATGCAACGTTAGGCAATAGATATTGGAAATAAAACAAACAATTGAATCAGTTGGAATTCAATGAGTTTATTAGAGATAATGTTGATGCTCACCAATGGGTAGTTGAAAAGGAAGTGACTACAATTTTCTTGGTAACACCCGTCAATGGGTTCAATTTGGCAAAAGTTGTTTATCCGTAAAATTGACAATTCAGAATAGTTTTCACTCAAAAGGCAACGAAGTAAATTTAGGGAATTTCGAAAGTAATACAATTCACAATAGCATAACGATTCGTGGAAACATTTCCGTTAACATTAAATGGATGTAAATTCATAGGTACAATTCATTATTCATTTAAATCGTTAAAAAAATCATTTTAAAAATATATGGCTGAACTTTACAAGTTTAGACACACAGAAAACATTTAGTTTTTCGACAAACATGTTGCGAACTCAGTGAAATTTTGAATGAAGTTACAACCATTGTCAATTTTGTAAAAAATCGTGCTTTAAACTCGAGATTATTTAATATTTTATGTAAAGAAATGGGATCAGCACATGAGTCTTTGTTGTATCATACTGAAGTAAGGTGGCTTTCGCGTGGAAAAGTTTTAAATAGAATTGTAGAACTTAAAGATGAGCTTCGCCTATTTCTTTTAGATAAAAAACCAGATCTTGCTTCGCACTTTAGTGATGAAAAGTGGATGTGTCTTGCATCTTATTTAGCAGATTTTTTGATAAAGTAAATGAATTAAATCTTTCTCTGCAGGGAAAAGATACCAACATTTTAGTTTTGAATACCAAACTTGTTGCTTTCCAACAAAAGCTTTGTTCTTGGGCAAACTCTATTAATGAAGGAAATATGGAAAGGTTCCCTTGCCTTAATGAATTTCTTACCACCAATGAAATATTAATTTCAACTTCAATTAAAAAAATCATATTAAATCATATTGATGAATCTAAACGATTTTTTGCAAAATATTTCCCAAACCTAAACGAAGATCGAAAGTACGACTGGATAAGAATGCCATTTGCTAAATCATTGAAATATGATCATATTACTTGGGTGGCTCAAGAAGAATTGATTGAAATTAGATCAGATAATTCTGTTGAATTGGAGTTTCATGAAAAAACTCTTACAGAATTTTGGATAAGGCGTCAGCAAGAATATCCGTCCATCTCAAAAGAAGCATTGCTAAAATTAATGCCTTTTGCAACAACGTATCTTTGCGAAACAGCGTTTTCTACATTGCTAATAATTAAAAATAAACATAGATCGAGTCTTTCAACGGAAGCTTTGGAACACAACCTTCGAATTACTACTTCAGATATTTCACCAGATATTGATTTATTGTGTAACACTATTCTATCTCATCCCTCCCATTAATAATTTGTAAAGTTTTACCATTTAATATACTATTATTATAAAAAAGAACTTTATTATTTGTAATAAACTTAAAAATTTTAATGATAAATGGTGTTTTATTAGTACTATTTTGTTGGGAGGATTGATTTTTTTTTGTTATATTTAGGGAGCCGTCGTATAAAAAAGTTTGAGAAGCACTGGTTTACACCACCCAATTTGATATTACATTGATATTTCGGGTGGCAACTTTGTGGCTAGACAAATTTCGATCGACTCCGTGCCGAGACCAAATTCTAGAAGACGGCGGAATAACAGAAAAATTAAATTGGTAGATCTTGGTTTTGCCAGTTTTCTGCAAATTTAGAATGTTTTTGAAATAACTGAACCTTTAAAATTACATCCCACATTTTAAAATGATGAGAGCCAATTGTGTCGGCAGCGGCGTGAGCTTCAATAGAGTTTTGGTGGCGGCGATGCGTCGTAAAGTTTTCGATCGGCTTCCGTCTAACAAGCAGTTGATTTTTTGTGCATGTTTTATTCATAGACAAATACATACATAGATACATTTATTCTCTCAATAAATTAAACGTCATAGGTACGGTGGAAAGTAAACATTGGATGGTGGAAAACATGGGTTCAATAATACCAGATAGAGACAATAGTAAACAACGTTCAATAAAGGAACAACAACCGAATTTCGTGTTTTTGTGGCAAACTAGCTGTGTTAAATGCAATACAAATGTATACCAATGATAAAAGTCAACAAAAAAGTGCAAAATACATTTAAATTTGTCAGTTCTACACCAAAACGGCATGAAAAAGTTAAGTGAACATATTTTGTAACTCCACCTGGTGTAAGTTAATTTTAAATTTAATTTCTCTCATTTCCACAAACCTACGACGAAGAGTGTGAAATGAAACGTCAGATGAGAGAATAAATGTATCTATGTATATATTCGTCTACTTTTATTGACTATTTTACAACCTCATGAGGTCAGATGTCTTAAACAAACAAATTTTAACATATTTCTCCAAATAGCTCTATCCTTTGCCTTTTCTCGCCATTTGGTAACACCAAGGATACGGAGGGACTCTTCTGCCTGGTATTTCCAGCGGAGTCTTGGTCGTCCTCTTTTCCTGCTTCCATCGGGTTCGTTATCGAAAACCTTTCGCTCTGGCTCATCTTCATCCATTCTGATAATATGGCCTAGACAACACAATTGGCCTAATTTGATTCACTTAGCTATGGTCACATCAGAATATAAATTATATAGCCCTTGGTTCCAGCGAAGTCGGTACTTACCATTTTCTTCAACAGGACAATAAATTTTACCGAGAATTTTACTCTCGAATACTCCCAGGTGTTTTTCATCCGCTTTCGATACGACCCAAGTTTCGGAGCCTTAGTCAGGACAGGTAAAATGAGAGTCTGGTATAGCTGGACTTTTGTCTGTCGGGAGAGGGCTTTGTTCCTAATCTGCTTACTGAGTCCAAAATAGCATCTATTAAAAGCACAATTCTCCTATTTATCTCCAAGGTGACGTTGTTGTCCTTTTTCACGGCGGATCCAAGGTAGACAAATTCATCTACCACTTCAATATTAAATCGGTTGACGACGGTCAAGTGCGGAACAAGTCGAGAGGTTTGTCTAGTGGTCGACATCATCAATTTTTTCTTGCCGTCATTAACAGGAAGACCTAACTTCGCATTCTATTGTGATTCTTGAAAATACTGCAGTAACCTAGCGCAAAATTCGCCTAGTGATGTCTATGTCGTCAGCATACGCCAGCAACATATAGCTTTTCGTATTGATGATCGTGTTCGTATTTACTGCAGGTTGTCTCATTATTATCTACATTAAGTTGTTGAAGAGATTGGACGAAAGTGTGTCGGCTTGTCTCAGTCCTTGCTTGGTACAGAATGGTTCGCTGAAGTCTTTCCCCGCCTTCATTGCTGATTTGGTGTTGGGCAGCGTCACTCTACAGAGGCTGATCAGTTATGACGGATACCAAAGTTCAGACATGGATTCGTACAATTTCCAAAGACGATGAAGAATTAGACAACCAGAAGATGTGCGAAATTTGGCAACCCTGGTAAAAGAGAACAAAAAGTGTAAGTAATTTACTCAAAAGCATTTCTCACTCGCGTCTTATCTTGATTATTTTATACTTTTATGTAATTTTATTTCAACTTGGTTGGAATTTGTATAGTTATATACAATAACACTATGAAAAAGCTGCTCGTGTATTGAAATATTCAATGAAGAGAGTAAGAGAGAGAGAGAGAGAGCAGAGAATGGCTAGGATTTCACTCGTTTTGTTTGTTGGCATTTGAGTGAAGAGAAATTTTGATTGTCTACTTGTACATCGTTTTTGCAAATTCCCCGTATGAGGCTATCGAAAGCAGCTTTCTAATCGACAAACAGATGGTATGTATCGATTTGCTTTTCGTGAGTCTTTTCTTTGGCGAAACGTGAATATTTGGTTAGTCATGGATTTGCCTAGTCTAAAACCACACTGACAAGGTACAATCAGGTTTTCAACAATTGGCTTTAGTCTTTCACATAATACGCTTGACAAGACCTTATTCGCGATGGATAAAAAACTGACACCGCGATAGTTGGAACAGACACATGAATCACCCTTTTTGAATACAGGATATAATACACTGAGACTCCAATCGTAAGGCAAAGATTCCCCCAACCATATACAGCATATAAGTTGATGCATGTGGGCTAGCAGTCCTGAGCCATCTGCCTTAAAAAAGTTCAGCGGGAAGCCCATCCACACCAGCGGCTTTATTATTCTTAAGCCGGGAGATTGCTGTTCTTATCACGCCTGGGTTAGAGCGGGCTACAATCTACACTGTCTTTCACAATCATTACCTCCTTATCTTCAGTGAAAGAATCCCAAACTTATTATGCAGGAACCATGTACATATATGTTTGGAACACACTCCAAGAATGTCTCATCCCAAACGTCTGTATACTTACGTCGATGAATTATGGTGTTTCCTCCCAAACTAACGATTGGCGCCTTAATGCATGAAATAAATAAAACGCATAAAACGCTACAGATCAGTCAACATAAACTCTCGATTCATTTGAATACGCATTCAAGAAATTGTATGGATCACTGATTGAAAGAATAACGCAAAAATATAAAAACTCACTTAGGGTGAGAACAATCTTTCTTTGTTCGCCTTTTCGTATTTTGCTGTCGACAGAGCATAGCGAAAGAGAAAGTAAACTGTGCACCAAACACAGCTGTATTTTATCACAAACAAAACTATATTTGGATCACAAACACATTTATTTATAACATATTAATCATTGTGTCTCAAACATGTAATATTAAATAGCAAAGCACAATGTGTTTGGACACAAGTATGTACTATACTATATTTACGACACTTCCAAACAAGACAAATACATAGATTTTTCAGCGTGTATAAATATAGGTAATAGTTACATTGTAAGTAATCAGGAAATCGATTTAATCGATCGATTAAAGGCCTGAAACTTTTTTGTTTTTATTTTTAGTGTTACATATTTAAGCTTATCTGTTTTTTTAAATGATAACTATTTACACAGTTAAAATGTACATTTGTCAACTGACCCAGAACACGGGTTAGCTACATACATAAGCCTATAACTTAATACATCATGCAAGCATTAGTTTTGATTAGATTCTTCAAGTGATAGATGTTAAGACAAATGCTAAGGTCATTGAAATATCAACCGTACACAATTATATACAATTGGAAGAGAGTGACCATAACTTTAGGGTAACAACAACTACAATGTTCACTATAGCAACAAACAAAAATTATGTACCTAAAAGTGGGTCTTAAAATCTAAAAACCAATCGTTTGATACATCAAAAAGCTTTTGAGTCATTTTAATTATGTGAATAACAACGGATAGAAAACGGTCGAGCTTGTTCAAAAATGTACTAGCTTATGAATTATCTAGTTCCTGTGCTACTAGTTTTTGATGTGCGACTAGTAAAATTAGTCTGAAATTGGTACACAACTAGTTAGAAAGTGTAGTTAGTTAACTTACGAACACGAACACAATCTACATAATATTTGAAAGGGCGCTAATGTTCGTGAATATCGTTCCAGGCAACTAGTGAGCGAGTTCAACCCAACTCTATCAAAATATCGGATTGGGAACAATTTCTCACAAAGTAATGAGTTTGCAATATTAAGTTTTACTGTTGTTTGTCTGAAGAAGAACTAGTTCGATGATACAGAAATACCAGGGAGCAAAATTTACTTTAGCACAAAATTCACTATTTTTTTCATTTCGCCTGATGGGGCATTAACCGGTGATTAAAAAAAATAGGAACAAAGTGAGGTGGTCCATATTTTTCGAAATACTGGCCTCCAACGCTGGAATATACATATAATCGGGCATAAATCAGCCATTTATTATCCGACCTGGTTGGAATATGTACCATTACAAAGGTCTTTCTAAACTCTATAAATTCGTGTATAAACATATTTATTGTTGTAAACCCATTGGTGCCGGTGGTGCAATGAGTAGTGTGCGCGCCTCTTGTACTTGAGATCCTGGGTTCGATCCCTGCTCTGACCACCTTAAAATTTATTTCGACGACGGTCACCTCGCATGGTGACGGTGACACTATCGAGTATTTAGCCATGAAAATGCTTCTCAAAAATACCGGTCGGAATCGGTGTAAAACTGTAGGTCCCAATCAGTGAGTATAAAACTAGAATGCGCACAGCTCACTGATTGTGGTAAGCTCTCCCCGATTCCTTCGTGGGATGTAATGGGAAACCATTTACTTTTTTTAAACCCATTGGGGGTTGCAACCTCACTTTTTAATTGTTAATTTTTTTTTTAAATGCCCTATTATGCTAAGAAATTTTATTTGAAGGTGGTCAGAGCCGGGTTCGAACCCAGGATCTCATGTACAAGAGCCGCGCACACTAACCATTGCACCACCGACGGCCACAAGTCTTATTACTTTCACGTAAAGTCACATAACCTATGAACAAAATGAGACATAGATCATGAAAATCGTTGTCCAGTGTCTACTATCGAAATCTACCAAAATATAAGTATAAGATGGGTAAAAACATATGAAATCAACCGAAAATATTAACATTTCTGACTTCATCACCTCCAAATTTGATAAGATTTTGTACACATGATCTATGGATCGGCACAATAATATTTGCCAACTTTCAGACATATAGCCTTCCAACTTTCAGAATTACGGCCACTCCAAGTTGGCAAAAATCAATAAAAATGCACTCAGATGCCTTAACACAATTTTTAATATCTCGAAAAGTATTCATTGCACGTTAATAATCAAGGGCTCATTTTACAGACAAAAACATGCGCCATTCAAAAAAATTTTTTTGTTAAATTTTCGATCAAGGATAATGTAAATAAAAAAAGGACTAAAATTTCCAAAGGATATATCTCGAAAATCAATATTTTTAAAAATTTAAAAAAAATATATGTTAATTCTTATTATGTTTTGTACAAGACTGCCAAATTTCAATGTGGAGTCTTTATCACAACATAAGTTATTAAGAAAAAAGCAGGCGAGGGTTTATGTATTTCATGAAATGTACCAAAATACAAAAAGGTGACAAATTATAAAAAGAAGGACAAATCAAATGTAACGGAACTTTTTCGACTTTTCTTTGCTTAAACTCTTTTTCTCCATTGCTAAACCTTTAATAAAAAGTACAACATAATGTATTATCATTATTAAACACTTTATTACAGCATATTTATTTATTTCTGAAGGATTTCAATTAAAAAATCTGCATCTGCCGAGTAACGCTTGACTTTAATTTTTTTTTATCTACAGGTTCAATAGAATGCAGCTTTTGAGCTCCAGGAATAGTACGCAAATCTTTAAAACGAATTTGAAGGAACCGTGCTTCTTCTTCGTGGTCTTTAAGAGTTAAAAACTCGAAATTACAGTTCAAAAGATTTTGCAGGCACCATTCATATAATTGTTTTGGAGTAGTTATTTGACCTTGTAATGGACGCTGTAAACTAGCTCGACGTGCCTCTCTCTTTACGGTACCTCCAAGCCCGTCACTTGTGCCTTTTCCATGGCTTGTTGCAAAAAAATGCCACTCAGCATTACATCCAAAATCTTGCATATGATAACATAAATTGATAAAGTTCTTTTTATTTTTAAACTGGGCAGCACTACCGTCTGAAAAATACGTGATTTTCTTCGGGGTTGTTTTAAACTTTTTTCTCAAAAATACATTCAGGTGGCGATGGAACAGGTGAACAGCTACAGAATCGTGTACAAGATAATCAGATATTATTATGAAGTTTGTATGTTGTGTTTTTCCATCTGATTTAAAATAAATAGCAATTGGGTATAAAGTGGCCTGAGAGTTGTTCCAGTGAAATCCCTGGACTGCATCCTGAATAGTAAAAGAAGCATTTTCTGAAAAATCGCAAACTCATTTCATTTTCTTCCAAATTTGATTTTCTTTCGCTCAGATATGCTGTATGCAACATTCAAGCTGATAATTCGGAACACCAGCAGTTAATTTTTTAAATTTATAGCATCAATCATCAGCTTCACATTTTAATGCTTTGTACAAACACACACGTTATGAGATCCACTCGCATTTGCTAGAATTATATTCCTCGGGCGAAGTTGGCAAAACTTGGAAATACCTATTTTTATTTCATCATGTCGTTCCTTGAATAAGGCAAGGCGTACATTTCTCTTAAGTTTCCAAGCAAAAGTCTTTTATTTTTCCTGACTTTTGTACCATTTTCAAAAACAGACACGAAATCTTTCTGTCCGGGCAAACACCTGCTGACGTCATCGGATTCACAAAAGAATTTTACTAAACTGCTTGTCACTGGTGAAATTGGACTTCCCAGTTTTGGGTTAGGCGTACTCATCACACCCTTTGTTTCAAATAATGCTTAACTTTTCGCGCGATATAGTTTGTAACCAGGAATTCTTCCTTAATTTTATGTATTGTCCAGTTTTTTGGTAAAATTGCTAGCAGTTGGATTTTCTCACTATTTTTTGTTAATGTTTTAAACTTTTCTTTTAATTGTTCTATTATTTCGGATTGTGGGCACATATGCGAAGTTGATTGTGCTGAACAGTGGAAAATTTTGTCTTGAATCGAATCACTTATTTTCCTGAATTTTGCATCTCTGTACCGTTTTTGATGTAACTTCTTCTTTTTTATCGGAGATTGTTCCAGATACGGTAAAGATTGGTTTAATTTTGAAATAGCAACTTCTTCCGTGCCTGACGCAATGTCATCTTCTTCCGTGCCTGATGCAATGTAATCGAAAGTATCTACATTTTCGTTTATGTCTGGACCTTCTTCCAAATTAGATTTATTAGATTTTTTCAGATGCGAAAATTTTATTCTACATGTCCCACAAATTTTATTTGAGATCGTAATGTTTTTATCCTTAGTATACTGTAGCATCCATTCTTGGACTTGTCTTAAACTTTTATTGCACCCAGTGTGACCGGATTTTTTAAAAGGATTACAGCAAAATGTTGAGTTGAATGGCATATGTTTTATTTAAATACCACAACCGAATGAACTGTGCACGACTTTTTTGTAATGACAATAATTATAATTTATTTAAATATTTAGTCTCTTTTTTTTGCTTTTTCAAACGATCCAGACACTTTAACACTTTGACGTTTAGCACTTATGAAATCTGGTATTCAACTGAAGTTTGACTTAGAGTCTCTGAACTATTTATACTGTTTTTTTTGGTACAAAATATAGATTTCAGGTAAAAAAATAAACGCCTTGCTTTTCTTGAATTGGAAAATTTGCGTGAACTACGGGTCATAAAATGTTTTTTAAATAGGGACTGAATTTGCTACTGCCAATAAGCCGACCACATGTCATAAAATATTTGTAAATTTTTTGTGTGAACAGGCAATAAATATTTCGCCTAGGTTGTAAAGTCGAAAAAGTTCCGTTACATTTGATTTGTCCTTCTTTTTGTAATTTGTCACCTTTTTGTATTTTGGTATATTTCATGAAATACATAAACCTTCGCCTGGTTTTTTCTTAATAACTCATGTTGTAATAAAGACTCCACATTGAAATTTGGCAGACTTGTACAAAACATAATAATAATTAACATATATTTTTTTGAAATTTTTAAAAATATTGATTTTCGAGATATATCCTTTGGAAGTTTTAGTCCTTTTTTTATTTACATTATCCTTGATCGAAAATTTAAAAAAAAAATTTTTTTGAATGGCGCATGTTTTTGTCTGTAAAATGAGCCCTTGATTATTAACGTACAATGAATACTTTTCGAGATATAAAAAATTGTGTTAAGGCATCTGAGTGCATTTTTATTGATTTTTTCCAACTTGGAATGGCCATAATTCTGAAAGTACGAGAGCTAGGACACTGAAAGTTGGCAAACGCTATTATTATGTTTAACTTTCCCTTCGTACCAAATTTCATCCAATTCGAAATCGGTGCGGTCAACTCATTGGTTGATTTCATATGTTTTTACCCAGATATAAGGTATTTTTTAAAAAATACTCTTTTAACAAAAAAGTGAGGTTAAAAAATAGTTTCTTTTAATTAGCCCCCAAATGGGTTAATAAAACTAAATATTTTCATACACAGATTTATTGAATCTAGAAAGGAATTTGTACTGATACCCGCTTCAACGAAATCGGTTTATAAATACCTGATGAGCGATTATATACTCAAGCTTCAAAGGCCTATATATAAAGAAGTTGGTCATGTTCGGGGGATAAAATGTTTCTGAACTCAGCGCAGAAGCTTTTATCTTGATGTCCATCAGAGAGTTGGTGATAAAGTAAATTTATGCCGAACTTTTGAATGTAAACATCTGATTTGCAATGTAAACATTCAAATATTTAAAAACCGCAATTTCAACAAAACATTACAAATAGCCGAAACTGTCTTCCTTTTTTCAATAAACAGTTACAAGTTCATTAAAAATCGATGTTCTATAAAAATATAAAATTCCAATGATTATTCATAGTATGCTACTAGCCGACCCGGGCAAACGTTGTTTTGCCTTCAAATTTTATTTTCACTGCAAGTCTTGTTCCGCTAATAAAATTAAATAAGTGTGTTTGAAAAAAAAGAAAATTTTGTTTATTTATTAACTTCTTTTATCTTAATGCTAGCGGATAAACAATATTTTGAGTGAAAATAAAATTTGAAGGCAAAACAACGTTTGCCCGGGTCGGCTAGTTAGAAATAATTTCGCGTTTTGTTCCGTTGATAGCAGCGCAACATTGATCAACTTCTTCTTCTTCATCTCCTGTGAAATAAATTTGCAAAAACTTGGCATCTTCATCTAGCGTTGGAAGAAGCGAACCGATTTTGTGGTAAACTTGTCCTTGCACTTTAAATGTTGGCATAAAACCTGGGAAAATAATTGCTTAAATGTATTTTTTATGTAAAAAAAACCAAAAAAGGAGACAAACCTGTATTGCTAACAATGTTTGTAGCTCCAAACGAAGTCATTTGAAAGCTCGAATTGTATTTCCGAATGCTTTTCAAAAAATGTTTGGACAATGCTGTGGTGCCAGAAACGTAGCTTTTAAGTGGTTCAGGTGGCTCAACCAGCGGTGACAACTGATTTCTGTGATTCCTTTTTAAATTTCAATGCTTGGCAGTACAAACAAAGAGTGTTCATTGACCCAATCACAACATACGGATGATTACTGTAGTCACAGTTTTTGTCATAATTGAATGCCGCCAACTGCAAATCCATTCTTTGCCTCGATTGTGCATCTCTTGATGTACTTGCTCTGGTTCGAAGTTGTTCTAGCCGTGCTGTATGTTGTTCTGGTGTTTCTTCTGCTCTTGACTGTTGAACTCTAAGACGGCTTGATTCTAAACGCACTTCACGGTTTTCCGGCGTTTCGGCAGCTCTTGATGAACTTGCTCTGTTGTTCTAGCCGTGCTGTATGTTGTTCTGGTGTTTCTTCTGCTCTTGACTGTTGAACTCTAAGACGGCTTGATTCTAAACGCGCTTCACGGTTTTCGGGCGTTTCGGCTGCCCTTCTTTCTGTTTTGCGTTGTGCACCTGTTGTAAACCTTCCAATTGAAGCTCTTTTCGGTGGCATTTTTGATCAAAATTATTGATATACACTGAAATATTAAAAGTAATATGCAAAATGATGCACAGCGCAATTAAAATAAAATGGAATTGAAAAAAATATAAATACTTTCACGTTCTTTATTTTCTTATTTTAAACTATATTAGTTTTTTCACTATTTTCGCTATTTTCAATATTTTAACAATTACACACTTTATAACTTTTCACTATCACTTAAAAAATAACAATGGCAAACGAATGTTAAAAAACAGAATTATATATTTGTTGTATTACCAATACGTTTATAGCTTTATAGTTCGCTGTTTCTCCTTTTCTTACTTAGTGACCGCGATGCTCCTCCAACTTATCTAACACCTTTTTCTTCGTTATCTGTCTTCTCATGACAGCTTGTCTGTCACCTCGATTTAATATTTACAATACAGTGTTGCCCATTAAGAAGAGTAAAGCGCCATCTATTGAAAAATGTTAACAAATAATCAATATGTACACATTTCTAAGATGCGCCATCTGTCGGACGAACTACACAGAAACACTCCTCACGCCCCATAGAGCATGTATATACAGTTTGGTCAAAATCGGTGCAGTTGTTCTTGAGTTACGGTGCAAAAACACAAAAAAACTAAATATTGCGCCATCTGTCGGACGAACTTTAAACTACACAGAAACACTACTCACGGCCCATAGAGCATCCATATAAAATTTGGTCAAAATCGGTCCAGTAGTTTTAGAGTCTATAGAGGACAAACATACTATTGTATTTTATATATATAGATTTCATCTTCTTTATATTTCCTAATTGTCTTCGTTTATAAAAAAAATATATTTCAAAACATATGCTATTTTTTATTAATACTTGCCGGCAAAAATTCCTCCAGCAAAAGCTTGTAGGTTCTTCTTCATTGAACTGTAAAACAAATCACTCCCTTGCTCTCTCGCTGCTGGATTTTTGTTGGGAACCGACATGCGTGTACAATAGGGTGGCAATGAAGAAACAGCTTCATATTTTTAATAAACCCCAGGCGGATTCTTCTTCCTTATGGTCTAACACTGACTTGGTGAAAATTTGAGCCGAATCGGACAACTCTAAGCCGTGCCGCATTTTAGTCAAAGTTTTCGGGTTCTGGCATTTTGGGTGAAAATTCGTATACACTAGAAAATCTTCACTCCTCGGTGCATTTGATTTAGCACTTTGATTTAGTTTAACCTGAACATAAACTGGATAAAGTTTTGAGTAAAATCCGACCAGTCTAAGGGTTCCAATTTTTAATTTGAAAAAATTTGAAATTTTTAACAAAAATTTAAAATTTGGGGTTTTCGGTTTTTTTCCAAAAATGGTATCTAAATGAAAAAATATTTAACTTGGATTCCAATACCTTCTGGCAGAAGTCGATATGCTTCCATTAAGCTATAACACGATATATTCGTGCAAAGGTTTCAAGATGTTATCGTGCGGCAAAGTAGGCTATCTCGAGGAAAAATCGCCTACTTTGCCGCATGATAACACCTGGAAACCGTTGCATGAATATATCGAGGAAAAATCGCCTACTTTGCCGCACGAAAACACCATGAAATCGTGTTATAGCTTATTGGAAGCGTATAGACTTCTGGTACAAGGTGTTGGAATCCAAGTTAAATATTTTTCTCATTTAGATACAATTTTTGGAAAAAAAAACCGAAAAACCCAAATTTTAATTTTTATTAAAAATTGCAAATTTTTTCAAATTAAAAATTGGAATCGGATTTTACTCAAACTTTATCCAGTTTATGTTCAGGTTAAACTAAATCAATGTGCAAATTTTTTTTCAAATGCACCGAGGAGTGAAGATTTTCTAGTGTATACGATTTTTCACCCAAAATGCCAAAATCCGAAAACTTTGACTAAAATGCGGCAGGCTGAGAGTTGTCCGATTCTGCTCAAATTTTCACCCAGTCAGCTTTAGACCATAAGGAACAATAATCCGCCTGGGGTTTATTAAAATTCGAAAATATATTTTCCTCCATACATGTCATTGCCACCCTAGTGTACTGACAGGAAATTTATACACATTGTCAGAATGAATGGCTTCATATCAAGAATTTGACAGTAATCAGATTGAGATAAAGATCCGAATAATGTCGCATTTAGACCGCAACTTATCGCAGCTAGATTAGCGATAACCCTGTTCTCTAATCTTTGCCGCGTTAACACCATCCAATTTGCCTATATTGCCTTCTTCAAGGAACATCCAGAGCTGCTAAGCGGAGAGAATACACCTGCGCAACCGCGCCAGTTAGAAGAAGAATTTTACTTTAGTGCCAACAAAATTTCACCACTAACAAAAACTTCTGCGCTGAGTTCAAAAAGTTATTTTCCCCCCGTGGTCGTCCCAAATTCTTGATATAGGCCTTTAAAGCTTGAGTATATAATCGTTCGTATCTTCGGGATTTATAATCCGATCTGGTTGAAATGGGTATCATTACAAAGGTCTTTCTAAGCTCTATAAATCAGTGTATAAACATATTTGTTTATTAGCCGATAGGGGAGCTAATTAAAAAAAACGTTTTTTATCCTCAGTTTTCTGCTAACAATTTATTTTTTTTCCAAAAAATGCCCTATTTTACTTATTTCCCCGATTATACACAAGATCTTAGCCTTTTTTAAAGGTATATTACTCAACAATATCCCTTGAAAGACCGTAGGTATTTGCGTTAAAAGTTTTATAATACTTTTCGCGCATTTTCAATCTTTCTAACACAAAAGCAAGTTCTTTCTGCTCCATTTCCATTGTTCAAAGTAACAAAAGTCCTTCCTTCCTTTAATTATGCCCTCTTGTCCTTTTGGTACCAGATATATTATTATTTTTTCCCGTATACAGTTTTATTGCTTACTTGCAGAATTTATAAAATGATTTTGTGTCAACTTTCCGGCAAATAAAACAGCTGTCATGCACTGTTACCTCCTCTTTGGCAGGTAACAGTGTTTTTTACTTTTGTCACCAAAAAAAATGTTTCAGAATACCGATTTGTGCCAATTGTCACATTGGTGTCAAATAGTAACCGTGGGACTTTTGTAACCCTGTCAGAATAGGGCTATTAGTGGGTTGAAATCTCGAAAAACTTCGAAATCGCGGTCTACATGAATGCCGCTTTATTTTCAATAAATATATATTTTAATTCATGAAGATTTCATAGCAACCATCTAATTTTCTTATGGCTATTATAAGTTACCAGAATTTTAAAAAATTATAAACTTTTTAAATAACCGACATTTGCGTCACATGTTTTAATTTACAAACTTTAAAGATTGCATTTATGATGACGATAATTTCACAGCAACTTGCTTTGATATCAAGGTCAGAGCATTAGCATGGTGTTGAGCCAAATTATGTCGCAACGATTTGATACGTTGAACGAAATAAAAAATTCTTTATCACGAGTGTTGCTGATAAATTCACAGCGATTAGCTTAACCTTGTGAGGATTTCAAAGCATCCAGCTATAAAAAGAGTTTTCCAATTATTTTAACGTTTTCAAAAGTTCAAAAATTGTATTCGCATGAATGTGAATTGAGATGTTCCAAAAAAGGAACATTTCGAATTTTGTCAAACCCATCGATTCACTTTAACGCTCCTTCATTTATGGTGTAGCTCAAGCTTAAAAGAATACAAAAACAACGCACACAAAAAATGAACAGAATGAAAAAAAGTTTACACAAAAAGAAAAAACAATATGTGTAGTACTAAATAACATCCGCATTATGAACGAGCGTCTGTCTGCTCGTTCGTTCATTTGCTACTGAACTCAAATCATAATTGTATGCAGTAGTCTCGTTTTAATCTTGAAAGTTGTCAGTACACTTTAAGCTTTCAGCAGACGACAACGTCTCTCCCAGTGATCAGCCAGCCACAAGTGAGACGCCGCCAACAAGCACAATGTACGAAATTGAACAGCTGCAATTAAGCGACAGGGAAAGGACGCAAAGCGTTGAAACCCTGCTGGAAGGTCTCACATTGACACCCGAAACATTGGAACGCATCCAACAGGTGTTTGTAAGCGAAATGGATTTGGCGCTAGCAATGCAACCTTCATCACTGCAAATGGAGAATACCTATATACCAGAGCTGCCAGATGGTACTGAGAGTGGCACTTACTTGGCCATGGACTTGGGTGGCACCAATTTAAGGGTTCTGCTAATGACACTGCAGCAGGGTGAGGTGACTAATGAAATTGTGCAGTATTATCCATTACCGGAGCAATTGCGTATTGGTCATGGTGATGACTTATTTGATTATTTGGCCAAATGTATTGACGAATTTGCGCGGGATAAGCAATTACAAGAGGATCGCACGTATCCCATGGGTTTTACCTTCTCATTTCCCATGCGACAGAGCGGTTTAGATTCAGGAGTTTTGGTCACCTGGACAAAGTCGTTTAATTGTCCCTCTGTGGTGGGTCAAGATGCTGTGTTGTTGTTGAGAAGGTTTCTACAGAAATATGGAAGGAACAATATAGAAATTACGGCTATTTTGAATGACACAACGGGAACATTAATGCATGGCGCTCTTATGGATCCAAAGACTCGAATCGGCATTGTATTGGGCACTGGCTCCAATGGCTGCTACATGGAACGCAGCTCCCGGGTGTTGCATTGGGAACAACAACGCCACGGCGAGCAACATGTTATCGTTGATGTGGAATGGGGTGCCTTTGGTGATAATGGGGTATTGGATTTCATAAAAACCGAATTTGATCGTTCAGTAGATGAGGGATCCCTTTTGAAGAACTCTTTCACATTTGAAAAATACATAGGTGGTAAATATCTGGGAGAGTTATGTCGCTGCATTCTAAAAAAACTTCATGAATCATCATTATTTTTGCTGCAACTGAGTGCCGAAGAATTTCCACCGCCCTGGTCCTTTGGCTCCGACAACGTCTGTACCATCGAACACGACACATTGCGAGATGCCTGGGACAATGTTGAAAATATACTCAATACAAAATTTAAAGCCTCCAATTTCACAAGTGATGATTTGAAAATAATACGTTACGTTTGTGGTTTAATATCGAAACGGGCTGCCCAATTGGTGGCCCTCAACACTGCGGTGTTGTTGAACCGGATGCCTGCCGAGGAGGGCGAGAGCATTACCATAGCTATCGATGGTTCGGTGTATAAACATCATCCGCGATTACGTCAATGGATTATCGATTACACGGCATTATGGACGCGAGATAAGGAGACACAATATTTACTGGCCGACGATGGCAGCGGCAAAGGTGCGGCAGTGGTGGCAGCTATAGCCGAAAAGTTGCGACGCCGTAATTTGTAAGATTGTGTTATAGTGAATTTTTTGAAATAAATATAGTAAAACCACCAAACAACCAACCCATCACTCTAATCAACATCAACAATTATTATCATCGCAAGTCTAGCACTATATACAGTCACTGCAAAAAGTGAGTGCTCATCTCGCGTTTTGAAACTGTAAACAATTATACGTGCAACTTAAAAATATTTTATATTTTGGTTTTAACTTGTCATAGCATGTATTTTATTTACATTGGAAAAAATAACTTAAAATATTTTCAGAATTTTTACAACAACCGAAACCAAACTGGGTGTAATTTTAAATAAATCTTAAAAAAATAAATTTTAAATGTTGTTAAATTTGTTCAATAATAATGTGAATAATTTTTTTAAGTGTCATAAAAGTTTTCACACATGCCCTAGGGAGCAGTGACCAAATCCTCGCTACCCTTGAGTTCGCAGGAGTGGCGCGGCACTGACAAATTATCTGACCCCTTTTAGAGAGAGTTACCTACAAGCTGAAAAAATTTTTTCTTTTTTTGTTGTTTGGATGAAAATATAACGTGTTTGTAGTCTGTCGCAAATATAGCATACTTGTGTCCAAACACATTGTGTTTGCTATTCAATATAACATGTTTGGGAAAGTTGTAGCTCTTATCATAAAGAATAAAAATTGTGAACATATAAAATCAAAAAACACTTCATCTTCAAGGCCAAAATCGCATAAAAAAACTTTAAAAAAGAGCTACAACTTTCCCACAGAGAGTAAATCAAAATTGCGACTTTGAACTTGAATATGAAGTTCATGAAGTTTGAACTTGAAGATGAAGATTTTATATGTTCACAATTTGTATTCTTTATGATAAGAGCTACAACTTTCCCTCAGAGAGTAAATCAAAATTCCGAACGAATTGCAAGATATGAGCCTGACAAAATGATCAATTTTGTGCAATGACACCGAGGCCCCAAATTTTTGGGGCCCATAAAAAAAGTCCATGACTTTGGGCAAAACTGGGAGACACGGGTCTTTTTTTTTTGGTCTGTTATCACGTAGTGGTGTCCGTATATGGTTAAATTTTTTCGTGTTGCTCTGTGTAATATTTGATTATAGAATTATAAACGTCATATTTTAAATACATTAAATTATGTTGTGGTAACCGAATGGAAAATGAATTCGGTTGTACCTACGGAATTCATGAGAAATTCGGTTACAGCAACCGAATTGATGCCAAATTCGGTTGTTGAAACCGAATTACAACCGAATCGATGGCAAATTCGGTTACTACATCCGAATTAATGCCAGATTCGGTTACTCCAACCGAATTTGGTACCAATTTCGGTTCTTGCATCCGAATTGTTTGTTCCAAACGAAATTTTAGAAAACTGAACGAATATAATTGAAGATGCAGTTGCCACAACCGAATCAATTCTTAACCCAGGTTGCCTCAACCGAATTTCGGTTGTGGGTACTAAATTCGATCGTAGCAACTTCAATTACGTTGTGGCAACCTCAATTCGGTGGTGGCAACTTCAATTCGATGGTAACTGCCGAATTTACGGTTGCTCCAAACTGTTTTCAAACAATTAGTTCTCTGAGTGTACTATGGTTTGTCTTCATGCGGTTTTTTATAACCTAATACGCTTCAGGATCACGAGGCAATGGTGCGTTCTGCGCCAGTATCTGAGTGAACTCTCTGCGTAGGCCGAGGCTACCCCTGGCAATTGCAGCTTTCCAATATCCAGCTTTCTATATGTCTGGTGTCGTACGACTTTCGCTCTGCTTATCCTTGTGCGAATCATTGCTGCAACCAGGTTGTGGTGATACCAATCGATGTAAGATCCTCAAATCACACACTAGTAGAGTTCCTTCCATCAATTACCAGGTGATGGCGTGACTGAATTTGCTGATTGTTTTTTCAAATACACTTTCTGTGCCGACTTTAGCATTAAAATCACCTAGAACCATCTAATGTCATGGCCAGGGCAGCGGTCGTATGTTTCTTCTAGCCGCTCATAGAAAAGACCTTTACACCGCCGCCGCCATTTTTTGACTTTTTTGTTGCGCCGCCGCCGGATTACATAGAAAACAGCGCAGCTGTGACAGAGGCGTGTTTCGAAGGAGTATAACATTCTGTTCAATATTTCGTATAATAGATCAATTAATGTCATTGTCCTGATTTACAATTCACGTTGCAAGCAAAAATCTACAAACTATAAGCTTCACACAACCTCAATCAAAATATTTCCTTATATCCTTATAAATTTCCTAAGAATTGAACTCTGCACAGCAGCAGCCGGGTGAATTTCCAAATAATTAGGACGAGCCGCCGCCATGTTAGCCAAACAAGCCGCCGGTTTTCCCAGGTCCCTACGTAGCCGCCGAAGCAGAAACAATCGGCGTAAACCTCTATCATAGAACATATCTTTGGTGTCATAATCCGGTTGGATACTGGTACCGGATCTATATAGTGTTATGACATTAAATCGTGCTCCTTATAACGTTTGCGGGGGTCGTCAACAAATAGTGGTGCTTTATATTTCTCGCTCTCATTTTGTATTTTTATTGCCAATAAAACAGTGGCGGAAGTCAAGACCAGCCCGGGTACAATGATATTGTCAACACACGAAGTGTGGAATGAAAAACTTGAGTTTCATTCAAAGGAGTTGAAATAAATATATTAAGGCCCCGTAACACGGTTGGCCATAGTCAACTTAACTGCACGCTGAAAATGTTGTCTCTTTTATTGTTTGGATGCAAATATAACGTGTATGTAGCTTGCCGCAATTATAGTATACTTGTGTCCAAACGCATTGTGTTTGCTATTCAATATAACATGTTTGGGACACAATAATTAATAGGTTATAATATTTGTATTTCTGACCCAAAATTTGTTTGTTGAAAACTGCCGACAACACTGGTGTCTGTCACAATAAAGAAACAAAAAGCAGCATATCTTCAATTCACGATAACAATGCCTGCAAACACGTACATAGTTCCTGCAACTGGAACCGTTAGTTTTTAGCGTGTGAACATGAAATGTTCGGTATTTGTCATGTGTCACTCAATATGAACATTTTCTGTCAGCTTTAAAATTGAGCTTTTAAGTGACGATCGCCATAGGAATTTTAAATTTATGTACATTTTATAAAGCCACTGAAAAGTCACCATTACATATTCCAATGGAAGGAATGGTTCGTTGATCTTTCTCCACAACTGTCGGTACATTTCGATTTACAAACACGCAGACATCAAGCTAATAATGATTGCGTGTCAGAATTATTAGATCATTATGAAATGATAAATTTGCGTACGATGACGATGTTCATATTAAATAGAATTAGAATTTACAATGAATAGAACAAACATAACTCTATACATAATTCTTTTCATTACAATTTAAATTCGCGCTATTCTACATCATCTACGAAGCGTAATATTGTGATAAATGTAATTTATCTCTGCATTTTCGAAATAGTTTACTATGAATTCAAAATATTTTCTACAAAAACTAACTAATATTTACACCTAAATTTCAACAAAAAAAAAACAAGTTAATAAACTCATTATTTGGAATAGGCGTTTCAATAACGAACCGTTTGACCCCATTAAACTGTCAAAGATGATATATTTTGTATAACAATTATATATACCAATTTCTTCCACATGTGTTGCTCCACAATTGTCAACAACCTCACTTAGATTAACAACATTTTGGACAATTTATTGCTGTCGTCAACAATTGGAAATTGATGTCTCAAATGACATCATATGTAAACACAATTTAAATTTATTTTGTTACTCCAAATGGACGGTGGGAATCCTCGAGTCACACTTTCATTGAGTTAAATGAAATTATCTTAATGTCATTTACTTTAATTTTATAAAGAAGAGATACACTGAGACAAATATTTTTGGCTGCTGAAAAGAGGAAAGGAAAAATAAATGTGGGAAAAATGCTTGCTTTTTTAGAAACCATTTAATCCGCTCATTTTTCAACACTATGGTTTGGTGGTACAATGGGTAGTATGCGGGTTCGATCTCTGCTCTGACCACCTTAAATTTCTTTCGGCGGTGGACACCTCGCATTGTGACGGCGACACTATCGAGTATTTAGCCACGAAAAAACTTCTCAAAAATACCGGTCGGAATCGGTGTAAAAACTCTAGGACCCAATCAGTGAAAATAAAACTAGAAAGCGCACAGCTCACTGGTTCTGAGAACTTCTCCCCAACTCGTTCATGGAGTGTAATGGGAGACCACTTTTTTATACATAATTGTCTTGTTTTGTAGTTATTAATTGTTTGTACTTATTCTTGCATACGCGTATATTCCCCTTGCCTTTGAACTCACAATAACGATAACCAACACTGGATTTATATTTTTTTTCAGACTGGTAGCTTTACGATATCCAACACTGTTTTTCCCATTTCTTGGTACTGGCAACTTTGTGCCTGTTTAAACCGGAAATATATATAATCGCCTTGCTCTAATATGCCATTTACATCGACCAAGATTAATGCATTTCGAAGGTTAACTCCGATAACCCACGCTAACCCAGAAGACTACTCATACAATTTTACTCTGTAAAATATGAAGTCTAATCTTTAACTTCATTTGAAACTAGTGTACATTGTAATTCAACACAGTTAATTACCAAAAAAAAATGCAACCATAATAAAAATATACATAAAAAATCAACTGTTTGACAGACTGAAGCCGATCAAAAATTGCCCGATGCGCCGCCGCCAAGCTCACGTCGCCACCTTGACTCATATTGGTTTTAAATTTGAGCCGATTTTATCGATTGGCCCGATTTGATCGACTGATCCAATTTTAAAGATTCAGTTATTTCAAAAACATCCCAAATTTTTACAAAACTGGCAAAATTAATCGCCCCCAATTTAATTTTTCTGTTGCCCGCCGTCTTCAATAATTTTGTCTCGGCGCGGAGTTGGCCTAAGCACGGAGTTGCCACCTGAAATGCCAATTTAATCTCAAATTTGGTGGTGTAAACGGCAAAGATTAGAGAACAAGGTTATCGCTAACCTAGCCGCGATAAACTGCGGTTTATAACGCATGGTTTGTAGTTATTTTTGCAAATGTTTATATTATTCTCCTTATCTTTGAACTCAGAATAACGATAACCAACACTGGTTTTCTAATTTTTTTCAGACTGGTAACTTTATGCCTGATTAGAACTGAAATGGAAGCGGTAACTTCAAGTGCTGCTGAGTATCGCTTAGCTATCTATCGTATACAAAATAATAAGCGGTGTAACCAAAACACTAATAGTGTTCGTGTTCGTTCAAACCCAATGTCCTGGATAGCTCAATGTTGAGACTCATGGCTGGCAATCAAAGCGGTAGAGTTCAAATCCCGGGTCGGGGAAAAATCATTAAAGGAAAATTATTAGACACTCTCATTCACACAGAGAGTAATATGTATGGTATACTTTCAGGCGAATACAATATAATTCCGCAAATTTTGGCAACCAAATGTAGATGTCGCTCTGGAAATCATTTCGTTGTACTCTTGCCACATTTGTAATTTTAAAAATTTCTACAAATTTAATAGAACATCGCAAAACTTGAAAAAAAAACACAACAAAAGTAAAAAAGGATTATGCTTTAGTGGGATTTACCTGCTGCCGTTTTCCAGTAGGATATGCTACTAACGTGCAAATTTTAATGCTGGAACGTCGCGCTAAAGAGCAGCTTGTATTCTACTTAAAAGCACCTAAACTAGGAGCACTGCCGTCCAATGCCAACACAATGTAAACAGCAACGGTGCAGCAACCGAATTTGAACTACTTCTTACCGCGTAGTTCTGGTGAAAATTCAGGTGATTGGTACACAATGTTTTTGTTGGGTGATATTGTCAATAAAATATTTTAAAAATTAAAGCAAACACTTTGAAAAAGATCTAAGTTTTAAAAATGTTAGTTTGGAATTCGGCAATTATCGTATTTTTAACAATAACGTATTGAAATTTCTTAAAATTTCTCACATGCAATTACAGTTTGTTGTGCTTCTATATAGATATTCCCATTGAATTCTCAAATTATTTAAGTTTGTGTGCACTGTACGAGGGTTGCTATTTAAATTTCTAGCCTAATAATGAAAAACAAATATTGATGATCGACATTTTTTTAAGGATTTGCATAATATTCCCCATGTAGAGCAATACAAATATGTTTTAACCAATTTTTGCAACACTTTTGCCACTCCGAATGACGTAACTCTAAAAAATGCGTTTGGACGAATTAACCGCCTCTTCAGGCGTCAAAAATCGTGGATCACTCAATTTTCTTTTAATGTGCGGGAATAAAGTCGAATTTACACCGCAGTTTATCGCGGTTTGGTTAGCGATATCCTTATTCTCTAATAGTTGCCGTTTATACCACCTACTTTGATATTACATTGGTATTTCAGGTGGCAACTTTGCGCTTAGAACAACTCCGTGCCGGCACAACAGAAACATTAAATTTTCAGCTCTTGGCTTTGCTAGTTTTGTAAAAATTTTCTGTTTTTCAAATATCTGAACCTTTAAAATTGGATCAGTTGGTCAAATCGGGTCAGCCAATCAAATCAGCTAACATTTTAAACCGAGGAGAGCCAATTATACTGGCGGCATCGTAAGCTCTAAAAAAGTGTTGGTGACAACAGAGAGTCGGAAAACTTTCGATCGACTTCCGTCTGTTAAACATATAACTTTTTAAGTATGTTTCAAAGACGATCAAGAAGTAGACGACAAGAAGATGTGCGCAATTTGGCAACCCTCGTAAAAGAGAACCAAACAGTGGTAACAATTCACTCAAACGCATTTCTCTCTCGCGTTATACCTTGATTATTTCATACTTTTTGCATAGTTTATGTAATTTTACTTCAACATGGTTGAAGTTTGTATAGTAATATACAATAACACTATTAAAAACTTGCTCGTGTATTGAAATATTCAATGAAGAGAGTAAGAGAGAGAGAGAGCAGAGAATGATTAACGCTTCACTCGTTTTGTTGTTGACATTTGAGTGAAGAGAAATTTTGACTGTCTGCTTGTACATCGTTTTGTGTCTACATTAGTACATCGTTTTTCTATATTTTTATTATGGTTGCATTTTTTTGTACTTAGCAGTGTTGCATCAAATTGTACACTAGTTTAAAATGAGGTTAAAAATTAAACTTCAGTTTTTACAGATTAACATTTTATGTGTAACATTTAGATTAACATTTTATGTGTAATCTTAACGGGGTTAACCTCGAAATGCGCAAAGCTTGATCAGTGTAAATGCAGTACAAGGCGGATGACCCATCAAGTCAATGTTCTTGCAGGTCAAATACGCAATTGTTTGACCTTATTTGTGAGATCTAGTATTGTCGTGATGGGCATTTGATTTCCTTAGTTCACCAATAACTTCTGGGAAAAAATTGGTTGTATATCATTCAGAATTATCCGCCCTAAGGTGGTATAATGGAACTGTTGCAACATGTACAAGTTATACCGAAGAAGCAGCCCATCATTTGCTTTGAAGTGCTTCGTGGGGGAAAAACTTTTGTTGAATTAGGCTCACCTTGGAAGACGCATACAGTCGACTGCTGCTTAGTCTAGGGTTCGTAGGTATAGATCCATAATTCGTCAACTGTCATGCTCTTTGAGACGTCTTTTGAAGCAGCACCATTGCAATTTTTCAAACTTTTTAGTAGAGCGATTGACAATTTATGCGGTGTCCACCGCGAGTAAATTTGTTTACGGCCAAATGTTAATACAGTATTGAATGTATGGAAGTGAAAGTATTGCCCAAAATTGGCTCTATTTTACGAAATGTCACATGGCAATCTTGCAATATCAGTTCACGCACAGCATTGATGTCTTCTGGCACAACAATCGATCAGGCACAACAGCCGATCTTGAATCAACCGAAATGCGTCCTGAAGCGAACGTCGACACCAATTAAATTCACTATGCCAGTTTTTCACAGTACTATATCATCGGCAAATACAAATGCAAGTTCATCTATACACTCTTCCCATGGCAATACACGTCGAAAGTTGTAAAAAGTAATCGCAAAATTATGTTCATGGGCTAAATCCTGTTTTGGACTGAGATGAATTTTTCGAAAATACCAGGAATAATACTAGCACGTCAACACGTCCTGAGTACCGTTATAACGCATTTACACCCCCTTGTCAGGTTAGCGATATCCTTGTTCTCTAATCTTTGCCTTTTACACCACCCAATTTGAGATTAAACTAACATTTACAGATGGTAACTCCATGCGAAGACAAACTCCGCGCCAACACAAAATTATCGAAGACGGTGGCAAATTTTTACAAATTTGGGACGCTTTAGACATAACTGAACCTTTAAAATTTGATCAGTGGGTCAAATCGGGCCAGTTAATAGAATCATCTCTCAGTTTAAACCGGTAAGATCCATTTATATTAGCGGCGACGTGAACTTCAAAAAAATGTTGGTGACGGCGACGCGTTGAAAGATTTTCGACCGGCTTCCATATGTCAAACAGTTGATTTTTTGTGTATGTTTTTTATTGTGGTTGCATTGTTTTTAGTAACTAACAGTGTTGCATCAAAATGTACACGAGTTTAAAATAAGGTTAAAAATTAAACTTCAGTTTCTACATATTAAAATTGTATGAGTAATATTCTGAGTTAGCGCGGGTTAACGTTAGTGCGGGTTAACCTTCAAAAGGCGTTAATCTTGTTTAGTGTAAATGCCGTATTAATCCCGGTATTCAGTTTTATGAAATGTTCTATGCCATAAGAAGTACGTATAGAAAATATCGAAAATTTCATGAACCGAAGATTTCGCTCACTTTTCATTTGCTTGGTACTCAGCTCTTTGTGAAAATTCCGTTGGAAAAATCAAGTACAGGGTTATTTAATTGTTTGGGACCGGAATTTTGACATTTCGATAGTTTTAACAACCAAAAGTAACACTGGATGCGTTAAAATAAAATGGAGAGTGTAGAGGAATTATAAATGAAATATTTGCAGGGTAAATCAAAGATAGATGGTAACGCTCCGCAACAAAATTTTCCGTTTAAAGATTCATAAATGACAAAAAATTACATAAGGGGACACCCGGTTGGATCGAAGGTCCTTTCGCTATATATTATGTACTAGTTAGTTCCAACACGCCTAAGGCGCCTGTTGAAAAATACTGTAATTTAAATGGATCTTTAAGAATATTGCTACGAATTTCCATATTCGACCCTTTTGCGTTGTTTTATTCCCAATAACAAAACAAGGTTCGTTTTAAATTACGATAATTACAACGGTTTGACTTCTTTTATTTCACTTATATAGTACAACAGTTTACTTTATTTACACCACTTTAATAAGTCTTATATTTTACTATCAAATCGCGTTGCTTACTTTACTGCGGTTAATCACAAACTGAACTCTCGATTCCAAAGACCTCCGCTATTTATACCAACTCACCATACTCAAATGAAGGTATATCTTCTAGACGTTGTTGTTGTTGCTTATCTTTGTAGCACAATCTCGAATGGCGGAGAATTATCTTTACTGAGGTGAATTCATGCTACTGGTTTAGCGAGCTGGTACGTTGTTACAATGCATACTTTCAGGCGCAGCACTAACCGCCTGTTATTTACATACTGTTAGTAGAGTCAGTAACAGCAAGCAAAAGCTTTTACTTATTCGTAACAATATGAAAAGGATTTTTGTTTTGAGAAAAGTTACTTTTTTAAGAAAACGCACTTATTTAAGAAAATGTTATTTTTTTAAACTTCTTTCACTTTGGCTTTTTATTCGGTTCAAACTACAATTTGTAATAGAAATATCCCCCCAAATGTTATATGTTAGTCTAGACACAAACCAAGCCAAAACTACAAGTGTGAGAGTAATACATCGATTCTCTGTTGAGCTGACAAATTGTCAGACTTTTAAAATTTATCAGCTTTCTTGTCAGCTATGAAATTAATCGGTATTCTACAGAAACCCTGATAAGCTGATAGCTACGAAAACCCACCATAGCAAAAAAAAGCTTTTTGGTGAATTTGAAGTGTCAAAATAAAGAAAACAAACATAAAATGGAAGAACCAGCAGCGAAGTAAGTAAAATTATTTGTGTTTGTCTATGGATTTGTGTTGTTTGCATTGCATCACGCAATGACTTTAATTGCACTCTCCTTTGTTTTTTTAAAACTGCTTCACTTTTATCTTCGTCATCACTCATGAGTAACAACAGCAACAATTCTTCTTCCATTTTTTTTTTAATTTTTAGTAATTAGTATTAATAATTTAACAACTTTCTTAAAGCAATAAAATTATTGAAGTTTTATTATTTCTTGCGCGCTCGAAAAGTAAACAAAAATCAATTGTCAGCTGCTTTTACGAAGCTGATAAATTTGTCATAAAAAGAGCTTTTATTTTAGTATGAGAATACCAAAAGCTGATAGTTATCAGAAACTTGGTAATTTATCAGCTATGTTGAATTTATCAGCTCGACAGAATCGATTTGTAAGTGTGCTGCCAAATGTAATTCCATGCTCAGGGTTGTACTTCATGGATTTGCCAGTCTTGTACTTTGGCTTTTCTAAATTTACTTTTTATTGGGTTCAAAACTACAATATGTAATAAAGAGGCTCCACCTAGAAAACTTCTCTTTACACCAAACCAAAAGTACCCAATATAGTAATAATAATGGGTTGTCATAAAGTAGTTAAACAAAATTTATTTAAAATTTGTTCATTTAACATTTAGCAACGTGCGATAAGGAACTTCGTTCCAAAATTTCTTACAAAATTTCGCAGGAACTAAACATGGGGCTTTTAGCTAAAAACTGTAACACTTTCCAATGGTGTTGCCAGATTGCACCTTGCAACACTAAAAATTGACTAGGCCACAAATATAAATGGGAACCCTCGTATAGTAGTTTTTTTTTTTTTAAATAACAATAAAACCTAACTAGTATTAAGTGAATAATTACCAAGCATGGGAATTAATAACACAGAATATAACAACACTAAATATGATAAACGTATGTATGAATATGACAGGGGTAAAATTGCAATTAATGACGGGTGTTGGCTTTTGAGGAGACAAAAGTAGCCATAAAATGCTACCTTCGTATAAACAACATAATGAAGGCAGTCCATAGATATGCACCAAACTTTTAATCGATAACAACAAATCTCCAATCAAGGTTAAAAATGTTCACGCAATTTATAATTTCCTCGCCTCGCCAAGAAGGAGTTGCTACACAGATTGACTTTCAGTTTAGATGGACAGAATCTGCTTGTTCTTTTTCTTTAGTTAAACACCCATTACACCACATCTGAACAAGTGTTGATTACTTATATGGCAATTACTATGGACATACTTGATACCGTCGTACCGCCGCAACTTGTGATGATGATCACTATACTACTCGGAAGAGGAGACCAACAAAAAATTCCAGTACATAGCAACACAAGCAACCTTGATCTTCCTCATTGGACGCCTATAAACTTGACTTGACTCCACAAAGAATCAATGTAAATACAAATACAATATCTTTACTCTTATCTTCACTTCAGTCTGTAGACCACCACCACCTAAGTATGGCAAAGAAGCCAAGAAACTGCCTCCATCAACGATGGCATATCAGGAGGAAGCGATCACGTGCAAAGAAGATCTACATCGCGCAAACGCAAATGTTGAATACGACTGCGAATGCGAATACGTACAAAGCAAACTGCCTTACTAGTGATAAGACCAACAAGACGTTGCATGGAAACCCGCAAGAAGAACATCGTCTATTAGCGGTTTTTATGTAATCGCAGAAAACGCCACAAAAACGGAGTAGAATCTTGAACTTGAATTGTTCGCATTCATTTGATAGTTCAATTAAACATTCAATAAAAGGAATTTGTTATTTTTTATTTTTGCTTTTCTGGAAGACATTTTTCATTATCGGATGTTAAATTTTATATTTTAAATCGCAAATGCAATAGTTATAGTATTAAGGAATGTTGGGTGAGTGCCCGTTTGAAGTAAAGTTGGTGATACCACAACAGGATACTTGGTTATGGTGAATCTGGACCAATGGAGTTCACATCACCAAGAAGATTTATATCATTTTAATTTTGAAACTGGAATATTTCTAAACAGAAATAAAAACAACGCCAGTATTCATGCGTAGAAATTTCACATCTTTATAAGGAAAGAGCAACGTTTTTACATTGGGCTGTAGTTTAGATCTTATGAGAAATCTTGATCTTACAACTGTAATAGAAATATTGAAATATAGAAATTTCAAGCGCGAAAATGTGTCTTGGATACTTTTCACATCCAAAACATATTCTAGCACGACTTCTACAAGTTTTCTTTATACTAGATAGTACGAGGGTTGCTGTTTATATTTCTGGCCTATGCAATTTTTAGTGTTCTTATCTGGCAACACCAGTGGAATGTTTTTAGCTTTACGGCTTTCAAAACGTGTTGACATGCGAGCATTATTTCTGGTTTTTTCAGTAACTCGAAAAATGTATCTCAGTCAAAAAGTGGAATTAACTCGTGAATGTATTCGCGTAATTATTTTTCACAACTTTCCACGTGGATTATCAAGATAAGAACTTAAATCTTTATATGCCAATGATGCACCATCCTAAAGTACTGTGAAAAACTGGTATAATGAATTTAATTGGAGCGGACGTTCGCTTCAGGACGCATTTGCTGGAAGTCGCCCAAGATCGGTTGTTGATTAATCTAACATGTACATTAGAGTGTCCCATCAATAAAATTTTTTTTTTGCTCAAGCTTTATTTGAAAGCTTATAGGGTAAAGTATTTTTCGGAAGAGGTTTAGAGGTCGCACAAGTCGAATTTTCCCGAAAATCGGGTATTCCGGACGTTTTTTGAATTTTACTTAAAAGTCGGTCAATAACCACGATTTTCTTAGTTTGTAAGCCAACATTTTTGAAGTTAAACGTCCAAACTTTTATTATACATGCATAAACCACCAGTTTTGACAATGATTTTCCTCAATAAGGTACCACGTAGTAAATTTCTTCGTAAATTTTGGTTAAATTTTGTAAATAACGCCTTATATCCTTCAAAATTCCATATTCCATAAAAACATACGAAACTTTAAAAAACTAATGATTCACTTTAAAAGACGTATAAATTCCAAGCAATTTCGTAGAAAAACATTTTTAATTTGCCGTTACTGTTCCAGAGTTATACCATTTTAAAGCCTTTTACTCATTGTATGAAACTAATAAAATTATAATCTGTTTCCCATTTTTGCATCGGATTTGCTTTAAATTTCTATGAAGACGGGTAAATTCCAAGCAATTTTTGTAAAAAATTAGAATTTTCAGTTACTGTTCCAGAGATGCCATTTTAAAACTCTTTACCCATTGTATGAAACTAATAATACTATAAACTGTTTGCCAGTTTGTCAGCAATCATATATATGGTTCCTGCAATATGTTGCCTGGGCCATTGTTTGCTGCGTGTAATTCTTTGTCGTTACTTAGTGCATTTAGATTTTTTCAATAATAAAAAAAAATAAATCCGATGAAAATAGTTTATAGTATTATTAGTTTCATACAATGGGTAAACAGTTTTAAAATTGCATAACTCTGAAACAGTAACTGCATATTCAAATACCAAATTGCTTTATATTTATCTGTCTTTTAAAGTGCATCATTATTATTTTAAATTTTCATAGAAATTTAAAGGAAATCCGATGCAAAAATGACAAACAGTTTATAACATTTTTAGGTTCACACAATGGGTAAAAGGCTTTAAAATGGTATAACTCTGAAACAGTAACTGCATATTCAAAATTATTTTCTACAAAATTGCTTAGAATTTATCCGTCTTTTAGAATGCATCATTACTTTTTTAAATTTGAAATGTTATAAAGCGTTACTAACAAAATTTATCCAAAATTTACGAAAAATTTAATACGTTTTACCTTATTGAGCAAAATCATTGTCAAAACTGGTGGTATATGCATATACAATAAAAGTTTGAACGTCTTTCTTTAAACATGTTGACTTACAAACTAAGACAATCGAGGTTATTGACCGAGTTTTAAGTAAAATTCAAAAACGTCCGGAATACCCGATTTTCGGGAAAATTCGACTTGTGCGACCTCTAAACCTCTTCCGAAAAATCTGAAAAAAAATCTTAAAAATATTTTACCCTATACGCTTTCCAATCAAGCTTGAGCAACCATGAAAATCCAAAAAGGAAAATTTTTTAGGACACCCTTGGGTACATTCATCACCACAATATAAATATTCATTGCAGCAACGGCAAAATTGATCGCGTGGTAATTGATAAAAGGCACTCATCCAGTGTAATGGACGTACGAGTGATCAGAGGAGCTAACATCGATTCTGATCACTACATCACTACCTGGTAGCAGCAAAGGTTCGCACAAGAATAAGTAGAGCGAAAATCGTACGAAACCAGACGCAGAGAAAGCTGGACATCGGAAAGCTGCAATTACCAGAGGTAGCCACAGCCTACTCAAGGAATCTCTCGCAACTTTTGGCACAGAACCCAACCCCTCCCGATCCTGAGGTGGAAGCGCTGTGGAAACCCATTTCCAACTCTATGAAACTGCCGTACAAGAATCGTACTTGGTTTTCAAAACCCGCTTCGCAATAACCATGCTACGATGAAGAGTGCCGCACTGCATATGATGAAAAGAACGCTGCACGTATGGCAATGCTTCAATCAATTGCAACGCGAGCTGCGACTGAGCGGTATAAGGGGAAAAGAAAGAGGTAAACCGTCTCTTTAGGTGTAAGAAAAGGGAGTGGAGAAAGCGCGAGTGTGAGAAAATTAAGACATACAGAAGGAAGAGCGGAGCCCTAAAATTCTACCAAAAACTCAGCAATAGATCTAATGGACATGGCTCAAGGCCCCGCTTCAGTAAAGACCAGGACGGAAATCTCATCGAAATTGTTCAGAGCATGTTGGTACGATCTCTTTAACATCTTAATGGAGATCATTATGAGAAAAGCTGCAGTCAACATGAATAAATCCATCAGATATAGATATCATTTGGCGCACAATGAGAGAAGTTACTGCGATGTTATCGAGAATTGAGAAGGAGTCAGCAAAAATGGGTGTGACAGTATTTATGGTTTCAACGTGCAGGGCCTCCACGCGATTAGACCAAAGCGAGAACGTTGATAACCGTGATAATTTCGTGTTGTTGGACGAATTTATATACCTCGGATCTGCCGTAAACAAAAGCAACAACGTCAGCCTTGAGATCAAGCGTAGAATTGTGGTTGCGAATAGATGTTATCCCTCCCTCGAGTAACAAAAGTCCAGCTGTACCAGACACTCATACAACCTGTTTTGATTTATGACGGAGAATTCTGGGTCTTATCGCAAACAGACGAAACATCTGTATCATCTGTCGGAGTCGTCAAGAAATAGGGTTTGTTTATGTTTTCTTTTTCCTTTTTGTATATTCACTGCCATTATGAACGGTGGCGGAAGGCAAACCCAGTCCACCGGGTTTTTGCATTTTGCCTACTGCCAGGATATTTGATTGCAGCCAGGGTATTTAGATCAGACGCTGACCAGGATGTAATATGTCGAACCTGGATTTTCTTCGTTTGGTTTCTATTTGCTGTTGCCTCATACGTTTGGCTCATCCGTCTTCTAAGGACAAGAACATGCTCGATAGCTTGATGACTTTAGTGACATTAGCCACCTACTAAATCTGAGACATATCAGTGATCGCATAATCAGGCTGCTTGTTGATTTGTTTCACCTTCTCACTCTGGCTAGCTAACAGAGGTTTCCAATAAATCCGTTGCCCAGGACATACTGCGTGGAAGTAGAGAGCTACTTTGGCTACACAATGAAGGAATCATTTCTGGCCACTCCCAAGTGAATCAGGAAATTTCCAACTCCCTGGAGAGTCACATGTCGTAGTTAATAGTTAAACGGATCAAAATACCACGATTACACTGGGTAGGCCATGTCAGTAGAAGGGATGAAGACAAACCAGCAAGAAGGCGTTTCGAATGCGAACTCGAAGGAAGACGACAAATAGGAAGATCAAGACTCCGCTGGACGGATCAGGTAGACGAATCCCTGCGTACAATTGGCATTACCACTTGGAGAGATATGGCAAAAGATCGAACTGGTTGGCGAAAAATTTTATCTTCGATTTATAAGGTCCCTAACCCCGGGGTTGTTGGAGTTTCAATCAGTGCAAAAATTGTGAGGAACTTTCCCCTATCCATTTTTGGGATGTCATTGGAGATAATTTATTGAATTCTACACCCTAAAGAGAAGTTGCAGAACTTAGAAATTTTATAAAACAGCTTGTAATTATTTGAAATTGAAATTCTTACAATACCGGTTTCAAAAGACGTTAAAATATCGAGTGTTTTAAATATTCATCCATTTTAAGCAAATGCGGCAGTCATATTATTACTAGAATCGTTGAAGTGGTTAATAACCCTATGTCATGAACGAAAAGACAGGAGAACTAAATCCAGTGTCATGCGTTTGGATCCTTCGCTTGGGTTTTTCTTTGTTCATAGATGACAGCGATTGCGAACTAGAGGAACCCAAATTTGTACTAAAAATATTCAAAATTAAAATGTTCGAGCATTTTGTCGTTTTTTTAAATAATTTTAGTCTCCAATATTTCGCTCTCCCTGGTGAGAATCAGAGATTGTGGCGATGGGTGGAATTACTACACCGGATCAACCTTATTCCCGTAAAAACTGACTACTGTATCCCCTACCTTCTACCAGCGACAAATCTAAGGACTTCTATTCCGAACAGGAATACCTGGGAAAAGTCACTGGAAGGGGACACCAGTAGTATTAGATTTTTCACGGATGGATCAAAGGTGGACGAGCAAGTAGGTTATGGGGTCCATTCACCGGACCTAAATGTAAATATATCCTTCAAGCTGCCTGATCACTGCAGTGTATTTCAGGCGGAAATTACCGCCATACTAGAGGTTGCTGAACTACCGAAAAGTAGTGGCACAACCCTCCGGAGAATATGTATCTACACAGACAGCCAGGCTGCTATAAAATCCCTGGAAGCCATTTTTGCTACGTCCCTGACGGTAAAAGAATGCCACTCATCACTTAGGGTGATGGCAGAGTATTTTGACATCAGGCTCATCTGGGCGTGCCGGTAGACTACGGCACAGGTTCTTCCGGCAAAAGAAGGTGTTAGTATGCCAATCTCTACCTGCCGTTTGCAGATCAGGCAGTGGGCCGAAAATTTGTTCAAGGACAAGAGGAGACTTACTTCAACTTGCAAACAAGCCAGGCAACAATTAAATATTAATAATTTCAAACTCCATATGATGTCAGATATTATGCTGACTATTAACAACCCTGTTCCACTGAAAACGATTACCTGTTGTCAACTTAAATCACAAAATCACTTTGAACCAAATTCAACACAAACCGCCAGTGCTACAGGTGCAAATGGTCAAGGTTTTGTTAACTCGAGCGCAAATTTACCAACGAATTGTAAAAATATTGTTAACAACTAAATCTGAAATAAAGAATCTAAAAACAAACAATCAAAAAATAAACTAAATTAGTAGTTGATAATAGTTGGAATCAAACTACAATAAAATACCGTGCAAAAGAAAAAAGTAGAATAGAATATTTAAAATTTAATGCTCTAAAAATGCAAATAATGCTGGTACTCAGCAAATGTATTGAAATTTAAGTTAAAAACTATCATCATGATGAAATTGTAGTAAAATAAATTATAGATTTTGCTGATTCATTTTGTAAAAGACAAAAACCATGTGTTAGGTAAACAAGCGCTAACGCAGTGCGGTGGTGTCCGCACTGTATACAGATGTTTACAGTACATTGCGATTATCGCGCGACAGTGACATGTTAAATCACATCTTTAGCTTCACCATCGCCAGCAACCCATACCCCAAATCGAAAATGTCCCGTCATGGAAGAGACAATCATTGATATCATGGATTTAATATTTGTTTTGGAAATTGTGAGAAGCTCTCCCCAATCCCTTCATGGGGTGTTATGGGACACCATTTTTTTTTTTTTTTTGGAAATTTTAGGCGACCTCTTATGCAGGAGGCAAAATGATAGTTCAATGTTGACATTTTGAAGAAATTTGAATTTTTTAAATTCAGGCTTAACTCGTCAATGGCCTTTGAACACCACCTGTTTAACAAAAATAGGGTGTAACATTTGAATCCCACTTCTGGCATTAGCTCCCCCTAATTTAAAACTTTAGATATTGAAATGGAAAATCACTTAACTATAAATGCATTTGAAATAAATTTCCATCTAATATGGTTAACAATTCTTCGTTTTAAATAGTAAAATGTCATTTTACCTCCAAATCAGAGCCATTTAGTTTGATTGACTGCCCACAAATGACACAAATGTTGAATGCGATCAATTCACAAAACCTGTTAATTGACCCAACCCCTGAGTTTAACTTTAATTTACTTCCGGATCATAGAAAAACTAAAGCAACAAATGGAAATAGGTAAGGTCTTCATGGCAGGGAAATGGGAAATTCTCATATGCATTCATTTCGAATCGTAATTCTTGTTTTTCACATTCATTGCGATTCATAGTTCTTTTTCCCGGAGTCAAAACGGTTTCGTTCTTTTTTTTCTATTTTGTATTTCTATGTTGATCATTCTGTAGCATTAGCGTTAATCTAGTTCCGCTTTGTTCGCCAGCAATGACAATGACGGAAAGTCATGCAATCAATACTACAAGTGGGATAGTTTTCCATTGGAGTTTATAGGGTGCATTTCAATTGAAAGAGAAGAGTGGAAAATAAAGGAAATTAGAGGAATGAAATGTTTGGTAGCAAGAATCAAATAGGTATTATTGTAATTCACGTACATACAAATGGCATAAAGTATACGGACTACATTTGCTTCTGGAACGACGAATTCATTGTCGGTGGCGCAATGGGTAGTGTGCGCGCCTCTTGTACTAGAGATCCTGGGTTCGATCCTTGCTCTGACCACCTTAAAATTTCTTTCGACGGCGGTCACCCCGCATAGTGATGGCGACACTATCGAGTATTTAGCCATGAAAATACTTCTCAAAACTACCGTTCGGAACCGGTGTAAAACTGTAGGTCCCAATCAATGAGTATAATAACTAGAAAGCGCACAGCTCACTGGTTGTGAGAAGCTCTCCCCGATTCCTTCATGGAATGTAATGGGAAACCATTTTTTTTTTTGGGTTTTAAGAAAAGCAGTGGTACAGTACAATGGTCCTGGAGAAATCTCACGAAAAATAAATCCAGACCTACTATGTAGATTACAAGGATTACCTTTGTAGATTATAAGGCTGCCTTCGAAAGCGCGATACGGTAAAAACTGTACGAAGGCTATGTCGGAGCTTGGTATTCCTGCTAAGCTGACACGGCTTTGTTGAATGACACTGACCGACACGAAATCCTCAGTTAAGATTGGTAAAGATCTCTCCGACCCATTTAGTACGACACGAGGCCTCAGGCAGGGCGACACCCCGTCATGCGATCTCTTCAACATATTAATTGAGATCATTGTGAGAAAAGCTGCAGTCAACACGAATAAAACGATCAGCAGCAAAAGTCACATGCTGCTCGCGTATGCTGATGATTTATACATCATTGCGCGAAATCTGCGGGAAGGCTCTGAGAATTGAGAAGGAATCAGCCAAAGTGGATTTGGCAGTAAACGAGAACAAGACGAAGTTAATGGTTTCGACAAGGAAAACATCCACCCGATTGGATGAAAGGGCGAACGTTAATACCCGTTATAATTACGAGGTAGAGGATGAATTTATTTACCTCGGGCCTTCCGTGAACAGAAGCAATAACGTCAGCCTAGAAATCAAAGGAAGAATTGTGCTTGCAAACAGGTGTTACTTCGTGTTCCAAAAGGTTGAAGAGGATGAAATGGACGATGTACAGTTTTAACAGGATGGCGCTGTGTGCCACACAGCCAACGTTGCAATCGATCTATGCGCACTGTGTTCGAAAATCGCATAATTATCCGAAACTCGGAAGTCCATTGGCCGCATCACAGCTGCGATTTGAACCCGTTGGACTAATATCTCTAGAGCGCTGTGAAATTACGGATACAATCACGAGTGCATTGAGGCATTAAAACACGAAATAGCTAACAATTGAAAATGTACTGAAAAATGGGGTTGATCTAATGAGGTACTGTGTCTATATAAGTATTTTTTTAAAGCGGAATTAAATTATATGGCCCAAATTATATGGCCCACACTTTAGTTTCCCATTCAATCCCACGAAGGCATAGGCATGCATTCTGATTTGGACCTGCAGTTTTACACCAGCGGTATTTTGACAACCTTTTTCATGGCTATGCACTCGGTAGTCGATCTCAAATCTCAAAAATATTAAATTAAAAATAAACGATGTTTATAAAACGCTTAGTTTTCCATTTTTATATAAAAACCGAAACCGGTTATTAACCTGTTTCTACATCTCGGCTTAACCGAAAACCGGTTTAACGAAAAACGCGATATTCGAAGAAACCGAAACCCGACATTTTTGAAAAACCGGTTTTTTGAATACATTAACTATTATGCTCCAACCCAGTATTATCAGCTATATTCGGTACTTTTGCTTTGGTTTGTGTCTAGACTATAACATGTTGGGAATTTCTTGCTTCATGGGAAGTTTTCTAGGTGGAGCCTGTAACCAATATTCAGTATATATAAAGGGTTTTTCAATAAGAGTGCTACAAAAGTTTTTTTAAATAAAACAAAACCGGTTTTAGATACCAATGAAATTCTTTATTCCTGTGAAAGTACGTTCGATGCCATTATGCATGGAACTCGATTTCTTTTGCATGGCCACCACGGGCACGCTTGCAGAAGTCCAGACGCTGAACCCAATTTTCGACGATTTTCAAGCATAAATCGGCCGATACTGCTGCAATTTCACGTTCGATATTCGTACGAAGTACATCAATCGTCGCTGGCTTGTTGGCATAGACCATAGACTTGACGTAGCCCCACAGCAAATAATCTAACGGCGTCAAATCGCACGACCGAGGCGGCCAATCGACTGGGCCATTTCGTGAGATAACACGTTCACCAAACTTGGTGTCCAATAAATTGATTGTGGCATTCGCTGTGTGGCTTGTGGCGCCGTCCTGTTGGAACCACATGTCCTCCAAGTCCATATTATCCAATTGGGGTCAAAAATATTCGGTTATCATTGAACGGTAGCGTTTCGCATTTACAGTAATGTGCCGGTCTTGATCATCACGGAGGAAGTACGGCCCAATGACGCCGCCGGCCCATAAACCGCACCAAACCGTAATTTTTTCGGGATGCAATGATGACTCGTGGATTACGTGTGGATTGCTGTCTGACCAATAACGCATATTTTGCTTATTGACGAAGCCATTCAGCCAGAAATGAAAATCATCGCTGATTGTTGAGGCCTCTTAAAGTTGGCCACTGACTCCAAATTTCGGTAGTAAATTTTAATAATTTCGACTCTTTGTTGGCTCGTATAACTTTCCATGATGAAATGGCAGACCTTACAGAAGAGAAATGTCAAAAGAGCGGGAAAAAATATGGCGCCGTCTGCTGTCCCCATCGATTTACTTTTGTAGCGTCTCTGTTGAAAAATCCTTTACAAACAATACAAAGTAAATTTAGAAAAGCCAAAGTGAAAGAAGTTTAAAAAAATTAAAATTTTCTTAAATAAGTGCCTTTTCATAAAAAAAGTAAATTTCTCGAAAAAAATACCTATCATATTCTTAAACAAAGTACCTTTTCTTAAAACAAATACCTAATCTTAAAGAAGTGCCTTTCCTTTAAAAAAGTAAAATTTTCTTACAAAAAGTACCTTTTCTTAAAAAAAAGTAATTTTTTTTTTTAAATAAGTACCTTTTTATAAAAAAAAACATTTTCTTAAAACAAATTGCCTTTTTTTAAAAAACTTACTTTTCTTTTTAAAGAGTTCCTGATTTGTGAAACAAAATAACTTTTCTTGAAATAAGTACCTACTCTTAAAAATATGCCTACTCTTGAAAAAAGGACCAATTCTAAGAAAAATTCCCATTTCTTAAAAAACAACCTTTTATTCAAAAATTTACCTTCCCTTAAAAAAATACATTTTCTTACCAAAATTCCTTTTCTTAAAAGTACATTTTCTTAAAAATAAACTAAGACCTTTCCTTTTCTCTTCTTGAGATATGTAGCCTTTCTGAAAATAAGTACATTTTCTTAAAAAAGTAACCTTTTTTTAAAGAGTACCACTTCTTTAAAAAGTACTTGTTCTTAAAAAAAGTACTTCTTTGTAAAAAAAAAAATGCATACTCTTACGGCTTTTTCTTACAGAATAGTACTTTTTACAAATATTTATATAGCGAAAGGAACTTCGTTTCAACCGGGTGTCCCCTGACACCTCATGAAAAAAATTAGCTTTTAATAAAAGCAGTTCCTCTGTTTATAAAAGCATCTTCTCGGGAAAATATAATACATATTTTTACAAAAAAGACTAAAAAATATAATTTAAAAAAAAGTACATTCTTTAAGAACATTTTTTTTTTTTTAAATACATTCTTAAAAAAAATTTTCTTTTTTTAATTAAATCGTAAAAATCTAAATCTTAAAATTATCATATTTTTCAAAGAGCGCCTTGGCGTGTTGGCTCTAACTAGTACATAATATATAGCGAAAAGAACTTCGTTCCAACTGTGTGTCCCCTGGCACCTCATGTGATTTTTATTCAACCCTATGTAGTCCAATATATCAATAACTTTTCGATTGTGTAATTACGGTTAAGAAGCCTCAACGCGGACGCAAAGTGGCATAAAATATTATTTTCCGCCCTTAATGAATACATTGACATTCACTTGTGGGTCGATCCCTGGGAATTACTCGACAAGCCCCATATTTTCTTATTGTTATTACTTATATTAAATATATTAGCGAAGAACAAATTTAATCATATATATCCAAATGTCACGAATCCAATCCAAATGTCACGAATATAAATAGAACTTGTCGATATTTTGACTGATAATAAGAAAAAAAATAAAAAAAAATCTCCTCAACAACGAAAAAACAAGAAATTTATATTGTATATAATCCAAGGTTGATTTCAAAAATTTCCTACTCGTAAAAATCAATGACACGATGAAAGAGAGGAGGATCAAATCATTCAACATTGTCATCACACCCTGAAAGCACTCCCAGTTTTTTTTGGTGACATGAACCCCAAGAACACACAAACATTCAAAACAAACATACTCGTACCATTGCATGTAGATACACTTGTCCATGAATAATTATAACAATAGAAGGTTCTATATTGTAGTTCAGTCGCTGTCAATCTGTTGCTCGAATGACCGCCGAAGCATCATCAGCCAACAAAACAAATAGTATAGGAATCATTGAAATGTAACCAACCAACTTCAGCTTAAGCCACAATTCCACAATGAAGTCAAACCTCACTCAGTTTTAGTTAGCAGAGTGAACATGATCAGGTGCCAAATGGGCGACGTGTAATATTGACAATCATTCATCAGCAGAGCGCAACAATTAAAGGGCTGAAACACGCAGAGCCGACAATGAGAATAATCAGAATGGTGGTTAACACTAGCAACTCCAAGTGATGTTTGGTCACTGGTTTTCGTGTAGCTGAAATGTCAAGCTATGAAGAACCCATAGATTAATTTATACATAGATTTGTCAACTCGCTCATCGGATTAATGCTAGAAGGGAAGTGAACTTGTGTTTGAACGTCAGGAGATGAATTCTGTCGCTGAGGTTTGACAAATATAGCTGACATTAAGCGTGTTTTGGTTACACCGCTTGCTTATATAATCGGTTATTTTGTATGAAGCAGTTAGCGAAGACTTAGCGATGAGAATCATTTTCGCTAAGTTTAAACAAATGTTTTTTGGACATATTTTACCGTTTTCAACCCTTATTCATATTTTTGAATAAAATGACTTATCGCTAAATTGCCGTTTTCTTTGCAACTTAGCAGGCGACAATCGCTTGCTCGTAACCAAAACACGACTATTGTTACTGTGAATGTTCAAAATATGTAAATATATGAACATTGTGAATGCACAAAACTAAAAATGGAGGATTTTGTTCGACGTTGTTGACAGAAGTTCGTTTCCTAATTGAAGAAACGGAAAGAGAAGCGTCACATTAATCTATGGAAGAACCATAGAGTAATGTCATATAGAATAAATAACAAATAAGTGGTTTCCCATTATATCCCATGAAGGAATCGGGGAGAGCTTCTCACAACCAGTGAGCTGTGCGCTTTCTAGATTTATATCCACTGATTGGGACCTACAGTTTTGAGAAGCATTTTGATAGTGTCGCCGTCACTATGCGAGGTGACCGCCGTCGAAAGAAATTTTAAGGTGGTCAGAGAAGTGATCGAACCCAGGATCTCAAGTCTCATATAGAGCTGCCCTTATTCTCATCTGACATTTCGTTTCACACTATTCGTGGTGCGGTCGGTGCGATAGAGAGTTATTTGACGTAAATTGATTTACACCATAGAATAATACATACATAGATAAACTTATTCTCTCATCTGACGTTTCATTTCACACTCTTCATCGTAGGTTTGTGGAAATGAGAGCAATTAAATTTAAAATTACCTTACACCAGGTGGAGTTACAAAATATGTTCACTTAACCTTTTCCTGTCGTTTTGGTGTAGAACCGAAAAATTTAAATATATTTTGTACTTTTTTGTTGACTTTTATCGTTGGTATTAATTTGTATTGTATATAACACAACTAGTTTGCTACAAAAACACGAAATTCGGTTGTTGTTCGTTTTTTGATCGCTGTATACTATTGCCACTATCTGGTATTATTGGACCCATATTTTCCACCATCCAATGTTTACTTTCCATCGTACCTCTGACGTTTAATTTATTGAGCGAATAAAAGCTTCTATGGTATGTATTATTCTATGTCTTACACCAGGTGGAATTACCAAGACTTTTGACTTAAATTTTTGATTTTTTTGGAACTGTAAAATTTATTTTGTTATATTTTATTATTATATAAATATATTTCTGGTGTATGTATATCAAAATTTTAACGTACAAAACGAAATGCAGTTGCTGATTTCATGTTGGTTGGTTTGAGCCATTACCTCTATCTGGTATTATTAATGCAATACTTTCCAACATCCAACCCACCATCTGCAACACACCAATTGTCACCAATTTACTGATAGAGTGGGCTACTCTATACGTCATTACTCTATGCGAAGAACTTGAGCAAAAAAACTTAATATGTTTAATGCACATTTTAATAAGAGTACCCACCGGCTTTTTAAATTTAAATTCAAAGATTCGCCATATCCGTTTTATTATACAAAATTTCATGATTAAAAAGCCCGAATTGCAGTCAACTAAAATCGGAATAACTTATAACTGGAGTTTTGAAGCTTAAGATCCAAAAATATTGTTGTTATAGTCAAGATATGACTCAAAAGGAAGACAATGCGACGTCAATTGGAAATATTGACTTCAAGGGAGTGTTTGGCGATGTTCAACGGCAATCCGAAGAAGTTTCGTAACCGGGGGCGAAACATGGATCAATCACAACACATCAGAGACCAAGAAACAGTAGAGGCAGTGAACTTCTCCGGGTGAACGTGGACCAAAGAGGACCAAGGTTCTGTCGGGCAAGAAGTCCATGGTGACAAATTTTTGAGATACATGCGCAATCTTTCACATCGATTACCTTGGAAAGGGTAAAACGATCCACGGCGAATATTATTCACAGCTGTTGGACAGACTCGACATTAACAGTTTATTTCTCTATCTCGAACAAAAGCTGTCGTTCGTGTTCTAGAAGAAAGTAATTTGATTTAGGGTTCACAATCTTGTCGTTTCAATTCGAATGAAAACATTAAAGTTTTCAAAAGTCTTTAGTACTAATTTTGGTTTCTCTATTTCGAAGGTGCTGTCAGCAGAGAACAAAAATAAAGTCTGTGTCTATACTTTTTGGGTAAAGTGTAACAAGTGCACATTGACTTACATTTTTACTCTTGATTTGCACACTTTTCATTTTTTAAATAAATAAAATTCTAATTCAAAAATTTTCTATTGCGTTAACTTTTTCACTAACAAAACATATGTTTTCGAAGAAAAAGTCTCTGTAAATTTGAGTAAAATAGAAACGCATTTTGACGTTAAGAGAAAAAAATCTCTCTCACTTAGCCAATTTCGGTGTAAAGAAACGCATTTGGGTAACTTTGAGTAAATTTGTGTAACTTTGGGTAAAATTAGGTAAGTAAAGAAACAGACTTATAGAGTCAGGCGAACGAAAATTTCGACATTGAGGAACCCAATTTGAGTCGAATGTGAGTGGCTGATTTTCGTTCGAGATAGGGAAACAGGCTGTAATTTGAAGCCAAAACGATCGCATTTGGCGAAAAAAAAGGTTTCTTTCACCATGACCACGCACCAGCGTCTAGATGTTTAGCAGCCATGGCAAAAATATGTATATAAATTGGACTATGAATTGCTACCGCCTCCGCCATATTCCACGGATCTAGACGCCAGTCACTACTTTCTATTTGCAATAAAAAAAATTAAAACTAGCTCGGCGGTAAGAGATTTGATTCGAATAAAGAGGTCATCACTGAATCAAAAAATTTTGACAACTAAGAAAAACAATTTTTTGGGAGGAATAAAAAAATACAAAAAATTGTGTCCCATAACATCCCATGACGGGAGAGAGATGTGCGCTTCCTAGTTTCTACACTCACTGATTGTGACCTATAGTTTTACACCGGTTCCGAACGGTATTTTGAGAAGCTTGTTCATGGCTAAATACTCGATACTGTCGCCGTCACTAAGCGAGGTGACCGCCGACGAAAGATATGCTAGGTGGTCTGAGCTGGGATCGAACCCACGTGCTCATGTACAAGAGCCGCAAATACTACCATCCCCCACATACGAAGGAGGTATAAAGAAATTGGAAAAACATTGGATTAAACTTACCGAGCTAAAAGGAGCCCATTCTTACTTACTTAGGTGGCCACAAAAATCTCACAAGGGGTCCTGGGCCTTACAAAATGAGGATAACATGTTTCTCCAACCGGCTCGATCTTCAACCTTTCTCCTCCAGTTGTTAACACCAAACTCTCGCAGGCAATATTCTACCTGGTCTTTCCAGCGAAGTCTTGGTCGTCCTATTTTTTAATGTCCTTCAAGTACGTCTTCGAATACCTTTCGTAATGGTTCATGCGGATCCATTCTACTGACATGGCCTAGTCAACGTAAACGCGCTATTTTGAATCTTATAACTATGTCGATGACGGGATACATATTATATAGCACGTGGTTCAGCCGTCGTCGATACTCGCCGTTTCTATTATAGGACCATACATTTTTCGGAGCAGTTTTCTTTCGACAACTCCCAGTGACGTCTCTTCAGCATGCGATATCACTGAGGATTCTGCGCCATAAAGCAAGACAGATTGTATGAGAGTTTAATATAGTTGGATCTTCGTTTTCGAGAGAGGGCCTTGTCTGTGGAATGTTTCCTTAGGCCGAAATAACACCTATTTGCAAGCACAATTCTCCCTTTGATTTCTAGGCTGACGTTATTGCTTCTGTTCGGGGAAGGTCCGAGGTAGCTAAATCCGTCCACTATCTCGTAATTATAACGGGTATCAACGTTCACCCATTCATCCAAGTGGATGGATGTTCTCCTAGTCGAAACCATTACTTTTGTCTTGTTCTCGTTTACTGCTAAATCCACTTTTGCTGATTCCTTCTCAATTCTCGAAAATACTGCAGAGCTTTTGCTGCTGATCGTTTTATTCGTGTTGACTGCAGCCCTTCTCACGATGATCTAAATTAATATGTTGAAGAGATCGTATGATGGGGTGTCGCCCTGCCTGAGGCATCGCCTCATACTAAATAGTTCGGTGACATTTTTATCAATATTTACTACATAGGCGTGTCAGCTTAACAGGAAGATCTAGCTCATACATAGCTTAGTACAATTTTCCCCGTTTCGGGCTATCGAAGGCAGCCTTATAATCCACAAAGGGATGGTGTCCATTTGTTTTTCATGGGTTTTCTTCAGGATTTGTCGTAATGTTAATATCTAGTCTATAGTTGACTTTCAAGGCCTAAAGCCACACTGATAATGTCCGATCAGGTCTGCAACAACCGGCTTTAGTCTTTCGCACATTACACTAGAGAGGACCTTGAATGCGATGGATAAAGAGCTTATTCCACGATAGTGGGTACATATACTCGGGTTGCCTTTTTGAAAACAATACACTGTATGCTAAGACTTCAATCGTCGGGTATCCACTCGTGTAGCCAGATTTTGCAGATGCATGCACCTTTGCAACTCATAGCCGCCAGCCTTAAACAGCTCAGCCGATAGTCTGTCAGCAGCCGCGGCTTTGTTGTTCCTAAGCCTGGAAATTGAAGTTCCAAATTCGCTTTGGCGTCGCTTTGTCGACGCCATCGTCTTGAATTTGCTCAACATCCCCATCCATATTCCCTACATACTCTGCACATCTGTGACGAGATTCCTGTCCTTATCTCTACAAAACGGCGTCCCTGCTCAATTTCCGTTGGTTTGGCTTTGAACTTTTCAGTAGAATTTACGGGCCTCATTCTTCCTTTTGTAATATTCAATTTTCTCACTCTTGCGCTTTCTTCACAACCGTTTTTTCTTCCTAAATAAACGGAGTTCCTCTCTCCTCTTCTCCTTATACCGCTCTGTCACGGCTCGCGTTGCAACTAACTGAAGCGTTGCCATACGTGCAGCGTTCTTTTCATCAATTTCCTTTTCACACTCTTCATCGTACCGTGGTTTGGTTTTCATAACCAAGCACAGTCTCTGCAGAAGTTTTTATTGAGTGGGAAATATGCTTCCACTGCGCGGCAGGATCATGCGGCGGGGTTCTTTCTGCGCCAGTATCTGAGTGAGCTTACCTGAATAGGCCGTGGCTATCTCTGGTAATTGCAGCTTCCCGATGTCCAGCTTTCTATATGTCTGGTTTCGTACGACTTTCGCTCTATAAGTATCACCCAATTGAAAAGTGCTGTTATTTTTACAAATGACATCATATGTCAGTTTGGTTTTGACATTTGTAAATTATACACTTGCAAAAATTTTAGTATACAGCAATGAATAACCATATGCCTCAAAAACGCGCGATAATTGTGACAATGTTTGCGCGCAATAATTCGTCAGTGGTGCTGACTCGGCGTAAATTTCGGTAAAGTTATCTAATTCGTGCAGCGACCACAACGCAAACAATTCGACGTCTGGCAACCCGATTTGAAGAGAGCGGCGCAGCACGGGACAGCCGAAGCTCCAGAATCCACCGAATCTGTCGTTCTGCTACAAGAAGCAGTGCATGAAAATGCGATAGAGGAGCCCGAAACATCTACAGGAAAACGTGCTCAACAATTGCACATTTCGCAGTGTAGCCTGCGCCCCATTCGATATTGGACTTGACAATTTTCCCATACAAAATTTAAGTGGTCCAACAGTTGTTACTAAACGACTGTGGCTTCCGTTTAGAATATAACTGCAAGATTTTGGAACTCAACGACGAAGTGGATGATTTCCCATTGGAATTGATCATGAGCGATGAGGCTCATTTTTATCTCAGCGGCCACGTCAATAAGCAAAATTCTCGGTTCTGTGGGTCGGAAAATCCACGTATAAATAATGAAGCACCACTACATCTTCTCAATGACACCGTGTGGTGTGCAATTACGTCGGAAAAGGGGATTGGAGCTCATTATTTCGAAGGAGTCGACGGTAACGCTATAGCGGTAAAAAGCGACCGATATGGACCCATGCTGACTGAATTTGTCTTACAGGAAGATGACGTTCTGAATTTGGAGGACATGTTGTTCCAACGGAACTTGTCGTTCTGCATGCGATACAATGTTTATTTAGAAGGATGCCTTCCCAGCGCGTGAAATACCGCGTTTCGGTGATTTGGCTTGGCCAGCTAGATCTCACGTTTTGACTGTCAAGGACTTCTCCTTCTGGGGATATTTTAAGTCGTTGGTATTCCCAAATAAGCCCCGCATCTTGGAGGAGTAAAAATTGCCAACGTACGACTACAAATACTGCGCACAATTATGCAAAATATAATCAAAAGAACCCAAGTATACAACATCCTCGGCAGCGGCCATTTGTTGGACAACATTTTCTACATTTATTTGAAATAAGTGCGAACAAACATATTCAGTTAAAAAACAAACAAGTTATAGCGAAAGATTGGCCGTCGTTAAATTTCTTTCGACGGCGGTCACCTCGTTTAGTGACGGCGACACTATAGACTATTTCGTATTCAAAATACCGTTCGGAACCGGTGTAAATCTGTAAGTCCCAATCAGTGAGTTTAAAACTAGAACGCGCCCAGCTCACTGGTTGTGAGAAGCTTTCCCTAATCCCTTCAGGGGATGTCACGGGAAATTATTTATTTATAGCGAAAGAATATAAGATGATTGGTTTTGCTTCACCCGCATGCTAAAAAATCTGCTTCTTTTTGTTGTTTGGATGCAAATATAACGTGTATGTAGCTTGGTGCAAATATAGTGTACTTGTGTCCAAACACATTTATACGAGTATGTTGGAGACACAAGGATTTATATGTTATAATATATTTATGTATTTGTGGCCCAAATATGTTTTTGTTTGTTAAAAACTGTTGAAAAAACGTGACAGACAACAAATACACAAAAAAGCAGCGGAACTTCAATTCATGAAACTATGCTTGCACGTAAGTATTCGGATGTTCCAAACATATACAAGATTCCTGCATAATGTTACAGAGACTGTTGTTTTCCTGCGTTTGGCCTCCCATCTTTCGGACCTTATTCCTATTAGGTACTGGAATTTGGAGTCTCAATTTATCAATTATTCTCTTGACTCTTGTGACTCTTGTGATTCCTCAGCCGTCGGTGGTGCAATGGCTAGTGTGCGTGGCTCTTGTGCATAACAACGTGGGTTCGATCCCTGCTCTGAGCACCTTACTTTACCTTCGACGCCGGCCACCTCCCTTAGTGTTGGCGACACTATCGAGCATCTCAAAATACTCTTCGGAACCGGTGAAAAACTGTAGGTCCTAATCAGTGAGTGTAAAAGCTAGGAAGCGCACAGCTCACTGGTTGAGAGAAGCTCTCCCCAATCCCTTCATGGGATGTAATGGGGAACGGTTTTTTCTCTCTCTTTTAGCCTATCATTGCCTAAATCCCTGCATAGACTGTCACAAGTTCTAGAACTCTGGTAGTCAAATTATGAGGAATTTTCGGCTTGACAAAGTACTCCAGTTTGCTATTAACTGACTTCTCGGAACTGTCATTTTAGTGTTAAACGCATATTCGTATCCAATCATTCCGAGAGAATTAGTGGAGTTTATGCCTATTTAACATTGTTGTTGTTGTTTTTACTTTTTTTTCGTTACCATTGTTACGCATCTAATTAAACGCGACTGCTCTGCTTATGATGAAGTATGTTTGAGTCATGGCGGGGATGAGGTCGAAACGTTGGCGTTGGTGGAGTTTCTGCTATGATTGTTTGTGTTCTATGTATGGTGGCTTAACCGTGTATGTGGGGAATGACAACCACCCATCGCATGAATGGGTCGCATGATGTGGCGACGGTGTTGTATTGTGGTACCAATCCATAGGTATAAATGTTTGGGATCACAATTGGTTTATGGATGCCACCTATATGTATGTTGTTAGTCGCATGTATGGTGACGTTGAACGATGTTGATCATTTGATTGTTCTTTTCAATTCTTTTGTTGTTGACCAATGTTACTGCTGCTGTGACTGTTGCTGCCGGAGTTGTTGTTGATGGTGGTAGCAGTGGTGATGGTGGTGTTGGTGGTGCTATTGTTTTGGACGGCAATAATTTTGATTATGGATTTTTCCTCCATTATGTAGATTTGTTCCATTTGAGTTTATTAACATTGTTGATGGACAATAATTTTAGTTCATCGCGAAATTTTCTAACGATCGGTTGAGTTTCACTCCGTATGATCGGTTGGATTTATAACAATAACGTTCAAAGACAACAATATTCCCAATGACTTCAATTAAGGATAATCATATCCTGAACGTGTAATAAATATTAAGATAGATTGCAAAACAAAAAAGTTATAATAAAAATAATTGCAGACAATTAAAGAAAATCTAATTAAAACTATCATAAATCATCAAATTATACAATAAAAAGAATTTTAAAAATATAAAAAAGGGTGTTTAAAATTAATACGAATTGTGGAAAATTAAAACAAAAATGTAAGTGGAAGGATTCGTTTTTAAAAGGATTCAAATAGTAACAAAGTGCTGCAATATTAAAAACCAAACATATAATGTTATGTAATATTGAGTTAAAGTTAATTTCAAAATAATTTTAAACACAAAATTGAACAGCTAAGTTTCAAAAAGATTTAAATACAAATCATTTTCATAAAATTATACAGATAAGTACACAACGCATATATATTTTAAACGATGTCGGTGGGCCTTTGCTTTGAATAAAAAAAAAGTGAAAAAAATTAACTTGAAATTTAATATAAAAAATTTGAATTTTCGATCATACACGCTGAAAAATAACAGCCCATCAACATATTGCAGGAAATATGTACATGTTTGCAAGCATTGTTTTCATAAATTGGATAATTTATTTCTTTGTTGCCTGGCTCGTTTTTCTTTTTATCAGCTTTCAACAAACATATCCACATTTGGGTCTCAAAAACATATATAATAGCCTATTAATCATTATGTCTCTAATATGTTATATTAAATAGCAAACACAATGTGTTTGGGAACAATTATAGTATATTTGCCACAAGCTACAAACACGATATATTTGCACCCATACAAAATAAGACAGATTTTTCAACGTATAAAAAGGACTTGTTTATGGGACCACAAGGAGTCAGAATATCACGCGTTTGTTCTATGTTCTTGGCATCCTCTAATAGGTACATCAATTTTTTCCACTCGTTTCCGATCGTTTCTGATTGGAGAAGCTAAGTGCACGATATTCGTGACGCCGCTTAACAAAATGAAAGCTGTCGCAACAAATGACAGATGGCCTTGTGCGATTTCTAGCCTGGAATTCGTTTGAGAAATCACATTCAAAAGAATCACACAGAAAATAGCAACCCAGCAAAAAATTCGGTTCCAGAGACCCAATTGTGGAGCATCTCATAATTTTAAACAACCAGTTCTACTCCAGGTTTTACACGCTGAAAAATAATGGACCCAGCAACTTTTTTGCAGGGAACATGTAAATTAGAATTGAAGATCTGGTTTAAGCAGTTTTTGTTTTAAGCAGTTTTTAACAAACAAACCCATATTTCGGTCACAAAAACACAAACTATAGTCTATGAATCATTATGTCTCAAACATGTTATATTGAATAACAACACAATGTGTTTGGGTACAAGTATAGTATATTTAGGACAAGCTACAAACACATCATATTTGCATCCAAACAACAAAAAAGGCTGATTTTTCAACGTGTAAAAAAAAAGGTGTCCCATAACATCTGATGAAGGGATTGAGGAGAGCTTCTCACAATCAGTGGGATGTGCGCTTTCTAGGTTTACACTCAGTGATTGGGACCTACAGTTTTACACCGGTTCCGAACGGTATTTTGAGAAGCTTTTCATAGCTAAGTACTCGATAGTGATGCCATCACTAAACGATGTGACTGCCGTTGAAAGAACTGTAAGGTGGTTTGAGCTGGGATCGAATCCACGTTCTCATGTACAAGAGCCGCGCACCCTAACCTTTGCACCACCGACGGCCACGTGTAATTTTCAGCGTGTACTATCGGTTATATTGGTTCGAGTTTGTCCCAAAACCAACAGATTCTTTTACGCAGAAATTCAATTCAATTCAATTCAATTTATTCATCCAAATTTTACATTTTAATATAAACTAAATTGCATATGTACACATAATTTTGAGATTTATCATGGATATCACAGCAAATATATACATGATAGAGTTAAAGATTTCATTATAAACTTATTTGGTTTCATTTATCGTAATTCTTATTTTTAAACAGGAGAAAAGGAAAAATGGGGAAAACCTTTATATGGTTTACGCAGAAATAGAATATATCACACCCTAACTATTTACAAAAGAGTCAAAGTTTTCAACATTTTTGATTCTTGCCTAAAACAACAACCAAGGACGCGCACGCTGAAAACTCTGTATTTTTGTTGTTCTTTGGATGCAAATATAACGTGTTTGTAGCTTGTCGCAAATACTCTATACTTGTGTCCAATCACGTTGTGTTTAAAATTCAATATGACATGTTTGACACACAACGATAACATATGTTTTTGAGACCCAAATATAGCTTTGTTTGTTGAAAACCGCTAAAAACCCAAACGAGATAGACAACAAATAAGCAAAAAAGCAACAGATCTTCAATGCATGAAAGTAATGCTTGTCCATATTTCCAGTAATATGTCGCTGGGACCTTTTTTTTTGCAGTGTGTTTGCACTGTAAAAATCTGCCGTCATTTTATCTTTCGTCAAAAAACTTGCATACGAATAAGAATTTTCATAACTTGTTTGTCTTATCCAATCCAGTTTTTGCCTCCACTGAAAATGTGAAAATTTGGAGATATGACTATTTTGCCATTAGGGTGCGATATATAATTGGGTAATATAGTAAGTAGCATACCACCAATTTTGTTCTGAATTATTTTAAAATTATTAAAACATCGGAAATAGTCTTTGGACAAATTGGGAAGAGTTTTCATTGAGCGACATCTACATTTAAATGTGAAGAACAGGAAGGCAAAATTTAACAAAAATCAAGTTGTTTGAGTTTCAACCGACAATTTCTGAAAGAAGGAATACGATATTGGAAAGGCTGAACCTGTATTATGATGGCAACGGGTAGGACTTTTAAATGACATAATTTTGCGAATAAAGCTTAATGGGTGATGTTGTAACGTCCCCAAAATATCGAAACCCCTCGTTTTTTAAACTTTAGATTAAGATATCTGGAAACCCTAAAGTGATGGAGAAATTCTGAGGTCATATTCGGTTTCAGCGCACCTCAATCCTTTAAAAAATTGTACTCTAGTCTTAGGGTATTGACTTTTTATAAGTTTTACGGCCAATTGTATTTAAGATATTAAACTTGGTCGCCTGAACATATTCTATACATTATTTCCTTATGTACTCAATTATTTACTCGATTGCCTAAGTTTCATAGAATAGGAATCGAATCCTGAGACATTGATTTTCAACCGCGCATCTGTGTAGTATGGAAGGCATTGCGTTTAAACCAACAACAACAGGTCTAGGACACATTTCTTGTGACAAACAACATATCTGCCGTTAGTTGTCTTATCTGATACACGCTGAAAAATGTGTCTTTCTTTGTTGTTTGGATGCAAATGTAACGTGTGTGTAGCTGGTCGCAAATATGGTATACTTATGTCCAAACACATTGTGTTTACTATTCAATATAGCAATATTCCGCGTTCTGGAGCAGTGTAGCGTAACGTTGTTTATTAACGTGTATTTTGCATGTGTTTACTACACAAATGTCAAAACAGAACTGACATTAGGGGCCAATCGCAAAATTTATAGCATTTTCTGATAGGAGGATTACTTTTGCGCCACCTGTTAGATTAAAACTCACCTCAAAGCACAGCACCACTGTGAGAATGCAGGAGGAACAGAAGAACATGGAAGATAAAACTTTCTCTCTAAATAATACATTGGTATGCTCAACTAAATAAATAAGTAAATGGTGTACCATTACATCCCATGAAGGGATATGCGGGCTTTCTAGTTTCTTTTTACCACCGATTGCGAACGGTATTTTGAGAAGCTTTTTCATGGCTAAATACTCGATAGAGTCGGCATCACTATGCGAGGTGACCGCCGCCGAAAAACAAGGAATCGAACCCAGGAACCATGAACAAGAGGTGCTCACACTAACGATTGCACCACCGACGGCCACTCAACTAATGCTCAACTACTTATAATTGTTTGAATTTGATGGCTGTCACAACCATTTCTTGATGCTTGAATTTTATAGAAAAAACTACAAAAAATAATTTCTTATCAAAATTCTGTATTTTATATTTAAATATAAACAAAATTATTATTATATTTCGTACTTCGTGGGTAGTGGGTTGCCCTGGGTAATCCATCCCCATTTTCTATCGAAAATACAACAAATTTTCCGAAAATATCTCGGAAAGGGAGCGTCGAAACGAAAAAATAACTAATTTTTGAGGGTTTCTAAAGGTTTTCCATAAAGTGATCCAATTCGGATGGATTTTTTTTTAAATCACCAACATGAAAAAGTCGTTAAAATAACAAAATGGCTATATCGCGTCCAATTGAAAAAATAATATATTTTTTATCTCCATAGAATCCATAGGAGGCTTTAACCAATGGATGTCTTAGATACGGCACAAATTTTTTTTAAATCGCTAAAACTAAACTTTTTCAAATAAAAACCGCTAAAACCCCATATGCTTATATCTCGAAAACGGAGCGTCAAATCGAAACAATAACTACTTTTTACCAATGGATAGTTACCCACAGCGATGGGGAATTACCTATCACGATTATACATTACACGTGGGGAATGGGCCGGCGGCATTCACACATTACCCCCAGCGATGGGTAATGGATTAACCAGGGTAACCCATACCCATTTATAATCGAAAATACGAAAAATTTTGAAAACAATTCTATAACTCGGAAACGGAGCGCCCAATCGTAAATACAACAAATTTTTGCGGCTTGGTAAGGATTTTCCATAAAGTGGTCCAATTCGTACGGAAAATTTTTTTTGTGACGTCAACTAAGAGATTTTTTATTTCAAAAAGATTTAGTTAAACGATTTAAAAAAAGTGAAGCCGTATTAAAGACATCTAGTGATTAAAGCCAGCGTTGGAGGTAAAAAATACATTACTTTTGCGATTGGCCACAAGCTATAGCGTTTCCGAGTTACTTTAGAATTTTTTTATTTTGGCAATTTATTCAAAAAAAAATTTCTTCCAAACGAATTGGGTGATTGGATGCACCATTTCCGAGATATAGCAATTGTTTTTATTTTGGGAAATTTTTGTAAAAAAAAAATCTTCCAAACGAATCGGGCCACTTTATGAAAAATCCTTACAAAACCGCAAAAAAATTTTATTTTTTAGATAGGACGCTCCGCTTCCGAGATATAGAAATGTCTTCTAGATTTGTCACATTTTCGATCAAAAATGGGTATGGGTTACCCTGGTTAACCCATTACCCATCGCTGGGGGTTATGTGTAAAGGCCGCCGAGCCATTCCCCATGTGTAATGTGTAATCGTGGTAAGTAATTCACCATCGCTGTGGGTAACTATCCATTACTTTCCCCATACCCTGTGGGTAATGGGTAAACGATCGGTAAAAATTGTCCACGACAACGATAATGGTTTACCCTGGGTACCCAAGAAAAACTAACCCTGGCTACAACCTTTAAGAATTTATTGTCTTATTTATTTATTGTGTATGAACTTATTGCACCCGCCTCGTATCTTATAACGCTTCGCGTTACACCATCTAAAGCTAAATTGGTGAGAGGTATTTGTGAGATTTTGATTTTCTCTTTTAGACTTAGACATAACGGGTGGTCCAAATACAGGTATCTTTTTATATCATATATTATTTTGACACTAGTAGATTTTTCTGTGCGAAATATTGACAGTATCATAACTCCACGGACCAAAATGAGTCTCTTTACGCTTAAGCCACGTTGGGAACTATTGCAAATATTGCAAACCCTAGTAGGACATCGAATTTAGTCGGAAATCATCTTTTCTGACATGGCGCATCTTTATTTCGGCGGTTATGTCAACAAATAAAATCGTCGCATCTGATGATCGGAAAACCCGCATATAATTGTCGAGAAGTCAATGCATCTACAGCGAGTGATTAGTGGCACCATTGGCCCATTTTGGTTTTCGAAAATGCTGCTGGAAACACCATTTCAGTTAACGGCGAGCGCTACAAAGCCATGATTACCGGCTTTTTGGGGCTGAAATGGAAGATATGAACCTGGATAATCTGTGGTTACAGCAGGATGGTGCACCATGTCACACAGCTCATCAAACAATCGATCTTTTGCGCAATAAGTTTGGTAATCGTGTTATCAGCCGTCTTGGCGATGTCAATTGGCTGCTTTATCTGCTTCGGAGCTGCGATTTGATACCTTTAGACTTTTTCCTGTGAGGTGCCTTTAAAAAGCGATGACATGCGAATAACCCAGAAACGATCTACAGCCTTAAGGCTAATAACATCCGAGCCATTCGTGAGATATAACCAGAAACCGTCAACAAAGTTTTGGAAAATTGGACTGACAAGATGAGCTACTGCGAAGCCAGCCAGCCATATGAATGAAATTGTGTTCCATAAATAATGGGAATATTTCTTAAATCTAGTAAAGACATAATATACCACAAGAAATTTATTTAATTTGTAAAAAAGATACTTGTAGTTGGACCACCCTGTATAATAAAATTTTTAACAAGTATCTATATTTAAATGTCGCCAACTGCATATAAACAATTTTAATAATATGCACCCTAATAATTTCTCCATAAAACTTCCCGCCAGAAATTAATGTGGTCAACACCGAAAAAAAAACTAATTAAACAAAAATTTAAATAACAATTAAACACTGCCACCACAGAATTCTAGAGAAATACAATTCTGAGCAGAATTGTAAACCGAAACGAATGCCAATGTCGGGTGAATTTAAGCCACAAAACTACAAAGAATTCAAATTAGATTTAGAACGTCACACAGTGTATTCTATTAACTGTTTTCAACGAACAAACACTTGTTGCTGTGGCTGATTGTGATTCTGGCTGAAACGGCGACCCAACACGAGTCATATCTCAGTATTAACAATGCAAGTTTCGTGGTGTTGAGGTTGCGGTCTTTTTTTTTAGTTTGAAGTTAAAAGTTAAAAATAAAATTGTTTAAATCGAAGTAAATAGAGAAAAGAAGCCTGTTTGGTGACGGTTTTAACCAGACTCGGAAAACAATATTTGGTTAAATAAAATAACAACAACAACAACGCGAGTGAAAACACAAAGTACCGGAAACAACTTCCGGTGTTGAAATCTGATTTCGCCTAAGTTGGTCTGATCTGTTTTTATGTTTTGTTTTTGGTGATCAAATCCAAGTGCCACAAGTGTCGCATGGATAATGGTACAGGTGGTGACCATTTGAATTACGTTTAAGTCTTTTTCCCTTTCTCTCTCTCTCTCTCTCTCTCTCTCTCTGCCGTCACCACTACGCACGTTACGCATGGTGACACTTTATGAACTTCATTTGAAATTCCGATTCATATGAAATTTTTGGCTTTTTTATTTTATAATTTGGCTCTTATTCTATGCTGTATATTAAGGTCATTCGTAATGAAGCGCATACGTTTTGTGCTTCGAAAATAAAGTCCAATTAATGAAATAATTTGAGTGAAAATCAAAATATGAAATATTCTAATTATTTTGGCCCACAATAGTCATAATGAGCGATTATGGGTGATAAGTTTATGAAGTTCTAAACAAAAATAACAATTAAAATGGTTCTTTTTTGCAAAGGAATATAAAACAAATCTCTAAATTCGGTAACAGAATTCGACAAAGAGAATATTTGAAAAATATATTTAACAAACATTCGACCTCGGAAAGACAACTTGATGTATTTGGCGAGAATGTAAGTCAAATCTAATACACTGGACCTGACGAGGTTCAGTGTGTTCGATTAGTACCTGTCATGTAACCAATAATCAAATGCTAAAACAGAATCGAACAGATGCCATAAACCGAATACAATTTGGCTTTAAAAATAAAACTTTTTTTAATTTTATAAGTTAAGCTGGAGGCCATTCTATATCTCTATTAATAGAAGTATCGTTTTCAAAAAGGAGTTTTGCAAATGCATTCCTATGAATCTAGATCTGAAATAGCTATACGATTTGGCAGGAATTATAGAAATGCATTTGCAAAACTCTTTTTTGAAAACTATATTTCTATTAATAGAGATATAGAATGGCCTCGAGCTTAACTAATAAAATTAAAAAGTGCCAATGAAAAGGCCGAATAAATAAAAATCATCCCTGATGAATTTGAATAAAACTTTTTAATAACAAAAAGGATTTGACTCAAGCCTTTGCAAATATCCATTTATAAGAGATGGTATTAGACAAAAAGCTGGTTCGTTTGCAAATTTCAGAAAAATTTTCAAAAAAACCCCCTTCACTGGTTATGTTGCTGATATTTTTAGAAGTTATTGGAGGAAGTACAAATTCAATGAATCTTTGCTCGAGTTCACAAAAGACATTGCAGTGAAGTTTCATTTCACTTCTCAAGCTTTCTGCTTACGATAAGACTACGAGCACACTGCAACAAATGCGCGTACGAGGACGGTTTGAAAGCTTCGTGACTTTTTGAACTTCCCTCCTAAATAATTAAAAATCCACACTGCTCCTGTCAACTTTACTTTACTTTACCTTTATTGACTATTATACAATCTCATGAGGTCAGATGTCTTACACATATAAATTAAACAAACAAATAAAAAAAATTTAAAATATTTGTCCAACTGGTTCTATCCTTCGATTTTCCTCCCCAGTTGGTAACACCAAGGATACGGAGGGATTCTTCGTTCCGGTCTTTCCATTGGAGACTTGGTTGTCCTCTTTTCCTGTTTCCATCGGGTACGTTATCGAAAACCTTTCGCGCTGGCTCATCTTCATCCATTCTGATAGCATGGCCTAGCCAACGCAATTGGCCTAATTAGATTCGCCTAACTATGTTCACGTCAGAATACAAAAGATATTGCCCTTGGTGCCAACGACGTCGGTACTAGCCGTTTTCTTTAACAGGACCATATATCTTAAGGAGAAATTTTCTCTCAAATACTCCCAGGTATTTTTCATCCGCTTGCGATGTAACCCAAGTTTCGGAGCCATTTGTCAGGGCAGGTAAAATAAGAGTCTGGTATGGCTGGACTTAGGTCTGTCGATAGAGGGCTGTGTTCTTAAACTGCTTGCTGAGTCCAAACTAGCATCTATTTGCAAGCGCAATTCTCCTATTTATCTACAGGCTGATGTTGTTGTCCTTGTTCACTGCAGATCCAAGGTAGATAAATTCATCTGCCACTTCACAATTAGATCGGTTGTCGACGTTCATGTGCGGACCAAGTCTAGAGGTTTTTCTAGTCGTTGACACCATCAACTTTGTCTTGCCCTCATTAACAGCAAGACCCAACCTTCGCTGATTCTTTTTCGATTCTTGAACATATTGCAGTCAAAAAAACCGTTACCCTTTACATCCCATGAAGGGATTGGGGAGAACTTTCCACAACCAATGAGCTGTGCACTTTCTAATTTTTCACTCAATGATTGGGATCTGCAGTTTCACACCGGTTCCGAACGGTATTTTGAGAAGCTTTTTCATGTCTAAGTACTCGATTGTGTCGCCATCACTAATCGAGGTGGCCGTCGTCGAGGAAATGTAAGGTGGTCAGAGCAGAGATCGAAACCACGTTCTCATGCACAAGAGCCGCGCACCTTAGCCGTGGCACCATGGCTATCGAAAGCAGCTTTGTAATCGACAAAAAGGTGGTATGTATCGATTTGGTTTTCGTGGGTCTTTTCCAGGATTTGGCATAGCGTGAATATTTGGTCAGTCGTGGACTTGCCTGGTCTAAAACCGCACTGATAAGGTCCAATCAGGTTTTCAACAATTGGCTTTAGTCTTTCACATAATACGCCCGCCAAGACCGTATACGCGATGGAGAAACGACTGATACCGCGATAGTTGGAACAGACAGACGCATCATCCTTTCTGAATACAGGACATAATACACTGAGACTACAGTCATCAGGCATAGATTCCCCCAGCCATATACCGCATATAAGTTGATGCATGTGGGCTATCAGTCCTTCGCCACCTGCCTCAAAAAGTTCAGCGGGTAGCCCATTAACACCAGCGGCTTTATTATTCTTAAGGCGGGATATTGCCTTTCTAATCTCGCCTTGGTTGGGGTGGGCACAATCTACACTGTTTTCCACAACCATTACCCCCTGATCTTCAGTTGAAGAATCTGAGTGGAGAAGTGCTGCAAAGTTGTCTCTACACATTTCAATCACACACTGCTTATCAGTCACCAGATTCTCATTATCGTCCTTGCAGGAGGGCAGCCCATTATTCGGCCTGTTATTCGATCTTCTTAGCCTCTGGAAAAAATTTCCTGGCAACTACCATCTATTAATAGACTACTGTACAATTCTAAGCCAGCTATGATATTTAGTTTAACAGCAATTGAAAGCCACAACATCATGAATTTCGATGAAAATGAGAAATTTTGAATTTTGAAACCCCATCACAGAAATCAAGGAAAGGCTTGATAAATATTATGGGGACTCTGCATCATCAATTTCAACGGTTAAAAGGTGGTTTACTGAATTCCGTTATGGTCGTAGCAGCACCAGTCACGCCGAACATTCAGATCGCCCAAAAGATGTCGTCAAACCATAAATCGTCGATAAAATCCATGGAATTATATTGGACGATTGCAGAATGGAAGTGCGTGAGGTGGCTGGGGCTGTAGGCATCTCAAATGAACGCGCACATAACATTTTACAAGAATATTTGGGCATGAAAAAGCTATAGACGCGATGGGTGCCGCGATTACTCACAGTCGACGATAAAAGAAAACGGGTAACCACTTCAAAGTAGTATTTCAACCGCAATCCGATGAAGTTGTTGCACCTTTTCCTAATCATGGACGAAACATTGATCCATCACAGCACAGTAGTGACTAAGGAACAGCCAAATCAGTGGACTTATCCTGGTGAACGTGTACCAAAAAAGGCCAAGGTGAGTTTTGGCCAACAAGGTCATGGCGACTGTTTTGACGTAGAATACGTCTTACCTTACGGTATGAGGAGTCATGTCAGGTTTTTATTGTTGTAATCTTTATTTCATTGAATTTGAGAAAACGGCTAGATGAATTTTTTTTAAATTTTTTTTGTAGGTAAATGAAGATGTTATCTTTCGTTTGATATACATTTCATATTGGTTGATATATTTCTAGTATTTTAATTTCTCAAATGAAAATTGTTTAAACACATACACTCAAACATATGTGTGGTGTTTGGTTGAGTGTTTTTGGTTGCTCAACATTGCTTAGGAACATGTATCAAGTAAAAAGTGAAACGAACAGCAAGCTAATGTTGCTTGGCAACATGTATCTAGTAAAAAGTGAAACAAACAGTAAGCTAACGTAATAAAGCTTTTTTGCGAAAGCTTCAATAAAGCTGTTGTAACATTAATTTTGAATTGTAAAGCGTAAAGCTTTCACACAACGCTCGAATGCTAATGCGAAGACTCGATAAGGTAAACCTTTTTTAATATTAGGGCGGCCCTCTCAACATTCGCAGAACTTATTTCAATAAAAATATTAATTAAAATACATAAATTAAATTAAGTTTAAAAAAATTTAACATAATATTTTTTTTGTTAAACGGACTTGAATCAAATGCCGTTGGTAAATATAAAAATTACAGCAGACAACAATGATAAATAATATAAGCAAATGAATTTATTGTTATATATGTTTTCTGTCTTATCGGATGGCGTATTCTACGTTAAACTTAATGGCCGTGTCTCTGACACAGCCTGCAGGGACAGTCCGTGGCCGAAGGCCTCGGACAACTGTCTGCTGTAATTTGTTTTTTTTGGGATGCAATCGGTGTCATTCAAATCGATGAAGGGCATATATTATACACAGGTATTGGACAGATTCGATATTGTCTTAACCTGACTTAAAAACAACCACATTTTTCTAATAAAAAGTTCTCTTCCGCCATGACAACGCCCCGTCACACAGGTATGTCGTCGCCGTAAAAATCCATAAATTGAGCTACGAATTTTTACCGTATTCGCCACATTCTCCGGATTTAGCCCCCCCCGTTACTTATTTATATTTCCAAACCTGAAGAAATGGTACGGTGGTAATAGAGTTGAGCCTATTTTAAGGACCTAGAGAAATTATTCTAAAGGAATACAAGAAAATATGAGAACGATGGACTAAATACATCGACCTAAAAAGACACTGTTGAAAAATGGAAAAAAGTGTTGGCGAAAAAATAATTTTTTTAAAAAAGGCACAAAGTTTTCAAACTGTCCTCGTATTCAATTCTTGCTAAATTTTTGTAAGAAATTTGTGAAATTTTTGTTGTACAGAGTTGACACCTCTCTCTGATTTGCCTTGGAATTATTTTATGATAATAGAGAAATCTATCATGCCAAAATATAGAGAAGACGAGAGAGGAAAGCCGTTTATTCAAGAGCGAAAAACGGTTGTGAAGAAATCGTGAGAGTGAGTACAGTGATTCCTACAGTAGAAAGACAAAAACCCGTAAATTCTACCTAAAAGTAGAAAGTAGTGACAAGGACAGCAATCTTGTCGCAGATGTGCAGATTATGTTGGAAATATGGAGAGATATTTTTACTTGTCCCAGGAGACTTCAATATACTTACATATATGGGGGTGTTGAGCAAATACGGGACGATGGCGACGACTGCCCCCTCCTATCCAAAGCGAAGTTAGAACATAATTGTGCGAAATCGGCGAGAAGTTACCGAAGTATTTTCGATAATTGAGAAGGAATCAGCAAAAGTGGGTTTGGCAGTAAACAAGGACAAGACAAAATTAATGGTTTCGACAAGCACAACATCCACCCGATTGGATGAAAGGGTGAACTTTGATAATCATTATAATTTCGAGGTAGTGGACGAATTTATTTACCTTGACCTTGGATCTGCCGTGAACAAAAGCAATAACGTCAGCCTAAAAACCAAATAGGTGGTACGATATTTCGGGCTAAGCAAGCACTTCAGAGCTAAGACCCTCTTTCGAGAAACGAAGGCCCAATTCTATCAGGCTCTCATACTTCCTGTCTTACTTTATCGCGCCGAATTCTGGGTCATATCGCATGCTTATGAAGCAGGAGAAATTGATCCGAATAATGTATGATCCTATAATAAAAATCAGCGATTATCGATGACGGATGAACCACTAGCTGTATAATATGTATCCCAGTATCGACATAGTTACAAGCTAGGCCATGTCAGTAGAAGGGATCAGAAAGAATCAGTATGAAAGGTATTCACAGACGTACTTGAAGTACATCGAAAAATAGGACGACCAAGACTTCGCTGGAAAGACCAGGTAGGGGATCGCCTCCGAGAGTTTGGTGTTACCATAGAGTAAATCTTAGTAGAGAAAATATTTGGCTCATCTGTCGTTTCCTTTCACTCTATTCGTGATGCGGTCGGTGTGATAGAGAGATGTTTGACGAAAAGTGACATACACCAGGTGGAATTACAATAACTTCTTGGTTTAATTTTTCATGTCGGTTTGGTGAAAAACTGTGAAATTTAAATGTGTATTACACTTTTTTATTGACTGTTATTATTAGAATACATTTGTGTTGTATTTAACACAATAATTTTAACACACTAAACGAAATGCCGTTGTTGTTATTTTGTTCGTTGTTTTGAACCATTGCCTCTATCTGGTATTAGTAAAGCAATTCTTTTCAACATCAAACGTAAATATCACTCCAGGCCAAATGTCATAAATTTGGTGGAAGAACTAGTAGATCTACTATAAGTATTAATCTATGGGTGTTACCAACTGGAGGAGAAAAACGGAAGATCGAGCCGATTGGAGAAACATGTGATCCTAATTTTATAAGGCCTTTGACCCCTCTGGGTTGTTTCAGGCCACCTAAATATGTAAGTAACACTCGTCTTGGGTAGAGAACACTCGTCATGAATTGAGATCACTACACCCAAAGGAAAATTCGTTTGAGACAATCGAATTGGCTGTAACCGAATTTAGAGGTTGACACAATCGGCTTTGGAGGTGGGCACAACCGACTTTAGTTGTTGTAACAACCGACTCTAGAAGTTGTAATAACTGACTTTAGAGGTTATCACATCAAACTTTAAATGTTGTCACAACCGATGTTAGAGTCTATTCCAACCGACGTTAGAATTTGTCACAACCGACTTTAGAGGTTGGCACGACCAACTTTAGGATGCATGATTGGAGTAGTTGAGCGAATTCAAAATGATTCAACCCTGAACTAAGGGCACATTCTGACGAAGTGAAACCCATGGAGTTATCTTTTTTTTTTAACTTAAATTAATTTATTTCTCCAACGTTTGGTTTAAATTTTACAATTATTTGATATCAACATACATACGTACATTTTGTTTCCTAACATCTAATGATTAAACTAGGATTTTATTTACTTTACATAAATTAAATCGGCCTATAGCCAGCCCATATATATTGTTATTTTGGATTTGACAGTTTGTCCTTAGTTTTGTTTATTATTTCGGGAAAAAGGAGACTTAAAACCCGTACCTTTCCATGGAGTTATCGCACATCCCTCGTATACATATATAGGAAAATAAGCAACCATCAGACAAAGTTTTTTTTATTAAGATTTCAATATGACAAATATTTGTTTATGATGGACGTGATGCTAATTGTTTTTCCATCATTCTAACCAATTTGTTTTCTTCTTTTTAGCCATTATCCGTTTTCATCTTAACTGAATTAAGAAATCATGTTTCTTAGTTAATTACCACTACCCCCCACTTGGAGTATCGAGAAATATTTCTAATTTCTGCAGTTCTTTTTCGACATTCCATGAAGAAAACATCCAAAAACAACCCACAATGATGATGATGCTGAGGACGATGATGAGACCAAAGAAACCAACCATAATTCTATTACTAGTATCTATTTTAAGTTTAAGCTTCCAAGAGATTTATGGTGAGTCAGTTTGAACCATTTATCATCATCCTCTCAAGAAATGATGTATTAATAATGGGTTGCTTCGTTGTTCTTGTTGCCCTGTACAGCACAAACCACTTGTAAGAATGGACTAGGACGTGTTCTCTACGAGCGTTTGCCCAATCAACAGTTGCAAGGCTACGATGATGATGTTGTACGCGATACTGCTCCACCATTTCGTGTGTTGGAAAAATGTCAGGATTTGTGTTTGCGTGATCGCACTGGCACCAATAATTTGGTGCGTACTTGCACTAGTTTCGATTTCCAGCCTGGAAGTCGAATCACGGCATTCGGTGGTAATATGGAGTATGAGGAGTCGCTGTGCTATTTGACGTCAGAGCAGGCGGGTCCCGAGGGTATTGGCAGTTTAATGTTGGTGCCAAATAGTGTGCATTTCAATGAAATCTGCTTGACGTGTAAGTAATGGTTACGAGATTACTCCGAAATTCTGTAGATTAAATGATAACTTTTGCGTTTGGAACGTGTTTTGTTGCATTCCTTGTAATTGTAGCAAGTCGTCCGGAGAGAGAATGTCCCAGCCGCCGTTATGTATTTGAACGTCATCCTCGCAAGAAACTTAAATTACCCATATCGGACATAAAAGAGGTGAGTGTTAAAATTGATAAATAATTTCGATTTAATTTATTCCTTTCCTGTGTTAGATAACCGCCGCCAATCGCTCTGATTGTGAAGACAAATGTTTAAATGAATTCTCCTTTGTTTGTCGTTCGGCAAATTTTGATTCTACCATGAGATCCTGTACCCTTAGCAGGTAGGTTCAAGGTTATCTGATTTCCTGTTCACGTTTTGAATTTTACCGCTTTTCTTCCAGATTTACACGACGAACCCATCCAGAACTCCTCGAGGATGATCCCAATTCGGACTATTTGGAAAACACTTGTTTGAATGCTGAACGTCGTTGTGATGGCTTAGCGGTTTTCGTCAAGGAGGAGAACAAGCGTTTGGGTGGACCATTCGAAGTGGACATTTTCAATAACATGACTTTGGAGGAATGTCAGACCATGTGTTTGAGAGCAGAAAAGTAGGTTGAACGAATAAATTACACGGATTATGTTCCTTTACTTAAATGATTTCTTAGATATTTCTGTCGCTCCGTTGAATTTGATGATCAAACTAAGCAATGTATTCTATCGGAGGAGGACTCAATTTCGCAAAAAGATGACATCAGTATTAGTTCCAGTCCCACACATCATTTCTATGATCTGGTTTGTTTGGATAACCGTAAGTCGCAGTGGCCTAAATGTTAACTTAATTTATGATGAGTATTGGGATTAGTGTCTGTGAAGGAAGGAATCCCAAGTCGCAAATGTCAAGCAAATTAAGGAATGTCAAAAACGACAACAAATGAATAAATATTTGTACGCACGTTGAAGGGACTGTCACACGATTTGGATTTGGAATTTGATACGAACAGTTCGGGATAGGTACAAATGATTCTGAATCAGTAGAGATGGATCGGATTCATCTGAAATCTGGAATGTCTCGGATCAGTTATATACATACAAGAGAGTAAAAAAAATGCTTTCCCATTATGCGAGTATCCCACGAAGGAATTGGGGAGAGCTTCTCACAACCAGTGAGCTGTGCGCGTTCTAGTTTTACACTCACTGACTAGGACCTACAGTTTTACACCGGTTCCGAATGGTATTTTTGAGAATCTTTTTCATGGCTAAATACTCGATAGAGTCGCCGTCACTAGGCGAGGTGACCGCCGCCAAAAGATATGTTAGGTGGTCTTAGCAGGGATCGAACCCACGTACTCATGTAAAAGAGCCGCGTACACAATCATTGCCCCACTGACGGTCACAAGACAGTAGTCCGTGGCATACGCTATGGTGGAATAGTTAGCTGCAATCGCTATGGTTTTATATTTTTGGTATTTGTATACTGACAGATTGGGACTTACAGTTTTACGCCGGTTCAGTATGGGTTTAGTCCGCAAAAAACCGCTATGGTGGCATAGTCAAAAAGTAGTCGCCTTGCCGGAATTATCAGCATAACGATTCTATGGTGGAATATTCAACATGTTATGTCTAATCTGAACACCAATAGTGAGCAACATACTTTCTACTCTAGACTCACTGATCGGAAGCTTCTGGTCATCACCGCTTTCGAGCGAAAAACTTCGTATACTTGGTCAATCGTAGGTGTCGGTGACTCAAATCGGGAGGGACAGTGGCTAGCAAAGTCCTTCTAATAACTCTCTTCACCCTGTAAATGTCGTACATCCGAAACAGCATCTGGTTTGGCTAGATATTGTAACTAAAAATAGTCAGTAACCTACAGTTTAACGCCGTTTCCGATGAGAAACATTCTTACACGCTGAAAAAACCCGGTCTCAGGAACATACTGCAGGAACAATGTATATGTTTGGAATATTGTCTTCATGAATTAACGACCAGATGTTCTTTAGTTTCTTTGTTGTCTATCACATTTTTGTTTTCAGCAGTTTTCAACAACCAAAGCCAAATTTGGGTTACCAATACATATCACGGTGCTTTGGAGTCGGTTTAAAAAAAAAAGTGCGGTGTTTCCGTAATTCTCTCGTTTAACATTTGTAGACTTAAAAGGGAGTAATTTCAGCCGCTACAGAAAAAAATAGGCTCGGCGCTTCTTTTTGCAGGACGAAAATAAGAAAAATAATATGCCTGGAGAAGATAACGCCCTTCCATCCATAACGGTAGCATCTATTTCGGCAAATTCCCTGCGGCAAATTCAACCGGATATGGATTTAAGTAGCAGAAAAGTGTTGAGAATTGCCGCTTCCATCCGTGCGGAAACCAACACACCAGGAATACTAGAACCCAATTACCAAAAAGCATATCAGAAAGTAATCATCGGTTTGACGAATATTTGGAACCACGAGTGTTTGCTTTTATCACAACTAAATTTGAAAAATTGTTGGATTCTCCAGAGATTGCCGTTATTTGCAAGAACCTGCGAAGTTTCATTCAAGATGTAATGGACCAAGGAGAAGTTTCCAATGTACTACTTAAATTCGCCATTGACGATGGGGCTGGTTTTCTAAAATCTTCCCTTTCCATCCGGTCATTGAAAGATGAACCGCCCATGACACCTCAAGAAAAGCCTCCAAGTATAATATAAGCTGAAAAATTCCTCGAATCTGGGGTGAAACGATTATTTATTCTTTGGTTAGCCCCCAACACTCAGGAAAATTACCATAATGTCTCGCTTATATGGTCAGCATTAGATATAAATTCCTTTCTTGGAACAGTTGCAACGGATTTGAGGCTGGCCAATATTATTTCCGGTCTTATGAGTAACTCAAGTGCACATCCTTGCACATGGTGCAATGCTGCAATGAACGATCAATGATTATCGCGCCAAATTCGAAAAGTGGCGTTCAGAAGGAGGACTAAGAAAGTCAGCCAAGTTATTTGTTAATTGCATACATCCACCTCTCTTCAATGCAGAAGAAAATAGGCGGATCATCGACATAATCCCGCCTCCGGAATTGCATTTACTGTTGGGAGCATTAAATACCCTCTTCCACCATATGATGTTGGAGAACGAAGAAGTCAGCCAAAAATGGGCCTGGGAGTCTCATGTGGACCGGCAGTGTACCTATGGTAGTCCAACATTTGAAGTAAATGCGTCTTGCTCGATAAGGTGGATATTTTGGATGCCATGAAATGCCTTGGCTGTGTCAAGTATGTGGAGACATTTAGAAAATTTAAGAAAGTTGTCGATTCTTGCTCGATAAGGTGGATATTTTGGATGCCATGAAATGCCTTGGCTGTGTCAAGTATGTGGAGACATTTAGAAAATTTAAGAAAGTTGTCGATTCTTGCTTCTCATTGAAACTAGACCCCACTTTCAAGAGATATATTGAAGATTTCAAGGTTAGTTATCAAGTACTCGAAAAATCTGTCACATTAAAAATTCATGCCATACTATACCATATAGTTAGTTGATTTTTGCTCCGAAACCAAAAGAGGACTAGGGGTTTTATAGCCAACAAGCTGTCGAATCAGCCCATGCAGATTTTAATAAGACTTGGACTCTTCACATAGTACTAAAAATGCATCCTGACTATTCACGCAAATTATTGCGAGCTGTATGCAAATATAATTGTTTTCATTTATGATAGGTGTGCTATTGTTTTTTGTCTCTTCATGTCTGCGTACTATATATGTTTCTCGGTCGTCAATATTAAAAATACATTGAAATACACTTATTTATCGGCAGATTATTTCTATATTTTGGTACAGACTTGTTATTAACGAAAAAGGAAATGAAAACATAGAATCTCGGCTCGCTTTCTTTCACTCAAAAACAAAACATGCGAATTTCCTTTATAATTATCTCTCTAAATTTTCAATTTTTCTGTTATGTTTTTATGCTTTTGTGAGTGACATTACTTGTCGTACCCTTCTTGAACACCCTATGTCTATCATTATATATGTGTATGAACCACTGCGGATGTATATGACACCCTGTATATATATCCAGAATCATCATCACACGTGAAAGGACGTTATTTTCTCGATATGCTACAAACACGTTATATTTGCATGCAAACAACAAAAAACGACAGATTTTTTAGCGTGTATATCTGACCAACCGCAAATGTCGTCGGCTTTAACGACCAGTTTTTAAGTGGGTAGTTAACTAACGAGTTGCTTAATCCTAAATGAAAGTTAATTACAGATTAACTCTGTATTTTGTTTTCCAGTGGTAAGTTAATATATGCCGCCATATTGTTAATCAATATGGCAACATTTGTATTCTTATTTGGGAAAACATCTGTTTTAGGACTAAATACCAAAACAACAAAGAAGAACAAATTAAATGCAATTATAGAAAATAAGAAATAAATGTATAAAATCAAAGTCATTTTAGCAAAAATATGCAATCAACTATGTAGGCCCAACAATTTAATGATCTACACTCAAAGTATGTCTACAAATACTCTAAACAGAAACATGTATTTTATATTTCTGACATTTTTTATTTTGACAATGAGCGATGTGATTATCAAAATCATATCGTTCTGACTACAGGTTAACTAACCAACATTGGGCGTTTAAAGTATTGTTAAACATTAACTGGAAAATGCAATTCGACGTTTAGCCACAATTTAATTATGACATTAACATGACCACTGACTGAAAAACTGGCAATAAGAAATTTTAATACGAAGAAAATACCATCGCGATTATTACTCTGAACGCCAATTGGCCGATGAATCTACGATCCCACACCCGGCGCTCTATTTTCATCAGGACTTTTGTCTCGATGTCAATTCTAACTTGATTAGATAACCAATCTCACAATGAAAATACCGAAACGAACTCCGCTATCTACAAGAAGAGTCAGCTGACTGTATTTTCTAGGTCTAGTATCTATCAAGATAGGAGAATAGGACAATCACATCTTCTCTCTCGAATAAACTAACTATGAAGATTACCCATTTGGCCGCTTCTGTTTCGATGTCAACTCTGCCTTCTCTACATTACTTAGTTCAACTTTCAGATACCTAAACTTACTCCGTAATAACGCATTTTCACCGCCGTTTATGGCGACCAGGTTAGCGATAACCTTGTTCCCTAATCTTTGCCCTTTACACCACTAAATATGAGATTACATTGACATTTCAGTTGGCAACTCCGTGTTTAGACAAGTGCCGCGCTCAGACAAAATTATAGAAGACGGCGGCATAACAGAAAAATTTAGTTGATGGCTATTGGTTTTGCCAGTTTAGTAAAAATTTGAGATGTTTTTGAAATAACTGAACCTTTAAAATTGGATCAGTGAGTCAAATCGGTTTACAGTTTAAACCAATAAAAGCCATTTATATCGGCGGCGACGTGAGCTTCAAAACAGTTTGTTTGGCGGCGACGCGTCGGATTCAATCGGTCAAACAGTTTATTTTTTGTGTATACTTTTATTATGGTTGCATTTTCATGTTGCATTGAAATGTACACCAGTATAAAATGAGGTTAAAAACTAAACTTCAAACTTCAGACTAAAATTGTATTAGTAATCTTCTAGGTTAGCGTGGATTAAAGGAGTTAACCTTCGAAATGCGCTAATCTTGGTCAGTGTAAATGCCGTATAATATAAGAGAGGTACAATGCGACAAGTATCGGTGTCTGAACAATCGCTATAGTTTACTCGACCACCTTATTTCATATCCGGCATTCTTTTTTCCTGGACTTCTGTCTTGATGTCAACTCTGACTTGTTTAGGTTACAAAACCCGTCATAAATATACTGCTATACCTAAACTTAAAATAAATACTTAACAATTTTCCCAAGCATACATGGTTTTTTTTTAATTTCCATTGAATTTTAATTTGCATTACTTTATCTAATGCAAATGCAAAAGAATTACCATTGTTCCCAATGGCAATTAAATAATTTTGATTTTCCATTTGCCCAGGCAATGCAAATGCAGGTTGTGGAATCGGATGCCAATTGTAATGAAATATGGGAATGCTTTTATGTATTACGAATTTGTTTGACTGCTGGCAACTCTGTTTTTAAAGTAATTTATGTATAGAGGTTTGTGGCTTCGATAGGTATTGCCTCGTAGTACTTCCCAATTCATAAACCTGTACTGTATGCAATAGTTGAAAACCAAAACTGTTAATATGAAGGAAATCTTTGAAAATAAATACAATTGTCAATGGTATTTCAATTTTTTTAAAATTGCAATTCAAATTCAAATTAAACTACAAATTATAATTGTCATATAATTAATTTGACCCATGTATGCATGAAACGATAGGAGACAGCTTTTCACAATCAGCTGATTGTGCGCCTTCTAGATTTACACCCACTGACCGGAGCCTACAGTTTTACACACCATCCGAACGTTTTTTTGAAAACCTTGTTTCATGACTAATTACTCTATAGTGTCGCCATCATTAAGCGACGCACGCGTCGTTGATTGAAAATTAATGACAGTTAAAGCAGGGATCGCACCCACTTCTTATGTACAATATTCCCGCACACTAACCATTGCACCACCGAATTCCTAAACTTACTCCGTATACATATAAAAGATTTCAGTCGTAAGACACATTTATCTTTGCACTCGAGAAGTACACCTATCTTTACAGACGAAGAATTAACTGTAAGGATTACGCATTTGATCGCAACTTTACTCGACGAACCAATCTCATATCCGGGAATTTTACCTGCTAGGACTTACGTCTGAGTCTCATATCTGTCTTGTCTGTACTACCAGTCCTAACACGAATAAAAAATGCTCTCCCATTACATCCCAAGAAGGGGAGAGATTCTCTCAATCAGTGAAATGTGCGCTTTCTAGTTGTACACTCACCGATTAGGACCTTCAGTTTTACACCGATTCCGAACGGTTCCGTCGTCGACAGAAATGTAAGGTGGTCTGAGCAGGGATCAAAACCACGTTCTCATGAACAAGAGTCGCACACTCTAACCATTGCACCACCGACGGCCATGAAATATGGGAATGCAAGAGCCGCACAGTCTAACCACTGCACCACCGACGGCTACGAATATACCAAAACCAAATCCGCTATCTAGGGGAATAGTAGTCGAATGCATTTCCTAGGTCCTGTGGCTTACAATCGAAAATTACGTCTTGTAGTCCAAAATCACGTCTTGTCTCCCAGAAGAGTAGCCGAGAATAAACTATGCCGTTTATCTATTTATTCTCCGCTTAGCCGACGAACCTTATTTAATATTTCCAGTTTTTTGCCTAGTCTTTCAATCCCAACTTAAAGGAACCGAAATCAACTCCGTAATCTACGACTCCTGTTTTAGCTTCTACGTCTGACTGTGCGTTCGAGAAACACGCGTTCTTATGCAGTTAAGTAGAAGAGATCTTCATTTAAACCGAACGATATCCTCAAGCCCTAGATTGGGATGCAGTGCCTCTTAATCTTGAGAGTCTCTTCTTAACACCGTTACTTTTATTGCTTAACAAAAATAGTTGTTATTTAATGCACTGCCCATTTGGCATTCCTTCCCTTGCAAATGCAAATATTCTCATATATGTCAAATTTCCCTGATGTGGTTTGTGCATCATCATCTTTACGTTGGTGTTTTCCCATCTCCATATCCCTCTTCAACTAGCTTAATATTGTTCTTGTTCTTCTTCCATAAATATTTAGAACGAGCCACAGATTATCCCGATAATTCTGTGACATCGCATCTCTTCTCCAGTGGACGACGACCGGATACAGCATTTCAACGTTATCGCAATTCTCGTTTGGGTGGAGAATTTCATTCTGAAATAACTGGACGCTCATTAAGCGAATGTCTGGACGAGTGTTTAAGGCAAACTAGTTTTCAATGCAGGTACATTCATATCATCCATACATTAGTAGCTTCATTAGTGTACCCACAGCAACTGACATCTTTGTCCACCATTTGCAGATCAGCAGTGTATAGCGACCGTTTCCGTACCTGTCGCCTCAGTCGTTACAATCAAAAGGATGGGATGCGTATTATTTATGATGCAGATTATGATTATTATGAAAATCTAATGTGTAAGTTGGTCAATTGGACGCGAGACACAAAATGAATTCAATATAAAATATAACATTTTAGTAAATGTGGTGGGTGGTAGTGGCGACAGTGATGGTCACTCGACCCCTGGTGGGGCTTCGGGTAACGGCCATCGACCTTCTGATCGTCCCGGTGGTGATAGTTGGCGTAATCCTCCTAAAGATGATGATCGTTATGGCGGCAATCGTTACGGCGGAGTACCAGGTGGTGGCAGAGGTCCTGGTGACTCATATGGCGCAGGTCCTGGTGGCAATAGAGTTCCTGGCGATGTAGCCGGTGGTGATTACGGACGCCCACCGTTCGATCGATTTCCATCAGATCCTAGTAGTCCAGATTATGGTAATTATATTTGAACAATATCCTCTCTTTCGCTCTTCTTTTAATCAACTAATTCGATTTAATCACCTGTTATTTAAACGTTTACACTATAACTGACCTAACTAACTTAACACCGTTAACTCACTAACCAACCAGAGCGCTATCCTGGTCAAGGCTCTCATAGACCCGGCTCGGGAGGTGCAGGTCCTGTTCGCCCAGGTATACCAGATGATTATGATGACAGAGATCGTAACCGTGACAGAGATCGAGATCGAGATCGTGAACGTTATCCCGGGGGTAATGGATACTATGATGATGATCGTTATCCTTTAGATTCGGATCGTAATCGTTTGCCTGCCGATCGTGATCGTGATCGTGACCGCGAGCGTTATCCTGATGACCGTGATCGGGATCCATATGTCAGTGACAGAGGTAGATATCCGGGTGACAGAGAAAGGTTTCCCGGCCCAGCTCGTCCGCGTCCTATTGACAGTCGTTATCCTGACCGCCCTGGTGCTGGACGTTATCCCTATGATGATCACCTGCCACCTAAAGATCGTTATGCTGATCGCTATCCCGAGGGTGGCTATGGGGATCGTTATCCTGGAGAAGACCGTTACCCACCGCGTGATCGTTATACTCCTCACCGACCCATAAGTGGGCATTATCCTGTGATTAACGATAATACTTTACAAACGGATTTGCCACACACCCGGCCATTTCCCCCTGACGACGAGTTATCTTACAGACCTTATCTCCCTGGACATCGGTACTCCGAAGATGGTGGTCGTTACGGTGGCCGTTATCCCTCACGCTATCCTCCAATGCGTGAGCCAATTGGTGGTTATACTGGAAGAGATGTGCCCGAAAGTGCATTTCCTGATCGCAGATTTAGACCATCTTCATACGGTTCCCGTTACCCCCTGCTAACGGATGATTCCCGTCAAGGTTCTGGCGGTCCACCTGGCCGTTATGGACCAGATGCCAGATATCCTGATGAAGATATTGTACATGGTGCCAGAAGACCTGAACCTGATTCTGCAAAACGTTATCCTCCCGCTCCGTTAGAACCACCTGGTCCGCCAAGTAAATATCCTGTCACCTCGCCCAATAGATTCCCGGTAGGTACAGATCGTTATCCGATTGATATATACAAATATGGTAATCGGTACGGCGACACTGGATCCGGAAACTTCAGACCAGGTAAGGTGTACTAAACCAATAATAAACTAATGCCAGATATGAAAAGCATTCCTTCGAATAACATGAAACTAATGCTCCCGATTTGTATAGGCTATAATCGCCCTCCTCCTCCGTACTATGACATGGAGTATGAAGAACGTTACGGTGATCGTTATGGACCTTATGATCGTGATTATGACAGGCCTTCAGGAAGAAGACCTATATCAAACGCAGGATCGTATTCACCTTATGACCAACCCTTTAATCGCCCCTATCATGGCGGTGGTAGTGGTGTAGGCAGTGGTTCTTTAACACCATTGCCAAATGATCATCCAATACCCGGTGCGCTACCACCACCTTTGGCACCATCGCATTACGGCGGTGCTGGAGGTGGACCACCAGGTATTCCACGTCCCCCGATTACCAGGTGTGAAGAAAGTGATAATTTCAAACAAGTAGCAGCACGTCATAAGATGAGGCGACATTTCATACGCCGGGCTTTAATAGTTCCATCCTTGATTCAATGTGAACGAGAATGTGTCGAGAGTCGGGATTTTATTTGCCGGAGCTTTAACTACAGGTAAATTAATGACTTCTTTCGTGCTCTAATGTTCAATTTCAGGAAACGTATAGATATATGTATGATTTTTTTTACTCATTTAGGGATACGGCGGCCACCAACTATGAAGAACGTGAAGCACCCAATTGTGAATTAAGCGATCGTGATTCCCGTGAGTTGGATGTCCATGATCCGAGCTTATTTGATACAGCCAATTATGATTTTTATGAACGCAGTGCAGGACGCAGTGACGGCGAGTGTATGGATGGTAAGTTTAAGTGGATGAAACACAAGAAATGTAAGATTAAATCTTTTGTCCTTAGTAACCCAAACCTGTAATGAGGAAGGTATGGAATTCACCATAAGAACACCCGAAGGTTTTGTGGGACGCATTTATACCTATGGCTACTATGATCGGTATGAAGAGAATAACTAGGAATTATACAAGATTTTCTATGCTTACAGAATTGAGTTTAATTAATCCTTTATTTCTTGAAGTTGTTTCTTCCGCGGTAATGGCGGCACAGTTAATGTGCTGCGCATCAGTGGTCCCCAAGGTTATCCGGATTGTGGTACCCAACGTTATGGTGATACCTTGACCAACATCGTTGTGGTACAATTCTCGGATAATGTGCAAACTAGCCGTGATAAACGTTATAATTTGACCTGCGTATTCCGTGGTCCTGGAGAAGCGGTTGTCACTTCTGGCTACATTGGAGCTGGGTATGTCAATAGGTTCCCGAAATGTGTACGAATTTGTTAAAGGTTGATGGTTTTGAGTAAAATAAAATGCTATCATTTGGAATGATTGTCCTCAGGATTGTTAGGTGTCTTAACGGTGGCAAATATAAGAAAATGATAGATGAAAATTACGTGGGCACAAGATTTTGAGGGGGGCCAGAATTTTGCAGGAAGTTTAGGGAAGTTAATTGGTGTGTCATATTAAAACTCTGCATACATTTTGTTATCCTTCGAATAAGATGTCTTTAAATTAAGTTTAAAATGCAATGCAAAGGATTGAATATCTCATGTATCGGCGTAAATACATTTTTTGAAGAATATTTTTCAATTTCCTTTGAACTATACAGATCAGGGGTTTATCTTGCAATTAGAAAAAATGTAAACAGTCGGCACCAGGATTTGAACTTGGCAGACGATCGTTCCGAAAATTGTAACTCTTCTTATAAGCGCCATAGCATTGTAGGCCAGTGGCCGTCTGCTTCACGTTGTAACTAATTGCAGTTGTCGTCGTCAGGATTTCTCTCCTCTTTCTATCTCTTGTTTGGACAGCTTTATTCCATTACAAACACGTGTTTCTTTCTTAGCTAAACGCACTTGCGCTGAAGTTTGTGAAAGTACATCACTATTTTATGTTTTATGGTCGGGAATTCTATAACTTTTTAACGATAAAAAGCGGTAGTTAAATTGTCAAAATTCATAAAATTTCAATGCAAAATTTTCGAATTTAGACAATGTAACTACAGATTTTTATCGTTAAAAAGTTCCAGAATTCCGGTGCAGGTCTTGGTAGGATTCGAACCCTCATTCGCTGGACGACCATTTCAATATTTACACCTTGCCTTGCTCTCTTTTGAGTGCCTTCTTTATTGATCGCAGTTCAAATGTTTGTAACGATCGATTTTAGGCATACACAGGTCCTTGCTTTGTGTTCGCACACAAAAATTGTTCTCACTGTGTTGTGCTCTCTTTTCGAATGCCTTCTTTCATGATCGATATTTATTTCACACTCAGTCACGTTTTTTCATTATGATCACCAACAAACTTTTCTCAGTGTTTTTGTTTTAGTTGAACTTGAAACACAAACTTTCTCATTGTATACTTTTAGGCATTATCTTAGTACGACAAGTTTTGCTTAAACTTTAGTCTAGCCATTAACCTTGAAAACAGTCTTTAGTAGTTCTAATATGTAGTGCATGTACTGTATCGTAAGAGTGTTGCCAAGCAAAGTAGTGAACAAACTAGAGTTGGAAGTTATCGGTACTAAATTATGTACGCGTTGATCTATTATTCACGACATTTATATTGTATCTGTCATAATTTCCAACTCTATCAACGATTTTTAGCATGCTTAGAATTAGTACTCTAGATCTTTTCGCTTATTAATTTTAAGTAGCCTTAAACTAATCCCCTCGTATTTAGTCGTAACTGAAAAAAACAAAATGAGATTTGAACCGTTTATTCCCCTCTACAATATTAGTTATATGGAAAACGGTCTGATTGCCACATTTTGTTTGACCTCAAAACTATATGTTGTTGTATAAAGTCTTTCTGATCCCAACAGTTCTGGCAGTCCAATACCTATTGAATATTTACCAGCCGAGAATACCTTAAGTTCCAAAGTACGTCTGAGTATTTTATATCAAGGCAGGCCAACCACCACCATAGCTGTGGGAGATCCATTGACATTCCGTTTGGAGGCCTTGGATGGTTATAATCATGCTACCGATATCTTTGCCACAAATGTAGTGGCACGAGATCCATATTCTGGTAGAAGTATACAGCTTATAGACAGATTTGGGTAAGCTGTTTTGTACTAAATTAGATAAAGAGAAATAAATTTTTCCATTTAGCTGCCCTGTGGATCCGTATGTCTTCCCTGAATTGGATAAACTTCGAGATGGTGACACTTTGGAGGCCCGTTTTAATGCTTTCAAAATACCCGAATCTAATTTCTTGGTCTTTGAGGCTACTGTTAGGACATGTCGCGAAGGTTGCCAACCTGCTTATTGCCCGGGGCCAGCTGGCCGGCAAGAGCCTTCGTTTGGTCGCCGCCGAAGATCGTTAAATGTTAGTGAAGGAATGACATTGGAGGATATAGAAACTACGGAAAATTCTCTGGAGCCGTTGGCTGAACGTTTAGTGGATGAAATAACGGAATTGAATAGCACTACAGTAACTGCTACTTTGGGAGAAGGAAACAGAAGTAGGGGGTTTTTGATTAGATTGGATGCCTTTCTGATCCTTTTTGTCATTTAATTTTTTTTAGATTCTACAAAAGATTCGGAACAGGAAGAACCAGAACAAGTCAGAGAAATGATAGAGGTAAGTAAAATATGTCTGTTTTTCTTAAATAGAAATTTAAAATTTTTAATAAAGTCCGGTATGTATGGTTTAATTCACTACGAACCCAGAGTTGCATTTTATTTATACTAAATAATAAATTTACCAATTAGTATATTACGAATTCTTATTTAATAGAACTAGAATTTTCTTTCGAAGGTCCAATCAACTATAGAGCTTCACAGGCATCATTTTTATAAAAAAATAAATAAATAAATGGTTTCCCATTACATCCCATGAAGGGACCGGGGAGAACTTCTCACAATCACTGAGCTGTGCTCTTTGCAGTGTTCACTCACTGATTGGGACCTACAGTTTTACACCGATTCCGAACGGTATTTTGAGAAGCTTTTTCATGGCTATATACTCGATAGTGTCGCCGTCACTATGCGAGGTGACCGCCGCCGAAAGAAATTGTTTTGAAGGTGGTCAGAGCAGGGTTCGAACCCAGGATCTCATGTACAAGAGCCGCCCACACTAACCATTGCACCACCGACGGCCATTTTTATAAACCGTTAAATTATTCCCACAGCTCAGTTGCCATCTAAAGCGGACCACAGACTTGTCATTCGTAAGCATGCGTTACATCGATACTTCTCATTCGTAAGCATGAGTTCGACAACCTTTTATCCAGCTATCGATAACTTTTTATCCAGCTAAGCAAATGATTCAATATATCAACACATTCATAGCAAGATATTGATAATAAAAATAAAATTTGTATTCTTAATTGGTATCGCCCGTAAATGTCAACGATAAACGATACTCATGCTCTTGATTGGCAAATATGTGGTTCGCCTAAAGCAACTCTTGGTACTTCAAAATTTGAGCTTGTTATAAAACTAAACATTTTTCTCAATTTTTTTCTTTCAGGTCTTCGAAAGTCGTGAAGAAATCGAAAAAGAAGCATATCCCCGAAAACTTGTCGCTCCCGTCGAGACAGTTTGCCTAACACCCTCCGAATATCATGGTCTCATCACCGCTATTATACTGCTAATGATCCTGCTGCTCAGTATTACTCTTGTCTCGGGTTTGGCTTATCGACGTTATTGGAAAACTATGTCGAAAAATCGTATAGCCGACCGTCACTCACCCATCCATTCATTGGGTCACTCTTCGTCAATACGTACGCACGAGCGTTTCAGTGAAATCGGTCATATGCCAAATGGATCGAGTGCTGGTTCCAATACAACAACTACAAATCGTGCAGCAAATGCCTTTCGTTCGAATGTTTCGATGTTTGGTGGAACTCTGAATAAGACATTTGCCACTGGGTGGGTAATTATGAGCATTTATTTTATAGTTTGAATTTTATAGTTTTAAAAATCGATAATATATTATAGGGATTCTTGTTTGTTATCGAAGCTAGTGACGGTTATAATCGCCGGATATAATTGATAATTAGAACATTTGCCACTGGGTGGGAAATTATGGGGATATTTTCAGTTCTAATTTTATAGTTTTAGAAATCGATAACATGCTATAGGGATTATCGTATTTTATTTTTATTGAGGTGAAGTTGACATTATCATTTTAATCTTATCGATTGCTAGCGACGTATATATCAGCCGGATAAAACTGATAATTTGGACTTCGCTTTAAAATACTTTATATAAAAGAATATAACATTTAATTCAGCTAAGCGAACAATAAATTTATCAATATGAGAATTCGACAACCGCTGTTGTCTTTGTCTGGAAAAAATGTTAGTAATCATGATACGATTCGATGATTCAAATAAAATATTATCGATTAGTATTGTTATTCTTGTTCAAAATTCAAGCTTGAATAATTATTGAATAACAATATTAACGTCGAAGGTCGAATATCAAAATCGAAAATTTCACAATATCGATTAAGTTCATACTCCAGAATGGCAAGTCTGTTGTCCGCTTTAATCGAGTATTCACTTAGTCGGAGAGAGTATAATCTGATGCGATCTGACTACATGTAAAATTAGCATAATTGAAATACAACACATAGACACCTCGTTTAGTTTTTTGAAAATGAAAGCTTGAAAATATCGATACAAAATGGTATTTTTCGCGAAACTCAAAACAAGCGGATAAAACCAAAACTCTTTAATAACCCGCCTAATTTTCTAAATGTAAACGTCAAAAAATCGATAATTGTTGCTCTCTAATAAATGCAAGTAAAAGGCTTCACCCCCATAAATTAAGGGAGCAAAATTTAACTTTTTAACTATCGAAATTTTAAAGAACGTATTTCATTATAGGAAATCGAAAAATAAAAGAAATAAATAATAATCTGCACGGATTATGATTTAAATAAATTATTTAATAAATAAATTAAATAAATAGAAATTATTGTGTTATCGAAATTTAAGACTCGAAAATCGATAACATATTTCGTTTTTCAACTTCAGCGAACCACATAAATACTTGTCATTCATGGGCATGAACATCAGCTATCGTTGATGTTTATTGTCGGTTTACCGCCCTTATTAATACCAAATAAGAATGTAATCAAAGTAGTTCGCATCACTATCATGTTCAAAAAATTTGTTGGTAATATTTTTTAAAATTCATCAGTCTGACAAAATGTTAACGACCAAGCTCATGCTCATGTATTTCATGATCCGAAACATAAGAGCTAAATAATTCAACTACCGAAATTTAAAATTTTTAAACTGGTATTTTGATATCGAATCCAGAAAAATAAAATAATAACTCGCTTAGTTATCGAAATATAATATTTTAAAAACCTATCATAATTTTTTCCTTCATAAAAATTTCGTAAAAGACTTTATTTCGCGTAGCTGAAAATCCGAAAAAATCGAAGCAAATTAAACTCGCTTAGTTATCGAAATTTGAAATTTTAAATGCTTTATAAGCGAAAAACATAATAAAATTAACTAAACGAATCATCGAAATTTTAAATTTGGCAAAAATCGATATTTTGAAAGTTTGGTTTTACCCTAAAAAAAACTCACGTTACTTGACGTATCTGGAAACCCGGTAAAAGTGAAACATTAAGTTGTCAACCAATAAAATTAACTAATGGAGTCATCGAAATTTTTTTTTTCTCTTCCATAAATGAATGATACGGAAAAGCTTTACTTCTTGAAGCTAAAAACTTGAAAAATAACACAGTGCAACACGGAAAAATATTACGGACACCACTACGTGATAAAATACCAAAAGAAAAAAGACCCGTGTCTCCCAGTTTTGCCCAAAGTCATGCACTTTTTTTATTTGCCCCCAAAGATTTGGGGCCTCGGTGTCATTTTGCAAAAAAGTGATCATTTTGTCAGGCTCATATCTTGCAAACTAGGAAGTTCAACTGTTCTAGAAAGTTGTTTATTTAGATCTTAGGTAAATTTTTGTAGTTGATTGTTTCCTTGAATTTTAAACGGTTTGCTACCTATGGACCTGAACAGGGGGAAAAGATAAAAAAATCAAATTTTTTCAAGTTTTTTACGATTTTGACCTTGAAGATGTTTTTCTGACTTTATATGTCCACAATTTTTGTTTTTCATGACAAGAGCTACAACTTTTCCTCAGAAAGTAAATCAAAATTCCGAAAGGTTTGCAAGATATGAGCCTAACAAAATGATCACTTTTTTGCAAAATTGACACCGAAGCCCCAAATCTTTGGGGGCCCATAAAAAACAGTCCATGCTTTTGGGCAAAACTGGGAGATACGGGTCTTTTTTCTTGGTCTTTTATCACATAGTGGTGTCCGTATATGGTTATATTTCCGTGACTTAAAAAATTACACACAGTGTAATTAACAAAGTTTATCTCGCTTAGTTATCGAAATTTGTTAAATCGATCATTATTTTTCACCAAATACATGCCACGCAGAAAGCTGTGCTTTACGAAGCTTGCGAAGAAGTACATTTCTTACTCTAACTTTCGATAACTTGATAGCTAAGCTAATTATCAATTTTTGTTGTTGCAATTTTCTTTGTTTATTTTTAAATGTCCTCAGATCGCCACAACACCATCTTTCCCACTATTGGATTATATAAACGATTCCTTATGATAAAATTAAAATTTTTTAAGATTCTTTAATTTAAAAAATGTATTATTCCCTTTTAGAAATTTAGCAAGAATGTGCCAACTGCCTGTCATGAATCCCATGCGCAACACCGCTCTCGGACCCAATCAATTCGAGGATCCCAGTGAACCCATCTATACGGATCCCTCCCTATTCGAACGTTCCAGGTTTGTATGCCTAGCAACATCAACTAAAGCGGCACAAATCAATTCCAAACCTCATAATGCTCAGCTAAATAAGCAAATAGATTTAGCTTAAAACAAAAACCACACACACACACACAGAGAGAGAAAAGAGAAATATGAATAAATTTGAGAGAGTATAAGAGGAAATACAAAAGAAAAACAATAAAACAGGTCAGATTTCAAAACATTCATTTGTATATTCATTTCATTTCATTATTAACAATTATTATTAACAATCTATATATAGCAGATCGGTCATATTTATATACGTTTCACAATGGCCTGCAGTTACACAGTTTGACTTTGTCACAATAACCATCACGTCCACCCAAGATTTGACACCTCTGCGAGCACACATCGCCTTTCTGTTCGCATAGATTCGGTATTCCAACCTCTTGACTCATCACCACTACAATGGTGGCGGCGATGGGGTAGAAGAACAAAAATGAAATATGAGAACTTGGCAAATTTCTATTTTCAATTTTGTCGCATTTGAATTTATTTAATAATTTTTTATTTTAAAACAAAGTATGAGGAAGTGCATAATGGAAATTTTGTGATTTTTCTTTCTGCCGTTGCGTCGTCTCCAACCAAATGCAATACTCACCGCAATTATGCAATACTAATGTCTTAGCTAACATACTAATTATCATTATGAGTAGTATTCTAATATTTAGCTGCATTTTGTTTATGTATTGAAATTTTGAAAATTTTAGCTTTGAATGAAATAATAGTCTTTGAATCTTTCGCTACTAACAAGAATTTCATATGCAGTCTATTTGAAAACTGATATTAAAATGAAATAAAACATATGAGCGCCGATGGCGTTATCAGGCACGAATGAAACATTTAATAATATGTGTGCAAGTAAGCGATTGCCCAGCAAACACTGTGACACACTCAGAAAAATGTTGTGCCTAAATTTGTGTACAAATTTAGTTCCAAATGTTTTCCCAAGACTAGCAAAAATTTGTTAAGAATGTAAATGAACTAAATTTGAGTAAATTTTCCTTAGATCAAGGCCAAAGCAAATAGCTCATAACATACATACCTGGACACTTTTCAAATTAATTAAGAAATTCCAAAAACAAATTGTAAATAAGTTCCCTGATCAACAGACGAAGAACCAGATTGATCAGATTGGCATACGTGTGATTCGAGGAGCTAATATCGATTCGTGTCACTACCTTGGTGCAGCAAAGGTTCGCACAAGGATAAGCAGAGCGAAAGTCATACGAAAACAGGCAAATAGAAAGCAGGACATCGGAAAGCTGCATAGCCACGTCCTATGCAGAGAAGCTCGCTCAGATACTGGTACAGAACGCACCCCCGCCTCATGATCCTGGAGCGTAGTAGAAGCACATTTCCCACTCTACGAAAACTGATGCAGAGACTGTACTTGGTTATGAAAAACCGCTTAAAGACAAACCATGTTACGATGAAGAGTGTAGTATGGCAAGTTATGAAAAGAACACTGCACTTATGGCCACACTTCTGCCAGTTGTAACGCGAGCATCGAAAGAACGGTATAAGAAGAAGATGAGAGAGGAAACCCGTTTATTTACGAAGGAAAAACGGTTGTGGAGATAGCGCGAAAGTGATAAATTTTAATCCTACAGAAGAAAGAATGAGGCCCGTAAAGTCTACCGAAAAGTGCAAACCCAAACCAACGGAAATGGAGCAGGCCCCCGTTTTTTTGTACAGATAAGGACGGGAATCTTGTCATAGATGTGCAGAGTGTGTTGGGAATTTTGAGAGATCACTTCTCTGTTTTACTTGTCCCAGGAGATTTCAATATAGATGAGAGTGTGGATTACCTACAGGACAATGGCGTTGACTGCCCCTCCTAGCCAAAGCGAAGTTAAACCCGGGTTTCACATTACCATTTTCATCAAAAATCTCTACCTTTACGCAAGCGGCATCATTTAGTTCGTACTTGACAGATATTGAAAGCAGACATCCACGTGAATTTCGACAAAATTTTCAAAAAAAGTGAATTTCGTGTGTTCGTCAAGCACAAGGAAAGGATTGATAAATACTTTGGGGACTCCAATATCCCATCAATTTCAATGGTTAAAAAGTGCTTTACTGAATTCCTCTGTGGTCGTACCAGTACAAATGACGCCGAAAAAGGGGAAATCTTCGAAAATATTCATGAAATGATATTGGACGATCGAAAAATTAAGTGTGGGAGGTGGCTGAGGCTGTAGGCACCTCAACTGGTAGGGTACATAACATTTTACGTGAATATTTTGATATGAAAAACTACCCGCACGATGGGCGCTGCGATTTCTCACACTCGACCATAGGCCCAACCGTGTGACCACTTCAAACGAGTGTTTGGCGATTCTCAAATACAACCCCAAGGAGTTTTTGGACAATTTAGTAACCGTGGCCGACACATGGGTCCATCACAACACAACAGACGCCAAGGAACAATCAAAGCAATGGACTTCCCCGGATGAACGTTCAGAAAGAAGGGAAAAGTGGGTCTGTCGACCAACAGCTTCATTGCGACAGTTTTTGTTTGTATTCGTTTATATCAAACCATAAAAGGCAACCCCAAAGGTACCCAATAAAAACCGAATTACCCGTAACCGAATCACAACTAGATTAGACAACATGCAGTAAAGGTTGTGGTAACCGTATTAGAGTCTCAACCTGGTTTTCAACTAAGGTTTAGTTGTGGAGTCTGAATTCATTCGTGATCACCTCATTTCAGTTGGGACAACTGCAATTCCGTGGGCAACAGACGAATTTACGGTTGCTACAAACTCTTTTAAAGCAATTAGTTCTGTGAGTGCACGGTTAAGACGACCGTGTCTGAATTTAGAGGGTGTCCAAAACATACTAGAGATCATCATAACCGATTTAGAGGGTATCACAAGCGAATTAGAGGTTCTCGCAATCAAATTAGAGGTTATCACAACTATATACGAGGTTATCACAACTAATTAGAGGTTGTCACCACCAATTAAATGTCTTCACAACCAATTAGAGATGGTCGCAACCAATTAGAGGTTGCCACCAACAATTAGAGGTTCTCACAACCAATTAGAGTTTGTAATAAACAATTAGAGCCTGTCACAACCAATTAGAGGTACTCACAACCGAATTAGAGGTTCTGACAACTGCTTCAGAAGGTATCACACAGAATTAAAAGTTGTCACACCCCTTTAGAGTTTGTCGCAATCAATTAGAAGTTGTGACAACCAATTATAGGTTGTCACAATCAATTAGAGGTTGTCACAACCAATTAGAGGTTGTCACAACAAATTAGTGGTTGTCAAAACCAATTTGAGGTTGTCACAACCGAATTAGAGGTCCGCACAATCGAATTAAGCGTTGACAACTGCTTCAGAGGTTGTCACAACCAATTAAAAGTTGTCACACCCGTTTAGAGATTGTCACAACCAACTTCTTTGCATTTCTTTTTATTTAATATTTTCAATTCATATTAAATAAAATTGTTGCAGGAATGAAAAGTAAGTTCTTGCAGCAGCGAAATGAAAAATTGTGAAAGAAATCATGTATGAAATTTTTCGTTGCAGCGACTACCAAATTGTCTGATGTACGAAACTTTTCATTGTAGCAACGTAAAAATTATAACGAAAATGTTTCATCCATACGACGAAGCATTATTCTTTCAGTGTAGGTTGCATTCAAGATTTCTAAGACAAAAAATCAGAAACTGTTTTTGGACACACTCACTCGTATTAATATAAGTATATAAATTGTGCGTCCTAGACCACTGGGATATATTCGAGAATTGTGCGCACTAGGGAAGTGTATTAGTAGTATATTAGTTTTAAAGCGTGTGGTGTTACCTTCGTTTGTTAACCCTAGACTAATAGCATCCTTCCTTTATAGACTAATGTCATCCTTCGTCATTTTGACTACGACCTATTTCAAAACGCTACATCGTGAGCAAAAATTGGAACCAAAATTAATGTTATTTTTTTATTTAGTTCATGTTTAATTAATATTCCAAAAAATCATTTTACAAACGACTAACGCTATATGACAAATGAGATCAAAACCAACGAAATGAGATCGAAACTAAAACCGCTCGGCGTCGTTTTGACGAAGGATGACGTTGCTGGGTTAGTGTATTCAAAAAACCGGGTTTGCACGGAAACGCTCGTCATTGAGAGCAACGGCGCCTCCTTCTTCATTTCAGTCACTCGTTGTGGATGCATCGGCTTCTCCGCAACGATGTATGGATTTTCCGAGCCCCAAATGCTACAATTTTGTTTCTCCACGTAGCCCCCGAGGTGAAAACGAGCTTCATTGGAAAATATGACTTTTCGGTAGAGCACATACACGAGTTCGTTTGATCAGTAAGGACCCGGATTGACAAACTCGCATCGCAAATTGATCCACAATCTGGGTTGATGGCACTCTATTTCTATCGAATATATTTCGTAGATTTCTTACAGTTTGGGTTGAAGACTCAGAACTGTGGAAGAACGTTTTAAGTATTTCCCAATTGTCTTAAAGCGTAAAGCGAACAATTTCGGAAATTTCTAACCTTTAATAATCTGTCACTTCATAAATGTCAAATTGACCATCTGCTTCGAAATAACGGGGTGTTCAAATAACAAATATAAATAAGTCTTTTGTGGCTGTTTGATGGGGTCAGCAACCATAGTGAACTATGAAAAAAGATTTAGGTTCTTAATTCTGCGTTGCTATATCAGTTGTGTAAAAACCAAAAAAAAAACGCTTAATCGACCAGAAATAACCGATGAAACCGGTTCTTCGAAAATAGCAATTTTTAAAACCGACGTATTAATCGGAATTCTATTAACCGGTTTCGGTTTTCAATACACAATGCAAGGGTTAAAATAATCGAAATATTAAAACTCCGGTCCCAAGATATTATTATTGTTTTCGTACGAAATAGCTTTGGCATAACAACCCTGTAATTGATTTGGTTACGACACTTTCGCAAAGAGCCAAGAAAATGAGACGTAAGCGAAAATTTCGTTTCTCGAATTTCATTATTTTTATACACGTATTATTTATGGGTATAGAAGTTGAATAAGAACTGAACACGAGGCTTTAAAGATTCCGGATGACAGGAATACACATACTGCTGTAGGACGAGTTTAGCATCTTTACATAACGCCTATGAGACTAAGCGCCTGTCCAACATTAAAGCTGTCCATTGGTTTTTACTTTTAACGCTTTAAGCCCCGTATTCAGTTATTACGAAATTTTCGTAGGAAATTTTGTCATTTATCTCTAAGCGGAAAATTTTCTTACAGAGAGTTACCACATATCTCTGGTTTACCTTGCAAATATTTCATTAATAATTCACCTTTGCACTTCATTTTATTTTTAATGCATGTGCTATTACTTTTGTTTACTAAAATAATCGAAATATCAAAATTCCGATCACAAACAATTATCAAACAATTGTTTTCGTACGAAATAAGTACAGCGTAACAACCCTGTACTTGATTTTGCCTACACAGAAAAAAATATTGGCCTGTAAATTTCAATTAAAAATAGAATTTAATTTTTTAAAAAATGCAATTAGAAATTTATTGAATCAACCGGAGAAAACATGATCTCTTACAGCCTTAAAGGAAATTACTACTTTAAACATAACGAGGATCTAAAACAACTACATTTGAATCAATTAAATTTGTAATCACATTTACAATTTATTTTTTGAGTTTACAACAGAACTTGGAGTTGGCAAGGCGCAAATCTACGGCGCTAAAAATGTTTAATTTTTGAGTGCATTATCGAATTTTTGCTGTGAATCTTTCTAAATTAATATAAATATGCATGATATGTTCTTAACAAACCTTAATATAAACAATTTTTGTAAACAAAATTTGTTGTGATGAAGTATTTTACAGAAAGTTGAATTTTACAGCGCCGTTGGCAGGCAATATGTATGTCGGCTGACTCACCAGCCGTCGTCGTCACTTTTCGTACGGCTCTAGTCTTCGATATACATCACTGTTGTTATATGTAATTCGTTTATTGTTGATTGAAAGATTTTATTTTGTGAACTTAAATAATCTTGTTTCGTGATTAAAACTGCGCTTTTTGTAATTGTGTTTAATTGGCAAGTGTTTTTGAATAAATTTTATTGGAAATGAGTGCTTGCGTTGAGTGTTGTATTTGCAATGAAAAATGGGGCTGTCCCCAAACATTATTTATGCACATGAAAAGACACTATTTGCCGCCTTGTGCCTTGTTTTAAAAAATTTCACGTAAAAAGATACTTTAAGACTCACCTTCTTAGGCATTTTGAACGTGTAAAACAAGAGTGCCCTAAATTGGATAAAACCAATACATTTCTCCAACAAAGCTGTGAGAAGCTGAAAAGCAGTAGAGATGGAATACGTCTGTGAAAAGCAGTAGAGATGGAATACGACAATGGAGTGACTGTTGCTGCGGAAGGAGCAGATAAATTGAATGTTTCTCCAGAACCATCAGATGTACCTATTTTTTAGTATTTAATACAAATCGTTTAAACATTAAATGTTTAATATTTAATAATAGTTTAAGAAAACCGGATATTATTTCCGATTATGAAATCAAATTCTAAAAAATTTAATTTATTATAAATAGATAGAAGTACATGTGTATCTGCGAAACCTTGAATAAAATCGCCTTCAAAATAGTACATTTTAGTTTTTTTTTTTGGCTTTTACGGTTTTATTTGATTCAATTCAAATTGTAATCAAAAATCGCGAAAAAAAATCAATAAATTTTTTACTAAACTTGATTACATACTTAAACAATATTTGTAAATTTGTCACAAAAAAAACAAAAAAAATTTGTAAATTTGATTAATTGAAATTGGTTTTTATTTTTTTCTGTGTACGAAATTTCGGTTCATAAAATTACGAAATTTTCGGTTCATGAAATTTTCCTTATTTTTTATACGACGAAAATTTCATAAAAAATAAATACCAGGCTTTAGGATGAACCAGAGTTGTGTGAAAAATATATTAGAATATGTTCCAAAATACAATTTCTAAACTTCAACCTAGTATAAATCCAACCGGTATGGAAATCTGGCCAACACCTTAATTCAATAACTGCGTTTTCTGCGTTTGTGTACAAAATTGAAAGTGTAATACATTTCTTTGTATTGATAAGAATGTACAAATAAATGAATTGCGTTGATATTGAACATGTGTTCAATGGTGAATAGAGGTGAAAAGTTGATTGAATCTCTACATTTGTATTTTCAACAATACTATAACATTGGTCAGCTGAATTTCAAACTGGTCATCATTGGTGCAATTGTCGCGTGCGCTACTCTAAGAATACGCGAGTTCACTACGTTGTCACCTAGACACTTGCAAGTAATAGGTCATGGAAAGAGTCTGAGAACATACTCGATACTCGATTTCGATAGAACATGTTTCAGTCGCATGGTTTTGTTATTACTTGTTGATAGTCCAACATATGGTTATCACCTACAACTCTTGATAACTTGGCGCATCTTACGAATTACAACATCTTTTATTGCTAAATAAATGTTTAACATATTTTAGTTCTTCGCTAAGAAGATAATAATTCCATTAACAATCGCAATGCAATTTCCTGATTGTAGTAAATACAAAAGAAAATAATTTCAATTTGCAATAATTTGAAAGTAAACGCCGTTATCATTTGTATTTATAACAATACTTAACTTAATACATCGTTCCATAACGGAAGCCAAATTTTGAAATATTCGTCTTTTTTCAAACAGCAAAAATAATAAACAACACGTGTAAGATCTAGGGAGCTCCAGCACAATCGAGATGTGATCTTTTTACAAAACAAAACCTTATAGAGATAAGAAAATGCCAAACCAGTGAAGTGTCAGAGCCCAACATTGCGGATGATAAAATCAGTATTTCTTCAGTTATATATAAGTATGTTTATATAAATTGATGGATGCAAAAATATACATACAAACTCGTAGGTAGAATAAAAAGCATGACGACGACGATATTATTCATATGATGACGCTAATCTTAACTCTGTTTTTGTCATTCTTCTTTTCCGTTATCAAGTAGAATAGTATTTGCTCTTGTCGTTTTCTTTTAAACGTGCAAAATATCATTTGGAAAATCTTTTAAAGCTAGAAAACGGAATAGAAAGTTGATAACTGAAACCGATGATGCAACATAATATGATATGGAATAGTATCTGGAAGACACCTGTTGCACATTTGCAAAATTATATAATCTATTATCGAATATTCGAAGTTGGTGAGATTTAAAAGATTTGGATCTTGTGAAACATTAGTTGGTATCATATTTAGTTGTTTTAGATCCTCGTCATGTTTTAAAGTAAAGTTTCTCTTAGCCTTAAGATCATGTTTTCTCCGGTTAGTGAAAAAAATGTAAATGCCGCGGGTGGGATTCGAACTCACATTCGCGGTGTGTATTTACACAAGTCACTAACCGAAGACATTTATTGATTGTGTGCAGAGTGATTGTTGTCGCTACTTACACACATTACTTTCCTACTTACACGCACTGGATGCAGAAGTTTTGAAAGTTCTATTTATAGAACGAACTATTCTAATTGTACTTGTCTCGTTCTGTTTTTGGCTTTTTGGCCCTAACATATGTTTTCAAATTTAGTTGTTTCTTTATCTTCCTCTCATACATATATGGAAATTTAGAACTTAGGTCATTAGACTTCCGGATGGAGATAAATTACAGTTTTTGTTAATCACAGCAGACAATAAACCGAATCCCACAAAATCCGCAAGAACATGACAAAAAACGCATTTATGTTATTTAATGCGTGTTAACTTTGGCGTTCTGTAACGATTTTCTAAATTTGAATTCAGTACTTATAATTATTATGGCAGCCGCCAGGGGTATAATTCTAGATAACTAATATATAACGGATTTTTCAATAACTAATATATAACGGATTTTTCAATAAGAGCGCTACAAAAGTTTTTGACGTAGAATACGTCTTACCTTACGGTATGAGGAGTCATGTCAGGTTTTTATTGTTGTAATCTTTATTTCATTGAATTTGAGGAAACGGCTAGATGAATTTTTTTTAAATTTTTTTTGTAGGTAAATGAAGATGTTATCTTTCGTTTGATATACATTTCATATTGGTTGATATCTTCCTAATATTTAAATTTCTCAAATGAAAATTGTTTAAACACATACACTCAAACATATGTGTGGTGTTTGGTTAAGTGTTTTTGGTTGCTCAACATTGCTTAGGAACATGTATCTAGTAAAAAGTGAAACGAACAGCAAGCTAATGTTGCTTGGCAACATGTATCTAGTAAAAAGTGAAACAAACAGTAAGCTAACGTAATAAAGCTTTTTTGCGAAAGCTTCAATAAAGCTGTTGTAACATTAATTTTGAATTGTAAAGCGTAAAGCTTTCACACAACGCTCGAATGCTAATGCGAAGACTCGATAAGGTAAACCTTTTTTAATATTAGGGCGGCCCTCTCAACATTCGCAGAACTTATTTCAATAAAAATATTAATTAAAATACATAAATTAAATTAAGTTTAAAAAAATTTAACATAATATTTTTTTTTTAAACGGACTTGAATCAAATGCCGTTGGTAAATATAAAAATTACAGCAGACAGTTGTCCGAGGCCTTCGGCCACGGACTGTCCCTGCAGGCTGTGTCAGAGACACGGCCATTAAGTTTAACGTAGAATACGCCATCCGATAAGACAGAAAACATATATAACAATAAATGATAAATAATATAAGCAAATGAATTTATTGTTATATATGTTTTCTGTCTTATCGGATGGCGTATTCTACGTTAAACTTAATGGCCGTGTCTCTGACACAGCCTGCAGGGACAGTCCGTGGCCGAAGGCCTCGGACAACTGTCTGCTGTAATTTTTTTTTAAATAAAACAAAAACGGTTTTAGATACCAATGAAATTCTTTATTCCTGTGAAAGTACGTTCAATGTCATTATGTATGGAACTCGATTTCTTTTGCATGGCCACCACGGGCACGCTTGCAGAAGTCCAGACGCTGAACCCAACTTTCGCCGGTTTTCAAGCATAAATCAGCCGATACTGCTGCAATTTCACGTTCGATATTCGCACGAAGTTCATCGATCGTCGCTGGCTTGTTGGCATAGACCATAGACTTGACGTAGCCCCACAGCAAATAATCTAACGGCGTCAAATCGCACGACCGAGGCGGCCAATCGACTGGGCCATTTCGTGAGATAACACGTTCACCAAACTTGGTTTCCAATAAATTGATTGTGGCATTCGCTATGTGGCTTGTGGCGCCGTGCTGTTGGAACCACATGTCCTCCAAGTCCATATTATCCAATTGGGGCCAACAATATTCGGTTATCATTGAACGGTAGCGATTCGCATTAACAGTAATGTGCCGGTCTTGATCATCACGGAAGAAGTACGGCCCAATTACGCCGCCGGCCCATAAACCGCACCAAACCGAAATTTTTTCGGGATGCAATGATGACTCATGGATTACGTGTGGATTGCTGTTTGACCAATAACGCATATTTTGCTTATTGACGAAGCCATTCAACCAGAAATGAGACTCATCGCTGATTGTTGAGGCCACTGACTCCAAATTTCGGTAGTAAATTTTAATTATTTCGAATCGTTGTTGGCTCGTATATCTTTCCATGATGAAATGGCAAACCTTACTGAAGAAAAATGTCAAAACAGCGGGAAAAAATATGGCGTCGTTTGCTGTCCCTATCGATTTACTTTTGTAGCGTCTCTGTTGAAAAACCCTTTATAATCAATTGATAACATTATATTCTCTAACCAAATACTAAGGAAATGATCATTGGCACCTATAATACATTAACAATTGAAGTTACTCAATATTGAACTATTAACATCACATTAATTTTCTTTCCTAATCTTTCATCTTAGATCTCTGCGCAGTCTCAACATGGATGCGGGCTCAAACGAATCAGAGGACCGTCATGAAGTTTAACTCTGTTTTATCAAATTGTGCATTTCTTCGAAAACCCATGGACTTTGTTTATTTTATTTAATTTTTTTTGTTTAAATACAACAATCAAACCTATAATAAAATAATAGTAATTATTATTATTATTAATTCATTTATATATACTAAGCAATAACAACAATAGCATTTAACTGCCCCCAACCTCATTCTATTCATTCCAATATCTATTTTTTACGATTTCCTTAATTAACATAGAATTATAAACTTTGTGTTCTTTATATAAAACCAAAAAAAATCATTTCTGATTTGAAATTCAAAACAAAAAATATGAAAGAAGCTCATACAGTTTAAATCTGTGATTACTAAAACCAAAAAAAAACATGTAATAAAAATCACAATTAAAATCAAAAGAGATGAAAGAAAATGTAACACCAAAAAAAAAATTTAAATCATTTGAATTAAATAATTTAGAATGGTAAGCTTAAGTTAAACATTGGACACTAACAATTTCCCAAAAATAAATAAAAAAAAAAACAATTAAAAAAAACGTTCCATAAATGTAAGATTTATTTTAATGGAATTACTATTTAAATACTATTTCATTTTCACCATGTAAACAAAGATGGTGAAAATGGTGGAAAGAAAACTAGTTAACAAATTCAGCAGATTGCAGGTTAGGTTAGGTTAGGTAGAAGTGGCTGTCACTATTGAGCAAACACTATAGTGTTTTGGTTACAAGCAACTGATTGTCGGTTGCTATGTTGCAAAGAAACCGGATATTTAGCGAAAAGTTATATTATTCAAAAATATGGCAAAGGGTTGAATATGGTAAATAAAAGATAACAAAAAAAGAAAAATTATAATTTAACGAAAATAATTCGTGTCATTAACAGCCCTATTCTGGCAGGGTTACAAAAGTCACCACGGTTACTATTTGACAGCAATATGACAATTGACACAAATCGGTATTCTGGCAAATTCTATTTTGGTGACAAACTATCAAAAACTGTTACCTGCCTAAGAGGTGGTAACAGCGCGTGACAGCTGTTTTGTTTGCCGGGAAGTTTGTACAAAAACATTTTATAAATTCTACAAGTAAACAATAAAAGTGCATACGGAAAAAATAAATAATATATTTTGTACCAAACGACAAGAGGGTATAATTAAATGAAGGAAGTACTTTTGTTGCTTTGTGCTATGGAAATGGGTCAGAAAGAAGAAAGGACTTGCTTTTGTGTTAGAAAGGTTGAAAAAGCGCCAAATGTATTTAATAATAAAAATAAAATAAATAATAAAAATAAAATAAATAAGAAAAATTAATATGTTTATCCATTGATTTATAGAATTTGTAATGATACACATTTCAACCAGATTGGATTATAAATACCTGAGATATGAGCGATTATATACTCAAACTTTAACGGCCTATATCTCAAGAAGTTTGACCGATCGTGGGGATAAAAAAACTTGTTGAACTCAGCGCTGAAACTTTTGTCGGTGCTAAAATTCTTCTTCTATTTGCCGATTATGCGCTGGTGTATTCTTTCCGCTTAGCATCTCTGGATGTTCCTTGAGGTAGGCAGTATATCATTCCAGTTGTGCCATTGTGATGCGTTAAAATTTCGTAAGTAATAATGTATTAGTTTGAGTTCAATAAATCATAAATACGATATGTTAAATACTTTCCCCTTTTTACCGTTTTAATTTTGTGCAGAAGACCATGTTTTTGATTTCTCTGCTTTTGACAACCTGTTATTATGAGGTGAATTATTTGTTACGAGGTGAATTTTTCATTGTCACCGTGTTGCCAGCTCTCTTCGTTGAAACAAATGTTTTTGACATTTCGTTTTTAACGCATTCGTTGTTTATGTCGACTTTTCTGACAAATAAATTGATTTGCGATTTGTTTTAATAAAGTAAAGTATTTGATTAATTAAAAATCGCTTGGTACAATCTAAAACGTCTTTTATTAAATTATTTTTGCACTCCTTGTCCATTTTTACACCGCTTTTATTAAATTATTTTCACACTGTTTACATAGACTTTGAAATGTAAACAGTTCTTTTTGACGTTTCTTTCTTTATTGAGTATTTTCATTCGCAAGAGTTTGCAAACAAAAGTTTGCGTGTGAAAAAGCGATCGCAAACTCCAAAAGAAAAAACAAAAAAGTTTCCAAACAAAAGTTTGCACGTGTAAAAGGGGACTAAGCAAGCGGTGGAACCAAAACACGCATAATGTACTGTGGTGAAAAAATATTTATGGTGAGAAAAATTTTCATTTTTGACAATACTAAAATTTGTCAGTTTCATCATAAGAAGATGACTTAAGACGCTTTGAAATATAATTTTGCACAATGAATATTTTTAGATATTATTCACCATTGCGTTTAGCAATTCTTTTGCAAATATCTAATCAATCCATACAAATTTTGTTTCTGCAAACTTTCTTCTAAATTCTTTCCTCTTTCTTTGTTTTGTTTACAAATAAATGATGAACAGAGCTACAAAGTCGACACAAAATTGAGCCGGACACAAAATTCGAACTGCGTTGGCTGAAGCCGATGATTAAAAACACTTTTAAAATTTAAATTTATTATTACAAAATATAAATATGCTTAAAAATGCGAAAAACAAAAGCTGGAAAATATGCATATTAAAATTGGTTGAGTCATTGCAATCCGAATAAGAATCTGAAAATCTTCAACGACGCCTCACCTCAATAAAAAATACCGGCGGCGGCGGCAATTCTGATACTCTTTACACAACTTGTTTGTCCGCTGGTGTGCTTTGATTAAACGTCAAAAATTTCCATCCACTTGTCAAAAATGTACCTAGACCCATGGATTAGTGAAATGTTATTCACCACGCGAATGTCATATTTTTACTACCTGTGGACTTTGATACCTATTGGCACAGGCTCTTGTGAAATAAGGACCTTCGTTATGATAACACAGGACGTGACGTTTCGGCTCACCGTAGAATTTTGGTTAGCACTTTAAGTGCAATTATTTAATTATTTATTAATTTTGGATTCTTCACTTTTTCCTAGAAAAACATGCTAAATGCTTTTTAGCAATTTTTGGGCAATGTTTGCTAACTTTTGACGTTTCTTGCTTCATTTTTAGCACTTTTTGTCGATAAATTGCATTTCTTCTATAATGTATGGCTATTTTTCGGAATTGAACTCTGAACTCGTCTTTCAAAATTATTGCACCGGATGATCTATTTGTCAGACTGGTGGATTCGGAATTTTGGCCTCACAGAACATTCGTAAGGGAATTTGAGTATCGGGATAATGGTAGGCGTGATAATTTTGTTAGATTACCGTCTGGAGATAAGGCAGCTCCAAAAAACTAATTGGGAGTTTGAATATGGCGCATCAGAATGTTCGCGGTTTGAATACTAAATTGTCCAGATTATTTGTTGATAGCTTTGGTTTTGAGTTTGATGTCATTGCATTTTCTGAGACATGGCTTAAACCTAATGTTTTTAATTCTGAGTTGTTCTGCAATAAGTAAGTAGTTTATAGAAAAGATCGTGTTGGTAAAATTGGTGGTGGTGTTTTAATCTCAATTGAGAATTCTTTATCTTCTGAGTTGGTTACAGTTGATGACATTGGCGATCTTGAGTTTATTGTGGTGTCCATTAATTTAGGCGATTTGAAATTGTTTGTTACGTGTTCTTATATTCCGCCATCTTCATGCTTTGAGGTATATCAAGAGCATATTGACGCTATTGCAAAAGTTATTGCGTTAGCCAAAGGACCGTATTTTAGTATTGGGTGACTTTAACTTGCCGTCTGTGACATGGGTGTCTTTACCCGATACTAATTCTCTGACTCCATTGACACCATGTGATTTGTCATCTGATTTTGTTACGCATATTTCCGAACTTGGGTTCATGCAATTGAACGACATTCCCAATTCTATGAATCGATTCCTTGATCTAGTTTTAGTGGATGATTCTAACAACTTTGATATTTCTCGAATTGATCCGTTAATTACTCCTGAGGATAGTTACCATCCAACGCTGGGAATTAATTATACATATGCTACTATGCAGGTTGGTTGCAATTGCTCTTCGTCCTATGTCGGCCTATGCTTTTCGCGTGCGAACTTCATTCTTTTGAATAATCTTATCTTTGATACCGACTGGCATAGTATTTGTCAGTGTAATAATTCTTTTGAATTTGAAATCGCCCTGGATGATTTCTATAATATTATTAATGGCTATATTTCTAAGTCTGTACCCAAGAGGCCAATAATGGGTAATACTGGCCCCCCATGGTCCTCAAGGGCTCTAAATAGTCTCAAGAATGTAAGGAATAGATGTTCGAAAAAGTATAAAAAATCTGGACTGCTAGCAGACTATGCTAGGTATATTGTTGCTAGGAGTAGATACAACTCTAAATCTCGTGAGAGTTACAGATTATATTTGGATAGGTTGAAGGCCAATTTTAAACGGAACCCCAAATCATTCTTTAGATTTGTTAACTTGAAGCGTAATTCGTCTTCCACACCTTGTAGGATCAAAATGAACGGAATTGAATATTCAGATGAAGAGTCTATTGCTAATTGTTTCGCCGATTTTTTCGCATCTATTTATTCCACCCGAGCCTATGATGTTTCCAAATCATACCCGTACACTATCCGCTCTACCATTCCGTTTGATGCACCTGTCGTAAATTCTTCGTGGTTGCTAGATAACTTAATCAGCTTGAAAGCCTCGAATAAAGTTGGTCCTGATGGTATCCCGGACTCTATGTTGAAATACTGCTCGAATTCTCTCATCTTACCGTTGACTCTCTTATTTAACGCTTCGTTGAAGTTCGGTCATTTTCCTGCACAGTGGAAGAGCTCTTATATAATCCCTCTCCACAAATCTGGTAGTTTAGTAAATGTTGCAAATTATAGGGGAATTGCAAAATTGAGTGCCATTCCTAAACTTTTTGAGAAGTTAGTCACAGAGGTAATTTCTCATCAGGTTTCTTCTATTTTAGATCCATGTCAACATGGCTTTCGGAAGGGTCGTTCCACCGTGACTAATTTGCTTCAGTTTTCCTCTTCTATTATTGACGGCTTTATTAATGGAGATCAAACTGATGTGATTTTTACCGATTTTAGTAAGGCTTTTGATAAAGTTAACCACAATTTGTTATTATATAAACTAGGGGCAATGGGTTTTAATTGTATCATGCTGAATTGGATTAGTTCTTACTTAATGAACAGAGAACATATGGTATCATTTGGTCGATCATTCTCAAGATCTATTTTTGTGTCATCTGGGGTGCCTCAGGGCAGTCATCTTGGGCCGGTTCTATTTTTGTTATTCATTAACGACTTACCCGCCTCCATAATGCACTCTAAATTGTTAATGTACGCTGATGACGTGAAGATCTATTTTTCTTACAAGGATCCTTGTCAATATACTTTACTTCAGAGGGATTTGTCTACTTTCCAGACGTGGTGCGAGACCAATTTGATGGAGCTTAATTTTGCGAAATGTAAGCATATGCTGTTCTCTAGGTCATCATTATTTTCGGCAAAATACATTGTAGGTGGCAATGTTCTTGAATCTGTGGATTCATTTGTTGATCTTGGTGTTCTCTTGGACAGAAAATTGAATTTCAACTCCCACATAATTACGATGGTGAAGAAGGCTTATGGCGTTCTGAACTTTATTAAACGTTGGGCAAAGGAATTTTCAGATCCCTACGTTACGAAAAATCTTTTTACTTCACTAGTCCGCCCTATTCTCGAATATGGATCAGTTGTTTGGGACCCCCAGTACAATTTGTATGTTAATATGATTGAATCGGTCCAAAAACAGTTTCTCATTTTTTGTCTGAGAAATCTTCAATGGAACCCGAACCATAATCTTCCTTCGTATAGCAGTAGACTAGCATTGATCAGATTGCCGACTCTTAGTAGTAGACGTACCATGATGAACTCTATTACAGTTATGAAGATAATTGATGGATGTATATGTTCTGAATTTCTGTTATCTAAGATTTTCATAAATGTCCCATTGAGACCCACGGGGTACTATAAACTCATTCACATCGAGTTTCAGCGTTCGAATTATGCGTCCTTTGAGAATGTGTCGTGACTTTAATGAGCTATATCAGTTTATTGATTTCACAGGTAGTTGGGAAACGACAAAGTCTAGCATAATTTGTCATTTGAACCGATTGCATTAGTGCTGTATATTCATTAACATACATATGTATGTATGTAAATTTAATTTACTTTATCCTTACTATCTGGTGTGATTTGTAATTTGGTTTTCGTTTTGCTCGTAATTATTATATATTATGAAGTCTGTTATGTTAATATCTAGTGATGTGCTTTTATACTTACTTACGTTAGTGTAATACCAACTGGTGAAGAATTTCTGTAGTTGGTTGTAATGTGTGAACTTATGATCCTTGCTCTCCCGTTATAGACCGGTCTATAATGTGTACGCTGTGGCGGCGATGGGCTCGATTTAAAAAAAAAAAAAAAAATAATAATGCTTATTTTCAACCAGGAATTATCTCATATTTAGAATTATCACGGGTGTGGATGTCAAATATGGACGTAAGTTGGCATTTAAAAAACCTACTGCAAAAGTATGTTGGTCTAGACTTTTTATTCGCAATTACATTAAATTTTATGTACGGAGAACATGACCCTAAAAAAGTATATTACTGGTCAAAATCGAATAGACGGTTCAACCGTCTAACTATTTTAATAAATTTAAAAAACTGAAACAGCTTTCATCAAAGCGGTTAACTTGGTTAATCGCCCAGATTATGTATGGGAGGGCGTAGTGACCACGCCAATTTTCTCTAGTTAAGTACAAATTTGCTGATTAAAAAATTTCAGTCTACATGCTGACAGTTCGGGCAACGGTGTGAGACTGATTGACTTTGCCGCGGCAAAGAAACATGGTCGTTAGTGGTACAAGATAGGCACTCATCCAGTGTAATGGACGCACGAGTGATCACAGGAGCTATCAGCGATTCGATTGCCCACTCCAAACCAAGACGCAGACGTTGCAGACAAAATCATTTTGTGTTTTCGGGGTTTCATGTCAGTTTGTTCGGATCATTTTTGAAATCACAGTCAGTAAATCAGTTTAGCAATGAAAATCAGCCAGGAATTTTAAACCCTGATCAGAATACCCATTTTCAATCCCAAACTAAGTTTGGTTAAATAATAGGCAATGACAAAATTTCATTGTGGTCGTTAAAGGCTTAAGCCAGTTACCACGTTGACCAGCTATACAGACAGACGAGCACGGCTCAAAAGTCGTCTTCTTTTATGCGTTACAATTTTTTACGTATCAAATGATATATACTCCCATCCCTATGGGTGAGGGTGTTCGAATATGTATGGTTTACGAAATTGGGTTTTTTTTTATCGAATATCGAAATTTTTTTTTGCAAATTGCACTTTTTTTGGCATGTTTTTTTGACAGCTTCTGGCAACACTGACTAACAGAGGTATCAGAAAGCACTCAATCAAGCGCTCTACTTTTATGCTTGAATTGGACTTAACATTAAGGAAAACCACAGACTTGTCATTCGTGATCATAAGCTTGGTCGATAACTTTTTATTTTGGCAATTTTTTTAACAAATATTCTTCCATACGAATTGGACCACTTTGTGAAAACTTTTAGAAACTCCTAAAAATTAGAAAGAGATAATTTAATATAGACATAATATACAATTAATATAGACATAAGGGCGTTTTTACGATTTTTTATTAAGACATATTTTCCTTAAAGTCTCCGAACGGGGTAAAAAATTATTATTTTTCCAATTGAGCGCACCCTTGTCGAGTTACAGCAACTTTTTGTTTTAGCGAGTTCCTTATTTTGCCGATTTTTTTAAACAATTCTTCATTCAAATTAGACCACTTTGTGAAAACCTAAATTTGAGTTATTTTTTCGATTCGACGTTCCGTTTGCGAGATATAGACAAAAGTTCGTTTTAGCGATTTTCTTATTGAATAAATGTAGTTTTAGCGATTTTATGCCGTATTAGAGTCAGAAATATTTATTATTTTTGCTATTGAACGCACCGTTTCCGAGTTATAGCCATTTTTTATTATAGCGATTTTCTGATTATGGCGATTTTTTTTAACATTCTTCCATACGAATTGGACAACTTTATGAAAAACCCTTACGTCGCATTTAGACCGAAGTTTATCACGACGAGGTTAGCGATATCCTTGTTCTCTAATCTTTCCCCTTTATATCACCCATTTTGAGATTAAATTGATATTTCAGTTGGCAAATTTGAACTTAGACCAACTTATAGGAACTCCGAGCCGTGACAAAAATACGGCAGACTGCTGCACAACAGAAAAATTAAATTTGCGACTCTTAGTTTTGTAATTTTTGTACAAATTTGTGATTTTTTTGAAATAACTGCACCTCTAAAAATAAGATCAGTTGGTCAAATCGGCTCACAGTTTACACCGATAAGAGCCAATCATATCGACGGCGACTGGAGCTTCAAAAAATTATTGGTGGCGTACCAGAAGCTGTGCGCAATTTGGCAACCCTGGTAAAAGAGAACCAAAAAGTATTAGAAATTCACTCAAAGGCATTTCTCTCACTCGTCATATCTTGATTATTTCATACTTTTCGCATAGTTTATGTAATTTTATTTCAACATGGTTGGATTTTGTATAGTTATATGCTCGTGTATTGAAATATTCAGTGAAGAGAGTAAGAGAGAGAAGAGAGAATGACTAGGGTTTCACTCATTGTGTTTGTTGGCATTTGAGTGAAGAGAAATTTTAACTGTCTACTTGTACATCGTTTTTGTCCGTCTATCAAACAGTTCATTTTTTGTGTATATTTCACAGACGATTTAGAATTTGCATAGTTTATGTAATTTTACTTCAACATGGTTGGAATTTGTATAGTTATATACAATAACACTATCAAAAAGCTGCTCGTGTATTGAAATATTCAATGAAGAGATTAAGAGAGAGGGCAGAGAAGTGCTAGGGCTTCACTCGTTTTGTTTGTTGGCATTTGAGTGAAGAGAAATTTTGACTGTCTACTTGTACATCGTTTTTGATAGAATAATACACACGTAGATAAACTTATTCTCTCATCTGACGTTTCATTTCACACTCTTCATCGTAGGTTTGTGGAAATGAGAGCAATTAAATTTACAATTATATTACACCAGGTGAAGTTACAAAATAACTTTTTCCTGTCGTTTTGGTATAGAACTGAAAAATTTAAATATATTTTGCACTTTTTTGTTGACTTTTATCGTTGGTATACATTTGTATTGTATTTAACACAACTAGTTTGCCACAAAAACACGAAATTGGTTGTTGTTCCTTTGTGGATCGCTGTATACTATTGCCACCATCTGGTATTATTGAACCCATATTTACTTTACTTTCCATCGTACCTATGACGTTTAATTTATTGAGCGAATAAAAGCTTCTATGGTATGTATTATTCTATGGTAATTAACAGTGTTGCATCAAAATGTACACCAGTTTAAAATGAGGTTAAAAATAAAACTTCAGTTTCTACAGATTAAAATTGTATGAGTAATCTTCTGAGTTAGCGCGGGTTAACGGAGTTAACCTTCGAAATGCGTTAATCTTGGTCGGTGTAAATGCGGTATTAACCATCTAAATGCGCTAAACTTGTTCGGTGTAAATGCAGTATTAGTAACCATTAAAAATTAGTTATTTTTTCGATTTGACGCTCCATTTCCGATATATAAACATTTGATCATATTTGCGATCAAAAATAGGAATATGTTACCTTGGGTAACCCATTACCCATCGCCGTGGGTATTAGATAAAGGCCGTTTACGCATTCCCCATGTGTAATCGTGATGGGTAATTTCGTATTATTTCCCTATTACCCTGTGAGTAATGGTGATGGGTAATTCCCCATTGCCGCGTGGAGGTACAAATTATATTTCCCATACCCTGTGGGTAATGGGTAAACGTCCATTAAATACGAACTCTGCTAACAACGAACCTAATATAATCTAGTAGGTACTTAACAATAACTAATATCATATCCCTCTTTTTCGAACCAACAATGCAACTAATTAACTCTTCTTAACTTATTTAACAAGTAGCATATTCATGGAACCTCTGAACCGGAAATTAATGTGCATACATAGTATATGTGCACCCTTCCTGAATCCTCTTTAAGGCACGCAGTGCATTTTGTTGTGAGAACTTTGACGGCTGACTATATACATAAATATCATACGCATTAAGTATTTCGAATGGAAACCAACAAGAATAATAATTCTACTTCTCTATTTGTACGTGTAAATTTTAATATATTAATTGTTCACATACAATTTTGTTTTGCGTTTCGCACTCAGTTGTAGACCCACATGTAGTCTATTTGTTTTCCCATAAGTGTTAGCTTCATTTTCTACTTGTCAGTGTGACCTTGACAAGAATGCACTGATGTATTTCAAAGAATTTCTCAGCTATTAAACTCTGAACCAGCTGAGTAGTAGCGGGTCTACATAAATTTACCCAGACATCGTCAAAATACCACGCGTCTCGTTGAGATTTACTTTTATTTTGGGTTTGCGAGATGAATGTGTAACGTCATAAGCGAAAAATGCATGCATGGGCTGTGGTGAGAATGTTTACCGGAAATTTATTTAAAATGCATCTGTTCTTTATTTCCGTTATTGAAGAGCAGCAGATGCGGCATTTTTCTTCACACAGACACATAGTTTTGTATTAAGCATCACGAATTCATTCGTAGACTGGAAAGAATTAAGTTGTTACATAATTAAATATTCTTAGAGGAAGAATTAGTTAAGTGGACGTGATAAAGTCTGCCGCTACTAGTTACTTTCACAAAACGGTGACTGCACTTTTCGCCACAGTGTTGGAACTTTGAATGAGACAGCAGTTTATTTATACTCATATGGCATATGTTAGCCTTTATATAAACCAATCAATTTTCTATACCGATTTACCATGACCGTCTTTGTATACAAATCTACCCGTATTCAGCAGGATTACCTACACCAATTGAATCTAAAGAGTCTCTAAAAATGTTCGATTCGATTAAGTGTATGAATGCTTTTCGTTATAGATTTAAACAATAGAAGGGAATGCTTGATTTAAATGTCGTTAAGATTACTTTGATACGTACGACCCGAAGAGAGAGAGAGAGATGTACGTACGTACGACCCGAAGAGATGGGAGATGCATTTGTATGAAGGGTATTCCAAAAAGTAATGCAGGGCACAGTATAGAAACATCAGTTGAAGAAACCAACTTACACATAAAGCCTGTTTTTTTATTCCCTGCTAAACTAATTTTTCGACGACTTTGTATGGAGAACTAAGCGATATTAAGCTATTTTAAGCGGCACCCCATACAAAGTCGTCGAAAAATTTGTTTAGCAGGGAATAAAAAAACAAGCTTATAGTCTCACCCATAGTTCATCCCACTGACAGTCAAGTACTGCGTTTCAGTGTTTTCCCGCAATGCAATGGTTACTCTGCGCGACTGTTGATTCCTGCTCTGAACAGGCAGTTGGTGTTGTAACGGTATAGACGCTGCTGAAGATGATGTTTCACATACATCGAAACGATCATCCAGCAGTTGTGAGTTCGAATCATACCGCGGCTGTTTAAAATTTCTTTCACTAACCGAAAAAATGATCTGTTAGCTTCAAAGGAATTACAAACTTTCGAAAAATATCTCGGATCGACGACAAAACAAAAATTGAGACCTTCGATTGCTTTCGACGACGATCACCTTGATTAGTGACGGCTATACTATCGAGTAATTAACCATGAAAAAGGTTATCAAAAACCACCATTCGGAACCAGTGTCAAACTGTAGGTTACAATCGGTGAGTATAAGGCGAACAGCTGAGTGATTTTGGGAAGCTGCCTCTTTTCACTTCATGAGTTTTATTGGAAAAATACATATTCATTTAATAAATTGCATTCGTAATTGTGATCACGCAATATCTTCTGGTTATGTTGGGTTGAGAAAATAGATTCAAAGCATTTGTGCATGACCCATTTCTTGGCATACCCTTAAGCCAGCAGGTATATCGGTTGTGGACTCTTCCTGTTCCCGGAAGAAACCTTAAATATTCGATAGCAAATTTCCTCAATGATTTGTAATCTATTTGTCGTAGTTCCTTCAAACCGCATGAGAGGCATTGGAGTCTTAATCCTGCGAAAGCGGGACAATGACAGAGAAAGTGTTGCATTGTTTCTATTTCCTCCTTGCACGACCTATATTCATTTGCATCGACCAGCTCAATTTTATACAGGTATGTACCCATACGTCTGCTAACTTCTAGATTGTCCAGCTGTAGCAGCCCTCCAGCTTTATCTGCCCTCACCATCTGTTCCCATCCGGGTCATTAGAGGTTGACACAACCTCATTAGAGGTTGACACACAACCTCATTAGAGGTTGACACACAACCTCATTAGAGGTTGACACACAACATCATTAGAGGTTGACACACAACCTCATTAGAGGTTGACACACAACATCATTAGAGGTTGTCGCAACATCATTAGGGGTTGACACAACCTCATTAGTGGTAGACACACAACCTTATTAGAGGTTGACACACAACCTCTTTAGATGTTGACTCACAACCTTATTAGAGGTTGACACACAACCTCTTTAGATGTTGACTCACAACCTCATTAGACGCTGACACACAACCTCATTGGAGGTTGACACACAACCTCATTAGAGGTTGACACACAACATCATTAGAGGTTGACACACAACCGCATTAGAGGTTGACACACAACCTCATTAGAGGTTGACACACAACCTCTTTAGATGTTGACACACAACCTCATTAGAGGTTGACACACAACCTCATTAGGGGTTGACACAACCTCATTAGAGGTAGACACACAACCTCATTAGAGTTTGACACACAACCTCTTTAGATGTTGACACACAACCTCATTAGAGGTTGACACACAACCTCTTTAGATGTTGACACTAGAGTTGGGTAGTTCATGAACTACCTAGTTCATTTAGGGTGACCAGACACCACCCTCACGTATATAATGCACATGTTCGATATCGGGACTGTGTTCGTGATTGTTATGTCCGGGCACCTTAAATTAACGAGTTCGAGAACTAGTGAACGAGTTCGACACAAGTCTATTTGACACACAACCCCATTAGAGGTTGACACTTAACCTCATTAGAGGTTGACACTTAACCTCTTTAGATGTTGACTAGAGTTGGGTAGTTCATGAACTATTTAGTTCATTTAGGGTGACCATACATTACCCTCACGAACATAATGCACACGTTCGGTACGGCGAGTATGTTCGTGATTGTTATGTCCGGACAACTTAAATGAACGAGTTCGAGAACTAGTGAACGAGTTCGACACAAGTCTAATGTTGACACACAACCTCATTAGAGGCTGACACACAACCTCATTAGAGGTTGACACACAACATCATTAGAGGTTGTCGCAACCTCATTAGGGGTTAACACAACCTCATTAGTGGTTGCAACAGCCGAATTTGAGGATGTTGCAGCCGAATTAGAGGTTGTTATAACCGAATTTAAGCAGCCTGATTGGTTATGCGATCACTAATACGTCTCAGGCGTATTAGGTGACCGTGTTACTGAAGCTCATCAAACTATCAGGGATTTTCTTTGTCCTTAGAAGACGGATGAGCCAAACATATGGGCCAACGTCGGAGAGAAACCAAAATAAGAAAATCCAGGTTCGACATATTACATCCTGCTCAGCGTATGATCCATAATAGGCGGCTGCAGTCAAATATCCTGGCAGTAGGTAAAATGTAAAAACCCGGTGGGTTTGCTTCCCGCCACCTTTTATAATGGCAGTGAATATAAGTACAACAACGAAAAAGAGAACATAAAAAACCCCTATTTGTTCACGACGTAGGCCGTCGTTGGTGCAATGCTTAGTGTGCACGGCTCTTGTACATCTCTATTCAGACCGACACTATCGAGTACTTAACCATGAAAAAGCTTCTCAAAATACCGTTCGGAATCGGTGTAGAAATGTAGATCCCGTTCGATGAATATAAAAATAGAAAGCGCGCATCTCACTGATTATGAGAAGCTCTCCTCAGTTCCTTCATGGGATGTTATGGGACACCATTTTCTTTTTATTTGTTGACGACCCCCCAGGTGTTATAAGGACCATGATTTACGTATATACCATGATTTATATATACCTCGAAAGTTATAAGAGTGACATTACCGCTATTCAGGAAATGCGATGGAAAAAAACTACGAAATAGACTACAGTTACCATGAGAAAAAACATGCATTTGGTTGCGGATTTGCAGTTGGCAAAATACAGCGACATCTAGTCTGTAGGTTCAATCCTGTGAGTAAACGTATAGCCACAATCCGCATAAAAGCGAAATATTTTTATATTTCCCTAATTTGTGTGCAAGCCCCGAGAGAAGAGAAAGATGATGATGCCAGAGACATATTCTATGAGCGCCTAGAGGAAACGTATGGCCGCTGTCCTGGCCATGACATTAAGATTGTTCCAGGAGATTTTAATGCTAAAGTTGGCGGGGAGAATGTGTTTCACCCAACTATTGGCAATTTCAGTCTGCATGCTGAATGTTGACATGCTGGCGGTATGAGACTGATTAAACATGGTTATTTAGTGGTACAAGATCCCATTATAAAGACATAAAAAAGGCTACTTGGGTATCCTCTGATCAAAGAACGAAGAACCAAATTGATCACGTGGTAACTGATGGAAGGCACTCATACAGTGTAAGGGACGTACGAATGATCAGAGGAGCTAACATCGATTCTGATCACTACCTGGTAGCAGCAAAGGTTCGCACAAGATTTTCGCACAAGTGAGAAATGGCACTCATACATGGAAGGCACTCATACAGTGTAAGGGACGTACGACTGATCAGAGGAGCTAACATCGATTCTGATCACTACCTGATAGCAGCAAAGGTTCGCACAAGTGAGAAAATCGTACGAAAGCAGACGCAGAGAAAGCTAGACATCGGAAAGCTGCAATTACCAGAGGAGGCCACAGCCTACTCAAGGAAGCTCTCGCAACTTTTGACACAGAACCCACCCCGTCCCGATGACGATGCTGAAGCGCAGTGAAACCCCATTTCTGACTCAATAAAAACTGCATCGATAACCGTACTTGGTTTCGAAACCACGTTTCGGTACGATGAAGAGTGTCGCGTTGCAAATGATGAAAAGAACACTGCACGTATGGCTATGCTTCAGTCAATTGCAACGCGAACTGCGACTGAGCCGTATAGGAAGAAAAGAAAGGAGGTAAACCATCTCTCCATCGGTGGTTCAATGAGGTGTGCGCGGCTCTTGTGCATGAGGACATGGGTTCGATCCCTACCCTCACAACCTTACATTTCCTTCAACGACGGCCACCTCGCTTAGTGATGGTGACATTATCGAGTACTTAGCCATGAAAAAGCTTCTCAAAATACAGTTCGGAACCAGTGTAAAACTGTAGGTCCCAATTAGTGAGTGTAAAAACTAGAAAGCGCGCATCTCACTGATTGTGAGAAGCTCTCCCCTATCCCTTCCAGGGATGTTATGGGAAAATGTTTTTTTTATAGGCAAGAGCGTTTTATCGAATTTTAGCCAATCTAACAACGTGCTCCGCTACATTTCTTGGGAGTCATGATTGAAACTTCTAGTTGGCTAAGCATTGTCTCCGTTACAGTAAAACAAGATAAATTTTCATCAAAATCATATCTTTTATGATAGTCTGTACCAATAGATTCTATGCTAGTGACCGACGATGGTGCAAAGGGTAATGTGCGCAACACGAGAACGTGGGTTCGATCCTTGCTCCCAACACCTTAATTTCTTACGATGGCAGCCACTTCGCTTAGCGACAGCGACACTGTCGAGTAATTAGCCTTGAATATGCTTCTCAAAACCCCGTTCTGGACCGATGTAAAACTGTAGGTCCCAATCGGTGAGTGTAAAACTAGAAAGATAGAAGCTCTCCTCCATAACTTCATGGAATGTAATGGGAAAATATTTATTTAGAAACTATATTATAAAATATTCTATTAAAAGAATTGCACTTCTTTCACTTCACTTCTTCGTCATGTTTCGTGCAACTCAATTTTGGCATCATATTTATGACGCTTTTCATTAATTTTTCTTTTATTAGTCCTAAAATACGTCGAAAACGTTGGCTATTCAAAATCATATTTGTATGGTGAGGATTCAAACATGGTTTGAAAATATCTCGATTCTCAAAACACATTAAAGTGTCATTTACACTAAACCTATAAATATTCATAAAATTCCAATATTCTTAGCGTACTTAACAAAAAAATTTTAATTATTTTATTAAAATTGTAAAAAGGCATTCCGAATTATAAACAAATGCCAGACAGACAACTGTAACCACATGCAGTCAGTCTGTCTGGTGCCCTAGCATTACATACAATTACACCGATGAACTAAGGTAAAAATGCCCTAACAAGCAGTTTCAGCGCTGCAACGGTTGATTTGTTAAAACAACAAACATTTATTGGCCCAGCTAAACTTGAACTTGACTTTAAATTTTCACAAGACATAATCGGAACGCCGGCTAGAACCCACACACAGTGAAGTTACCCGACGCTTTGGCACGGAGCTCCAGCGCTACTGTAATGCAATAATAGGAATTGTGGAAATGTTCAATATTTCTGTGGTTTCACCCGCGAATTTGAGAATTTGAAGATAAAAACGCATTCATCGCTCTTGCGAGAAGATCATATTATGTCGCAAAAATTCGACCCATAACCAAGAGTTTTTCTTTATTTTTTGTTTAGCACAAAAGAGTTCACATAACAAGACTAGAGAAGAAGTTATGCAAGAAAAAGAATCGAAAGCAGAAATTGAAATATGAGTTGTAGCAGTTCAAATGTATAAATGTGCAAGTGTGTGAATGTGTGAATGTGACCCATATGGAGAGCCGAAATGCATTTAAACCACAGGTGAAATGCGAAAACAATGCAAACGTACAGTGAAGCTTCGCCGGTCCAGAACGTTTAAACACAAATTCGAAACAAAACGGAATTAATAAACTGAAAACTACAAAAAAAAATTGGAAAAAAATTCAAAAACTCTTTTAACAAATCAAGGAAGAAATGTACAATAACAACAACTGACAAAAAATTCCTGGAACCAAATGTGCAACTAATGGAAGCGACTTAAATAAAAATGTAAAAATAAAATCTAATAAAAACAAAGTGAATTAGAATAAAATAATCAATAAAGTCCTGGTGAATACAAAACTATTCAAAGTTATTAAAACAAAAAACTAAAACTCACCACACTGCAAACTGAGCGGATCTGCTGAAAAATGTTAAAGCTGCTGTATCTACTGGTACTCTCGGCAGGCAATTGGGATTTAAGTCAATGCCGTTACTTGGGTCAACCGTCTCCATACCACCACCAGCCCTATCCAAATCCTCTAACGCAGTCCTATAATCCTTATATCAACTATGGCTATGGAGCACTACCCTATCATTTTCCATACCAGATGCCCGTGTATTCACCTCCAGGTACATATTTCGATCAGCGTAGGGGAATTGTGCGACCATTTCCTGGCGGCGGTATGGCCATGTTAGTGGATTGTGTGAGTTGAATGGAGAGCTTTTGATAAGTTTGGAACCAAGTTTTGAATTTTTCCATATATAAATTTTAGCATAAGCGTTGTTCAAATCAGTTTGTGGGCTTGAAGGCCCACCCAGAGGATCGTCATTATTACTATGTTTGTAAACCGGATTGTGTGATATTTGGTAGATGCCAACGATTGCAGGTAAGTGAATGTGCAAGAACATTAAGAAATTACAGCTTTTGAATTGAATCATAAATTTGTGTTGCAATGTGTGAAACGTTTCTTGAGTTTGAATAATGATTAGATCGAAATGATTAGTTTGCTGTATTGGTGAAAACGAGATCACAGATTTCTTTCCCGTATATATTTCGGTGGTAGTCACGTCTCAACATAATGCGATACTTTTGAAGTATTATCCACAGAAAAGCTTGCAGTTGAATTCTATTCAAAACCGTAGTTAACCCCATGATCTTTAAAAATATAGAATATATACTAGGGATGCTAAACGGGATTGATTTTAAAAAATCCCGGGATGTCGGGATTCTATTTTTAAATTTTTTTTGGGAACAGATCTATTTTACGGCTTACACTCCTAAAAACAACCTCAAGTAAAATAAAAAAATCGGGGCAAATGCATAGTTTCTGAGTTATGGGCCTCGAAATGTCGGATATGTGAGAGGGTTATGGCATTAACGTACCGTGTAAAGCCAGTGATATTAGTTTTTTATATAAAACAATTCAAAACAAACTCATAAAATAATGCAGCACATTTCGAAAACTCGCTTAGTTATCGAGTTATCGGATGTTGACATTTAGAAAAATTATCGATTTTTATTTACTTTTCTCAAACAAAAACAAAAATAGATACCCTTTACAACCCATGACTTATGTTGAGGAGAGTTTCTCACAATCAGTGGGATTTCAGTGCCCTTTTTATTTTCCGATAGTTCTGAACCGCTTCCGCATGGATATGCATTGAGACGCATTTTCAAGGCTAATTACTTGATAGAATTTAAGGTGGTCAGAGCGGAGCTAGAACACGCGTTCTAATGTACAAGTGCCACGCATGCTAACCAATGCAACGTCAATAACCGACCTGTACGTCTTTAAATCAAAACTGATCCCAGCAAGGAATGTATAAGTAGAAAAAAATATTATTTTAGTTATTTAACGCCCCTCCTTCCCGAAACTCGTATAGTAGTCACCGCGTGCGATTCCTATTTGACGCCTCATCAACCTATCGTACGGTGTCCAGAATCAATTGTTCTCGCGCTGTCTCCCTATAAATCACGTACTCTATTTTTATCACGATCCGTAGCCCGTGGCAAAAACACAATCCTCTACATAATATAATCTGTACAATTTATATCCTTCAGGTTTTTAATGCCACCCTCGGTCAATGTGTTCAATATACCCCGCCCGAATATAAACCGAGTTGCAAAGCCATCGGACGTTTTCCCATTTACTCCGACTGTCATCTTTACTATAAATGTGAAGAAAATCTAGAGCCGCAAATATATTGCTGTCCGCCCAATATGATATTTTCGCAGGAACACGAGAAATGTGTGCCAGGCAACAAGTGTATACCCACACAGATAGCATCGGATGGTCAGGATATACCGGAGTATTGTGAAAATAAATATCCGCCCTGTATGCAAAACGGTGTTTTCCGTTCGCCATCGGATTGTTCACTGTACTATACCTGTGCTATACAGGAACATGGCGTGTTTTTACAAACCAGATTTAAGTAAGTTCAAAACGAGAAAATTTAAACGAGTGATTACTAGTGATTACTTCATGTTTTCCTGCCCTATTCCAGATGTCCCGATGGAACGTTTTATGATTTACGACGAAACGCTTGTAAGCCACAAGAAGATGTACCTTGTGATTGTATACGCTTGGCCGAATTGGTGTATCCCAAAACATCCACAAGCTCGTATTCTTATCCAGTTATACATCCTTCGGAATTTGATACAGAGTCATTAGAGGAGAATATATATCGCACAGAAGAATCAGATGAAGAGGATGAGCCAAATGATGACTGCGGGCCAGGCCATACTACGCCTTCCACAACTACCAGTAAATCCCCCGACACTACATCCAGCAGTGAGCCTACAACATCAGTATTCCAATCGTCTTTTACAACACCTCAGCCCCCTGCTGATCGTGTTGCTGATATCAATACAGCTACGGTTGAACCTAAGACAGTAGATCAAACAGAGGCACCCTCTGAGGCTACCATTCTATCTGCAGAAGCAACAACCGAATTAAATCGTGTTGCTGCTGATCGTGTTGCTGATATCAATACACCTACGCCTGAACCTAAGACAGCAGCTCAAACAGAGGCACCCTCTGAGCCTACCACGCTATCTGCAAAAGCAACAACTGAATCAAATGCAGCAACTACGACAACCGAAATATCACCAGCATTACCAAATCAAACAGCGTCAGATTCAACTGCTGATCAATCCACACAAAGTACAACTTCTCAACCGAAAGTGCCAACATCTGACTCGCAGACATCATCAGGAGAATCCCACGAAACGTTTGTTCTTGATGATGCCCTCGACTTAGGCTTTCCAAATAGTGACTCCAAGGAAAAAACGAAAGGTTTGAAAGCATTCTGGAACAGTTAACTTTATTTTACAGATAATTCGATATGCAAACCATACTAAATCAATTTTTGTTTTCTGTTTGAAGGTAAACTAGTAAGTAAGTCCGACGATGACAACACAGAAACACTAGGTTCAGAGCTTGTAAATCCAGATCAATCTGTTCCTGAACAACCCGTCCCTGAAGAAGCTGCAACGGAGCAACCTGTGCCTAAACAACCTGCTTCTGAGCAACCTGCTCTTAAGCAAACTGGAGACACTCATATTTTCAGTGCAGAACGTGATATAAAGACACTTGAAGAACCAGTTTCTGCCGCATTAGAAAGCCATTCTGACGATGACAATACAGAAGTTCTGGGTTCAGAAAGTGATATTCCAGAACAACCTGACTCAGAACAATTTGACTCAGAAAAACCTGACTCCGAAAACCCTGAGTCGGAACAACATGGCTCCGAACAAAATGTCCCTGAACAATCTGCCACTGAACAACTTATCCCAGTAGAACCTTTTTCTGAGCGACCCGGCGCAGAAGGATCAGGAGATGAAACCCTTGTATCTGAGCAACCTGCCGCAGAGGAACCAGCTAGTGAAAAACATGCCGTTGAAGAGCCGGCTGTTCGTGGATCTGAAGAACCTATCGCAGAATTACATAGTTCGGAACAACATGCGCCTGATCAACCTGTTAGTGAAACCTCCACATCTGAAGTCCCAGTTTCTGGTCAAAATATCGCTGAAAACCCTTCTTCTGAAGAACCTATTCCTGAACAACCTGCTTCTGAAGTCCCTGCTCCTGAACAACCTAGAGCTGAACAACCTGATTCTGAAGACGATGACGATGACAATACAGAAATTCTTGGTTCAGAAAGTGATATTCCAGAACAACCTGACCTCGAACAACCTGACCTCGAACAACCTGACCTCAAACAACCTGAGTCAGAACAACTTGGCTCTGAACAAGCTGCCCCTGAACAATCTGCTTCTGAACAACCTGTTCCTGAACATGCTGTTACTGAAAACCCTGTTACTGAACAACCTATTCCTGAACATTCTGTTCCTGAACAATCTACTCCTGAACAATTTGGTCATGAAGAACCAGATGACGACAATACAGAAATACTCGATTCAGATGTTAACATTGAAGAAGATAATACTGAAAAGCCTCCCGTTAAAACTGCAACACCAGAAACTACTACACCGGAAACGGAAACCTCGACTCTTTGTGATGGCGTAGCTACAGGTACGACTTTTCTCTAATATATAACGTTTACTAAAAACTGTTTAACTTGTCGAATTACATTTAGCTGCTATAAGATAGAGGGTAAATTATTTAGATTTGAGAAAAAGGTTTTATGCTTCCTTCTTCCCAACCGACCTATCGACTCATTTCTATAAGTATAAAACTGGTTGCCGACAAATCGATTTGCGTGCAAAATGTGTAGGTAGATAAATCAATTATCGGTTGGGGTGGGTTTAAATAAAATCTGAAATTTTCAACGTCTACTTATAATTATTCGAATTGGTGTCTAGATCACGTAACGAAAAATAAGAGTAGATTATATTAGCAGTTTTTTGATTACCAATTATAACTGTACATTTTTAAAAATTAATCAGACTTAGCAGTTTCTAAATGCTACCGAGATGTTGTAGTATAGTAGCTGTACACTTTAACACATACATTTTTTAACTTAATACCTTCTGAAAATATTTAAAATACATTTCAGACACACTAAACAAATCAGCACATTGTAAAGCCATAGAAAACACTGCAAGTCAAACATTACCTGACAATTTAACAGTTTTATTCGATGAGGCAGCTCGAGGTTCACGTAGCACAACACAAATGGATAGAATAGAAACCACTAATGTTCCAACAAGTGCCCCAACTACATTAGAGCCTTCTACAACGACTTCAATAGCACCTGCGGCTACAACTACACCCCAAACTACAGATTCGACGACTAAACCGACTGATACAAATTTAGATATATCGACAACATTTGACACTACCACCACACCACAAACTATAGAGTCCACACCGAGGAATACAAGTGTGACAAATACTACTACAAATTCTGCTACAAACACACCACAATCTCCTACAAGCATAGACTCTACGACTAATACAGCAGCACAACCTAATGATTCAACAGCGACAACTACAAGCATAGACACCACGGCAACTAGAGCACCTGCAACGAAAACAACACAACAAACTAGTGATTCAATACCGACCACTACAAGTTCAGCGGCAACACCTATCACTACATCCTCATTACAATCTAGAGAAATAACCCTATCTACGACCACTCCAAGTGAAACGACGTCACCCGTGACTACAACCGCACCTGAAACTGCGGATTTAATGGCAACAGCAACATCTACACCACCTAAGACTGCAATCACTTCAGAAACTAAAGACACAACGCTAACACCGACTATTACAAGTATAGATACAGCAACTGTAACCACAACACATACTACTGATTCAAACAGATCTCCTACAACTTCAAATCCAACAACTACTACAACGACAACACCTGCGACTGCAATCACACCACAAACATCTGACTCAAACACATCCCCTACCACTTCAACTACAACGACAACACCAGCATCTACAACCACACCACAAATTACTGCTTCAACATCAACACCGACCACTACAAGGACAGATATTGTGGAAATTACCATACCTGCGGCAACTACCACACCACAAACGACTGATTCAAACACATCCCCTACCACTTCAACTACAACGACAACACCAACATCTACAACCACACCACAAACTACTGATTCACCGCTAACACCGACCACTATAAGGACAGATATTGTGACAATTGCCATACCTGCGACTACACCCAAACAACAAACGACTGATTCAAACACATCCCCTACCACTTCAACTACAACGACAACACCAGCATCTACAACCACTCCACAAAATACTGATTCAACATCAACACCGACCACTACAAGGACAGATATTGTGGAAATTACCATACCTGCGGCAACTACCACACCACAAACGACTGATTCAAACACATCCCCTACCACTTCAACTACAACGACAACACCAACATCTACAACCACACCACAAACTACTGATTCACCGCTAACACCGACCACTATTAGGACAGATATTGTGACAATTGCCATACCTGCGACTACACCCAAACAACAAACGACTGATTCAAACACATCCCCTACCACTTCAACTACAACGACAACACCAACATCTACAACCACACCACAAACTACTGATTCACCGCCAACACCGACCACTATAAGGACAGATATTGTGACAATTGCCATACCTGCGACTACACCCAAACAACAAACTACAGATTCAAACACATCTCCTTCCACTTCAACTACAACGACAACATCAACAACCACGCCACTAACTACAGATTCAATGCAAACAACGATCGCCACGAACACAACGCCTACGTCTGTTCCGGCCACAGCACCAACAACAGTAGCACCTTCAAATGATTCCACAAGCCCAGAATCAAGGGCGGCAGCTGCCGCAATTTCGACATCTACCCCAACCAATACTACTCCCACGGCAACGACAACTGCACCTACAACCACATCACACACTACAACTTCAACGACAACAACCATTCACACAACAACAAGTAGTACTTCTACTGTAACACCATCTACACCCACGCCAACGACAGCTTCTTCAACAACGCCCACAACATCTCTATTTACATCATCAACACCACAACCCAGCGATACAACAAGTACTATGTGGAACACATTTGACGTTCCCTCATCTTTGGAGTCCCAAGGTAATGGGGATCTTATTGATAATGAATTTATTCCGGTGTCATCGAATACCCACAAGAGAATCCAACCGTCTCCCAGCAGTACAAGCAAAATTCCTTTCAATGCTGGTGTAACGGATAGTCCCGAGGAAACAATAGAAACTTCAACACTACATGGGGAATATAGTGGTGATGGAGAATATTCAGGAGACGGTGAGGGAATCCATGAACTCTCTTCCGCCGATTCATTTGATCACAGTGGAAGCGGTGGCGGTAGCGGCGATGGTTATGGATATGAACCCCATATATATACTAAAGATCCCAGCGATGTTGAAGGTGAAGTGGAGAATACTACATTTGAGGTAAAGAAGACTCGACACGCTGAAGCTTATACGCAAACAACGAAACCTTCATATCCAACTACACCAGTCCCACCCTGTAAAACAGAGGAATCCCCTGGAAATTCCCCCAGTCTTTCCCAATCAGCCCCTAAGGACTATACGGTCTCGCCTCCATGTCCCTCTGCTATAAAGGACGCAACCCCTTATCCTTCTATCGCATCGGATTACACAAAAACTCCAACATACACACTTTCATATAAAGAGGCCACACCTACATCTCTTGATCAGAAGATCTATCCACAATTAACTAACAATCCAAGTGATCCCAAGGATGTCCATATTTATAGCAATAATAAGTTAGCGATACACTTGCGACACGATTTGCCACACAGAACGGAAACCAACCAGAGTTCAGATAACATGAACACTATATATATAACGAAAACTCCAGATCTATATCTAGATAGTACGAAACCAGTGATTAATACTAATTCTAAACAAATACTAGTTCCAGAAACAAATGAATACGGCAAGCCGCAAGGTGGTAATGTCCCCCGTTTAGACATTATTGCCAAAGAGCCATTGGATATCCACTTTATGATATGCAAAAACGCGTGTAAAAAGGATCATAAGCATAACTACGGTAAGCTGCAATTAAAGAATATTTCCTTGTAATGGATAATACTAAATATGAATGAAATTATTCATGCTCATTACAAATCTTCTATCTGTCTTTCTTTCTGCTGCCACACCCATTTTTTGTATATTTTTCTTTACAGGATTCACTCCCAATAACAATCGGGCTGTAGTATTAACATGGTATGAGAATAATTCAGGCAAAACCATAAGCTTAGAGACCTCTAAACAAGTAAAATCCGATGGCGATATTGTTGTTTAATTTATAAATAGTTACTTAAAATAGTTAAAAAATAAAATATATATGTGTATATAAGTTAATACTAAGTACTATTTAAATCGAAACTCTTTAGACTAAGTTTAAAAAAAAAGACTACAAAATTACAAATAAAATTACGTTGCAAACTCGAAATGGAGAGTTTTTTGTTCAAAATTTTAACAACAGGATTTAATTTCATTAATTAATTTCATTAAATTCATTTATTTATTTATTAGGTACAACAGCGAGACAACATGAATACAAATACCATTCTTTTATAGTCCAGGAACAGATTTTCACATATTTAAATATTTTATACATTGAATTTCACTTGTTCACACAATTTTTATTTATTCCTATTTTATTAATTCAAACATGAACTTTCCGTTACATGTGCATACACAATTTCCTTCTTTTTGTCTCGTTTGGGGGAGGAAAAACTCACCACGCATGGTTAACACAGCCACTCAAGTAGAATTGCCATATGATATGGCATTGAGAGATTCAGTTAGTTAGACCAATTTGAATGAAGACCACAACACAACAGCAAGTGTTATAATTTTTTAAATAAATACAAGCCAGAAGCAAAACAATGGAAGAAGATCTAGTGGAAAATATAAGAAAACTAAAGAAAGTGGACTTCGATTTAAACAAATGTAATAAGAAAACTTAATATATATCCATAATATGTTTACAACTATTTAATTTAAAGTATTTGTGATTGAAAACTAGAACATAAAACATGGAATTCAAGTGAAATTTTAAAATATGGAAAACTATATCAAGTGATTTAAAGAAAAACAGTGAAATTTTAACGAAAAAAGTGGAATTTTACTTTAAGTAGTTTGAAACAAGAATAAAATGTTAAATACATCTTTGAATTTTATTGGAATAAAGCAAATAATCATTGAAAAGGCCATAGAAAAGCTTAAACCTAACACAAATTGAATGAAAATGACAGTTATTTAATACATCTGCATGATTTATATATTTCAACATCGACTTGTTTCAGTGAGCATAACAAGTGTTTTTGAAAACACCTTGAAAATTCTTGAATTCTTTGGGAAACTTGTGAAAAACTAATTAGATTTTTGTGACTGGATTATCAATTTTCATCAAAATATGTATTCTCCCCCATTACTCTTACCCTTGGTTATGCAAAAATTGCCATAAATCCCGAAAAAACTTTGTGGGGAATAGAAATTTATATCACGAAGCACCATCTATGCCACTAAAACAAAATACTCACTCATAACATTGCTAAAAAAACAATCCCCTATTTTCATTAAAACAACACAAACATACACACGCACGCACCAGTAATTAAAAATCCCCCGCACATTCAATAAAAGCTCAATGCACCACAGCGCGGAACACTCTTCTCTTTTGCACCCGCAAAAAGCGCTCAATTACCACTCTGTTGAGTTCTGGTCATTTACATTTTACATCATAACAAAACGACAACCCTGTTATAGACGACTCTGTTAATGTTACCGCAGCCAACTTCAGTTGCATATCACAGTTTGTTTTGGTTCTTTTTTTGTACGGAAAATTTTTTGTGTTCGAGCCACTAAAAACCAATTAGCAAAAGTAGAAACACACAAAAACATAGAGGATTTACAAGAGAAATTAAAAAACCTGCTTAATAACATAAACATTGAGTACTATACTTAAGAATTCTTCAATATTTGCTTGAGAATAATGGCGATATCCGGCAATATGATGGCTTATTTGCTGTACTCATCAGCACCCGTATAGGTTGCTAATTAATTTAATTAAGCCTTAATTAAAAAGGAACATTGTGATTGTGTCTTAGCTAGTAATCATATGTTTCTGTGTGCGTTGAGTGCGTGCGTGTGTGCATTGATTACGTCTACTCTATATGTCCAATTGTGGCCGGAGTGGCACAAAAGTGATTTCTTCCTTCAAGAAGAAGAAAATAAACAAACGATATAATTAATTAACCTGTCGTCGTTTCACAGTTTATCAGAATATGATGGATGAGCAACTGATAGATGAAGTTGCCCAACATGCGGTTATATACAATCGTCAGAAATATTACCTCAATGGAAGTGTCAATGGCCAAGGTGCAATGTCAGCAGCCAACAAGTACGAGACAAAAGATGAAGCCTGGCAAAATATAGCCATGAAGCTGAGAAGTGATGGTAAGCATTTAGATACACGTAGTATTTCAAACGCAAAACTCATGTGTGACAAACATTTTTATAGTTTCGCAAAAGCAGCTACATTTTTAATTACTCGCATAACTATGTTTTGGGGAATACTTTGTAATCACAGCAGCAGCAGAGGCCAGGCCAACAAAAAAAATTTAAATGTCAACATTATTATTCTTATAGGAATTTAACTCAAAATTGTGCTGTGCGCAAATTATCTTCCCAAAACTCTCTCCCAAAACAAAAGGTTTTCTTCTCCATTACCGTCCAAGAACACATATAGAAAAAAAGAACCGACCCTCTTACCTACCCACATAGCAGATATTTTTACATAAAAAACGTTTGTAATCAAACCGCAGCCAGTCACACACATTCCTCCCACCAGAGACGGATACAGGGGAAAATCCCGCTCAATTTCATTCATAAATATATATGAGTAGCCTATGGATTTTTTTTTACTACTGAGTTGTTCCAGATTGAGTTAATGAAAATCCTCTCAGGCAATTATGAGTTACATTTATTTCCCTTTCATTATGCATCACAAATTGAGTTAATGAAAACTCACTCAGCCTGAGAATAGGATTGTTTGATGTCAAAGGGATTTCTCAATAGATTCTTATCAATAGTGTTAATGTCAAATACTATAAAAACGTTGTATATTTTGAAGAGGCTGCTGTAAAGCAAGTTATGTGTCCTAAAATGATATAAATGATTTTAAATTAGTGAATATTTTGTAACATCGAAGCAAAACTGGGATCCCTTTAAAGCAAACAGTGTTTAGAGTCAGTAATATGCTCGATACTATTATTTAGAGCACGAAATCTTAGATAAAGTCATTTGGTTTACCTCAATTCGGCGATTGAAGTCTTGGCTAAGATCCGGGCTATTTCTAACGACCGCTGTAGATAGAGCAACCTCGAACCCCTTAGTGGAGAAGACTTTTCCTTCAATTCAATAGATTTATACAATTATCGATTCGAAATTGTTTTTGAATATGACCCAAGCCCTAAACAAACAGGCAGATAATTCTTCTGTAGTATGTGCACAAAAGGTTTGAATTTTTTTATCCCCATAGCCCCTGGTTGTCGCATGTATAAAATAATTTAAAAGCAACCATGTCTTTATGAGAGTCATATGAGTAAATCTTTGTACATGTATAGTAGGTATCATAATTTGACATTCTAAAGCACCTGCCAAATTGCATTTAAAAGTCCGACAACGGATATGAAGCACGCGCTTAATTGTCACTTCAGCAAGTGCATATTTTCCTGAATCCACTACTGGTTGTCTTATAGTCAGTCATGATAAATTACAACATACAATAGGTAAAATATCGTGCACTCCCAGTATATCTTCGGTTTTGTGAATACTAAAGTTATGTTAACGTTTCCCCATTTAAATGTTAAAAAAAAACCTTTGATATTTGCCAACGAATGTACTAGTTACAATCTAATGACAAAATCCACTCAAATTTAAAAAACAGGAAAAAAATCAACTATATTGGGATGTGTGAAATTTAAACCAACAAAAAACTCAAAGATTGAGTAAATGTTACATTAAAAATAGCCAACCCGAAGTATCCAGAAAAAATTCGCAAAATGATAAACTATGTAGTAGAAAAAAAACGGCGTTAGTTGCATCATCCTCCCCCGTGGTTCAAAGGAGTCTCTGACTTCAGAACACCCACTCGAAATACAAAACAGTAAATCTGTATTAGGAAAAGAAACTAAAGGAAAATACATACTCACATATAGTCATTGTCTTTGTTACCCCTTCTAATCCTTTTTTTGCAAATGGGGAGGGATACTTTTTGTATCCTAAGTAATAAAACTCAAGCTAAGGCACGAAGAATGTACTACACTTGTATTTCGCAAGTTATTAACACCCCCATTCTATTAAAGCGTTGAGAAAAATGTTTTCAAGCTAAATTTATAGAATTTGAATATTATTTGCGCCGAAAATCCCATTTTCCTCAACCCTCAAAAGAGGTACATACGTATATGGGGTTGGGGAATATTGTATGCGAAATATTTATTTGACTCAAATAATTTTTTGCAAAAATAAACCTTAAGCATATTGGCATAACGGCTCGTATGAGAACTTTGTGATTAAATTAAAGATTTCATCCCTTTTTTGAATAAGAAAGGGAGTATAATACATTAAAGGCCCACTTGTGTTCTGTAAGAAAACTAGAACAGTTAAATACAAAATTCAAAATTATATGAAATTTGTATTGTTTTACTAAAGACAGTTATGTAAATGCTGTTTTTTTTTTAATTAAAGTACAGATGTGTTCTGTATTCAAAGTAGGCTTTTATTTGTAAAGACAACATCGTTAGATTCAATTAAATTTGTTCACACATTCTTACAAATCGAAATCGAATAGAATCCATGACATTTCTGGAAATGTTTCGTATAAATTATTGGTCCTTTCGTGACAGTAAAATTATTTGCATTAATTGGAATTTATAATATCCCCGATAATACACTTGACGCACTAAAATTGTTTCGTAGCTACTTTTGAATATTTTCTTAAAAATCAATATTTCTATGTTGGGCAATGAACTAAAGCAGTCTCTTCTCATGAATCAGCTTCATCTGGAAAGTTTTGTCTACTGTAAGAATTATTAAGGCATAATTTTATTTTTTTTAAATTCGTATTTGTATTCTATTTTTAATTTTATCTTGTGTGCCCCTTTCTCTTTTTTCTCCTTTGTAGTGGAAACGTGTAAAAAACGCTGGAAATACTTACGCGAACGCTATGTCAGTCAACGCAAACAAGGTGACCCTCCCGTCTATGAACATCTCTCGAGGCCCTATTTGGAAAAAATGAAATTTCTCGACCAACACATACAACCCCGCAAATCGTATCGCAATGTACCCAATTTTCTCACCTCCCCACACTCGGCTAATGGTTCAAATTTCAACGATTACAATATGGACTCTAAATCCAATAGTTCTCTGAAAAGTATGGGTCATTTTGGTCAACATCATCCGTTTCAAGATCAACAACATGCAATGACTGCATTAAGTTCCGCCGCGGCAGCTGCTTCAGCCTTGGAAGGTGAAAGCCGTGTAAAGTTGGAAGCTGATCAAGTTTTTCGAGACTTTGCTGCTGCCGTGGCTTCCCAGCAATTGCAGCAAATATCACAGACACAAATGAATCACCATCAGGCGGCGGCTGTGGCTGCAGCTATGGCCGCCGATCCAACACAGAATTACAATGAACATTTTCGCGACGCAGCCAGCACGGCTCTATCGGCAGTGGTGTCCGGTGGCCAGCACGTTAATAGCAATGGTATACACTCGTCGTCACCGTCCATAAAGTCACCTCTATCCTCTCCATTGGGCGCAACACAAAATGGTGTAAACAGTGCTGCCCACTCGTCTACGCCTATACATCACTCCTCCTCAGCAGCAGCCGCTACTCATAGCAACTCTTCCCTGACAAATGGCCAAGATAGTGGTTGTGCAGGAGGTAGTGGTAGTGGCGTTAGCGGTACAGGTGTTAGCGGTAATGGAAATGATGGTAATAATCACTTCAACAGTCACAGTAGTTTTAATGGTTGCCAACAAGAAGCCATGGATTCAACGACCAGTAGTAATTATACAAAAAAGCCACGAGTACAATTAATGAATCCGAATGTTTCCGAACCAGCACACCAGCCAACAAACAATCTCAACAACGGAACAGTTCATAACAATCACACACCCAATGGTCACCATCATCACCACAATCAGCCATACACTAAAATGGATAACTCCAACAACTCGCAGTTTGGCGGTGAAGAGACCGACGATGATTCCGATGAGAATAGCGCCACAATGATGCAAACGCAAACGTTACTTAATGACGACCACCATCACAGCGTAGACAATCCTTTCAACAATATAGCTGCTGCCTCGCCAGCCCCTTCAAATGCCTCATCGACAGCTTTACCACGTTCCAATTCTGCTGCCGCGAATGGCAGTCAAACACCCATGTTCCCCAGTAATGCTGACTTTCTGTTTTCATTGTATCAGCAATTGCCACAACAACAAAACCAGCTGCAGCAGCAACAACAGCAACAGTATGGTAAATTTCAAGTGCCAACAACTCCACCACCGCTCCAACGTAGCTCGGAACACTTGTTGGGTGAGCTCGTTACAACGGAGCTGTTAAAAATGACAAAGGAACGCCGTAAGACAGCGCAAAAGCGTATACTGGAAATCCTATTCTTTGACGATTAAAATAGATGATAACCATGATTTTAAAAGGAGATCAAAAAGACTCTTCGTTGTATCTACTATTTAAAATCCCCCTTAAAACCAACATATCCGCAATTATTACTCAAAATCCTCGCCCATTTTGATTTTCTTATATAGTAATTCTAAATTATATATATTATATATAAAATAACATTAGTATTCATTAATATAGTTTAGTCGGTAAGTTACTTCATCTCTCTCTAAAAACGCCTCAGACTATTCGATCCGAGAAGATAAATTCAATGTAAGATGTAACCGTGCAATCCTTTTTGACTCTTTTGCGTATTAGTTTTAATTTTAAAAAGTTGTTATTAATTGCTTTGTATTTATTTTTACACGTTATCAAATTTCTCATTGACATTAAAATTTGCTAAATGTTACCACTTGGCACTGACAGATCTTCCCTTTCAATATGATAGTCTGTGGCAAACTTCAGCATTAGCGTCGTAGTTGTATTTCTTTTTCGCTTTTATTTTTTTACTTTCCACATAAAGTATCCATTCCACTTTGAAAAAGAGAACAACTACCAACAGTATATAGTCTATATTTCAAGAGAAAAATATATAAAAATCCCACCTATTTTTAAGTAATTTATAAATATTGTCATATAATTTAGGTTTATACAAAATAGTTTTGTTCTACTTCCTAATTCTAGTCAGTATAATATAAATATCGTCATATTTTATATGTTTAAATAATTTCTATAATTTGGTTTACATTTATTATTATTGTAGGTCGTATTATGTCAATGAAAATTTCCTTAAATGTGTATTTACATTACCGTAAGCTAAGCTTTAAAAATTTACGTTATTATAAAACAAAACAAATCTAATTACTATTAAACTAAATAAAAGAAAAACAAAAATTGGTCTATACAAAAATTTACAATAATCAAATGTGTTTAAGTAAAAAATGGTCATATACTAACGTTAATGTGTAGTTACATTATAAGTTTTGTCTGACGATATAAGTATATTCTGTCATCGAACTAGCCCGCTTCGGTCATGGTTGTTGGGAACACGACGGAAGTGAAAAGCTGACGTGTACTTTAAAATTGTTTTTTTCTTATCGTTGAAAACAATAAATTTATCATTTTTATGATTTTGATATCAAAGGTACCTATTGGTTTTGTTATTAATTTGGCCAACCCTGTCACCTACAAAACATGGAAAAATGAGTAAGGTAAACTCGTTAGAACAGCTGATTTCAACACATTTCTTGCGTAGGTGTTACTCTTATGTCAAATTCACATGCATTTTGTTTGTGTACCTTTTTTGTTCACTTTTACAGTAGATACACACATGAAGAAAATTTGACAGATTATGGACACCAAACAAAAACAAAATACCTGTGTTTGTTGTAACAATTCCTAGTGCGTTTACCTTACTTATTTTACCATGCTACAAAATGTGCAAATTTCAGAAATGAAGAAACTACAAAGCCGCGGGCAAACAAACCCATAGGCGAATATAGTATAGATATACATATTTATTCTCTCATCTGACGTTTCATTTCACACTCTATTTCGTAGGTTTGTGGACATGAGAGAAATTCGACAAAAAATAACTTACACCAGTTGGAGTGACAAAATATGTTCACTTAACTTTTTCATGTAGTTTTTGTGTAGAACCATAGAGAAATACTTAAGAGTTTCCATTACTCTCTTCGCTGCCTCTTCATGCAACGGGGTAGTAGGCCATTTCATAGAGTTTTATTTCCTGCGGTATTTTACCAATTTTACACTTTCGTTGGACATAAAACTGACGGAAATCGAAGGGAATTCGTATTTTCGTTCAATACAAACAATATATAACATAATTTAGCTGTCATTAGCATCAATAAACACTAAAACACTATTTAAAATTAGTTCTTGTCTTCTTTGCTCTCTCATTCTCTATCATCGGCCTAGTACCTTTTGCCATAGAATCCCCCTGGTAGAACTGAAAAAATTTAAATGTATTTTGCACTTTTTTGTTGACTTTTATCGTTGTTCCTTTGTTGGGCGTTGTTTACTATTGCCTCTATCTGGTATTATTGAAACCATGTTTACTTGCAACCATACCTACGACATTTAATTTATTGAGAGAATTAATGTGTCTATACTATATTCGTCTATAAACAAACCGCATTTTGTGTTTCCCAAAAGTGAATAAAAAAAGGACACTCGAATAAAAGTGCCTATAAACGAAGCGTATGAGTCCAAACAGAACCAAACACGCTTCACATGACGACGAAAAAAATCTCTAGCGTCTAAACGAAATGGAAGAGAGAGCTTCTGGCGACTTCGGATGATTTTCTCTTATGATTTTCATGTACATTTGGCAACTTCATTTTCTCAATTGACAGATTTCGTGAGAGCGCCGCCAAGAATTTAGAAAATATTCTATTCTAGAGGCGAGTCGTCATCCCCAGCTGATTTTCGTGACGATTTTTCCCTGCCATAAGAAACCTAAGTATGTAGAAAAAACGTAGTCGTATGTAGCGTGCATGGTACAAATATCTTTACCGGTACAAATAACTTTACCGCGGGAACCCAAACTTACCCAAACGCGTTTCTTTACTCACAAACTGGGCAAGTGAGAGCGATTTTTTGTTTCTCTTAGCGTCATAATGCGTTTCTCTTTTTACCGAACCCAGACATTTTCTTCGGGTAAGTTAGGGCAAAGTGTCAAACAATCAGCTGTTCGAAACGTCAACATAAAAACATATGTATTATTTGTGGAAAAAAATAATACAAGTGAAAAAATTATTGAATTTACAATTTTATTAATTTGAAAAGTGATTGCTTTGAGAGTGCTTATTTAAAGAAGATTGGAAGTGTGCAAATGAACAGTGAAAATTAACATGATATGCAAGATTTGTTGTCAAGCATATGTTTTGTGTTTTGGCATTTGTTTTCGGGTAAGAAAAGTGTTTGTTGCGTTTCTTTACTTTTGGGTACATTTAAGTAGTTGAGAGAGAATTTTGCTTTTTCTCTTTTACCCGAACTTTACCGAAAAAGTAAAGAAATAAAGCTATAATGGTAGATGCAGTACGACAACAAATACAACAAGCCAAAAACAACAGGCATTTTGTTTTTGCTCAGTGTCTGTATTGTGTCAAGTCAGCTGATAGAAAAATACTGAAATTGGTGACAAAATTTGGAAAAGTGCCTATTCTGTTCGATAAAAATGTTATATATTCTATAACCTTGCTAGCTTTTTTGGTCGCAATTCCAATGTATTAAATAAAACTATTAAATTCAATTGTTTTCCCTACGTTTCGATTGCTTTATTGGCATCCTCTTCAGGGGAGTTTTATTCTATATAACAATGATAACAATTAATATTACATTTAGTATTTTCCGTTCACTGTTCACACTTACTTCGTTTTTCTATATATGTCTTTGCATGTCTATTTTGTGTTAATCTAACATAAATGTAAATATATCGTACATGTATGTTTTCTCCACACTAAGTGCCATTTAGAAAATGATTGTCTTTTATTTGATATTCTGAAAGTGCTTAAGTGTGAAAATTAAAACGTTTTTATGTGATTTTACAGAGAAAACTTTTCAAAAACAGCAGTTTCAGGCGAACGGGGGTTGTAGAAACCATATGTAAACAAACTTTGACATAAGAGGAAAACTTACTCATACTCACTCCAGAAAAAAGTTTAAATCAGCTGGGCTAGTGCTTCTACCATTTATTTTTACCAAGGTAGCGTGTTTGATTATGTTTAGACTCTATGTCGTGTTTCCGAAAATAAAGAATAACTTAGTAAATACAAATAGTAAGCGTGTGTTTTTATTTCCGGTTAATCTTAATCTTAAAATCGCTTGACTTTACATACGAAGTGGCCAAAAACTTAGTCTAGTTTTATGAAATTTTCGTTGCCATAAAAAAATAAAGAAAATTTCATGAACCGAAAATTTCGTTGACTTATCATTTGCCAAGTATTCAGTGCTTTGCGAAAATTTCGTAAGCAAAATCAATTACAGGGTTGTTACGCCAATGTTATTTCCTACGAAAACAATTCTTTGATAACTGTTTTTCACAGGAATTTTGACATTTCGATTATTTTAACAAACAAAAGTAACACCACGTGAATTAAAAATAAAATGGAGTTCGAAGAGGATTTATTAATGAAATATTTGCAAGGTAAATCAAAACAGCAAAATTTTCCGTTTAGTGATAAATGACAAAATTTATTTAAAAAAATTCGCAAGAACTGAATACATGGCTTTAATACTTAAACGTTCTCCAAATAGCGATCATATCCGGGTTTTCTTGTGTGTTTGCATACACAGTGAGTCCCATTAATATTCGGCTTTTTAAATACTACCTTTTTGTGTCCAATATGTTTACCAAGTAGGTTTCGATGAAACAGCTGTTCGTGTTGGTACACAGAAAAAAAACCATCGGTTGGTTTTGTAGGAAGACATGAAAAATATGTAATGTTGCCTAAATCAAAAGTCCGAAAAACACTCCCAACATCAATGCTGAATTTACATATGAACTCACTGCTTCCTTTTTGAATAACTAGAACTCCGGTGCGGCAGCAGCATTCCGAGTAGACACCCTGCCTTAGAGCGGGACGAATATGGATGTGTTAGTTACCAAATTGATTAACTCCACTTTTCCAAAATCTTGGTATGTTAATGTTTGCGGGTTAAACTAGTGTACCCAAAACAAGTTTTGCAAAATGCATCCTTGTGATTCCTGGCAAAGGGTACAACTATTTCAGATCTAGCCGCTTAATCTTAATCAGCGGTTGTTTGGAATGATGCTATTGGAAAATTCATCAAACTAAATGGAAACGAACCCTCATTTCAATTGAGAATTTGGCAAAATTGTAGAACACCGGAAAACTCTCAAAAAAAAAAAAAAAAAAACCGAAAATAGGGTAAAAATAGAGAACAAAGAAAAACAAAAAAATTTTTGCAGGAGGGACCCATGGCGCCCACAGGGTCCAAAAAACCGGTACACCCAGGAACACCTATTTATAGGTGAGTGTGGGTACTTAAATGAAAGGTATTGAGCTCACGAATTCAGCGGTATTTTTGTTTTTGTTGTGCGATGTCCCTAAGCTCATTTAAGCCCCATTTTACTGTGTAATTTGTGAGCCTTGACACCCGATATCGTATTTACCATTTTTAGCCTTCGGCGATTTCTTCTTTCCTTATATGCGAGAAAAATAAAAAATTATTTCAAAAAAATCGCGCGATTTTTTTGAAATAATTTTTTATTTTTCTCGCATATAAGGAAAGAAGAAATCGCCGAAGGCTAAAAATGGTAAATACGATATCGGGTGTCAAGGCTCACAAATTACACAGTAAAATGGGGCTTAAATGAGCTTAGGGACATCGCACAACAAAAACAAAAATACCGCTGAATTCGTGAGCTCAATACCTTTCATTTAAGTACCCACACTCACCTATAAATAGGTGTTCCTGGGTGTACCGGTTTTTTGGACCCTGTGGGCGCCATGGGTCCGTCCTGCAAAAAATTTTTTGTTTTTCTTTGTTCTCTATTTTTACCCTATTTTCGGTTTTTTTTTTTTTTTTTTTGAGAGTTTTCCGGTGTTCTACAATTTAGCCGAGAATTTCCTACCATACAAGTGTTCGAAAAATTCCGCAAGAAAAACAAAAGAAAAAATTTGCACAATATCCGGAGAACCATCGGTCCCTATTGGACATGATTTTTGTTATTGCCTAAAAGACAACACAGTTCTTACATGCAATAACAACTGCATGCAGAACACAGTGATGTCTTGTCTCGCTTTTTGTTTTTTTAATGATCACGTCAGAAAAGTCACCTCTATCCTCTCCATTGGGCGCAACACAAAATGGTGTAAACAGTGCTGCCCACTCGTCTACGCCTATACATCACTCCTCCTCAGCAGCAGCCGCTACTCATAGCAACTCTTCCCTGACAAATGGCCAAGATAGTGGTTGTGCAGGAGGTAGTGGTAGTGGCGTTAGCGGTACAGGTGTTAGCGGTAATGGAAATGATGGTAATAATCACTTCAACAGTCACAGTAGTTTTAATGGTTGCCAACAAGAAGCCATGGATTCAACGACCAGTAGTAATTATACAAAAAAGCCACGAGTACAATTAATGAATCCGAATGTTTCCGAACCAGCACACCAGCCAACAAACAATCTCAACAACGGAACAGTTCATAACAATCACACACCCAATGGTCACCATCATCACCACAATCAGCCATACACTAAAATGGATAACTCCAACAACTCGCAGTTTGGCGGTGAAGAGACCGACGATGATTCCGATGAGAATAGCGCCACAATGATGCAAACGCAAACGTTACTTAATGACGACCACCATCACAGCGTAGACAATCCTTTCAACAATATAGCTGCTGCCTCGCCAGCCCCTTCAAATGCCTCATCGACAGCTTTACCACGTTCCAATTCTGCTGCCGCGAATGGCAGTCAAACACCCATGTTCCCCAGTAATGCTGACTTTCTGTTTTCATTGTATCAGCAATTGCCACAACAACAAAACCAGCTGCAGCAGCAACAACAGCAACAGTATGGTAAATTTCAAGTGCCAACAACTCCACCACCGCTCCAACGTAGCTCGGAACACTTGTTGGGTGAGCTCGTTACAACGGAGCTGTTAAAAATGACAAAGGAACGCCGTAAGACAGCGCAAAAGCGTATACTGGAAATCCTATTCTTTGACGATTAAAATAGATGATAACCATGATTTTAAAAGGAGATCAAAAAGACTCTTCGTTGTATCTACTATTTAAAATCCCCTTAAAACCAACATATCCGCAGTTATTACTCAAAATCCTCGCCCATTTTGATTTTCTTATATAGTAATTCTAAATTATATATATTATATATAAAATAACATTAGTATTCATTAATATAGTTTAGTCGGTAAGTTACTTCATCTCTCTCTAAAAACGCCTCAGACTATTCGATCCGAGAAGATAAATTCAATGTAAGATGTAACCGTGCAATCCTTTTCGACTCTTTTGCGTATTAGTTTTAATTTTAAAAAGTTGTTATTAATTGCTTTGTATTTTTACACGTTATCAAATTTCTCATTGACATTAAAATTTGCTAAATGTTACCACTTGGCACTGACAGATCTTCCCTTTCAATATGATAGTCTGTGGCAAACTTCAGCATTAGCGTCGTAGTTGTATTTCTTTTTCGCTTTTATTTTTTACTTTCCACATAAAGTATCCATTCCACTTTGAAAAAGAGAACAACTACCAACAGTATATAGTCTATATTTCAAGAGAAAAATATATAAAAATCCCACCTATTTTTAAGTAATTTATAAATATTGTCATATAATTTAGGTTTATACAAAATAGTTTTGTTCTACTTCCTAATTCTAGTCAGTATAATATAAATATCGTCATATTTTATATGTTTAAATAATTTCTATAATTTGGTTTACATTTATTATTATTGTAGGTCGTATTATGTCAATGAAAATTTCCTTAAATGTGTATTTACATTACCGTAAGCTAAGCTTTAAAAATTTACGTTATTATAAAACAAAACAAATCTAATTACTATTAAACTAAATAAAAGAAAAACAAAAATTGGTCTATACAAAAATTTACAATAATCAAATGTGTTTAAGTAAAAAATGGTCATATACTAACGTTAATGTGTAGTTACATTATAAGTTTTGTCTGACGATATACTGTGAGCGTCAAAAGAAAGTTTACACGCTTGTTAAATGTGTATTCAAATTTATTTGAATGTTAAAAAATAATAATTGATTTAACTCTTTATATTTTCTGAACATGGTATTGGACCCTTTTTCAATTTATAAAAATATAACAACGAAAATCTTACAACTACAGAAAATACATATCGAAATCAAAAATTACTTCATTTTTGTCGCGTCAAAAGAAAGTGTACAATGCAAAAATTATTCATAAAAAAATTATTTCAATATTTTGTTAGTATTCCTTTCGCTTTAAGAACAGCTTGTAATCTCTTCGGAATCCATTTAACTAAATTTGCGGGTATTTCAGGTGAAATTTTTTGTCATTCTTCCATAACAAAAGATGTGAGAAATCCTCTGTTACTTATTACTCCATTTCTTATTTTGCGATCAAGATGCCCCCACAAATGTTCAATCTGATTGAGGCCCAGCGACTGTGGAGGATGATCCAATTGTTAGGAGTGTGGTAAAGTAGACATGCCTTAAATAATTTTGGTGTGTGCTTGGGATCATTATCTTGTTAAAGATTAAAATCCTATCCAAGCACAAGACAAACAACTCTGCTAGCCAAATTTTCTTTCAAAATACGAAGGTTAACTGGTTTAGTCATGGTTCTTTCAATAAATTCTAATTTCCCGACTCTGATCCTTTAACGCACCCCAAAACCATCACCGAACCCCTTCCGTACTTTATTGTAGATATTGCATTTTGTTCAGAAAATTCTTTGTAGTTACTTCTCCAAATTTTGACCAGCTTTATTTTACAAAAAAAAATCTAATTTGATCTCGTGGCTATGTTATGTTATTCCAGATATAAATGTATTGATTTTTGTGGTTATTAGCAAACTTAAGGCGCCGCATTTGGTTGACTTTGCATACTAATATTTTTTTTCTTGGAACCCTAATATGAAGTCCATTAGCTTGTAGTGCTCTAGGTATTGTTGTGACGCTGACGACAGTTCCAGATGTTGCTGAAATATCTGTCGAAATTTTAACTGAATTTTCAGCTGGACACTTACAAATTTCGAACAATGAATCAAATTTGAGCTTCAGTTAATATTTTCGGTCTGCCAGTTTTTGGACGAATTTAAAATTTTTTGAACTTTTGACACTTATCCAATACTGTGTTGTGGCTTAAAACTGTGTTGTGGCTTCTACCAATAACAGAACCAATTTCACGCAGTGAGTTTCCTTCTTGGGAAAATTTTACAGTATCCACTGAAGTTTGCCTACCCATTATTGGAAAATGTAATTAAACGTACTAATTTTGTTCGGTACCTACCGCTGATAGCTAATTACTGAAGCAATAGCAAGATAGAAACAAAAATAAAATTAATAATAACGGAAAAAATAACTCAACGGTGCCATAAACACAACTTTCATCAAATTGTAAACTTTCTTTTGACGCGACAAATATGAAGTACTTTTTCTTTTAGCTATGTATTTTTTGTAGGTGTACGATTTTTCTTGTTCTTTTTTCATAAAGTCGTAAAGGGTCCCAGCTCATGTTTAAAAAATATAATGAGTTGAATTAATTATTATTTTTAAATATTTAAATAAATTTAAACACATATTTAACAAAGGTGTAAACTTTCTTTTGACGCTCACAGTATATTCTGTCATCGAACTAGCCCGCTTCGGTCATGGTTGTTGGGAACACGACGGAAGTGAAAAGCTGACGTGTACTTTAAAATTGTTTTTTTCTTATCGTTGAAAACAATAAATTTATCATTTTTATGATTTTGATATCAAAGGTACCTATTGGTTTTGTTATTAATTTGGCCAACCCTGTCACCTACAAAACATGGAAAAATGAGTAAGGTAAACTCGTTAGAACAGCTGATTTCAACACATTTCTTGCGTAGGTGTTACTCTTATGTCAAATTCACATGCATTTTGTTTGTGTACCTTTTTTGTTCACTTTTACAGTAGATACACACATGAAGAAAATTTGACAGATTATGGACACCAAACAAAAACAAAATACCTGTGTTTGTTGTAACAATTCCTAGTGCGTTTACCTTACTTATTTTACCATGCTACAAAATGTGCAAATTTCAGAAATGAAGAAACTACAAAGCCGCGGGCAAACAAACCCATAGGCGAATATAGTATAGATATACATATTTATTCTCTCATCTGACGTTTCATTTCACACTCTATTTCGTAGGTTTGTGGACATGAGAGAAATTCGACAAAAAATAACTTACACCAGTTGGAGTGACAAAATATGTTCACTTAACTTTTTCATGTAGTTTTTGTGTAGAACCATAGAGAAATACTTAAGAGTTTCCATTACTCTCTTCGCTGCCTCTTCATGCAACGGGGTAGTAGGCCATTTCATAGAGTTTTATTTCCTGCGGTATTTTACCAATTTTACACTTTCGTTGGACATAAAACTGACGGAAATCGAAGGGAATTCGTATTTTCGTTCAATACAAACAATATATAACATAATTTAGCTGTCATTAGCATCAATAAACACTAAAACACTATTTAAAATTAGTTCTTGTCTTCTTTGCTCTCTCATTCTCTATCATCGGCCTAGTACCTTTTGCCATAGAATCCCCCTGGTAGAACTGAAAAAATTTAAATGTATTTTGCACTTTTTTGTTGACTTTTATCGTTGTTCCTTTGTTGGGCGTTGTTTACTATTGCCTCTATCTGGTATTATTGAAACCATGTTTACTTGCAACCATACCTACGACATTTAATTTATTGAGAGAATTAATGTGTCTATACTATATTCGTCTATAAACAAACCGCATTTTGTGTTTCCCAAAAGTGAATAAAAAAAGGACACTCGAATAAAAGTGCCTATAAACGAAGCGTATGAGTCCAAACAGAACCAAACACGCTTCACATGACGACGAAAAAAATCTCTAGCGTCTAAACGAAATGGAAGAGAGAGCTTCTGGCGACTTCGGATGATTTTCTCTTATGATTTTCATGTACATTTGGCAACTTCATTTTCTCAATTGACAGATTTCGTGAGAGCGCCGCCAAGAATTTAGAAAATATTCTATTCTAGAGGCGAGTCGTCATCCCCAGCTGATTTTCGTGACGATTTTTCCCTGCCATAAGAAACCTAAGTATGTAGAAAAAACGTAGTCGTATGTAGCGTGCATGGTACAAATATCTTTACCGGTACAAATAACTTTACCGCGGGAACCCAAACTTACCCAAACGCGTTTCTTTACTCACAAACTGGGCAAGTGAGAGCGATTTTTTGTTTCTCTTAGCGTCATAATGCGTTTCTCTTTTTACCGAACCCAGACATTTTCTTCGGGTAAGTTAGGGCAAAGTGTCAAACAATCAGCTGTTCGAAACGTCAACATAAAAACATATGTATTATTTGTGGAAAAAAATAATACAAGTGAAAAAATTATTGAATTTACAATTTTATTAATTTGAAAAGTGATTGCTTTGAGAGTGCTTATTTAAAGAAGATTGGAAGTGTGCAAATGAACAGTGAAAATTAACATGATATGCAAGATTTGTTGTCAAGCATATGTTTTGTGTTTTGGCATTTGTTTTCGGGTAAGAAAAGTGTTTGTTGCGTTTCTTTACTTTTGGGTACATTTAAGTAGTTGAGAGAGAATTTTGCTTTTTCTCTTTTACCCGAACTTTACCGAAAAAGTAAAGAAATAAAGCTATAATGGTAGATGCAGTACGACAACAAATACAACAAGCCAAAAACAACAGGCATTTTGTTTTTGCTCAGTGTCTGTATTGTGTCAAGTCAGCTGATAGAAAAATACTGAAATTGGTGACAAAATTTGGAAAAGTGCCTATTCTGTTCGATAAAAATGTTATATATTCTATAACCTTGCTAGCTTTTTTGGTCGCAATTCCAATGTATTAAATAAAACTATTAAATTCAATTGTTTTCCCTACGTTTCGATTGCTTTATTGGCATCCTCTTCAGGGGAGTTTTATTCTATATAACAATGATAACAATTAATATTACATTTAGTATTTTCCGTTCACTGTTCACACTTACTTCGTTTTTCTATATATGTCTTTGCATGTCTATTTTGTGTTAATCTAACATAAATGTAAATATATCGTACATGTATGTTTTCTCCACACTAAGTGCCATTTAGAAAATGATTGTCTTTTATTTGATATTCTGAAAGTGCTTAAGTGTGAAAATTAAAACGTTTTTATGTGATTTTACAGAGAAAACTTTTCAAAAACAGCAGTTTCAGGCGAACGGGGGTTGTAGAAACCATATGTAAACAAACTTTGACATAAGAGGAAAACTTACTCATACTCACTCCAGAAAAAAGTTTAAATCAGCTGGGCTAGTGCTTCTACCATTTATTTTTACCAAGGTAGCGTGTTTGATTATGTTTAGACTCTATGTCGTGTTTCCGAAAATAAAGAATAACTTAGTAAATACAAATAGTAAGCGTGTGTTTTTATTTCCGGTTAATCTTAATCTTAAAATCGCTTGACTTTACATACGAAGTGGCCAAAAACTTAGTCTAGTTTTATGAAATTTTCGTTGCCATAAAAAAATAAAGAAAATTTCATGAACCGAAAATTTCGTTGACTTATCATTTGCCAAGTATTCAGTGCTTTGCGAAAATTTCGTAAGCAAAATCAATTACAGGGTTGTTACGCCAATGTTATTTCCTACGAAAACAATTCTTTGATAACTGTTTTTCACAGGAATTTTGACATTTCGATTATTTTAACAAACAAAAGTAACACCACGTGAATTAAAAATAAAATGGAGTTCGAAGAGGATTTATTAATGAAATATTTGCAAGGTAAATCAAAACAGCAAAATTTTCCGTTTAGTGATAAATGACAAAATTTATTTAAAAAAATTCGCAAGAACTGAATACATGGCTTTAATACTTAAACGTTCTCCAAATAGCGATCATATCCGGGTTTTCTTGTGTGTTTGCATACACAGTGAGTCCCATTAATATTCGGCTTTTTAAATACTACCTTTTTGTGTCCAATATGTTTACCAAGTAGGTTTCGATGAAACAGCTGTTCGTGTTGGTACACAGAAAAAAAACCATCGGTTGGTTTTGTAGGAAGACATGAAAAATATGTAATGTTGCCTAAATCAAAAGTCCGAAAAACACTCCCAACATCAATGCTGAATTTACATATGAACTCACTGCTTCCTTTTTGAATAACTAGAACTCCGGTGCGGCAGCAGCATTCCGAGTAGACACCCTGCCTTAGAGCGGGACGAATATGGATGTGTTAGTTACCAAATTGATTAACTCCACTTTTCCAAAATCTTGGTATGTTAATGTTTGCGGGTTAAACTAGTGTACCCAAAACAAGTTTTGCAAAATGCATCCTTGTGATTCCTGGCAAAGGGTACAACTATTTCAGATCTAGCCGCTTAATCTTAATCAGCGGTTGTTTGGAATGATGCTATTGGAAAATTCATCAAACTAAATGGAAACGAACCCTCATTTCAATTGAGAATTTCCTACCATACAAGTGTTCGAAAAATTCCGCAAGAAAAACAAAAGAAAAAATTTGCACAATATCCGGAGAACCATCGGTCCCTATTGGACATGATTTTTGTTATTGCCTAAAAGACAACACAGTTCTTACATGCAATAACAACTGCATGCAGAACACAGTGATGTCTTGTCTCGCTTTTTGTTTTTTTAATGATCACGTCAGAAAAATGCTCAAGCGAAAGACAATAAATAAATATGTACTTGATGCATAAATGTATGAATGCTTATTTTTTTCGTAGCTCATGCCTATGCACTTAAAAACTCTTTTCGTATTTAGATCTAACATAAATCAAAATCAACTGATTACTAATTTACATAGCCAGTTAATTCTTTTAGTTAATTGTTTGATATTTATTTTTCTTTATTTTCATATATACAATGAATAATTGTGCTTTAGGGAACATTGTACATTTTATTTGATGGTAATTAAGTGAATTTAAAATTAACTTAAATTTTGGATATTTTAAGTGTCAAAGTTTTAATCATTGTGAAAGATCAACAAAAGTGTCAGAAATTAAATGAATGTTGTCGGTGTTACTGAAACATGGTTAAAATTATCTGTTTCATCGAATATAATGTCCATATCTGGATATTCGTGCTAAAGGAATTATCATCCTAATCAATGAGGTGGCAGAGCAGCGATATTAATTTTCAAAAACTTGAAGTTTAATGTTGTTTTCACAAGTGAAGATTGCAGCTGAGTGTTTGTTTGTCGAGCTATTGGTGATGACATTGTGTGCGCTGTTTTCACTAGATTTGGAAAAAGCATTTGACCGAGTGGATTATACATCGTTGTTGTATAAATTTGCGAATAATGCATGCAAATTCTTTGATTCATATCTGACAGGTACGACTCAACTTGTCTCTGAAATCCTCAAGGTTCGGTCTTAAGGGACCCTTAGACCTGTGGACCTGTGGATAAACTTCAACATCAACTTCATTTTTGCCCTTCCACTCTCAAGCTAGTTGAGGCAACTTCATTTTCTTGTCAGATGTCGAAATTAAAGGTGTAGTGTTATTTATAAATATTAAAAGAAAAGAAAAAAAGTGTTTTTTCCAAAAATTGGTTACATTTGGTGAGCGCACCTTTCACCAAAAGGATCATGCTTATCTCCAGTACTGTACAATATATATACCGCTGATATTCCTATGTTACAAAACTGCTTTATGTCCATATTTGCTGACGACACAGCAATATTGTGTTCTTTCGCACTATCTTCCGAAATATTGTCCAACTTACAACGTGCCCTTGGGAAATTGCTTGAATATTTATTTCACTAAGTGGAAAATAACTATCAATTTTGATAAAAGTAAGGCAATCTACTTCACTAGGAAAACAAAAGAATGTTTCCTTCCTCAATGCAATATTAATAATGCTGAAATCAAGTGGGAACAAAACGGTAAATATTTAGGTATAACTCTAGATCCTTAACTAACTTATAAGGATCATATTGCGTACATTTTATATAAATGTAACATCATGATTATAAAAAATTTCTTTCGGCGGCGATCACCTCGCATAGTGACGGCGACACTATCGAGTATTTAGCAATGAAAAAGCTTCTCAAAATACCGTTCGGAATCGGTGTAAAACTGTAGGTCCCAATAAGTGAGTGAAAACTGGAAAGCGCACAGATCAGTGATTGTGAGAAGCTCTCCCCTGTCCCTTCATGGGATGTAATGGGAAACCATTTATTTATTTTTTAAACTCTCAAGAATAAACTTTTAAAGTTAATTTTTAATCTTCCCAGATCTTACTCCACTATACGACTCTATCAGATCGCAAATGTTGATCTTGTGGCAGCCAGATTGGACTGACTGTTTGAAAATAGTAATGCCAGATGTTCGTATTCTGAATACAATCATATTGTTGAGCTGGCTTTATCTTAGCTTGTTAAGTAGTTTTAAGTAGTTCATAAAATTGTATCTTATACCTAAATATTTCATATAGGTTTTTTGAAAATTTCTTGCCTCGATTTTCGATATTAAATTAAAATACTATTTTAAGAAATAACTGGAGCAAGTCCAGTTGGGCCCAAAATTCCGATTTTTTTTGGGTCGTAAAACATGATATTTTAAGCCAAAATATTAAAAAAAGTTTGTCGAAAACCGACATTTTCGGTGTTATGGGTCTCCAAAGTTCGGATATATGGAGGGTATTACGTTTACAAAATTGCCTTTAGTGATTGGTTTGGTGCTGTTTTGTATAACACAGGTCAAAATAATTGAAAAATATTAAATGAAAATTTTCGATAACTTGCTTAGTTATGGAGATGTCGGATAAATTAAAAAAAAAAATTAAAGTAAAGAATGTGAGAAAATGGGACCTATATTGCTCGTACCGTGTGGTAGACATTTTGAAAAATCGTTAAATTTATATTGCACCTAGTCGCACCGCTGGCCGGCCGGGCTCAGTCAGGGGGGTTCAAATTCCCTCTGTATCTTAAGTCGATGTGCGGCAAAATCAGACAAATCGGGCGATTTAAAAAAAATACTGCGCTTCACTCCTAATTTCTCGGGATTTTAAAGTGTTACAAAAGCAAATAAAGTATCATATTTTAGCTGCAATGCCCACCTTTCTGACAGCATTGTCAAATTAGCACCTTCACATTGGCAATATTCTGAGATAATAGCCTTTTTTTTCAGAAAAAGTAGAGTTATAAAAGTCGAATATCATGAAATGGCTCGCAATGGGTTAATGAATCGTGAATATAAATACGCAGTTTTAACGACATGTTTATAAGCTTTCCAACGATATCCATATTGTAACGGTCCGTCCAAAAATGTAGAAGATATTGAGGGTTATATGTTCAAACTTTTGGGGGTCCGTAATCCGGGAGGTATGGGCCGCCGACAAAAAAAAATTGCAATTTTTCTTTGGATAAAAAGTTGTTGTTTGGATAAAAGTTGACATAAGCCAAAATAAATATTTTTAAAATTGTAATTTGTTGTTCGAAATTGTAAATTTTCAGAAAACCGGCAGTCAGTGGATATCCACAAACCCGGTTTTCCGTGTCGGTGTTTGAATACTCTAAATACCATTCTCTCGAAATAAAAATCGCCTAAATACGAAATTACCGGAACAATGGCAATACTGGAAGCAACTGTGCTACTATAGCAGAGTTTCGTTGAATTCACCAACAGTCGCCTTCAGCTGAGCGTAAATGTGATGTGGTCATCGGAAAATTCTGCAAAAAGAAATCATTTGTTCAAAAGATAATGAATCGTGAATATAGAAACTTTCAGTAAAAACATAATTCGCATAAAAAATGTTAAATTGATATAAATATACAATCAATATAGGATTATTGTACAAAGTTGGCTTGTTTTTTACATCTTAATGCTGCTCCGCCGACGTTGACAGCGAATGTGGTAAATAGCGCCAGGTTTTTTTTTTACCCCAGTACCGAGTGAAGGAAGCAGAGGGAGCTTTGCGCGCGCGGCAAATTTTCTCTAGTCCCTCCTATACTATTTTTACCTTTATCAGCTGTGGTTTGCTTTTAATATTTATGAACGGATTTAAACAAAAATTGTGAACCAGTGCCAGTGAACGCGTAGAAACAAAAAGGTAAATAATTGTTTGTTAAATATTCGAGGTTGAAAATTTCAATTTGGGTGGAGGCTTTTGGTGCCAATAACGCCCACGTTACAATTTGACACATGTAACATTTTCATGACACGATTTGTTCTTATTTTCATATTTTCTTGTTTTTTTTTGGTTTGGTTTGGTGCACTTCTTCCAGCCCAATGTCTTTAAAAATTAAAATCGTCAAGATAAACAATAGCTATGAATCGGAACCATCGTCTGGTTGTGGGGTAAGTCTTCTATTATACATATGTATATAACTTTCATGGGTGTTTTTGGTGGGATATCGGCTAATGTTGATTGTCTTGTCAATGTTGCCTTGGTGTCTTCATCAATCAGCTGTTCATCAATTGACCATTTTTTTCGTTGTGTGTTCACCAGTTTCGTCTTTATTGTAAGGGGGAAGAAGAATTGAGCAAAAATAGCTGCCGTAGCAATGGAAATGTAGAGGGTTCATTGTTCTTCGTTCCTGTGATCTATAACAGAGAATGTCAGTGAACCATCGACAAATCACCACTTTAAGTACTGCAATATGGTCAGTTATGCTATTTTAACGGCTTATGAATATGCATACATGCATATAAATTCCATAGTTGGACAGTAAAACTATGACCAGGAACTGAATACCTTAACAAGTATGTCAAACTCTTAAGAACATATGTATGTCGCCGCCTTTGTCATAGTGTTAACAAAACAGGATTCTGTTTTACAAGAAGTTAAAGCTACACTAACTGGTTAGTTGTATTTCTTTAAGTAAAAAATGTTTACTATTGTTGAAATAAAAGACTATTCTGAAAAGAGAATTCACTGGCAGGTTCATCATTAGAGGCGTGCGCCTCATATTCTTCCAATTTCTACTCTTATTACACTTAAAAGCATTTAAGACAGAAAACAAATGTAGCATGTAACCATCAATCAATGTTTAATTTCAATACTCGCACTATTGACCTTTCCAAATATCTTGCTGCTACTTTCTTCTTTGTTGTCGTATAAAATGTCTTATCAACTTTTGGAAGTGTGGGGTATTTTCTTTAAACAAACAGGTTTTAAACCTACTGCTGCATACCATTAAGGGTTATTGCCGCAATGTTGATGGAAAAGTTTACTTTGGTTAAATTCATTACATATAGTGATGTGTGGATTGAAAATGGAGATTGTCCACTCATGTGGTTGATTGTACATACATATTTGTGGTATAACATAAAAATATCATTTCCGTGGTATTGGGATATTTGGTCTGTATTAAGATATGAATTTATTCCTTCAATAGGGATTATTTCCCCTTCCTATTCGTTTCAAGAAAATTGGATTTTTTATTTCATTAATTGATAAAACATGAGCGGAAATCATAATAGACTTGATCTCTTATGGAAAAATTTACCTTCTTTGTTTTACAAAAATGCTGCTGCTGCATTTATATGCGCCAGTGATTTCTAAACTTAAACTTCCGAAGTTTCGAAAGTTCACTTTTTGGCGGATTTTCATGAGGAATGTGAAACTCAGCTTTCTGAAGGCGACGTACAGTTACTTATATTAGACTACAGTTAGTTTTAACTCTATTTAGTGGTTGCGGCACTCGGGCAGCACAAAGCCAGGATATAAATGCTAAGCGGTAGTTCACTAAAACACAATTTCATATTTTTCTACTATTTATCTTACCTCCTGAACGACACATCGGTGTGCCCTATGTTGAGGACTGTATATCTTAACAATAGTCCACGTTACAATCTTCCCGTTATTTTACACATCGATTTCTTTGTTCCATATTTGCTTTCTTTTCCCGCGCAAACTAATGTGCAGTGCGCACTACAAAAACAATCAGTTTCATTTCTTCAAACCGTTATCCCAGTTGCCGAATCCCGCCAGCAAACGACCATTCACTTCGGAATACATATAAATATTTCGCAAAATTTTAGGGGACCAAATGTCGCATTCGTGTCTGGTCTATGTTTGACTTTTCGATTAGACTTACCAATTGAATCATGTTAAATTATATTTAGCTTTGGAAAGACCTATAAAAATAACATGGAATTAAGTCTCCTTAAGCAATTATATTAGTTTCATTCTGTCTCCAATACATTTATGACATTTTATTTATGAGGTGCCCGGTTTAGACCCCGTAATTTAAAACGATCAAAGGGATAAATCATACTAAAATTACCAAACTAACAATAAGAACAAATTTAAATCAGCTGTCTACTCAGTTTACCTTCTCATTCTGCAATGGGACAAATTTCAAAATGAATAGCACTGCAAAACTGATATTACTGTGGATGACGGAAAGCCGATATGATACGTTCATGGATTATAACATCAACTTCTGTTTTATGTATATTGTGTATTGCATCCTAAGTTTGAGTATTGAATCCTAAATTTTCTAACAACTTCCAATCTAAGACTAGAGTTTAACAATCCGAGAAATACAGTTGTGTGCGTTGAAATAGAGTCAACACTAATCAACATTTTCAAAGCAAAAACAAATGTAGAAAAATTAAATTTTGTTTATAACTTTTATTTTTTATTGCTCAATTAGAACTAGATATAACATTTTGGAACATTAATGTCGTAATCTATATACAGGGTGTTCCAAAAACTTTCCGAAAAAAGTAAATGCGCGATAGCTTGGATCAATATGACTATTTTTTGTTCTAACACCACTGTTCTAACCCCTACCGTCTTCGAGTTATTGAATCTCAAATTCAGTAAATTTCAAAATCAACTTTAATTGTTTAAATAAATTTTCTTTGAATTAATTGTTAAAAAAAAAAATTTCTTTTCACAATTTTTTTTTTGACACATGTAACTCAGATAAAAATGTTTAAAAAAAGCTAAGTTGTTTTAAAATGAATTAAATGCATTTAGAAATGCATTATTTTTTGAGACGCTATAGCTCGAAAACGGTAGCCGTTAGTACAGTGGTGCTAGAACAAAAAATATTCATATTGATCCAAGATATCGCGAGTTTAGTTTTTTCGGAAAGTTTTTGGAACACCCTGTATATATAAATCAAAATATTTAAAAATATCCCGTTTTGCCTGTGAATTAAAATGGAGTCATAGCGATTCATCATCTGAACTAGAATAAATACCTGTATCAAATAAAATGTATGTTTCATTCATCCTTTATATTATCTCAGTACTTTGTGAAATAACTATAATTTTTTATCACAGCGAAGCAACGCCTTTGCATTGAATCCACAAGTCTTCACAAGTCGTGTTTTCCACGCCGATTGTACTAGTGCCCTAACCTCATCTTTATTAAATTGGTTTATTCCTTTGATAGACACTTTAATGTCCTGCCACAAATTCTAAATAGGATTTAAGCCCGGCGACTGCATAGATCATCTGAAAACTATTGACACTATTATTTTCAAACCAAGCTTTTGCTCGCTTCGATGTGTGTTTGGGGGCGATATTATGTTGAAATACCCATCGAAACGGCATTTCCCATTCAGCACAAGGAATCATGATGTTTTTTAATATAGTGGTATAATATGCAGCGTCCTTTGTCTGTTCAATTTGAATAAGGGTTCTGTGCCACTGTAATAGTGTCAACCCCGTATCATTATGTTTCCGCTACCATGTTTAACGGTTTGGATTGTGTTTTGGGGCCTGAATTCGGTGTTGGAAAGTCTTCGTACAGCAAGATTACTCCTATCATAATTAACTAAGCTCACTTTTGTTTTAGCTGTCCTTAAAATATTTCGCCATTTGCGTACGGGCCATTTCACATGCACCTTGGCAAAATGCAATATTTTTTGAACGTTCCGTTTGGATAGAAATGGAACTTTTCGAACACTTTTTACCTTTAAATTGTTTTTAGTTAGCATTTTTCTTAATGTAGAGGCGACAACATCCCGATCGTATTGCCTGTTAAGAGCGGAAGAGCTAACAAAAGTCGAACTATACGTTGCGCAATATTTTTGGTTCCAAATGTTCTGTAATTTTCAGGTTTTCCCTCTGTTTCCTGGATCAGGCTTATATTTTATTCCGGTCTCCACCATTTTCTTTGAGCATCCAATTATGTCAGTAATTAGTATGTAGCTTCTGAATTATTTTCTCATCTCTTTTATTCTTTCTCGGCGCTCATGATTGCAATACTTAGATCGGCCCATTATGGAACTTCAATAATGACAATTTATTTATGCTACTAATAAACATTAATCATATTTAGAAGCTAATCTTTGTTTTCAAATTTGAATCCAAACTACCATTAACCATTTCAAAAAAAAAAAAAATATTTGTTTGTAATTGACTCTATTTTATAGCACACGTCATTACATAGTCTTTTGAAATACTGACACTGACCTGGAGAACAGTAGTGTACAAAATTTATTTAAAATTACGGCATTATATTCAGCAGAGGACCGGTCATTCAAGTTCAGAATTTCTTGACATGAAACTCCTGGACAACTGATTTGCAAAGAATAAAAGTTTTGACGATTGTGTGTGACTCTATTTCATCGCACACCACTGTATATTTGTTAAGATTTCACAATATTTTGTCTTTAACAATTCTACTATGACTCTCCCCAGTAGGTGGTATTCCGTTTAAACGTCTAGTTACGAGCTAACTAACAGATATGGTTTTTGAACTCCATTCAGACTAACAGCTAAATCCTTTAGTCACATAGTAAAACTAGTAGAGAAGTTTATTCTCTCAATAATTATAACTTCATAGCATGTAAACTTTGGATGGTGGAATGCATGGATTGAACTATTTATTGCATTTGTACAAAACATCCAACAAGACAACACCAATGGCATTTCGTGTTCGTGAGAAAAACTCAGATTTTTCGCTACATTTGGGTTTTGGGTTGACCTGAATGCAAATTAGATTTCAGACTTTCTCCATCACATTGGGTTTTCGAGATATCTTAACCTAAAGTTTTCCAAAACCCGAGCTGTCGTTACATCCGGAACGTCATAACATCACGTATTAAGCTTCATTGTTAAAATTTGTTAAGTCAACTGAAGGACTATTCGTTGCATTCAAAATCAAAGCTTAACATTTCCAATATCTTATTCTACTTTGAGAAATCGTCCGTCGAAATTAAAATCCTACATTTTCCGTTCTTAATCATTATATTCGGTTCAAGATAAAATTCTATTAAAAAATAAATTATAATAGAAAATACTTATATTTATAAAGAGATACTGGGAAATTGATAATTATTGTGGGTGGTTGGGATATACATACATTGATATTTCAATGCCCACCCAGGCATATCATCCCCACATTCTATGCATAAATAAAACTCGGCTTAGCGATCATTGTCTACAGCACGTACTTGTGCAAAAGCAACCAACACAATAATTCGCCAGAAACATCAAGATTCACAAACTTTAATATGCATGCCAGTGCATAAATGTCGATTCAAAAAGAAGAACAACGATTGCCATTAGATTGGCGTTAGAGTGTACCGCCTCCGTATTATTTCCGTTTTTTTTTATTATATCCTTAATATCTTTTGTTTTTCAATCATTATTTTCGGTTTAAGATTAAATTCTAATAACAAAAAAACAAATTTTAATAGAAAATATTTATAAAGAGATACTGTAAACTTGATTATTATGGTGGATGGCTGGAATATATCTATTTCAATGCCCACCAAGGTATATCATCAGGTACCTTTACCGGAAACGAAAACGAAAAAATACCCTCTACATTTCCTCTTAAAAGTGTTTTCTAAATTTTAGTTAATGTAAGAAAAGTTCATACAAGATCCGGAACATTTTTCTAAGTGAGAAATCGTTGGATTTTTGTTGTAATACTAGACCATTCAGTTAATCACACTAACTGGCATTACTAGTTTCGAACTCCGTGACAAGTTCATCATGAGATGCCTAACTACTGTGATACCATCGGTAGACCATCAATCATATGCATATATACGAGTACATATACAAACTATTATATTATCGTAGAAATTTGTATTTATCTCCCCAATAAGCACATCGGATCCGACTTCTCTAATTTTATTTCGAGATCGGATACTCGAGCGGCCGTAATTCCTCTTTGGATCTCGATCTCATATGCGGTCGAATCCGATCTCAAAACTAGAACGGAACCGATCCCAAAATCAAATCGAAACGAAATTGGATCCGATGTATAAATCATATCGGATTCATTATCCGACTCATATACATACAGGGTTGCCCATGTTCGACGGACCCATGTTTTTTTTTTAAAAATCAAAGAAAAAAATAAAAATTTGGCGGTTGGCAATCTTAATCATTTAATTTGTTCCAATTATTCAACGCGAATAATCCGTTGTAAAGTGGACCGAGCCATGCCCAACTGCTGAGAACGGCGTTTTTTGGATGTTCTTGGGGACCTCTCAACACTGGCTCGTACGGCAGCGATATTCTCGGCCGATCGCCTTGGTCGACTTTTATTTGGCCTCTTCGGATTAGAAAGAGCCTCACCAGTCGAAAATTTTTCGTATAAACGCTTAATGGTGTTCTTAGAAGGCGCACTTCTCACATTTTTTAATATTTTAAAAGCACGTTGAGTTTTCACAATTGACTTGTTCTGTTGAATGTAAATTTCAACTATTTCAGAGCTCTCGCGTGGCGTGTATTGTTGCATGGTAAAAATCTGCTTGGACTGACGCTTCAAACGCGGTATGTCATTAAGCGATCTGACATCTCTGTCAAAAGTTATGGCGTTGCCAGAAGGGTCCGTCGAATATGGGCAACCCGTATATAAGATATAAAAAAGGTTTCCAAAATTAATTTATCGAAAGAGATATATTTTGTAAACTTATACTACCGCTATAAAATGAAAGAAAATATATAAAATACAATTATTCAACTTTTCACTACCTTTCCGGTATTCCAGTTTTCACTATGCCGTCCACTATTCTCTGTAGGGTTTTCGAATTGGGCGAATTGGTCTGTAAGGCTTTCCCGTTGCATAACTTGCCTTTCCAGGTTTGGGTATAAATACTACCCTAGCCTCCCGCCAATTCTTTGGTGTGTAGGCGAATTCCCACCAAATAGGTTATTATTTGGTCAACCTCATGTGGGATAGCCGGAAAAATCCCATCCGGTCCCACCGCTTTATGTGACAATTTTTTCGGTTATGATCGGTGTCTGATGTACTACATTTTCACATTGTTGTCATTCCCCTATGGGTTCCGCGTTCCCATTCGAAAAGTGTGTATTCATCAGGTGCCTTAGCGTTTATTCCATTGTCTCCATTCTCTTTACCGTGTTGTCTACTAGCGTCTCTGCCTGGACGTGAGTCTTAGAGAAGAATTTTTTTTATCTTCGACATGTCGTTGACGATATCCAACTGTTCACTGAATAGTCTCCAGGAGTTGCGTCTCACCTTTCTCAATATTCCGTTGTATTCACTGAGACTTCTTTTATAGTCCTTCCAGTATACTGGTATTTTTTTACGCGTGGCCCTGTTGTAAAGTCTATGGACCTTCCCAACATTTCGTATTTTCCAATTTCCAATGCCAATTTCCTTTCTCGAAGTGGCAGCTCTTCGAAAGACTTTACTAATGCTTGCGTGATCCTTGTCACTTTATCGTGTAATTCGTCCCTACTATAAAATTCGAGTTGAGGGGTTATCCAGTCGATTCCTAAGTGGGCCTCCGAACTTTGTCCAGTTTGTCTTGGTCTTGATTTGTAATTGTTATATCCAATACCTCTTCCCTAATTTTGTTGACAAAAGTGGCTTTGTTCCCAATATTCAAAAATTCTACTAGGGTATGACCCCTGCGGTTACAGTTAGTACTACCCCACGACTTGTGGTGAGAGTTAGCATCTCTACCTATTAATACTTTGTTACCTGGTTGTTTGGACCTCCCTACCAGTCGTAACTCCGACGAAGATGGTGGTGTCGGCGAATTATATGGCAAGTATACTGACGCCAGGTACATATTGCCATCTCTCTGTTTCAGCAACAACTCCGGAAAGAAGAGAAAACAAAGGGTTTTATGGCACAAAATACATGTTGGTATTTAATATGGTTTAATCCACCAAGTAGAATATAAAGAAATTATACAAATAGCTAATAAATTTTATAATTATTTCGTGGATAGTATTAAGGAAATCAGAGACTCGATTGATGAAGTGCAATATGTAAAGAATATATAGAAATAAAGGAAACGGTATTCAAATTTCGAGCAATAAATATTTTAGAACTTAAGAGAATCGTGAAAGAATTGAAAACAAATCTGAGTTTTTTTAAAATATCAAACATTATGATCCTTGACAACTGGAACGCAGTTGGACAAATTATTCTAAATATTGTGAACATGTCTGCAAAATGGCGAATTCCCAGAAACTTGGAAGGAAGCAATGGTCACTCCTATAGGAAAAATAGCAAAATCCAAAAAATTTTAAGATTATCGTCCAATAAACACGCTAAACACTTTTGAGAAAATTCTAGAAAAAGTGGTAAAAGAACAATTGGAAAAATATATTGAAATAATGAAATGAAATATGTCGAAATATCAGTCGGGGTTCCGGAAAAACTTTTCATGTGAAACAACAGTAAATTATGTTTTAAATCGTTGGAAAAAAGTTGACAAAAATAAAAAGATAAAGGCAATGTTTTTAGACTTTAAATGTGCATTTGAAACGATTGATCGGGAAATATTAATTAAAAAACTGTATACTTATGGAATCCGAGGAAATGAACTGAAGTGGTTTAAATCATATTTGATAAATAGAAAGCAATTCACAAGCATTAATGGCATAAAATCCGAGAAAATTGACAATGACTTCGGCGTTCCACAAGGATCAATACTGGGAGCACTATTGTTTATTATATAAATAAATGATATGCCAGATATCATTGGAAAAAGTGCAATTGTACTATATGCAGATGATACCTTAATATTGACTGAATTCGAAAATGATGAACAGTGCAGAAGTAATATGAATCACGATATACAAATACTAAATTCTTGGTTAAAAATAAATAAGTTTAAAGTAAATGAAAGCAAAACAAAGATAATGGAGATAAATATGACAAGCGACGAAAATTTTGAAATAAACGGAAATAATATAGAGAAAGTAACAAATATAAAATATATTGGCTTTATAATTGGTAACAAAATTAAATTTAAAGAAAATATCGATTACATATGTAAAAAAATCGGGAAAAATCGGATTTTTTAAAAGAATAAGAAAGAACATTTCGACTATTACCGCGATACACATACACAATACAATGCTACAACCACACTACGCATATGGCTCGAAAATAATACGAGCCCTAACCACTATTAATTCATACAGTGCATCTATTTAAACAAATGAAATGTAATTGATTTTTTAAGTCCCTTGTTTTGCGAATATTTATCTATTGATTCATATATTTGCGAAGCAAATTTTGTTCTGATTTTGTTTTATTAATCAAAAAAAAAACAATTTACATATTGTCTATTTTGTTTTTGCGATTTTGTTTAAACATAATTTTTTTAGTGTATATAAAAATGACCACTATTAATTCATACATTCTTTACACTATGAAAAAAAGTGCAGATTTCTTAAGAGTAGCAAAGTAAATAATCAAAAACCGGTTTAAACCGTTATCTACGAAGGAGAGAGAGAGAGAAGGAGAGAACATGTAATCAATAAATTTGTCCTATTAAGATTTAGTTTTCAAAATGACACGGGGTAAACCGGTAGTCGCAGAAATTCGCGACTTGATCATTAAAAAATCCACTTTAAAGGAAAGCTATGCAAAAATTGCTAAAGATTTAGGTTTATCAAGAGCAACTATTCAATCTATAGTGGCAAATTATAAAAAAAATTTTAATGTCGCTACTCGAGTAAGCAATCGTGGCCGTGCTTCCAAAATTACCACGCGCGAAACAAGAGCATTAGAATCAATTATCAAACGCGATCGTCGGGCTACGGTCAGGAATGCAGCAACGGAAGGGTCTCAAGCTGTTGGGAAGACCATAGGACGAGAATGGACCAGGCAGCACTTAAAAAAATTAGGATATGGTTTCTACAAGGTAGAAAAAACGACTGGCCTGGGCGAAGGCTAGGAGCTCTTGGACTCCACGACAATGGGATTCAGTTATTTTTAGCGACGAATCGAAATTTGACGTTTGTGTTGGTGATACCAGGAAACGGGTTATTCGTAAGAAGCGGACAGTAAAGTTTCCAGCAAGTGTTATGGTGTAGGGATGTTTTTCGGCAAAGGGTGTAGGGCAGCTGCATTTTATAGAGGGCACTGTAAATGCACCAAAATACATTCAATTTTTGGAGGAACACGTGTTAACATCGGTACCCATGTTAACCACTTTTGAGGAATTCATTTTTCAGCAGGACGGAGCTTCGTGTCATACTGCAAAAATAACAAAAAAAATGGCTTCAAGATAACGAGATTGATGTTTTGGACTGGCCTTCTTCAAGTCCCGATCTCAATCCAATAGAAAACCTTTGGGCACTTATGAAGAGACGGTTGCGTAATGAACCCCAACGAACTTTACAGGGTTTAAAAGATAAAATAAGTGATATTTTGTCCTCAATAACACCAGAAAAGTGCCAAAACTTAATAAATACCATGAACAAGCGTTTAACTGCTGTAATAAACTGCTGTAAACAAAGGAGATGTAACACAGTATTAAAGTGTACAAAAATTAATTTATTTAAACTGTATGAATTAATAGTGGTCTTATTTACCTTCACTGAAGAAATAATATCTACACTAAGTTAAGAATTTCTCTAACTACATTGAATCAATTTTTGTTTTTTTTACTAAATATCAATAAGGCAACGAAGTACCTTTAAAAAATGTGAATTAGTATTTTGTTATTGTTAAAGGAAAGATCCAAAAATAAATATATAAATCACATATACGAAAATGGCTTGAATTAATAGTGGTTAGGGCTCGTATACACCTGCTGCAATGAATCTCAACTAGAGAGACTACAAACACTGCAAAATAAAGCAATGCGAACAATTTTAAAATACAACCGTTATACACCAATACAATTTATGTTAGATAGTCTAAAATGGTTGAATGTTAAACAACGCCTGGCAGTTAATACATTACAATTCGTATTTAAAATGAAACAAGGGATAGCCCCGGAATACCTATGCAACGGAATTATATATGTGGGAGAATCACAGCCGTATGGTCTTAGAAATGTCGCAGACTTTAGGATCCAGAGAGCAACAACTACAACTATGCAACGGACTTTATTTTTTAAAGTTCTTAAACTTTTTAATAATTTGCAAAATAATGTTAAAACAGACCCAAACCTGTATACATTTAAGAGAATCTGTGTATTATTTATCCGAGATAATTAATAACAGTTTGTATAGTATAAGAAAGAATAATAATGATGATGTTATGTCATTGATTTAAATTGTTTTATACGGAAAGTATTTGAAATACTAATATAGAATTTAACTAACTTTGTTCCGAGTGGTCCGAATGGCAATGTGTAGGTTACCTTTATTAATGTTGACCAACAGTGCGTGGGTTGCCGTCTCGCCCCGTTGGAGGTAATCGGTCTTCCTGGGACTTGGTGATGTCTTCGGTCACTTCCTCCTTAAGCGCTGTCTTTTCTACCGGCCTCCACTCCCTTCATCCCTCTTCATTATTCGGGTTTGTTGCCCGGCCGTCATGTCAATTGGCACTTTGCCCAAACACTTCTTCCTCTTCTCTGCTGATTTGACAGTGTGCTGCTCTTCGTGTGTTCGGATTCTTTTATCAGCCTCTGTTGAGGTCGCGGGAGGCACCGACAGATCCTTCGGATCGTCCTGTGTTTCGCCTTGTTTGACTAAGGGTTCTCTTCCCTATCTTCCTGCGTTGAGCCCCCGAAAGCCGTTTCTTTTGCGTCGTAAGTTTAGCTATGCTTTCACTCACTTCATCAACCATTTTACTGAACCATTTACCATCAACCATTATTCTTCCGATTGGCTAAAATAGTAATATTTTCGTTTTCGCTTAAGGAGCCTGAGTTGGAGCCCCCACCCGTTTTTAATGGCTGGAGACTATTCCAGTCCCCCTTGCTTACATCCTCGTCGTCATTCTTGTTCTGGTGGCCACTGGCTTTGTGTGTGCTTGCCACGTTCTCTGCTACACGGGTGATGGCACTACCCCCGTAGAACCATGAGGCTGATAGGCCAACTATGTGGTTTAATCGTCGACATGATCTAATGGTGCTGTTGTACTATGCTGCCGTGTATTAGCATATGATCAGTTTCAAATGTCAGTTTCTCATCGGTTTCATGTTGTGTTCCAGTTTCGTTTGCGATATCGTTCTCCTTGTATTTGTCTTAATTTTTTTGTGTTGTGAGGTCATGTTAGTCACACAACTGTGCCAGTAAATATAATATAGTCCAACCCAGTGACGGCATGAGCTGGACCGGGTCACACGTTACTGGCAACGCGTGCCTTGGCATCGGTGGGAGCTGTTCAGGACCAGTTTATTCAAAAACACTAACTTGCCATCCATGTCCTCGGCACTGCCTCCAGCCACCTTGATCTTGAAAGTGTTTTTTGCTTCAACGTTGGATTTTTTAATGGCGCTAAAGTCGTAAGAATCGCCATTTCAAGGTAATTTCATTAACAATCGATAGTTGCATATGTAGGCCTGATCAACGGATAGACCTACATCGAGACTCCACTTCCCCCGGAGTAACCTTTAGTTCACGCAGCCTAGGCCACACTTAAGCACGCACATCGCGGCAATGTTGTTACTCCCGGCGTGGCAAAATAAAGTAATCACCAAATATTTTCATAAATATCGCTTTATTACAATTACATAAATACATAGTGATATAGAAAAAGTAATTGCAAAATTCATTTGTAATTAAACTAGATTGTATGTCATAAAAACTATAAATAAATAAATAAATGGTTTCCCATTACATCCCATGAAGGGACCGGGGAGAACTTCTCACAATCACTGAGCTGTGCGTTGTCCAGTTTTCACTCTCTGATTGGGACCTAAAGTTTTACACCGATTCCGAACGGTATTTTGAGAAGCTTTTTCATGGCTATATACTCGATAGTGTCGCCGTCACTAAGCGAGGTGACCGTCGTCGAAAGAAATTTTAAGGTGGTTGGAGCAGGGATCGAACCCAGGATCTCCTGTACAAGAGGCGCGCACTCTACCCATTGCACCACCGACGGTCAAACATACTTTCTTTTACTTTACTTTTACTTTATACTTTATTTAAATTTACTTAAACATGGTTAGAGTTTGTGCAAATTGTTACTGGATGTTGTCTGTTTACACCAAAACACCGGTGACGAGAGAATAAGAGAGGTACCATTTTGACAGTTCGACGATAGAGAACTTACAAGTTTTACTGGAGAAATTTTTGTAGTAAGAATTTGCAAGAAATGTTTTATGTAAAAATGATTTGTAGTGCTCTGTAATGAACATATTAACCATTTATTTACGAAAAACCCAGTTTTGGTAAATTGTAAAGTTTTGTTCAAACTGCTGTTGTGAGTCCTTCCAATGTTTACATTGCAAATCAGCTGTTTCATAAAAATTTCTTATTTCTTTCATGTTTTTACTGGATGTCGTCCATAGTGTAATAATATAAGTGGAAGCATAAGCCCAGCTGATCAGGCATTTTGTTATTGGGTTGTTTCTTTTTATCATTCTTTGTTTACGTAGTACACTCGAAGTGTCAACCTTGTCTCATCATTTGTTTTGAATCTTCCTTGCCCTCTTTGCTTACGCTGGTCGTTTCACCGCCTGTAGTTTTTTTGATGGCTAAAAATATATAGAAGAAGTAACTAAAATTACCTACATACATATGTATGGACTTACTGATGGATACTTACCAATTTGGATCTTAAATGCGTTCCAACTTTCTGCCTATTACTTTTTTTAATACATGTAATTCTATGCATGTAATTATTTACTTTGGCGTTTTTCCTTTGCCTCTTCTTCGTATATAAAATGATTTTGACATATCGAGTGTATTGTCATAACAATAGTACAACAAAATTCTGTCAAAATCGTTTCATATTAGCTCTGTTTCTTTACTTGCACAATTTTACACAAAGTTACACAAATTTACACAAAGTTACACAAAAGCGTTTCTTTACTCCAAAATTGTGTAAATGAGAGAGATTTTTTTTTTCTCTTAACGTCAAAATGCGTTTCTCTTTTACCCAAATTTACACAGACTTTTTCTTCGGGTAAGTTTGTGTAAAGTGATAAACAATCAGCTGTTTGAAACGTCAAAATAAGAATATATGTTTTATTTGTGAAAAAAATAACACAAGTGAAAAAAAATTATTGAATTTACAATTTTATTAACTTGAAAAGTGATTGCTTTGAGTGTGCTTATTTAAAGAAGATGTTAAGTGTGCAAATGAACAGTGAACATTAACATGATATGCAAGATTTGTTGTCAAGCATATGTTTTGTGTTTTGACATTTGTTTGCGTGTAAGAAAAGTGGTTTTTTGCGTTTCTTTACTTTTGTGTAATTTTGAGCATTTGACAGTGAATTTTGCTTTTACTCTCATTTACACGCACTTTACACAAAAAGTAAAGAAACAGAGCTATTACAACAACACGCCACGCGTCGACTTATATTAGGTCTGTTTCTTTACTTGCACAATTTTACACAAAGTTACACAAATTTACACAAACTTACACAAAAGCGTTTCTTTACTCCAAAATTGTGTAAATGAGAGAGATTTTTTTTCTCTTAACGTCAAACTGCGTTTCTCTTTTACCCAAATTTACACAGACTTTTTCTTCGGGTAAGTTTGTGTAAAGTAGTGAACAATCAGCTGTTCGAATTGTCAAAATAAAAAAATACAATTTTGTTTGTGAAGTAAAAGTGTTAAAAGTGTTTTGTAATTTGATCGTGTTGTTAATCGTGTTGTAATTAGTTGGTGAAGTTAAAATTATTTTTGATTCAGTTTCAGTTCATTCAGTTTATTTCCATCCATTTTTATATAACACAAAATATCACTTCATATAACATAAACAAATGTCAACCATATGTTTTGTGTTTTGACATTTGTTTGCGTGTAAGAAAAGTGGTTTTTTGCGATTCTTTAGTTTTGGGTAAATGAGAGTAAATTTGAGTATATGACAGCGAATTTTGCTTTTACTCTCATTTACCCAAACTTTACACAAAAAGTAAAGAAACAAACCTATTATTAGACTATGATGTCGTCTGTGCACTTTTTGTGTTATTTACTACTGGGAGAGTAAATTCTATCTTACTCTCTCAAAATAGTTACTGGATTTTTTTTACTATAAATGTACGCAGACAGACCTTATAACCAGTGTTGCCAAAGACCGACTAAAAAATTATGCCAAATGCCCTCAAAAATTGTGCCGTTAGCAAAATCATTATGCTAAAATAGTTTTTAGTAATTTTTCTAATTCTGAGTCCAAAACTCATCAGTGCTTCCAAGAAATGGGTGCTCAGCAGTTAAACGTTAACCATTTAACTTAATTATTATAAGATATTATGGTTTAAATTTTTTATAACCACTATCTTAACGATGCACTAAAGTAGACAGTCAAAATTTCTGTTCACTGGAATATATTGTAATAGTCGTGTTTTGGTCACAAGTAAGTGATTATCGCTTGCTAAGTTGCAAAGAAAACGGCTATTTAGCGATAAGTTATTTTATGCAAAAATAATAACCGTAAACGATGTCAAAAAAAATTTGTTTAAACTTAGCGAATATGATTCGTGTCGCTAAGTTCTCGCTAAGTGCTTCATATAAAACAAGCGAATATATAAGCAAGCGGTGTAACCAAAACACGCTTAATAATTTCTACAACAACAACGAAAGCCATACTAAGGGTGGTTTTCATCTCCAATAACTTCACATTTTTCAATAAAACTAAAAGGTCTTGAATTATTCTTACTTATTCTTGATTACTTAAACTTAGGGCGAATATATCATAAAGGTCGAATATCAACTTTTAAAAAAATAATTTAATATGTATTTTGTTTGAGGTCCATTGTTTTAATCAATTTCTTTCAATCATCTTAGAATATAATTTCCCTAGTATCCTAGCCAACGTGGTCAAATCTTCTCTACTTCGAAATTTTCTTTGTCGGATATTTCTCTCATAATGAACCCGGAGATTTTCCCTGCAGTTTTTATCTGGAGCTTCGAGAAGAATTTCTATCCGTTTTAAACTACTTTTCAAAAGCCACATCCTGATATTCAAGGCACTGTACGGCCAAATACACCGAATTTGAAGTTTGTGAATAATCGTCCATATTTTTCTTCCAGGTAAAAAAGTACGTTTTACAACATGTTTCTCACTCCTGAGTTGAAGAGAGCATTTTGCCATCCCTAATAATAAATTTATTAGGAATTTTTAATTTTTCTCTATACGGAATTATTTATATGGTCAGCCTATTTCAGATATTTCATGAATTAATTTGTGCTTTACGCCTCTGGAGTTACTTTGTTAGCCAGTAACCTAAACATGTGATATTGTACGTTATATACCGATAAATATGACGTAACATTTTCAGATGAATTAACCGGAGATAATTTCAGTACGAAAAATTGTGCCGTTTGCAAAAGGATTGTGCTAAAAAATTGCACTAAAATTAATAAAATTGGAAAAATGTTGAGCAAATTGTGCTAAACGGCACTTGGAATAATTTTTCAAAAAACAAGTGCCAAAACCCAAAAAATTATGCCAAAACGGCACAAATTATGCTAACATGGTAACACTGGTGCGAAGCACTCTTAGAGCAAAGAGAATTATGACGTGGTTCTACGTCAGGGTCAGTGTTGCCAGAGACCGACCAAAAAATTATGCCAAATGTCCTCAAAAATTGTGCCGTTTGCGAAACCATTATGCTAAAATTGGCATTTTAGTTTTTTTTTGTAATTCTGTGTCCATAACATACACAGAAATGATAGTTAATCTGCATTTGAAAATTGAATCACGTAGTATACCCTAACTCTTCAACTTAAAAAGAATTATTATAGTTTTAATTTGTTATAGCATGTAAAGGGTGGGCCATGAAAAATTTAGAATTTAATTTTGCTTCAAAAAAAAAGTACTAATAGAAATTTCTTTTCGAAATTATGATTTTATTGGTAAGGCCCATCATCGACATTTATGAATGCACCAAACAGTCACTCGTTGTGGATGCATCGGTTTCACCTCGACGACGTGTGGATTTTCCAAGCCCCAAATTTTCTTTGTTAACGTGACCCCCGGGCTGAAAATGAACTTCATCGAAAAATATGATTGTTTGTTAAAAATGCTCATCTTCAGCCAAGCTATATTCAGCGAGGCGAAAACGCATTGGAATGTCACGAGGCTTCAGTTCTTTGACTAATTGGACTTTATAAGCCTCTCTTTATGCAAAATTCTGAGCAAAGAAATGCGAGAAATGTTCAATTGCTGCGAACGGTAGCAAGTTGATGTTGATACCTGTTCGAGCAGACTATCAGCAACAGCACTCTATTTTTAATATTTCCCAATTTTCTTCAAGCGTAAAACCACCGAGTAACATTAATAAGAGTTAGCAACAGCTGTTTTTTGTACTAAACGAAGACCGCGAGGTACTTGGAAAACATATGGAGAATAATAGTGGAATGAGAGAAATCTTTAATTTTAATAATTTGCGTGTTAACTGGGATCTACATAAATAATTTTACTCTAATACTTCATTACATCTTGATTTTTTTTTACTGAATATCGACTTAATTTGCAAAATTTACTCCCAGTTGATGTGTTTTGTACTTTTGGCTTGACACGCAGCAGCAAAAGTTTGCAATTCACACCACGCAACCCAGTCACCTTTCACCCTTTCTTCTTTGAAATCGTCTTCTCTATTTGTTCTCCAAGTACTAACTTGATCAGCTGTCTCATCGATACCCCTTGGTACATCTGCTTCGAAATAACGGGGGGTTCAAATTCCAAATTTAACATGTTAATTTCATTAAAAAAAACTTTAAAAACACATTTTCAGAAATTAGGTGTGATTTTCGGTTCCAATAAGGGTCAGGACCAATAATCTTTAATTTATTATTTTGTTTGGGATCCATTGCTTTGAACAATTTGTGTCAATCTTCTTGGAATATAATCCATTCCACTTATCCTAGAGAACAGTGATCAAATCGTCTCTACTTCGAAATTCTCTATGCCGGACATTTCTCACATAATGAACCAGGAGGATTTGTAGTTGTATTGTGCGACGTTTTGATGTGTGTTAATGTATAAGAAAAAGTGTGCCCTATTTTGTAAAGCCGACGCTTCGCCGAAAATACGCTTACATAGGTGTGTACGAACCTTAAAATGTGGCATTATAACACAAGATACATACTGTAAAATTATTTTTTCAGATAAATTAAAGCGAGAAAATATCAATACCAAAAATTGTTCCGTTTCCAAAACAATTGTGCTAAAAAATTATATGGAAATTAAATAAATTGCAAATATGTTGGGTAAATTGTGCTAAATTGTATTTAGCATAACTTTACAAAAACCCAGTGCCAAAACCAAAAATTTGCCAAAACGGCAAAAATTATGCCAACATGGTAACACTGCTTATAACAACGTCATTTTCTCTTTGCTCTGAGAGTCCTACCCATAGAGTAAATATGGGTAGAGAAAATCTTTCACTCACCAAATTTCTGACATTTGTCCTCGTGTGATGTATACGTTTGATGTTGAAAAGAATTGCTTTACTAATACCAGATAGAGGCAATGGTTCAAAACAACGAACAAAATAACAGCAACGGCATTTCGTTTTGTGTGTTAAAATTAATGAGTTAAATACAACACAAATGTATGCTAACAATAACAGTGAATAAAAAAGTTTAAAACACATTTAAATTTCAGAGAGATGTTTGAGAAAAGTGATATACACCAGGTGGAATTACAATAACTTCTTGCTTTAATTTTTCATGCCATTTTGGTGAAAAACTGTGAAATTTAAATGTGTTTTAAACTTTTTTATTCACTGTTATTGTTAGCATACATTTGTGTTGTATTTAACTCATTAATTTTAACACACAAAACGAAATGCCGTTGTTGTTATTTTGTTCGTTGTTTTGAACCATTGCCTCTATCTGGTATTAGTAAAGCAATTCTTTTCAACATCAAACGTATACATCACACGAGGACAAATGTCAGAAATTTGGTGAGTGAAAGATTTTCTCTACCCATATTTACTCTATGATTTTTCCACTGGATGAGAAAGACTGAAAGAGTACTCGGCAAGAGTATAATCTGCTCGATTTCGAGCGTATTTTACTCGCACTCGAAATCGAGCAAAGCATATGCGCTCTTATTCGAGTGGCATAGAAAAATAGAGTATATTCGTTTTTTTTCACTCACAGGAGTACTCGGGCTCGAATTCGAGCGAGTTTCACTCCCTACTCGAATTCGAGCGAAGATTTCGGAGCTATGGATTGCACAAACACTTGATTGGGTCAGAATGCTTGTGTCGTGTATTGGGCCTATATTAAGTCTGTTCGCGTACTTTCCCAGTAAAAATTATCAAGTAACTAGTTTTCGGAGAGTAAGAATGATTTGGCTTTCTCAGTAAAAAATATCAGAAAAAGTACGCGAACGACATCCAGTAAAAACTTGCAAGAAATTAAAATCTGTTTGTAAACAGCTGATTTGTGTTTACGTTTTTGCCTTTGTTTACGTTTTTGCCTTTTTACTAAACAAAACTATAAATACCTCCAATCCGTTGAACATGATCTGCTGACGATGTCGAGGTACCGGGAAGTGTTCCTGATTGCGGCTGTATTAAATCGTTAACTCCACGATCACACTGCACTTTGTTGGGAATCTATTTTATGAAGAAATTCCAATAAAATGTTAATAAAAGTTATTTTTCGTTCTTACATCTGCCATTGTTAAATTTCTTTAATTTCCTAATTTTGTTTGTTTACATAAAACAGCATATGTTATTACATACTTGCAAATTCTTACTGGCAAAAATATCTCCAGTAAAAACTTGCAAGTTCTCTATCTTCGAACTGTGAAAATAATCTCTCTCTTGCTCTCTCGTTACTGGCTTTTTGGTGTAAACGAACACTATCAAGTAAGAAATAGTAATAATTTGTACAAATTATCCAGTACGCGAACAGACTTATTGTGTTCATATAAATCGAACAGGTACCGTGTAACAAAAAGGTGTTAACACATCGCCCGTGAGTTCGAACACTCATTGATTTTTTTCTGTGTCCTATGTATAACTTGCCCTCCCTAGCCGAGATCCTGGCTACGGCACTTGCTCTGGTGTCCGTGTTAAAACGTTTGTTGGCCTGTGCAATCCTTTACCTCTCTCTCTCTCTCTCTTATTTAAAAAAATTGGAAAAGAATCGTAAATAATAAAAAAAATTTACCAAAAAATCATATCCATTTCATTTCATTTGTGGTACAAAATATTACCAAACTGCATTATTTACATACGCTTGGCTGAATGTTGGAAGGTGACTGACATGGAATTACAATTTATGTATGTTGTTTTGTTCTTAATTTTTCATTAATAATAAAACGGTAAACAACTCGCACATTTAAACACCGCCAAAATGTGTTTGAGAGAATGATGAAGATACTAGAGAGGGAGGTATCGTATTGTACGTACATACTACATATGCGGAAACTGTTCTCTATGGCACTATAACATTGCCTGTGTCTGCCGGCAGCCAGGCATTTACAGATGTCAGGCATATACGATCTGTACGAACACCACTCTATTGTACGTGTACAGAGACGACGGTTGGTGGATTGTTACGGCGCATGCGTGCGCTGCGAACACAAAACTCGTACGTGAAGTTTAGTTTTGACTAGTGTGTGTGTAATCAATTCAAACTCACAGATACAACGTAGATCGAAAGAGCAGAAGAGCTCAGGTCATAAATTGCTGAAATTCGGTTAAAATAATGGCTGACTTCTGTTAGTGTTTGGTTAGAAAGAAACCAAATGGTTGTTGTTGGTAGAGAGTTTAACGTAAAGGAAAATACCCTCGTAAGGTCGTAAGATTAGTATTAATTTTCATAAGGAGACGGACAGACGTCTGGCGAGCAGAAGGTATATAATTTATTTTAGTTTTTGTTTTGTTTTTGTTATATCATTTTCCCCTTACAAAACAAACGAATGATTTATATTTACGACACATTCTTCAAAGAAAATCTTCAGACATGTGTTATACAGCCGAGGACAAATAATTTTGCAACTGACTAACTATTGTTCTCTATCTCACTTTCCTCTTTAGTCTTCCATTGGGGAACCTAATGATTTTAGCTCAATATACGATGACGACAACCTAAACTTTGAGTACGTAGTGAAACCACCGTCGTATGACAATGAAGTTACTATAACTACCTCGACTACCATGGCCCCGATTAATGCAAGCGAAAGTATATCTGAAAGTAAAAACAACGGAGACCAAAAGCGTGAAGTAATGTTTGGCATACCAGTGAATTCCAGCCAGGAGTCATCATTTGAAGGTTTCGGCAGCAGTCCGTTTGATAAGTTGCAGCGCATTTTCTATCCCAAGCAATTGACGACATCTGCCAATGACTCGGGTGTTGACCTGGATCAACAACGTCCCCCGCCAGTAGTTTCAGATGAACCTTCACCGGTAAAGAATATATTTACAAAATTTTATGATACTATACTTGGGGAGAACAGCTGCAATGCCGTCGATATACAAATGTCCAATGATCCCACTGTGGGCGTATGTAGATCGTCTTCCATCAGTTCAACTGATGGTAATCCTTCCTCCGAATTATCATTTAATGGCAGAATTAAAAGTTTAACTAAAAATCAGGAAGAATCCTTCGACAGATCTATGGAACAGCAGCGTTTGCCTACAGTATTGGAAGTTTCCTTAAATGTATCCCAGCAACAACTCTCAGAGTCTTTTACCTTAAAAAAATACAGCAATGAAAAGTCCCCGGATTTATTTGGTGATGATGATGATGATGAAAAGGAGAAGGTTGTTTTAGAGGAACAAAACCTTGTAGAAGAGGAGGTAATACAAGAACTGATTGAAGAAGGTCCGCAACAGCTCGTAACTATCACTGAGGTTCACATCACCGACTTCAATGAATCACAACAAAATTTCATCTCTTGCTTAAATGACACCAATGAAAACAACTCCTTAAATTATGGCGGAACAGAATCCAGTTTTGTTAACGACGATCAAGGTTTAGACTGTAGCTTAACCCAAATGAGCGGAGCCAACAGTTCGGATTCATACACATTGTTTAGAGAAAACTGTCGTCGGGAAAGGGAAATGTTAAGGCGTATACGTAAATGTTTGGCTGGTGTCTTGCCTCCGCCTTCTGTGACCATACCACAATTGGATATGTTTAAAGCTGTTTCATCAAGAAAAGATGATATCTTGAATTATTTTAACAAACCGCCGGAGATAAAGACTAACGCCTCTGGCGAAAGCACCAAACCACCCAGTTTGTTTAGACCCACTCATAGTTTAGACGAGACCAAATCAATGCCATGGCGTGACATACTTAGTGTACGACAACATGGCTTAAGGTAAGTTTGACTAATAACAAAGACATGAGGGATATTTATTTGATATTATATACATTTTTTAGTTACAATATTAACAAAGCTTCAGAAAATAATGAGTATCTAAGCTTATCCATAATGGATCGTTTTATTGGAGCCCAAACGGCAACATCGTACACAAATTCACCTTCATCAGCAAAAAAGAGGAGCACCAGAATGAAGTAAATGTCTTTATCAGTTTGATATATAAGTTCTATATCTAAATCGACGATTTGATTTCAGATTACTGTGCCAGTCTCCAGGTAATCGTTTGAGTCACTTGGCCAAGCGGCGTGCAATTTTTTCATCTGCTCATTTGGCTACCACATCGCATAAGTCTAGCATCTTGATGGGTCCACAGATTATGTTGGAGAAAAGGTTAGTTCTAGAAAAATGTAACATTCATAAATTCAGTGATTGAATGTTTTGGGTTTTTTGTTTTTAGCAAGAAGATCAAACATCGCCGTAAAGCAACACCCAAAAGGGTGACACCAGGAAGTAAAAAGAAAAGTAATTTATCTGTTCATATTTAATAAAAATTAGTTTGAAAATATTTTAATGAAAAAAATTATGTTAATATCTTCTCTTCAGGTCGTAAAACACCAACCTCTTCGGCACGCAAACGTTTATTCCGCGCTGATGTCGTTAAACCTGGGCCATCGAGAGAAACATCGAAAAGGGCGTTATTCCAGAGTCCCGCTAAGCAAGTGCAACAAAAACTGTCGTTACCTAGGCCACCTGCTATGAAACCCGAATTAGCAAATCGCGTAGAAAAATCCAAACGTGCTTTGTTATTCACGCCTGAAAAACAGCAACAAAATGTAAACAATGAACAAACCTCTGCAACGATGACATCAACATATTTCGCACCCAGCACATCCAAATTGGAATCAATGCTAAAGCGTAAGCGAAATGCAACTGATGACCTTGAAGACGCTGGCACTGACGAATTGGCGGGACAGTGTAGTAAAAAGACAAAGACAAGCGGTTCCGGATTGACACCCAGAGCACTTCGAAAGAGTCAAAGTTTTTGTATTGGGGCTGGTTCCTCGTCAGCAAAACACAAACAGCTGCCTTGTGCCTCATTTAAATCACAGTCGTTGACTCAAAGTTCAAATTTCTCAAGCAACAGTTTTAGTAGTAGTAATGCAGGAAGTCAGCAAATGTTGCGTTCTTGTTCGGCGACTTCATTGATGGGTTCCAAAATTCTAAAATCTTTTTCGGAAACATCGGCTGCCTCGAACGGCCTAACAGAAAATCAGAAGAAGAAACTGTTATGGGCCGTGTCGCAAGCGTTACAGGAACGGAAAATCACTGCCAAGCACGAAAGTTTCAAACAGTATGCCTCTATACTAGCACGTGTGGTAAGGAGGATATTCCAGGAATACTATCAAAAAGGTAGCACAAGTAATAGTGAAACAATGTTAAGGTGAGATGAAATAGTATATTTTTAATATGGAATACTAGTAATAAATAAATGCAACTTATTTCCTTTAATTAGGCTTGCAAAGAAGTACGTTTATCCGGTGACAGGTGGTGCCACAGCCGACGATATTTACCTGCAAGCCAAAGCTCAAATTGACGACACAAAGCGCCCATCCACATCTCGTCTTTCGGGCTATATTGGACCGGAGGAATATCAACAAATCAAACAGCAACAAACCTCACTATCCGTATCGCAATCCCTGTCCAGTCAGACGTCATTCAGCCAAAAGGGTTCAACCCAAAACATATTTACTGCCGAAAATTCCTTCGATTCATTTGGTCTCATTAGCCAACCCAACTCTGGGGTGTGTTGTACAAATACTGTCCTATCTCAATCAAGCTTCTTGGGTCAAATATCGCAAGACGTCGTAAATGAAACTTCGCAGTCGTCAAATTCACGCAGTGGCAAGAAAACTATTGATTACTGCGCCTCATTGCACAATAGTTCATCGAAGAGCAATTTGTATGGTGGTGCTTTACGCGAGAATATGGACTGTGAAGTAAGACGTTCGGCTCAAAAGAATTTCACCGGAAAAGATCAACGCAATATGAGTCCATATGCGGGTAATGGCGGTTCTGCTGTAAAGGCTCACACACAATTGGTGTCGGATACAATTACAAATAGTGCTAAGGCCCGAAGACAAATATCATTTGATAGCTAGTGTACAAAATGGCACTGATCGCTCGTATGCTATAGTTAATTATTATTATGTTAGTATTAAGTTTAAATACTTGTTGTGCATTCAAATGGAGATTAAGATAGCTTCAGTTAAGGGTCGGTGCTTTTCCAGGTGAACAAAGTCATCGTTTTTATACGGAAAGCGGCCATTAACGCTTCATGTGGAAAATATGGGTATTTCAACTAGAGAAGTCATTTAAAATTCACTCGAAACTTGATAGATAGTTAATTATTCAAAATAGTATTTACTTCAAGTTGGCCGTAATTAATATTTTATTTAAACCGCCCATAATCTGGCCCGAGTTCATCAAGTTTTATTATTTTGTTTTAATTTTTTTTTTTTGTCTTTTTAATGTCCTTGTAATGGGAATAAAAAGATAAGGCTATTCATACTTGGGTGCACAACGAATTACTTGGCTTTATGTATTAGTGCCCCTAGGTGAGGATTGCGTTTGTTTCTAAGGGACGCAACAAAATATTTTTATTGCAATATTCTTGAAAAATACACGTAGCTTTTATTGACCTTAGAGAAATTAAGATTTACTATTAAGAGATTTTTTAAAAATTGAATATTATCAATAAAGTTTTTCGACTTGTGGACTTGTCTGTTTTTTGTTTTGGAAGAAAATAAGGGAAATTTTGTTGTCGGCGAAAGATTCGTATTGAATAAAATTAACATGTGCAACGCTTCATTTTGTTCTTAATAACAAGACAATCATTAAATATGATTAATTATATATTTATTATATTTTAAATACATCACGACAATCTAGAAATACTTTTGACATGTATTCATTAATGTTTAGAATACGTTTTTATTTGCGCCAATATTGAGCCAACTTGTGTATTTGCTCAACCAATGCCGGCATTACAGCGGTAATAGATATGTCCAGCAGACCCTGTAAATGTTGAACAGCCTCTTCATCTGTTAAACCCAACTGTAGATTTTCCTCAACTTTTTTTACCGCCTTATCAGGTTCCAAAGCTATATCGGGCACTGAAGCATCAACCATTAGAGAGAAAAGATTCAACACAACATTAGCATGACGTCTCAAATGCAAATAGGCGGTATAACATTGTTTGCGGAACTCATGATGAAGCTCGGAGCTAACACCGCCCATAGCTTCAACCATTTCTTTACTTAATTTCATAGGCGGAGGCATAGGTTTGGGGTCTCTACCTAAAATGTAACCAAAGTCAATGTGGAATAGTTTGCCAGTTGTGGTCAATAGCAAATTGTCTAAATGGCGGTCACCGACACCTGAAAAAACGAAATTATAAAGTCAAACAAATGTTTAATCAGCATAAAAATATATTCGTAGGAATGAACAAATAAAAATATGATATGAAATACCACATTCTCGACGTATGTAGCTTACCCAACAGATATGTTATAACACAATAACCAGCACAGCTTTTTATATAGGTATCCATTGTTTCCGGTAGTATACCGTATGGTGCAGAATCGCAGGGATTATGTTTTCGGAAAAAATTCAAAATACTTCCCTCGCGAGCCAAGACATCAGCTACTGTAAATGAATCAATGTACTGCAAGAAACCATGCTTTGAACTAGTAGCCAGTACTTTATATGGGGTCAATTTGAGATCTAGATTTTCTCGACGCAATAGTTTATCCATCAATGTTATCATTTGTAATATAAGTTGATCTTGTCTTAAGTCATCGCCATGTTTAAATATTGCCACATACTCGTGACTGGCAATGGACGTAACGAAGGTTAATCTGAAATATGGAAAATTAATAAAAGCAGATATTAAAGCAAATTAGTTTTTAGTTCGCGTTCCGTACATACTTTGCTGGCATTAGAGCACTTTTGAATAACGACGTCTTTGAGGGTAAAATTTTTGTTATATAGGTGTCGGGATCCAAAGGAAATGGTATCTGATCAAAGTTAGTGAAATTAATTTTGAATGTATCCGCTTCTCCCAATAATTTTTGAAACTTCTCGGTCTTCTTATTACGATTACCCGGTTCTTTGGCGACAATTTTCACCAATCGGACAAGTTCATCAATAAAACGCTGCTGTTTCCTCAGATTGTAAAATATACCACGTAAATGAAATTTACCATTCTCTAACACTTTCATGAACATTTTGAGCACCATGTCATACATCTCATGGACACTTTCGTCCTGTTTGCGAATAGATTCCAGATCTTCGACTTCTATAGATAGATACCAATACAGATAATTAGCCAAGGTGGGATTTTTACAAGCTCGTTGTATCAGGAAAGTTGCCAAATTAGAAGCTGCATTTGTCATGGTTGAGTACTGAAAATTTGTGTTGTCGCTCATTAAGGTATTCGAAACGTCAGACGGCAAAGAGCCTATAGATGTCTCATTGTCATCGGCTAGTGACGAGTTCACTGAGATAGTCATAGGCATGGTAGTGGAACGTTCTATTTGGACTCCAGTACGTGGTGCAACATTGCGCTGAGTTGCTGTCAAAACTGAAGTTGTACTGCTTACAGCATTACTAACACTTCCACCACCATTTCCAGTACTTAATTCTGAACACAAAGAGCTTTGATCGAATAGTGTGGAATTGTCATCTAATGAACGTACTATATCGCGCTCAGGAAAGAAGCGTTTGTGCGATTCCGTAATATCGGCAAAGTTTTCATATTTTAATGCTTGCACCAATTGCAGTAAATACAGCAGGAGGTCCTCATCTGGGGCTTGGGCCAAACGACTAATGGCATACTTTCGTACATGGGGATGTTTAAAGGCTGGGCTTAACAGCTCTAAGGCATCTTCTACGTCCATTGGGGCCCATTTGTTAAGTAGTATGAGAGCCTGTTCAACTTCTCCTGGTATCTCCCAATTGATACATTTCAGGAATTTCGTTAAAGCTTTTTTGTGAGAACACAAATAGAAACGAAATTTCCATAATAAATCCTGTTCCTCGCTATTGAGTACACATGTGGGTGGATATCGGTAGACTATTGTGTGTAATTGATCTCGTATGCTGTAAAGGTTCAAAATTTGTAAATAAAAAGCTTCTGATTAAGATAAAGGAACTTACATTGCTGTTGGTTTAGCATCACGATCGGATATACGGGATCTGGCGGAACGTGCCAAACGATGATGTTTGCGCTCTACAAGATTCTCCTAAAGGTAGAAAGAAATTGGTCATAAGTTAAATTATTTCTTTAAAATACACCATTCCTATTATCTATTGCATGCTGTTCGCAATTGTAATTTAATATTAAAGAAATTTTAATTTCAGTTTTCTTATAAAAATTCATTACCCAAAATTATGTTCTAATTGGACAGAATGATACAAATTCTTATTTTTGTCTTCAGAATTTGTAACAGAGTAATAAATTAATAGCTACAGATTGGAATCTATGTATAAATAAAACCTATACAAATTATCTGTCTGCCTTCTAGACTACAATCAAAACGTGCCATCGAAATTATGACCACAAATTTGATTTACACAAACAGCCAGCCAGCCCTACTGATAATAAACCTTCTTTCTTACCCGTAGAAGTGTGAAGCATTTTTCGTATTTCCATTTACGAAAACATTTCAGCTTAACTTTTACAAACATCATTATCTCTTTGAAATGTTTTAAACATTTGTAAGAGATTTGTAAACATTTAAGTAATAAATAAAATTTATTTCGCATATAAATCGATTTAAACAGCGTTTCAAGAACAGTTTTCTTTAAAACCAAACGAACGACAAAAGCCGATTGTTTCAACTGAAATACGCATCATTGACCAGAAGCTTAGCTAGACAAACCACAATTGCAAGTATTTACAGTGTATATGGATTTAGGCTGACAACGTGGTATTGATTGTTGTTCTTGGGTTGGTGGTAGTCTAGCGGAATTATTGCTGAAATTCAAGGTCAGAGTCAGGGTTAAAGGTTGTTATTGTGTTAGGTCTGGAAATGTTTGTTTGCTCTCGTCCACCTTTAATTTTGCTGCTTTCTTTCTTTTACTTTCTGTTTGTCTTTTCTTGTTTTACTTTCCACATTTAAAAATTAAATTTGTGAGGGCAAAGCTATAGCACTTAATAATTTTGACGTCCTTTAACTATTGCTTTGGTTGTTAGACCAATGTTCAGTGGCAATTGATTATATGAAGTTTATATTTTCTAATCTACATTTCAAGGAGGGGCTGTCGTGACCTGTGTCACTGATCCGATTCCGAAAGGTTTAGATTTGAGAAACCTTTCCATGGCTTATATTATTTGATAGTGTCGCATCAGTAAGGGGGGGTGGGGGGTTGTCTTCTTTACAGTGATCAAGTATAAGTTATATTCAACAAACTCTTTCCAGTCATAAAAACAACATTCGTCCTCAATTATTCAACAAATCATTCGTTCCTACATATATAAGATGTGGTTATTAAATGCACCATCTAATGCAGACGCTTATTAGTTGCGCATTCTGTTTGCAATTACCAAACACCTGTAAAATTGTCACAAGTTGCATTAACGAATGTGCAGCTATTGATAGCAGTGATGCATTTCCGAACGAACAGACCCATTATCTAAATTGTATATGCAATTTTTTGCTTTAGTATTTACTTACCTGTAATATTTCTGAATCGGGAACTGTTACCAGCTTTGGTTTACTTAGGAACTTGTAGTTTTTATCATCTTCCGTTTCAAAATACACAATAGAATACTGGAATACAACAAGAAGGCATTTCATAAACGTAATACAAAATGAATTTACCTCGACTACTCACATTATAACAATCATCTACCAACACAGTGGGAAATTCAATCATTAAATACATATAATCGGACATACGTTTTTCTCTCTCATTAATTAGCTCAATTTCGCGGAATGTCAAGCGATCCAACCAGTCCACCTTTTGCACCTGACCGTTACGATGTTTCTTAGCCAATTTTCCCAAGCGTTGCATTTGCGACTTTGACGAATCTTTGCCCTTGCCAGGTGTTTTCGAGGGATAACAGCCATCTCCTTCAACGCCCAACCAAACGCGCAAATCATACATACCTTGACGGAACATTCCATTTTTGCCAAACAATGAAATCGAAGTACCACCAATCACGGATGTCTGGCCGGCGCCAGCACAATCGAGTATGGTTAGAACCAGCATTGCGTTACGGGGTAAATCGGAGAATTGTAATGGCAATGTGACCCATTCATTCCAACTCCATCGTTTGGTAAATGATTTATAGGATGTGGTGACGGGTAAACAATAGGGACGACCTTGGCTGAAAATCTGCAAGCGTACTTGAAATGAAGGGCATTCTTCGGAATACAGCCCAGAAAATCGTAATATAGGATCCTCGAGCAGTTTTTCGAAATCCGGCTGTCGTTTTTTACCCTCTAAAGTGCCACTAGGATGAAAACAGAAAAAAATATTATGGTTGATAGAAAATCGTAGATACAAACACAACCCCAATTACTTACATTTTAATTTGCACCAATTCGTTGAGAGCTGACGAGTATATATAGCGAAAGTAATCATTTGGCTGATCCATTGCAATCTGGGAGGTTGATTGACGAAAAACTTGAAGATTTTCTTATGACCCGCCCCGTTCTAAATAAAAGTAGTTGTAGTTTTCACTAAACTCAACAAACAAAAACGTAAATATAAACTGCTAGACAGCTGATGAAAACATCAGAAACAGATGTTATGTAAAAATGGCCATCAGTCGCAGTGTTGCCAACTCTTGGAAAATGAAAAGTACCAACAAAGGGTAATATAATGTCAATAGCTGGATTTATTCATTCAGGTTATATCAGTAGCACAGCTGATTTCATTGTTTTCATTTTGTTCGTGCCTAATATGTCAAAGTTTGTTTACATTTCTGTTTTTCTTACAGTATTGGTTTGGGCTTAAACCTAGAATAGGTCGGTAACTCGCTTCGGCTCCAAACTATTACCATTGGATAGAACTTTTAATTTTAAGTAAAAAAATTAAATAAAAAAATCGGGGGCAACGCCTATTTTCGGAGTTGTGGGCACCCAAAGTTCGGACATACAGGATGATACTACGAGTGTGGTGCCGTGTTATGGGACCGATTTCACAACTTTTTTGTGTAAAACGAGTCGAAATAAACAAAAATAAATAAATACATTTTTTCGATAACTGCTTAGTTATCCACGTATCGGATTTTTAAAAATATCCAGAAAATATTTTTTTTTCAAGCAATCGAGTGATTTTTCGGATTTTGCCACACATCGACTTCAGGTACAGAGGGAATTTTAACACCCCTGCCTGAGCCCGGCCGAACGGCCGGGCGACTAATTGCAATATAAATTTAACGATTTTCCAAAAGTTCTACCACACGGTACGAGCAACATAGGTCCCTGCCAGGGCTACTTGGCCCGTAACTCCCAAAATAGGGGTTCCCCCCCATTTTTTTATTTTACTTTTTTCACTTAAAATAGCGATCCCTACAACCAAAAAAAAAAGCAAAAAAATTGAACGTGCCGATCTATACTAGGTCTGTTCCTTGGTTTGTTCACAAAGTGTGTTTTTTTTACTCCGCTAAAGTTAATTATAGCTTAATTTGTACGGGACAGCTAAGCGATATTAAGTGGCATTTCAGTTTCCCACTTAAATTCCGACTTGAGCAATGACAATGTTGCCACATGTTAAATTTCAATAAAGAGCAACAAAAAGTTATCTTAGATAAATTTTGTTATCATTTCTTGCGAATGAAAATGTAATCAAGGAGAGACTCAAAAGCAGAAATTTCCAAAATGGCTTACGCATTTTAAGTTCATTAAAGTTATTTTGTTTAGTGGAAAACTACGTATACTTTTGTATCTCTAAACTTGAAGGATAGAGTTATTTCCGATAAAAAACAAAATTGGAACTAAATTGTTCACAACAATGCTCGGTAAATGTTATACATATTGATCATGGTAGAATTATCTACAAGGTATAGTCGTTTAAACAGCTGATGACATTTTTTCCATGTCATTTGTCGTTTCACTTCTCAAAATCTTATGTATTTTGTTTTTATATTTTTTGTATTTATGTATTATTAGTATATATTTGTGTAGAGTTTGACAACTAAAAGGAATGAACGAAAATACAATGTCTGTTGTTGCTGCTACAATTACAACATCTGCTGCTACCGTTAGCTTGGTGGCACTGGCTACAAATGTGTTGCCGTATAGCATTTTTGTTCACCCATTAGAGCAAATGTTGCCACCTTGCGTAGTGTTAAGTGTGGATCGTTTTGTTTGGAAAGTCGTAAGTGGCGATAGCTTACCTGGCGTTTACACAGGACAGTTTTGCTCCGACAGTAGCAATACATTCACACTATTTTACTACCACACTTACACTTCTGCCACTTGCCTCGCCACTGTCTCTGATTTTTCGACGACAGTAACTTCGGCAAGTGAGTTGACGTATTTGGTCAGATCGGTGACATTTCGTGGTAATTTGTGAATAACAAAGCAAAACATCACATACATACATATAAACATGTATACATTTGAAATTTTCAGAGTACATCAGCTTCATTGTAATCTGGAGAAATAGGGCAAAACACATAGCAAACGATCGTAGAAATTGGGAAAATTTAGTTTTATTTGGTAATTTGGAGTTTTATTGAAATATTATTTGGCAACACATACTAGATATAAACATGTATAAATAATATATGTATGTAGCAATCTTCTTTTAGTAAATTAAGATTTCAAGCAAATGTGAAGAAGAGCAAATCAAAATCAAAGCACGAAATTTACAAGAAACAACACTATCGACGGTTGCTTAAAACTGTTCTGTCTTTATAACTGGCTGGACACATACGTCACACAACAATTTTTTCTCTTTTTGACAACTAATACATATTATCAACTGTCCGGTCTTGAACTGTCCCGTGTAAACGCATCGTTAATGGAATAAAAAAACAGCCTTAAAGATTCTAAGAATTTGTAATAAAGTGGATGGATTTATTTGCGAAAAGAATTTGTTAAATAGTAAAGAGCTTTACAAAAATCGACTTGAATCTTCATTACGAGCACTAAATTTAACACATTTGAAATTAAATTGCTATTTTCACATTGTGTTTACATCAGCTGACTTTGACATATTCGGCACCTTAATTTCATCAACAGCTGTTGCTATAACCTGAATAAATAAATCTTGGACAATAGGGTAAAAAGGCACCAAATGAAGGCATAAATTCACTTTGGGGCCCATGCTCTGAACTACACCAAAATTTCACCAGCGACAAAACCTTCAGCGCTGAGTTAAAAAAGTTAGTTTTTTTTCGGTGCCGGGTCCAACTTCTTAAGATATACCACGCGCGTCTCGAAATACAGAAGAAAAATCGATATTAGAGCAAAATATAAGAACACCAATATTATATTTTTTGTCGGTCGGACCGATGCCAAGGTTGCCGTTGGACTATTTTTTTTCGACCAAAGTTTCCCCCAAAATCGGCAGTATCCGTCCAAAATTCAAAAAAAAATTAGATATATATTTTGTTTAAGAAAATTTATTATACAATTGAATAAAAGAAAATTATAAGACAAGAGATTTATATCCAGGAATTCAGGCTTTCTTATTTTTTATGTATTAAATACATTAATATTACCAAACACAAAATTAGTTTTATTCAGCCTGTTATATTTATTTTTTTGAAATCGTTTTTTTTATACTTATGATTATTTGCGTTTAGTTATGTGGTCTTTTTTGGCTGACCAGACATAGAGTGAATAAGTTCCTTACATAACATAATACGGTTAACAGTATTTATTTCAAGTTTAGTCATAAGTTTTGTTTTTGTTAAAGAAAGAGTTGAAAATTTGCAAAACATTTAATAGATGCGACTTTCCCCAAACGGCGTTGTTGTTTAAATCAGGGGAAAATTTGGTTTTGCGGAGACGTAAAAATTGCCACTCCGCTACAATTAAATCGGTGTCACATTCTACAGGCTTAGGGACACAAGCCTATTGCACAAACTCGGGGATCACACACGGCAATTTTACTTGCCAAATTCTTGAGTTTATGAGTTTATAAACTCCAAAATTTCGCAAGTAAAATTGCCGTGTGTGATCCCCGAGAAACATTCTGAACTTGTTGAGAAAAAGTGTTTAGGTGTCACATAGTGTTTAGGACGTCGTTAATAATTAAAACCCGACGACGGAGTGAGTAAATTATTGGTGAACATATTGGCAACTTGAAGAAAGTTTACGAACGGTAATTGATATTTGATCTAAATAAATAATGTACAAAAATAAAGTATTAAATAATTAGCGGCAAAAATTCCCAAAATTTAATTGGACCGCCCATCCGCCCAAATTACAAAATTTTAATTTTTTCCCGCCCAAATTTCCTGTTTAGGACGTCGTTAATAATTAAAACCCGACGACGGAGTGAGTAAATTATTGGTGAACATATTGGCAACTTGAAGAAAGTTTACGAACGGTAATTGATATTTGATCTAAATAAATAATGTACAAAAATAAAGTATTAAATAATTAGCGGCAAAAATTCCCAAAATTTAATTGGACCGCCCATCCGCCCAGATTACAAAATTTTAATTTTTTCCCGCCCAAATTTCCTCGGAAACGCCCAAAACGGCAACACTGCCGATGGCTGAACTAGTAGAGGTTAACGCAGTAGGATTTGTTGTAATTGTCGGCACCAACAACAGGGATTTTGTTTTGCTCCATGACTGTCAAATTCAACACAAATACATGGGGCCAGGCAAAGTAAACAAAAAAGTACAATAACAAAATACACTGAATATGACAGATGGGGTCATAAAAAAGTAGACCTATACTATATTAGCCTTGGTCGGACCTATAGAGTAAGATATAAAGAGTGTACATGTGTTTCAGTTCCACCAAATTCTCACTGGGCTAACGACAGTTTTGATCATAGATAAATACTAAAGAGACGCCATGAGTGTTCCAGTTCCACTAAATTCTCGTGGAAACCCACTGGGCTAACGGCAATAAATAATCTATATTTTCCGAGCATTCTAAAAGTGGGTCCATCTAGGGACATCTGGCAACAGGCTGGTGTGAGTTCTCAAAGGAAAGGAATTCTTCTCGCGAATGAAATGTGCAGTTATATTTCCTGTGAAATATCTGTGGGCGAAGATAAACCCATTTTAGAATATAATATGTGGGTCCTGAGAATCGGAAAACGGGTATTAGCTACGAAACAACAATTGTGGATACAGAACAATTTTTTTGTATGAAAATAAGAAAAGGTGTCATTATTGCCTAAATCAAAGTGCAAAACACGCTACCAACAACAATACTGAATTTGCTTATGAATGTTGGCAAATTCCCTGTTTCTTATTTGAATGCCAAGGATTGTGGTAATGCAACAGCATTATGACTTGACAGCGTGCGTTAGAGCGAGACGAATATAGACCTCTAAGAATTTGTATTAATACTGTGTTGCTGTGTATGTATGTATACCATTACTTTGTGAAAAGAAAACAAAAAAATTCTAGATGGGTTAGGTCACAGTATGAGACAGTTTACAACTGCCTTATCATCACTACACTCGGAGGTCGGTCGACCCATTGTGATTGCCTATATACATGAGAAGAAAAGAGAAGGGAGGGGTCACAGTGAACCGTGATTACCCCCGTGATTACCCCAATGAGGAGCTGCAAGTCAGCCATGTCAAGTCAAAAAAGCGACTTAGTCCTCCGTGAGTCCACTGCCGGTCATGTCTCTTGAAATCCAGCAATCCACTATGCCCAGCCAGGCAGTTTGATTTCTTCCAGCAACCAGCGATAGATCAAGCCATACAAAAAATAGATCGGGGGATTTCTAGAGGCAATTAATCTCAAATCAGCAGAAGTGCATCCTGCTCTACCAAGACAGTCTGCTTCAACATTCCCTGTGAGATCCCGGAACCCAGCAGAGTCTTAGCTTGCCGGGCACTACACTGTTCAAGATCAACTTGCAATCCCTAACCTATTTGGATTTACATATGTGTCACCTGATCGCACTGAGGGCTAGCTTACTACCAACGCATATGACGAATTCACCCGATGGATACGAGTATAAGCACGAGTCCATTATCCCAGTTGCAGCTCTCATAATCGCCACGATTTCGGCTTGGAAGACACTGCAGTTCGCACCCAATTTCATCGAAAGCCAGAGTTGAAGTTCCTCACTGAAGATCCCCGCTCCTGTGTCCGACTTCATTTTGTGCCATTTGTAAAGATCAGATGACTAGAGAGTGTGGAAGGTATACCTCCCATGCAGTCACTCCTATCTGTCAGCATGATCTCCGGACATTGTCCTAAGTCTACAGTCGGCAACATGTAGTCAGTAGTCTGACTGAAATCAACTCCTAGAGAATGTTGGCATGTCCATCAGGGGCATGTCTCCAGATAACCAATTCTTTCATGCGAAAGGAGCTTCTAACAGTACACCGTCTCGCATAGACATCAAGAGTATTCAAAATCAGGATTATATCTAATGCCGCCTGTGCAGTGCTTCTCCTCGCCCCACTGATACACATCGACGCAGTACGCTGAACCTTACTGAGCATTTTCAACCAGACTAAGTAGCCATAGGTCGCACGATAGCCAAAAAAGCCAATGAACGCTTTTCGGACATAGACCCCAGCTTTTGCCAATCGAATTCCCACAGGCGTAGAGCACGTTCAATCCTTTCTTCATTCGCTCCTCAGTATTTCGCTTCTAGTTCAGTTTCTGATCAAGAACGATACCGAGATACTTCGCCTCAGAAGATAAAGATAGCTCTACGTCCTCCAACCTTGGTTTCCTAAAAAAAAATAACCACCTCCGTCTTTTCCGGGTTAACACCCAGGCCACAGTGCCTAGCCCAAACTGACAACTCACCCAGGGCATGCTGCATGAGGTCACTGATCATAGGCAAATATTTTCCACCGACATTAAGGACAACGTCGTCCGCACAGACAACAATTCTACGTCCTCTCAACTCAAAAAGCCACAACAGAGGGGATAACACTCTACTCTGCAGCGTGCCTCCTGTAGTCAACTTCCGAACTGAGCTCACCTCAAGGTTCGAATTAGCAATGCGATCCCTCAGCATGTTCGCAATCCATTCGAATAGAAGTGAAGGCAACCCAGCGGATACCAGGGATTCCCTTATAGCGCTAAATGCCACACTGTTAAAAGCAGCTTCCATATCCAAGAAGGCAGCCAAAGTGAAATACCCAAACTTCAAGTTGCGCTAAATATAACCCTCAACATCGTGCAGAGCAGTTTCCACAGATTTCAACTATTCTCTCCAAAATTTTAAATATAAAGGATGAGAGGCTGATTGGTATGTGTCCTTAGGAGAGACAAGACTAGTCTTTCCTGACTTGGAAATAAAACGACTAGTATCTCCTTCCATTTGTCTGGTATTAGGAAAAGTCTATCACAAGCCCTATAGATACTCAGTACATTAGAGGTGACAAAAGCGTCACATTTATATAGCATGACCGGCAGGATCCCGTCAGGACCAGGAGATTTAAAGCGCTTGAAGCTATGAACAGCCCAAAAAATTTCTAAGCATCCTTGTTTATTAGATTTCTTTAAAAAAATTTAATTTCATAAAGAAATGTGAGTAAAAATTTATTCTGCAAGTGTTTTTAATAAAGGATACAAAAGTCTATATTATAGAACTTTTGTAAATACAAAAGTGTGTTGTGTTGCTTGTGTCTTCTTATATATTGATCAATGGAAAAGTGGCAAAAGTGTTTTAATAAGCGACAGGAAAATCTAATCGCTTAGCCACTTGAACAATAGAAATATGTGTCCTTTATAGAAACGAACAAATTTGATACCTAACTATGTGATATTAATTAATTCGCTTTATTATGTTATCATTTATTTACATTTTATTATTGTGTTATTTTTATGTATAATTATAACAAAGTCGATAGACACAAATAATTTGAACCACAACAATTAAACAATTCATTGCACAAATATTCTCAGAAAAAGATCGTAAATCTTACATGTAAGAAGTATCACAATGAAAACGTTAAAATATTTGCATATTGAACATCACCAGATACAAAGCTCGCTGACTACTTATTATTATGTTCTTCCATTGTATATTTATACATTTGAGCTAGGTTATCAGTGTCTCTCTTAAACTTTAGTCTTTTCTCCGAAGGAACGTCGTCGATGTGCATCATCTCCAATAAAAGGCGTCTGTTATAATTTCTCTCTTCAGCTGGTACATCTAAGCTGGTAAGTTGGGATTATGAGAAGTTCTTCCACAGTAAGCCGTTAACGCTGTTTTATGTTCTAAATTATTTCTGTCGTGTTTTTATTGCAGACTTATGTGAGGATAATCGTGTCTTCAGCTTATACTGTGTTGTCCCGACATATACCTTTTTGGCATATGTCAGACTCGTACCTATTACACTTGATTTTATAAACTACGTTGTGTTTGTCCTTTTTGTCCACTTTTGTGTTTGTTCTGCTGAAAAGTTGTGATATAGTGTTGCCAGATTTATATGCTAGTTCATATTTTTCCTTGTCGTAAATATTTGACAGTTTTAATCGTTCCGATAGTCCGGGAATATACATCATTGGTTTGTATATTTTGGGTCGTTCATTTCCCTTGGCATTATTTTCCTGTTCAAAACCTCTCCGATTAAAATCTCTATTAAATTGTTTGGGAAACCATTCATACCCAAAATGTTTCCTATCCTCCTTTTATTTTCGTCAAGGAACTGAATATCACTAATATTCAATACTCTTGATATGAAGTTCGTCGCTGTGTTGATAACACGGTGTTACAAAAAATATATTTTTTTCTGTCCTATGAACCAAATGCACATATTCGGAAAGAGGGGAAAAAATAAAACTACACGTGTATCGTCGATTTTCATGTACACTTTTCATTTTAAGTTTGAAGTATAAAGCTCGTAGTGGCCTGTGTGAAAGCCTTTGGACCGATTTTTAGCCCTTTTTCAGTGATCCAATCGAGCTGATTTTTTGCAGGCAGACTCGTGGAAATGACTGTATCACGTCAAATTTTTTAAAAACAATTTTTATCAATTCTCAGATTTTCCCCAATTTTTATTATTTTTGAAAAAAAAAATATTTTTTTCACTTTTCTTAGCATAACTTGAAGGGACTCCAAATTTTTAAACTACTTAAGCGTTCGGAAAAAAAATGTTTTTTGACCCATCCTACTCGATATAGTTGTAGTTAATCAATAGTAACCTTCTAACACTAAACAGTTTTTGACTTTTACAACACTTACAACTGGTCTGACAGATGAAATAAGGAATTGCAAAATTGTTTTAAGTTCTGTTGTGCGAAAACGTATTTGTATATATTTCATCTGAAAAAAATGCAGTGTCCGACGTGAAATAACTTTTGTTACGTTTGTGGCTTATTCGCACCAAGTAAAAATTTGAAAAATATTACTAAAACAGTGGTGAATTCGTTTCAGAAAATATTTAAGACTGCTTATGTTCCTTACTTGTGGTATACTCCGGAAGTCGTGTGCGACTATTGCTATAGAAATTTGTGCAAGTTTACTGATGGAAGGTCAACAATAAAGTACGCTGTACCAACAATTTGGCTACCACGCACGGAGCACTGCAATGAATTGTGCTACTTTTGTGTAACTTTTGCTCAAACAAAAGGGTACCAATACATTCACCGCAACAAAATTCGCTATGCTAATGTAGAATCGGTAATTCCAGCAGTTCTATACTCACCTGAAGAGCGTGTAGCGGCTTTAGTGGAGATTTTTGATAATGTTCCCGAAATAAGCGATGCAGAATCAACAGTTGTACCAACACTGCTATCAACTTTTCTTGCATCGAATGCGAGATGCGAGAGTCCACAAGTATCGGAATTTGTGGCAACACCCAGTGAAATTGGGACTGCAATGACCTCGTACGAGACGGAAATTTGTCGAGGAGAACAGCAGAACTCTTTGCATCACGCTTTAAGCAGTGGAATATAGTGGCGGCTGATTTTAAAATAACAGCCGCTCGTGGTCGAGGTACCACTATTCCATATGACGAATTTTTTAAATTGCACGAAGATCGGGAAAAAAACCTGGCTTATTGTTATGATATTGATTTGATGTTTGCAAAAATTGGTTACCCTCATATTTCAGAGGAGTGGCGACTTTTCATCGATGCATCGGTCAACAGCCTTAAAGTCGTACTGCTTCATATCGGTAACATATGTACATCCATCTGTCCCGATCGCATATGCCACAAACCTCAAGGAAACATACGAAGGCATGGAATTAATATTACAGCTGATAAAGTACAAAGAGCATAATTGGAAAATATGCTGCGATCTGAAAGTGGTCGGTTTACTCATGGGTGTTAAGCGTGGATTTCCAACCCACCAGTGCTTTTTGTGTACATGGGAAGGTCGAAAAAGAGATGAGCATTACACTGAATTTAAGTGGAAGCCGCGAACATGCTACAAAGTAGGCGTAGAAAGTATAGAGAATTTACCATTGGTGCAGCCGTCTCAAATCATTTTGCCTCCACTACTCATTAAGCTCGGTCTCGTATCAAATTTTGTTTAAAAACTGGATCGTGATGGCGAGGCCATTGCAACTTTGCGCAAAATTTTTCCGAAATTGAGCGGCGCAAAGATTCATGCAGGTATTTTTTTTAAGAAGTCATTCAGTAACTTTATGTTTTTTAATGATTTTTTATGATTTAAGGTGTTTTCAATGGTCCGCAGATAAAAAAAATAATTGCAAGTTCTGAATTTTCATCAAAATTAAATGCTATCGAACAACGTGCAACAAACGAGGTGCCAATTATAGAAATATTGTAGCAGAAATGGTTTCGGCATATGGCGAAATGGGCATATTAATGTCGCTAAAGATCCATTTTCTTCACAATCATTTAGATTTTTTCCCTGATGATTTAGGAGCTTGTAGCGATGAGCATGGCGAAAGGTTCCATCAGGACATTGCGGCTATTGAAAAGCGCTTTAAAGGAAAAGACATTACGCATATGCTTGGCGAATACTGTTCGTCTATTTGTCGCGATACTGAAGCAAATGCTTACAACCGCAAAAATAAAAGGCCTCAATTTTTAATGTAACAATTCTTTATTTTTATAAAACAAAAGCAATAAAAAAAATTGTTTTTTTAACGAACTGAAACCTTAAAAAAACGATAACCATTTAAAAAAAAAAAAAAATTTAGGACAATCTGAGAATTGATAAAAATCTATTTTTTAAAAAATTTGACGTGATACAGACATTTCCACGAGTCTGCCTGCAAAAAATCAGCTCGATTGGATCACTGAAAAAGGGTTAAAAATCGGTCCAAAGGCTTTCACACAGGCCACTACGAGCTTTATACTTCAAACTTAAAAAAAAAAAATTCTGACGTGTACATGAAAATCGCCGACACACGTGTATTTTTATTTTTTATCCCCTTTCCGAAAAAGTAAATTTGGTTCATACGACAGAATGTGTGTAACACGGTGTAATTGTACATCTGGGGTGGTTTGAGTCGAAGTTTATCAGACGGCCCGAAGCCGTGGGCTTCTTGCACCAATTTAGTTTTAGGGCATTTCCCTGTCTTATCACCACTGAATCCAAATATGGTAGCTTCTTGTAACTTTTGACCTCCATCGTGAATTTTATTCGTCTATGCAAAGCGTCTCGAGTATTGTCAAGGTACTGACGATTTCATCTTTCCTCACTATTGCAAATGAATCATATTTTGTCATTATCCTCGGTTTCACAATTAATTTGTCCAGTGCTATGTGCAGTAGTTTGTCTATTATTATATCTGCCATCATAGGAGAAGCAGGAGGGACCATTGGCATTCATTTCTTTTGCTCATATAGTTTGTCATCATACTGTATCCATACGTGTATCCTTTATACAAATTGTCAAGATCTACATATGTGACCCGGTAAGTTAAAAGGGACCTATGCTCAGAAAATAAGTTTTGGAGAAAAACGACTTTGAAGTTAAAAGCTTGATTTTGATGCGCCTGAACGCTTTTATGGGTTGAAACTTGTTACTCAGGGGTTTTCGGGGTCGCTGATTACGAATCTGGTATTGGATTTTGAAAATTCAAAATGGCGGATCCAATATGGCGGATGATTTTGTTATGATATTGGATTTACTTGAAACTTGTTACTCGGGGGTTTTCGGGGTCGCTGATTACGAATCTGGAACTAGATTTTGAAAATTCAAAATGGAGGATCCAATATGGTGGATCCAATATGGCGGATGATTTTGTTATGATATTGGATTTACTTGAAACTTGTTACTCGGGGGTTTTCGGGGTCGCTGATTACGAATCTGGTATTAGATTTTGAAAATTAAAAATGGCGGATCCAATATGGCAGATCCAATATGGCGGATGATTTTTGTTATATTATTGGATTTGTTTGGAAAATTCTAAAAAATAAAATTAATATTACCTTTGAATGTTAGTTATTGGCAAAATTAGTTTTTTCGAATTGTAAAAATAGCATTCTTTTAAGGAGTAGGCTTTGATTTAAATGTTTTTGTAATATACAGGAGGAAGAATTTGGAACTTTTTTTTCGTTAAAATTTATAACTAGATAATAAACGAATTAATCTTTTTTTTTGTACAGGTAACTCATTGGCGATTTCAGAATTGAAAAATTGTACCGATCAAGTACGGGAACAGAAGTTGAACGCATTTGTAGACCATCTCGATAAAGCTAGAAATCAAAGAGCGTATTATAAAGCTTTTTGTGAAGACAGTGATCAAACAGTAAAAGTAATATCTTTTGATTTTGCGCAAACGGATCACTATCCTGTTAGCCCACAACAGCCTGCAAGCGCTTATTTTAAAGCAAAACGAAAATGTGCAGTATTTGGAGTTACGAATGAAAAAGAAAAAGTACAGGTATGTGGTTTTAAATTGTTATAAAATCTATCAAAAGAATTGCATAGTAAATTTCCAAATTTAAATTGCCAACGTTTTTTCTCTTTTAGTTCAATTATTTGATTGATGAAAAAGATGACATTGGAAAAGGTCCGAATTGCGTCATTAGCTGCCTTCATCACTATCTCAACACATTAAATAATATCGGAACTCTGGTGTTATTCAGTGATAATTGCGTAGGACAAAATAAGAATAATTCTGTTCTTGGATACCTGATGTGGCGAGTAGCCAAAGGACTACAAAAAAAATATCATACAATTATCTTCTAACTGGTGTTACGTGACCTTGTCTGCAGCTCATGGATGATTACGAATGCCGGCTGGCCAGTCGCTTCAAGGGGAGGTTCCATCCCATCATCCTGGCTCAACGGTCCGCAGCAATTATTTTCAAGAATTAAAACAAAACAAAAATCAACATCCAAAACACACATTACATTTTTTTCCGGAATGGGAGACAGATGTTGGTCTCCAACCACCCTGCCCTACCAATGATCATGAGGATACTTCCCTCTGTTAACATGATCCCATATATCCGCTCACATCACATCACTTACCTCACATCACTTCCCCCTCTGTAAGAGAAAACTTAGCACAACATAGTTAATTTTCTTTTTCAGAACAAAATCATTATAATTTTATTAATAATTACTAATTTATACTTAAACTTATTATAACTAATGTCTGTCTTCCGTTTATAAATATGTATGTGAAAACAATTATCAAACAGAAATATATAAAAAGAACAAATAAATTTAAAATCACCCGTCAAGCGGATATTATCATTTCGAAAGGTCTTCCGACCACCATAGTAAATGTAACGAACCCTGTTTAGAGGAAATTTCTCTTTTATCAATATTTCCCCTAGTTTTTTTTTATGTCCAACTTTAATCTCCTTGAAATCTTATCCTATCCTACGCTGAATAAACATAAATGTAAAAAAAAAATAATTAATACAACACCAAACTAATACAATAAAACTATCTCCTATGAGGTACGGAAGTGCGCCAGTACGCGATGATGTGCATCGTTACGCACCGCTTTATAATCATTCTTCGTTTCACGACGTAATGTGTTACTCTAAGGTGTTACTCTTTATGATCCCGCAATGTAGATTTAAGAGATATTTTTTTTTTGGTACCTAGCCTTAAAGGAGCTCCCTGAAGACGTTCTAAATTTATCTACTCGTCAAATTACCAGACGCTTGAAATTTATGGCCTCCTACCTCCTAGGATCACACTTTAACAAAAAAAAAAAAACTAAGAATGTACACTACAACTAAACCTTAACACTTAATAACTAATACAAAAAGAAAATAGCGTTGTCTTTTTTTATTTATTATGACTTTTTCCTTAATTGTCCTTGTTCTGAGAAAAATTCTTGTGGCGTTTCTTTGTATTGGCCTTGACTTATACCTTAGGAAGACTTCAACATAATTTATAATTTCCTTAGGCCTTTACTTTATCATGGCGTATTTCGGGTTTCGCCATTTCGTAAAAAAAAATACAGAACTTTGCGGGCATTATTTCTCAGCACTATTTCTTATGGAATAAACTGACCTTATTGACTCCATTTCCATCGGGTGTTGACTTTTGGATTGGACAGCTTCGGAATTATTTTTGGGGTCCAAAAGGCCACAATCTTTAAAAATCCAAAACGTTTATCTAATACTTCCTCACTCCCTCACATATTGTTCTACTTACTTTATTCAATCTTTTAGGAGAATTATCGACTAAATATTCCAGTCCCAGTTTGTTATAGCTTTCCGCTTCGAATCGTCACCTTTCCTGCATCAAAATATTACATTTTTAGCTTCGTCACTTTAGTCTATAATTAAACTGTTTTGGTGTATTATTACCTTTGAGTTTTAATTTACACTCAAAAAATGACTGATGGTATCCAACACTTTAACTTGGGATTACCCAGGAAGTCTTAACACTTAAACACTTTTAAAATTGAATACTTTACACAGCTTAAATTTAAACTTTTCACGATGACGGTTCACTTGGTAACAATTTTGTGCAAAAATGGCTTTGAATCAGTTGGCGTCTTTTTCGACATATTACATGGAAAATGTTATTAAATATTTATTACTACATGTATCCCGTAAAATTTTTCGGTGTACATTTCCCCTATCGCTCTTTTAACATTTTCAGAGATCTCCGCTAAAATTTGTCGCCACAAAACTGCAGTTACTTCCGGTGTACCATGCTAAGAGAATTAATTCAGAATTTCCTCCATCATTTCTCTCAGTACACCAACAATTAGCACTATCCAACAACAATGGTATGGCAACTCCCTATAGTACTAATTTTGGCAACTGTGTCAGCCAACCTCCCAGCTGACATTCCCGATGTCGTAGGTAAGTACACAGCAGCATTCGTCGTTTATTTTCCTTTTTTTTTCTTTCACAATTTAATAAATTCTATTCTTTTATTTCAGGTTTTCCCCCACACATCCTGGAATAGACTCGAGGGTCATCCAATGGATTTGCCCCTGTGTCTGCATCCACTCCAGTAGCCTTGTTGGTGGAGAATTTTGCCTGGCAGAATTTTCCATCACCAATGCACTGGTTTTGATGACCAGACCACGCGAAGGCATTGGATGGCTGAGTCTCAGGGTTCTGGAAAGCCGCGGTAAAACCCGACCGCAAAGCAAACGCTTTTCCAGCCGCCTTTCTATACCAAAAATAGTCCATGGCGGGCTGGCCACCCCCCTCAAACATATGGACTATTTTAATGTTCTGCTGAAAAGTTGTGATATAGTGTTGCCAGATTTATATGCTAGTTCATATTTTTCCTTGTCGTAAATATTTGACAGTTTTAATCGTTCCGATAGTCCGGGAATATACATCATTGGTTTGTATATTTTGGGTCGTTCATTTCCCTTGGCATTATTTTCCTGTTCAAAACCTCTCCGATTAAAATCTCTATTAAATTGTTTGGGAAACCATTCATACCCAAAATGTTTCCTATCCTCCTTTTATTTTCGTCAAGGAACTGAATATCACTAATATTCAATACTCTTGATATGAAGTTCGTCGCTGTGTTGATAACACGGTGTTACAAAAAATATATTTTTTTCTGTCCTATGAACCAAATGCACATATTCGGAAAGAGGGGAAAAAATAAAACTACACGTGTATCGTCGATTTTCATGTACACTTTTCATTTTAAGTTTGAAGTATAAAGCTCGTAGTGGCCTGTGTGAAAGCCTTTGGACCGATTTTTAGCCCTTTTTCAGTGATCCAATCGAGCTGATTTTTTGCAGGCAGACTCGTGGAAATGACTGTATCACGTCAAATTTTTTAAAAACAATTTTTATCAATTCTCAGATTTTCCCCAATTTTTATTATTTTTGAAAAAAAAAATATTTTTTTCACTTTTCTTAGCATAACTTGAAGGGACTCCAAATTTTTAAACTACTTAAGCGTTCGGAAAAAAAATGTTTTTTGACCCATCCTACTCGATATAGTTGTAGTTAATCAATAGTAACCTTCTAACACTAAACAGTTTTTGACTTTTACAACACTTACAACTGGTCTGACAGATGAAATAAGGAATTGCAAAATTGTTTTAAGTTCTGTTGTGCGAAAACGTATTTGTATATATTTCATCTGAAAAAAATGCAGTGTCCGACGTGAAATAACTTTTGTTACGTTTGTGGCTTATTCGCACCAAGTAAAAATTTGAAAAATATTACTAAAACAGTGGTGAATTCGTTTCAGAAAATATTTAAGACTGCTTATGTTCCTTACTTGTGGTATACTCCGGAAGTCGAGTGCGACTATTGCTATAGAAATTTGTGCAAGTTTACTGATGGAAGGTCAACAATAAAGTACGCTGTACCAACAATTTGGCTACCACGCACGGAGCACTGCAATGAATTGTGCTACTTTTGTGTAACTTTTGCTCAAACAAAAGGGTACCAATACATTCACCGCAACAAAATTCGCTATGCTAATGTAGAATCGGTAATTCCAGCAGTTCTATACTCACCTGAAGAGCGTGTAGCGGCTTTAGTGGAGATTTTTGATAATGTTCCCGAAATAAGCGATGCAGAATCAACAGTTGTACCAACACTGCTATCAACTTTTCTTGCATCGAATGCGAGATGCGAGAGTCCACAAGTATCGGAATTTGTGGCAACACCCAGTGAAATTGAGACTGCAATGCCGCATTTAATAACGCAAGCCGACTTCAATGACCTCGTACGAGACGGAAATTTGTCGAGGAGAACAGCAGAACTCTTTGCATCACGCTTTAAGCAGTGGAATATAGTGGCGGCTGATTTTAAAATAACAGCCGCTCGTGGTCGAGGTACCACTATTCCATATGACGAATTTTTTAAATTGCACGAAGATCGGGAAAAAAACCTGGCTTATTGTTATGATATTGATTTGATGTTTGCAAAAATTGGTTACCCTCATATTTCAGAGGAGTGGCGACTTTTCATCGATGCATCGGTCAACAGCCTTAAAGTCGTACTGCTTCATATCGGTAACATATGTACATCCATCTGTCCCGATCGCATATGCCACAAACCTCAAGGAAACATACGAAGGCATGGAATTAATATTACAGCTGATAAAGTACAAAGAGCATAATTGGAAAATATGCTGCGATCTGAAAGTGGTCGGTTTACTCATGGGTGTTAAGCGTGGATTTCCAACCCACCAGTGCTTTTTGTGTACATGGGAAGGTCGAAAAAGAGATGAGCATTACACTGAATTTAAGTGGAAGCCGCGAACATGCTACAAAGTAGGCGTAAAAAGTATAGAGAATTTACCATTGGTGCAGCCGTCTCAAATCATTTTGCCTCCACTACTCATTAAGCTCGGTCTCGTATCAAATTTTGTTTAAAAACTGGATCGTGATGGCGAGGCCATTGCAACTTTGCGCAAAATTTTTCCGAAATTGAGCGGCGCAAAGATTCATGCAGGTATTTTTTTTAAGAAGTCATTCAGTAACTTTATGTTTTTTAATGATTTTTTATGATTTAAGGTGTTTTCAATGGTCCGCAGATAAAAAAAATAATTGCAAGTTCTGAATTTTCATCAAAATTAAATGCTATCGAACAACGTGCAACAAACGAGGTGCCAATTATAGAAATATTGTAGCAGAAATGGTTTCGGCATATGGCGAAATGGGCATATTAATGTCGCTAAAGATCCATTTTCTTCACAATCATTTAGATTTTTTCCCTGATGATTTAGGAGCTTGTAGCGATGAGCATGGCGAAAGGTTCCATCAGGACATTGCGGCTATTGAAAAGCGCTTTAAAGGAAAAGACATTACGCATATGCTTGGCGAATACTGTTCGTCTATTTGTCGCGATACTGAAGCAAATGCTTACAACCGCAAAAATAAAAGGCCTCAATTTTTAATGTAACAATTCTTTATTTTTATAAAACAAAAGCAATAAAAAAAATTGTTTTTTTAACGAACTGAAACCTTAAAAAAACGATAACCATTTAAAAAAAAAAAAAAATTTTGGACAATCTGAGAATTGATAAAAATCTATTTTTTAAAAAATTTGACGTGATACAGACATTTCCACGAGTCTGCCTGCAAAAAATCAGCTCGATTGGATCACTGAAAAAGGGTTAAAAATCGGTCCAAAGGCTTTCACACAGGCCACTACGAGCTTTATACTTCAAACTTAAAAAAAAAAAATTCTGACGTGTACATGAAAATCGCCGACACACGTGTATTTTTATTTTTTATCCCCTTTCCGAAAAAGTAAATTTGGTTCATACGACAGAATGTGTGTAACACGGTGTAATTGTACATCTGGGGTGGTTTGAGTCGAAGTTTATCAGACGGCCCGAAGCCGTGGGCTTCTTGCACCAATTTAGTTTTAGGGCATTTCCCTGTCTTATCACCACTGAATCCAAATATGGTAGCTTCTTGTAACTTTTGACCTCCATCGTGAATTTTATTCGTCTATGCAAAGCGTCTCGAGTATTGTCAAGGTACTGACGATTTCATCTTTCCTCACTATTGCAAATGAATCATATTTTGTCATTATCCTCGGTTTCACAATTAATTTGTCCAGTGCTATGTGCAGTAGTTTGTCTATTATTATATCTGCCATCATAGGAGAAGCAGGAGGGACCATTGACATTCATTTCTTTTGCTCATATAGTTTGTCATCATACTGTATCCATACGTGTATCCTTTATACAAATTGTCAAGATCTACATATGTGACCCGGTAAGTTAAAAGGGACCTATGCTCAGAAAATAAGTTTTGGAGAAAAACGACTTTGAAGTTAAAAGCTTGATTTTGATGCGCCTGAACGCTTTTATGGGTTGAAACTTGTTACTCAGGGGTTTTCGGGGTCGCTGATTACGAATCTGGTATTGGATTTTGAAAATTCAAAATGGCGGATCCAATATGGCGGATGATTTTGTTATGATATTGGATTTACTTGAAACTTGTTACTCGGGGGTTTTCGGGGTCGCTGATTACGAATCTGGAACTAGATTTTGAAAATTCAAAATGGAGGATCCAATATGGTGGATCCAATATGGCGGATGATTTTGTTATGATATTGGATTTACTTGAAACTTGTTACTCGGGGGTTTTCGGGGTCGCTGATTACGAATCTGGTATTAGATTTTGAAAATTAAAAATGGCGGATCCAATATGGCGGATCCAATATGGCGGATGATTTTTGTTATATTATTGGATTTGTTTGGAAAATTCTAAAAAATAAAATTAATATTACCTTTGAATGTTAGTTATTGGCAAAATTAGTTTTTTCGAATTGTAAAAATAGCATTCTTTTAAGGAGTAGGCTTTGATTTAAATGTTTTTGTAATATACAGGAGGAAGAATTTGGAACTTTTTTTTCGTTAAAATTTATAACTAGATAATAAACGAATTAATCTTTTTTTTTGTACAGGTAACTCATTGGCGATTTCAGAATTGAAAAATTGTACCGATCAAGTACGGGAACAGAAGTTGAACGCATTTGTAGACCATCTCGATAAAGCTAGAAATCAAAGAGCGTATTATAAAGCTTTTTGTGAAGACAGTGATCAAACAGTAAAAGTAATATCTTTTGATTTTGCGCAAACGGATCACTATCCTGTTAGCCCACAACAGCCTGCAAGCGCTTATTTTAAAGCAAAACGAAAATGTGCAGTATTTGGAGTTACGAATGAAAAAGAAAAAGTACAGGTATGTGGTTTTAAATTGTTATAAAATCTATCAAAAGAATTGCATAGTAAATTTCCAAATTTAAATTGCCAACGTTTTTTCTCTTTTAGTTCAATTATTTGATTGATGAAAAAGATGACATTGGAAAAGGTCCGAATTGCGTCATTAGCTGCCTTCATCACTATCTCAACACATTAAATAATATCGGAACTCTGGTGTTATTCAGTGATAATTGCGTAGGACAAAATAAGAATAATTCTGTTCTTGGATACCTGATGTGGCGAGTAGCCAAAGGACTACAAAAAAAATATCATACAATTATCTTCTAACTGGTGTTACGTGACCTTGTCTGCAGCTCATGGATGATTACGAATGCCGGCTGGCCAGTCGCTTCAAGGGGAGGTTCCATCCCATCATCCTGGCTCAACGGTCCGCAGCAATTATTTTCAAGAATTAAAACAAAACAAAAATCAACATCCAAAACACACATTACATTTTTTTCCGGAATGGGAGACAGATGTTGGTCTCCAACCACCCTGCCCTACCAATGATCATGAGGATACTTCCCTCTGTTAACATGATCCCATATATCCGCTCACATCACATCACTTACCTCACATCACTTCCCCCTCTGTAAGAGAAAACTTAGCACAACATAGTTAATTTTCTTTTTCAGAACAAAATCATTATAATTTTATTAATAATTACTAATTTATACTTAAACTTATTATAACTAATGTCTGTCTTCCGTTTATAAATATGTATGTGAAAACAATTATCAAACAGAAATATATAAAAAGAACAAATAAATTTAAAATCACCCGTCAAGCGGATATTATCATTTCGAAAGGTCTTCCGACCACCATAGTAAATGTAACGAACCCTGTTTAGAGGAAATTTCTCTTTTATCAATATTTCCCCTAGTTTTTTTTTATGTCCAACTTTAATCTCCTTGAAATCTTATCCTATCCTACGCTGAATAAACATAAATGTAAAAAAAAAATAATTAATACAACACCAATACTAATACAATAAAACTATCTCCTATGAGGTACGGAAGTGCGCCAGTACGCGATGATGTGCATCGTTACGCACCGCTTTATAATCATTCTTCGTTTCACGACGTAATGTGTTACTCTAAGGTGTTACTCTTTATGATCCCGCAATGTAGATTTAAGAGATATTTTTTTTTTTGGTACCTAGCCTTAAAGGAGCTCCCTGAAGACGTTCTAAATTTATCTACTCGTCAAATTACCAGACGCTTGAAATTTATGGCCTCCTACCTCCTAGGATCACACTTTAACAAAAAAAAAAAAACTAAGAATGTACACTACAACTAAACCTTAACACTTAATAACTAATACAAAAAGAAAATAGCGTTGTCTTTTTTTATTTATTATGACTTTTTCCTTAATTGTCCTTGTTCTGAGAAAAATTCTTGTGGCGTTTCTTTGTATTGGCCTTGACTTATACCTTAGGAAGACTTCAACATAATTTATAATTTCCTTAGGCCTTTACTTTATCATGGCGTATTTCGGGTTTCGCCATTTCGTAAAAAAAAATACAGAACTTTGCGGGCATTATTTCTCAGCACTATTTCTTATGGAATAAACTGACCTTATTGACTCCATTTCCATCGGGTGTTGACTTTTGGATTGGACAGCTTCGGAATTATTGTTGGGGTCCAAAAGGCCACAATCTTTAAAAATCCAAAACGTTTATCTAATACTTCCTCACTCCCTCACATATTGTTCTACTTACTTTATTCAATCTTTTAGGAGAATTATCGACTAAATATTCCAGTCCCAGTTTGTTATAGCTTTCCGCTTCGAATCGTCACCTTTCCTGCATCAAAATATTACATTTTTAGCTTCGTCACTTTAGTCTATAATTAAACTGTTTTGGTGTATTATTACCTTTGAGTTTTAATTTACACTCAAAACATGACTGATGGTATCCAACACTTTAACTTGGGATTACCCAGGAAGTCTTAACACTTAAACACTTTTAAAATTGAATACTTTACACAGCTTAAATTTAAACTTTTCACGATGACGGTTCACTTGGTAACAATTTTGTGCAAAAATGGCTTTGAATCAGTTGGCGTCTTTTTCGACATATTACATGGAAAATGTTATTAAATATTTATTACTACATGTATCCCGTAAAATTTTTCGGTGTACATTTCCCCTATCGCTCTTTTAACATTTTCAGAGATCTCCGCTAAAATTTGTCGCCACAAAACTGCAGTTACTTCCGGTGTACCATGCTAAGAGAATTAATTCAGAATTTCCTCCATCATTTCTCTCAGTACACCAACAATTAGCACTATCCAACAACAATGGTATGGCAACTCCCTATAGTACTAATTTTGGCAACTGTGTCAGCCAACCTCCCAGCTGACATTCCCGATGTCGTAGGTAAGTACACAGCAGCATTCGTCGTTTATTTTCCTTTTTTTTTCTTTCACAATTTAATAAATTCTATTCTTTTATTTCAGGTTTTCCCCCACACATCCTGGAATAGACTCGAGGGTCATCCAATGGATTTGCCCCTGTGTCTGCATCCACTCCAGTAGCCTTGTTGGTGGAGAATTTTGCCTGGCAGAATTTTCCATCACCAATGCACTGGTTTTGATGACCAGACCACGCGAAGGCATTGGATGGCTGAGTCTCAGGGTTCTGGAAAGCCGCGGTAAAACCCGACCGCAAAGCAAACGCTTTTCCAGCCGCCTTTCTATACCAAAAATAGTCCATGGCGGGCTGGCCACCCCCCTCAAACATATGGACTATTTTAATGAAACATTCCCAATACTGGAATAAAAAAAAACAAAAAAAAAATTGGACACGGCTGGTTGATGCTGCATTCCATCAGCCAGTCATCGGGGTGTCCAACAGCTCTCCTCAGCTCCCCCATCTTTACCACCAATTGGGGGTTGGGGAAACCCGTGGCAACGGGGCCGCCACATAGGCGTCAAGGCCCTACTATAGGGAACCTCCACGCATTTTTTTTTTCCACCCACCGATTCTTCGACATGGCCAGGAAGCCCCGCAACAAAACTCCGGAGCTGTCGAGAACCAACGTTGACAGGACCGGTGTGCGGAGAGTTTCGTTCTGTGTGTGTGTGTCTGATACAACGTGGGGAACTCTCACTCTCTCTCATGAGTATCATTGTTAGGGAAGTATGCTTGACGATTGGCTAACTTTGAAGCATTTTACTTTGTGCATTCTTTTCTTTCAGGTTGGCTACTTCCACCGGACTTCTAGGCGACATAATGATGAGTATGTAAACGAGGGATGTTGACCAATTTCAGGGAATTTTCACATCTCCGACAACAAAACAGGCATGACTTAAAAGTCTTAGGGACAAGCAGATAAAGCCAGTTCAGGATTGAAGGTATCTACATATATGTAACTAAAAAAATCATTTAGTCATAAATCGAGAAGTAGGTAAGTCAGGAGGTAATTGTGTATAATTATGAATGTAGGCGTATAATTAGTAGGGCAGATAGATGCACAACTACGAACATAGGTTTATGATTAGGAAGATAAATGTCTAATTAAGGCCAAAAATCAGGTACTTTGGTGAGTTTATCACAGATATTCAACCGAATTATTGCACAATAGACTTAGATATATTAGGACGAATACAAACAAAGGTTTACGTCATAAAACTAATCAGTATTCTTATATCCTAATATTGCACTGGTGATCATCAGCGTTTCTAAATCTATGTTGTATTATTGTTTTTATTTACCTTGAATAGTTTCCAGCTCATACATATTGTTCCCTACAGGCCGTACTATCCGACATTTAAGAAACTTTTTACAAAATTTTGCACTCTTATTCTTAGCAAAGTCGGACAGCACCACATTTCGCCTATACACTTCCTGTCCTGGACATATGATATCCGAAAAGGGCGAAGAATGGTGATACGCCTGTAGCCGAATGAACAGAAGTTCGAAGAGCGCACTCGATTTCGGAAAAATACATGTCCCAATCTCGGTGATCGTCAGTCAAAAATGCTCTGATGGCCGATATCACAGATTGATTGACCCGCTCCGACGCGTTAGATTAGGGTGAGTATACAGCAGTTTTCAAATGAGTAATTTTATACGTATCTATCAGGTCGTAAAAACTTTTAGAAGTGAATTGTGCAACATTATCACTGTGGATCACCTCAGGCACACCAAATTTGTGAAATATTTCACTTACAAGGAATTTTATTACATTTTCTGTCGTGGCCTCTTTCATGGCCTTAAGAAATGTAAATTTGGTGAAGTGATCCACAACAATAAAAATGTAACAATTCGCACTTTTAGAGCGGGGGTATTTTCCCAAAAAGTCCATATAGAGCTTCTGGAATGGTCTATCGGTGACCACTTCCTGGCCGATTCCAGGCATCAGATTCTGGTTAGATGGTTTCGACTCTTTACACACCCTACAGTTTCTTACGTATTGTCGAATATGGCCCGTCATTCGAGGCCAATAAAAAAATCGTTTTATACGCTCTGTTGTCTTGGATATACCCCCATGAGCACATGTTAAAGAATCATGGGCTTTCTCGATAGTCGCTTGTGTGATGTTTGAAGGCAACCATAGCTTCCATTTAAATTCTTCATCATCACTCTGATAAAAAATTGTCCTTTTAAATACCAAGCCGTCTTTTATTCTAATATCTGGCAACTTGTTTTGATTTTCACTCACATTTTTAATAAGGTCGAGATACTCTTCACTTTCGAATTCTATCGTTTCAAAATCCAGGATATCTTCCCTCGTAATTTCCTCTAGAGAAATATCTATGGGAGATCTAGAAAGCATATCGGCTACGACATTCTCAGATCCTTTTCGATGCTCGATTTCGAAATCATATGCCTGAAGTTGTAACGACCACCGCGCCAACCTACCACTCAAGTCTTTCAATGTCATCAACCACTTTAAACTCGCGTGATCAGTTATTACGGTGAAGGGCATCATTTCCACGTACGGTCTGAATTTTCTAACAGCCATTACAGCTGCCAAGCATTCTTTTTCCGTAACGCTGTAATTCTTTTGGCATGCATTCAATTTTTGGGAATAGAAGGCGATCGGGTGTTCTTCTTGTTTCTCATTCAACTGATACAGAACAGCTCCTATGCCATAATCAGAAGCATCGCACTGTATATAAAAACGCTTTCTAAAGTCCGCGTGTCGAAGAACGGGTGCTGATGTTAAAGCCTTCTTCAGCTCCTCAAAGGCCTTAATGGCCGCAGTACTTATCTCAAATTTTTTTGACTTTTTGAGAGTATCAGTCAAAGGAGCCGAGATTGTAGCAAAATTTTTAATAAAACGGCGATACCAGCCCGCGGTTCCTAAACAGCTACGGACGTCGCGAGGGTTTTTCGGGATTTTTATACTTTTAATTGCTAAAACTTTTTCGGAATCAGTTTTTAGCATACCATTTCCGATTATGAACCCTAAATATTTGAGCTCCTGAAAGCAGAATTGCGATTTCTTTAATCCAATGGTTAAATTAGCATCTTTTAGGCATTTAGCAACTTCACCTAACAGCCGGATATATTCATCGAAATCGCTCGAAATTACTAAAAGATCATCTAAATATATGAACACATTTTCCTTTAAATTTTGTGGCACGACCCTATCCATTAACCTACACAAGCGTTACACAGCCCAAAAGGCATTACCCTAAATTGGTACAACGGGCGGCCGGGCACTGTAAAGGCTGTGTAAGGTTTACTCTCTTCATCCAATTCAATTTGCCAGAAGGCGTATTTCAAGTCAACACTGCTGATATAGTATGTCTCATCGATTCTGCTTAAGATGCCGTCTATATTTTGAAGCGGATATGCATCCTTTATTGTAACATTATTCAGTTTACGAGCATCTAAGCAGAATCTATTCTTCCCTGGCTTCCGCACAATAGTCGTTCGATTACTCCACGGACTATCACTGACTTCTATTACATTTAGTTCCAACATTTTATCAATTTCCTCATAGACAATAGATTGGACTGCTGGAGATATTGGGTAATGCCGATCTTTTATTGGGTTGGTTCCCACTATTAACTTAATAACGTGTTTTTCTAATTTAGTCTGCCCTAATCCCTTTTCCTCAAAAGTATAGAACTGTTTGATCACGCTTTGTAACTTCTTCTGTTGTTCTTCTGTTAAATTGTGGGGATTTAATTTATGTTGCACTTTTTCATCCACCATTTCTTTTCGAATAAATTCCATGTTCATCTCAGCTATATTTATCACGTCAGGTGCTAGCTCAAACACCCGCCAAAAATCGATTCCTAAATACAATCGTTGCTCTAAATCGGGACACAAAAACAACTCTATTTCCCTAATCTTATCCTGATAACTTATTTCCAATTTAGTTTTTCCTAAAATTCTGTGTTTTTGACCGTCTGCCGTTGACACATTTGAAAATATTTCTTTAATCGAACATCCTAATTCTTCCACTAGTTCTCTACACCCAAATCCTAGTAAGCTGACCGACGCTCCAGTATCCAAAAGACCTTTTATTTTGACAGCTTGTACTTCGACTTCAGCAAAAACTCGAGGGTCTTTACACCTATTCGCTCTACACACGGAATTTATTATAATTTTTCTGATCTTTTTTTTTTCGGAAAACTTAGAGCGTACTTTTAGTATTGATTTGGAAGCCAATTTTGCATTTTCGTCCACGCCAAATATCCGAGAACGAATATTGTCATAATTTCGCTGTCTAACCTCGAGGGGTAAATAATGACGCGTTTTCTGTTCATATTTTGATTTATTCACACTGATAATTTTCGAAATCATTTCCTTTTTACTCGATTTAACAGGGTTTTCATTTTCGTTATGTATTTTCAGTCTCCCAAAGGGCTTTCGCTCGGACGCGGACCCCCTGTTTTCTCCGCGCCCATGTTCCGGTTTCCCGACTGACATATTGGACACTTCGGCGTTATTGTATTCGGTTGGCCGCACCTGTAGCAGAACAACACCCTTTCCGTCGAATCACATTCCATGAAAGTGTGACCTGGTTTACGGCAGTTCCAACATATCAATTTGGACCTATTTCGATTCACCTGTATTTCAGATACTTCCTCTGCTTCAGGTATTTCCATTCCCATTTCAGATAACGACTCGGTGCCCTCAACATAAACCTCATTAATATGTCTGTTTGGGCGAGGCGGTGGAGGCATCACGCGATTTTCACGCCTAGGGAAATTCCTTTCAGCCTCATTGCATTCAATGCGCAACTGTTCCACTGACGACACTGGCATAGCATAAATTATCCGAGCGATGTTCTCTCTGACGTTCTTTTTCATTATCCTTATCATTTCATAGTCGGTTATAGGTGGGATTAATTTTGATCTAATCTGACACATGTTATGGAAGAAGGTATCAATTGACTCACCGGGTAGTTGTTTTTTCTCTACTAGGTCTCTCATTATCTCAAAATTTGAGCGGAGAGATTGAAACCTACTCACTAGGGCATGTCTCAATGCCGGCCATTCGCAATTACGGTTGTCGTGAAGAAACAACCAGTACCATTTCCACGCTGCACCAGATACTAATAGATGGAAATCACGGACAATTTCAGTCCAAGGAATGCAATATTGAGCTTGCAAGTGCTCTAATCTGAAGACGAAATCATCTACATCCATATTAGGTGAGTTTCCGTCAAACACAAGACCTATTTTATCGACCCTAATTCTAAATATATTATCTTGTCGTATTACAGGTCTACAAGTGTCTCCGTTCGATGAGCCCTGCTTGGCAGCCGGATTCTGACTCAAAACTGGCTGGAAACACTCATACTGAGGGTGCATTTCGACCGTTCCACCCTCATTTCCTTCGCTGATCACATGCACCTCGGTTGCTCGTTTTGAACCGGTGATATTGGCTAGATCTTTAACCGCGTGCGTCAACTCGCTTAAAGTCTTTCGAATATCAAAAATATCATTTTGAACAGCCTGCAAACCATCCTCAAAAGTCCCTGGAACCGACGCGGCATCAGCCTGCCTACCACCACTGTGCACGATATTTTCAACAGGATCTGAATTATTCGCTGTTCCTTGAAGAATGACCGGACCCAAAGTGGTCATGGAAGTACTCCTAGCTAAAATTGTCTGCGAGAGATCTCTGATTTGTGAACCATAGCCGGTAGGTTCAGTCATATCTGAATATTTCTTCGTTCTTTTTTGATCACTAATATATGTAGAACTATTTAAATCAAATACTTCAGGTCTATTTCGTTTTCTATTTTTAGATTGTGACCGCGTCTCAATACTCATCAATGAAAACAACACGAAATAAATGTCAAACCCACAGTAAATCCGGTCTATTGCTTTTCCAATCACCTTTAGGACTTATCTTCAAATTAACTGAACTCAATTCTTTTTCACGTTTAAATTCAAATTTGTAACGTATAATTTTCAAAATCTTAACAACGACTATTAACTTTGTGTATATGTAAAAAAAAACAACAAAAATCTTATAATTTCAAGATGAGGGGTTGTGAATGTGAGATGTGATGTGTGTGGATTATTTTGTTCTGGATCTCATTAAGAGCATTCCTATAAAATGTAATGAAGTCAATCTTTACTAGAAAAAATATAATATTATCTCGATTGGACTTTGATATCTACTGGTTCCTATGGACTTCAAAGGTCAGTTCATATTCGTCCGATACAACAGTCCTCTAAAAGTTATCTAGAGCGGTTATCGGATCATTATGATTCTGCTACAAAATCGAAATTTTAAGCGGACTCTAAATTTTTTTCTAACTGGATCAATACGTGCTAATACTGTATAGCTAATACATACATACAAGTATGCCACTACCTCTCCTTGTATTATTAATTTTCTTTTTCTTCTCCAGTTGCAAGTTTCAGGCCTTCGTACAACGGACTTCTGGATGGTTTCCAGAACGGTTACAAAGGTTCCGGAAACTTGACTACTTTTGATTTCAAAGTCAATATTGGGCTATTTTATTTCAAACTAATGGGCTATTGCACAGTGTTTTGCTCTCATACACTTTCATACTTATACCGACAACAATTATGTCAGTTTTCTTTCGATTGGGCGCCATATTGTTACGTGACCTTGTCTGCAGCTCATGGATGATTACGAATGCCGGCTGGCCAGTCGCTTCAAGGGGAGGTTCCATCCCATCATCCTGGCTCAACGGTCCGCAGCAATTATTTTCAAGAATTAAAACAAAACAAAAATCAACATCCAAAACACACATTACATTTTTTTCCGGAATGGGAGACAGATGTTGGTCTCCAACCACCCTGCCCTACCAATGATCATGAGGATACTTCCCTCTGTTAACATGATCCCATATATCCGCTCACATCACATCACTTACCTCACATCACTTCCCCCTCTGTAAGAGAAAACTTAGCACAACATAGTTAATTTTCTTTTTCAGAACAAAATCATTATAATTTTATTAATAATTACTAATTTATACTTAAACTTATTATAACTAATGTCTGTCTTCCGTTTATAAATATATATGTGAAAACAATTATCAAACAGAAATATATAAAAAGAACAAATAAATTTAAAATCACCCGTCAAGCGGATATTATCATTTCGAAAGGTCTTCCGACCACCATAGTAAATGTAACGAACCCTGTTTAGAGGAAATTTCTCTTTTATCAATATTTCCCCTAGCTTTTTTTTATGTCCAACTTTAATCTCCTTGAAATCTTATCCTATCCTACGCTGAATAAACATAAATGTAAAAAAAAAAAAATTAATACAACACCAATACTAATACAATAAAACTATTTCCTATGAGGTACGGAAGTGCGCCAGTACGCGATGATGTGCATCGTTACGCACCGCTTTATAATCATTCTTCGTTTCACGACGTAATGTGTTACTCTAAGGTGTTACTCTTTATGATCCCGCAATGTAGATTTAAGAGATATTTTTTTTTTTTGGTACCTAGCCTTAAAGGAGCTCCCTGAAGACGTTCTAAATTTATCTACTCGTCAAATTACCAGACGCTTGAAATTTATGGCCTCCTACCTCCTAGGATCACACTTTAACAAAAAAAAAAACTAAGAATGTACACTACAACTAAACCTTAACACTTAATAACTAATACAAAAAGAAAATAGCGTTGTCTTTTTTTATTTATTATGACTTTTTCCTTAATTGTCCTTGTTCTGAGAAAAATTCTTGTGGCGTTTCTTTGTATTGGCCTTGACTTATACCTTAGGAAGACTTCAACATAATTTATAATTTCCTTAGGCCTTTACTTTATCATGGCGTATTTCGGGTTTCGCCATTTCGTAAAAAAAAATACAGAACTTTGCGGGCATTATTTCTCAGCACTATTTCTTATGGAATAAACTGACCTTATTGACTCCATTTCCATCGGGTGTTGACTTTTGGATTGGACAGCTTCGGAATTATTGTTGGGGTCCAAAAGGCCACAATCTTTAAAAATCCAAAACGTTTATCTAATACTTCCTCACTCCCTCACATATTGTTCTACTTACTTTATTCAATCTTTTAGGAGAATTATCGACTAAATATTCCAGTCCCAGTTTGTTATAGCTTTCCGCTTCGAATCGTCACCTTTCCTGCATCAAAATATTACATTTTTAGCTTCGTCACTTTAGTCTATAATTAAACTGTTTTGGTGTATTATTACCTTTGAGTTTTAATTTACACTCAAAAAATGACTGATGGTATCCAACACCTTAACTTGGGATTACCCAGGAAGTCTTAACACTTAAACACTTTTAAAATTGAATACTTTACACAGCTTAAATTTAAACTTTTCACGATGACGGTTCACTTGGTAATAATTTTGTGCAAAAATGGCTTTGAATCAGTTGGCGTCTTTTTCGACATATTACATGGAAAATGTTATTAAATATTTATTACTACATGTATCCCGTAAAATTTTTCGGTGTACATTTCCCCTATCGCTCTTTTAACATTTTCAGAGATCTCCGCTAAAATTTGTCGCCACAAAACTGCAGTTACTTCCGGTGTACCATGCTAAGAGAATTAATTCAGAATTTCCTCCATCATTTCTCTCAGTACACCAACAATTAGCACTATCCAACAACAATGGTATGGCAACTCCCTATAGTACTAATTTTGGCAACTGTGTCAGCCAACCTCCCAGCTGACATTCCCGATGTCGTAGGTAAGTACACAGCAGCATTCGTCGTTTATTTTCCTTTTTTTTTCTTTCACAATTTAATAAATTCTATTCTTTTATTTCAGGTTTTCCCCCACACATCCTGGAATAGACTCGAGGGTCATCCAATGGATTTGCCCCTGTGTCTGCATCCACTCCAGTAGCCTTGTTGGTGGAGAATTTTGCCTGGCAGAATTTTCCATCACCAATGCACTGGTTTTGATGACCAGACCACGCGAAGGCATTGGATGGCTGAGTCTCAGGGTTCTGGAAAGCCGCGGTAAAACCCGACCGCAAAGCAAACGCTTTTCCAGCCGCCTTTCTATACCAAAAATAGTCCATGGCGGGCTGGCCACCCCCCTCAAACATATGGACTATTTTAATGAAGATGTAGCAATGAAAAGAAGAAATGCTAATTCAGAATCAAAAGTGAAATCGAAGAAAAGAATATGTAGGAATAAGAATTAGTTTTAGTTATGTTATTGTTTTTAATTTAAGTATTTTAAGTTATTGTTTTTTTTTGTTTTTTAAAATAAATAGTGAAGGTTTAAATCTGCTGTTCGTTTCATTAAAAACATCGGATATTTATCTATTATAATCATACATCTTAAATTTTCAATAGCTATCCCAAAAATTTTGAAAAAAACTAGTCCGCCAAATTGGATCTGCCATTTTGAATTTTAAAAATCCGACTTTAAATTCATAATCAGCGACCACAAAAACCTTTGAGGAACGATTTTAAGACAAATCTGATAAATTTAAAAAAAAAATCATCCGCCATATTGGATCCGCCATTTTGAATTTTCAAAATCTAATACCAGATTCGTAATCAGCGACTCCGAAAACCCCCGAGTAACAAGTTTCAAGTAAATCCAATATCATAACAAAATCATCCGCCATATTGGATCCACCATATTGGATCCGCCATTTTGAATTTTCAAAATCTAATTCCAGATTCGTAATCAGCGACCCCAAAAACCCCTGAGTGACGAGTTTCAAGCAAATTAAATCAATTGCAGGAAAGTTTGTCACATTGGATTCTTTTTTACTTTTTTTATCAAAAGTGTCTAATTTGAAGCTAATTTCTGCCAAAACTAATGCAGCTAGAAAGCTGTGGTTTCTTGCATTAGAAAGTGCGTGTTGTAAGAATCACCAAAAAAGTAAAAATCGATTTTTTCGACCCATAGGTCCCTTTTAACTTACCGGGTCACATATATAGTTCTTGAGGTATTTCCGTGAATCTCTCCAAAATGGTCCATTTTTCCTTATCGTCTTCAAAGCTAAGTTAATGGTAATGCTATGAAACAAAGAAATAACGTCAAATGAAATTAACACCCCGTCATGGGCAATGTTGAGGTTTTGGATTTTACATCTGAAGTCAATAGCGTCCTTGACGTTGTATTTGGAATTTTGTGTCAAATTTTTCAAAATTCCCAGTAAATATTTACAAAGTCCGATGACCGGTGCATTAATGGACGAGCAAATTGGCCTCAACGGCATATCCTCTTTATGTATCTTGAGCAAGCCATAAATCCTCGGTGATATAGCCACTCTATTCATCAACCTGTTTTCAAGCCCCGTATCTCCGTTAAATAGTTTTTCAACCAATCTGTTATTCTTGGCCTATAAGTCAGATGTGGGATATCTTCTCATACGGTCATATATCTCCTAATATGTTGCCCATTTTAACCTTTGTCCATGGCTACTGTCTTACCACCCTTATCGGCACTCAAAATCAATATGTCCGTATTTTCGCGTAGAAATTTCCTAGTTTGTCCCACTGTGTCAAGTAGAACTTTGTCTCTCTTACTCAGTTTGCCTGTGTATAAGTGATTGTCGATAAGCGAGACAAGTTTCGGTTTTCGATATCTCTTGCTCTTCCCTGTTTGCAAATGATGTACAAGTAGACAGTAAAAATTTCTCTTTACTCAAATGCCAACAAACAAAACGTAAAAATACCAAGTAGTCGCAGTATATACAACAACAATTGTGGGCAAGAACAACAGGCATTTTGTTTTTGTTTAGGCTCTCCTCATGTCAAAATCAACCCATACATATACCAACAAATAAATGCAAACAGAAAAGTACAAAAGCAAACCCTTTGAAACTGACAGAAGCGGCCAACTAAACAACGAGAAAAAATTGAAATCAGCTGTGTACCGAGTTTACCTTCTCATTCTACCATGTGTGAAACCCTAGCCAGAATTACTGGCACTTTTTGGTTCTCTTCAAATCTGTACCTCGTTTCTGTAGTTCTCGAATCGAAAAAGTTTTCACATTAAGCATGAAACAAAAAATTCCATCGTTTCTCGATTTGTGAGTAAAAAGTGTTTCTGTAAATCAACGCGAAAAGAGGCAACACTGATTACGTTTTTATTGGAATATTCCAAGAAAGCTGTCAAGTAGTAAAAAAAAATATAAACAAACAAAATAAGCTAGTGCGAAAAAGAACAACAGACCGCTTAAATTCGCTTAATATCGCTTAGCACCCCATATAAAGTGGTCGAAATATTAGTTTAGCAGGGAATGCTCAAAATAAGCTTGTATTTTTAATTCCTGCTAAACTAAGTTTTCGACGACTTTGAATGGCGAGCCGCTTAAAATCGCTCAATACCGCTTAGGTCCCCATATAAAGTGGTCGAAAAAATAGTTTAACAGGGAATAAAAAACAAATCTCGCACCGTTTTAATTTGTGAGTATTTTTCACGTTTAAAATTTAAAATTTTTCGACTCCCTACTTTTTAGAAACAGTTTTTCTCGCATTTTTCCAATAAGCATGGAAAAAGCAGTACGTCATAGAAAGTTTTCGCAAAACAAATATTGTAGAAACAGTCACATGTGAGAAGCGATTTTTTGTACCGATTCGTAGCGTTTTTATTTCAATTCACATGTTTCATGTGAAAACTTTTTCGATTCGATAACTACAGAAACGAGGTACTGGTCGTCGAACCCCCGATTACACATGCAAGTGCAAGTTCGAAAAACTCAACACACTCACACTTTTTCACTAAACAAATCGCACTTCATCGACTTGCAGCTCAACTGCCTTCAAAATTTGGAAGGCAGTAAATATTTGACACTTGCAGCAAGTAAATGTCAAAACGATAAGCAGTGTTACCAAAAAGGATGTACAGGTAGAGAAGAAACAAGCCCAGCAATTTGGCAACCCTAGTAGAAGAGAACCAAAAAAGTGGGCGCGATTCACTCAAACGCATTTCTTTCACGCGTCATAATTTGATTATTAATACTTTTTAGATACTTTATGAAATTTTATTTAAATATGTTTGGAATATCTATAGTTAGATAAAATAACATCATCAGAAAACTGTTCGTGTATTGAAATATTCCGCGAAGAGAGTAAGAGAGCGAGCAGAGAAACGACACGCTTCACTCGTTTTCTCTGTTTGCATTCCACTACATGAGTAAATCTTCTTCTCTATACAATAGTTACTTTATGGTGTTACCTAGTCAGAGTTTACATTGGCAATAATTGCTTAGGCAATTGTTTACGATTCTCTTTTGAACTTGCCATTAGTGTTTACACTATGGCAATTCTGTTTCGCCAATTCTTATTTTTATTATTACTTCTTCTGAGTCAGTTCTGACATTCGTATAAATCTGAGACATATGCAGACTATTCGTGTGAAATTTTTACGAATGAGTAAATGAAAAGAAATGTCAAATTATTCTGCAGCCGCCATGACTAAAAATTTACGAATGAGAAGAACAAAAGGAATTGCCGAGTACGGCCAAGTATTTTCCCCGTTCCTTTCCTCTCACCTTTCTCTCCAACAAACTCAACAATTGCCAAAGCAATTATTGTCAATGTAAACACTGACTTACGGTGCGTTTACACGGGACAGTTTGAGACAAGATAGTTGAGAATATGTATTAGTTGTCACAAAGAGAAAAATTGTTTGTGTGACGTACGCGTCCAGCCAGTTATAAAGACAGTACATTTTTAAGCAACCGCCGACAGTGTCGTTTCGTTAAATTTCGGGCTCTGATTTGTTGTTTCTTCTCTCTTTTGCCATTGTGTTTTGTCTTACTTCTCCAAATTACAATGGAACTGATGTACTCTGCAAAATTAGATGTGTATTTATGTTTATATGTTTGTATTGTCAAACAATATTTCAATAAAAATTAGCAAAATTTTCAAATACAAATATATTTCCCAATTTGTAAAGTCGTCTGCGATGTTTTGCTTTTTTCTCAAATTACTACGAAACGTCACCGATATGGCCGATGGCTGAACTAGTAGAGGTTGACGCAGTAGGATTTGTTGTAATTGTCGGCACCAACAACAGGGATTTTGTTTTGCTCCATGACTGTCAAATTCAACACAAATACATGGGGCCAGGCAAAGTAAACAAAAAAGTACAATAACAAAATACACTGAATATGACAGATGGGGTCATAAAAAAGAGTGTACATGTGTTTCAGTTCCACCAAATTCTCACTGGGCTAACGACAGTTTTGATCATAGATAAATACTAAAGATACGCCATGAGTGTTCCAGTTCCACTAAATTCTTGTGGAAACCCACTGGGCTAACTCTAAAAGTGGGTCCATCTAGGGACATCTGGCAACAGGCTGGTGTGAGTTCTCAAAGGAAAGGAATTCTTCTCGCGAATGAAATGTGCAGTTATATTTCCTGTGAAATATCTGTGGGCGAAGATAAACCCATTTTAGAATATAATATGTGGGTCCTGAGAATCGGAAAACGGGTATTAGCTACGAAACAACAATTGTGGATACAGAACAATTTTTTTGTATGAAAATAAGAAAAGGTGTCATTATTGCCTAAATCAAAGTGCAAAACACGCTACCAACAACAATACTGAATTTGCTTATGAATGTTGGCAAATTCCCTGTTTCTTATTTGAATGCCAAGGATTGTGGTAATGCAACAGCATTATGACTTGACAGCGTGCGTTAGAGCGAGACGAATATAGACCTCTAAGAATTTGTATTAATACTGTGTTGCTGTGTATGTATGTATACCATTACTTTGTGAAAAGAAAACAAAAAAATTCTAGATGGGTTAGGTCACAGTATGAGACAGTTTACAACTGCCTTATCATCACTACACTCGGAGGTCGGTCGACCCATTGTGATTGCCTATATACATGAGAAGAAAAGAGAAGGGAGGGGTCACAGTGAACCGTGATTACCCCCGTGATTACCCCAATGAGGAGCTGCAAGTCAGCCATGTCAAGTCGAAAAAGCGACTTAGTCCTCCGTGAGTCCACTGCCGGTCATGTCTCTTGAAATCCAGCAATCCACTATGCCCAGCCAGGCAGTTTGATTTCTTCCAGCGACCAGCGATAGATCAAGCCATACAAAAAATAGATCGGGGGATTTCTAGAGGCAATTAATCTCAAATCAGCAGAAGTGCATCCTGCTCTACCAAGACAGTCTGATTCAACATTCCCTGTGAGATCCCGGAACCCAGCAGAGTCTTAGCTTGCCGGGCACTACACTGTTCAAGATCAACTTGCAATCCCTAACCTATTTGGATTTACATATGTGTCACCTGATCGCACTGAGGGCTAGCTTACTACCAACGCATATGACGAATTCACCCGATGGATACGAGTATAAGCACGAGTCCATTATCCCAGTTGCAGCTCTCATAATCGCCACGATTTCGGCTTGGAAGACACTGCAGTTCGCACCCAATTTCATCGAAAGCCAGAGTTGAAGTTCCTCACTGAAGATCCCCGCTCCTGTGTCCGATTCCATTTTGTGCCATTTGTAAAGATCAGATGACTAGAGAGTGTGGAAGGTATACCTCCCATGCAATCACTCCTATCTGTCAGCATGATCTCCGGACATTGTCCTAAGTCTACAGTCGGCAACATGTAGTCAGTAGTCTGACTGAAATCAACTCCTAGAGAATGTTGGCATGTCCATCAGGGGCATGTCTCCAGATAACCAATTCTCTCATGCGAAAGGAGCTTCTAACAGTACACCGTCTCGCATAGACATCAAGAGTATTCAAAATCAGGATTATATCTAATGCCGCCTGTGCAGTGCTTCTCCTCGCCCCACTGATACACATCGACGCAGTACGCTGAACCTTACTGAGCATTTTCAACCAGACTAAGTAGCCATAGGTCGCACGATAGCCAAAAAAGCCAATGAACGCTTTTCGGACATAGACCCCAGCTTTTGCCAATCGAATTCCCACAGGCGTAGAGCACGTTCAATCCTTTCTTCATTCGCTCCTCAGTATTTCGCTTCTAGTTCAGTTTCTGATCAAGAACGATACCGAGATACTTCGCCTCAGAAGATAAAGATAGCTCTACGTCCTCCAACCTAGGTTTCCTAAAAAAAAAAATAACCACCTCCGTCTTTTCCGGGTTAACACCCAGGCCACAGTGCCTAGCCCAAACTGACAACTCACCCAGGGCATGCTGCATGAGGTCACTGATCATAGGCAAATATTTTCCACCGACATTAAGGACAACGTCCTCCGCACAGACAACAATTCTACGTCCTCTCAACTCAAAAAGCCACAACAGAGGGGATAACACTCTACTTTGCAGCGTGCCTCCTGTAGTCAACTTCCGAACTGAGCTCACCTCAAGGTTCGAATTTGCAATGCGATCCCTCAGCATGTTCGCAATCCATTCGAATAGAAGTGAAGGCAACCCAGCGGATACCAGGGATTCCCTTATAGCGCTAAATGCCACACTGTTAAAAGCAGCTTCCATATCAAAGAAGGCAGCCAAAGTGAAATACCCAAACTTCAAGTTGCGCTAAATATAACCCTCAACATCGTGCAGAGCAGTTTCCACAGATTTCAACTATTCTCTCCAAAATTTTAAATATAAAGGATGAGAGGCTGATTGGTAAGTGTCCTTAGGAGAGACAAGACTAGTCTTTCCTGACTTGGAAATAAAACGACTAGTATCTCCTTCCATTTGTCTGGTATTAGGAAAAGTCTATCACAAGCCCTATAGATACTCAGTACATTAGAGGTGACAAAAGCGTCACATTTATATAGCATGACCGGCAGGATCCCGTCAGGACCAGGAGATTTAAAGCGCTTGAAGCTATGAACAGCCCAAAAAATTTCTAAGCATCCTTGTTTATTATATTTCTTTAAAAAAATTTAATTTCATAAAGAAATGTGAGTAAAAATGTATTCTGCAAGTGTTTTTAATAAAGGATACAAAAGTCTATATTATAGAACTTTTGTAAATACAAAAGTGTGTTGTGTTGCTTGTGTCTTCTTATATATTGATCAATGGAAAAGTGGCAAAAGTGTTTTAATAAGCGACAGGAAAATCTAATCGCTTAGCCACTTGATCAATAGAAATATGTGTCCTTTATAGAAACGAACAAATTTGATACCTAACTATGTGATATTAATTAATTCGCTTTATTATGTTATCATTTATTTACATTTTATTATTGTGTTATTTTTATGTATAATTATAACAAAGTCGATAGACACAAATGATTTGAACCACAACAATTAAACAATTCATTGCACAAATATTCTCAGAAAAAGATCGTAAATCTTACATGTAAGAAGTATCACAATGAAAACGTTAAAATATTTGCATATTGAACATCACCAGGTACAAAGCTCGCTGACTACTTATTATTATGTTCTTCCATTGTATATTTATACATTTGAGCTAGGTTATCAGTGTCTCTCTTAAACTTTAGTCTTTTCTCCGAAGGAACGTCGTCGATGTGCATCATCTCCAATAAAAGGCGTCTGTTATAATTTCTCTCTTCAGCTGGTATATCTACGCCATGTATGTTGGGATTATGAGAAGTTCTTCCACAGTAAGCCGTTAACGCTGTTTTATGTTCTAAATTATTTCTGTCGTGTTTTTATTGCAGACTTATGTGAGGATAATCGTGTATTCAGCTTATACTGTGTTGTCCCGACATATACCTTTTTGGCTTATGTCAGACTCGTCTCTATTACACTTGATTTTATAAACTACGTTGTGTTTGTCCTTTTTGTCCACTTTTGTCTTTGTTCTGCTGAAAAGTTGTGATATAGTGTTGCCAGATTTATATGCTAGTTCATATTTTTCCTTGTCGTAAATATTTGACAGTTTTAATCGTTCCGATAGTCCGGGAATATACATCATTGGTTTGTATATTTTGGGTCGTTCATTTCCCTTGGCATTATTTTCCTGTTCAAAACCTCTCCGATTAAAATCTCTATTAAATTGTTTGGGAAACCATTCATACCCAAAATGTTTCCTATCCTCCTTTTATTTTCGTCAAGGAACTGAATATCACTAATATTCAATACTCTTGATATGAAGTTCGTCGCTGTGTTGATAACACGGTGTTACAAAAAATATATTTTTTTCTGTCCTATGAACCAAATGCACATATTCGGAAAGAGGGGAAAAAATAAAACTACACGTGTATCGTCGATTTTTATGTACACTTTTCATTTTAAGTTTGAAGTATAAAGCTCGTAGTGGCCTGTGTGAAAGCCTTTGGACCGATTTTTAGCCCTTTTTCAGTGATCCAATCGAGCTGATTTTTTGCAGGCAGACTCGTGGAAATGACTGTATCACGTCAAATTTTTTAAAAACAATTTTTATCAATTCTCAGATTTTCCCCAATTTTTATTATTTTTGAAAAAAAAAATATTTTTTTCACTTTTCTTAGCATAACTTGAAGGGACTCCAAATTTTTAAACTACTTAAGCGTTCGGAAAAAAAATGTTTTTTGACCCATCCTACTCGATATAGTTGTAGTTAATCAATAGTAACCTTCTACCACTAAACAGTTTTTGACTTTTACAACACTTACAACTGGTCTGACAGATGAAATAAGGAATTGCAAAATTGTTTTAAGTTCTGTTGTGCGAAAACGTATTTGTATATATTTCATCTGAAAAAAATGCAGTGTCCGACGTGAAATAACTTTTGTTACGTTTGTGGCTTATTCGCACCAAGTAAAAATTTGAAAAATATTACTAAAACAGTGGTGAATTCGTTTCAGAAAATATTTAAGACTGCTTATGTTCCTTACTTGTGGTATACTCCGGAAGTCGTGTGCGACTATTGCTATAGAAATTTGTGCAAGTTTACTGATGGAAGGTCAACAATAAAGTACGCTGTACCAACAATTTGGCTACCACGCACGGAGCACTGCAATGAATTGTGCTACTTTTGTGTAACTTTTGCTCAAACAAAAGGGTACCAATACATTCACCGCAACAAAATTCGCTATGCTAATGTAGAATCGGTAATTCCAGCAGTTCTATACTCACCTGAAGAGCGTGTAGCGGCTTTAGTGGAGATTTTTGATAATGTTCCCGAAATAAGCGATGCAGAATCAACAGTTGTACCAACACTGCTATCAACTTTTCTTGCATCGAATGCGAGATGCGAGAGTCCACAAGTATCGGAATTTGTGGCAACACCCAGTGAAATTGGGACTGCAATGACCTCGTACGAGACGGAAATTTGTCGAGGAGAACAGCAGAACTCTTTGCATCACGCTTTAAGCAGTGGAATATAGTGGCGGCTGATTTTAAAATAACAGCCGCTCGTGGTCGAGGTACCACTATTCCATATGACGAATTTTTTAAATTGCACGAAGATCGGGAAAAAAAACCTGGCTTATTGTTATGATATTGATTTGATGTTTGCAAAAATTGGTTACCCTCATATTTCAGAGGAGTGGCGACTTTTCATCGATGCATCGGTCAACAGCCTTAAAGTCGTACTGCTTCATATCGGTAACATATGTACATCCATCTGTCCCGATCGCATATGCCACAAACCTCAAGGAAACATACGAAGGCATGGAATTAATATTACAGCTGATAAAGTACAAAGAGCATAATTGGAAAATATGCTGCGATCTGAAAGTGGTCGGTTTACTCATGGGTGTTAAGCGTGGATTTCCAACCCACCAGTGCTTTTTGTGTACATGGGAAGGTCGAAAAAGAGATGAGCATTACACTGAATTTAAGTGGAAGCCGCGAACATGCTACAAAGTAGGCGTAGAAAGTATAGAGAATTTACCATTGGTGCAGCCGTCTCAAATCATTTTGCCTCCACTACTCATTAAGCTCGGTCTCGTATCAAATTTTGTTTAAAAACTGGATCGTGATGGCGAGGCCATTGCAACTTTGCGCAAAATTTTTCCGAAATTGAGCGGCGCAAAGATTCATGCAGGTATTTTTTTTAAGAAGTCATTCAGTAACTTTATGTTTTTTAATGATTTTTTATGATTTAAGGTGTTTTCAATGGTCCGCAGATAAAAAAAATAATTGCAAGTTCTGAATTTTCATCAAAATTAAATGCTATCGAACAACGTGCAACAAACGAGGTGCCAATTATAGAAATATTGTAGCAGAAATGGTTTCGGCATATGGCGAAATGGGCATATTAATGTCGCTAAAGATCCATTTTCTTCACAATCATTTAGATTTTTTCCCTGATGATTTAGGAGCTTGTAGCGATGAGCATGGCGAAAGGTTCCATCAGGACATTGCGGCTATTGAAAAGCGCTTTAAAGGAAAAGACATTACGCATATGCTTGGCGAATACTGTTCGTCTATTTGTCGCGATACTGAAGCAAATGCTTACAACCGCAAAAATAAAAGGCCTCAATTTTTAATGTAACAATTCTTTATTTTTATAAAACAAAAGCAATAAAAAAAATTGTTTTTTTAACGAACTGAAACCTTAAAAAAACGATAACCATTTAAAAAAAAAAAAAAATTTAGGACAATCTGAGAATTGATAAAAATCTATTTTTTAAAAAATTTGACGTGATACAGACATTTCCACGAGTCTGCCTGCAAAAAATCAGCTCGATTGGATCACTGAAAAAGGGTTAAAAATCGGTCCAAAGGCTTTCACACAGGCCACTACGAGCTTTATACTTCAAACTTAAAAAAAAAAAATTCTGACGTGTACATGAAAATCGCCGACACACGTGTATTTTTATTTTTTATCCCCTTTCCGAAAAAGTAAATTTGGTTCATACGACAGAATGTGTGTAACACGGTGTAATTGTACATCTGGGGTGGTTTGAGTCGAAGTTTATCAGACGGCCCGAAGCCGTGGGCTTCTTGCACCAATTTAGTTTTAGGGCATTTCCCTGTCTTATCACCACTGAATCCAAATATGGTAGCTTCTTGTAACTTTTGACCTCCATCGTGAATTTTATTCGTCTATGCAAAGCGTCTCGAGTATTGTCAAGGTACTGACGATTTCATCTTTCCTCACTATTGCAAATGAATCATATTTTGTCATTATCCTCGGTTTCACAATTAATTTGTCCAGTGCTATGTGCAGTAGTTTGTCTATTATTATATCTGCCATCATAGGAGAAGCAGGAGGGACCATTGGCATTCATTTCTTTTGCTCATATAGTTTGTCATCATACTGTATCCATACGTGTATCCTTTATACAAATTGTCAAGATCTACATATGTGACCCGGTAAGTTAAAAGGGACCTATGCTCAGAAAATAAGTTTTGGAGAAAAACGACTTTGAAGTTAAAAGCTTGATTTTGATGCGCCTGAACGCTTTTATGGGTTGAAACTTGTTACTCAGGGGTTTTCGGGGTCGCTGATTACGAATCTGGTATTGGATTTTGAAAATTCAAAATGGCGGATCCAATATGGCGGATGATTTTGTTATGATATTGGATTTACTTGAAACTTGTTACTCGGGGGTTTTCGGGGTCGCTGATTACGAATCTGGAACTAGATTTTGAAAATTCAAAATGGAGGATCCAATATGGTGGATCCAATATGGCGGATGATTTTGTTATGATATTGGATTTACTTGAAACTTGTTACTCGGGGGTTTTCGAGGTCGCTGATTACGAATCTGGTATTAGATTTTGAAAATTAAAAATGGCGGATCCAATATGGCGGATGATTTTTGTTATATTATTGGATTTGTTTGGAAAATTCTAAAAAATAAAATTAATATTACCTTTGAATGTTAGTTATTGGCAAAATTAGTTTTTTCGAATTGTAAAAATAGCATTCTTTTAAGGAGTAGGCTTTGATTTAAATGTTTTTGTAATATACAGAAGGAAGAATTTTGAACTTTTTTTTCGTTAAAATTTATAACTAGATAATAAACGAATTAATCTTTTTTTTTGTACAGGTAACTCATTGGCGATTTCAGAATTGAAAAATTGTACCGATCAAGTACGGGAACAGAAGTTGAACGCATTTGTAGACCATATCGATAAAGCTAGAAATCAAAGAGCGTATTATAAAGCTTTTTGTGAAGACAGTGATCAAACAGTAAAAGTAATATCTTTTGATTTTGCGCAAACGGATCACTATCCTGTTAGCCCACAACAGCCTGCAAGCGCTTATTTTAAAGCAAAACGAAAATGTGCAGTATTTGGAGTTACGAATGAAAAAGAAAAAGTACAGGTATGTGGTTTTAAATTGGTATAAAATCTATCAAAAGAATTGCATAGTAAATTTCCAAATTTAAATTGCCAACGTTTTTTCTCTTTTAGTTCAATTATTTGATTGATGAAAAAGATGACATTGGAAAAGGTCCGAATTGCGTCATTAGCTGCCTTCATCACTATCTCAACACATTAAATAATATCGGAACTCTGGTGTTATTCAGTGATAATTGCGTAGGACAAAATAAGAATAATTCTGTTCTTGGATACCTGATGTGGCGAGTAGCCAAAGGACTACAAAAAAAATATCATACAATTATCTTCTAACTGGTGTTACGTGACCTTGTCTGCAGCTCATGGATGATTACGAATGCCGGCTGGCCAGTCGCTTCAAGGGGAGGTTCCATCCCATCATCCTGGCTCAACGGTCCGCAGCAATTATTTTCAAGAATTAAAACAAAACAAAAATCAACATCCAAAACACACATTACATTTTTTTCCGGAATGGGAGACAGATGTTGGTCTCCAACCACCCTGCCCTACCAATGATCATGAGGATACTTCCCTCTGTTAACATGATCCCATATATCCGCTCACATCACATCACTTACCTCACATCACTTCCCCCTCTGTAAGAGAAAACTTAGCACAACATAGTTAATTTTCTTTTTCAGAACAAAATCATTATAATTTTATTAATAATTACTAATTTATACTTAAACTTATTATAACTAATGTCTGTCTTCCGTTTATAAATATATATGTGAAAACAATTATCAAACAGAAATATATAAAAAGAACAAATAAATTTAAAATCACCCGTCAAGCGGATAGTATCATTTCGAAAGGTCTTCCGACCACCATAGTAAATGTAACGAACCCTGTTTAGAGGAAATTTCTCTTTTATCAATATTTCCCCTAGTTTTTTTTTATGTCCAACTTTAATCTCCTTGAAATCTTATCCTATCCTACGCTGAATAAACATAAATGTAAAAAAAAATAATTAATACAACACCAATACTAATACAATAAAACTATTTCCTATGAGGTACGGAAGTGCGCCAGTACGCGATGATGTGCATCGTTACGCACCGCTTTATAATCATTCTTCGTTTCACGACGTAATGTGTTACTCTAAGGTGTTACTCTTTATGATCCCGCAATGTAGATTTAAGAGATATTTTTTTTTTGGTACCTAGCCTTAAAGGAGCTCCCTGAAGACGTTCTAAATTTATCTACTCGTCAAATTACCAGACGCTTGAAATTTATGGCCTCCTACCTCCTAGGATCACACTTTAAGAAAAAAAAAAAACTAAGAATGTACACTACAACTAAACCTTAACACTTAATAACTAATACAAAAAGAAAATAGCGTTGTCTTTTTTTATTTATTATGAATTTTTCCTTAATTGCGCTTGTTCGGAGAAAAATTCTTGTGGCGTTTCTTTGTATTGGCCTTGACTTATACCTTAGGAAGACTTCAACATAATTTATAATTTCCTTAGGCCTTTACTTTATCATGGCGTATTTCGGGTTTCGCCATTTCGTAAAAAAAAAATACAGAACTTTGCGGGCATTATTTCTCAGCACTATTTCTTATGGAATAAACTGACCTTATTGACTCCATTTCCATCGGGTGTTGACTTTTGGATTGGACAGCTTCGGAATTATTGTTGGGGTCCAAAAGGCCACAATCTTTAAAAATCCAAAACGTTTATCTAATACTTCCTCACTCCCTCACATATTGTTCTACTTACTTTATTCAATCTTTTAGGAGAATTATCGACTAAATATTCCAGTCCCAGTTTGTTATAGCTTTCCGCTTCGAATCGTCACCTTTCCTGCATCAAAATATTAAATTTTTAGCTTCGTCACTTTAGTCTATAATTAAACTGTTTTGGTGTATTATTACCTTTGAGTTTTAATTTACACTCAAAAAATGACTGATGGTATCCAACACTTTAACTTGGGATTACCCAGGAAGTCTTAACACTTAAACACTTTTAAAATTGAATACTTTACACAGCTTAAATTTAAACTTTTCACGATGACGGTTCACTTGGTACGGTAATGACGGTAATTTTGTGCAAAAATGGCTTTGAATCAGTTGGCGTCTTTTTCGACATATTACATGGAAAATGTTATTAAATATTTATTACTACATGTATCCCGTAAAATTTTTCGGTGTACATTTCCCCTATCGCTCTTTTAACATTTTCAGAGATCTCCGCTAAAATTTGTCGCCACAAAACTGCAGTTACTTCCGGTGTACCATGCTAAGAGAATTAATTCAGAATTTCCTCCATCATTTCTCTCAGTACACCAACAATTAGCACTATCCAACAACAATGGTATGGCAACTCCCTATAGTACTAATTTTGGCAACTGTGTCAGCCAACCTCCCAGCTGACATTCCCGATGTCGTAGGTAAGTACACAGCAGCATTCGTCGTTTATTTTCCTTTTTTTTCTTTCACAATTTAATAAATTCTATTCTTTTATTTCAGGTTTTCCCCCACACATCCTGGAATAGACTCGAGGGTCATCCAATGGATTTGCCCCTGTGTCTGCATCCACTCCAGTAGCCTTGTTGGTGGAGAATTTTGCCTGGCAGAATTTTCCATCACCAATGCACTGGTTTTGATGACCAGACCACGCGAAGGCATTGGATGGCTGAGTCTCAGGGTTCTGGAAAGCCGCGGTAAAACCCGACCGCAAAGCAAACGCTTTTCCAGCCGCCTTTCTATACCAAAAATAGTCCATGGCGGGCTGGCCACCCCCCTCAAACATATGGACTATTTTAATGAAACATTCCCAATACTGGAATAAAAAAAAACAAAAAAAAAATTGGACACGGCTGGTTGATGCTGCATTCCATCAGCCAGCCATCGGGGTGTCCAACAGCTCTCCTCAGCTCCCCCATCTTTACCACCAATTGGGGGTTGGGGAAACCCGTGGCAACGGGGCCGCCACATAGGCGTCAAGGCCCTACTATAGGGAACCTCCACGCATTTTTTTTCCACCCACCGATTCTTCGACATGGCCAGGAAGCCCGGCAACAAAACTCCAGGGCTGTCGAGAACCAACGTTGACAGGACCGGTGTGCGGAGAGCTTCGTTCTGTGTGTGTGTGTCTGATACAACGTGGGGAACTCTCACGCCCTGAGATACAGCCGGGCATTAGTAGTGGTTGAGAGGGCGAATGAGTATCATTGTTAGGGAAGTATACTTGACGATTGGCTAACTTTGAAGCATTTTACTTTGTGCATTCTTTTCTTTCAGGTTGGCTACTTCCACCGGACTTCTAGGCGACATAATGATGAGTATGTAAACGAGGGATGTTGACCAATTTCAGGGAATTTTCACATCTCCGACAACAAAACAGGCATGACTTAAAAGTCTTAGGGACAAGCAGATAAAGCCAGTTCAGGATTGAAGGTATCTACATATATGTAACTAAAAAAATCATTTAGTCATAAATCGAGAAGTAGGTAAGTCAGGAGGTAATTGTGTATAATTATGAATGTAGGCGTATAATTAGTAGGGCAGATAGATGCACAACTACGAACATAAATTTATGATTAGGAAGATAAATGTCTAATTAAGGCCAAAAATCAGGTACTTTGGTGAGTTTATCACAGATATTCAACCGAATTATTGCACAATAGACTTAGATATATTAGGACGAATACAAACAAAGGTTTACGTCATAAAACTAATCAGTATTCTTATATCCTAATATTGCACTGGTGATCATCAGCGTTTCTAAATCTATGTTGTATTATTGTTTTATATCTTTTACGTGATAATTTCCTAAATATTTACCTTGAATAGTTTCCAGCTCATACATATTGTTCCCTACAGGCCGTACTATCCGACATTTAAGAAACTTTTTACAAAATTTTGCACTCTTATTCTTAGCAAAGTCGGACAGCACCACATTTGCCTATACACTTCCTGTCCTGGAACGAATTTCACCGTTCTTGCTCTTTGATTATATCGTGTCGAACTCTTTTCATAAGCCTCATGCATATTTCGCTTGATCTTCTCCCTAATTATTTCCAATTTTTCCGAACTTTGCAGGCTTTTTACTTCATGATCGGACAAGGACATTAGTTTTCTTGCCAATTTGTAATCGGCGCCGTTGGAGAACATATGATATCCGAAAAGGGCGAAGAATGGTGATACGCCTGTAGCCGAATGAACAGAAGTTCGAAGAGCGCACTCGATTTCGGACAAATACATGTCCCAATCTCGGTGATCGTCAGTCAAAAATGCTCTGATGGCCGATATCACAGATTGATTGACCCGCTCCGACGCGTTAGATTGGGGTGAGTATACAGCAGTTTTCAAATGAGTAATTTTATACGTATCTATCAGGTCGTAAAAACTTTTAGAAGTGAATTGTGCACCATTATCGCTGTGGATCACCTCAGGCACACCAAATTTGTGAAATATTTCACTTACAAGGAATTTTATTACATTTTCTGTCGTGGCCTCTTTCATGGCCTTAAGAAATGTAAATTTGGTGAAGTGATCCACAACAATAAAAATGTAACAATTCCCACTTTTAGAGCGGGGGTATTTTCCCAAAAAGTCCATATAGAGCTTCTGGAATGGTCTATCGGTGACCACTTCCTGGCCGATTCCAGGCATCAGATTCTGGTTAGATGGTTTCGACTCTTTACACACCCTACAGTTTCTTACGTATTGTCGAATATGGCCCGTCATTCGAGGCCAATAAAAAAATCGTTTTATACGCTCTGTTGTCTTGGATATACCCCCATGAGCACATGTTAAAGAATCATGGGCTTTCTCGATAGTCGCTTGTGTGATGTTTGAAGGCAACCATAGCTTCCATTTAAATTCTTCATCATCACTCTGATAAAAAATTGTCCTTTTAAATACCAAGCCGTCTTTTATTCTAATATCTGGCAACTTGTTTTGATTTTCACTCACATTTTTAATAAGGTCGAGATACTCTTCACTTTCGAATTCTATCGTTTCAAAATCCAGGATATCTTCCCTTGTAATTTCCTCTAGAGAAATATCTATGGGAGATCTAGAAAGCATATCGGCTACGACATTCTCAGATCCTTTTCGATGCTCGATTTCGAAATCATATGCCTGAAGTTGTAACGACCACCGCGCCAACCTACCACTCAAGTCTTTCAATGTCATCAACCACTTTAAACTCGCGTGATCAGTTATTACGGTGAAGGGCATCATTTCCACGTACGGTCTGAATTTTCTAACAGCCATTACAGCTGCCAAGCATTCTTTTTCCGTAACGCTGTAATTCTTTTGGCATGCATTCAATTTTTGGGAATAGAAGGCGATCGGGTGTTCTTCTTGTTTCTCATTCAACTGATACAGAACAGCTCCTATGCCATAATCAGAAGCATCGCACTGTATATAAAAACGCTTTCTAAAGTCCGCGTGTCGAAGAACGGGTGCTGATGTTAAAGCCTTCTTCAGCTCCTCAAAGGCCTTAATGGCCGCAGTACTTATCTCAAATTTTTTTGACTTTTTGAGAGTATCAGTCAAAGGAGCCGAGATTGTAGCAAAATTTTTAATAAAACGGCGATACCAGCCCGCGGTTCCTAAACAGCTACGGACTTCGCGAGGGTTTTTCGGGATTTTTATACTTTTAATTGCTAAAACTTTTTCGGAATCAGTTTTTAGCATACCATTTCCGATTATGAACCCTAAATATTTGAGCTCCTGAAAGCAGAATTGCGATTTCTTTAATCCAATGGTTAAATTAGCATCTTTTAGGCATTTAGCAACTTCACCTAACAGCCGGATATGTTCATCGAAATCGCTCGAAATTACTAAAAGATCATCTAAATATATGAACACATTTTCCTTTAAATTTTGTGGCACGACCCTATCCATTAACCTACACAAGCGTTACACAGCCCAAAAGGCAATACCCTAAATTGGTACAACGGGCGGCCGGGCACTGTAAAGGCTGTGTAAGGTTTACTCTCTTCATCCAATTCAATTTGCCAGAAGGCGTATTTCAAGTCAACACTGCTGATATGGTATGTCTCATCGATTCTGCTTAAGATGCCGTCTATATTTTGAAGCGGATATGCATCCTTTATTGTAACATTATTCAGTTTACGAGCATCTAAGCAGAATCTATTCTTCCCTGGCTTCCGCACAATAGTCGTTCGATTACTCCACGGACTATCACTGACTTCTATTACATTTAGTTCCAACATTTTATCAATTTCCTCATAGACAATAGATTGGACTGCTGGAGATATTGGGTAATGCCGATCTTTTATTGGGTTGGTTCCCACTATTAACTTAATAACGTGTTTTTCTAATTTAGTCTGCCCTAATCCCTTTTCCTCAAAAGTATAGAACTGTTTGATCACGCTTTGTAACTTCTTCTGTTGTTCTTCTGTTAAATTGTGGGGATTTAATTTATGTTGCACTTTTTCATCCACCATTTCTTTTCGAATAAATTCCATGTTCATCTCAGCTATATTTATCACGTCAGGTGCTAGCTCAAACACCCGCCAAAAATCGATTCCTAAATACAATCGTTGCTCTAAATCGGGACACAAAAACAACTCTATTTCCCTAATCTTATCCTGATAACTTATTTCCAATTTAGTTTTTCCTAAAATTCTGTGTTTTTGACCGTCTGCCGTTGACACATTTGAAAATATTTCTTTAATCGAACATCCTAATTCTTCCACTAGTTCTCTACACCCAAATCCTAGTAAGCTGACCGACGCTCCAGTATCCAAAAGACCTTTTATTTTGACAGCTTGTACTTCGACTTCAGCAAAAACTCGAGGGTCTTTACACCTATTCGCTCTACACACGGAATTTATTATAATTTTTCTGATCTTTTTTTTTTCGGAAAACTTAGAGCGTACTTTTAGTATTGATTTGGAAGCCAATTTTGCATTTTCGTCCACGCCAAATATCCGAGAACGAATATTGTCATAATTTCGCTGTCTAACCTCGAGGGGTAAATAATGACGCGTTTTCTGTTCATATTTTGATTTATTCACACTGATAATTTTCGAAATCATTTCCTTTTTACTCGATTTAACAGGGTTTTCATTTTCGTTATGTATTTTCAGTCTCCCAAAGGGCTTTCGCTCGGACGCGGACCCCCTGTTTTCTCCGCGCCCATGTTCCGGTTTCCCGACTGACATATTGGACACTTCGGCGTTATTGTATTCGGTTGGCCGCACCTGTAGCAGAACAACACCCTTTCCGTCGAATCACATTCCATGAAAGTGTGACCTGGTTTACGGCAGTTCCAACATATCAATTTGGACCTATTTCGATTCACCTGTATTTCAGATACTTCCTCTGCTTCAGGTATTTCCATTCCCATTTCAGATAACGACTCGGTGCCCTCAACATAAACCTCATTAATATGTCTGTTTGGGCGAGGCGGTGGAGGCATCACGCGATTTTCACGCCTAGGGAAATTCCTTTCAGCCTCATTGCATTCAATGCGCAACTGTTCCACTGACGACACTGGCATAGCATAAATTATCCGAGCGATGTTCTCTCTGACGTTCTTTTTCATTATCCTTATCATTTCATAGTCGGTTATAGGTGGGATTAATTTTGATCTAATCTGACACATGTTATGGAAGAAGGTATCAATTGACTCACCGGGTAGTTGTTTTTTCTCTACTAGGTCTCTCATTATCTCAAAATTTGAGCGGAGAGATTGAAACCTACTCACTAGGGCATGTCTCAATGCCGGCCATTCGCAATTACGGTTGTCGTGAAGAAACAACCAGTACCATTTCCACGCTGCACCAGATACTAATAGATGGAAATCACGGACAATTTCAGTCCAAGGAATGCAATATTGAGCTTGCAAGTGCTCTAATCTGAAGACGAAATCATCTACATCCATATTAGGTGAGTTTCCGTCAAACACAAGACCTAATTTATCGACCCTAATTCTAAATATATTATCTTGTCGTATTACAGGTCTACAAGTGTCTCCGTTCGATGAGCCCTGCTTGGCAGCCGGATTCTGACTCAAAACTGGCTGGAAACACTCATACTGAGGGTGCATTTCGACCGTTCCACCCTCATTTCCTTCGCTGATCACATGCACCTCGGTTGCTCGTTTTGAACCGGTGATATTGGCTAGATCTTTAACCGCGTGCGTCAACTCGCTTAAAGTCTTTCGAATATCAAAAATATCATTTTGAACAGCCTGCAAACCATCCTCAAAAGTCCCTGGAACCGACGCGGCATCAGCCTGCCTACCACCACTGTGCACGATATTTTCAACAGGATCTGAATTAGTCGCTGTTCCTTGAAGAATGACCGGACCCAAAGTGGTCATGGAAGTACTCCTAGCTAAAATTGTCTGCGAGAGATCTCTGATTTGTGAACCATAGCCGGTAGGTTCAGTCATATCTGAATATTTCTTCGTTCTTTTTTGATCACTAATATATGTAGAACTATTTAAATCAAATACTTCAGGTCTATTTCGTTTTCTATTTTTAGATTGTGACCGTGTCTCAATACTCATCACCGAAAACAACACGAAATAAATGTCAAACCCACAGTAAATCCGGTCTATTGCTTTTCCAATCACCTTTAGGACTTATCTTCAAATTAACAGAACTCAATTCTTTTTCACGTTTAAATTCAAATTTGTAACGTATAATTTTCAAAATCTTAACAACGACTATTAACTTTGTGTATATGTAAAAAAAACAACAAAAATCTTATAATTTCAAGATGAGGGGTTGTGAATGTGAGATGTGATGTGTGCGGATTATTTTGTTCTGGATCTCATTAAGAGCATTCCTATAAAATGTAATGAAGTCAATCTTTACTAGAAAAAATATAATATTATCTCGATTGGACTTTGATATCTACTGGTTCCTATGGACTTCAAAGGTCAGTTCATATTCGTCCGATACAACAGTCCTCTAAAAGTTATCTAGAGCGGTTATCGGATCATTATGATTCTGCTACAAAATCGAAATTTTAAGCGGACTCTAAATTTTTTTCTAACTGGATCAATACGTGCTAATACTGTATAGCTAATACATACATACAAGTATGCCACTACCTCTCCTTGTATTATTAATTTTCTTTTTCTTCTCCAGTTGCAAGTTTTAGGCCTTCGTACAACGGACTTCTGAATGGTTTCCAGAACGGTTACAAAGGTTCCGGAAACTTGACTACTTTTGATTTAAAAGTCAATATTGGGCTATTTTATTTCAAACTAATGGGCTATTGCACAGTCTTTTGCTCTCATACACTTTCATACTTATACCGACAACAATTATGTCAGTTTTCTTTCGATTGGGCGCCATATTGTTACGTGACCTTGTCTGCAGCTCATGGATGATTACGAATGCCGGCTGGCCAGTCGCTTCAAGGGGAGGTTCCATCCCATCATCCTGGCTCAACGGTCCGCAGCAATTATTTTCAAGAATTAAAACAAAACAAAAATCAACATCCAAAACACACATTACATTTTTTTCCGGAATGGGAGACAGATGTTGGTCTCCAACCACACTGCCCTACCAATGATCATGAGGATACTTCCCTCTGTTAACATGATCCCATATATCCGCTCACATCACATCACTTACCTCACATCACTTCCCCCTCTGTAAGAGAAAACTTAGCACAACATAGTTAATTTTCTTTTTCAGAACAAAATCATTATAATTTTATTAATAATTACTAATTTATACTTAAACTTATTATAACTAATGTCTGTCTTCCGTTTATAAATATGTATGTGAAAACAATTATCAAACAGAAATATATAAAAAGAACAAATAAATTTAAAATCACCCGTCAAGCGGATATTATCATTTCGAAAGGTCTTCCGACCACCATAGTAAATGTAACGAACCCTGTTTAGAGGAAATTTCTCTTTTATCAATATTTCCCCTAGTTTTTTTTTATGTCCAACTTTAATCTCCTTGAAATCTTATCCTATCCTACGCTGAATAAACATAAATGTAAAAAAAAATAATTAATACAACACCAATACTAATACAATAAAACTATTTCCTATGAGGTACGGAAGTGCGCCAGTACGCGATGATGTGCATCGTTACGCACCGCTTTATAATCATTCTTCGTTTCACGACGTAATGTGTTACTCTAAGGTGTTACTCTTTATGATCCCGCAATGTAGATTTAAGAGATATTTTTTTTTGCTCCTTAAAGGAGCTCCCTGAAGACGTTCTAAATTTATCTACTCGTCAAATTACCAGACGCTTGAAATTTATGGCCTCCTACCTCCTAGGATCACACTTTAACAAAAAAAAAAAACTAAGAATGTACACTACAACTAAACCTTAACACTTAATAACTAATACAAAAAGAAAATAGCGTTGTCTTTTTTTATTTATTATGACTTTTTCCTTAATTGTCCTTGTTTGTTGTAACAATTCCTAGTGCGTTTACCTTACTTATTTTACCATGTGTGGTAGTAAAAATGTGTGAATGTATTTCTACTGTCGGAGCTAAACTGTCCCGTGTAAACGCCAGGTTAGGTCCCTTTCTCTATGCGCTGTCGCATATACCTTGCAAGATGTATTTAGAACAGGTGCAGGGATTTGTTTTTGTTTTGTGGTCCATTGCTTTCAAATTCAACAGAAACGAACACCAACAATAACAGTAAACAAAAAGATACAATCAAAATAACAAAATTTTAACTTGAAAGTGGGGAACACAACGACATGACAAAACTAAATTAGTTGTTTGAATACAACCTGGAAAATGATTCTATTTTTGTATTGAAAAAATGTCCCACACTGTTGAATAAACGTCAGTGAATGTTATGAGAAACGTCAATGAAAGTTACAAAACGACAACACAGCACCTAGTGGCAGTACTTGACAACGCCTGTGGGATATCTACTTATTTCCTTTATCTATGATGGTATGGGTTAGGTCCTCGATTCAAATTAAGCTATTATTAAATTTGGTGGATTAAACCAAACACACCTAAAATCTGGGGACGAAAATTACAACATCGCGTATGCTACTACCGTATATTTCTACCATGAAAACAATGAAACTTGTACTAAACAAGTACCAACGTACCAACTCTAACAGTGCTGTCAACTAGGTTACCTTTTGAATGGTAAGAAGAAGACTTCCATCGGTGTTTTGTTTCTTTCTCAGTTACAAATCAGTTTAATTTTCTGTGCATTTTTAGTGTCGTTTGTACCTTTCTAATTGAATTAGAAAATGTCGGGTCAATATCCTGGAGGCTACAACAACCCTTTGGGTGGCCATCGTGGTCAATTTAATCCACAACAGCAGCAACAGCAAATGATGAATCAAATGCAAATGGGTCCTGCTGGTGGACCGGGTGGTATGATGCCGGGTGCCGGAGGCGGAGCTGGAATGATGGGTATGGGTGCTGGTGGTGGTTACGGCCAAGGTGGTGGTGGTATGATGCCTCAGCAAGGAAATCCAATGCAACAGGGTATGCAAGGAATGTCGGCCGCTGGTGGTGGCTTGGGTCCTGGGGTAATGAATCCATTGGGAATGCAATCACCCTCACATGTGCAGCAACAGCTCATGCAACAACAAATGCAGCAGCAAATGGGTGGAGTTGGTCCACAAATGGGTATGGGAATGTGCCATGTTAGCATGGGTGGCGGTGGACAGCCATCGCAGGTTGCCAGTATGATGCAGCAATTGCCGCCAGGTATGCAACAAAATGTAGGAATGCAACAGCACTCTCCACATATGCAAACAGGACTTAGTCCCAATATGGCTATGATCGCCCAGCAACAACAGCAGCAGCAACAACAGCCACAGCTACCACAACAAAGTCCTTTACCCCAGCAACAACAATGTGTGCAACATCAGCAGCAACAATCGCAGCAAACGCCACAACAAATGCAACAACAAACAGCCGGACCCCAACAGCAGCAACCCCCAACTTCCAATAGTATGCTTCCTATTTCCCAACAATCCCACAAAGAAATAAACACTAACTTTGTCAAGAGTGGGTCAAGAGACAGTGCAAGATATAACTTCTCGTTTTCAAGAAATTTTCGCCGCCCTCAAGGTAATACAGCCCACAGCCAGTCGTGATAATGGCACCGTTAAAAAGGTTCAGGAACACTTCCGCACCATACGATTGCTATTCAAGCGAATGCGTTTAATCTATGAACGATGCAGTGACGGATATCCTCAAGGTAGGAAATGCATGGTTATCTATTATCATCTGAGGTAACAATTGTAAAGATATGCGTCTTCTCTTTTAAGGTATGGAGTACACTCATGTTGAAAGTCTGATACCATACAAAGATGAAACGGAACATCGTAGTTTGGAAGCTACCCAATGCGATGAGTATCGCAAAGCATTGCAGGAGAATCAAGAGCTTATCGATACGGTAAAATTAAAAAATCGTCAATTAAGGGAAATTATTGATCGTACCAGAATTATTGTGTGGGAAATTAATACGATGTTAAGCATGAGGAGGTCGTAAATGGGGGTTTCTTTAATACAGGAAAATACACGTAAATATATGTCACCAAATTCTTTATTCAAATGATATTCTCATTGTAATAAAAAGTCTGTATATTTTTTAGGAAGTAGACGAATGTGCGCTTTAATGTTTCGAAAGAAATAAAATTTGATGCTCTCATACAAATATAATATTTTTTTTTACTGATTTCAAACTAGAACTCCAAACGATAAACTAAATATCCCAGTTTACACAACTCAATCTTAGTACATTTCTACTTGTAAGGTTTTAATTCCGGTTATCCAAAGAAAATCAATCCGTTGTCGTATTTTTGTAACTCGTTTGTATTCGTCTTACTTTTCATTTTACGAATATCGAATTGTTTGCGTTAGTTGTAAACATAGAGCAATTATTATACATACCTATCTAGAGTAACGATTTGTATCAGTAAATTTCAGAAGTTTGGTCTGGTTACATACACAGCCTTATTACGAAAGTCGTTCTCGTATTTCGAGTAGGACAGTTTTGTAAAAGATTAAAGATAACCCACCAACTTTGTCTTTAATCTTTTACAAAACTGTCGTAGTCGAAATACGAGAACGACATTCGTAATAAGGCTGATTGACGTTTCATGTTGGAAAGAATTGCTTTAATAACACTAGATAGAGGCAATGGCTCAAACCAACCAACAAGAAAACAGTAACGACATTCCGTTTTGTGCGTTAAAATTGTGTAAATATGTACACCCCAAATATATGCTAACTATAAACTCTAGCAAAAAATTACATGAGGTGTCAGGGGACACCTGCACAGTGGTGGAAAAGGCTCATCTAGCGGTATTTAATTAATAATTGTCGTGTTTTGGTTACAAGCAAGCGATTGTCGCTCGCTAAATTGCAACGAAAACGACAATTTAGCGATAAGTAATTTTATTCAAAAATATGAATAAGGGTTGAAAACGGTAAAAGATGTTAAAAAAAATTGTTCAAACTTAGCGAAAATGATTCTCGCCGCTAAGTTCTCGCTAAGTCTTCGCTAAGTGCTCCATACAAAACAAACGAATATATAAGCAAGCGGTGTAACCAAAACACGCTTAATGCTTGGGCAAATCTTTTGTTTGTGTAATATTTTTTTTAGTTGCAAATAGATTAAGCTACAATGTTAATTTTTTTTAAATATATTTATATTTTCTTTGTGAAAGTTGAATTTTTTTTTCATATTTTAGGCATTGTTTATTGGCATAACATTGCACCCGTTCTTTTTTGACCATTGGGCCCCACGGTCCGATCGTTAAAAATTTTTTTGGTTTTAGAAATGTCCATATTTTACCCGATTTTCGGTTTTTGTTTTTTGAGCCGGGCCCGGGCTCATGTATTTCAGCCCAAATTTTAGTACAAAACTTATGAAATTAATATTTTTAATTAGCATCAACATATTTTGCGTTGTGCTTTCATATTTTTTTTTTGAAGAAATGTACACACAATTTGTAATAATTACAGTTATTAGCGGCATTCATGCAAACATGAAAGCCGAGAACTCATCCTCCACTGTCTCCGTCTTAATGGCAACTGGTGGAGCTTCGTCAAGCGAATCTTCCTTGCCCTCTTTGCTTACCCTCTTTGCTTTATTTTTGATGTAGTCCAATATTGCATCCATAACTTCGCCCTGCTTGGCAGCCGCTTTTTCTAATATAGCGGCTTTCCTACATTCTAAATCGTACATTTTTTTATCCATCTCCTCATTTTTTTCAATCTGTTTATCAATTTTTTTTACCACTTCTGAAATTTGCCTTATAATCTGCTGTTGAAATTTGTTTTTTTTTCCAGGTAGTGTTGGTGTCGGTGTTTCATCTATTGAGAGTGATGGTGATGGCAATGGTGATGCTGCTGGTATTGATGATGATGGTGATGGCAATGGTGATGCTGGTGGGAATGCCGATGTTGCTGCAATTGATGGTGATGCTGGTGGCGATGCTGATGCTGTGGTCCCTATTTGCGTCGATGGTGGTGATGCTGCAGAAAAAGCATCATTTTATTAAATTTTTAATTTATAAACTTCCCTGCAAACATTTGGAAGTCAATTTCTCACTCCCTTTCAAAAAAGTGTCGATTTCGTTACTCAATTTTGGATACAATTTCGATAGTTATCAATTTTCTAAAAACAAAAACTATTTTTTATCGAAAAATACATAGGAACAATAATTACACCATTTAAATCGTTAGATGACTGACGATAGCAAATGTTTACTGGGTTCTTTAAGTCAAACAAAACAAAAACAAACAAAATTTGTTACAAATACAGTAAAAAAAAAGTTGAAGCTAAAACTGAAAAAAAGTTTGGTCGCCGGGACCTATGGGACCCACAGGGTCCAATAAGGGTCCCAAAATACCGAAAATTTCGATACAAAAATATTATGCTTTTTCCTAAATTTTTTATAAAAAAAGGTCAAAATAAGCCGAAAGATAATGCTTTTTTGAAATACATAATTAAATTTTTTGAAATACTCTTAATTTTCTCTGTAGATAACTGGATACCTTACAGTTATCGAAAAAAGATTTCTTATCTTTTCGGCTTATTGTGACCTTTTCTATAGAAAACCTTTATGAAATTACATTTTTTGAAATACTTTTAATTTCATCTATCGATAACTCGATAACTTACAGAGTTATCGAAAAGAAGTATGTTATCTTTTCTGTTTATTTAAAATTTTTTTAGAAAAAAAAATATTATTCTATCAAAATTTTCGGTATTTTGGGACCCGGCGACCAAATTTTTTTTCGGTTTTTGCTTCAACTTTTTTTTACTCTATTTACGGTTTTTTTTGGAGCCGTTCCCGGGCTCGGAACATTTAGCCCACAAAATTTTCCATTTTTTCAACATTGCTACGTATGCTGAAAAAAGTATATTTTGTAACGGCCGCCAAATTGTTGTGGCTAATCCGACGAAGCTTGGCTATGTTTATTCTGGCCAGAGATTGTCTTCTAAACAACTTTGCCAAACATGGTCCTGGGCAATTGTTGATTGTTAAGAAGATAACTATGGCCTAGGCATAATGCTTTTTTCAACATATGTAGCAATGTTGAAAAAAATGGAAAATTTTGTGCAATGTTGTTTTTTGTAACGGGCGCCAAAGCATTATGCCTAGGCCATAGTTATCTTCTTAACAAACAACAATTGCCCAGGACCATGTTTGGCAGTTGTTTAGAAGACAATCTCTGGCTAGGATAAACATAGCCAAGCTTCGTCGGATTAGCCACAACAATTTGGCGGCCGTTACAAAATACACTTTTTTCAACATATGTAGCAATGTTGAATATGTACATGTTTCGTCGCACACTGTATGTACGAAAACATCATATGTACTTCCCTTACCTAATATGGTTTCATGTCCAAACGATGCTGCTGATGTTGATGGTGCTGGTGGCAATAACATTAAATGTTATAAAATAGCATGTACATATGTATATTCAATATAATTACCTAACATGCTATCGCAAGTAATCTCCGATACATTGTAGTATTTATATGACCCCAGCATACAGTGTAGTCGTGGATAAAGGGGCCACTGGGATGGCGATCCGCCTGATGGGCCAACTAACACCTTTTCTTTTCTATTTGATAAGAAATACAAACAAATATTTGTGAAAATTGTTTTATAAATTTGAAAAATATTTACCTGTATCTCTTGGTTAGATTGTGCACTTTATTTTTGACATCTAATGGCGACACTGGAAAACCATTTTTCTGCAGCTCCGCGGCCATCCCTGCATAAACATGCTGGTTTTTTCGGTTTCCGCGGAGCTGCAGAATCTTGTCTTCCCACATTTCCACCAGCATTTCCTCATTCGTGTCCGTCCATGGGGTTCTTTTTTTGTACTTGTGTTTTGGATTCCTTGAATTACAATCACAATAATAATGAAAACTCAATATACAATTAATAATACTCACATTATATTCGGCGTTCACTCCATTTTCCTGCGCTGTAATTATTAAAAAAGAAAAATTTTAATTTGTAGTCATAAATCCCATTGCAATAAGTACTTACCACCACAAAGCAAACTAGAAATGTAAACAAACAGATGTTTTTCCGTCATTTTTCTGACATTTTCTTTGAACCAGCAATGGAAATTTTTTCATTTTACTGCTTTTTTTAACTACTATTCATGGTACAAAGAAATGGTAGAAGCACTAGCCCAGCTGATTTGAACTTTTTTCTGGACTGAGTGTGAGTAAGTTTTTCTCTTATGTCAAAATTTGTTTACATTTGTTTGTCTGCAACCCCCGTTCGCCAGCAACTGCTGTTTTTGAAATATTTCTCAGCAACAATTACATAGAAACGTTTTAATTTTCACACTTAAACACTTTCAATATATCAAATACCACTCAATCATTTTCTAAATGCCACTTTTTGCAAATTTGTTTACATTTTCATCATTTTTCTATCAGCTGACTTGACACAACACAGACACTGAGCGAAAACGAAATGCCTGTTGTTTTTGGCTTGTTGTATTTGTTGTCGTACTGCATCTACCATTATATTTCTACCATGCTACTATTGGAGTACAACACTGGGCCCTCTCTCATTTTTACTGTGGTTTCCAACTACAGCAAAAAGAGCATAATGCCTGCGGTTTCTTTTGTATGGAAATTTAAGTGTGTTTCGCGGAATTCATCGAAAGAGACGAAACGCCGGCGTTTCAGCTGAAACGCACTAAATGTGAAAAGGGTATTAGGCAGTATTAGGTGTTTCTCTTATGTCAAATTCACATGCATTTTGTTTGTGTACTTTTTTGTTTGCTTTTACAGTAGATACTAGAGTTGGGTAGTTCATGAACTACCTAGTTCATTTAGGGTGACCAGACATCGCCCTCATGAATACGTTGATACGGGGAGTGTGTTCGTTTTTGTTACGACGGGCACCTTAAATGAACGAGTTCGAGAACTAGTGAACGAGTTCGACAGAAGTCTAGTAGATACACACATGAAGAAAATTTGACAGATTATGGACACCAAACAAAAACAAAATGCCTGAGTTTGTTGTAACAATTCCTAGTTCGTTTACCTTACTTATTTTACCATGTGCAGACTATTCGTGTGAAATTTTTACGAATGAGTAAATGAAAAGAAATGTCAAATTATTCTGCAGCCGCCATTACTAAAAATTTACGAATGAGAAGAACAAACCGAATTGCCGAGTACGGCAAATATTTTCCCCGTTCCTTTCCTATTGCCTTTCTCTCCAACAAACTCAACAATTGCCAAAGCACTTATTGCCAATATAAACACTGACCTAGTAAGTCTGCTATTACACGGGCAATTATAATTGTCGAAATTCTCTTTGATTATCTTTTGGAATTGCCATTCGTTATTAGACGGGCAATTCTGCTTTCGCAATTGTGGTTTTTATTATTGCTGTTTCTGACATTCGCATAAATCTGAGCCATATGCAGACCATGGTACAATAATAGCGGTATTCATGCAAACGTGAAAGCCAAGAACTTTTGCTCAGCGCAAGTTTCCCTCCCACCGTTGCATGAGGCGTAGTTGTGCTCAAAACCATATCAGCTGACCACGATGGATACATAAGGTGGTAGCAGTAGCAATTGCATGTATTATGTATGTGTACTTTTTCTACTGTTCTAGTGCTATCACCTTATTTATCCATCCTAGTCAGATGACAACGAAATGTCAAAAGTTTACACGTTTCTCCATCCCACGTTTGCGCAGCAAATCTGACTGGAAGACTTTCCACTTTTGTGCAAGTCGCTTTGTATGGGAAATTTCATTGTTTTGACGTTTGCCGCGTAAGTTTGCGAGGTTTACGCTTTTACGAGGCTTTTTCGAGTTTGCATGAGGACCACTAATATGTTCATGGTAAAGTCGTAAGAACAGCTGTTACCATTTTTTTCATGAGGTTCTTCGCTTCGGCTGTCACACTCACATGTATTTTGTTTTTGTATTCTTTTGCATTCTTGTGTTGTTATGTATTTGTGAAGAGTTTGACAGATGAAGCGAATAGAACAAAAACAAAATCCCTGTTGTAGCTACATACAACTACAACAACGCGCGCTGCTATTACCATGTAGATATTTTTGTACCATGATGCAGACTATTCGTGTGAAATTTTTACGAATGAGTAAATGAAAAGAAATGTCAAATTATTCTGCAGCCGCCATTACTTAAAATTTACGAATGAGAAGGACAGAGCGAATTACGAGTACGGGCAAGTATTTTCCCCGTTCCATACTTCTTACCTCTCTCTCCCACGAACACATCATTTGCGACAATTATAATCATAGATTAATACATATAGTAGATCTACTAGTTCTCCCACCAAATTTATGACATTTGGCCTGGTGTGATATTTACGTTTGATCTTGAAAAGAATTGCTTTACTAATACCAGATAGAGGCAATGGTTCAAAACAGCGAACAAAATAACAACAACGGCATTTCGTTTTGTGTGTTAAAATTATTGTGTTAAATGCAACACAAATGTATGCTAACAATAACAGTCAATAAAAAAGTTTAAAACACATTTAAATTTCACAGTAGTGCACCAAAATGGCATGAAAAATTAAAGCAAGTTATTGTAATTCCACCTGGTGTATATCACTTTTCGTCAAACATCTCTCTATCACACCGACCGATCACGAAGAGTGTGAAAGGAAACGTCAGATGAGCCAAATACTCTCTCTATTCTGAGATTACTCTATGATTATAATTGCCCGTGTAATAGCAGACTAATGGATTGAACCATAGACTAATAGTTATAGTAGACCTACTGGTTCTCTCACCAAATTTATGACATTTGGCCTGGTGTGATATTTACGTTTGATGTTGAAAACAATTGCTTTACTAATACCAAACAGCGAACAACGAAATTATCAAAAAAAAAAATACAGCAGACAGTTGTCCGAGGCCTTCGGCCACGGACTGTTCCTGCAGGCTGTGTCAGAGACACGGCCATTAAGTTTAACGTAGAATACGCCATCCGATAAGACAGAAAACATATATAACAATAAATTCATTTGCTTATATTATTTATCATTTATTGTTATATATGTTTTCTGTCTTATCGGATGGCGTATTCTACGTTAAACTTAATGGCCGTGTCTCTGACACAGCCTGCAGGGACAGTCCGTGGCCGAAGGCCTCGGACAACTGTCTGCTGTAATTTTTATATTTACCAACGGCATTTGATTCAAGTCCGTTTAAAAAAAAAATATTATGTTCATTTTTTTTAAACTTAATTTAATTTATGTATTTTAATTAATATTTTTATTGAAATAAGTTCTGCGAATGTTGAGAGGGCCGCCCTAATATTAAAAAAGGTTTACCTTATCGAGTCTTCGCATTAGCATTCGAGCGTTGTGTGAAAGCTTTACGCTTTACAATTCAAAATTAATGTTACAACAGCTTTATTGAAGCTTTCGCAAAAAAGCTTTATTACGTTAGCTTACTGTTTGTTTCACTTTTTACTAGATACATGTTCCTAAGCAATGTTGAGCAACCAAAAACACTCAACCAAACACCACACATATGTTTGAGTGTATGTGTTTAAACAATTTTCATTTGAGAAATTAAAATACTAGAAATATATCAACCAATATGAAATGTATATCAAACGAAAGATAACATCTTCATTTACCTACAAAAAAAATTTTAAAAAAATTCATCTAGCCGTTTCCTCAAATTCAATGAAATAAAGATTACAACCAAAAAATCCTGACATGACTCCTCATACCGTAAGGTAAGACGTATTCTACGTCAAAAAGGCTGATAAAGTAAATAAACAAAGTAAAACTGCAAGTATATGCTTTACCTATTCCATTATTTTATTTTTTTCACATAAATCAACAACCCTCTCTTTTTTCAATACAAAAATATTGGCATTGAATTTTCAAAAGTTTTCACGTTTCTTTTTCCAGGTTTGCTCAGCTAAAAAGACCACTATTGTGTTAAATACAACACAAATATATGCTAACAATAACAGTCAATAAAAAAGTTTAAAACACATTTAAATTTCACAGTTTTTCACCAAAAACGACATGAAAAATTAAAGCCAGAAATTATTGTAATTCCACCTGGTGTATGTCACTATTCGTGAAACATCTCTCTATCACACCGACCGCATCAAGAAAAGTGTGAAAGGAAAAGTAAGATGAGCAAAACCTTCTCTCTAGTATGATTTACTCTATGGATTGTACCAATTTATTGATATTTGGTGAAATAATAGTGGTCCTCATGCAAACTCGAAAGAGCCTCGTAAACGCGTAAACCTCGCAAACATGGTACAATAATATGTTCATGGTAAAGTCGTAAGAACAGCTGTTTTAATTTTTTTTCACGAGGTTCTTCGCTTCGGCTGTCACACTCACATGTACTTTGTTTTGTACTCTTTTGCATTCTTGTTTTGTTGGTATGTATTTGTGTAAAGTTTGACAGCTGAAGCGAATAGAACAAAAACAAAATGCCTGTTGTTGCTGCCTACAACAACAAAAACGCGCGCTGCTATTACCATGAAGATATTATTGTACCATGCTCGCAAACTTATGCGGCAAACGTTCCCATACAAAGCGACTTGCACAAAAGTGGAAAGTCTTCAAGTCAGATTTGCTGCGCAAACGTGGGATGGAGAAACGTGCAAACTTTTGACATTTCGTTGTCAGCTGACTAGGATGGATAAATAAGGTGATAGCACTAGAACAGTAGAAAAAGTACACAGCCATAGTACATGCAATTGCTATTGCTACCACCTTATGTATGTATCCATCTTGGTCAGCTGATATGGTTTTGAGCACAAATACGCTGAGCAACTTTACTTGGTGCCTCATGCAACGGTGCGAGCATAGTCTAATAATACAAGTCGACGCGTGGCGTGTTGTTGTAATATGAAACGATTTTGACAGAATTTTGTTGTACTATTGTTATGACAATACACTCGATATGTCAAAATCATTTTATATACGAAGAAGAAGCAAAGGAAAAACGCCAAAGTAAATAATTACATGTATTAAAAAAAAAGTAATAGGCAGAAAGTTGGAACGCATTTAAGATCCAAATTGGTAAGTATCCATCGGTAAGTCCATACATATGTAGGTAATTTTAGTTACTTCTTCTATATATTTTTAGCCATCAAAAAACTACAGGCGGTGAAACGACCTGCGTAAGCAAAGAGGGCAAGGAAGATTCGCTTGACAAATCTCCGCCAGTTGCCATTAAGACGGAGCCAGTGGAGAATGGCTCTACACCATCGGGCCATTTCGGTCTAAAATTAAATTAATTTGCACAACAAAACATTAAATTAATTTGCACACCACTTTTCAAACGTTTAATAACGAACAATAAGAATAAAAACAAATGATGAGACAGGTTTGACACTTCGAGTGTACTACGTAAACAAAGAATGATAAAAAGAAACGACCCAATAACAAAATGCCTGATCGGCTGGGATTATGCTTGCACTTATATTATTACACTATGGGTGCGAGGGAAACTTGCGCTGAGCAAAAGTTCTCGGCTTTCACGTTTGCATGAATGCCGCTAATAACTGTAATTATTACTAATTGTGTGTACATTTCTTCAAAAAAAAAATATGAAAGCACAACGCAAAATATGTTGATGATAATTAAAAATATTAATTTCATAAGTTTTGTACTAAAATTTGGGCTGAAATACATGAGCCCGGGCCCGGCTCAAAAAACAAAAACCGAAAATCGGGTAAAATATGGACATTTCTAAAACCAAAAAAATTTTTAACGATCGGACCGTGGGGCCCAATGGTCAAAAAAGAACGGGTGCAATGTTATGCCAATAAACAATGCCTAAAATATGAAAAAAAAATTCAACTTTCACAAAGAAAATATAAATATATTTAAAAAAAATTAACATTGTAGCTTAATCTATTTGCAACTAAAAAAAATATTACACAAACAAAAGATTTGCCCAAGCATTAAGCGTGTTTTGGTTACACCGCTTGCTTATATATTCGTTTGTTTTGTATGGAGCACTTAGCGAAGACTTAGCGAGAACTTAGCGGCGAGAATCATTTTCGCTAAGTTTGAACAATTTTTTTTAACATCTTTTACCGTTTTCAACCCTTATTCATATTTTTGAATAAAATTACTTATCGCTAAATTGTCGTTTTCGTTGCAATTTAGCGAGCGACAATCGCTTGCTTGTAACCAAAACACGACAATTATTAATTAAATACCGCTAGATGAGCCTTTTCCACCACTGTGCAGGTGTCCCCTGACACCTCATGTAATTTTTTGCTAGAGTTTATAGTTAGCATATATTTGGGGTGTACATATTTACACAATTTTAACGCACAAAACGGAATGTCGTTACTGTTTTCTTGTTGGTTGGTTTGAGCCATTGCCTCTATCTAGTGTTATTAAAGCAATTCTTTCCAACATGAAACGTCAATCAGCCTTATTACGAATGTCGTTCTCGTATTTCGACTACGACAGTTTTGTAAAAGAGTAAAGACAAAGTTGGCGGGTTATCTTTAATCTTTTACAAAACTGTCCTAGTCGAAATACGAGAACGACTTTCGTAATAAGGCTGTGTATGTAACCAGACCAAACTTCTGAAATTTACTGATACAAATCGTTACTCTAGATAGGTATGTATAATAATTACTCTATGTTTACAACTAACGCAAACAATTCGATATTCGTAAAATGAAAAGTAAGACAAATACAAACGAGTTACAAAAATACGACAACGGATTGATTTTCTTTGGATAACCGGAATTAAAACCTTACAAGTAGAAATGTACTAAGATTGAGTTGTGTAAACTGGGATATTTAGTTTATCGTTTGGAGTTCTAGTTTGAAATCAGTAAAAAAAAATATTATATTTGTATGAGAGCATCAAATTTTATTTCTTTCGAAACATTAAAGCGCACATTCGTCTACTTCCTAAAAAATATACAGACTTTTTATTACAATGAGAATATCATTTGAATAAAGAATTTGGTGACATATATTTACGTGTATTTTCCTGTATTAAAGAAACCCCCATTTACGACCTCCTCATGCTTAACATCGTATTAATTTCCCACACAATAATTCTGGTACGATCAATAATTTCCCTTAATTGACGATTTTTTAATTTTACCGTATCGATAAGCTCTTGATTCTCCTGCAATGCTTTGCGATACTCATCGCATTGGGTAGCTTCCAAACTACGATGTTCCGTTTCATCTTTGTATGGTATCAGACTTTCAACATGAGTGTACTCCATACCTTAAAAGAGAAGACGCATATCTTTACAATTGTTACCTCAGATGATAATAGATAACCATGCATTTCCTACCTTGAGGATATCCGTCACTGCATCGTTCATAGATTAAACGCATTCGCTTGAATAGCAATCGTATGGTGCGGAAGTGTTCCTGCACCTTTTTAACGGTGCCATTATCACGACTGGCTGTGGGCTGTATTACCTTGAGGGCGGCGAAAATTTCTTGAAAACGAGAAGTTATATCTTGCACTGTCTCTTGACCCACTCTTGACAAAGTTACAATGTTTATTTCTTTGTGGGATTGTTGAGAAATAGGAAGCATACTATTGGAAGTTTGGGGTTGCTGCTGTTGGGGTCCGGCTGTTTGTTGTTGCATTTGTTGTGGCGTTTGCTGCGATTGTTGCTGCTGATGTTGCACACCTTGTTGTTGCTGGGGTAAAGGACTTTGTTGTGGTAGCTGTGGCTGTTGTTGCTGCTGCTGTTGTTGCTGGGCGATCATAGCCATATTGGGACTAAGTCCTGTTTGCATATGTGGAGAGTGCTGTTGCATTCCTACATTTTGTTGCATACCTGGCGGCAATTGCTGCATCATACTGGCAACCTGCGATGGCTGTCCACCGCCACCCATGCCAACATGGCCCATTCCCATACCCATTTGTGGACCAACTCCACCCATTTGCTGCTGCTGTTGATGCTGCATTTGTTGTTGCATGAGCTGTTGCTGCACATGTGAGGGTGATTGCATTCCCACTGGATTCATTACCCCAGGACCCATGCCACCACCAGCGGCCGACATTCCTTGCATACCCTGTTGCATTGGATTTCCTTGCTGAGGCATCATGCCACCACCACCTTGGCCGTAACCACCACCAGCACCCATACCCATCATTCCAGCTCCGCCTCCGGCACCCGGCATCATACCACCCGGTCCACCAGCAGGACCCATTTGCATTTGATTCATCATTTGCTGTTGCTGCTGTTGTGGATTAAATTGACCACGATGGCCACCCAAAGGGTTGTTGTAGCCTCCAGGATATTGACCCGACATTTTCTAATTCAATTAGAAAGGTACAAACGACACTAAAAATGCACAGAAAATTAAACTGATTTGTAACTGAGAAAGAAACAAAAACACCGATGGAAGTCTTCTTCTTACCATTCAAAAGGTAACCTAGTTGACAGCACTGTTAGAGTTGGTACGTTGGTACTTGTTTAGTACAAGTTTCATTGTTTTCATGGTAGAAATATACGGTAGTAGCATACGCGATGTTGTAATTTTCGTCCCCAGATTTTAGGTGTGTTTGGTTTAATCCACCAAATTTAATAATAGCTTAATTTGAATCGAGGACCTAACCCATACCATCATAGATAAAGGAAATAAGTAGATATCCCACAGGCGTTGTCAAGTACTGCCACTAGGTGCTGTGTTGTCGTTTTGTAACTTTCATTGACGTTTTTCATAACATTCACTGACGTTTATTCAACAGTGTGGGACATTTTTTCAATACAAAAATACAATCATTTTCCAGGTTGTATTCAAACAACTAATTTAGTTTTTTTCATGTCGTTGTGTTCCCCACTTTCAAGTTAAAATTTTGTTATTTTGATTGTATCTTTTTGTTTACTGTTATTGTTGGTGTTCGTTTCTGTTGAATTTGAAAGCAACGGACCACAAAACAAAAACTAAATCCCTGTTGATGTTGCCTACCATACCTATTGTTAGCACCTGTTCTAAATACATCTTGCAAGGTATATGTGACAGCGCATAGAGAAAGGGACCTAACTTGGCGTTTACACGGGACAGTTTTGGTCCCACAGTAGAAATACCACCGAGTAATACTTTAAGAGTGTGCACTAGTTAGGAACAGACCTAGTATAGATCGGCCCGTCCGGCCGGGCTCAGGCAGGGGGGTTAAAATTCCCTCTGTACCTGAAGTCGATGTGTGGCAAAATCCGAAAAATCACTCGATTGCTTGAAAAAAAATATTTTCTGGATATTTTTAAAAATCCGATACGTGGATAACTAAGCAGTTATCGAAAAAATGTATTTATTTATTTTTGTTTATTTCGACTCGTTTTACACAAAAAAGTTGTGAAATCGGTCCCATAACACGGCACCACACTCGTAGTATCATCCTGTATGTCCGAACTTTGGGTGCCCACAACTCCGAAAATAGGCGTTGCCCCCGATTTTTTTATTTATTTTTTTTTACTTAAAATTAAAAGTTCTATCCAATGGTAATAGTTTGAAGCCGAAGCGAGTTGCCGACCTATTCTAGGTTTAAGCCATATGTTTTGTTCACTTTTGTTTTGCGCTATGCTTCGCTTTTTTTGAATATTGATTTTCGGGATTTGTGTCGTGTGTAATTTACTTACACTGAATAAACGTATTGCATTTGATTTGTTATTATATTTTTTATTAATTTAAACACTTTTTACCACTTTTTTAATATAATGTTTCACAAAACTACCCGAAATTAAGATCGCGACCACGAACGAAAACATCAAAACAAAAGTGAAAAACAGTTGATTATTTGAGGAACATTTTTGCTGAATTCCAGTCAGCCATCAACATTTCTTCTTTGAAAGCACATTCTCTATCTGTTCTCCAAGTACTAAATTGAATAACTGGCGAGTCGATACCCCTTGATTTCTTCTTTGAAAGCACATTCTCTATCTGTTCTCCAAGTACTAAATTGAATAACTGGCGAGTCGGTACCCCTTGAGTTTGCCACAAAAACACGAAATTCGGTTGTTGTTCCTTTGTTGATCGTTGTATACTATTGCCACTATCTGGTATTATTGAACCCACATTTTCCACCATCCAGTGTTTACTTTCCATCGCACCTATGACGTATAATGTATTGAGCGAATAAAAGTTTCTATGGTATGTATTATTCTATTGTACAGACGGCAGAGAGGAATTTAGGATAGAGTAATTTATTCTCTCATTTTTTTATTCTCATGGGTATGGTTGCAAGTGAACATTGGATGGTTGAAAGCATGGATTCAATAATACCAGATTGAGGCAACAGTATACAACGTCCACCAAACTAATAACAACCGAATTTGGTATTTATGTTGCAAAACAGTTGTGTTAAATACAATACAAATGCATACCAACGACAAAAATCAATAAAAATGTACAAAATACATTTAAATTTCACAGTTCCATACGAAAACGAAATGAAAGAGTTAAGTCAACCGTTCTTGTACCTCCACCTGATATAACTTCGAATTGCTCTCATTTGCACAAACCAAGACAAGACTGACTGATTTGAAATACCTATAACATTGTGCCTCTCGCGGTATGAGCTGTATCTACGAACATGACGCTAAACATCGCCTGCAACTTAAAAAGGGAATGAAGTTTATATTTAACTTTTAAATCAGTAATGTAATTATTTGTGCCTTTTGGCAATTGTGATTCTTTTGTTATTTAACAATTACAATTAAAGCATGAAACACATAGACGACGACAGGCTACATGAACACACGACTACAAATGCCGCTGACTGCAAATGGAGTCGTGTGGCAGCTACTGAATTATTTTCAAGACGGCAACTGCAAAGTAAACAGCTGATCTGTAATGTTGACGTTTGTGTTATTGTGTTATTTGTGTTAGAAGAAAATAAAATGTCTGGAGAATATTTAATAAATATTATTACAAACATAACAAAAATTGTGAAAACAGTTGATTATTCTGTCAGTGGTGCCACTTCAGGCATTGACAGCTCTAACCAGTTGACTGTCGCCCACACAAATAGAAATTAGTTTAATTCAACTACAGCTACATAAGTAGCATAGACAACAACCTGCAGTCGTGTCGCCTTGCCGTCGTTAAAATATTCACTTGCATATAAACGCATGTATTTTATTTTTGACAGGTTGTGGTCGGTAGCCTGTCGTCGTCTATGTGTTTCATGCTTAACACTCGCACTAACACTGTTTTCACACGACCAAAAACATTGTTGACTGCAAGCCGAAAATTGAGCCGCCGCCGGCAAAAATTCACATCGGCCGCCGCCGACCGGCTAAAAACTTCAGAGCCGCCGCCGCCGACGATATGGCCTCGGCTTGTTTCTCTGGTCGGTACCCCTTGAGAAATAAATTCACACATTTTTACTACCACACTTACACTTCTCTCACTTGCCTCGCCAATGTCTCTGATTTTTCCAAGGGGTACCGACTCGCCAGTTATTCAAGACGACTTTACAAATTGGGAAATATATTTGTATTTGAAAATTTTGCTAATTTTTATTGAAATATTGTTTGACAATACAAACATATAAACATAAATACACATCTAATTTTGCAGAGTACATCAGTTCCATTGTAATTTGGAGAAGTAAGACAAAACACAATGGCAAAAGAGCGAAGAAACAAAAAGTCAGAGCACGAAATTTAACGAAACGGCACTGTCGGCGGTTGCGTAAAACTGTACTGTCTTTATAACTGGCTGGACGCGTACGTCATACAAAAAATTTTTCTGTTTGTGACAACTAATACATATTCTCAACTATCTTGTCTCAAACTGTCCCGTGTAAACGCACCGTAACGGTAAAAAAATAAATTTTCACTGTTTTTTTTGATGTGGACAACATCTGAGCATCGAATGAGACCAAACCCATGCACCAAAAGTGTTCCCTCCCAGAGATATGCGCATTTTATGACGTATTTACACGTATTTAAATCTTTAAAATGGCTCTCCAGTACAAAACCGGTTTTTACCCTTAGGTACCTTTCTATTTTCCGCGTCACATATTTTGTTTGGGATCAAACGTTATAATTATTGCATCCAGCTCCATCTAGTTAATTCCTTCATCTATGCCCATACTAAGCATGGTTTCATTTTCACTCATAAATTTTGACTTAAGCCATGACAATTTTGCCACAAGTTACATTTCAAAAAAGGGCAACAAAAAATGATTTTGTTGTCATTTCTTGTGAATGGAACGGAGAAACTGAAAGAAGTAAATTTTCAAAATTACATAGGCAAAGTACAAATATATTTTTAAACTTCTAAATATGAGGGATCTATTTTTACCACTTTTGGTAAAATTAAAACTGATGTGGTACATTGGTATCATAGAGTATTATGCTTACAGTCTGCAACATCAACTTATTCTTAGTCATGCGATGGTAATGTGAATGCAAACGAAAATTAAAGAAAAGGGTTCAAAATAATTTATTGTTAAACACAATACAATAAAAGCGAATAAATTTTTAAAAGCTGTAAAAACAATTTAATTCCTATACAACTATAATATTATTTTTCCAAACTTTGAAACAAATTCGAGAAAAGATCCGCAAATATATACGACGCAGAGAGAAAAAATCAAACGCAGTCGCCAGACGCGCTTTCTTCCATTTCGTTTAGCCGCTAGAGATTATTTTCGTCGTCATCTGAAGCGTGCCTGGTTGTGTTTGGACTCAAAAGATAGTTTAGAGTCTAAACATAATCAAACACTGACTACTCGCCGCTAGAATAGAATCTTTACTAATTTCTTTGCGGCGTTCTCACGAAATCTCTCAATTGAGAGAATGAAGTTGCCACATGTTCATGAAAATCATAAGCGAAACCAACACATAAAGCTTGTTTTTTTAACTAAATTTTCGACGGCTTGTATGGAGTGCCTCTTAAAATCGCTTAGTTCCCCATACAAAGTCGTCGAAAAATTAGTTTAGCAGGGAATAAAAAAACAGGCTTATATATACGATGGTACAGGCAAATGCTAAAAATTCAAAAAAATTACTTATTGTTAAACACAATACAATAAAAGTGAATACATGTTGTGGCCGTCGGTGGTGCAATGGTTAGTGTGCGCGGCTCTTGTACATGAGATCCTGGGTTCGAACCCGGCTCTGACCACCTTCAAAAAAAAATTCTTTCGGCGGCGGTCACCTCGCATAGTGACGGCGACACTATCGAGTATCTAGCCATGAAAAATCTTCTCAAATTACCGTTCGGAATCGGTGTAAAACTGTAGGTCCCCATCAGTGAGTGAAAACTGGAAAGCGCACAGCTCAGTGATTGTGAGAAGTTCTCCCCAGTCCCTTCATGGGATGTAATGGGAAACCATTTATTTTTTTTATTTTTTACATGTTTAAAAGCAGTAAAAACAATTTAATTCCTAAACAACTATAATATTATTTTTCCAAACATTCACACAAATTCCAGAAAAGAGCCGCAAATATATATGACGCAGAGAGTAAAAAAATAAACCGAAGTCGGTAGACGCTCTCTCTCTCATTTCGTTTAGACGCTAGAGATTTTTTCCGTCGTCGTGTGAAGCGTGTCTTGTTCTGTTTGGACTCTAAAGTTAGTTTTTCTCAAATTCTGCGCGATGAATATTATTTTTATTTTTTCAATTTATTGTGGCATATATTTTCAACAGAAGTATACATTTTCGAATCTTTTAATATAATAAATCAAAAGTTATTAAAATTTTAAAATTTTTTTTGTTTGTCAATATTTTTCAATTTAACTGTTTATTTATGCCGCTTATCCATACGTTTTTCTGTTAAAGTTAAGTTTAGGTGAAACTCTCCGTTCGGGTCCAAATTTTTACCATAGATAAAACTTCTTATTGGTATTCCAAAACAATTTTTATTTTTTCATTGGTTGGACCTATTTCGGCAGTTATTTCGGTTCAATGTATGAATATGGACTTGCCTATATCTCCGACATTTATAATCCAATTTGGACAGTATGTATACCATAGAGTAATCTCAGACTAGAGAGAATATTTAGCTCATCTGACGTTTCCTTTCACACTCTTCGTGATGCGGTCGGTGTGATAGAGAGATGTTTGATGAAAAGTGACATATACCAGGTGGAATTACAATAACTTCTTGCTTTAATTTTTCATGTCATTTTGATGAAAAACTGTGAAATTTAAATGTGTTTTAAACTTTGTTGTTGACTGTTATTTTTAGCATACATTTGTGTTGTATTTAACACTATAATTTTAACACACAAAACGAAATTCCGATGTTGTTATTTTGTTCGTTGTTTTGAACCATTGCCTCTATCTGGTATTAGTAAATCAATTCTTTTCAACATCAAACGTAAATATCACACCAGGCCAAATGTCATAAATTTGGTGGGAGAACTAATTGAAACATTGGAATGCTAATTGAAATACCATTTATGTGCGCCAAACCAATATTTTTCTTATTACTGTTGTTGTTCTGATCTACGTTCGTTGTTATGATAATGTGGCAAACCAATAATGAACTATATTTTTTCCACTTTTGTATTAAACATTTGATGTGTAAGCCAAACAGTGGCGTTCGCAGCAAAACGATATTCATTAAATGTTAAAATTGCGGATGGAGAGCAAAGTCAATGTTGGATATACCAGGTACGAAAAGAGATATCGTGAAATGAGTTTCTGAATTGGAAGGAGAACATTTATATTATATGTATATAATCCATTCCTAACTCATGTTTTTCAAAAATGTTCGGTGGGTGAAACCAATAATGAGGTGACGAGCTGTTTTTCTTAGACAGGAAACTAACAAAAACTAAGGAAAGTCACTGGAAAAGTTGGAGCAAGAGTTATACAGACTTGGCAACCCATGCAGAATGAGAAAAAATTTGCTTTAATAAATTTGTGTTTAAATTGCAATCTTTATAAATAATTTTACTCTATCACTTCATTATAAGTACATTTTGCTTTATTTCACTTGTTATCCCTTTTTTCTCGATTTTTTTCGATTATCACGAAATCACTCAGTTGATGAATTTTGAATTTTTGGTTCAATGCACAAAGCAAAGTGTAATATGTGGAATACTTGAAAAACATATAGTGAATGAAAGAAATATTTAATTTTAAATAATCACATGAGGTGTCAAGGAACAACCGGTTGGAACGAAGTTCCTTTCGCTATATATTATGTATTAGTTAGTTCCAACACGTCTAAGGCACCTGTTGAAAAATACGATAACTTAAATTGATCTTTAAGAAAAGGTACGTTTTGTAAAATAAAAAACTTTCTTTATTAATCGAGAATAACATACAATATTACAGTTACGATAACAAAAGTATATATTCGCTAAATGCTTTAGAGATATGCGTCATAAAGATTCCCGTTGACTGCAATATCTTTTTAGTTATTATATGTGCGTACTATCCGGCCGGCAATATAAATTCAATACTTGCAAAAACAATTTGATTCTATGACTCTTCAAAATTCAAATAATTACTATGTACTATCGGGAGACTTGAACTGCAAGCGCAGGGAATGGAGTAATACTGTTAATATCGCAAAAGGCAATAGCCTAAAGGAATGGTTGAATTCAGATGCAAGCTTTACGCTTCTGTAGCACCATCCTTTCCTCGATCGGGCTCATATCACAATTTATACATAACGGATTCCAGGCTAAATATACTGAGAGTCAACGAAATGACAAACTGCCTCAAAACATTGGATTACGATAGCGACCACAACGCAGTGGATTTAATTGTGAAAATTGAGAGTGAGCCGAATATTATGACAACATTGAATGAGGGGACAACGTTCAAATTTAACTTTAAAAGGACAAATTGGAAAAAGATTGAGAAGGTGGCAATGCAGAAAATCAAGTTAGAAACAGTTATACTGAACTATCGAAATTTAACGATTTATGGAATAGATGTATATATAACTAGATTACATTTTCTAATATCAGAGGTCATTGAAAGTACGGTACCAAAATTTAAAGACAAAGATGTCTTTTCAACATTTTCAACAGCATAATTAAAAATTAGACTCAGAGAAAAGTAAAATATTAACGATGATAAAATTAGAAACAAGACTTGGCCCAATTTTTGACTGGTTATTTAAATTGGTAATCAGTTGATTTTGATTTATGTTTGATCTGACTTTAAATACGAAAATTTGTTTAGTGCTTTGTCAAATAATCTTACTAGCATGTGGCACCAGTGGCAAATGCAACAAAAAATAACCGGTATGTATACATTTATCGGCTAGTCGTTACAATGCATCACTAACGCCATTTCATATCATTGTTCGCTCATACATAAACAAACCATTCTCCCATTCTTTAATAAAATAAAAATTTGTGTTTCTTTTAAACATGTATTTTCCATGATCATGCGTGACGTGAGTATTTTTCTCCTTGAGCGTAAGAAAGTCAAAAATAATATTTCGTGAGCGGTTTCTATCGAGAGCGTGCGTGACCGTGAACCAAAATCACTCACGCGCCCATCTAGAATTCGACGACCAGAAGATGTGCGCAATTAGGCAACCCTGGTAAAAGAACCAAAAAGTGCTAGAAATTGACTTAATTGCATTTCTCTCCCGCGTAATATCTTGATTATTTCATACTTTTTGCATAGTTTATGTAATTATATAACAACATGGTTGCAATTTGTATAGTTATATACAATAGCACTATCAAAAAGCTGTTCATGTATTGAAATATTCAATGAAGAGAGTAAAAGAGAGAACGGAGAATGACTAGAGTTTCACTCGTTGTGTGTGTTGTCATTTGAATGAAGAGAAATTTTTACTGTATACTTGTACATAGTTTTTGCTATAACATCAGCAAAAAACTGTTCGTGTATTGAAATATTCAATGAAGAGAGTAAAAAAGAGAGAGCTGAGAAACGAGGCGTTTCACTCGTTTTCTTTGTTGGCGTTCCAAAAAAAATGTGGAGAGACCAATTTTCAGCACTGCACCAATTAGATTTTTCCACTGAAGATTCGCTCCCGGCCTAAGAATAATAAAGCAATCTCTTGTGCAATCTCTTCAACATCTTAATGGAGATAATAATCAGAAAACTGCAGTAAATACGAACAAGACCACTAACACGAAAAGCCATATATTGCTGGCGTATGCTGACGACATGGACATCATTGGGCGAAATTTACGAGAGGTTACTGCAGTATTTTCAAGAATCGAAAAGGAATCAGCGGAGGTGGGTCTTGCTGTTAGTGAGGGAAAGTCAAAATTGATGGTGTCAACGACTTGAGAAACTTATCAACTTGGTCCGCATTTGAACGTTGACAACCGATTTAATTTTGAAGTGGTAGATGAATTTGTCTACCTTGGATCCGCAGTGAAGAAGGACAACAACGTCAGCTTGGAGATAAATAGGAGAATTGTGCTTGCAAATATATGCAATTTTCGGCTCAGCACGCAGTTTATTAACAAAGCCCTCTCTCGACGGACAAAAGTCCAGCTATATCAGACTCTCATTTTACCTGTCTTGACATATTGCTCCTATACTTGGATCATATCGCAAGCGTATGAAAAACATCTGGAAGTTTTTGAGAGAAACATTCCCCGTAAAATATATGTACAAAACGGCGAGTACCGACGTCGCTGGAACCAAGAGCTATATAATTTATATTCTGACGTGGACATAGCTAGGTGAATCAAATTAGGACAATTGCGTTGGTTATGCCATGTTATGAGAATGGATGAAGATGCACCAGCGCGAAAAGTTTTCGATAACGTACACGATGGAAGCAGGAAAAGAAGACAACCAAGACTCCGCTGGAAAGCGAGAAAAGGCGAAGGATAGAGCCACTTGGAAGAATATGTTGAAATTTGTTTAATATGTTTGTTTAATTAATATGTGTAAGACGTCTGACCTCATGAGGTTGTAAAATATACAATAAAAGTAAAAGTAATTCCACTCCATGAGTAAATTTTTTATCTATTTAAAATTCCACACTCTTTGGATTCGACGAACACTGTTGCTCTTTTTTACATTTTCTCTTGATTTATTATTGCTCAAAATAAATCAAAAAGCTTTACCAATATATAGCTTGCGAGGTTTATTTTTTGCTAAAGTCTATTATTGATTAAAAGTAGTGTGCCGGACTTGTACGCTACACTTTTTTTTAAAAAAAATCTAAGTAAAATAGGGCTTCGTCGATCGACGAAGATTACCTTTATTGTATTTAAAATATGATTATCCTTGTCGGGTTAAATAAAAAGTTATCACTCCAGAATGGGTTAATTTCTCAACACCTCTGTGCTTTATGCTAAACAGCTGTTCTGGGGAAACCCAATAATTTCACCGGTTAATATTTTTGAGTTTGTGAAGAAAACGTGCAATTTTTGATTTATTTTATCATTATAAATAATGAATAAACGCGAAGATGCTCTTATAGAGGTGATATTTTTTGTAACTTATCAATATTTATAATTATTAGCGTTCATTCTTCAAGGCTTTGCAAACAAATGCCGAAGAAACTGAACGTTGGAAGTCATATCTCAAAGAAAATGAGACGGCCAAAGAAAATCTATCGGTATTTCAAAAGCGTTTGAGCGTAGAGGTGATGGTGCCCTTGGGTAAGAAAGCTCTAATGCCTGGCCACTTAATTCACACCAACGAAGTATTGGTGGGTCATTATCAAGGCTACTTCTCCAAATGTTCTGCGTTTAAGGCGGGCGAGATATGTGATTTACGTATTAGGAGGGCCAAGGAACACTTAAATAAATTGGAAACGGAATTGGAATTGTGGCAGTAAGTTCGACAAGTAACATTATGATTAGTTTTATGTTCAGACAAAGAGGAAGCCAGAAAAACTGGCGTCCTAACATGCCTTTTTTTGTTCAGATGGTGACATTATTTACATGCTTTGAGAAGAAATAGAGAAATTTTCATACGATAGAGAACATCAGTGAACGACATGTTATCTATTTCTGTTTAGGAACAAATTAGAAAAACCCTACGCTGAAGGAATGATGGCCACTGGGGAACAACGTGAAATTATTGAAGATTTCAATGAGGAACAGGAAGAACTTTGGAGGAAACAACATAAACTTCGCCTCAAGCTAGCCAAACAAAAAGAAAGACAAAAGCGCGAAACAGAATTTGCAAACGAGTCTCACAAACGCCAGGCAACACATCAATCGACTGAGGAATCCGATAATGAAATTTTGAAAATGCTTGAAGATGCTGAACTAATGGAAGAACTCGAGCGGGAATTGGAAAATCTAGATGTAGATGAGGTAAATGATGAAACTATACGCAAACTAATGGCTGGAGAAATGAAACTGCCACCTGAAAAGAAGAGAGTAGCTTATGAAAATGAATCAAAGGACAAGACAAAGAAGGAGACGCCTTTAGCCATAAACATTGTGAAGAAAGTTTCCTTACACAACAACAGAGTACCCTCAACCAACAACAATGTAGTGCCAAATCCCGAAATATCGCCAGAAAATGATAACGGTGAAAGTTCTGACGATGACAGTGCCGAAGAAGAAGCTTTGCCGGAAGAGGTACAAATCATTAAGGAGCAATCAATGTTCCTTAATAATGAAGATCGAATAGGTTTTTACGAATATCAAATAGAAATAATACGACAGAAAGTTGTGTCCTTGCCTCAACGCAGCCAAGAGCAGATAGATGAAAAAATAAGATTGTTTAATGTTTTAGAACATTTGGAAGAATTATTAGAGATTGCTGAAACAGCTGCGGGGAATGATGTATTGGCCGAACAAGAGGAGAATGTGGAAGACATGGAAATTAAGGAAAATGAAGGTAATATACAAACAATTGCTGAATCTGTAGATAAAGAAAATCCCAAGAAAGTCAGTCAAAAGCGGCGAATTTCATTTGCTTTGGAAGATGAAACTTTGGAATTCTGTAAAACTGAGGCAGTTACCCAAATGTTACCAGAAAAGCGAGAGAAACCGAAGAGAGACATTATAACTTTGTGTGATAAATCGCAGGAAGAAGAAACAGAAATTATACCAATATCCCAGGCCATCGATAAAAAGTATTTAATACAAACCAAAGTAGATCAAAATCGTCAATTCGTGTCCGAGACTCAGAGTAAACACGATTTCGATTTGGTCCACAAAATCCTTGAGACCTCAGAAGAAATAGCTAAAACGTTGCATATCAACTTTAATCATTCCCCACAATTGCCAGCAAATGCCTCTTTTAATGACAATAAAGATCTGGAGATACCAGCATCGCCTGCAGATTTTTATTTGAAATATTTATATTTATCAAAGGGAACGGAACCTTCCACTCTGTTTATAAATAGCTATGAAGGAGAAGATCAAGTTAAAGCATCTGTACTCAAGGAAGTAGACAAACAGCAAGCGTTTGAAGATCCCAAAGCAGAGGTGAGTATTTGATGGGTGTGTCGAGGAAGTAGTTGCGACATTATTATTAATATCATAATTTTCTTGTGTTTAGTTCTCAAATCCTAAATCTATATTAAGAAATAAGGTAGCTATTGAAAAAGAAAATCATTATCCGAATACACAGCCAGAGGTCAAAGGGAAGAAACAAAAGAAGAAAAGAACACCCAAAGAAGAGGAGGAGTCTATAAGTGCTTATAATAAGGTAAGCAGATATCAATTATTTGTTAGTGTTATTACAAGAAGGTTTAGTTAAGATAACATCCCGGACAGATTTTTAGCAATACTCTCCTGTTAATTTAATATTTCCACCACTTTACAGGTAATGCACGATGTTGTGGAGAAAACCGCAGGCGAACCTGAGCCCTTGCCCGACGGAAAATACATAGATGCCCATACTCCCAAACGGAGAGTAAGCCGCTTTAAGCAAATGCGTCAAGGTACCGAGAAAACATAATTCCACTACCACCCCATGCAATCGGTGAATAAATAAATAAACACAAAAGTGCTACAAACAATTAGATTCAACTTTTCTACTATTATTATATATATATTTTAATTATTATTATTACTATCTTTATATAATCATATTTAAAATTAGCAAATAAAATTGAAATGAAAAGAAATACAAAACTGAAAATTATACTCCAAAATAAAAACATGGTCATTTAAATTTAACATTACACTTTTAACGTAAAAACTATCAGTTTTAAAAAGAACATTGTTAAAAAAAATACATACAACGCGTTGATTTTATACAATTTCTTCAGTGTATAAAGAAAGATTTCCGTTTTTCTTAAACAATAACAACTACATACTTGGAAAAGAAAAACCATTAGAAAAAAAATCAGATCAAATTGAGAAAATATCAAGTTGTCAAGTTAAAAAAAAACTTAATCTTCAAGCCCTAAAAATTCGCGCTCTAACGCGGCTCCCATCATATTCCAATCGCCATCATCTTCTTCATCGGGATTATTAGCATCGCTGCCGTCATTCGAATCGGAACCCATTTCCAAATCAGATGGTAAATCCCCGCCTTTGTGGGAAAATTATAAGGCAAATAATTAATAACGAATTCTAAAAGAAAATTGCAATTCCTACCTCTCCTAAACTTTTCACTGGGCATTTCTTCCTCTTCGTCGTCATCTTCATCTTCTTCCTCATCTTTGTTGTCATCCGAGGATGTCTTATCGCCTTCAATTTCCGGTCGCGAACACTTGGCGGCTAAAACCTCCTCATCTCCTGAACGCGTGAAAAATTTGCGTGTACGTTCCTCTTCGTTCTCTTCACGTTTACGTTTTCGAAGATTTTTATCAACGGGAGGATTTTCTAAAACAAGTATGTATGAATTAGTATGAAATAGAAATAGAGTAAAACCAACTAACCTATGTTAACATGCTCATCTTCTGAAGAGGAATCTGAATCGAAAAACTGATCAAATTCCTGGTTCATATCTGCTAAATCAGCGTTAGAGAATGACAGCAATGGATTAATCGTATCAATAAACTTCTCGGGTTCAGAGGCATTTTGTTGTGCCGAACTTGAGGAAGAAATCTCTGATTTGTCACTATAATTGACCACATGTTCCGGGCTGTGACAATGTGCCGGAGGCTGACGCTGTTTACTTCGCAATTTACGATCCAAGGGGAAAAGTATCTCCTCAACGTGTTCCCAACGTTCGGCACAAGACCACAACCAATTTGCGTTAACAACTTTGATGCGGGGATTCTTTTTTGCGGCATTAACCTTAAAAGTACCAGCAGTTACAGCCACCAAGTGAGTAGTAGTATCTAATGAGAGAGAACAAATATAATTCTGTGATATTAACAATTACCTTCTACCCTATCTAACCTGGCATTATATTTTGTGACACTTCGGCTCCTAAGCTTTTGGCTATAAAATATGCTCTCGATTGCTGCAGCTTCATATTAGTCGGAACCAGACCCGAAAATACCAAATTACAATTTCGTAATACTTCAGATCTGATTTTCGGTACAATAATTTTTAGATCTGGTATTTCTTTTGTATCATCGTAAATGCCATAGAAACGTTCATGGATTTGTTTCAATATCACCTCCAAATGCAACAGATAATCATCGGGATCTTCGATTTCAATTTGATTTGCCGGATCTGAGGGCGGTCTTAATTTCGGCATAGGATCTTTATCTTCTGCAGAATTGTTTGGTTCTTCTTTCGCATCATTGCTTTCTTTAACTGCGGTTTCTTTATCAGTTGTCTCTTCACTATCAGTTGAGGTTGAAGGTAGCTCTTCCACTTCTGCTTCCCCTTCCTTTTCTAAAGATGGTTCAGCTTCAGCTTCTTCCGGTTTTTTCCATTCTTCATTTTCTGTTTTTGGCTCTGCTTCAGCTTTATTATCAGCTGAATTATCCTTTTCATCCAGGGTTGCAGCTGGTGTATTAGTATCTTTTGTGTCCTCCGGTGATGTACTGTCAGGTTTATTTTCAGTATCTGGTATTGTTATGTCATCTGTGTGTGATTCTACTTCTTCGGATTTTTCCTGGTCTTTAGGTTTATCATCTGTAGCATTTTCTTTGTCCTCAGTATTAAGATTTTCAATATCTGCATAAATTTGTAAAGTGTATTAGGATTTGGTTCATTATAAAAGAGGGAAAATGAATGGGATTTGATTACAGTGTGCTACAGTAATAGTTGATAGGAATTATGTTGTTCGGTCTATTTATAACTTTTGTATACCAAATTTTTACAAATTTTAGTTTTTACAACATTATAGAATTTTTATAAACTTTTAAAGAAGAGAAGATTCCAAGGGAATAATCTTGCGTATTAATACTAAATATACAGTTGGGTGCATATTTCTTACCTTTAAAATCCACACCTTCGCCATCAAGTTCATGTTTAGACAACCCAGGTGGAGCATTAATGTCGCCAGTGTGTTGAAAAAAATGATAAGGTTTTACTTGAATCAGATTTGAAGCCATATTCCATACATCTTCACGATCATCAATGATGCACACCATAGAGTCGCCGTTGGGAAATAGAGCCCTGAAAAAGATTTACATTAATATCCCCTAACATCTATTCTCACCTCAATGTTTAGTTACCTCAAATTATCTGTCTTACTGGTGGCATTGAAGCACTCATCTCTCGACAGTATGCGATGAGAGAAAAATTTACCCTCCGGATCCAATAGTTGGGCAATCATATGGGCGTAATTGCGGGCACCAAAAGTACAAATATGCAGCTCATAATATTGGGACATTCGTTCCAAGAATTCTGGTGTTCCTGGTCGTAGACGTGTATGATACCATGGCGATTGTGGACCATACAATTGAAAGTGGTAGATACCCTTTATGTTATTGGGTACGTTATCATTGGTCGTATGAATGACCGTTTGATCTAAATCCACCAGAAGTACTAATTTGCGGTCTTGCAACAGACGTCGTGTATCATCGTGTCCCAACTTTTGTGCTAATTTTTGTGTTACCTTAAGATCGGGTATGGAGTGTACCATGGGAACCGAGGCTTCAGATGTGTTACCCTGAAAAATAAATGTTCGACGTAGAAGTTAGCCGCCGGCTGTCTTTTGACTAAAGATGTGTAACTCATGACACTTCAAACTAAAATGCGTCCAACGATTGGTTAAGAAGCGACACAATACATGCATTCATAACTATCAGGGTTGTATTTGTGTAAAACAGACATGTCCAGATTTGAGTTAGACAGAAGATAGACTAAACATAAAAATACTAGATACTCGTTGTACACAGCGTTGAAGTTATATAAATAACATAAGAATTCAAAATCCTTTTTGTAAGACCATGATTCAGTAGGCATGGTAATTTCTGATGGCACCTAATCAAATTGTTTGAAACCTACAAGTCTCTGCTTAAATTCGACTTAGCTTCTAATCTCCTTGACAACATGAAACTCTTATCCTGCTGTATATGATCCTATTCCGTTTTCCTCCCGCCACGTTTGCTTATCCACGTATGGCAACCCTTATCACCTACCACTTTGTGTATTGCGTATATTTACAATGCTTCTTTCTGTTTTTTTTTTGTGTTTCCTTCCTTTGCCGTGTTTATGTTGTGTGGTGCTTTCTTTGCACAATACATAAATAAATATCCACTTTCTCCTACCGCCCCCACCCATTTTCTCCTTGCAATAGTCTTCGCAATCATGCAAATCGACAGACAGACAGACAGACGATGCGATGATGTTGGCGGCGATGAAGAAAAAGAAAACAATTATGGTACTTACATTTTCATTTTGGCGCAAATCTGCACCGCAGTCGGCGCACATGTCTTTAATGACTGTGGTATGAATGCAGGTCGATAGTTCCAACAATGGAGTGCTGTGGAAACAAACGTACACAAAAGTTGTTGGATCGATACTGTACAAGATGATAGCTAAAACACCATTGGCAACACAGCCTATACTTACTCAGCCTTAACGGTGGCCCCATCCTTGTACAAACGTTTCTTAACCACACCAACCCTATGGGCTTTCAATTTGTATATGGTGGCCTCGGCTGGCGATGGCGTTGGTTCCCCCACTCCCTCCGGTGGCAAGACCTCATATAGCAATATAACTTGTGAAGCGCTTACCGGAAAGCCCTCTCTTACCCGCCACCTATTGATTCTTATGCGTGGATATTCTCCGGGCGCTTTGATGACAATACCATCATTTATTTCTTCACTTAAAATATCCGACATTTTCTCTGGATGCAACTTATACTATTTCACTGAATTTCACAAAATAAAATCTTAAAAATTATCTATTTTTGCTCAGGGGGAAAAATACAAAAATTTTCTTTTTTCTCTTTTGCTTTTGCTTTTACTCCAACTTCTGGTTAATCTAACTTTTTTGTTTTTGTTTGGTATGTTTTTCTGCACTTTTCTTTGGGCCCGCTATTTTTCTGTTTTTGTCAATGTTGTATTTTGCGCAATTAGAGAATTGTGTGTTATCACTGGGCAGTGAATGCGAGAGCGAAGAGGAAGCATTTGTTTATATGCAAATAACGTGAACTGGAATTGGAAGAGCAAAGCTATTTTGAGGACAAATGAGTGAGGATCAACAAAGAGTAGCCGAAAAACGTAGTGCCGATGCAAATGAGAGCGAAGATGAAGTGGAGGAGGAGGACGATGGTGGTTGGATAGGTCCCATGCCCACGGAACAATCCGCTGCCACTAAACCAAAAAAGAAGAAAGGTAAAAAGCAACGTTCCATTCTGTTGGACCAATATAGTAAGAAGTGCCTAAATGTTTCTCTATAGTTTTGCCCTATGAACGTGTTTATTTGGAAAACCTTCCCGATGCTGACTGCTATGAAAAGAGTTACATGCATCGCGATGTTATCACCCATTTGGTGGTCACCAAAACTGATTTCGTTATTACGGGTAGCGTGGATGGCCACATCAAGTTTTGGAAGAAAATGGATGAAGGCATAGAGTTTGTTAAGCATTTTCGTAGTCACTTAAGTAAGATTTCCACACAGTATTCCTATTGGTCTTATACGTTTTATACAACATTGTATTTCCTTTGTCCAGTGCCTATTCATTCTTTGACAACCAATGCGGCAGGTTCTTTGCTTTGTTCTGCATCGGCTGATAAGTGTGCAAAAGTATTTGATGTCATCAATTTCGATATGATCAATATTATCAAATTGGGCTTTATTCCGGGCACAACGTGTTGGATACATTCGCCGGGAGATGCAGTTCAAAGTTTGGCTGTGTACGTTATCATACAAATACAAATAATTTGCAATGGCCAATTGATTTTGTGTTTTCTTTAGTTCCGACAAAGTCTCTAATAAAATTCACGTTTATGACGGCCACGGCGATGGTGATGTTCTTCATACCTTGGACACTATGCATCTGGCACCCGTGATAGTAATGTGTTATAATGTCCCCATGGAATGTGCTATATCCGTAGATCGTAATGGTATTTTAGAATATTGGCAAAATTCAAAATATGATTTTAAATTTCCACAGAAACATGTGACCTTCGAAACGAAACTGGATACAGGTAAGAAGTATTCGATTTATAAATTGTAGGATGATACATTGTATATTCTATGTTCTTAGGTCTTTTCGAATTTGTCAAATGCAAAACTCTGGTTACGGGCTTAGCTGTTTCGCTAGATGGTAAACGTTTCGCTTCAATATCTACCGATCGTAAAGTACGTGTATTCCAATTTCAAACGGGCAAATTAATACGGGTTTTCGATGAAGCCTTAGCTACATATACGCAAATGCAGCAGACACCACATGCATTGCCCAATATGGAGTTTGGCAGGAGGTAAGCGGGAAAAATGTGTATATTTTAAATAATCAAAAAAATAAAAAACTACTAAATGTTTCCTTCCCTCCTTTTTAGGATGGCTGCTGAACGTGATTTAGAAAAATCCGATTATAACATGAGCAATAACATAATTTTCGATATTACGGGGCACTTTCTAGTGTATCCTACTGTAATCGGCATTAAGGTTATAAATATCGAAACAAATCGTTGCGTTAATATTCTAGGTAAAACCGACAATATTAGACCCCTGCATATAGCTCTTTTCCAGGGCAAGGGAAAGAGAAGTAAAGCTGCTATAACCATGGAGCAAGAAGCAAGTGAAAATCCTGCCCTTCAGTCAGTGGTCAATGATCCCACGCTCTTCTGTACAGCCTATAAGTATGACGAACAAAGTTTATCTAAGAGTTGTCTTGGATGTGTAATTGTTTTGTTTTTCATAACTTTTTGTTTAGGAAACCACGTTTTTATATGTACAGTCGACGTTTACCCTCGGACATACAAGATGTGGATCGTGATGTATTTAATGAGAAACCTACCAAAGAAGATATTATTGCAGTACCTGAAGGGCAAGGTCAGTTGTTTGACTTAATTTCTATTGATACCTTAATAGTTGAATGTTTTCCATTTGTATTTACTGTAACATGCTTAACGCAATGAAAAGATGAAGGTTATTTTACTAAATGTATGAAAAGGCAAAGGTTTAGTCAAGACGAAGTTTTACATTAATAACTAGTAACTCTAATTTACTCTTTACTAATTTACCTAAAGGGATATCGGAAACTACTTTATCTTCTAATACACCTTCCTTATCGAAACCTTGGCTACTTCTTTGGTCTTTTAATGTTATAATTTTAACAAATATTCTTATAGTAATTTATTTTTCTGCTTTTTCAAAATTCAGGTGCACAAAAAATGTATGAAACTGTGGTACTACACACCACCATGGGCGATATTCATATGAAAATGTTTTACAAAGAATGCCCCAAATCTGTGGAAAACTTTTGTGTACATGCCAAAAATGGGTATGATTATGAAAATATGTGTTCAATTCTTCATACTGATTAACAATTCTAAAATCTTTCAGTTATTATAATGGACACATCTTCCATCGTGTTATCAAAGGTTTTATGGTACAAACTGGCGATCCCACTGGCACGGGTACTGGTGGCAAATCAATATGGGGTCATGATTTCAAAGATGAATTTGTGTCAAGCTTAAAACACGATCGGCCCTACACTGTGAGTATGGCAAATGCCGGAGCCAATACCAATGGAAGTCAGTTCTTTATAACAGTGTTGCCAACGGTAAGTTTTTGGTTTCTTTAACATATTACGATTTTTTTTATATTTTTTTAAAATTTATTTTTTAGCCTTGGTTGGACAATAAACACACGGTATTTGCTCGTGTTTTCAAGGGCATGGAAGTAGTCCAGAATATCTGCAATGCTAAAACAAATCCAAAAACTGACAAACCCTATGATGACATAAAAATTATTTCAATACATTTAAGTAATTAAAAAGTATGTTTAGTAAATAAAAAACGATTTTAGCCATGTAACAAATTAAATTTTTCTAGAATAGCCAACAAAGTGGTGTACAGAACCGATTCAATATAAACTGAGCACCTATATATCGATTTCTAGTATACGACAACAATCGGGCATCATTCTCTTCCCAAATTCCGAAGCAGACGGCCGTATTTCTGTCGGGAATCGGTGACTGGACTCACATTTTGAATTGATAAGTATTGATCGTTTATAGTGCGTATCGCACATTCGTTTTTGATATGAGAAGATGTACATGTGGCCGTCGGTGGTGCAAGGGTAGTGTGCGCGCTATTGTGCATGAGAACATGGGTTCGATCCCTGCTCAGATCACCTAACATTTCTTTCGATGACGGTCACGGGGACACTCGAGTATTTTGCCATGAAAAAGCTTCTCAAAAATACCGCTCGGAACCGGTATAAAACTGTAGGTCCCTATCAGTAAGTGTTAAACTGGAAAGCGTACAGCTAGCTCACTGGTTGTGAAAGCTCTCCCCAATCCCTTCATGGGATGCGATGGGAAACCATAGATATACAGTGTTGGAGAATAAAAAAAGACAAAACTTCAATGGAAAAAGTTTGTCAAATGTGATCAATATTGTAGAAAATTCGATTGTCAAAGTGGAATAACGGAATCCATACCTATGTATGTAGAGGAAATCAAGTAGACTCTAAACGAAATTGAAGAAGATAAAGGGTTAAATGAATTTATAGATTTAAAATTGAGACGAAAACCAGATTAAAGAAAGCAACAATTGAAAGACATACACTCCTCGACATATGACACGCAGATGTGCCGTTGAGGAGTGAGTACGAAGTGAAGAGAAACGAAATTTTAAGTGAAATAACCATAAAGAACAACCGTATACCTTGATACCTTGGCTTCATGCTGCAGTTATGATGTTGCCATTGAAACGAAGAACTCGAAATAAAACGATAGCGGGTTTGGTTATACGGTGTTTAAGGGTAGTGTTCAAATTTGTTTGTTCTACCTTATTTTTATAGATTTTTTTATTATGTTTTTGATGTGTTAACTTCTATAGGCACGTGTAGTGCAGTCTATCAAAGTGAACACATGCAAACAACACACTGCGTTAGCATCACGTACATGGTTGTTGTACAATAATAGTCTCTGCCTGAAAATAAGTATGATGGTGTTGATGTCGCGGCAGCGAACAAACAAGCAGGAGTATTGGAGTCGTCAAAGAATATTGAATAGTATAGAGAAATCATGAAACGAATTGTATGACTCAAAAGCACTTTCGAAATCTGGCGAATGATTCAAAACGTATTACTCTCTTTTTGTCATAACTTGGTCCACTCATAATTTTAATGTGAAACATTGATGCCTTTTGAAATATTTATCCTTTTTCTATTGTTGCATTAGCTGTGTTCGAGTACTTTTCCAGTAAAAATTATCAAGTAACTAGTTTTCGGAGAGTAAGAATGATTGTGCTCGCTGAGTAAAAAATATCACAAAAAGTACGCGAACGACATCCAGTAAAAACTTGCAAGAAATAAGAACTTTTGTATGTAAACAGCTGATTTGCAATGTAAACATTGTGAGTACCAACAAACGTAGTTCGAACAAAATACTACAAATCACCAAAACTGTATTCTTTTTTAAAAGAAATAGCTAAAGATTAATTACAGAGCATTGAACAATCACCTTTTATCTTAAAATGTAAGATTCCAAAGATTAATTTGTTGTTTTATACTCTTTATATTTTCTAATTTTGTTTGTTTACATAAAACAGCTGTTCAAAACATATGTTATTAGAACTGTCTGCGTACACGTATTTTGCATCATTTTGTGCAAAATGTTGCAAAATCTTGCAAAATGTTGTCTGCGTACTCCAAATCTCTTGTAGCGAGAGAGCGAAAAAGAGAATTTTTTGACAGTTGGAAGTTAGAGAACTTGCAAAATGTTGCTGGAGAAATTTCTTCTTGCAAGATTTTGAAACTAGTTTGAACAGCTGTTTTTGTTTACTGTTTGAATGAAATAATTTTTGTGAAATGAAAATAAAAATTTAAATTTAACAATGGCAGAGGTAAGTAGTTAGAAATGTTGATTTTTAACGTTTATAATAAATTATAATAAACAAAACATTTTACTTCATGCTAGAAACGTGCAAATATACAGTGCGACCGCGCGACACATATGCTAAAATTCTTTTGCTTTGTTATTTCAATTGTTTACAGACCGATCAGCTGTTTTCTTGCAAGATTTCACTGGATGCTGTGTGCGTACTTTTTGATATATTTTCAACCGAGAGAGTAAAATTGTTCTTACTCTCCCAAAAAAAGTTACTGAGTATTTGAATTTCTCCAGTAAAAACTTGCAAGTTCTCTATCATCGAACTGTCAAAATAATCTCTCTCTTGCTCTCTCGTTACTGGCTTTTTGGTGTAAACGAACACTATCAAGTAAGAAATACATAGTACTAATTTGTACAAATTATCCAGTACGCGAACAGACTTAATATTACATCTAATGTTAAAGCAGATGTAAGAAAAAAAAAATGCAATAGCCAAAGAGCCTTCAGAACAAATACTATGCTTTTTTTATTTTCTAATGTAACATTTACTAATGTGTTCATAGAAATCGAACAGGTACCGTGTAACAAAAAGGTGTTAACACATCGCCCGTGAGTTCGAACACTCATTGATTTTTATAAATATATTATTCCCTTTTAATGTTTAAAAATTAAAATTTTTATTTAGCAAACATCCCACTTTCGGAAACAAATAAGGGTTTGTTCTATTTAATCGCTTTTTTAGGCCCCATCAGCTTCTTTTTCGCACTTGGTAAAAATTTCACAAAAATATGGTAGTTTTCTTTTACAATCAACCGTCAGCCACGTACCATGGGATGTTAAAGCCACACAACTTGAATTTCTGAACTGGGAGCTGAAATAAATGTGAAGTTAAATGAAATCTTCAATCTCTCTATGTATTCAAGTCTCAAAATCACCTAATTTTCGGATTACCCGGTTCCCAAGCGCGATAGGCAAAACATTTCAAATTGTCACCATTCATATTATAAATTTCAAAACGCTGCTCTTGCTGAGTGCGATTATAATATAGACCAACATAAGCCAAATATACATTTGGTTTAATCTTAAGGTATGTTTGCTTTTCATTTTGATCTGCAATCGCTTGTTTTAGAGATGTAGTCCTTCCAGGTGAGACAATATGTGCCAATGTGCCACAATGACCATCGCTGGAGTTATGACACTGCAACGAAGCATTTTGAAAAGTGTCCGGAGTATCGTGTAACACAAAAATGCCCACTTGTGGTACACAAATGTAGTTTGATAATGCTAGAAATGTAATTGACAGTGTTGTAGAAAAGTTGTAAATATATTGTTATAAGTTCAATGGATTAAAACCCGTTTATAGTCTGTCAAGAATAATAAAAGCAATGTATTTTTGTGGCCGTCGGTGGTGCAATGGTTAGTGTGCGCGGCTCTTGTACATGAGATCCTGGGTTCGAACCCTGCTCTGACCACCTTAAAATTTATTTCGGCGGCGGTCACCTCGCATAGTGACAGCGACACTATCGAGTATTTAGCCATGAAAAAGCTTCTCAAAATACCGTTCGGAATCGGTGTAAAACTGTAGGCCCCAATCAGTGAGTGAAAACTGGAGAGTGCACAGCTCAGTGATTGTGAGAAGTTCTCCCCTTGCCTGTTTCAATGATATGTTGTAGGAAACTTTTGTAAAGGGTTCGTTTCCAGTCCAAGCGTGATACCAATTTTTATCTTGATATAATTTTAACCCTGAACTGGAAATTTACTTACCTATGGGTTTGTCATATAGTGAGTAATAATCGAATTGTTTATCTTTCATTAAAGTTTTAAATGTACTATTCTCAGGGCACTGCAATACATGACAGTTGAAATAAAGTTGTGGTTGTTTCCAGTAATGATCTCGGCTACTTTTGGAATTAATAATTCCTAGCAAAACATTAAATTAATTATTTGCATTTTAGTGTAATTTAGAATTCATGTGGTAGCCTCCTACACTACGTACAATTAAAAGGAGTTACATACCTCTTTGTAAATATCTTTCTTTGGGTCTGTAGTTTAAAGCCAAGCCCTTGTAAGTCTTAGCCACTTCCATGCATGACTGCAAGGAATCCACATTGGCCACATGTACTCTGCCCGCAAGTGAACGATGAAAGAATTTCACCAAATGAAATCGAAATTTTAAACTATTGTTGGAATCATCGCAATTTATACCGCATCCAAATGGAAATGAAACTACAATTAAACTAAGGCATAACCTGCACCACATATTCATATTGACAATAAATGAAACACAAAACTATTAAGTTTATTTATTATGTCGACTATTTTTATTTGAAAATTATATTTAAATCTATTACTTGTTAAGGAGTGTGTGTGCGGAGTAAATAGTGACATTGACTTCAAGCTCTAAATAAAATAGTAAAGTTTTTATTTTTAAACTTATGATATACAATACAATAGTATAATTTGTTTGGGTTTGTTTTATTGTTAAAGTTTTGTCACATGATTGATTTCTATTGTAAATTTATTATAATATCTGATATTTGTTGAATGTTGTGTGATTTAAAATGAGTTTTAAAGCACCTCACAATGAGGATGTAGTGCTAATAGATTAGTATTTATTATTTTGTTATAGTTTAATATGAACAAAATTTTGAATCTAAATAAACACATTTATGAAATATAAGCTAAAGCTCAATAGAGTCATTTTTAATGAGATATTTAATATTCATCGACAAATAATGTTCCATTGAAGCAAAACCTTTTATATTCGCAACATTCATGTGTTGTTATGATATTATGAAACACTTGTCTATACTACAGAAAATTGAGTTGTTAGTTGGGATAACATTGTAATGGAGATCATTATGAGAAAAGCTGCTGTCAACATGAATAAAACCATCAGCAGCAAAAGTCCCATACTGCTCGCGTATGCTGATGATACAGATATCATTGGGGTCACAATGAGAGTAGTTACTGCGGTGTTTTCGAGAATTGAGAAGAAGTCATCAAAAGTGGGTCTGAACGTAAATGAGGACAAGACTAAATTAATGGTTTCAACGAGCAGGGCCTCCATGCGATTAAATCAAAGCGTGAACGTTGATAACCGCTATCTTCTCGAGGTGGTGGACGAATTTATATACCTCGGAACTGCCGTAAATAAAAACAACAACGTCAGCCTTGAGATCCAGCGGAGAATTGTGCTTGCGAATAGATATTATTTTGGGCTAAGCAAAAACTTTAGAGATAAAGCCCTCTCTCGAGTAACAAAAGTCCAGCTATAGCAGACTCTCATACAACCTATCTTTATGGCGCAGAATCCTGGATCTTATCGCAAGCAGACGAAACATCTCTAGGAGTCTACGAGAGAAAAATTCTCTGAAAAATGTATGGCCCTTTAGTGCACAACGGTGAGTATCGGCGTCGCATGAACCATGAGCTGTATTTGCTATATCCCGACATTGAAATAGTTAAACGGATCAAAATAACGCGATTGCGCTGGCTAGACCATGTCAGTAGAATGGATGAAGACTATTGTAGAAAAGCAATCGTAGCATTTTTAATGTATGTAATTTGAAGTTATTGGAAAAAATATTTTCACTCTCTTGCTAAACATTCGTCGTATAAGTTGTCTAATTTTCCTTTTTTTATAAATTCTTTAATATTTTAATAAATCAACGATCTATAAAAGGTTTATGGGTGATCAAAAAGATACTATTGGCATACCGCAATTTAACGGTCGCGGTTATGATGAGTGGCAATTTCGGGTAAAAATTCATTTCGAGAATTTGAATTTGGTGGATGTTTTAACGGGCCTACCACCAACTGAAACTGCCGCTAGGACAGAGTTTCTAAAGAAGGATAACAAAGCCCGAGACAAGTTAGTATCATTCGTGAGCAATGATTGCCTAGGATACATCCGTGATAAGCGAACTGCCAAAGAAATGTGGGATGCTCTCAAAGATGCGTTTGCGAAGAAGTCTATTGTTAACCAGGTCTTGATGAGGAAGCAACTTCTGAATTTACGACTGAAGGACGGAGAGTCTGTAGCGGAACATTTAATGAAATTTGAAAACCTTGTAAGGAATCTTGATGATGGTGATGTCCTCACACAATTGTTCATGACATTGCCAGATAAATACGATCCATTGGTAACAGCTCTACAAAATTTGGACGAATCAAAGTTGGCTTACAACACGGTAAAGGAGCGGTTACTATTAGAAGAAACCAAAATGGAAAATCGATTGGAACAGGATGAAGGTCCTACCAAAACAGCATTCGTAGGGAAGAAGAACTTCAAGAGGAAATTCCAAGGACGCTGTTACAAATGCAACAAACCTGGACACAAAGCCAATGCATGTCGTCAAGGTGAAGCACGTAGTGCAGCAAACGGTTCAAAATCAGTTTGTTTCATGGCAGATACAGATGATTCTAAGAGTGGTAAGTCATATATGAAATTTAAGTTGGATTCCGGAGCAAGCGACCATCTAGTGAACGAAAAATGGTACTATGATTCGATCAGCAAGTTGTCGAATCCTATTGAGATACGAATTGCTAAAGACAATCAATCTCTGATTGCTAATCAGTCTGGCACGATCAAAGGGCTGAGCAATAAGGACGTAGAGTTAGTGTTGAAGAATGTGCTGTATGTACCGGAGCTTAGAGATAACCTGCTCTCAGTGAAAAAGATGACATCTGCCGGGATAGAAGTAAGATTCTGCAAAGACAAGGCTTATATTATGAAGGATCAAGAGCAAATGGCAACGGGTTACTTCCGTGGAAGCTTATACGAGGTTAACATACGTGTTGATCAGCGGATAGCAAATCCATCGAACGTTGAGAAAAATCAATTATGGCACAAGCGTTATGGACACATTGGGCAAACATCATTTAACGAGTTGGTGAGCAAGAATATGGTGAATGGACTAGATGTGAAACCAGAAAAGAAAGAATTTTGCGATATCTGTGTAGAAGGTAAACACAGTCGAAACCCTTTTAACGGAAGTCGAGGAAAATCTAGTCGTCCACTTGAAAGAATCCATACAGACGTTTGCGGACCAATAGATCCTGTAGCATGGAATGGTTCGAGATACTTTGTATCTTTTATCGATGATTTCACCCATTTTTCAATAATATATACCATCAGAGAAAAGTCCGACGTATTTAACAAGTTAATGGAGTATGAAGCTATGTCATGTGCAATGTTTGGTTTATCGATTTCAAAGCTGACTGTGGATCAGGCTCGAGAATACGGATCCAACGACCAGAAGAATTGGTACAAAAGGAAGGGTATCCAAATAGAAGAAACAATTGCCTACCCTCCACAGCAGAATGGCGTGGCAGAGAGATTTAACAGGACTCTAGTTGAGAAAGTTAGAACAATGATATTAGAATCCAAGATGCCAAAGAATATGTGGACTGAAGCGGCTCTAACTGGTGTTTACTTAATCAACAGAAGTCCAACCAAAGCCATACCTGAGGACATTACGCCTGCCGAGATGTGGTACGGACAAAAGTCGAACATCAGTATGCTTAAAATTTTCGGTTGTAAGGCTTATGCTTGGACGCCAAAGCAAAAACGAAAGAAGCTTGACGCTAAAAGTCAAAGTATGGTAATGATCGGCTATGTTCCAAACGGATATAAGTTGTGGGACATGAGTGCTAGAAAAATTGTTACTTCAAGGGATGTCAAATTTGATGAAAGCTGTTTTCCATATAAAGGACAAAAAGATGAATCCCCGAACCTGGTCATAAAGAGTAACATGCGAGAAGGGGAAGAAGAAGAATTTGCGCCTGTGACTTCTAATGAAAATGATGGTCACAACCCGAAAATGACAATATTCAATCCTACATTGACAACGATTGTGAAGATGACACCAACTCTGACAATTACACAGATTCTGTTAATGAAGTTGTAACCCCTAGGAAGAGTGAAAGAACAAGAAAGCCTCCGAGCAGATTCCTAGGCTTCAGTTTGGGATATTCGGCTCATACTGAGGATCTTTTGAATCTACCAGAGAACTTCTCAGACATACCAGGTCGTCCAGATGCTGAAAAATGGCTTCAAGCCATAGATGACGAGCTTAAGTCTATGGATGCAATTAACGTTTGGGAAATTGTAAAAGCACCGGAGAAGACAAAACTTTTAAAATCAAAATGGATATTTCGAATCAAATGTAATGAAAACGGAAATCCAGCGAGATATAAGACCCGGCTCGTAGTAAAAGGGTTTTTGCAAAAGAAAGGAATTGGCTACAACGAAGTGTATGCACCAGTAGCGAAACTGACCACTGTTCGTGCAGTACTGGCGATAGCTATGAAGAAGGGTTTAGTCCTGTTTCAACTGGATGTCAAGACAGCTTTTTTAAACGGTGACTTACAAGAGGAAATCTATTTAAAAGTGCCAGAAGGTATCATCGCAGACAATACGGTGGCATGTCGGCTTTTAAAATCAATATATGGATTAAAGCAGGCTCCGAGATGTTGGAATGACAAGCTAAATGAATATCTGCTGACAATGGGCTTCACAAGATCAAAGCATGATTACTGTTTGTACACAAAATTTGATAAAGTTGATATTTTGTTTATAATCTTGTATGTTGACGACGTACTAATTGCTGCAAGTAATCTCTAATTGATAGAACGTTTCAAATATATGCTGTCAAAGAAGTTCGAATTATCTGAATGTGGAGAACTCAAACATTTCCTGGGGATGAAATTCGATTATGATGACACAGTTATGATGATATCTCAAGAAGCTAACATTTCAAGAGTCTTGGAAAAGTTTTCTATGCTTGACTGCAATCCAGTGAAGACACCAATGGATAAAGGTTTAAAGCTACATTTAAATAAAAATCAAAACAAAATCGAAAAACCATATAGAGAATTGATTGGGAGCCTGATGTATGTGATGCTGTGCGTTAGGCCTGATATCAGTTACCACGTGGGATATCTTGGCCGGTTCCAGCAACATCCCTCTGAGGAACATTGGCAAGCTACAAAACGAATTTTGAGATATCTTAAAGGTACATTAAAGAAGAAACTCATATATACCGCGAATGATGAAGAAGTCTTGGTGGGATACGCTGACGCTGACTGGGCTAGTGACGAAGTAGACCGAAAGTCTGTAAGTGGTTACATTTTCAAAGTATACGGATGTACAGTCTCTTGGGCTAGTAGAAAACAACAGACAGTCTCAACATCTTCAAGTGAAGCTGAATATATTGCTTTGAGCTCAGCTGTATCGGAAGCTATTTGGTTACCAGGATTACTTCAAGATTTAAATGTCCTTAACAATGAACCAGTCAAAATTTATGAAGATAATCATGGTTGCATCTGCATGGCCTCGAATTCAGAATGCAAGAAATCAAAACACATAGACATCAAACATCACTTTATACGGGACTACATTGCGAAGGGTGTTATTAAGGTGGAACCTATTGCAACAAACGACCAGTTGGCTGACATCTTTACTAAGCCTTTGGATAATAATAGATTTTCTAAACTTTGTAATTGTATAGGTCTACATGATTGAGAAGGGGTATTGTAGAAAAGCAATCGTAGCATTTTTAATGTATGTAATTTGAAGTTATTGGAAAAAATATTTTCACTCTCTTGCTAAACATTCGTCGTATAAGTTGTCTAATTTTCCTTTTTTTATAAATTCTTTAATATTTTAATAAATCAACGATCTATAAAAAAGACGAACCAGCACGAAGGGTTTTCGAAGGTCAAAAAGGTAGACCAAGTCTCCGCTGGAGGGATCATGTTGACGAATCCCTGCATACACTTGGTATTGCCAACTGGAGAGATAAGGTAAAACATCGAACTGGTTGCGAAATATGTTATCTTTGTTTTGTAACGTCTCTGCCTCCCGGTGTTGTTCGATTCCGGATAAGTAAGTATTTTATTCTCTCATCTGACGTTTTATTTCACACTCTTCGTCGTAGGTTTGTGCAAATGGAAGAAATTCGACGATAATTAACTTACAGCAGGTGGAGTTACAAGAACTGTTGACTTAACTTTTTCATTTCGTTTTCGTATAGAACTGTGAAATTTAAATGAATTTTTCACATTTTTGTTGATTGCAACTATTTGCCACAAAAATACGAAATGCGGTTGGTGTTGCTTTGTTGGATGTTGTGTACTATTGCCTCTATCTGGCATTATTGAACCCAAGCTTTCCACCATCCAATGTTCACTTGCAACCATACCTATGACGTTAAAAACATTGAGAGAATAAATTACTCTATCCTAAATTCCTCTATGTGTGACGGATGTTTCCATCAAGTTTGATTCGTCAACTGTGGTGGATATTTCCATCAATTATGATTAGTCAACTGTGAAGAATATATCCATCAACTGTGATTAATACTCATACGTCTATAACCTTTGATTAGTAAACATATATCTGTCGACGACGATCTCTTCCCATAACGACGGCGAAAATATCGAATAATTATCCATGGAAACAGTCTTCTCAAACACCCGTGCGGAATCTGTGTAAAGCTGTAGGTCTCAAACAGTGAATGCAAAACTAGGAAGCGCAAATCTAACTGATTGTGAATACCACTCCCCATTCTATTCATGAGATTAGTGTGGTATATCTCGACCAAAAAACGTAGAACACTAACAAAAATATAAATAGTTATCTTTACTTTTATTGGCCATTTTACAACCTCATGAGGTCAGACGTCTTACACATATTAATTAAACAAACAAATTAAACAAATTTCAACATATTCTTCCAACTGGCTCTATCCATCGCCTTTTCTCGCCAGTTGGTAACACCAAGGATACGGAAGGATTCTTCTGCCTGGTCTTTCCAGCGGAGTCTTGGTCGTCCTCTTTTCCTGCTTCCATCGGGTACGTTATCGAAAACCTTTCGCGCTGGCTCATCTTCATCCATTCTGATAATATGGCCTAGCCAACGCAATTGGCCCAATTTGATTCGTATAGCTATGTCCACGTCAGAATATAGATTATATAGCTCTGCGTTCCAGCGACGTCGGTACTCGCCGTTTTCCCTAACAGGACCATATATTTTACGGGGAATTTTTCTCTCGAAAACTCCCAGGTGTTTTTCATCCGCTTGCGATATGACCCAAGTTTCAGAGCCATATGTCAAGACATGTAAAATGAGAGTCTGATATAGCTGGACTTTTGTTCGTCGAGAGAGGTCTTTGTTCCTGAACTGCTTGCTGAGCCCAAAATTGCATCTATTTGCAAGCACAATTCTCCTATCTATCTCCAGGCTGAAGTTGTTGTCCTTGTTCACGGCGGATCCAAGGTAGACAAATTCGTCTACCACTTCAAAATTAAATCGGTTGTCAACGTTGAAGTGCGGACCAAGTCGAGAGGTTTCTCTAGTCGTTGACACCATAAATTTTGTCTTGCCCTCATTAACAGCAAGACCCACCTTCGCTGATTCCTTTTCGATTCTTGAAAAGTGTGTCGCCTTGTCTAAGTCCTCGCTTGGTACAGAATGGTTCAGTGAGGTCTTTCCCCTTTGGTGTTGGTCAGCGTCATTCTACAGAGCTTGTCAATATCCAGCTTTTCCTGTGTTAGGCTTCGTACGTTTTTCGACCTGCTCAGTCTCGTGCGAACTTTCGCAGCCACCAGGTAATGATCTGAGTCGATATTGGCACCTCGAATCACATGTACATCCATTACACTAGAAGAGTGCCTGCCATCTATTACCAAGTGATCAATCTGGTTCCTCGTCCGCTGATCAGGAGATACACAATGTCCTTATGCTGGAATCGTGTGCTACTAACTACCATGTTCTTTGCAACGGCGAAGTCTATCAGTCTTATTCCATTATCGGAGGTGGTATCATGTAGACTGTGATTACCGATGGTTGGTCGAAAAACACTTTCCTTTCCTAGTTTGGCATTAAAATCGCCTAGAATAACTTAATGTCGTGGTCAGGTCAGCGTTCATGTACTTCCTCCAGACGCTCATAAAATGTTTCTTTGTGGCTATGTGGTCACTCACTGGGTTGAACCTTGAAACTAGGTGTCGCAGTCTCTTGCCAACTATAAATCCGCACCAAATTCGTGCTTACGCTCATGCCAGCTGTAGTAAATATCGAAGTAAATAGTTATCTATATATATAAAAATGAACGTTTGTCTGTATGTCCTTTAGAGAATCGTAAACTATGCATTTAATCAAGTGATGATCTTTAGCAAAGTTGTTGTGCATGAGCCTATGAAGTTGGTACGACCAATTTTCGATAGATGGCGCCACTTAAATATCAATCCACCATGACTTCAATGGAACCATACTTTCAGTGAAAATAAAATTTGAAGGCAAAACAACGTTTGCCGGGTCAGCTCATAGACTAATACACACATAGATACATTTATTCTCTCATCTGACGTTTCATTTCACACTCTTCGTCGTAGGTTTGTGGAAATGAGAGAAATTAAATTTAAAATTAACTTACACCAGGTGGAGTTACAAAATATGTTCATTTAACTTTTTCATGTCGTTTTGGTGTAGAACTGAAAAATTTAAATGTATTTTGCACTTTTTCGTTGATTTTTATTTATTTTTTTGATGATTTTTATCGTTGGCATACATTTGTATTGTATTTAACACAACTAGTTTGCCTCCAAAACACGAAATTCCGTTGTTGTTCCTTTGTTGGACGTTGTTTACTATTGACTCTATCTGGTATTATTGAACCAATGTATTCCACCATCCAATGTTTACTTTCCACCGTACCTATGACGTTTAATTTATTGAGAGAATAAATGTATCTATATATGTATTAGTCTATGGGTCAGCTAGTGTTCTATAAATAGAACAAATGCAAAAACTTCAGCACTATAATGGTACAAGCATGTTTATGCTGCTCCGAAATCATTAGATTTTGAATGAAAACATTAACCGAAATCTAAGCCGTTTATATTGGCACATTTTGACATTTGGCTAGATTTCAATAAATTTAAGCGCAAATAAACAGTGACATTTGTATATTGAGCAAACATAGGCAATACAAGAATTGAACGCCCACGAAGACCCCATATACTCCATAATTATACCACATACCACCTTAGCTACCACCTCAGTACAAGTCCACAATTTGAGCATGTTAACCAAGTCAGTGGCAGGCACTTCCTAGTACTAACTGCCACAGATATCGCACAAATTACAATACTACGGTCAGTTCCAGTAGTGGGATGTTCTACGACGTTTATTTTTCTTTTATTTACACTTTTTATAATAAAAAAGGGAATTCCACAAGGGATTCTCTTATCCCTAATAGAAATAAAAGCAATTTTTATTTGACAAATTTGGTAAAATTTAAAATTTAGTTTGCAGTTGGTAGATGTATTGGATGGAGTAATTCGATTTATTGCGACTTTCGGAGTTTCTTTTGGATTGTTTGATAAGGGATTCTACTACTTTTATAGTATCGTACACTGAAAGAAAAACGCTTCGTCGCTTGGATGAACATTTTCGTTAATGTTTTTACGTTGTTATAGTGAAAAGTGTCGTATATCCGACAATTTGGTAGTCACTGCAACGAAAAATTTCATACTTGACTTCTTTGACAATTTTTCATTTCGTTGCTGTAACAACTTACTTGTTGTTCCTGTAAAAATTTTATTTAATTTGAATTTTGTAGAAAAATGGGTTGAAAATTAAAAAAAGTATAGGCATGAGTTTTAAACTACTGACATTTGGTTTATCTCTTACTTTTTATAGTTTCTATATATTTTATTTATTTAGTTTGAAGGTTTGTCAACATTTTTAGTTGACGAAACAATTTCGTTATTGTAACGAAACTAATTTTTATGATGGTATAGAGAGAGAAGCAGTAGAAAAAATGAGCGACCGTAAAAAAGAGGCCAGCAAGAGAACATGGTGAGCGTGAGTCACGTACACATCTTAAATCAGTTCCATTGCAACAATCGAAAGTGGTAGACATATTTCTCCGCCGGAATAATTCTAATAAAATTGGTAAAACAGGCTAATTAGTTATACTTAGTACTAATCTTTTATTGTGAAAATTAAATTGTGTGAATTTATGTGTTTGCTGTGATCGTTTGTGCAACTTGCGAATCTATAAATCAAATAGATAAACAAACAGAATGCAAGGAGCAACACGACAGCAAAGAAAGTGACGCATCGATAGCAGAAAAACTACACCGAAATATGTAAAACTGAACTTTTGTGTGTGTGTATGCGCGAGACGGTACAAATCGCAAGAAAATGTTCGTATTTTTGTGTTTTAATCATAATTCGATCGCGCCTGTTCCGTTGTTGGTATCTGGTTTCCAAAAAAAAAAAAAAAAAACGAAAGAGAGACAGTCGAGAGACAGTTGTGCGAGCAGTCGAAGTCAATGAAAACGAAGAAGTAAAAGAATCAAAGTGTTTCAAGTACGACGAATATAAAAAATAACAATTAAACGTACAATCAAATGAATCCAATCGAAATTTTAACAAATTTGGTTAAAATAAATAAAAGAGCAGTTGAAGGAAATGCTTACAGAGCAAATACAATGCAATAGCCAAAACTTTGTTGTTGTGTCGTGTGCCTGCACGTGTGTGCCTCTGTTTGGCGCACAACACAACGACAAAAATGTTTCTCTCTTTTCGTCCGTTTAGCACCCGTTTTTAAACCAGTTTGCGAATATTTGGGCGAGTTTAATTTCTCCCCCGGTTTTGGTCCGGTAAATACTCGCTTCTGAGCCCGTTTGCGAGCATTTAGCGTAACACTCGCTAAGGCTCGGTTTTTTCCACGCTGGGTTATGGTCATGACAAGTACAGCCAAAAATATGTACATATCTTAAATAGAAATCTTAATAATAAATTCCTCGCATATGTTTTTAATTGCAGTACCTGAATATGTTGGCCACAATAACCCTCGACTACCACAATCTTCTCCAGACGTCTGTTTTAACATGGAATGAATAAACTCTATTTAGCAAATAGATTTTCGAAAACAAAAAATTGTTATTAAAACACGTGCAATGTAATACTAACAGTGTATTTATGTACAATTGCCAATAAATAATTCCCAAAACACTTTACAGCAATGAAACAAAATCATTGTAGTACTGAAACATATGACTCAAATTCGTTGCACAAATGAAACAAATTCATAGCAGCAATGAACAAATTCATCACAGCAATGAAGCAAATTTCTTGCAAGAACGATACCTATTCATTGCAAGAATAAAACAATTTCATTGCAGCAACGAAACAAATTCGTTGCAATAATGAAACAAATTCATTGAAGCAACAACCATACTTTCACAACAGTAACGAACAATTTGCAATTGATGAACAGATTTTCACAGCGGGAATGAAACATTACGTTAGCTCACTTTCGATGACAAAAGTTGTTGGGGTGATGATCATTTTCATCAGTGTGACGATGCTTTTCCGTTCAGTGTAACTAGTACTTAGGTACTTCTAAATTGAACTAACAACACATGCACTTATTTAGAGGAAATAAATTAGTAAAAGTTTATTTAAAAAAAAATTACAATTTGCATATTTCGATAGTTTAGATTAAAAATTATGACAAGTTCTGGTTTGTTGTTTTTTTCTTTATACATTAACCAAAGTTTATCGTAGACAGCGTTGCTCCAATAAACTGTGGTTAAGGACTAAGAGGAAAATATTAAAAATTACAAATACAAATCAGTGTAATAGTTATATAGGATTTAAACATTAAAAAAATACACAGTTTAAGTTAGAAGTTAAAGTTTAAACAAAAACACATTATAGTTTATCACCTGAGGGCGTTAGCTGAGGTTTTTTTTTCAACAAAGCTAACTTAAAGTTAAAAGAAGAAGAAATAATATACTAGCAGCTAGTTAGTTGTGAAGAGACCCTTTTACCCATTTTAGTTTTCGTAGTTTAATTGATTTTACTGCGCGTTGCTGTCTAAGTGTACAAATGAAACAGAGATTTAATGGCGAGAGCCTGCGTACGTATCCGCGGCCTTTCCAGTTTAGGTATCTCTGCGATATTAGAGGGTTTTTACTTGGCAACACATAAAATTGTTTAGTAGTTTTAAATGGAAAAACCCTGTAATATCTTAAACTAAGTGCGGTGTGCATTCTACGAAGGAAGTTTCTGTTAAGTTTAGCATTTAAATTAATACAAATTTCTTTATATGTATATAAATTATATCATTATCATATTTATCATATACTTATGCTTAAATTACTTATAAAATTATGATAAAAATCCTTTAAGGGATCAATAATTAGAAGGCAGCTAAGTTTTTTTTTGTGACTTATCTTCTAACTTCTACTACACAAGAAATATTGACTTTTCTTTTGTTTCACAGGGATAAAGGACAGTTCTAGATATAATTTTTGTAATTTAGAGAACACTTTTAGTGTTCTTTCATGGAGGAAAATTTGGATAGGTTTTTTTGAATTTTGTAATCAGCCTAAAATGTACAACACTGGGATAGCAAAGGAAGGGAAAGGGGGGGTAGGACGATCGATTTAACTGCTATGCGAAAATGCGGTATTTGTGTAGGGACCACTGTAGATGGAACTGCCCGAATTCGAAACAGTCTTGGTGCTGCGTCGGGCCATTATACACAAAACGGCGGCTACAACGGCCAACATGAGAATTAGACCAGCTATAGCTATGGCTATGGCAAACGTACGTTGCGAGACGCATAAAGCATCTTCCAATGTCTGAAAAGCGAAAAAAATATATAAGAATATTAGAACAAAAACACTGTAAATTTATTCCATTATACAGAATATTAAGGGAACGATCAAAATCAAGGGAACGATCAAAATTCATAATTTTTTTTAAAAAATATGGCGGCAAAATATTGAACTTACTCTTTCCTTCGATACGGAATCATCGTCACCTTCTGTAACATCGACATTTTCGTTGACATAGAGGCCAGAAAATACTTCAATGGTAGCTGGAGAGCCTTCTTCGTCTTTGTTATCGTTATTGGTTTGTCGTTTGGGTCGTTTGCCTCCACAGAGAGGAGCCTATCAAAAAAACAAAACGAATATTTAAACTCTTCCATATGTATGTACACGCTGAAAAATAACGACTCCAGCACCATATTGCTGGAACCATGTACTTGTTTGCAAGCATTGGTTTCGTGAGTTGAAGATCTGTTGCTCTTTGTTTCTTTATTGTGACAGACGGCAGTGTTTTCAGTAGTTTTCAACAAACAAAACCACATTTGGGCAACATGTATATGTATTACACAGTGAGACACTCAAAATTTGATACGATTGAGACCAAAACAATCTGAAAGCTACAGATGAGAGAAGAAAACCCATAGCTGGGTTTGGTCTGATTGAGTAAGGTTTTTTTTTAAATTGGCGTTTGAAGTTTTAGGCTTAGAAATGATTTTTTGATAAGAGAACACTTTTGGTAATGCCTACATCTCGAAAACTATTCAAGATTTTTCTTGGGTGACTTCGGAAAAGTTGTAGCTCGTGAAATGCCCTACAAAAAACGTTTATTCAAAAAATTCCACCTTCATGATCAAAAACTTTAAAATGTAAAAAATATAATTTTCGCCGTTTTTTACGGGTTTAGTTTTTATTTATTTTTGAAGTTTTTCAATATGAAGGTGGCATGTTTTTAAATAAACGTTTTTTGTAGGGCAGTTCACGAGCTACAACTTTGTCGAAGGCACTTGAGCAAATATGTGAATAGTTTTTGAGATGTACGTATTACAAAATGTGTTCTCTTTATCAAAAGTTCATTTCTAAGCCTAAAACTTCAAACACTAATTAAAAAAAACCTTAGTCAATCAGACCAAACCCAACTAGGGTTTTTCTTCACTCACCAGTAACTATCAGTTGTTTGAGTCTCAAGCGTATCAAAATGTTTAGGTTGCAAAATGATGCATAGCCTATTAATCATTGTGTCCCAAACATGTTATATTGAATAGCAAACACCATGTGTTTGGACACAAGTATACTATATTTGCGACAACCCATAAACATATTATATTTGCACCCAAAAACCAAAACAGACAAATTTTTCAGCGTGTGTATTTTCAAGCATATCTACATTACCATTTGACATTCGGGATCTTTCAAAGCACACAATTTCACATTGCATTGATAATAAACCGAGGTGGTGTAGGGGAATTTATGAGCCGGGAATGTAACATTGGCCGCCAATCTATCGGTGGTATAATTAAATTGGCCCATAATCTCATTATCCATGGGACATCTATGTAAAAGTTTATAAAGTTAATAAAACGATTTGCAACTAATTATAATAAAAATAAAAAAAAATTCCCTACCCATCATCACCCACTAGTCGTTGTTCACCCCAACCCAAACCATCACGTACTATACAATCCGTAACATGCAGTCCATAAAGCTCTTGCTTATCTATATTAATTACAATGGTCAAAGGATCTCCAATTTGAACATCATTTGCTATTTTATGTTCTTCGTTGTATATCTTCATATGGCAACCAGGCATTGGTATTTCATTGTCTATATCATTTTCGTCTTCAGGTGCATTTACATCTTCGGACATATAGACATCATCCTCATCCAGATCATCTCCGGCTGCCCGATATTTATCTAAAGATCTACCATAGCCTCGACGATCATTGCTCTCAGCTTCGGCGCTTTTTAGAGCCTGTGGCTTTTGGGCATATTTACTGCCCACCACTTTGTGGTGATGAGATTTCTTCATATTCATGGCAGCATCACGTGATTTATAGGCACAGCGTACATGATAACCGCGACCAGCGTCGGTGATCAACTTAAGGTGGGGCTGTAGGACGATTGTGTTGAAAAATTCAATGCCGCCATCGTCCTGGAAAGGGAAAAGAGGAAAAATTTATTTTTACTAAAATTAAATTGTATACAAATTGTAATCGCATATCGAATATAATATGATCAACTGTAGTCATATTTGTCTAACTCCCAATCACAAAATGGTCAGACTATATTATAATACGAATCACAATATGATCAGCAACAATCATAATGTAATTAATCTCTGCGTGTATCTTTCGGCTATTGTTAAATTTTCGATTTTCTATTTTAGATGCTGCCTCACATTAGATGTAATAAATGACACCCTTCGAGTCATAATATGATTAGAAACAATCAAATTTATAACTAATTCCTCTTAATTAATTTAGAAAATAAAAAATTTAACATTGCCGAAATATACACACAGAGTTTAATTATATTATGATTGTGGCAGATGATTGGGAGGTGTAGGTGATCATATTATGATAAACAACCGTCCATATTACGATTTTTGGTGATCATATGACCATACAGAGACAATATTATGATTGTGGCTGACCATATTAGGATACAGTGCTTGTGTTTGATAATAAATTGTTTTAGAAGCAACGATATTCTTATTGGTGGAAATGGTTGCGGTAACGTGAGTTCGAAATTAAGTAAAAAATCGGGAAAAATCAAGTGGCGTTAAGGTATACAGAGATTTCGAAGTTTCTGAGATTTCCAACCATGTTGCACCCTAACTAAAAAACAAGTCATAACACTTTTCAGTAGAAGCAAAAAACTTGGATTGCTACGAGGTTGAATTTTATATTTCGGGATTAGAGAACAAAAACAAATATTAATCATCGAAAATCACTTTATTGTTTTTCAAAATATTCCCCATGAAGATTTGAACACTTTTGCATGCGTTTGAACCAATTGTCGAAACACTTTTGCCACTCTGATTGAAGTATCTCCAAAACATGCATTCTGTATGCACCAACCGCTTCTTCAGGTGCCGAAAAACGTTGACCACTCAGTTTGTTTTTTACGTACGGGAATAAAAAGAAGTCATTCGGTGCCAAGTCAGGACTATACGGCGGATGACCCATCAAATCGATGTTTTGGGTGCTCAAAAATGCAGTTGTTTCAGCGGATGTGTGAGAGCTAGCATTGTCGTGGTGAAGAGTGATCCGTCTTCCGCCGTTGGTTTTCCTGATTTCTTGGAAGACAACTGGCAAACAAATGGTTGTGTACCACTCAGAATTCACTGTTCTGCGTTGTTCTAGTGGTACGGTTGCGACATGTCCGGGTTTTCCGAAAAAACAGGCGACCAGTTGCTTGGAAGTGCCTCGGACGTGAACAACTTTTGTTGGATTTGGCTCATCTTGAAACACCCATACAGTTGACTGCTGTTTACTTTCGGGCTCATACGCGTAAATCCAGGGTTCATCACCTGTCGCGATGTCATAGACGTGTTTCGAAGCACCGGGATCGTATTTTTGGAGCATTTCTTTCGACCAATCGACACAAGCCTTTTTTTGAGCGATTGAAAAATTGTGTGGGATCCAACGCGAACAAATTTTGTTGACAGTCAAATGTTTATGCAATATTGAGTGTATGCTGGTTCCACTAATGCCTAAGGTTGTCTCAATCTCACGATAGGTCACATGACGATCTTGCAAAATCAGTTGGCGCACAGCATCAATGGTTCTCGGAACAACAGCTGATTTTGGACGACCTTCACGAAATTCGTCTTGGAGTGAAATACGATCACGATTGAATTCACCATACCATCGATAAACACTGGTCCTTGATGGAGCTTCATCGCCAAAAATTGAATTAAGTTCATCCATGCACTGTTGCTGAGTTAATCCATTTAAGTTAATCTTTTAAGTTACTGTAAACAACACAAATAGCGCTCGTATGTCAAAACGTTCTGAGTACGCATAACCTCAAAAATGTCCAACTTTACGATAGAGCTGTCAGTTGTCAGATAGCAACACTAGGGTTGCCAAATCCCGAAACATAAAATTCAACCCTCTATGTTTAGACCTGCATGAAAATTCTCAATAATAGACATATTCATCGCGATTTCTTTTTTATGAAAGGGATTTGCAGCGGAAATGTTACTTGGTTATTGTTTCTAAGCAAAAAAAATGTAAATCTGAAAATATTTAGTTATAACCCTTTCTTAGTTAGGATATGATATGTTTTGATGTACTAAACTCAACTGTCTATAGAAATTAAATCGTAAACACGTAAAAATCGTGATATGCTAGAACCCATAGAGTAAGAATGAAATAGAGAATCAATTTAGCTCATTTAATTTCAATTTCGTTCATAAAAATATCATTGATGTGGTTGCAAGTGAACGTTAGATCTTGAAATGGATAGCTTTAATAATTACTACAAAACATCCAACAAGAAAACAACAACAGCATATTGTGTTTGCGTTGTAGAAAAATTCTGTTAAATACGACGCCAATGTATACGAATAATAAGAGTCACAAAAAAGTGCAAAATCCATTTAAATTTCACAGGTTAAAATTACAAAAAAAGTTAAATCAACAGTTCTTGTAACTCCACCTGATTAAGTCAATTTGAATCGCACTTGTCTCATTGGCACCTACACCACGACGAATAGTGTGAAACGAAACGTCAGACGAGCGAGAAACCACCTGTATATCAATTTTACTCCGTGGCCATCGGTGGTGCAATGGGTAGTATGCGCGCCTCTTATATATGAGATTCTGCATTCGATCCCTGTAGGTCCCAATCGGTGGGTCTAAAACTAGAAAGCGCACAAACCACTGATTGTGAGAAGCTCTCCCCAATCCCTTGTATTGGGAAACCATTTTTTTTAGAGAAGACTCGGACTGGTTGAGAGATAACAGCAGTCTTTGGGGTTAATGTCTCTCTGACAGTCAAACGGTCATTCTTTGGAGTCAATGTCTTCTCCGACAGTCAAGGGGTCATAAATTCCCTGGAATCAATATCCCTGTATACAATATCTGACTAGTATTGCCGCAGATCTCTTAACGAGACAGCCCAGCAGTACGATATTCACCTCATGTGGGTGCCAGGGCCCAGGGACATTCTGAGGAACAACAGAGCGAATGAGTTGGCTGGACTAGGGACTACCTTACAGATTTCACGGGAATTGGAGCGTATTAGCATGCCCCTAACGACGTGTAAGCATATCCTGCAGGAACGCTCCATTATGATTATGCAGGAGAGATGGACGGGGGGCACACCGGGGTAAATCTTGCCCATAGAGGATAACTAGAGATCCATGAAACATCTGCCTTTAGACAGACCCAAGGTATCAGTTATTAGTTCAGTTTTGACTGGACACCGCCTGATTCGTGTGGCCATCGCTGGTGTAACGGTTAGTGTGCTCTGACCACCTTACACTTCTTTCGACGACGACCACCTCGCTCAGTGACGGCGACACTATCGAATAATAATCCATGAAATAGCTTCTCAAAAAACCGTCTGGAACGGGTGTAAAACTGTAGGTCCCAATCAATGAGTGAAAACTGGAAAGTGTACAGCTTTAGTGATTGTGAGAAGCTCTCCCCTATCCCTTCATGGGATGTAATGGGAACCACTTTTTTTAGACAAGATATCCACTGGTTGAGGGATAATAGTCCAGCAGTCTTTGGAGTCAATGACTTCTCTGACAGTTAAGCGGTTATAAATTCCCTGGAATCAGTATCCTTGTATACAATATCTGACTAGGATTACCGCAGATCGCTTAACGAGACAGCCCAGCAGTACGATACTCACCTCATGTGGGTGCCAGAGCTCAGGGACTGGGGAGTACCTTACAGATTCCCCAGCGAGGTGTCAGAATATCTTGCAAGGTAAATCTGACCCATAGTGAATAGCAGGGGATCCATGAAGCTTCTGTCTTTAGACAGGCCCCAGGTATCAAAGCTTATTTTAGTTTTGACGGGACACTATCTGATTGGTAGACATACGGCGAGACTAAAGGTCAGGGCAAATGACTTCTGTAGAAGCTGTAACGATGAGGAAGAGGGAGAATGCTCTGAACATCTTCTTTGCACGTGTCCAGTACTAGCTGACAGGAAGATGTCTACTCTAGGATCCTATATATTTATGGACCTGGGAGAATTATCTAAGATAGACGTAGAAAAGATCTTGAGCTTCTTGTAGCAAACTAAATGCTTCACCGGTGGGGCTAACGCTTAATCTCGTTAGCCCGTGGTATCACAATGAACGAATAAGTCTAAGCGAGTCGTTCATTGACTGTCGCTAACAACTAACCTAACCTAACCTTACAGAACCTTTTCCGATTTACCTTCGTTCTTTAGTGTCCAACACTCACAGAACTAATTATTTTGTAGCAACCGTAAATACGGCTTTTTTGAATTTAATGACCTATTTTGTTAGTTTTAGTTAATGTACAAGCTTACAAGGTCAGTAACAGTTTTCTAATTGAAAAATGGTTGGTTTGCCAGCGAATTGCAGTTCCCACAACCGAATTGAGGTTGTCACGACTGAATATAGTCTCCACAACTGAAATTCGGTTGAAGCCAGGCACATACGGAAATTTGCGCTTCAAATATTTCAAGTTGGACACCGACAGAAAATCACGTACGCAGGATTGAAGCAATCGCTAATAGGTTGCGACAACCTCTAATTCAGATCTAATATGTTTGTGACAACCCGTAAATTCAGTTACGTATAATTTGGTTATTTTTTCTGTAGGAGCAGCTGTTGCAGGGCTAGTTCCTAGCAGTTTTGAGCTTAAAAGGCATATTTTATTTTCTTAAGTAAATATGTTAAAGGGTCATATTAAAATTTAAATGTATTAAACATTTTCATGACAAATCTGTATAAATGACTACATTAGGAATCGTCTCAAACAAACTCAGTAATGTGAAAAAAAAGTTTTGAGTTATTGTAAATAAATTATGCACATAATTTTACAAGATTTTCATATCTGCCTGGCTATTTTTTTAAGCTGACTTATCTTCCTCATTTTCTCGTATGACTTCAAACCTCATTCTTTTTATAATTTCATGCAAAATCAACGGTAAATTCATATGCTTTATACTTGGTCATATTCTATATTTATAATGTAAAAAAAAAAAACAAAATGTAAAAGACTCCAACTTCCTACATTTACCGTTGGCCGCGACTGTATTATAATGGAGGTTTTGTATGTACGAGTATGCCTGTTTGTTCTACAGCTGCATAATGCAATTCCCCATGTGGCCCATATGACGTTGCGGTCTATCTTTCTCTTTTTGTTGTTGTTGTTGTTGTAATGCCCTCAAGGTATTTGAACGTTGCACATACGAGGATTTCGTATTACTGCTGTGTGGAAAACAAAAGACTAAAGACACAAGCACTCCAAAAGAAGACACAAATACGTTTATAACAATAAATTTTGCGGTGCTTATGCTAGTAACTAGTATTACTTTATAACGTTTATCACTATTAACATTATTATGTAGCAGTATGTGATCATGGGTAAGTAAGTACGAGTACATATGTATGTCTATGTAAGCATACAATGTTGTATAATTTTCTTGATATTTATGTATTTTTTCTAATCTAGAACAGCAGAGTGTTCCTTCAATGTTGTAGCACACTATAGAAAACCAAAACTTAAGGTTACGGTATTCAAGTATGCGGCCGCAAAAAAAGGTTGAACTTTTTGAAATTTAATACATGGATAATACATATTCTATGTCTAGAATAAGTGCGTTGTTGGGCATAATAATTTTTGAAATTCTTCCAAGTATATAGACTTAGACTTAGACAACTCTTGCTTTAAGGGTATAATTTTAAAAGAGAGACAGAAAAAACATAATACTAAAAGGTTTATTAGTCAACGATTGTATTTAAATTCTTAAAATGGTTGGCTGCTTTTGAAAATTGCCGCAATTTTCCTTAAATATTGTTTAGTAGCTAACAGAGATAATTAGAATTATACATATATTAGACCAACTAACTAATCTAAGTCAAAAAAATCAGATAGGTTCTGGAATATGCATAGATCACTGTTAAATACTAGCAGTAGCTTAAGAGCGTTTTTCAAGAAAAATGTTTCGATGGTTTGTTGTTTTGACTCATATCCCAGTTCTGGGTATGCACTGGTGAGTCAGCCTACTGCCCGCTCTTTCTAGTCTCGAAAGTACGAAATTTATCATAGAAATTTCATTTTGAATATAAAACACAATGTTTCCATAAGCCCTTCTTGCCATGGCAAGAGATTGACAGATAAAATGTTTCATCATATGGATATCCTCCTTAAACGCCCTGTAGTGGTTTGAGTCTGCTTTTCCAATTCTATGTAAATGTGCCAACAGAGTGACATGGCGAATTGGAATACCCATGAAGCGAATAAAATAAATAATTAAATATTTTCCCATTACACCCAATGAAGTGACAATCAATGATCTGTGCGCTTTTTAGTTTTATACTCACTTAATGCCTCCTAGGAAGACGGAGAATAGGAGGATAGGAGGACCAAGACTCCGCTGGAGGAATCAGGTTGACGAATCCCTACGTACACTTGGTATTGCTAACTGGAGAGATAAGGCAGAAGATCGAACTGGTTGGCGAAATGTGTTATCTTCGTTTTGTAAGTTCCCTAAACCTTGTTCGAGACCAGATAAGTAAGTAAGTAAGATTGCCACCTATAGTTTTACACTGGTTCTCAACGGTTTTTGGAAAAGCTTTTTTCAAGGCTGATTACTCGATAGTGTCGCCGTCGCTAAGCGAAGTGACAGTCATTTAAAGAAACATAAAATGGGTATAGCAGGGAGCCAATCCACATTCAAGGCAGAGATCGAACGCACGTGTACAAGAGTCGGGCACACTAACAATTTCAGAAACGCCAGCGAAGAAGTTACAGTTTTTTCAGCTGCATTAAACTTCTGGTCTTTTCTCACCCGGGACGTCCCACAAGATAAATGATTTTCTGATATGTTCCACATCCTATAGTTAAATAATATTGCCAATTTTCATTATATAGAATTCGATCTGAAATTTTTTCTTAGAAGACTATTTTCGATTTCTTGTGAGCTATACAGATCAGTGTTTTTTTGCAATCAGAAAAAATGTAAACAGTCGGATCCAGGATTTGAACTCACTTTGGCGGACGATCGTTTCGAATTTAGCGACTCTTTTCTTCAGCGCCTTAGCGTTTTAGGCCAGTGACTGCCTTGTTCACATTGTGCGCGGATTTTGTGCATGATAACGTGGGTTCGATCCCTGCTCTGACCACCTTAAATTTCCTTCGACGACGGCCACCTCTCTTAGTGATGGCGATACTATCGAGTATTTAGCGGTGAAGAAGCTTCTCAAAATACCTTTCGGAATCGATGTAAAACTGTAGGGCCCAATCAGTGAGTGTAAAACTAGAAGCGCACGAAGATCTCCCCAATCCCTTCATGGGATGTAATGGGAAAAGGTTTTTTTTTTCACGTTTATTACTTGGAAAGGCTTTGCGTTGTTGAGACTTATTGCTCGCTGGTTGGAGTCCCTCAGGACCTGTTCCTCTGCTTTTCATTCCTCAAAATGCTGCAGTGTCCAGAAGGCGATATGATCACCAGGTTAAAGGTTAGGCTAGGCTAGATTAAGTAGAAGTAGATGTCATTATTGATACACTTAGTATAACGAGGACCATTGTGATACCACATGATGTCATACTCCGTCTCCATTGTTGAATCTGTAAATTGACCTGGTTTGGTTAAGAGGAGTTCAAGCCGTATGATACCCCATCCCTATATTCTAGGATGTGGCTGAAGCATAAACGCGTAATAGTCCCTGGCGAATCAATTAGTACTCTGCAAAAAGGTCCTAAGGTCATTCTGCTTAACTTCCTGAATGTCTGTTAGATCCAATATGAAGTATAATCCTAGATATTGTCCCCTACTCAGACAAAAGGTCGGGCAGTACAATATGAGATATTCGACGCTCATGTTCTACCCGTCCTCACCACCTACCACCGTTTCTGCAGTAATCATGAGCTGAGTTTCCGATTCTAGACGCGTGTTTGCCTATTAAACAGTAACCAGTAATCACTGCCATTAGCATGGAGATATCTTGATTCTCAAAACAACCTTTCGGAACCGGTGAAAAACAATAGGTTCGTATCAGTGAGTGTAAACCTAGAAAAGACACAGCTCACTGGTTGTGAGATTCTCTCCTCAAACCCTTCAGGGGATGTAATGGGAAACCATTTTTTGTTGTATATTTTCTAGGAATGGCAATACCTGTTAGGTGATAGATGCCTTCAGACCATCTATCGTCCACATGTCTGAGAGCTTCGGTTAAAGGGGCATACCCACAAGGTCCATATCCAGTGGAACAGGTAAGGTAGTCTTGCCAGTTAATCTGAGGTTCTACGAAATAACCCCCGAGTGAAATAACCCCCAAACGAGGAATGAAATAACCCCTAAATACGTTCATACATTTTTGGGTGTTACTTCATATGAAATAAGGTTTATTTCTTTTTTTCGGGATTATTTCATTTTCCAATTGGGGTTTCTAAATTGAGATATAAACCCCAATGAAATATCACCCAACAATATTTTAAATTCGGGGGTTATTTCATTTCGTTTATAATTTGGTTATTGTTTCATTTCCCTTCTACATTGGGGGTTATTTCAGTATTTTGTTAGGGGTTATTTCATATGACATAACTCCCAAGTGATGGAGGGTTATTTCGTTTTTGATTTGGAGTTTATTTAATTTTTAGTTGGTTGTTATTTCATTGGGAGTTATTTCATTTTCTTGGGGCCTTATTTCATTGGGGATTATTTCTTTTCTCGTTTGGGGGATATTTCACTCGGGGGTTATTTCGTAGAGCCGTAGAGTATCTGGAATGTTCCTGTATCTCGGCACCCATATTAGGTGAATATCGAATTACTTGGCCATCTCATTTAGATAAGGGCGGCAGTAGTGGAAAGTTCTTGAAGTCAGGAATACAGATGGCAGAGATTTTATAGCAACCAGACTGTCAGAATAGATGTTAATACTCCAGGCAGGGCAACTTCTCCCATTGCCAAGACTCCAAATGCTACTTTGACATCAACTTTGGAGCCATCAGTGTACCTTATATAACCTGGTATGAGTCCCTTCCAGTCCTACCTGTCAGGGCTATGAGTGGGGAGTTTTCTCTCAAATGTTGAAGTGGATGTCATATAGTCAACTTAAATTGTGGATTTCCCGAGATCTCTTAAAATCGTCCCATGACCATACGAGCTACGGTAGCAAAAAAAATGTTGATACATTGTTTTAGAACAATGTTGATACAGTAAATACTCCATTGAGGCGATCACTTTGAATGATAGCGGAATGTAATTTAGTGACTGCATCAAAGAGTTAGCGATTACTTGACATAGGAAGCTAAGTTTCAAATGAAACAAGGTAATGGGGCCAAATTACTATGATAATCTTTCCACTTCAATGTTCTACTGCAAATCCTGGGTTTTATAATTTTCCTCAAAACATGCAAGTTAATAAAGGGTTAAAGAATGACCCAATAGCTACAAGAAGTCATAAGATAACTATTAATATTAAACCGTTTTTCATATGAAAGTTTAGCTACCCTAATGTACATGTACATATGTATTCAAAAAACCCACATATCTCTACTTTTATGTATACAAAATTTGCTAACAATCAGTTTCGACAAACAACATCTCCAACACAACATCAATCCCAGCAAAAAAAAGTCCCAGCAGGTATTCTTTAAAACGCAAAACCCCAAAAGCGAAATACTAGAGGAAGGAAACTCAAAAAAAAAGATCATTAGCAAATGCTTTAAAGTTAACAAATTTCTTTATCCATTTCAACTTATATACATGTGTACATATATGTATTTCCATAAACTTGAAAATGATTGCTGTTCCGTGGTGTGGTTTTCGTTATATGTATATTTACATTTCCTGGAAATAAATATTACAGCTGAATGGCTTTAGGGCCGTTTGCTGGAAGGAGTTCTAACCGCTCCACACGTTAATGCCATAATTTCACTACAAATTTGCTGGTGGCCACTGGCGGAAGATCTCTTCACCTTTTGCTTTATATTAAATATATAATTTTTATCATTAAGACTTTATGCTAGACCTAGTGTGACGACAAAGAACATTATGTTGTGCTCAACAAATAATTCGGTTGTTTCAAAGAACTTTTAAAGTGGATTTTTGTTTTTTTATTATAAACATTTTGAGTTATTTTTAATTTGTATGCCAAAAGTTTATTTTTCTCAGAAAATGATTTGTTATAGAAAAATTAAAAAGTTGGCATATAATATTTTGTTGTTGTTGGGACATCATTAATATTTCCGGGGAATAAGGAAATGTTGAGGCAATTTTAGCATGAAATTTTAAACATTCATATAACGAATATGTGGTATAGAATTCAAAAGAGTTAAGAAACGAACTTGCTGGAATAAGTGTGGGGTCATGCTATCACAATTAATTTGACAACTGTTTTCAGCGACTTATTCGTTAATAATAAAGGTTTCTACATTTTGGCACCAGACAACTTTTTGGGTAAAGCTCCAAATTTATTTGATTGCATCATTAGAAGTTCCGGGAAGTTAGACAATATTCGAATTCGAATCAAATTAAAGTATCCATTGTAGATTCTAAAACTGATATTTGCAATACACACTCCAAAGAAAAGAATACGAAAGACTTAAGCAACGAACTAATAAAAAATCTGATTCTCACAAGCAGTGAGCTGTGCGCTTTCCAGTTTTACACTCACTGCTTGGGACCTGCAGTGTTATACCAGTTCCGAACGGTATTTGGAGTAGCCTTTTCAACGAACGAACTAGTACTTTCACTACCCGATTGAGGTGCAGGCAATAAAGAAGTGGATCCGAGAGGGTCACCTAGTACATAATGGAAAGTGGCTGAACTTCTCATTATCATAACCGTCTGCATTCCAGAGAATATTTTTTATAATTTCCTCTGGAATGCATACTGCATATTTATTTTACAGAGAGGATTTCTTTTCTCTTAGCATCTTACATATCTAGTAATTAGGGCAGATGGTTGGTTGCGAATTCAACAGCTATACTAACTATTTTAGGTCGTGTGGGAGAACTGGAATTGGAATATTTTTTGAATACCTAAGTACAACGTGTTGTTTATGTTCTAGGCCGAAGTTTTTGACAGCCATTTCTGTATAGTTGGCATTTGTCTGTTTGTATTTGACAGTTGTGCAGAGCAGTCGATAACAATTTATTATGGAGCATCTAACGCACCAAAAACGTGTTGAAGTTATTCAAATATTTTATCTAAATAATCGTTCAATTGTGAAAACGCGAGAAAAATCATCGACATGGAACATTAAAAACACCCTGTATTAAGCAACACTTTCTTGACCATAACACATTTTTTCAATCACAGATTAAAACTGCAACGGAATGTGTGATGTAGCTTAAATAACAAACGGCACTCGACTGCAAGGAATAGATAAAAAACGTTTCCTTCTTAGTTCCTGGGCACTGCGGCATCGTGGAGAACAAAATGACAGACGAGCTGCCCGTGATAAGTTAAGTGTTGCTGGTAGTCGGTGAACGGCACACTTAGACTTTTTGTAGTCAATTATAATACGACGGTCTAACGATACTCAGAGGTATCCCCACCAGAGAACCATATAGTTTGCTACAAGAAGCTCAATATCCTGTCACTTCCAATCTGAGATAATTCTTCCAGGTCCCTAAATAAGAAGGATCGCATAGTACACAACCTCCTGTGGGTTAGAGGTGGACATGTGCTGATAAGGTGTTCGGTGGATTGATTCTTCGTCTTCGTCATCAAAAGTCATTTGCCTTGACCTTTAGTCTCGCCACATGTTTTTCAAAACTGTCATAGACATGTGACAGAATGGAATTGGGACATTTCGAAGTAACACTGGATGCGTTAAAAATAAAATGTAGCGCATAGAGGAATTATAAATGCAATATTTACAAGGTAAATCAAAAATAGGTGGGAACTCTCCGCAACAAAATGTTCCGTTTAGAGATAAATGGAAAAATTTCTTACGAAAATTTCGCAAGAACTGAATACGGGGCTTAACCATTCGAAGAGTGATCAAAAAATTTGAAGAAACTGCGTCGGTTATGGACAGTATGACGTACCGGTCGGTCTCTTGAAAACATTGCTGGTGTAAACGAGAGTGTCGCCTAAAACCCGAATACATCAAATCGGCATCGTTCTCAATAACTTCAAATTTCACGAAGCACTAAGCAACGAATTTTGACAAACGACCTCCACCTTCATGCGTACAAAATTCAACTTACTCGGGAGCTCAAGTCAGCAGACCATGGAAAGCGCCGGTAATTCGTTCAACGCGTAATGGGGCAAAGTCAATGCAAATTTGTCAAAAAAAAAGTAATCTTCTCCGATGAAGCGCAGGCTTCGTGAATACACAAAATTGGCGAATTTGGGGCTCAGAAAATAAACTGTCTGGAAACTGTCTGGTGCGGATTTTGGTTAGACTGCGTGATTGGGCCCTACATTTTTGACCTTGAGGCCGAAATTGCAGTGACTGTGAACGGCATCCGTTACAGGAACATGATAACGAAGTTCTTGTGGCGGCATGGATCTGGACGACATGTGGTTTCAAAAAGACGACGTCACCTGCCACACCCCGTATGATACAATCGATTTATTGCAGCAACGATTTTCAAAACAAATTATCTCAAGAAATTCTGATGGCAACTGTCCACCAAGATCATGCGATTTATCGCCGAGTGATTTATTTCTTTGGGGGTTTGTGAAATCTCGGGATTATGCAAATAAACCAGAAACAATTCCTGAGCTCAAATCCGAGATCCAAAGCGTCATCGGTGAGATACAGTCACATCTCTGTCAAAAATTAATGCAAAATGTTATGAAAGAGTAATGGCCTGTCATCAGAGCCATGGGGGTCATTTGATGGTTATTTTGTACCATACTTAATTGGAACATGTCTTCTTTACAATTCAATAAAAAAAATTACAACTAAGTATCTCAAAAAATACGTGTTTTTATTTTAAAATGAAATAGTGCAAATTTCAAAAAACACCTTCCTACTATATTTGTTTTAAAGTCTATTCAATCAAGAATTAATTTCGAGTGAAATGGTAATTGGTGCCAATAGTAATTGGTGGCAATTGTATTTATTTATTTGGCAATCGGTGGTGCAACGGTTAGTGTGTGCGCCCATTGTGCGAGTGAACGTAGGTTGAATCCCTATTCGGTTCACTTTACACTTCTTTCGATGACGGCCACCTCGCTTAGTGACGGTGACACTATCGAGTAATAAGCCATGAAATAGCTTCTCAAAAAAAATCGTTCAGAACCGGAGTAAAACTGTAGGTGCCAATCAGTGTGTGAAAACTGGTTGTGAGAAGCCCTCCTCTATCTTCTCATGGGATGTAATGGGAAAATATTTAGTTTTTATTTATTTATTTCCTGATATGTTCAGTCAAGTTTTTTAAATTTGTTCAGTCAAGTACTCGAGTCCTCAACAAAACAGTAATTGGATAGGATTTTTGTGTATAATCCAGTGTAGGATTTTTTTTTTTTAATTTGCATTAGATTTGAATTTGCATTACTTTATCTAATACATATGCCGAAGAATTACCATTGTTCGCAATGACAATTAACAACTTTTGAATTTCAATTTGCTCACGGAATGCAAGTGCGGGTTGTGGAATCGGATGCCAGTTGTAATGAAAGTTGCTTTTTATTATTTTGAATTTGTTTGACTGCTGGCAATTTTGTTTTTAAAGTATTTTATGTGTAGAGGTTTGTGGCTTCGATAGGTGTTGCCTAGTAGTACTTTCAAATTCTTAAACCTGGTTTTCATATAAAATTTTTGAAAACTAAAACTGTCAGATATGAAGGAAATGTCTTGAAAAGGTATGTGAATTTTTTTGAATTTGCATTTGTAGAGGACATTTAAATTAATCTACAAATTATAATTGTCATATAATTAATTTTCATCATGTATGGTTTTAACTAGAGGTTTACGCCGATAATTTCTGCTTCGACGGCGGCGTAGAGACCTGGAAAACCGGAGACGGCGGCTTGGTCCGCTAACCTGAGGGTGGCAGAGTTCAATTCTTAGAAAATTTAACCAGCTGTGGTTATAGTTGTAATGTGTGCTGTAACCTGTCAAGGCTATTGTTGTTGTAGCGTATGGAATTTCGCCTGGATGGTGTTAGCACGCGTGCTGCGAGTGCACAATGGGTGCTGCGAGTTAGCGGTACAAGAAGCTGAGAAGGGAGGAAAACCAACTATTATGGCGGAAAAATGGCAGTGGGAGCAGAGAGAGAGTGAAAAAACCGAAATGTGCAGGATGAATGGTGAATCCCGAAAGTTTTTCCAGAGGTTAAGAAGATTGAATAACGGGCCCAATAATGGGCTGCCCTCCTGTAAGGACGAGAATGGGAATCTGGTGACTGAGAAGCAGTATGTGCTCAAAATGTGGAGAGACCACTTTTCAGCACTACTCCACTCGGATTCTTCCACTGAAGATCAGGAGTTAATGATAGTGGAAGATAGTGTAGATTGTACCCCTCCCCCCCTCCCCCAACCAAGACGACATTAGAACGGCGATCTCCCGTCAAATGAATAATAAAGCCGCTGGTGCGGATGGCCTACCCGATGAACTTTTTAAGGCAGGTGGCGAAGAACTGTTAGCCCACATGCATCAACTTATATGCGGTATATGGCTGGGGGTATTTATGCCCGACGATTGGAGTCTCAGTGAATTATGTCCTGTCTTCAAAAAGGGTGATCCGTGTGTCTGTTCCAACTATCGCGGTATCAGTCTTTTATTCATCGCGTATAAGGTCTTGTCGAGCTTATTATGTGAAAGACTAAAGGCGATTATTGAAAATCTGATTGGAGCTTATCAGTGTAGCTCACTGCAGTATTTTCAAGAATCGAAAAGGAATCAGCGAAGGTGGGTCTTGCTGTTAATGAGGACAAGACAAAATTAATGGTGTCAACGACTAGCGAACCTCTCGATTTGGTCCGCACTTGAACGTTGACAACCGATTTAATATTGAAGTGGTAGATGAATTTGTCTACCTTGGATCCGCTGTGAACAAGGACAACAACGGCAGCCTGGAGATAGATAGGAGAATTGTGCTTGCAAATAGAGGTTATTTTGGGCTCAGCAAGCAGTTTAGGAACAAAGCCTTCTCTCGGCGGGCAAAAGTCTAGCTATATCAGACTCTCATTTTACCTGTCTTGACATATGGCTCCGAAACTTGGGTCATATCGCAAGCGGATGAAAAACATCTGGGAGTTTTCGAGAGAAAAAAACGGCCAGTACCGACGTCGCTGGAACGCAGAGCTATATAATCTATATTCTGACGTGGACATAGCTATACGAATCAAATTGGGCCAATTGCGTTGGCTAGGCCATGTTATCAGAATGGATGAAGATGAGCCAGCGCGAAAGGTTTTTGATAACGTACCCGATGGAAGCAGGAAAAGAGGACGACCAAGACTCCGCTGGAAAGACCAGGCAGAAGAATCCCTCCGTATGCTTGGTGTTACCAACTGGCGAGAAAAGGCGAAGGATAGAGCCAGTTGGAAGAATATGTTGAAATTTGTTTAAATTGTTTGTTTAATTAATATGTGTAAGACGTCTGACTTCATGAGGTTGTAAAATAGTCAATAAAGTAAGTAAGGTGTTAGCAAAATTCAAACTAACGTTTAACTCCAAACGTTAATTTTTGGGAAATTATATTGATTTATTATATAATATTATTATTTATATATATTATTAGGAAATATTCTGATCGTGGTTGTGTGTAGTTTATAGTTTGTAAATTTTTGCTTATTGTGGTTGCAACGTGTGTTGTAAATCAGGAAAATGTCATTAATTGATCGATTATATGAAAGATTGAATTAAAAGTTATACGCCGCCGAACCACGCCGCCGCTGCGCCAGTTTCTACGTCATCAGGCGGCGGCGCGGCAAAGAACTCAAAAAATGCCGACTACGCCGGCGTAAAGGCCTAGTTTAAACACAGTCTTAATTGATATTTTTGGGCAAACATTTTTTCTAAAATTTAAATTTTCTGAAATTTAAATTTCTAATATATCGCAAGTATTAGAAGATCTAAATTTATGTATAAACGAATTTCTATATACATTTGAAGCTGACCTATATTTTATTAAATTGTTCATAAATCGTAGCCTTTATTTGTATCCCCTTTAAACAAAGTTTGTATTTTATATTACGACCATATAAGGATCAATACAAATTTTACTCAATCATTTCCAATTTTTACACTTTTACTAAAATGTATACAATCTTAACGTAGCACCAAAAAAATAGTTGACAACTATTTCCAATAGCTGGAAATTGCACCATTGTAAATTGAAGCCATTCGTGTATGCATGCATGCATGTCAATCACACCATATCGTATCATGTCTATTGATCATTTAGTACAAATATAATTTTTGGATCATATAAAAGCATTTGCAATTCACGCTTTAAAGTTACAAACATAGACGAAATCGAAAACGTAACTAACATAATTTCAAAATTACCAATAATTTTTTGGATAAAGATTTTGTTACAGTTTAACAACAAACGTTAATTAAGGTCTCATTACCTTATAAAAACATAAGCTAAATACCACAAAAACACATTATCCCATGCCTATGATACAGGCCAACAATAAGACATCAAATGAACATAAATACAACAGAGTAGACTAAGTAGAGAGGCAGCCACATTATGTTTGTTGGCTATAAGGCTATAGACAACACCATCGACATTATCAACATCAACATTAACGTCATCAACATCATCATCATCATTATAATTTGCAGTTTCATTAGCCATAAGTTAAGCTTGGCATTCGATTTTGAAGTTTTTGTTTTGGTTTATTTGTGTGCAATATGATGAAATAACTCAATTAGCAATAATTAAGACCAAAATGGCAATAAACTAAATTTCTTGTTATTTTTCGCGTTTATTTTCAATAATATTGTTGTTGTCAAGTTTTAGTACTGCCTTGAATTTTGTATAGATTTTAATTATTATTCGGGTTTTAATAAATAGTGGATATCAATACTGAATTGCATTAAAAGGAACGTCTTCTTTTAATAAAAAAATGTAAGTACTAAAAATAGTCGATGCACTAAAAAGAGTCATTGATTTCAAGAATATTTATTTTGCTTGTTAAAATTCATCCTTGAGCTGTTTAAATATTTAATCATTTTTATATTCATCAAATCAATATTTAACATTAAGTCATGTTTAATTACTAAAGATATTGCCAAGAAACTTTACTTCATTATGGCTTTAAGATGACCACACAAACATCCACACATGATGATGACTTTGGTAAGTTAATCTTTATAACCTTTTATTTCATTGTAGTAACTTCGTCATTTATGCGATTTGATGGACATTTTATTGCATTCAGTTAATACTTAACAGTCATAACATCCTGTCCTTTGTTCTGTTGTCATCTTTAGCATTAACACTAAACATTATCTGTGGGATGGGTGCATGTGTGTGTGTGTGTGTCATTTGTTCAAGTTGCCTGACGTTTACTTGGCACATGTGTTGTGTTGTGTTTACCCATCAAATAGTGAGTGAAGGTAATATGCGATCATCGCTCTCGTATGTAATTATGACTTGGAATAGTTAAACCCCCTCCTAGATGATGAGCTCATCTTTATGTTTGTTGTAATAGGATTTTACGTTTTTTTTGTTCCTATGGAATTTTAATGAAACAATGTAAATACTTAACGTTGTTGTTTAACTTAACATGTTAAATAAATTTACAACTTTTTGTGAATGTTTTCGCATGTGCTCACTTAATGATAGTTGAAGTTAACTGGCTAATAGAAATTCTAAAGATTCCCGAGTGATATGTCAAAAATGATGATTGCGTGAAAATAACCACTTGATGTGGCAAGTCACCTTCACAATTTTTCATTCGGATCAAGTAATATTTTTCGATGCCTTTTAATTGTTGACGTCATTCCTATGAAAATTATAAACGGATGGTGTCTGTCTTTTTAAATTATGAAAATTTTGTTAAATTTTTAATTTAAATTTTTTAAATTTAAATTTTGTTATGAAAATTGTGTTGTTTTGTCTCCAAAACTTGTACGAAAAGTATAAAAACACTGTTCATTTGAATGTGCGAGCACCAAACACTGCACACGCTCTATATGATGCAGTGTGTTAGCATGTAAACCATTTGTACCGAGTATCCGAAAACAATGTTTGCTTTTATCCTAACTCTCACGGAGTTTACTAGGCATCGTACTCACTACTCCACTACACCACTCACTATTCAAAATACATCTCGCGAGATTCGAGTGGCATATTACTACACGCAAAATGCGACTCGTAAGTCGGTAATTCTATTTAAAAACACGCGATCGCAAGTACTTTCGAAATTTATAACCAATTCCTGTAACTGAAGCGAACGCTTTCGTTCGCTTTCTAAACGACAATTGTCTGATTTGGTTCCCGTAACACTCACAAGAACGAAGAGAGACGAAAAAAGCAATGCGAACGTTTTGATTTTCGTTCGCTTTGTCGATATTGTGAGTGTTATGGGAAATCAAACCAGACGATTGTCGTTTAGCCAGCGAGCGAAAGCATTCGTTTGAGTTCCAGGCATTGCGTGCTTTATTTTAATCACATGCGCTCGTGATTAGGCGCGAAAAACAACCAATATTAAAAAGAATGCGTGATTACTTTCGTTTCAGTAAAATATATTCGCTACCTTTCGTGTACGCGTCACTACTCGCAATCGCCTTAAAATCCTTACAGTGAATAAGACAAATATTTCGGAAATATAAATAATAATATGAAAAAAAAATATGTACTATTGACTATTCCTACATAACGGCCTCGTCTGACTATTCTCAACCAGAAACTGGCACATCCGAACCAGAACCGTCCTCACCTAAACCGTACTGGGCATCCCGAACCCGTACATTTGAACCAGAATCTTCCAAACCGTTCATACCATAGCAGTAATCCGCGTGTTATAACACGCTAAGTTCCTAGATATCCGTAACCGACTGAACCCATAAGCCTATCTTCAAGCGTTCTCAGACGAGTGTTCAATAAAAAGTGCCAAAGAAACGTACTTTTTGGGCCCAAACCAAGTACCACAAAATTAGTTTTTGGTAGCAAAGAAGTACATGAAAAGTAGTTTTGTGTTTTGGTGCCAAAAGTACAATTATTGGTACTTTTGATACCACAAAGTACAGTAAAATTCCACAAAAAATACTTCTGATGGTAATCCGCACATAAAAGTACCGAAATTGGGACATTTTGGTACCAAAAGTAAAATTATTGTGACTTTTGGTATCAGAAGTACAAATATTGGTACTTTTAGGGGCTGATTGCCATCAGAAGTAAGTTTTTGGAATTTTACTGTACTTTTTGGTATCAAAAGTGCACTTGATAATTTTTTTGAAATTTTTTGCTGCCAAAAAAGATTTTCTGGTACTCTTTTGACTCAAAAAGTACTATTTGGTACAATGTTAGTACATTTTATGTGCATTTTGGTACTGTTTATGTACGCTTTAGGTACACCATGTCCTTTTTTGCACATTTTATGATTTTTTTTGGTTCTTTTATGCACTTTGGCAGTTCGATATGTACTTTGCCAGATTTTATGTACAATTTTGCTGTGCAGTGTACTTTTTGGTTTATTTATGTACTTTTTTCTGTACAAGTTTGGTACACAATCTACTTTTTGGTAAATTGTTGCTACATTTTATGTACTTTTTCGGTGCACTACGTACTTTTTGATACACTTTATATACCTTGTGGTATATTTTTAAGTACCATCTATATTCTTTTTAGCACATATTATATATGCATTCTATGTAAAATTTGCTACACTTAATGTAATTTATCTTACACTTTAAGTACTTTTTTTCTACCCATTATATACGTTCGGCGCATTTTTTGTTATTTTTGTTCAATTTATGTACAGTGTGTACCTTCTTTAATACTTTATGCACATTCTTCAGTATGTTATATACTTTTTGCTTATGGCATGTTCTTTTTTGGTTCAAATTATGATAATAACGAGAACACCGATCCATATTCATTTATTGGATCCATTTTGTACTACCTCTCTATATAACAGCTTTTACGTCTCGCGTGCTGTACGTGAGCTACTCCCGAGTCGCTCGTTTTACTGCTTTGATACCAAAAGGAGCGTGCGCAAATGCATATAAATAAACGCACGCAGTTCCCTTGCGTTACCCTGTTTCTCAGCGGAGGAATTAAGGAGAAGGTTATTTCTATAATTTAGATAAATTAGAACCTAAAGTTTGATGTTGATTCATAGAGAAATACACAAGAGTTTCTATCCCTCTCTTTACGTTCTCTCGATGACGACGAGGTAGTAGGCCATTTTATTGAGTTCCAGTTACTGTTGAATTTTATTCTTTGGTTAGAATTAAAGCGGACAGAAACAAAAAGGAATGTGTATTTTCGTTCGATGCAACAAGCATAAAACATAATTTATCTCCCATTAGTATTAATCAAACACTATTTAAACTTAGTTTGCTTATCGCACTGTGGCCTATCCCCTCTGTTTTTTTTTATCATTTATCTATTAAATGGTCGATCAGCTGTGCCATGGATATCCCTGGTTCAATACAATCAGTTAATATTTCAGTATATTTACCATGCGTAATTTCATAGTAATCGCTAGTGTCGACAACTAAGAGAGCAAAAATAATGTAAATTTGGTTAAAGCGGGGATCATGGTAGAAATATAATGATAGATGCAGTACGACAACAAAAACAACAAGCCAAAAACAACAGGCATTTTGTTTTTGCTCAGTGTCTGTGTTGTGTCAAGTCAGCTGATAGAAAAATGATGAAAATGTACACAAATTTGCAAAAAGTGCCATTTAGAAAATGATTGAGTGTTATTTGATATATTGAAAGTGTTTAAGTGGGAAAATTAAAACGTTTCTATGCAATATTTGCAGAGAAATATTTCAAAAACAGCAGTTGCTGGCAAACGGGGGTTGCAGACAAACAAATGTAAACAAACTTTGACATAAGACAAAAACTTACTCATACTCAGTCCAGAAAAAAGTTCAAATCAGCTGGGCTAGTGCTTCTACCATTTCTTTGTACCATGGCGGGGATATAACCCATATACTCGTGCGCTTGAGACCACGCAATTTATCACACTACCAACGGAAGTGTAATACGGCATTTACACCAAACAAGATTAACACATTTCGAAGGTTAAAACTGCTGTTACAACAACCAAGATTATTGCTTTTTCGGGATTATAAATGTCAAACTCCATAAGAAAAAAACGTCGATAATCACGAAAATGCGTTAATCTTGTCATTTTAATCCGTAGAAACTGAAGTTTAATTTTTAATCTCATTTTAAATTGGTGTACATTTTGATCCAACACTGTGAGTTACTAAAAAATGCAACCATAATAAAAACATAAACAAATGAATCAACTGTTTCACAGATGGAAAATTTTCCTACGCGCTTTGCCGCCGCCAAAACTTTTTTAAAGCTCACGCTGCCGTCGTAATAATTGGCTCTTATTGGCTTAAACTGTGAGCGGATTTTATCGACTGGCCCGGCCCGATTTAACTCACTGATCCAATTTTAAATGTTCAGTTATTTCAAAAACATCCTAAATTTGTACAAAACTGACAAAGCCAATAGCTGTCAACTTAATTTGTATATGGTGCCGGCGTCGTCGATAATTTTGTTTCGGCGCGGAGTTTTTCTAAGCACGGAGTTGCCACCTGAAATGCCAATTTAATCTCAAATTGGGTGGTGTAAACGGCAAAGATTAGAGATCAAGGTTATCGCAAACCTGGCCGCGATAAACGGCGGTGTAAATGCGTTGTAAATCAAATAAATAATCCACATTTTTCGATTCGATAATTCGCTACACCATTGGATAGCATCATCTTGAAATAAAAATTAATTTTTAAAATATCGTAAATAATAAAAGCCTATATTGACTCAAGCTCGAAAAATTTGGATTATTTATTGGTAATACAAAGGGTAAATAACAAAATACAATCAAAATCAAAATATTTTTCGAAACTACGAATTTTTCTCTTTCTTCAAATTTAACTTTAAAGCCGTTAAAATCACCATAACATGTTATTTGTAATGATCTTTAAAATGTAACATGAGAATCATCACGTTCATGCTCAGCTTACAAACAAAAGACTTAAGAACCCAACTTGTCTTCTATTGTAGTGTTGGCATAACAAATTAGCTGTCGCCTAAATATAAAGATTCTACGAACACAAAATCATTTATCTTCTGTTAACAAACACAGTCTTTTTATACTAAATACAGTTAAAGTAACGTAAGATCTTGTGTTTCATAAAAAAAATATTCTTAAATAAATTCGAGTTTAAATGTGTAAATAATAAGAAAAATGGAATCCAATAATGATCACGAACGTGGGAGTTTATTATGTTCAATCAAGGAGACCGTATTGGGTAACCTCAAGTGATGACCATTTGGGATGGTTTCACGGTCAATCCACAATACAACATATGTGTGGGGAGTAGATCAAACAGGTGCAATGAACGAACGAATAAAGTGAATTGTGTAAAATGCGATAACTTTACACAAAAAAAAAAAATATGTTATTTAATGATCATGTAAAAAATAAGTTCAATGTGAATGATAAAAAAAATAATAATGAAAACATATTTTGGTCATTTATTAAACTTTAAAACAACAACTTTTTTAATGTGATGTCATTTAAATTTTCATTAACTTTAAAGTACAAAAAAACAAAAGTTCTTTGTTGTTATAATGTTTTGTGTGTATTTTCCTTTTTCACCTTAACTTTGACTTTGAACTTTAGCAGTGACTTTATAAACATTCTGAGATTTTTTTTTACAATTTTTTGTTTTATTTTTAATTCATTTGTTTGTTGTTGTGCGATATTACATTGTGTGTTGTATAATTAGTTGAAAAACCTGTCGATGTTACCTGGTTACACTCACACCTCACCTTAGTCAACTCAACAGACGAACAGACAAAAAATAACTCAGCAAACATTATCATTGCCAACATTGGGTTCATCTGCCAAAGAGTATCTTATACGATAGATGTGTTCGGTAATTAAAATCTAATTAAATATTGTATATACATATATATATTTTTGTAGATGTTTATTTTTCAACAATCCATGAACTTACACGTGAGGTTGAAACATGCAAAAAGTCAGCACGATGATAGTATCAATTATAATCGTGTTAATTTGTAGTTGAAATGTTAGTTATGGATGATTTGCTTTTAGCTAATGACACTAGATAAGGTTTGTGTCTTGAGTCTTTTGTTTGTGGTAAGGGGAAGAAGCATTAAGTGTGACTACAAAGATACGATTCAAATAAGAAAAACTATTTGATGGTAACTTAAGTTTTTTGTTTGGAAAATGAGAAATATCAATAATGTTGGTTTTAGCTGAAGTGAACTTCAAGTGATCCGCTGGAAAGACCACGCAGAAGAATCCCTCCGTATCCTTGGGGTTACCAACTGGCGAGAAAGGGCGAAGGATAGAGCCAGTTGGAAGAATATGTTGAAATTTGTTTAATTTGTTTATTTAATTAATATGTGTAAGACTTCTGACCTCATGAGGTTGTAAAATAGTCAATAAAAGTAAAGTAAGAAGTGATCTTTAAAACAAATGAGCTTTTTAAACAACTTATTCCAAAAATCCCCTAAGCTTTAGTACCATGATTATTATAAACAACTATATTTGGGGAACAGGTATTTTCTGTAGAAACATTTTAGTGTCAGACATCAGTACCGCAATTTTGTAACTTTTTTAAGATAAAAATCGGTTGTTGAATTGTTCAAATTCCTAAAAATTCAATACAAACTTTCCGAATTTGGTCAATTTAACTACAGATTTTTATCGTTAACAGCCCAGCAGAGTAAACACAGAGACATTCTCAAAATATGTCTGCAAATATGCCTTCCGAGGATGTTGGTTGAAATTCAACTGTGCCTTCTCCTAGCAAGCATTCATACAGGACCTCCTTCCTCCTTCTCATAGACTGGTAAAAAACTCTCACATTCACATCTCGATTCTGAAAGGAGACCTGGAAAGAGGCCTCATCGAAAGGTACAAAAAGATCTGATAGACATGCTGCTTTCCCTTCAAAATCCAGGTCTGTCAGTAGGTTCGCTGGCATGCACCCTTCTACAAGCAGGCCATCTGACAGGCATACTAGTGGCAGAACGGATGCTCATTGGAAGGCAGAACGGATGCTCATTGGAAGGCTTTCTTCTAAAAGCAGACCTGTGGGCAGGTCTACTAAGATAATGCTAATGAAATGCTGTTGTTTGTGATAACTCGTCTTTCTATGTGTTCGCAATTCGTCGCAATGAAATCCAAACATACGGTTGGTAAAACATCCGGTTGCAAGTAATGAGGTCGTGTGTTCGAATCCTAAGGCTGCAGATTAAAAAAAACTGTATAATGTTCAAAGATAGTGTTTATAATTTAGCTAGGAGACATACAAATATCTGAACATTATAAATATGGAAATAATTCGCATATATCTCTTATTTTTTCCTGAGTCTTTCTAAAAATGCTCTTTTGTTGGCCTCCTAGCAGACCTACCCTTGTGGTCCTCTTAAGAAACCTTGCTTTAGCAGGCATACCAGGAGGCCTGGAAGGGAAGTCCTTCTACGAAGCCTTGTCTCTTCAGGCCAGCACGTCAAGAGAAGTGAAATGTGCAAGTCTCACCTTCATATGTTAATTTAAAATGACGATTGCATTTGGAGGGTGGAGCTTCTGACTACCTTAATACGAGTGGGCTTGCTAGGAGGCATGCAAGCCACCTCTTTTCACTGCTCGGAGGTTAAAGAATTACGGTGCAGGTTTTTGGATATGTAAACGTTTTTGATGACTAATATTAAATCTCTTGTCCATTTATCTGTAGTCATAATCGTCCATCAGAGCAACTAATTCGATTAACTGTGGATCGTTTTCGCATCACGTTTACTCTGAATGATAATGTGCATCCCGTAAGACACCAAACAGTGCGCACCGAACAAGCTATAGCCGCTGTACAGCAGAGCATTGAAGAAGACCCACATCAGTTAATTCGGCGTCATTTTCAGCAAATGGGGATGTGTCCATTCACTTTATGGAAGATTTTACGAAAGGATTTTGATTTACGAGATTTTAAAATTCAACTTGTGCAAGAATTAAAGCCAAACGACCATCGTATGCGCCGCCAATTCGGCCAATTGGCTGAAGCACTAATTTATATTGATTTTGATTTTCCATACAAAATTTTGTTCAGCGGTGAAGCTTGGTTGGTTGAACGGGTACATAAATAAGCAAAATTGTCGCGTTTGCAATGAAGATAATCCACAAGCTTTTGTCCAAACACCATTAAAAAAAATGGTTCCCATTACATCCCGTGAAGAGCTTCAGGATAGCTTTCCACAACCAGGGAACTGTGCGCTTTCCAGTTTTACACTCAGTGATTGAGACTTACAGTTTTACACCGGTTTCGAAAGGTATTTTGGGAACCTTTTTCATGGCTAAATACTCGATAGTGTCGCCTCACTAAGCGAGGTGACCGCCGTCGAAAGAAATTTAAGGTGGTCAGAGCAGGGATCGAACCCAGGTTCTCATGCACAAAAGGTGCGCACACTACCATTGAACCACCGACGATCACCTAATCTATAACTTACTTACTTACTTATCCGGTCTCGAACAACCCCGGGGGGGCAGGGACCTTACAAAACGAAGACAACATATTTCGGCAACCAGTTCGATCTTTTGCTTTATCTCTCCAGTTGGTAATACCAAGTGTGCCCAGGGATTCGTCAACTTTATTCCTCCAGCGGAGTCTTGGTCTTCCAATTTTTCGCCTTCCTTCAAGTTCGGTTTCGAAAACCCTTCACATGGCCTAGCCAGCGCAATCGCGTTATTTTGACCCGCTTAACTTTGTCGATGTCGGGATAAAGCTCATACAGCTCATGGTTCATGCGTCGCCGATACTTGCCGTTGTGCGCTATAGGGCTATAAATCTTCCGGAGTATTTTGCTCTCGTAGACTCCTACAAATCGTTCGTCTGCTTACGATAATACCCAGGATTCTGCGCCATAAAGCAAGACAGGTTGTATGAGAGTCTGATATAGCTGTATTTTCATCATTCGAGAGAGGGCTTTATCTCTAAAGTGCTTGCTTAGCCCAAAATAACATCTATTCGCAACCACAATTCTCCGCTTGATCTCACGGCTGACGTTGTTGAGTTTGTTTACGGCAGATCCGAGGTATATAAATTCGTCCACTACCTCGAAATTATATCGGTTATAAACGTTCACCCTGCTCGTTGAAACCATTAATTTTGTCTTGTCCTCATTTACTTTCAGACCCACTTTTGCTGATTCCTTCTCAATTCTCGAAAAAACCGCAGTAACTTCTCTAATTCTGCGCCCAATGATATCGATATCATCAGCATACGCGAGCAGCATGTGACTGTTGCTGCTGATGATTCTATTCATATTGACTGCAGTTTTTCTCATAATGACCTCCATTAAGATGTTAAAGTGATCGCACGAGATCGTTCCCAACTTCCACTGCGGATTTGGTGTTCGTCAAGGTCATCCGGCAAAGGCGTATGAGTTTTGCAGGAATACCAAGCTCAGATATTGCTACTTTAAGACGCGTTAACTTTTTTGTTTATGCATTAAAGTAAGTGCATCAAAAGCAAAATGTTCATTATTTTTACGCAGCTTTTATAAAATATAAAAATTGTTGTACCTTAGGGTGGGTAGGAACAAAAATAAAAAAAATATTTTTTGAATTAAGCAATTACTTTGAATGTGATCTATAAAGAAAATAAAGCTGCTTTAAACCTATGAACAACGATATGTCACATGTCCCGATCGGACTTCAAATGGCGACACAGGGCATAAAAACAAAAAGGGCGGTATTTTGGCGCGTGGCAAAATTTTTTTTTTGTTTTGAGATCCTCTTGGGCAAACCTTTCAAACTAGGGGTGCCAAACAGGACTTTTTTTTGGCGACCCACTCTAATAGTACACTGAGACTCCAATCGGCGGGCATACATTTATCTAACTAAATTTTGCTAATGAGCTGATGCATGCATCCAGCTCCACAGAAAATTACTGCTTCGTGCACTTTATGGGTCGGCAGAATTAGTGATCCATGATGGGCGAACGGTACAGAGAAATAATTACAAGTATTTTTGTATCCCTGTTCAATTAGTTTGGCTTGAGGCCATAAAGTGAAAATACCAGCGGTTTCGACTGCATTTTTCAAGATTTATTAAATATTCCCAATATTTCGATTAGCATCGCTAATCATCCTCAGGGTTCTATATACAAAAATATTTAACATTAATAACATATTGATCACAAAACAAACAATTGCCAATAATTACATGTATTAGTATAAATCACAAAAAAACAAATTACTAGTACGCACTTTTCAAACTTTCGTCAACTTTTGTCCGCTCTCCCTGTGTTCGCTTATCGCGTGTCGATATATTTGAGCGCATCGGTCAGTGTCGGTCTCGTAATCGAGTCCTTTCCCCGAGGGAAAGTTAGTCATGTGCAGCATTTCGAGAGTAAGTAAAATGTCAATGTCGTTAAAGTAAGGGCCGACAATGCTGCTTCCCGTTCCACAGCCCCATAAGTCCTATGGCCCCTAAACCTGATCCGTAGGAAGACAGTCTTGTCCTCAATTTCGTCATCGTGGTGCCAACGTATACCTTTTGGCATACGTCAGTCCTGTCCCCATTGCATTTTATCCGATATACAATATTAGACTTATCCCTTTCCGCCACTTTGGACTTTGTATGGCCAAATAACCTGCTCAGGGTATTGTGCGATTTCATATGCCAGCTCATATGACCCATTGTCATAGATATCAGAATGCTTCAGCCTCTCGGAATAAACAGGTATATAAGTCAGGGATTTGTACATTTCGACGCTGTTTCATCTGGTTGATCTTATCCTCGTTCCATAAATTGTCCTGTGTGTCTTTTCCGATCCAGTAGGCCATTTATTGTTCTGGCCGGGAAATAATTTTTGCGAAAAATTTCCATTATTCTCCTTTCATTCTCCACATGAAACTCCTTGTCGGTGATCTTCAGAACTATATTCACGAAATTTGTCGTCGTATCGATAATATTTCTCCTAAGGTGCTTAGAATTTAAGTTAATTAGTCTTCCGGGCGCTGTAGTCTTCTGGTACCAATCATTACGCTAATTTTCGTACCTCAATTAGTTGACATTAATTTAATTTAAATTCACGTTCGGAATTTTGATTTACTCTCTGAGGAAAAGTTGTAGCTCTTGTCATAAAGAACAAAAATTGTGAACATATAAAATCAAGCAAGATGATGCAACTCTTCACATAGCCCGGCCTGTTATGACAGAATTGCGACGAAAATTTCGCAATAAACTGATATCCAGAAACTCCACATTCCGTCGGCCCCAAGGTCGTCTGGCCTTACTGTACCTGACTTTTTCTTGTGGGGTTATTACAAACAGTCATTGTTGCCGGCACAATACACAAATATTTATTTTGTTGTAGAAGAAATATTTCAAAAATGTGATGATTTATTCGAGCTTTCGTATTATATTTAAAACTAAAATGTTCGAGCGTCAGGTCTATTTTAAATTATTTTATTCTTCAATATTTCGATGCCCATTGGGTAACATGGTTAGGAAGATACACGTAATTATTAATTGAAAATGAAATGAATTAAAAATGTATTTATTTAAAGAACAAAATTGTGAACATATAAAATCACAAAAAGTTCATCTTCAAGGTCAAAATCGCAAAAAACTTTAAAAATCGATATTTTTAGCTTTTTTCCCCTGTTCAGGTCCATAGGTAGCAAACCGTTCAAAATTCAAGGAAACAATTTTGTGTAATTTTTTTGCTGTGTTTTGTTTTAAACTTGTTTGTTTTTATTTTTTTTTTAATTTTCATTTATGTTGATTTATAAGACTCCGAACGGATTTTGCAAGATATAAACATGACAAACTGATCACTTTTTTGCAAAAATGACACCGAGGCCCCAAATCTTTGGGGGCCCATAAAAAATAAATGTGCATGACTTTGGGCAAAACTGGGAGACACGGGTCTTTTTTGTGGTCTTTTATCACGTAGTGGTGTCCGTATATGGTTATATTTGTTCGTATTGCACTGTGTTATATGCACTTTATAAGTAGGATTGGATGATACAATTTTTTAATTGAACTTTGAAGATTTTCACTCCTACGAGGTTACTAGGATTGGGTGCCTGTTAACCTATTAATTTAAAAATAAAACCTCGGCTATGACTGTGAAATTTTATCTAGATACAAATGCCTTACAATCTCCAGCATAACAATCAAACAGCATCTTCATCGCAAACCACTGTGTTTTATTTGATTATACAGACAGACGGTTGATGAAATAACTGCTTTAATGGCTAAGACTTAAGTTAAATATCAACCACTTTGTTGAATTCAAGTTTCTGACTTAAGTCTTTCGTTTTCAATTAACTTTATAGGCTTTAAAACATCATATCACTATTTCAATAGCACATACTATTTGCGCAGATATTCCAAATGACTTGAACTTTTATGAGAATTTAAAAATTTCTTTCGCACTTTATTTCTTACAGAATTTCTATTTAGTTTCTGAATAACTTTATTGTGGCCTCGCTCGAACAGAGATTTTTTCAACGCAACCACACATTTTGCAATAGAATTAACCCAGAAACTTGTATATTCGTGATAGGATTTGAAATAAAATTCGTAGAGAAATTAAAATGTTTGAACACTGTTCATATGTACATATATATATATATACATATGTACTTACTATGTATACGAGCTTTGAGAGCGAACTTTGTGTCATTATATTTATGTGAGATTTGATCATGTTTTGCTTTAGAATTTTTTCATTATTGTTGTTAAAGCTTAATGTGCTTAATTAAAAATTCATTAGTCCGTTCTGATTATAGAAAACAGACACGTTTTGGTACAGAAAATTAATGCGACAAGAGCAGTATCTCTTTTGGAATCAGTGAAAGTTAAGAAGCTATTTGAACTTGTTTCTTTGAATATCGTGTTGCTTTGATGATTCTCCGTCACATGGGCAACTATAAAATGTTAATAGTTTTTATTTATTTATTTCTTTATTTGATTTTTGTATTTTTAATAAGTGTTTCGTTAGAGGAGAAACAAGTTGCTACTTCAAAAATTGTTATGTCAATCAGTCAAACGTTTTGGGCCCTCACAAGTTATCGCCGAAAAGTGTGTGTTTGATATTGTTATCTCTTTATAGATTACATTAATTGAGCGCTCATTTTATTAATCACATAACGTTGGTAAATTGGAATTTATTCGCTGATATTGGAAATAGTTTTGATTTGTATATTATTACTCACCGTTTCCTGAGGCATGGTATTGCAGCTGCGCAGTGGAAGTTTATAACGTAAGGGTCCCTCATGATCTCTGTGGGCATGGAGAAAGGGAAATTTCAATGGTAAAATAGTTTTAAACTCAAGAATACACAATTTTTTTACACAAACAAACAAGTGGTCTTATTTTGTCCAACTTAGTTACTAAATCTTAATGTTTGTAAATTTGTTTAAACTGTGGCGAAACTGTAGCAATTTAAATTTCAAAAAAAAGTCAATTAGAATTTCAAAAATGTTGCTTGTTACTTAAAAGACATCAATTTACATCTAAAGACGGGCTGTGGAATCTGGTCAAAATTTGACGACTCCGACTCCAACCCCTACTCCAAAAATTTGAAAATCCACGACACCGCCCCGACTCCAGCATTTTGAAAATACACGACTTCACTTCGAATCCAATATTAAATACAACCATTTCATTTTTCATTAACAACGAAATATTTTTAACTGCTTATAATATGCCATTGTTGGCGGCATTTTGTTTTAAAACAAATATTTCCTTAATTTAAAAAATTCAATTCAAAAATTTAAAAATAATATTAAACAAAATCTCGAATTGAAAAAAAGGTTTGAAGTTTGATTTTTATTATTGGGACATTCCACGTCAAATCGGACAAAATTTTTCGGACCCCCTACGTTTTGGCTGAAACTTTTCAGGGACTTTGGGCAACTATTTAAGACTACAAATTTTTTTTTTTTAAAAAATAAGTGCGTTTTTTAGGGATTTTTATGAATTTTGACTTTCTTTTTTGATTTTGGCTCTATATCTTTCGTTGGGGCCGACGTTTTTGATAGGTTTTACATGTTTTCAGGTCAGAGGGGTTGTTTACAAACCACAAGTAGCAAATTTGCTGAAAAACATAAACATATTTTCGAATTCAAGGTCAAAAGGTCAAAAAGTGGTAAAAAAAAACTTTAAAATTTTCTCAAATACCCCATCACCGAAATGGACGTTAATGTTCAGGAGGAGTCACTCTAACACCTCGATAAAAAATCTCGATGGGATCTTGAAGATTTCGAAAGTTATGTGCATTTGTTTATAATCATTAATGTTTATTGAACCCTTTGAGCTGGATATTTTTGAAACGTCACCAATTTTCACCAAAACTTGTTTTTTGATCGCTGATTACGAATTTCAAAATTCATTTTCAAAATTCCAAATGGCAGCCAAGATGGCGGCCCAACAATTTTGGACTTTGTCTAGCACTTCCATTGTATATTTGCAAGTATTAGATGGGAGTTGGAACGTTTTTAACGATACCAAGAAATAAACAATACATCGGCTTCGTTACAAGATATGACCGCCATAAACATAGCATTCTTCGCATGAGAAGCCAAGAAATCCGCGACAAATCGATTTAGACCTAAGGGAAACTGATTTTGTCTGATTTCTGGTGTGAAAATGTATATTAACCGAAAAAATCGGTCAATAAATTGTTCTTTAGGAAAGTTTTGAAATTTGATGGAAATGCTAAAATTGAAGTCGGAGTCGTCCAAATTTTTACGACTCCAAGACTTCGACTCCACGGCCCTGATTTAAAATACAGCACTCGTAATCATAGATAAAGTAAACAAATAGATGAAGCACAAGTGTTGGGAAAATTTTAGTGTAATGGGTAATTTTCTAGATGTCGTTGAAACCAAAATAAATGGTATTTCTTTTGTTCCCAAAAAAAAAAAATTAAAAAAAATGAGAATAAAAATCTAAAATTTCATATCAAAAGAAAAAATAATTTTCAACAAAAATATCAAGAATATAAGAATACAACATGATACTAAAGTAGAATATCTGATGGCCGTTGAATTGCAAAGCCATGTCATCACCGTCTATGTCCTAATAAATTGGTTCTTCCTCCGGTTCAGCTACCATTCCTTGTTGAGAGTCCTCAGACACTCTAACGGTTTTGGCATCTGCGACCACAAAAGTTGCTACAGTTTTTGACCGGGGAAGTTTTTAGATTAAAAAGGCGTTCCGAGATGTTCATCTTTGGGCGGTCTTACGGGGTTTCTCCTATTGATATCCCAACACGGGCCTCATGGCTTTGAAATAGTTTTTTTTTTTATATAAGAAACAAATGCAATTATGTAAAATCACAAACATTTTGTCACATTTTACATTGTTTAAATTACTTTCATAAAAATTTCCCACAATTTTGAATAAACGTCAATGAGAATTATGGGAAACTTCAGTGAAAGTGACAGTAGTACAGGACAGCACCTAGTGAACAAAGTTGACAATGGTCGCGCCATAAAATAATACATACATAGATAAACTTATTCTCTCATCTGGCGTTTCATTTCACACTCTTCATCGTAGATTTGTGGAAATGAGAGCAATTAAATTTCAAATTACTTTACCTTAACTTCTTCCTGTCGTTTTGGTGTAGAACTCAAAAATTTAAATATATTTTGCCCTTTTTTGTTGACTGTATTGTATTTAACACAACTAGTTTGCCATAAAAACACGAAATTTGTTGTTGTTCCTTTGTTGATCGCTGTATACTATTGCCACCATCTGGTATTATTGAACCCATATTTTCCACCATCCAATGTTTACTTTCCATCGTACCTATGACGTTTAATTTATTGAGCGAATAAAAGCTTCTATGGTATGTATTATTCTATGGGTCGCGCTATATATATTATTTCCTTTATCTATGCTCGTAATTTAAAAATCATCAATAGAATGTAAATCTGTTTAGTCGCTATATATTATGTACCTACTAGTTAATTCCAACACGCCTAAGGCGCCTGTTGAAAAATACTATAATTTAAATAATTTTTAAGAAAATATACTTTTTTATAAAATGATAAACTATTTTTAAGAATTTTTTTTTTAATGGAATGTATTTTTTTAAAAAAAAAGACATAAAAATTACTTTTTGTAAGAATATGTATTATATTTTCCCGCAAAGGTCCTTTCTTTAATGAGAGCTACCTATTTTATTAGAAGCTATTGATTTTTTTAAGAAAAGGTACCATTTTTGATAAGAAGTACTTTCTGTAAGAAAAAGCCGAAGAGTATGAATTTTTTTAAAAAGAAGTACTTTTTTAAGAACAGGTACTTTTTAAAGGAGTGGTACTTATTTTAGGAAAAGGTTATTTTTTAAGAAAATTTACTTATTTTCAGAAAGGCTACTTATCTCAAGAAAAGAAAAGGTATTATTTTATTTTTAAGAAAACGAATTTTTATAACAAAAGGTATTGTTTTTTAGAGAACGTATTTTTTGAAGAAAATGTTTTTTTTAAGAAATGAAATTTTTTTAGAACTGGTTCTTCTTTCAAGAATAGTTAAATTTTTAAGAGTAGAGGAAAGGTAGTTTATTATAAATTTTTATAAATTTAAAAAAAATTAATTTAAATTTTTTAGAGTAGAGTAAAGAAAAAGTAGTTTTTTAAGGAAAGACAATCTGTTGTAAGAAAATGTACTTTCTAACTATATATAATACTTTTATATAATACTAATACTTTTTTTAAGAAAATTTGCATTAAAAATTTACTTTTTTTAAGCAAAGGTACTTTTTTAAGATAAGGTATTTTTTTAAGAAAAGGTACTCTGTTTAAGATTATGAATAGGTATTTTGTTTGCTTACTTTATGTACGAAAATTTACTTTTTCTTAAGAAAACACACTTATTTAAGAAAATTTTATTTTTTTTAACTTCTTTCATTTGGCTTTTCTAAATTTACTTTTTATTGGGTTCAAAACTACAATATGTATTAAACAGGCTCCACCTAGAAAACTTTCCATTAAACCAAACCAAACCAAAAGTACCCAATATAGTTGATAATAACGGGGTTGTAATAAAGTAGTTCAAAAGTCATTTAACCCCCATCCCGTAACGTGCGATAAGGAACTTCGTTCCAAAAACTAGCAATTGTAGTTCGCAGGCACTATTGATCAATTGCTATATATAAAATATTTAAATGTCTATTGTAATTCAAATATTTAACCAATATTTTATAAAAATTGTTTTCTAATTTTAATTAAAGTCATTTGAGTTTAAATTTATAAGTTTGATACTTGAATTGATAATTTTTGGATTTTAATTGATGAGATTAAAAATTAAATTAAAATCAATTGAATACCGACGACATTTTACTTTTCTGTCAGTTTATAAAAAAAATCCAATGAGTGTTCGAACTCACGGGTGATGTGTTAACACCTTTTAGTTCCACGGTGCCTGTTCGATTTCTATGAAACATTAGCAATTGTTATATTGGTAAATAAAAAACTGCGTTCAATCATATGATGACGTTACATTTAAATAACATTAATACTTAAAATTATTTAAAGACCAGTGCAAGCACATGTGTCATTATTTTCTTGCTTAATACTTTTTATTTTATACCCACAAAAAACAAAGTGAATGCAAAGCAACAGACACATGAACATACATACATTGATAGTTCGTACATACGCTACACAAGTTCACACAATTTCTGTTGCTCTCTTGCTATCCCATTTTTTATATGTATAGCCATGTCATTATTCTCTTTGTTCTGAGAGTGCTCCGCACCCACCATAGATGTTGGCCGATTCTGAGACCTACCCGGAATGCACACAAAATCTCATACAAATCCGTCCAGCCGTTTCGGAGGAGTTTAACGCCAAACAATCTGTGATCGCAGTCGGACAAACTGTATGATCGCAGTCGCACAAACTGTGTTTGGATGTTTTTACTTTGTGAGTTAGTCCCTACCCGCACCTATAGATGTTAACAGATCAAAAAAACTGTTTCCCATTACATCCCATGAATGTATTGGGGAGAGTTTCTCACAACCAGTGAGCTGTGCGCTTACTAATTTATCAGTCACTGATTGGGACCTACAGTTTTACACCGGTTCCGAATGGTATTTTGAGAAGCTTTTCATGGCTAAGTACTCGATAGTGTCGCCATCATTAAGCGAAGTGGCCGTCGTCGAAAGAAATGTCAGGTGGTCAGAGCAGGGATCGAACCCACAGTATCATGCACAAGAGCTGCGCACACTTGCCATTGTACCACCGACGGCCAAGTTATATGCCAGTTATAATGTTCCAAAAATTCAGCGAGATTGCCGTCCACATTCATCTTATCCAATTTAGGAACAACAAAGCTAGACTATTATCCCGCGACGAGAGTGTCCAAAACCGAAACAGGAAGCTCGGTGAAACCGTTTAACCCGTTTTTTGCTATTAACCGTGTGCCGGTTAAAAAACCGGAATTTTCGAACAAACCGAACACTGGTTATATTACGTAGGTTCACCAGTTATACGGGTTTTTCTTAATTTGTTTGAAATATCCTTATGCCTTGTTCACGCTGCCACGAAATTGACAATTTCGGATTGAAATTGTCGAACGAAATTGAAATCGTTCACACTGGCATTTGAGCAATTTCGTTGAAAAGTGACAACGGTTTGTTCACAAACATTATCATTACTAAAATTTTAGTGCCTGGGCACAATAACCGAAATTTAGCTAGGAAATGAATGAAAACAATAAAATAAATGAATGGTACGTGAACTTTAACATGATGCCCTGATTCACCACGATTTTTAATTTATTTTCAATACTGTATATCGTCGAAAAGTTAAAATTTCAATTTCAATTGTTTTGTTTTTTGTGGTAATTTTAGTAACCACGTGTTCGGTGAACGAAGCCGGCCCATAATTATCGACGGCGTTGGAGCAACAAAAAAATTAATCGACGGCAGCAACTGAGTTTTTATTAAACGTGATTTTTCGGCAGACGTTACTTTTAGGCTCATCCCGTTGGTTGTGTAAAATAAAATTAGATATTTTTTTTAGTAATTTGGGACATTAAAAGCGGTTTAGGCGATAATATGTGCCTAGATTTTAAGTCGAAGCATGCCTTAATGACGGCGGCGTGAACTACCAAAAAAATTATCTACGACGGCGGTACACCGAAAAATTTTCTGTCGGCTTGCATATATGCAAAAAAGAGTACTAAGTTAATTTTGTTGAGTAAAAACAGCGTTGTATACGACAATTTCAAGTCAATTTCAGCGAAATTGTTGTAAATATCTCAATTTCGTGGCTGTCAAAATATATGCGAAATTGAGCAATTTCAACTCAATTTCAGCCCAAATTGCGAAAGACCTCAATTTCGCGGCAGCGTGAACAAGGCATTAAACAAGTTCATAATAAATGATATGATTTTCGAATTTTTATGACATTTTGGAATTAACAAACATAACTTATATTTTCAAATACAAAATCGTATTCAATAAGTTCTAAATGACATTTTCAAACAATATTTTATTCAAATTTCAAAATTGATTGTATGACTAGACCGATAATAATTAAAGTTTATGAAACATTTTTCTCATACAGGAAACAATATTAGAGAAGTTTATGCTCTCAATAATTTTGCCTTCATAAACTTTGGATGCTGGACTGCTTAATTTCAATAGAACCAGATAGAGACATTAGTACAAAACATCACGGTAAAAATATCGGCCCCAGCAATATATTGCAAGCATTGCTTTCGTGAAATGAAGATCTTCTGCTTTTTTTACTTTATGGTGACAGATAGCTTTGTTTTCAGCAGTTTTCAACAAACAAAACCACGTTTGGATCAAAAATACGTATATTATAACCTATTAACCATTGTGCTCCAAACATGTTGTATTGAATAGCAAACACAATGTGTTTGGACACAAGTATATTATATTTGCCTCAAGCTACAAATACGTTATATTTGCATCCAAACAACAAAAGAAGACAACATTTTAAGCGTGATTCAACATGACTACACTAGCGGCATTTCGTGTTTGTGTAGTCATATAGTTGTGTTAAATACAACACAATTGTGGTCGAGAAACAATAATAGTCGACCAATAAGTACAAAATACATTTAAATTTCACAGATTTATCCCAAAAACTACATGAACAACTTAAGTCAACAGTTCTTGTAACTCCACCTCAATTTTGGTCGAACATCTCTCATTTGCCCAAACCCTTGACGAAGAGCGTGAAATGAAGTATCAGATGAGAGAAATGTATACTCTATCTAATTTACTCTATGATTTTTCTTTTCAAATTTCAAAATTTTTATAAAGAATTTTATAAAGAAAAATTTTCATATTGAGATTTTTTTCATTTTTATAAGATTTTCATACAAGAAAATCTCTCTCAAATTTGAATATGATTTTCGAAATTAAATCGATTTAATGTGAATTTGAATAAAACTTAAATTTTATATTAAAAACGTGATTTCCAAATCAATATAGAGTTATAAAATTTTGAATTTTAAACACGAATAAATATACGAAACGGTCGCTAAACAAATTCTCAAAACAAATGATCGTTGAACATATCAATTTCATTTAAAACAAAATACCGAAGAAACCCAAAATTAAAAACCGAAAACTGGTTTCTTGAAAACAGATTTTCGGACAAACTGAAAATCGGTTTTTAAAAAATGTCGGTTTTTTGAATACTTTAATAGCGACAGAGTATCATTAACTGTTATTGCTCAACCAACCGCATTTTCGAAGAAAAATGTTTCGCTGATGGCGAAGGGACGTTCTTTATGCATTTCTTTCTGTACAATGACACGTGTATTTCCTGAGCCTTAAATGCAAAAATTTTGACGTTCACGAAGCTGAAAATGGACCTCAACGCTGAAGAAGATTTTGTTGGAAAACCCTTCATTGGGTTTAAAATATTTCTTAACAATGAAAACGCATTGCTCTTTCATTTAGGCCCAATTATTGACTGGTTATTTAAATTGTTAATCAGTTGATTTTGATTTATGTTTGATCTGACTTTAAATACGAAAAGAGTTTTTCACTGCTTTGTCAAATAATCTTACTACCATGTGGCAACGGTGGCAAATGCTACGAAAAATAACCGGTATTCATACATTTCTCGGCTAATCGTTACGATGCATCAAACTGACGCCATTTGCAAAACAAAAGTGAAGTGATAAAATGCAAATTATTTAATGAAATTGGAGAATATTTTAGCGGAAATAAAGTTCTACATTCACTACGAGATAAATGATACGTTTTTATTGTTATTTCAACTAGGATGGTGATTATAATTGTTCACATTAACAATTAAAGAAGCTTTGTGTTTGTTCTTCTTGTTGTTTTCTGTCAAAATCATATGGTCACTTGATCATAGTTTAAATCCCCAACTTTGGCTGTGTAAACAGCAATTAACAATTAACCTAAAAAGTGAATTCAGAGTTTAAATTACGTTTGATCGTTGATCAAAGATGATTTTCCACTCAAAAATTAGGGCTCAGAGTTGAATTTTTAATAATCCTGGACTATCGGCTGTCACGCTGTCTTTTATTCTTCAACAGCAACACTTTATCGCCCAGGTGGCACGAAATTCAAATCTTGTGTGAGTTCTAGGACACCCATGTTGGTGATTCTATAGATTCATATAACGCGTGACCTTTTTTCGTGACATGTGTCAAAGTCGAAAATGTTACGTTTTCCTTGCTACTCCAACACTGCTTGGTGCGGTTTATTTGCCGGTGTTATTATTGGACCGTACTTCTTCAACTTTACGGTCAATGGAGCAAGGTATCGTTCAATGTTAACGGACTTTCTTTTAACCAAACGAATTTGACTTGGTTTTGTTATTGTTGCGATTTACAAAATAAGCCTGTCTAGTTTGCAGTGATTTTGTTTTTATAGTAGTTTATTTACCTGTATTCTGTTAGACATGTGGAATTCTTTGATAAACCCTTTGGGTACACCATGCCACTGAACAGACCATTCTCATGATTCAATGGCGCATCTTTGATGGTTATCAACATGGAACCAGAAAGGCATTTTATCCGTACAGTGGGTTCAATTGTGGGCTTTTGTGATGTGGTGGTTTCCTCTAAGTCAGCATACACATCTTCTGGATAAACGAACAAGAATTACAGAGATAAAAGTTAATTAAAGAAAAACAAGAATTACAATAGACAACTTAATATAATATAAAACTTAATAAATAAATATTTGCCTACTGCATCCCATGAAGGGTTAGGAAAGAGCTTCTCACAATCAGTCAGACAGTTTTGTACTCATTGATTTGGACCTACCGTTTTACACCGGTTCCGCTTTCTTCATGGCTAATTACTCGATAGTGTCGCCGTTACTAAGCGAGTTTACCGTCGTCGGAGCAAATGTAAGGTGGCCAGAGCAAGCGTTGAACCCAATGAGTATCGATGAGACAGCTGTTCAAGTTAGTACTTGGAGAACAAATAGAGAATGTGCTATCAAAGAAGACTCGTTGATAGGGACTGGGTTGCGTGGTGTGACTTTAAAACTTCTGCTGCCGAGTGTCAAGCCAAAAGTACAAAACACATCAACTGGGAGTCAATTTTGCCAAATAAATCGATTAAAAAAAGGGATATTCAGTGAAATAAAACAAAATGTAACGAAGTGTTAGAGTAAAGTTATTTGTGTAGATACCAATTAAAACGAAAATTGTTAAAATTAAAGATTGCTCTCATTCTCTTTATGTTTTCCTCGTAGGTCTCGGAACTCGTTAATACAAAAATCAACTAGTGCACACTCTTATTGTATTACTCGGTGGTTGAACCCACGTTTTTACACGCTGCAAAATCTATCGATTTTGTTGTTTGGAAGCAAATATAATGTTTTTGTACCTTGTAGCAAATATAGTATACTTGTGTCCAAACACATTATGTTTGCTATTTAATATTACATATTGGAGACACAATAATTAATATGTTATAATATATGTTTTGTGACCCCAATATGGACTTGTTGTTAAAAACTGCTAAAAACAAAAATGTAACAGGCAACAAATAAGCAGTAGATCTTCCATTCATTAAAACAATGCTTGGATGCTCCAAATATATACATGATTCCTCCATAATGTGTTTTCAACGTGTATGTATGGGATAACTATAAGAATAAATATTCTACAGTTAATTAAGACGCATTGGGCTGGCAAGAAAGTAGTAGTTTCGATTTTTTTATCCAAAATAATTTTCAATTATTTTATTCAAATACAAAATTTTTACTTCTTTATGATCTTTAATAAATTTCCGGTTCAATAAATTGAATTTATAATGTAGGTGCCATTGTGTTCAATGACTTTCTGCCATCGAGCAGGCTACTTTTTAATCCCAGATTCATAGAATGACTGGTCCGTCCCACAAATATACTTGAACAACTAGGTTTGTAGGTCTTCTTCTATATTGAAGAATTTCCCATTCAAAAAGTTATACAGACTCCCGAGTAATTAAAAATCCGAAGGAGCCAGATCAGGACTATAAGGTGGATGTGGCATAACTTCCCAACCACGCTCCAATAGTTTTTGCCGAGATTGCAGGGATGTGTGAGGAAAACAACACCTTGCGATTTACCAATTCAAGTCGTTCTGTTTTAGAGTTCTATCATTGCTACAATTGACGTCAGAATTTATGGTTTGGATTTTAGGAAGCAGTTCAAAATAAATTACTACCTTAAAATCCCACCAAATGGAAAACATAACCTTTTTTTGATGCGTTAACATATATAGGCACGGGTAGGGCAATCTATCAAAGTGAACACATGCAAACAACACACAGCGTTAGCATCACATATGTGGTTATTGTACAACAATAATCTCTGCCTGACAATAAGTATGATTGTTCTGATGTACCGGCAGCGAACAAACAAGCCGGTCGTCGTCGCCAAAGAGTATTGAATAGTATAGAGAACTCATGGAAAGAATTGTATGACTCAAAAGCACTGGCGACATCTGACGAATGATTCAAAACGTATTATTCTCTTTTTGTCATAACTTGGTCCATTCATAATTTTGATGTGAAACATTGATGCGTTTTGAAACATTTATGCTTCTTGTATTGTTTTATGTAATAACATTGTCGAAATGGTGCATTTATATTGAAATGTACTATAAAGAGTATAAGATTCGTTTATGCTCTTTTACTCTCAGACTCTCTACATGAGAGCGGAAAAAGAGTGCAATAAGTTCTCTATACTATTCAATCCTTTTTGTCGTCGCTCTGTTTATGACAAAACAAACACAATTATTTCAATGAGCTAAATTTTGGTTTATTTATTGTAACACTATTACATCTAATGTTAAAGCAGATGTAACAAAAAAGAAACTGCAATAGCAAAAGAGCCTTCAGCACAAAAACTATTCTTTTTTTATTTTCCAATGTAACATTTAATAATGTGTTCATAGAAATCGAACAGGTACCGAGTAACAAAAAAGTGTTAACACATCGCCCGTGAGTTCGAATTTTTTGGTGCAGCTCAGCCTTTGATGAAGTTTGAGCTCGCTCATCGAGCTTGAACCAGGATCTCTCTCAGTTGAGATTGTTGTAAAGAGTAAATTTTTCATCTCCAGTTTCAAAAATTTATCATTTATAAATCGAAAATGCTTATCCGCTTTGTTAAGTGGATTGGCATGGTTATCCCAGAAGTAACCAGTACATAAATAAAGCATACCCTCACCCTAAGTCATCTATTGCGTCCGAGTTCAGTTAAAACACGTCTATATTCACCTTTGACATTAAAAGAATGGGCGTGGCAAATTTGCCCATATTCAGACGCAAAGTAACATTGCGCAAAACATTATCTAATAAGCAACTTAATTAGGATCCTAAGTTAATTTGGGCATTTTTGTAACCACCAACCAATTGTCCACCCAATATTTATATGGGAGGTACAAAAATGGACAATGAGAAGTTGTTAATTTTTTATTGCACAGTAGCTTTTGCCAAAATATTCATCAGTACCAAGTTTTATTACGATCGGTTGTGATTTATTGGAGATATCGTGATGACCAACCGGAAATACGTTCAGTTTTTGTATGGGAGGTACGAAACTGGGCGTGGAACAATAGTCAGTTATTAATTACACAGTAGCTTTTAACAAAATATTGACTAGTACCGAATTTCATTAAGATCGGTTGTGGTTTACAATAGTTATTGTGTCGATCAACCTATCATCCGTCCAACTTTTGTGTGGGAGGTACCAGAATGGGTGTCCCGAATAAAATTTCATAAAGATTGGTTCGGTTTTGCGGGACTACTCGTGCCGAACAACCAGATGGCCAAACAAGTTTTGTATGGAAGGTACCAAAATGGGTGCGGCAAAATCATCCTGGTCTTAATCAGTGGTTAGCATTTAAAGACGTGAAGCTTTATACCTACATTGATTAAGGCCGGAAGTGTTTCACGCGATTTATCGGGTTGACAACCCGGAAGAGAACCAAGCTTTTGAATGGGAGGTACCAGAATGGGTGTGGCAATATCGCCCATTTTTTGCAGTAAAGTAGAACATTTACAAATTATTAACCAGTGTGTGAGTTGAAGCTAATAACATCCTCAAGAAAAAAGTTTTAGAAGAAACACGATTTTATGCTTAATGTGTCGATTTGTATGGGAGGTACCAGAAGAGGCGTGAATAAAACTCCCATTTTCCATTCCAACCTAAGTTTGGATAAATAATAGTCACTAACAAAATATCATTGTGATCGGCAAAGATTTACGGGAGTTATCGGGCCGAACAGCCAGCTGGCCGAACCACTTATGTATGGGAGGTACTAAAGTGGGCGTGTCAAAATCACCCTTGTCTTAATCGGTGGCTGGCATTCGACAACACGAAGCCTAATACCCAATTTGATTAACATCGGAAGTGTTTCACGCGACTTATCGCATTGAGGACGCGGACGACCACCAATATTTTGTATGGGAGGTACCAAAATGGGTGTGGCAATTTCGCCCATTCTCTGCAGTTAAGTAGAACATTTACAGATTATTAACCAGTGTGTGAGTTGAAGCTAATCACATCCACCAGAAAAAAGTTTTAGAAGAAACATGATTTTGTGCTAAATGTGTCGATTTGTATAGGAGGTACCAGGAGAGGCGTGAATAAAACTACCATTTTCCATTCCAACCTAAGTTTGGATAAATAATAATCACTAACAAAATCATCATTGTGATCGGCAAAGAAGAAGAAATGGGTGTGGCAAAATCACCCCTATCTTAATCGGTGACTGGCGTTTGATGACACGAAGCCTAATATGCAATTTGATTAAGATCGGAAGTGGAAAATGTTATAGAAGAAACATGATTTCGTAATAAACGTGTTGATTTGTATGGGAGGTACCAGAAGGGACGTGGTCAAAACGCCCATTTTCAATTCCAAACTAATATTGGACAAATAATAGTCACTGGCAAAAGTTCGCTGTGATCGATAAAGATTTACGGCAGTTATCGTGTTGACCAGCCAGTCAGGTCCAAAGATACTACTGGTCTACTATGGCTCGTTCTATATATACCCCCATCACTACACGCTGAAAAATATCGGCCCCAGCAACATATTGCAGGAAACATGTACATATTTGCCAGCATTGTTTTCATGAATTTAAGATCTGTTGCGTTTTTGTTTCTTTGTTATCTGTCTCGTTTTTGGTTATGGCGGTTTTCAGCAATCAAAGCGACATTTGGGTTTCAAAAACATATATTATAGCCTATTAATCATTGTGTCTTAAACATGTTATATTGAAGAGCAAACACAATGTGTTTGGGTACAAGTATAGTACATTTCCGACAAGCCACAAACACGTTATATTTGCATCCAAACACTAAAAAACGACAGATTTTTCAGCGTGTATGGATGAGGGTATACAAATTTGGATCCACGTGGTATGGTCGGGGTGTAGTGTAGGGTATACAATGATTGATTAAGAATATATATCTCCAATATATCCTCGATCTCACATTGTGTCTTTTGACCTGCTGCACTTATTTATTTCCCACTATTTAGTGGAAGACGTGATATGACTTGGCAAATTTGGCAATATCCCCTCAATACGTGGGAAATTTTTGTCCACGTGTTTCAGAGTGTTTTTTTTTTAAATATCAGTGAATCATAATCGACATAGAGCAACATTTAGTTTACATTTTTTTCAATATGTTATATAGTTTGTAATTAGCAATTGCGTATAATTGCGCCCATCCAGATGTATTGAAAGCAAACTCACCCCAGACTATATGTAATGAATGTAAACTACGTACAGACACATCCAGATGAGTACTTTGTTTACCCGCCACTTGTCAAATAATCAGTTCTCCAACTCATTAAATATTGTTAGACAAAATGAAATATTTATTTTACAACTCGATGGGTGAATAATGAACGATATTAATAACGAAATGATAAGCAAATGTAATTTTGTTTAAGTGCTAGTTTTTTTTTTTGGTTTTGTTTTTGCTTTGTTTTATGCTAATAAACAGTTGGAACATTTACCAATTCCAGAAATATTTTCTGTTATTATCATATAAATATCAGAAACATTTTTACACATTCCAGCAATCATCAATAGAACCTCAACTGGAACGCATTATTGCCTTGGAAAGAAAAACAAGAAACACTATGAAATCTATGTAAGTATTGAGGGTTTTTTGTTAAAAGTTTGGGAGAAATTACTTGAAATTTATATATGTACATTACGTAGGTCTTTAATAATTTTGGCCTTGGCCACTTTAATGGCTTGCACTTCTGCCCAAATTGTATTTTCTGGCTCCTGCCCTGAAAACGTTAAGTCTGTGGAAACTTTTGATGTTGAGAAGTATTTAGGCACCTGGTATGAATATGCAAAGTATCCCGTGTATTTTGAAGCTGAAGGTAAATGTATCACTGCCCAGTATAGTTTAGGTGAAGATGGACTTGTCAATGTTAAAAATTCCTTAGTCAATGAAAAGTAAGTTTTCAATTTACCCTTATAAGAATTTAATATTTAATATTTTATTCTATTCTTTTCAGAAATAACACCAGTGAAGATATTAATGGCACCGCCTCATTGGTTTCGCCCGGTAAGCTGTTAGTGAAATTCCCTGTCTCTCCCGCTTATGATGTTTCCACCAACTATTGGGTCTTGGATACAGACTATGAAAATTACACTGTTGTTTACTCCTGCAATCCCATGACGGCTGAATCTCACTCTAGTAGGTTTCTTACTTTATACTTTAAAGTTTCGAGCAGGTTGTTATACTATTTGTTCTTTGAAACTTTTAGCCATTGTTTGGATTTTAACCCGTGAACGTATTCCACAACCCAGTATTTTGGAAAAGGCCGTCAGTGTTTTGAAGGCAAATGATGTTTCTTTGCTTCAATTGAAGATCACCAATCAAATTTCTTGTTAATTTGATGAGTTACGATCAACGAATGAAATGATGAAATTAAAATAAAATGAAATAAAAATTTAAACAAAAATATGAATAAAATTGATAACTAAATTGAAAACTAATGATCCTTATAAAGGATTTTACAATAAACTATATTTGAAATTGGTAAACTATTTTTTGTTTAATTCAAATGGTTCTTCCGGCAAAAGAAGGTGTTAGTAAGTATGCCAATCTCTACCTGCCGTTTGCAGATCAGGCAGTGGGCCGATAATATGTTCAAGGAAAAGTGGAGACTTACTTCAACTTGCAAACAAGCCAGGGTCCTCTGGCCACAGGTGGACTGGAAGAGGACTAGGCAACTACTTAACTTGCCGAGAGGCAGGTTATCCACAATGATAGGAACACTTACGGGACATTGTCTTATAGGAAAACACGTGCTAAGATTAGGACATAGAAACTCCACTCTCTGTAGATGCTGCATGGAAGAGGACGAGGAAACGACGAAACACCTTCTCTTGGATTGCCCTGCTCTGGAAAGACTGAGAAGTAGGATATTCGGAACGGTTCCAAAAAGGCTGAGAAGCCCTACAGGATATTCCTGTAGGTCTTATAGACAAATTTATTGAAAGGGCAAATTGGCTGGACGACTAGTCAATAGTTGCTATGGAGGAAACTGCAGGTATCACAATGAGATTCTTTAGCTTAAGTGCGCTAGACAGCGTGCTGTCTTGCAGCCTTTTCAACCAACCAACCAACCAAATCGGATTTTATTCAACAGTATAGTCCGTATATGGCAGAAGCGTCCGACGAGTGTATTTCCTATAACTTATAAAATCAATAATTTTAAATCAAACATCAACAAATACTGTCCCCTCTTTCCCCATACTCCTATCCCTACTTCTTAGTGATGCACAGAATCGAGGAACCGGTTCTGCAGTATCAGTTCTTTACAAAACACGACTGGACCGGACCGGTTCTTACAGGAACCGAATCACGGTTACAAAAGAACCGAAAACGGTTTCAAATCCACCAAAATACGAACGAAATGAACAGCAAACGGTTCTTCAAGGAACGAAAAACGGGTTAAAATGAATCGAAAACAGTTCCAAAAAGGTTGAGAAACGATTCTAAAAGAATTGAAAAACGGGTTGAAACAACCGTACAACGGTTCCAGAATAACAGGACTCGGTTCCAAAGGAACCAAAAGTGTTAACCTTTGAGGGTTTGAAAATGTGTATTTTTTATCAAATTTTATATTCTTAGAATAAAATATTACACTTAAGCCTCTCGGGGACAGCAACTTGCTGAGAACCGGAACCGGTCCAAATAGTCGGTTCTTCTTGGAACCGGACTCGACAGAACCGGTTCTTCAAATACGCAGAACCACAAATCACTGTTACTTCCTAAGTCAAATACAATGCAATTGCAGTATTAAATCCTTAACTGAAATTTAACAAATATAAACATAAATTCAAAAACGGCTATAGAAATTCGAAACACTTCAATTACAGTTTCAAACTCAGCAACAGGAACTTAAAAGCCATCAATTGAAATGCAAAGGGAGTAAATAAAAACTTTAAACTTGCCTGTTACAATTCTCTACTAAAGTTCGCAAATGAACTTAAATTATTTAAAATTTACCATTCAATCATTTTAAAATTAACAGACATCAATTGAAATTAAAAATCTCATCAATTGAAATTAAAACTTTGCAATTTAAATCCAAAAATCTAGAATTGCGATGTAATAAAATATCAATTGCAATTTAAGAACTCCAATTGAAATTTAACAGCCATCAATTAAAACTTTAAACTCAACAATTGAATTTCAGAAGGCATCAATTGCAATTAAAAAAATATCATTTACAATTTAAGACATCAGAGAAAATTATAAAACTCCTAAATTGAATTTCAAACTTTGCAATCTAAGTTCAAAAACAACAATTGCAATTAAAAAATATGAATTGCAATTTACGAACGCCAATTCAAATTTAACAACCTCCAATTACAACTTTAAACTCAAAGGCGACAATTGAAATTCAAAAGATTTAGTTTACAATTTAAAAGATATCAGTTGAAATTATAAAACTTATCAATTGAAATTCAAACTCTCAATTGAAATTTAAAACAGATCAACCGAAATTCGAAAATACCGATTGAAATTCAAAAGACTTCAAGTCCAATTTACAATTCAGCGCAAGAAATTCAAAAGGCGTAAATAAAAACTTTAAATTTGCTTATTACAATTCTCAACTGAAGTCGTCAATTGAAATTCAAATAGTATTATCTAAAAATTAACAGACATCAACTGAAATTAAAAAAGTCATCAATTGAAATTCAAACTTTGAAATTTATAACTCAAAAACATGACTTGCAATTTAAAAGTCAATTGAAGTTAAAAAACGGCGACTGAAAATGAAAAGACTTCAATTAAAACTTAAACCTCAACATTTTCCATTCAAAAGTAACCAATTGTATTTCAAATCGCGTCAACTACATCTTTAAACTTGCCTGTTATAATTCTCAACAGAAGTTCTCGATGGAAATTCAAAAAATTTAATTTACAACTTAAAATACATCGGTTAATGAGTTTAATTGAACTTTAAACTTTTCACAGTAAATTCAAAAAACATCAAGTGCAATATAAAACTCTCAATTGGGATTTAAAACAGATCAACTGAAATTCAAAAATACCGATTGAAATTCAAACGAATTCAAGCAAAATTAAAAACTCAGTACCAGAAATTTAAAAGTCATCAATTGAAATTCAAAAGAGACCACTTTTCAGCACTACTCCTCTCAGATTCTTCCACTGAAGATCAGGAGGTAATGATAGTGGAAGATAGTATAGATTGGAATTCAAAAGTAACCAATTGCAACTTAAAAAACGTCAAATAAAACCTTAAACTTTCATATTGCAATTAACAATTGAAATTCAAAAAATATAACATAATAAAGGACATAATTGAACTTTAAAAAAATCATCCATTGAAATTCAAAAGTCTCAATTTAAGGTCAATGATATTAATTGCAATTTAAGACTGTCAATTGAAATGCAAAATAGATCTATTGATGTTCATAACCCCAATTTAACTTAAAAGACTTCAAATAAAATTTAAAATTGATCAATTTAAATTCATAAGTCCTCAATAGAAATTCAAAAGACATCAATTCCAATTTTAAACTTGTCTAATACAATTAAAAAGCCGTCAACTATAATTCAAAAGTCACCAACTAAAAAAAAACCTCATGTAATTTTAATTCAATATTCATCAATTAAAATTCAATTCGAAAACGAAATTCGGAGAACATCAATTTAAATTTGAAAACATTAATTGATGTTTGAAACTCGTCAACTTAAATACAAAAGTTATCCTTTTAAATTAAAGAATGTTAGACCTAAAAACAACATAAATTTTAAAAAAGGTCAAATGAAATTGGTTGTGATGATTTTTAAATTTCAATGTAGTCTTTTAGATTTAAATTTGAAGAGTTTTAAATTTAACATAACTTTCTATTTCAGTTGGTGTTTATGTATTAAAACTTAAGACTTTTTTATTTCAAATTATGATTTAAATTTAAATCAAATTACGTTACTTCTGGCATTTTCATTTCTAATTTAATTGATAGATTTTACAATTGTGTTATGAGTTATGAATTTATATTGAAGAGTAATAAATTTCAACTGATATTTTTGAAAATACAATTGATGTATTTTGAATTTCAATTGAAGAGTTTTCAATTTATTTTATTTTGTATTTCAGTTTGTTTTTTGTATTTAAATTTACGAGTTTTTTATTTCAATTAATGATTTAACTTTAAATTTCTTCTGTCATTTTAATGTTTAATTGCAATTGATAATTAGAGATTAATTGTTAATTTCAATTGATGATTTTTGAAATTCAACTGAAGAGTTTCAAATTTTAACTGATGTATGTGAGAATTTAAATTGATTTCATTTTGTACCGATTTATATTTTCAAGTTTTTTAAATCAATTGAGAAGTTTAAAATTTCAATTAATATCATCTGGAATTTTTATTTTTAAATTACAATTGATTGATTTTAAAAATAATTGATGAGTTCAATGTAATGTTTTCAATTTCAATTGATGATTTTTGCATTTCAATTAAAGGGGTTTTAAATTTAGTTTACTTTGAATTTCAATTGAATTTCAATTTATCATTTTAATTTAAATTAAATTTAATTTTTTCTGGAATTTTAATTTCTAATTTTGATTGATGAGTTTTAAATTTCGATTGAAGACTTTTAAATTTAGTTTATTTTGTATTTCAATAGATTTTTATTTCAATTTATGATTTAAGTTTCAAATATTTTAAACTTCTTCTGGAGTTTTAATTTCCAGTATGAATTGATATATTTTAAAATTTGTTGATTGGTTTTGATTTTCAATAGATGGGGTTTAAATTTCAACTGATATTTTAATATCTTCGAGAATTTTTATTTTAATTTTAAAATTAATGGAAAAGTTTTAAATTTCATTTGATGATTTAAATTTCTTTTTTAATTTCAATTGATATCTCTTCAATTTTAATTGATGAGTTTCACTTTACGTTTAAATTAAATTTTTTGTGTTTTGAAGTTCGAATGAAGTTTTTAAATTCCAATTGATGGATTTTATATTTATTTTAGGATTTCAATTGATACATTTGTTGGATTTCAGCGTACCGTCCGTTTTAATATTACCTTAACTTAAGGCAACAATATTCAATATTTTTAATATTTTTCCTAATTTAGAACATTTCTAACAGAAATGATGAAACTTGGTGCTCTAAGTTCTGGTGGAATGATTCTCAGAAACAGAAATGGAGTGAAACTCTCTTCCATTTGAAAGGAGGCGAACAATAATTCTACTTTTGATTTACACTATTTGTTTTGGGGAATGCAAAACCATCTGTTTAATAATTTCAAACGAGTTAGAAATGAGATTATAGAGAAACTAAAACCGGAATAAATAATATATAACAATCGCAATAATACTCGTAGTTACGAAAATAAAAATAGAAATCAAAAATTATAGATTTGGAAAACACAAAAAATGAGTTTATTCCCGTTTTTTTCTTTTTGTTCGTTTCCTTGTAAATGTAACCCTGTTTGCCTGATTGAAGGAAATCAAAACATGAGAGAAATCGAACAGATCTCTGCAAATCGGTCTCCTCAACTTGACACTATTCCAACGATATCCAACGATATACATATGTAATAGTCTAATACGTCGTTTACGCAGATGGTGATTAAATTATTAGGACGATTACAAATGTTAAATTGGACACAAAAAAATCTTCTTTAATCCCGATATTGCGATTATTTAGTTGTGTGTAAACGCTGTTTAACACGGCTTTAAGTAATTCGCTAATCTTCATGCTACATTTTACCAAATTCACACCTGATTTGGAAATTTTAAACAAACATTTACATAATTTTGTAAAACAACTATCAAGGCAATGCCCATATATTACCTTCCCACAAATGCCCTTGAAATGACAACCCCCTTCCCCATCAAATGTCAGTTTAACCCATATCTTTAAGTAACCTCATCTTCTTTTAATCACACTAGCCCAAATCGGCTAAATGAACTAAATATCTATGGAAACCATTTAGCAATGCTAAGTAGCAACATAAGCCGTGATAGAAATTCCCTCTGCCAAAATGGCAACTCGTTCGCAACCAAGTCCGGAGTGATATTGCAAAACCCTCGCTCGCTCTGTGGTGGTAAAAGCTAAAAGAAGACGTAGAAACAAAACTAGCAGAAAAATAAATAAAAAAAATCCTACAGATTGGCAACAAATAAATGTACAATTAGTAAATTTTTCTGTGGCAATTGTTACAGTTTTCTCACTGAGCAACTTTTGAATAATAAAATTCACAATGTTTTGTTAGAGGGGGGGAGAAAGAAACTACAAAACAAAAAATGTTTGAAAAAAAATAAAATTTTCCCCCCCCCCGATTTTTTGCCACAACAGCCGGATGATCCATTCACTTTTTCGATTCGATTCGAAAAATTTAAAAATTAATTCAGTTTAGTAGTGTCTGGTGTTTTAGTTTGTAACTAGTTTTCAACACTGGCAATTTGGCTATCAAAGCGGTTTAATGTTGAATACTCTACATAGTGTTCTCAGTTTTAAAGGATTTTCAATAACTCAAAATTGAATTGCATTTTATGAACATTAAATTCTCCCTAATTTCAAATCGGTGTCCTTTCTCTAGACTTAAATCTTTGAGTCATCATTTAACATGCCACTACAACTTGCTTCAAGCTTTTTGTATTATTCCTCCAGTTCTTTGAACTCTCCAATGCCGGGAAAGCATTATGCTTTAGCATTTCATAATACCTTTGATATAATTGATAACAATTTCTTCAGAAGATGCAGTAATATTTTATGAAATCACATAGAAATTGCAATAAATCAATATTGTCAACTTTTTGCTTAAAGACAAACAATGATAAAATAACTTTTAAAGCTGTAAACTTGTTGACTACCTCATTGTGGAATCCCTCTTCCCGTATCCGAAATAACCACACAGAGGTGGTGCAGTATTTTTGCTAAATGCGGAAGAAGTCGGAATAACAAAGGAAACAACAGCCGCCTCAGACTTTTTCAAACAATAACAAGAAAAACGTCAGCATGCAACAGCCAACAATGTTAATGACATTGAATATCAGCCCAAAGATGGAAAAGGCACAACAACAACAACTACCACATGAATGTATCCAAAACCAGAAAAACTCACAAAAGACACTCACACACGACTCCGACGATGGAAGCCAAAAACGTCTGTCAGTTTTACTGGAAAAACATGTGACTCAAAGTGAAGATAAACCAAAATGGAATGAGATTACATGTATGAGTTGTTACACGCTCCTCTGTTATAAACCCACAAACAACAACGGCCCTATTAAAACACAATGCATCCAGCCAGCCAGCCACTGTACTGCAACTAAAGTCAATGAGCAACAGATACAAATGTACCAAGCTCATCATGGGAGAATGATCATCGGCAACAAACTTCATTTTTTGCTTTTGTTTCTTCTAGTTTGTCGCCAGCACTGATCATCATCTTCATGGGCTATAAAAGAAAAACCTAAGCCCCTTTCAAACAATGAAAAAATGCAGTTTAATGGCAAAAAGATCATCAAGATTATCTTCATTTGCCACATCCCAGCACCAACTATCAGACATAAGTTATAAAGGAAATCCACCAATTGGCCAGAAACCACCACATTATTTTTTTATCACATATGTTCGATTGTAGTGGTGATATGATATCTTATGTACGAGTATGTATGCATGCAGTTCTGTTCTGGCCTCCTCTGTGGCCAACGGTTTTGGGCCACTAAAGTTTCTTGAACCCTTGAGCTTCGGTTTCCTTACTGCGAATCTGTATATTTTGTGTTGGCAAATGTTGGCTGAATAGAATGTACAATGGGCAAAAAAAAAACAGAGTTGAAATCAGGAAGACATGCGATGTTTGTGAGATTAAGGTTTTGTTTGAAAGCTTGGCAAAGTTTGCTACACTTGTAAAAGTAGATAGATGGTGGTTTATTAAAAGGTTGGTTTAGTCTGTTAAGGAAGAAAAACCAGGGATTTGGATGAAAGAGAAAAGGATGACTACCTGTAAAGACTACTTCTGCGTCACGTGATAAAAGCTGTGCTTTATTATAGTTTTATATTAATGCCAAATATGTTTATAAACTACAGTATTGAATAATACCCACCAACTCAAAAATGAGGAAGGAACCATGTATATGTTTGGAACATCCAGATGATTACATACGTTCAAGCATTGTTTCCATGAATTGAACATCTGCTGCTTTTTTTGTTGTCTGTCACGTTTTTGTTTTCAGTAGTTTTCAACAAACTAACCCAAATTTGGGTCACAAAACATATAACATACCAATCATTGTGTCCCCAACATGTAATTCTTTACAGCAAATACAATGTGTTTGCACACAAGTATATTATATTTGCGATAAGCTACAAATACGTTCTATTTGCATCCAAACAACAAAATTACAGATTTTTCAACCTGAAATTCGGATTGCACAATATTAGTTCGATTTTGGTTTCAAATCTTCTGGGTCATTCGCACTATCACTTGTCACATGTAATGAGATTTCGGCAAACATAACCTATTTTGGTTTTTTTGAAAAGTTGCATATTTTGTTCTATTTGGTTAAGCAACATATTTTGGTGTCATACACGCTGGAAAATAACGGCCCCAACAACATATTGCTGGAACGATGTACATGTTTGCAAGCAATGTTTTCGTGAATTGAAGATCTACCACTTTTTGTTTTATTGTTGTCTTTCATGGTTTTGTTTTCAGCAATTTTCACCAAACAAAGCCACATTTGGGTCACAAATACATATATTATAAACTGTTGTACATTGTTTCCCAAACATGTTATATTGAATAGCAAACACAATTTATTTGGACACAAGTGTATTACATTTACGACAAGCTACACTCACGTTATGTTTGCATCCAAACAAGAAAAAAAGACAAATTTTCCAGAGTGTAAAAAAATAATTTTTTATGTATTTCGTTAAAATTGTACAGTTTTTTAGTGGAATATTAAAAAGTTTTGTGGAAATTTCAAATAGCATTTGATTTGGTTTGGTTATTTTGTTTCCATCCTATTTTTCTATTCAATCAAATATTGTATTTTGAATATTCAAAATCAGAGTTGTATAACCTGTTTTCGGTTAGATTTTTAAAGAAATATCAAGATTTCCAAAATATTAGTTTGTACGAGAAAACTCATGGATTTACATCTGATTTATTCAGAAATATCCAAATACGAGGTTTTCTGATCAGCCCGAATATGGTATAACATACTCCAATAAGTACACGCTGAAAAATCGGTATTCTTTTGTTGTTATTCGTAGCTAGTCGCAAATATAGTATACTTTTGTCCAAACACATTGTGTTTGCTGTTCAATATTATATGTTGGCAGCACAATAATTAATAATATAAGTTTTTAATATAGTTAATAATATAATAATATAAGTTTTTGTGGCACAAAAGTGGCTTTGTTTGTTGAAAACTGTTGAAAACCAAAACGTGACAGACAACATAAAGCAGCAGATCTACAATTCATGGAAACCATGCTTGCAAACATATACATGGTTCCTGCAATATGTCGCTGGGGCCTTTTTTCCAGCGTGTACAAATGTTTTAAAAACGCAAGCTCTTGAATATAAATTTAACTACATTTGAATTAAACCATCGTTTGTCGTCAGTTTGAAGTTTATTTAGCACAATGCTTGCAAACATATACATGGTTCCTACAATATGTTGCTGGGCCGTTTTTTCAGTGTGTACAAATGTTTCAAGAACGCAAGCGCTTGAATATAAATTTAATTACATTTGAAATAAAGCATCGTTTTCCGTCAGTTTGAAGTTTATTTAACATATTTTACCCTCGTGAGGCTAAAAATTACCCCATTATATCGCATGGAGGGAAGAGCTTCTCACAACCAGTGACCTGTGCGCTTCTAATTTTAGGCTCACTTTTTGGGACCGACAATTTTACAGCGGTTCCGCACGGTATTTTGAGAAGCTTTTTCGTGGTTAAATACTCGATAGTCTCGTGGTCACTAAGTGAGGTGACCGCCGTGCAAAGAAATATTAGGTGGTCAGAGGAGGGATCGAACCCACGTTCTCATGTACAAGAGCCATACATAATACCATTGCACCACCGACAGTCAAATTCAAGTACTTGAATGTTGCTAGAATTAAACTCGATTTTAAGCTTGGAAGTTTTTTTTAAATATTTTCCACCGTGAGGTTAAAAATTACCCAAAAAGCATACGCGTTTTCAAAATTCCAGTATTTTAATATTATTGAATTATACGGCATTTACACCAAACAAGATTAACGCACTTCGAACGCTAACTCCATTAACCCAGAAAATTACTCACACAATTTTAACCTGTAGAAACTGAAGTTTAATTTTGAACCTCATTTTAAACTTGTGTACATTTTGATGCAACACTGGTCGTTACTAAAAAAATTCAACCGTAATAAAAACATACACAAAAAATCAACTGATTGACAGATGGAAGCCGATCGAAAATTTTCCGATGCGTCGCCGCCACAAAACCTTTTTTGAAGCTCACGCCGCCACCGATATAAATTGCTGTTTTTGGTTTAAACTGTGAGCCAATTTTATCGAATGGTCCGATTTGACCCACTGATCCATTTTTAAAGGTTCAGTTATTTCAAAAACATCTCATATTTGTACAAAACTGGCAAAACCAATAGCCGCCAACTTAATTTTTCTATTGTGTCGGCGTCTACAATAATTTTGTCTCGGTGCGGAGTTTGTCTAAGCTCGGAGTTGCCACCTGAATGTCAATATAATCTCAAATTGGGTGGTGTAAACGGCAAAGATTAGAGCACAAGGTTATCGCTAACCTGGTCACGATAAATGGCGGTGTAAATGCGTTATTACACTTGATTTTATAACTTGTTTTTAAGTCAGTTTGAAGGTTTTTAAAAATACCTGAATAAATTTGGTTTTAAGCTTAAGTTTTAAGTCATCAAAAATGATTATTGGGAGAAGTCATCACTTCTAGCATACAAACTGTAAGAACGACAATGCCATGACAGTATTTCCGAATGACTGGATACTGCGAAGGGGATCGCATACACTGATGAGAAGAGGTTTACGCCGATCGCTTCCAGCGGCGGCGGCTTGGTCGGCTAACCTAGCGGCGGTGGCTATTCCTAATTATAAGGAAATTGACCTGGCTACTGCTGTGCAGTGTTCAATTCTTAGGGAATTTGACCTGCTGATGTTTTAGTTGTAATGTATGCTGTAAGCTGCTAGGGAATGGGACTGCATGTTTGTGTTGTAGCTTGTTGAATTTCGCCTGGCAGTTGTTGTTCAAAATTCAAAGTGTCGTTTAACTGAATAAGTTAAATCTCTGGAAATTAAGCTGCCAGTTATTAGGAAATATTTTGATTGTGGTTATGTGTTGTTTATAGTTTGTAGATTTTTGATTGTTGTGGTTGCAACGTGTGTTGTAAATCAGGAAAATGTCATTAATTGATCGATTATATGAAAAATTAAACAAAAAGTTATGAGCCGCCGATCTACGCTGTGCCGATTTCTACCTAATCAGGAGGCGGCGTGGCAACAAACTTAAAAAACGGCGGTGGCGCCGGCATAAACGTCTACTGATGAGGGGACAAAATTTGTTCGAAGCAAAAATTATATATTTTAAAGGAAGTGACGGCAACTAGGACTAAGTGCAGTTTGACAACTCCGTGTTTTTTCGTATAGTAATTAGAATAGAGAAACAATTTTTCTCATCTGACGTTTCATTTCATACTCTGTTGTATTTAACACAACTATTTTACCACATAAACACGAAATGCCGTGGGTGCTGTCTTGTTGGATGTGTTGTACTAATGCCTCTATCTGGTATTATTCAAATTACAACATGCAACCATAACTATGAAGTTCAAATTATTGAGAGAATAAAATTCTCTACTATGTTTTACCCTATGGAATTTTTTTTTTGACGCAAAAAATGTATTTTTTCTCAGCATAGTCTACACTTAGCTCGATACATTTAGTCCATTGATTTCTCACTTTTTGTTATTACTTCGAAATAATAGGTTTTCCCAAAGTCCTCGAAATAGCAGGTTGTTTCAGTAATGAAGTATAGAGAACTCTCTCAGTAAATTGATGACATTTGGTGTGTTGCAGATGGGCGGTTGGATGTTGTAAAGTATTGCTTTAATAATACCAGATAGACGCAATGGCTCAAAGCAACCAACAATAAATCAGCAATGTTATTTCGGTTTAAATACAATACAAATATATAACAATAAAATCTAACAAAAAAAGTCCAAAATACGTTTAAATTTCACAGTTTGTCATCAAAACGACTTCAAAAATTTAAGCCAACAATTTTTGTAATTCCACCTGGTGTAAGTCAATTTACGTCAAATAACTCTCTATTACACCGACCGCACCACGAATAGTGTGAAATGAAATGTCAGATGAGAGGAATGACAGCTCTATATGACATTACTCTATGAGTTGATTATTTCCATTAACGATGGTTGTTGAAAAACTCAAACTGAAATAACCAAAAAACATGAATTGCTCAATTATTCAAATTTTGATTAAACAAATTATAGATTAATCATGAATATTAATTAATCAAAATGAAGATTAATCGATTATTCGTAAATATGATTAATCAAAATGTCTGATTAATGAATTATTTTTATTATTATTTTCATTAACGATGGTTGTTGAAAATCATTAATATTAATTAATCAAAATGAAGATTAATCGATTATTCGTGTATATGATTAGACAAAATATATGATTAATCAATTATTCGATTAATCAGGAAGTCGATTAATTAGGTTGCTTGACTAATCAATTAATCGCACATCTCTAGTAAAAATATAGATTTGGGTAGCTACCACAAATCATGCATATTTTATCCCAACATGCGTTTGCATACCGTGCATCCAGGTGTGTCATTACCCTACCAAGTTAGTTTCCTACTTGATTACCGTCTTATGCCCATACCCAGAACCCACCAACTAACTCTCTATTAGCACAAAATGTCCATGCCAACAATTTAAAGAAGTTTCCACGTCGCCCGTCATCATCATCAGCGAGAACAAATTCCTCATTTGCAACATTTCCTGCTTAGACAACATTTTTTTTGTTGCATGTTTTTTTGTTTTGGAAACGTGCAACATTTTCTTAACAAGTACTTCAAACAGAGTGAGTGAGGGACCCACTGAGAGCCACCGATTATTTGCAAAAGGTTCTTAGCGTCAAGACCAACACTTAGATTTCCTATTATTATTGTTGTTGCAGTCAGTACTCCCAGGCACATTCATCATGGCAAAAGGCAATGAAACTGAGACCGGCCACAAGGCAAGATGAAAAGAAGGCAAAGAAGAAGAGAACGACATCGCGGCGATGATGAGGAAGGTTGTTTGTGGCATGGTAACCATATTATTAACATGATACATAAAACAGCCAAGCGAAGGAAGATGATGTTGATTGGTTGCTTGGCTTACATCTGGGTGATCATGGCGTTCTTTTAAAGATCATGACGGTCTTCTTCGTACCACTGTAACCAAAGAAACCTTAACTATCAGAAATTTGTTAAAGGCTTAGCAAAGACGCAGACGGCTATCAAAGTTAAGTTCCATGGTTAGATTTTTAGAGGTATACCAGCGTATACAACGTGAAACAACTTCCTTGATTTGTTTTTGTGAATTTTGATTACGGACCAGACTAGAACTTGCAGCGCTCAGTTTGTGCTCTTGAGATGCGTTACAAAATGAGATTGTGGTGAAGAAAAAAAATGCTCAAGCTTAGATACATTCATAAAAGTGTTATGGCTTCTTGATATGGTATAGATTGCCAGCTATCTACTCTGCTGCTACCAACAATGTTGGTTGTTTGGTTTTGTTTTTATTGGGTTATCTTGTTTGCCAATTATAATAAACCATTTTCTATATAGAGGTCATTAACCTTTGTCGTAATAAGAAGTGCTTGTATTTTTCATCCCAGTGGGAAGAGCTGAACCAGAACCGTGTCAGAGTCTGGTTTTTATCAGCAGCTCCAGTTTGCATTAATTATGAAGGCAATTTATGAACAGGTTACTACTCTTTTTCAATTAGTGTAGTTGTGAAAATGCATATTTTATGTTATAATTATAGATGCAAACGTGGAGTATAAATGACAATAATTTGTGGCTGAAAAATTGGAGGATACATGCGATTATTATTAAAATTTAATGTATTGATTTTTATTTCAAGAAGGATGCGAACAGTATGCCGCCTTTAGTCTAAGGCAAGAGTCGGTCAACTATGCCCGTGGACCAAATCCGACCCTCCGGCTGTATCAATCTGGCCCGCTAGGTAATTTCTTTTGGCATTAACCTAGTTAAATTTTAATACGGAAAAAATATGGAAGTATATTCATCTCACGCAATCTTGCACACTGGAAAAGTTAACATTTTAAAAATGTCCTCCATTATAAATGAGGAATATTTAGAAACCTTGTGTGAAATTCATATACATATGTAGCTGATTGAACCCTAAGTCTAAAATTAAGTCGAAGATTAAAATAAAAGGACGGACCAATAAATCCGTGACTTTTCGAACTTCCCTCGTAGTTAAATGAAATGCAACACTGCTTCCATCAAGTACCACCTGTTTTTAGACTACTGTCAAATTTTGAACCAGTTCCGTCATTTACTTTGCGTTTAACAACTGTTCAAAACATACAACCTCGTGCATTTTTTTAAAAATGGAAAAAAGTGAATTTCTAGTTCGCATTAAACATTATTTTTGGCGAAAAAAAGCCGTCAATCAAATCAAGGAAAAGCTTGATAAATACTAAGAGGACTCTGCACCATCGATTTCAATGGTAAAAAAGTGGTCTACTGACTTTCCTTGTGCTCGCACAAGTACAAATGACGCTGAACGTTCTGGACGGCCAATTGGGGTCAATACACCCGAAAATGTCGAAAAATCCAAGATATGGTGTTGGCCGATCGAAGAGTAAAAGTGTGTGAGATTGTTGATGCCATAGACATTTCAAATGGCAGTGTGGTTTCGATTTTAAATGATCAGTTGCGTTTAAGAAAGCTGTCTACAAGATGGGTGCCGCGTTTGCTCTCAACTGACCATAAACGTAATCGTGTGACAACTTCAAAGGATTGTTTGGAGTTTAACCGTAATTCAAAGCACTTTTTGCGGCGTTTTGTAACTGTGGAAGAAACATGGATCATGGATCTAAACAATGGGTTTCTCCGGGTGAACCGGCTCCGAAGAAGGCCAAGGTAAGTTTATCGGCCAATTAGGTGATGGCAACAGTTTTTTGGGATACACGCGGGATAATCCACATCGATTAACTACAAAGGGGAAAAACAATAAACGTCGAATATTATGCCAACTTAATGAACAGATTTAACGAGGATTTAAAAAAAACGACCCCATATGGCCAAGGAAAAAGTTATTTTTCATAAAAATAATGCACGGGAGCACACGTGTGTAGTCAATGGCAAAGTTCCATGAATTGGGCTACGGATTGGTACCTCATCTGCCATATTCTCCTGATTTAGCTCCCAGTGACTATTTCCTATTTCCAAACCTAAAGAAATGGCTCGGTGGAAAGAAATTTAGCTCCAACGATGAAATTATTATTGTTTGATGCCTATTTTATGGACCTCGAAAACTCCTATTTTTTGGAAGGGATACAAAAATTGGAGAAACGTTGGACTAAGTGTACTGAGCTAAAAGGAGATTATGTTGAAAAATAAATATTTTTTTTTGCAAAAAAAATTGTGTTTCATTCAAAAAGTCACGGACTTATAGATCCGCCCTCATAATTCAAACCAATTAATTTTTATTATTTTATAATATTTTCATTCATCCGACAATATGTAGTCCGTGTTGTTGTTATCTTATATTAAAATAAAGAGTTAAACAATAATGCTGGTTGCATTATCAGATGCATTCTTATAAATTGTTGAGCATACAGTGTAGAAATGCAAAATATGGATAGCGTTCGCATTCCATATTTTGTTGACGTTCGTCTTGTACAGTCAGTGATTGTATTTCTGCGTAGACAGTGTTGGAGTATACATGAGTCTCAGTAAGGCATGCGCAATTTGGCAACCCTGGTAAAAGAGGACCAAAAAGTGCTAGAATTTCATATCTTGATTATTTCATACTTTTTTGCATAGTTTATGTAATTTTACTTCAACATGGTTGGAATTTGTATAGTTATATACAATAACACTATCAAAAAGCTGCTCGTGTATTGAAATATTCAATGAAGAGAGTAAGAGAGAGAACTGAGAACAGAGTTAAGGTTTCACTCGTTGTGTTTGTTGGCATTTGAGTGAAGAGAAATTTTGACTGTCTACTAGTACATCGTTTTTGAGTAGGGTTGCACTTTTTAAATTTAGTGTAATTTTTTTGTGCAAGTGGCAACTCTGTAATTTGGCAGCTGTCGCAAATGTTTATTCCGATTCATGGTAAAGTAAGTAAGGTAAACTCGTTAGAACAGCTGATTTGAACATTTATCTTGCTTAGGTGTTACTCTTATGTCAAATTCACATGTATTTTGTTGTTGTACCTTTTTGTTTACTTTTACAGTAGATACACACATGTAGAAAATTTGACAGATTATGGACACCAAACAAAAACAAAATGCCTGTTTTTATTGCAACAAATCTTACTGCATTTACCTTACTTATTTTACCATGTTCCGATTATTAAAAATGGAGCGCTTTACGAAAGAACAACGCGTTATAATTGTGAAAACTTATTACAAAAATTTGGAACGTTCGAAGCTTTGCAAAGTTCGAAGAATTTTCAGTCGAGAGAGTCTACGTAATGTGTCAACCATTCGAAGAGTGGTCAAAAATTTGAAGAAACTGGGTCGGTTATGGACAGTAAGATTCCTGTGCTTTAACGTATCGTTCGGTCTCTTGAAAAGATTGCTGCTTTAAAGGAGACTTTGATTGGTCCATACTTTTTTGAAGATGAGGACGAAATTGTAGCGACTGTGAACCGAATTCGTTACAGGAACATGATAACAGAGTTCTTGTGGCCTCAGCTGAACGGCATGGATCTGGACGATATGTGGTTTCAGCAAAACGGCGCCATCTGCCACACCGCGCATAAAACAATCGATTTATTGCAGCAACGATTTCCAGAACAAATTATCTCAAGAATTCTGATGTCAACTGTCCACCAAGATCATGCGATTTAACGCCATGCGATTGCATATTTTGGGGTTTTGTGAACTCTGGGATTTATGCGAATAAACCAGAAACAATTTCTGAGCTCAAATCCGAGATTCAACGCGTCATCGGTGGGATACGACCACATCTCTGTTAAAAAGTCATGGAAAATTTAATGAAAAGATTAATGGTCTGTCAGCATAGCCGTGGGGACCATTTGACGGATATTTGATTCCTAACTTAATCGGAACATATATTCTTTACAAGCCAATAAAAAAAAATCACAATTATCGCAAAAAATATGTATTTTTGTTTTGAAATGAAAAGTGCATTCTTATTGAGACACCACTTACAAACCCAAATATGCAATTTACATATGAGAATTAGTATCGATCGAAGATCCCTAAGTACCAACACATATTGAAATGTCCATAATTCCAATAGAAGAACAGAAAGCTTTTGATATGTTAACATCTGTAGGCGCGGGTAGGGACTTAAGGGACACAGTTTGTCCGACTGAGTTTGTCCGAGTGCGATCACAGATTGTTTGTTAAACTCCTCCGAAACGACTGGACTGATTTGTATGAAATTTTGTGTGCATATCGGGTAGGTCTCAGAATCTATTTTTCATACCCCTAAATGATAAGGGTGACCCACCCCTATATCGAAAACAGATTTGTCCGACTGCGAAATACAGATTGTTAAACTTCGAAAAAAAAACACACACTGATGTAGCGGCAGCGAATAGTTGTCTTGTGTGGGTGCGGAGCACTCTCAGAGCAAAGAAAATAATGACGTGGTTATACGTACTCGTACATAAGAATGGGATAGCAAGAGAGCAACGAAAATTGTGTGAACTTGTGTAGCGTATGTACGAACATAAGAATGTATGTATGAACATGTGTCTGTTGCTTTGCATTCTCTTTGTTTTTTGTGGGTATAAAATAAAAAGTATTAAGCAAGAAAATAATGACACATGTGCTTGCACTGGTCTTTAAATAATTTTAAGTATTAATATTATTTAAATGTAACGTCATCATATGATTGAACGCTGTGTTTTATTTTCCAATGTAACATTTACTAATGTGTTCATAGAAATCGAACAGTTACCGTGTATCAAAAGGGTGTTAACACATCTCCCGTGAGTTCGAACACTCATTGGATTTTTTCCCTCTATGTTCTTCTTTTCCTCTTGCATACTCACATGGTTGCAGTGCTTTGAGGGGATTTTGTACTATATCACAGAGTTGCATTTTTTATGTTCCCTTTGCACTACATAGAATTGACGTTCGTGAATAGCGACGGGATTAATTGGTATACAAATTTGAAATTGGAAACAAATGATGAATTTCATATCAAAACCTACAAAAAAGGGACATTTTGAACCCGACCCTCTCAGATTTTAAAGAAATTTCGCATAAAGCTAGATTTTACCTATAGAAACACAACCTCATTTTTAGAAATTGCATTTTTGAAAATATAGACGCTACAAAAGTGCATCGATAGGGACAGCAAACGACGCCATATTTTTTCCCGCTCTTTTGACATTTCTCTTCAGTAAGGGTTGCCATTTCATCATGGGAAGATATACGAGCCAACAACGAGTCGAAATTATTAAAATTTATTATCGAAATTTGGAGTCAGTGGCCTTAACTTTAAGAGCGCTACGTCCAATTTATGGTCGTCATAATTTCAGGCTCATTTCTGGCTGAATGGCTTCGTCAATAAGCAAAATATGCGTTATTGGTCAGACAGCAATTCACACGTAATCCATGAGTCATCATTGCATCCCGAAAAAATTACGGTTTGGTGCGGTTTATAGGCCGGCGGCGTCATTGGTCCGTACTTCTTCCGTGATGATCAAGACCGGCACATTACTGTGAATGCGAATCGCTACCGTTCAATGATAACCGAATATTTTTGGCCCCAATTGGATAATATGGACTTGGAGGACATGTGGTTCCAATAGGACGGCGCCACAAGCCACACAGCGAATGCCACAATCAATTTATTGGAAACCAAGTTTGGTGAAGGTGTTATCTCACGAAATGGCTCAGTCGATTGGCCGCCTCGGTCGTGCGATTTGACGCCGTTAGATTATTTCCTGTGGGGCTACGTTAAGTCTATGGTCTATGCCAACAAGCCAGCCACGATTGATGAACTTCGTACGAATATCGAACGTGAAATTGCAGCAGTATCGGCCGATTTATGCTTGAAAACCGTCGAAAATTGGGTTCAGCGTCTGGACTTCTGCAAGCGTGCCCGTGGTGGCCATGCAAAAGGAATCGAGTTCCATACATAATGGCATCCAACGTACTTTCACAGGAATAAAGAATTTCATTGGTATCTAAAACTGGTTTTGTTTTATTTAAAAAAACTTTTGTAGCGCTCTTATTGAAAAACCCGTTATTTGAAAAATGACGGTAATAGGTACTTTTAAGCTGCGATTACTATGGAATGACTTTACCGATTTGAAAGATCTTGGTGCCATTAGAAAGGTATATAAGTCAGCTTTCGAAAACATACACTGTAAAAATTTTATATTACACTGACAATTTTTTTTTTGCCAAAAATAAAACTTTAAACTTGGAACACACTTCCAAGATCAAGTTTTTTTACTGTTACAAGAACTCAAAGCTTCCATTCTTTTATACATTTGGATGAAACTTCACTAAATGTTAACAAATATTCCGAAAGTCAACAGTATTTCTTGCGGAAAATTTTATAATAAATCTAAAAAAATAAAAATAAAAAAAATGTGTCAAGGTTAAGTCCATATTTTTGGGGGTGTCTGAAAAATTTAATAATACGATTCTTGTTCTAATCTATTAGAATTGCCAAAAAAATTCTGTATAACTTCCAAAGTATAGCTACTTTATTCTTTTTTGTCACACAAAGATATCAAAATATAAGGATGTTAACAATAGATTCATTTACTTAAAAAATACAAAAATAAAATAAAAAAGAACCCTATTTTAGTTTTTAGATATGTTATATATATATTAAATAGACCTATCTAGACCACAATTTTTTGGGAAAAAACTTGATCTTTGAAGTCTTTCAGTGTAATATAAAATAGTGTATGTTTTCGATAGCTGACTTATATACCTTTCTAATGGCACCAAGATCTTTCAAATCGAATGGCAACAAGATCTTTCAAATCGGTTGAGTCATTCCATAGTAATATCAGCTTAAAAGTACCTATTACCGTCATTTTTCAAATATTTCGATACCTTGCCACGCCCACATATTTTCATAAATGCAATTTCTAAAAATGAGGTTGTGTTTCCATAGGTAAAATCTGAGAGGGTCGGGTTCAATGCATATCGGGTTTGATATGAAATTCATCAAATAGACATACTATTTAGTTATTGGAAATACTTCCAGATTTGCATAAAGATTTGAATGACAAATGAATTTTAAGTTCTCACATTATTAACCCATTAATTAGTCATTTGGTTTGTAAAATAACTTATTTCAATACATTTTTCTTAAAAAATCTTAGCAAATTCTACTTACTTTTTATTGGTATTTGGGCACCATTTACTGTTAAACAGACAATAAGCTGCAAATTAGAAACAAAACAAAAAAATTAAACAAAAAAACAAACAAATGATTATTTAAAAATTAACAGATCATCAATCACCCTTAGGAGATGTGAAATACATCTTTCAAAACCACTTTCACCCTCTTTCAATACTTACACAAATGTGCAGAGATGTGTAGAGCGCGCTGTGTGAGGAAGAGCCCATATTGCCTAAAAATTAACAAAAAGAAATTACATTAATATAATGAAATTGAAAAAACTGAATTCAAATTACAAAATGATCAATTTGTTATTATTTTGATTTAAAAGCCTTCGCAACATTCGCATTTGTGTTGAGTTTCTTTTGAAGATTAAGGACACCTGCAATGACGTTGTTTATAATTTACAGATACAATATTGTTTTATTATTTCTCAAAGACCCGTCGAATAGTGTTAGTACATTTAACTTCTAATTGACTATTTGATTAGTTGCAACGCCTAAAAATTTTGATTGGTCGCCAAAATTAACTTGAATCGTTGTTGAAGGCAATTTGTGTGTTTGGGGCCAAAATCATTATGATTGTGACCTAAAAAGAAAGTTTGATTAGCTTTCTATAGAGTACTGGTATTATGGGAGTAGATGTTGGGTATTAATTTTGATACAGAGGAGTGTCTGGAAATTGTCTACACACATGCCATGAGTCGTGAAAAGAGACGTTACCATATTTTGGTATTAAAGACATTTTGTTGTAGTATGTGTGTTTTTAGATGGTAAGAGTTAACATAGCTAACAAACTGTATAATTTGGGTTTGGCATCATTTAAATTCAAATCTAAATAACAATGATTCATGTGTCCTAAATACATTTAATGCAGTTTAAACTCTTAACAGCTCAATTATATAGCACACAAGAATGTAAATGTCATGTTAATCATTAAATAATTGACAATACAAAGTTGATTTTACGAATTAAAGGTTCATACAAATAAATTTTGCAAAATGAAGGGATTTGTTACACGCAAAGGAAATAAAACATTTCGAGTTCGTTTAGCGTAATAGTATTTATTTTATCCTAAACATATTTCGTTTGCTACTTATGGTGTTTCTTTTCTGAAAAAAAAATGTTTCCCTGTCAAAAACTTCTGTACAAAACTTCTGCCCTTGTCTTGTCCTAATATTGCATATTTATGTTCCGAACTCAGAAATGTAAGTACTGTTCATTTTTCTGAAATGCCTCAGAAAAACATATTTTTAGGACAAAGGGAAGAAAAAATAGAAGAAAATCAGAAAACGCCATTAGTCTCAAGGTGGTTTCCCCGCAAGTAACTAACTTTAATCGGAAAAGTCGTGTCATTTGTTATAAAGAAATTTTCATTTACTCCAAATATGTCATAACTTACTTTTGCGGCAAACATATTATTTTTTATTATTTTTTTTATTATATTATTTTTTATTTTTTTATGTTTATTAAATACATAATTATTTTTTATTATTATTTATTATATTTTTTATTAATAAATTAAAAATTTAAATTTAATTTTAATAAAAAATTAAAAATTATAATTAAAAAATTTAAATAAATTAAAAATTTATTTATTTTAAACGAAAAAGTTTATACACAAATGCATTTACCCAAGGGTGGTCACTCTCATGACTTCCTTCTCCATAATTTGAGAAACAACAATTCAGCAGCGTAATAGCCGAGGCATTGTCGCAATGTGCCTGCAAAATGCTTTCACTCAGAGAACAAATTGTTTGAAAATAGTTTGTAGCAACCGTAAATTCGGTTGTTGCTACCGAATTGCGGTTGTCATAACCGAATTGAGGTTGTCACGACTGAATTTAGTTCCCACAACTGAAATTCCATTGAAGCAACCACATTTCATAACTGATTCGGTGGTGACAGCTGAATCTTCAATTAAATTCGTTATGTCAACAAAAATTTTAATAATTTCGGTTGCAACAATCGAATTTGGATTTAATTCAGATGCAATAAACGAAATTGGTACCAAATTGGTCACAAATTTGTTTGGAGCATCGATTTAGATGCAACAACAGAATTTGACATCAATTGATAATAATTTTTAATAACTTTAATATTAATTAACTATCGAATTTGGTATCAGTGCGGTCGCAATAACCGAATTTGGCCTAAAGTTGGTTGCCACAACTGAATTTGGCGTAATTTCGGTTGCTGTACCCGAGTTTTGAATGAATTCTGTTGGGACAACCAAATTCGTTTTCAAATCAGTGACAAGAACATAATTCTATATATTTCAAAACTGCCGTTTAAAATCCTAGTTGAATTAAAGTTTTGAAGCCACTTATAATAAAAAAAAAAAATAATGAAAAATATTAATCCTAGATTTAGAAATACGATTTATGAATGATGATGATAAATATTATATTAAACAAGTTATAATGAATTTAATATTATTTCGGTCGCGGTGTTATCAAGGTAAGTGCAAATATTATCATTATTATTTCTGCATTAAAACGTCATATGTTGCAGAAAATTTCCACATTTATCAGCGTGCAGTGCAAGCTGCTGTCAACAGTTTAGGTCGGTCGTTTGAGAACGTCTTTTTATAGAAAGTCTTAAGGCTCAAATCGACAGACACAACTCGTCAGAATTGGTACGATGACCCTGATGTCCGGGAATTCAAAAACGGGCGGAGATGGATGTAAAATGAATTTGTCACCAAAATATTAACTCATATAAATTATTTCCTAGCTTTAAAATTATTTATGAGAATACAGGAAAATAAATCATCACTAAATTAATAGACAAAAGTTTCAAAATTTAATTTTTACACTATCTAAGTCCGGCTGCGATAACCTTCACTTCGGTTATGACAACCTCTAATTCGGTTGTGACAACCTCTAATTCGGTTGTGACAACCTCTAAATCGTCTGTGACAACATATTATTCGGCTGCGATAACATCAAATTCGGTTATGACAACCTCTAATTTGGCTGTGACATCATTGAATTCGGAAGTTACAACCTTTGATTCGGTTGTGATGCCCTCTAGTGTAGTTTTGACAACCTCTGATTCGGTTGTAATGACCTCTAGTGTAGTTGTGGCAACCTCCAAATTCAGTTACAGCTAATTCGGTTGTCTCAACCGAATTTGTCTATGAGTATTCTGAGGCATATTGTTGATATTCAAATATGCTTTCTTCTAGTAGGCATCCTTACTCCTTGTACTAGACTGACGAAACATACGATGACCCTAATTCACATCTGGAAAGATGGAACCTCCTCTAACAGTTCAAAAAGTTCCGATGGACATGATTGTTTCCCTTCTGAAAGTAGACCTGTCAAAATGTGTTTGATGTAACTTCGAAAATATCCCATGGGCATACACACTTCCTTTCTTTAAGCAGGCCTGTTGGCAGGCTTACTAGTGGAAGGCAGAATGAATGCTCATAGGTATGTAAACTAGACTTGTATTGACGTCATTCACTAGTTCTCGAATTCGTTCATTTACGGTACCCCGAAATAGCAATCACAAACGTACTGGCCATATCGAAAATGTGGATTATGTGCGTGAGGGTCATGTCTGGCCACCCTAAATGAACTATGTATATATTATATTCTTTATGCAGGGCTGTTGTCGGGCTAGCTAAGGTAATGTAAGAGGAAATGCTATTGCTCATGAACACCTGTCTTCTATTCGGTTTTTTTCGCTTTCGCGGAACGTTCAGTCATGGCTCAGTGGATAGATTATAATTATTGAACTTGCAGTGATGATGCGTGGCTTCAACTCCATTTCAGGGAGAATGTAAGAACTAAAATAAATTTATGTTTTAAATTCAAAAAAAAAATACTTCTATTATTGGGTGTACACTAGGATCCAAAATCAATCCTATTCTGTGGAGTTTTAATTAGTTTGCGGTAGACAAAACCAGTACATAAGTTTCAGTCGGCTGAACCGACTTAATCATACCCTCACCATACCGTACCTCGTCCATTGCGTAGGAGTTCTGTTAAAAAACGCCCATACTCAAAAGTAACCATATTCAACAGCAGATTGACTGATTGATTGGTTAGTTTCCCTCCCAATATTTATATGCGAGGTACAAAAATGGCCATGGCAAGTTGTTGCCAAAATTTTGATCTGTACCAAATTTTATTAATATCGGTTATGATTTATTGGAGATATCGAGTCGGCAAACCCCAAATACGCCCAACTTTTGTATGGGATCTACGAAACTGGGCGTGGCACAATAGTCAATTATTAGTTACACAGTAGCTTTTAGCAAAATATTGCCTAGTACCGAATTTGATTAAGATCGGTTGTTGTTTATGAGAATTATCGTGTGCATCAAACGGTCATCCGCCCAACTTTTATATAGGAGGTACCAGAATGGGTGTGGCAAAATAGCTCATTTTCTATAGGAGAGCTTTATTTGGCTAAATACTGACTAGTACAAACTTTCATAAAGATTGGTTTGGTTTTGCGGGACTTCTCATGCCGAACAACCAGACTCCCAAACAACTTTTGTATGGGAGGTACCACAATGGGCGTGGCAAAATCACCCTTGTTTTAATCGGTGATTAGCTTTTGAGAACGTGAAGCCTTATACCTAATTTCATTAAGGTCGGAAGTGTTTCACGCGATTTATCGGATTGACAATCCGGTCGGACACCTTGTTTTGTTTGGGAGGTACCAGAATGGGCGTGACAGTCTCGCTCATTTTTTCCAGTTAAGTAGGCATTTACAGATTATTAACCGGTGTGAGAGTTGAAGCTAATCACATCTACCAGGAAGAAAGGTTTGAAAGAAATATGATTTTGTGCTAAATGTGTCGATTTGTATGGAAAGTACCAGAAGGGGCGTGGTCAAAACGCCCATTTTAAAATACCAAACTCAATATTGGCAAATAATTGTCACTGACAAAGTTTCATTGTCATCTGTAAAGATTTACGGCAGTTATCGTGTTGACCAGCCAGCCAGACAGACAGACGGACATGGCTCAAGTCCTAAAACAAATTTCGTCCAAAGATACTAAGGGTCTAATTTGGTTCCTTCTATGTGTTTCATTGTTTTACGTATTAAATTATATATACCCCCATCCTATGGTGAGGGTATAAGTACAGTTTGTCGCAGGAATGTTTCGTTTCTTGTAACTGGTTTGCGGTAAACGAATGGACAGTTAGTTGTAACGTGTTTCATTTCTTACAATTTTCATTTTATGTTTTATTGATCCTTAAAAGATGATGGTTCTCAAACATAAATCGACTTAAGATCATTGTTATAGTTTTTAAAAGAACAAGAAAACTGTATTATTTCGGTGGATGTTTGGGTATATAGCTATTTCGATGCCCACCAACTCATCCCAGCAGCTTCCTACTTACTCAACAAGCATTTAGGTATATTCTCACACGTAAAGTGTTTACCAACTTAATGAGAATTGTTTTTACACCTACTACTAGTGCGAAAACATTCAAAGCAAGACTTTACCGAAACCATCAATATTCACAACTTCTTGTCTGTGCAGGAAATCATTATTTTGTATGTCTTATAAATGTGTTTCAGAGTTTAAAGTGTTTAACGTCATACGACGTCATATGTATATTTGTTTGTCGCAATTGCTTTGCCCAATCGTAGTTCATTTATCAGTGATTTCTTTTGGGCGTAACGAAATTTACGTTTACGTGCACACAGTGATCCGAAGATTTCTTCTTTTTAAGAAATGTTTACGTTTCTTTAGAAAACTTGCTCCCATATTTTTGGAGATCATAACAAATTTTGTACATCATTATACATTTTTTCTGTTTTTTTTTTGTTCACAGTTAAATACAATTTTAATTTAATTTTGATACACTCATTTATTTACAGTTTAATTTGTTTTACTACGGTAGCTAAGACCGATAATTTTTAAATTATATGCATTAATTTCGTAACTCGAAATCCATACTGAGTTGCTATTCTACAACGTAAACTACAGAGGTCACAAAAAGTAAAGTTACAATAGGAAGCTAAACAAAACCAAACTAAATAGTAGTAATAGTAGTAGGTTACAAGTAAAGGGATGCAAATTCAAGAAATTTTTTCAACTTTTGGACCCAAGCAGATGACAACTCTTCTTAATGTAATTATAAGCGCTGAATTTGAATCGTCGATTCGTTTGTCGCGATTGATTCTAGTTTTCGAGGCATTAAACAAATAAATTGAAATTATTAAATTTTCCAGTTAATGGAAATTTAATCAGAAATGAAGAGCGGATGAACTGAGTTGTTTGAATTGTTTGAGATCTGTTTCAGGCATTAGAGTCCAACTATAGTCGCTCTTAATGGGCCCGTCACAAAAACCCTGGTATAGCTTTTCGATTTTCGCCAAATTTTGGCGTAGCTCGTATCACTCGTCGCTCGTATCACCGAGAATGACTTTTGCTTACTGCAAATTGAACCTTCAGAAATTAGCGGCAATTTAACGAAAAGTATCATAATTTTTTGTCCCAAAACTTGAGTAACTATTTTTTATCTCACCAACTTCAAAAAAATAAAATTCAACTTCTCAGTTTGGTATTTTTTATACAAATCGGAGAAAAATTACCGGAGTTAAGACCCAAAAATACCTTTCAATACACCATCTATAAATATATACCCAGCAAAAATAAAATGAAGTAGTTCTAGTAGATGTTATTATTTTTGTACATCTTCTGCAACACTATGTGCATATGCCTAAATATATTACTTGTATTTAATTTGTATTTACTTTCTTTCAAATTGATTTTCATTTCTTTTCTTTTTCACCTGTGGACAGAAGCTTTTGGAGTACTAATAAAAGGACAATTAATAAAATAATTAGTTAAACCCTAAAGTTGTTGCTTAAAGTCAGAATTTTTAATAGCATATCACTTCTTGCCAAGTTTCAAATGACAAGAAATTTACAAATTGTTGAAATAATAGTTTTGGTTGCTCGTTTGCGGACGAAATATAGCATAAAAATTTTAGCATAAACTGCACTTCCAAACAGTCAAACAAGAAGTAGTGCTGCATTGGACAACGCAATATTAAAAGAAGTACTTCTGCACCTAAATTAGCACTAAATCTTACCAAGGAGTTGTGGTGCAAATTCTACTTCTTGCTATACTCTTTTTTTGCTGGGTATTTAAAAAGATTGCGTTATAGACTCTCTGACTGACTGATCAATCCCCAGTTAAAGCTAAAGACTTGAAATTTGACGTGCAGGTTCCTTTTATGACGTAGGTGCGCGATAAGAAGGAATTTTCGGAAATTGGACGTGGCACCCCCCACACACCTCGAAATTTGAAATGACTATATCTCAACAGCCATTAGAGGTACGAAGATGAGAAATGGTACAAGGAAAACTTACTTTTTTGTGAAAAATGTGCGGTGCCACAGCCCTTTTAAAAAATCGTAGTACTGCCCACTCAGCTTCATATTTGGATTGGCCATATCTCATGAACCATTAAAGGTACGAAGATGAGATTTCGTACATATGTTGGTCGTACAAGAAAATTTTTTTAATCTCAAGTGGGCGGGGCCACACCCCTTTTAAAAAGATTGTTATACCCCCTATAATAATAGGCCGATTGAAGTGAAATTTTCAGTGAGATACTGTCGGTCGGGCCTCCATCATAGGCTATATAAGAACATAATTCGACATAGGGGCTCGGCACTGCCCAACAAATCGAAATTTGAATCTGAAGAGCCATTAGGAGTATGAAGATGTGATTTAGTACATATGTTGGTCAAACACTAAAAATTACTGTTTTATGGAAAGTGGGCCACGCCCCTTTTTAAAAAATCTTTATACCGCCCACAACATAAATCGATTGTAATGAAATTTTCGCAGTGTGGTACTGTCGAAAGAAATAGGATTGACACTAAATGGGATAAAGCGAAGATCCTAGAATCATAAAAATTATAGAGTATATGGCTTCAAGCGTCGTTTCCATACTGGAAATGGACGCAGTAGAAACAGGAGTATGGCAACCAATATGATTAATCAACGCCCTAAAAAAGAATCGAGAAGCTAGACTTATGAAATTTGGTATCCAATGTTCCCCTTATGGATTAGATATTAGTTAAGAAGGAATTTTTTAAAACTTGATTAGGGGCGGTAGAATTAAGCTCCACAGAAAATCAAAGTTATAAGCCTTATGATCGAAACTGTGATCGTAGAATCATCTGGGAAGAAGAAATTAAAAGAAACTGGAAACTGGAAAAGGCCAATATCATTCTAACCAGACGCGGTAATTGAGGCTTACAACTTTTGGAGTGTTTATTCTCTTTAGATCTGAGATTAAAGGAATTGTTCCGAAAATTTATAATTAGGGACGACAGATTAATGAGAGCTCTTACCATATGCTAGAACCTAGACTTATGGAAGTCGGAGCAGACTTATAACATTTTAATAAACGATGTTGGTGCGGTAGAAAAGTCGCGGCTCTGAATCAAATTAATCAAAATTTTAAATACTCGAAGTTCAAATTATGAAGAATACTATTCATTCTAAGTTAACGCGAAGAGCTATAATGATGAAATTTTTGAGGTTATGTTGACTGTATGAAGAAGACGCTAACTAAAGAGGAATTTTCTGTATGCATCGAAAAGTCACGTGATTAACAAATTTTGGACCAAACGTGTCTAACTAGATGTATGAAAGTAATGTCGGCTAAGGAACGATTTTTTTTGTTGAATTCGAAGTATGACACGGGTGAAGATATTTCAAAATGCTGTGTTTTCAAAGGAAAATTGATAATAAAAATTTGTCGTAGATAAAAATTTAGTGAGGTAAAGATTCAAGATTCATTTATATCCAAGTAAAGGGTTTTTCAATAAGAGTGCTACAAAAGTTTTTTTAAATAAAACAAAACCGGTTTTAGATACCAAAGAAATTCTTTATTCCTGTGAAAGTACGTTCGATGCCATTATGTATGGAACTCGATTCCTTTTGCATGGCCACCACGGGCACGCTTGCAGAAGTCCAGACGCTGAACCCAATTTTCGACGGTTTTCAAGCATAAATCGGCCGATACTGCTGCAATTTCACGTTCGATATTCGTACGAAGTTCATCAATCGTCGCTGGCTTGTTGGCATATACCATAGACTTGACGTAGCACCACAGGAAATAATCTAACGGCGTCAAATCGCACGACCGAGGCGATCAATTGACTGGGCCATTGGTTTCCAATAAATTGATTGTGGCATTTCCAATAAAATCATTGTAGCATTCTCTGTGTGGCTTGTGGCGCCGTCCTGTTGGAACCACATGTCCTCCAAGTCCATATTATCCAATTGGGGCCAAAAATATTCGGTTATCATTGAACGGTAGTGATTCGCATTCACAGTAATGTGCCGGTCTTGATCATCACGGAAGAAGTACGGCCCAATGACTCCGCCGGCCCATAAACCGCACCAAACCGTAATTTTTTCGGGATGCAATGATGACTCATCGATTACGTGTGGATTGCTGTCTGACCAATAATGCATATTTTGCTTATTGACGAAGCCATTCAGCCAGAAATGAGCCTCATCGCTGAAGATGATTTAGCGCTCTTAAAGTTGAGGCCACTGACTCCAAATTTCGGTAGTAAATTTTAATAATTTCGACTCGTTGTTGGCTCGTATATCTTACCATGATGAAATGGCAAACCTTACTGACGAGAAATGTTAAAAGAGCGGGGAAAAATATGACGTCGTTTGCTGTCCCTATCGATTTACTTTTGTAGCGTCTCTGTTGAAAAACCCGTTATTTCCATGTATTACAATTTTTCAATATTGATTTCATATATATATATATATAGTAAAGTTTCACTAGATACTTTTATATAAGTATAAAGTATATTACTGTATATCCGCGCACGAAGTTGCGGGCATTTGCTAGTTTAGCATATTACTGCGGGTGAATTGCATTCAGGTGAATCTGAAATTCATCAAAGAGCGATCAATGGCATTATTATAATGTTGTTGTAGCTGAATACTAATAAAATTTTCCTCAGTGGTCATAAAATTCGTCCACGGCTGTTATTGAGGTGAATTTTTGATTTTTTATAAATCGAAAAATATTTTAGAATATTTTCTAAAATACAGCCAATTATCCGAATTTTAGTTTTAGTTTTTGCAACTAATACCAAACTCCTTATTGTATAAGATAAAATGTCGTATTTATAATTATTTATTATTAAAATAACAACAATACATCTTATCCGCATTTTAAACTATAAACCTTAAAATAAATATGAACATTTAAACAAATTAATAATTTCAGCCCGTGGGCTTCCATCGACTTATAATTTATCCATTTTATATAAAATTCAAATCCAATATTTATTTAAGTTGTCCACTATGTGGTAGACAACATAAATATTTGATATTTTTTGTAACCGACATAAATTAGAATATCATATACGTAGTTTTTGTTGCTGTTTTAGTTGTTGCTAACATACTTTTAACATTAAAATTTATGTTAATCCAACCAAAGAAGGAAAACAGTCCGATGTCCCAAGAAATAAATTTCTCCAATTCTTTTATTTTCAAATTTGTATCGTACTCAATCTTAAAGTCGAAGAAACAAAGATGTTATTAATGAAAACTTGTTTCTCTTGAGATGTGTTTGGTTTGTGTGAGTTTGATTCCTCTAGTGCTGAAGCATTCAATACTAGCGAGGAGGATATGGCACGAATTTGACCCAAACATAAAGTTAAATTGAGATCTCATGGTTATGTCTTTATTTTTGGGGTTTCTTTTGAATTTTCTTTGGGTTGGAGGGGAAATATGAATGCTGTACACGACATAAAGGAAACATCATTTATTAAAATAACAACTAACATTGGTTTTCCACTTGGTTTCCATGTTTTTTTTCCAGTTTTATTTAAGTCACAAAGGAAATGCTTTAAGAAAACTAATATCATACTGTGTCTTGTTGCTTTAGAACGACAATCTTGTAATATCAAAGAGAGATTATGTCCAAAAGATTAGTTTAAAAAATTGCCCCTTTTTGTTAACTGTAATTTCGATAATTTACTTTAGTTTCAAAGTTGTTGGGATATTTGTTTTTAATTGAAAATCCATTGTATTTGCATATTAAAACATTTCACTTTCATGACTTTTTTAAATTGTTAACAGAAGAATGAAACCGAAAAACAGAAAACAGTATATTTTGCCTTAAGGCGTTGCAAGTTTCGTTATTGATTACCATGATTGTTGTTAATGTCGCTATTTATTTGATTTCTGGTAACAAATCATGCGAAGTATATTTTTGCATTTATGTTTTGGGTTTTTTCTAATTATGTAAAGTCAGATTTCGGGTTTGACCCCTCTGCTCGAAATGATCGTAAGGTTGTGGGCGGATCGAATTCTATTAGTCCGTGGTAAAATTGGTATGCTAGATAAAATTTTGTCATTTTGCTGTGCGGATTCATGTGATGAAATTTTGACAGATTATTAACAAATTTTTGACCGTCAAAAATCGATCCCTGCTCCAACCACCTTAAAAATAAAAAAAAAAAAAAATTTCTTTCGACGACGGTCACCTCGCTTAGTGACGGCGACACTATCGAGTATATAGCCATGAAAAAGCTTCTCAAAATACCGTTCGGAATCGGTGTAAAACTGTAGGTCCCAATCAGTGAGTGAAAACTGGAAAGCGCACAGCTCAGTGATTGTGAGAAGTTCTCCCCGGTCCCTTCATGGGATGTAATGGGAAACCATTTATTTATTTTTTTATTTATTAACAAATTTTTGGCATTCAGTCACCGCACAAACCAGGACAAGTCAGTATTTTTGCGGCTTTGGAAGAATTGGTGAAGTTGCAGTTCAGCCAAAGGACGTTTTTGTTAATATTCCGCGTAAATGACAAACGACAAAACCAAAACAAATAAAACATTTGTGGCCCTGTTTAGCAAGATGTATTCAATAAGGTGGTGGGAGCAGCAGATGTTGATGTTGTATAACAAACTTTGGTTTTAATATGACCTGTTTAAAATGAAATAAAACTCCAAAAATTACTTAAAATTGCATATATTTATATTTTTCATTTTAAACAATGCAAACATAATTGTTTAAACAACATTTGACAATTTTCGTTGGACAAATGAATGAAACAAAACCAATCAGCATTGTTGATGCTATCACCTTACCAAATACATCTTGTTGTTAAACAAATGCCATTATTTGGTTCATTGTCAAAATTTATAGTAGCCCTGGGGCTAGTCTAATTTTTGAAACTAGAAATTCACCACGCAAACTTCAAAATTTCGTTCGGTGCAAAATAGTTTAACCAATCTGCCCTCGGCCTCAGTGTCAAAAAAATATTCAACAGGAGAAGGGTATCTTGGCGATTATACACGCTGAAAATCTGTATCTTTTTGATGTTTGGGTGCAAACACAACGTGCTTGTAGCTTGAAGTTTAGTTGTCTTAGATCCGAGTTATTTTTAAAGTTGTAATTTCCTTTAAGGCTGAGAGATCACATTTTCTCCGGTTAGTGAAAAACGCTTGTCGCAAAAATAGTATACTTGTGTCCAAACACATTGTGTTTGCTATTTAATAATACATGTTGGAGACACAATTATGAATATGTTGTAATAATTATATATCTTTGTTGAAAACTGCTGAAAACAAAAACGTGATAGACAACAAAAACCACAAAATCTTCAATTCATGAAAACAATCCGTGCACATAAGTATATACACGCTGAAAAATTTGATTTTTTTGTTGTTTGGATGAAAACATAACGTGTTTGTACCTTGTCGCAAACTATAGTATACTTGTGCCCAAACACACCGTGTTTGCTAGTCAATATAACGTGTTTGTAACATGTTGTAAAACATGTATTTGTGACCCAAATGCGGCTTTGTTTGTTGAAAATTGCTGAAAACAAAAACGTGACAGGAAACAAAGTAACAGAAAGCAGCAGCAGCAATTTACAAAAACAATATGTTGCTGGGGCCGGTATTGTTCAGCGTGTGGATGTTCCAAATATATACATGGCTCCTGCATAATGTTACCCAGGCCGTTTTATTTCACCGTGTACGCTTAGTGCTCCCTTGGAAAAGATAATACTGACCTCTTTATATAACCTTTATATAAACCTTTATATATCTATTACGATAACTACTTTTAATTTTTGTCACGTTATGAGTCAGTCATATGACAATTCGAATTTTTCAATCATAATTCGGTTCAAGATCATTATTTGATTTTCATCCAATTTTTGGATGAACAAACAGAACTGCCGGATTTGATACGATACCAAACCACACGAATTCTAGCAAGTACTAATACATCCGCAGAAAGTCACTGTTTGGTGTGGACTGTGGGCCGGCGACATTATTGGTCCGACACTGCTATTGCCGTCAAGAGAGAGCGCTACCGATCAATGGTAACCAATTTATGAATTCTGAATTTTATGACCGATTTTGTTAGTATTAACAACAAAATGAGATGTTACAAGGTCAGAAACATTTTTCTAATTGAAAATAGTTGGTTTTTGTTGGAATAATAGACAACTCAGTTAGCCGCTCACTGGTATGACTAGTTTCGAACTCTGAATTGACACCGTTAGTAGATCATCAATCGTATATATGCAAACTGAAATACGAAATTTGCATATGCGATTTAGAATCAATAGAAGATGTAAGCGATATGTGGTTCCAAAAGGACAGCGATACGTGCCACACAGCCAATGCCACAATGGGCATTCTGTACAAGCGATTTGGGGACATGGTTATCTCACAAAGAGGCGATGTGAACTGGCCTCCGATTGCAGGAGATTTGACGCAGTTGGAATTTTTCTAGTGGCGTGTCAATAAGCCACAAACGAGCGGTGTCCTCAAAGTGTACATAACCCGTGCCATCGCTCAAATTCAGCCTGAACTATGCGCCAGAGTCATCAACAATTTGAACACTCGGTTGCGCGCCACCCATCGATGTCGCGGTCGAAATTTGAACCATAGAGTAATGATGTATAGTGGCGCCATCTCTCTCAGTATTTTGATGGCATTTAGTGTGTTGCATATGGGCGGTTGCATGTTGGAGAGTATAGCTTTAATAACACCAGATGGAGGCAATGGCTCAAACCATCCAACAATAAATCAGCAACGGCATTTCGATTTGTGCGTCAAAAGTTTTGTGTAAAAACACCACAAACATATACGAACAGTGAAATATTTGAAAAAACTCCAAAATACGTTTAAATTTCACAGATTATCAGCAAAACGACATGAGAAATTTAAATTAAAAATGTTTGTAATTCCACCTGGTTTAAGTCAAATTACGTCAAATAACTCTCTGTCGCACACACCGCACCACGAGTCATAGAATAATACATACATAGATAAACTTGTTTGTGGAAATGAGAGCAATTAAATTTAAAATTACCTTACACCAGGTGGAGTTACAAAATATGTTCACTTAACTTTTTCCTGTCGTTTTGGTTTAGAACTGAAAAATTTAATTATATTTTGCACTTTTTTGTAGACTTTTATCGTTGGTATACATTTGTATTGTATTTAACACAACTAGTTTGCCACAAAAACACGAAATTCGGTTGTTGTTCCTTTGCTGATCGCTGTATACTATTGCCACTATCTGGTATTATTGAACCCATATTTTCCACCATCCAATGTTTACTTTCCATCGTACCTATGACGTTTAATTTATTGAGCGAATAAAAGCTTCTATGGTAGGTGTTATTCTATGCCACGAATAGTGTGAAAGGAAATGTCAGATGAGAACAATGGCGTCTCTATACATCATTACTCTATGATTTGAACTTTTCATACGAGTATTCTACACATAATGTCATGGAGAAGCTTTTCAAAAAAATTGTTCAATTCAATTTGAACATCTATCTGTCCCTTAGGTAAATCCTTTATTATACTGTGCGATAGTAGGTGTTGTGGAGTAAAACAAGAATCCGTGAAATTTTCCAAACACCCCGAAAATCTTGAATTTTGTGTAAAACACCGGGTTTTACTGCATTTTGGGGTTATAGGGCTGTAACTTAGGTATTTATCAACCGATTTTCGGTTTCTCAAAGGATTTTGAAAGAAGGAACTTAGACCTTTCGAATGATATATACGTTATGTAAGAATACTTAAGAAATCTGTGTGTATAAACCAGTATGTATGAATGTGTGTATAATTATCAACTGCACCGGAATTCTGTAACTTTTTGATGATAATAATCGGTAGTTCAATTGATAAAATACGTAAATTTTGTATTGAAATTTTATGAAATTTTAAAATTTAACTACCAATTTTTTGTCGTTAAAAAGTTACAGAATATCGGTGCTGAAATTAAAAAAAAAACATCGTTACAAAATTCTCCATAAACTTTAAGTTCTCTTTGAAGTAAAATTTAATTTTCAAATTTAAAACTTGAATTTTATATTCCTGTAGTGTTCATATAAATTTAAAATTCATTACAAATTTTATAAAAATCGTCCGTACTTAGTCATGAACAAGCTTCTCAAAATACCGTTCGGAGGCGGTGTAAAACAGTAGGTCCCAATCAGTGAGTGAAAAACTAGAAAGCGCACAGCTCACTGGTTGTAAGAAGCTCTCCCCTATCCCTTCATGGAATGTAATGGGAAACTATTTTTTTTAATGTTAGATAGGTCAAGATCGACCAAGTTATACCCTATATCTTCCAGAACCTATGCATTTAAATCTGAAGGGAACATTTTAAGGTTGTAAATGGTATCCATGCAAGTTTGAATAGAATTCAATTGCTTATCGGAATGTGTGACAAGTGACACTGTTTTTTGATGAAACCACATATCGTCGACATCCATATTATTCAATTTTAGAAACACAAAACTAGATTATCATGTTGCGACACAGTTCCGTTAACTCTTATTGACGGACCAGCCGCATTTTCGAAGACAAGTGGTTCGATTATGTCACCAGTCACCAACCACAAATACTGACAATCACTTGTGCATTTTCTGAACCCCAAACGCCGCAATTTTGGCGATAAACAAAAGCATACATTTTTGAATTTTAGGGCTTCTTTTAAAAAATTTACGATTTTATACAAAATGTCATATATATTCCGTAATATTTCTTGAGAAATAACTTACAGATCTCAGCCCAAAATATCTTAAAAATTTTCTAATAACGGCAACTATTAGACGTAGGATAAGATGTTTTAATCGGTTATTGTGTTCAAAAGATATTAACGTTTACTTTTACAAAAATATTATTCTTTTGTGAAAAATTAAAATTTGTTTTATTTTCAAACTCAAGCGAAAACTGGAAATACTTTTCTTCAAACCCATGCCTTAATAAATGGACTTGATAATACTAAAGAAACTGAGATATTGTTTACGAAAATTACTTGACAAATAACAAAGTTATTGTATTTTTTGTAAATAAGTAAATCGATTTTTGAAAATTTTTCTACAACTTAGTGCACGTTAATGTTACAACAAAAAAGTAGACAATTTCAAAAAATTACAATTACTTTGTTGTATATTAACGGATTTGTGTCAACAGTAGCTTAATTTCTTAAGAACTATGGGGACCATCTGTTAAGACTTTAAAATGTAGTTTTATTTCTTCTGAATTTTTGAAACTGAAAAATATAATTTTTAAAAAAAAATTAAATGAAATTTCGAGAATGAAACACCAATATCTTCTGAACCCGTCCACTTATGGACAAAGCCATAGATACGTGTAAGAGGTAGTTTTATTACAAAAGATTAAAGATTTTTTAAGCAAGTTCTGCAAGTTAGTTATCGAGAAATATTACAGAATCTGAATGAACTTGTATGAAAAATCGAAAAAAAATTTTTGATAGATGTTCATGTTTAGTAGGCCAAACCGAAATAAAAATTATAGCGACCGTTGTGAATGAAAAATCTTACTGCATACACGCTGAAAAATAACGGTCACAGCAACATATTGCAGGAAACATGTACATGTATGCATGCATTGTTTTCATGAATTGATGATCTGCTGCTTTTTTGTTTCTATGTCGCCTGCCACGTTTTCAGCAGTTTTCAACAAATAAATCTACATTTCCGTCACAACAACATATATTCTAACCTGTTAATCATTGTAGCTCAAACATGTACTATTGATTAGAAAACATAATGTGTTTTGACACAAATATACTGTATTTGCGACAAACTACAAAAATGTTATATTTGCATCCAAACAACAAAAAGACGGATTTTTCGGCGTGTAGTATAGTCCGTACAAAATTGTAAATACTTCGAAAGAAATCTTTGGTTCCAAAACCCTACATAACCAAGCTTGGACTTAAATTTGATTGAGGGCTATAAAAAATTAATTTTTTAAATACTTTTAATTTTCAGATTATTTTTCCCAAAACCTTTTAAAGCTCATATGCAAACCCTGGGCAAAGCACCAACATGTGTTATGTTGTCGTTTTTTGTTTGATTTCGTGCTGATTTGAATGCTATTCAAAGTCATTAATCAAATGTATTCACTGGATTACTTAAAAATGATTAATAAAAACACGCGCAATAAATCCAAAGTTAATAGAAATGTGATCGAATATAATGTATTTACGATTTCGGAATGTATTTCGATAGAGGACTGTTTAAATAATTTGCAACAGATTAAACACGAGCTTAAAATGTTTTTAAACATTTTTTAAGGAAATTTCAAAATCATTAGATGTTTGAGTACTAGCCTAATACTACAAACACATTGCAGTCGAAATTTTGAATTTTGTGATTTTAAGTGACGAGACTTCTGTGTTTTTTAAGGGAGAATTAATGATATTGATTGAAATGTGAACTGAAAAATTATAAGGGATACATTAAATAAATTGAAAACTTTTAGACATACTTCTTATGCTTCTTTCAAGTGAATTTTTTGTTACGAAATTCTTAATCTATACATACATACTTTTCTCCAACAATTTTGAAATGTTGTTCATACACCCACAGACAAACTCGATTGAAACTACAGAATTGGCAGTAACCGAAGTTCGAGGCTGTCACAGCCGACTTTAGAGTTTTTAACGACCGACTTTAGAGGTTTTCAAAACCGACTTTAGAGGTTACCACAACCGGCTATAGACATACTCACAACCGACTTTAGAGGTTCTCGCAACTAACTTTAGTGGTTGTCACAACCAGCATTAGGGGATGTCACAACAGACTATACAGGCTGTCAAAATCGACGTTAGAGTTTGCCACAACAGACTTTAGAGGCTCCCCCAATCAACTTTAGACTCTGCCACAATAGACTTTAGAGGCTGCCACAACCGACTTTAGAGGCTACCACGACTCATTTTAGAGGTTGTCTCAACCGACTTTAGTGTTTCTCACAACTGACTTTAGAGATTGTCACAATGGACTTTAGAGGTTATTACAGCCGACTTTAGAGGTTGTCACAACCGATTTTAAAGGTTGGCCTAACCGATTTTAAAAGTTGACACAACCGATTTTAAAGGTTGGCACAATCGACTAATAGTTTTTGACAACCGAATTTAGAGTTTGTCACAACCGACTTTAGAGTTTGTCACAACCGATTTTAAAGTTGTCACCGAATTTAGAGATCCTCACAATTTTTTACAGTTTAGCATTTTCAAAATCTTCTTTTTGTATATGCCACCTTAATATATATTTATAAGTATGTAAAGCATATGTTTGAAAACTTCTTCTTATTACACCAACATCATTCAAATCTACGATTGATCACATTTTTGAACTCAAAACATTTATTATTCTTCATCTTTATCATGTGGCAACTTCACTTCCTTCTTAACATTACACAGCTCATTATACGGCCTCGTAAAATGGCATGTCCCCCAACAAAAGATATCTTCCCTGGTGAGGATGGGAAAAATTCATCTCACGATAACTTAAAATATGATTACTCATTTCAATAATCGATCAAAAGATTCACACCAAAAAGCATTTTCTTGCAAGTCAATGAAAAGCCGCAGAAAAAAATGAATAAAAAAATCGTTGACTTAAATGAGGCGAGAAAAATTTGTACAACGTAATTGATGCGATCTTTATGGTATGGAAATAATGCCCAATCATGAAATTGTACATGATAGAACGTTAGATGGGGAAAAGAATAATATCATGGTTACCGTCAAAAGCCTGTAAAGGTCAAAAGAATTCAAAATGATATTGATAATAAAACAAACAAAAATATTAAATCAAAGAAAATTGTAATTGGTAGAATAAAGAAATGTGTGAGAAAGCTTCTCAAAATACAGTCTGGAACCGGTGTAGAGCTCCCAATCAGTGGGGGTAAAACTATAAAGTGTCAATGAGAAGAAGAACAAGTTGAGAAGTGTAAGGAGTTCTCCCCTATCCCTTCATGGGATGTTAGGGAGATATTTATGTATGTGAGAACATCGGAAGAAATCAGAGTTAAACTACAGGTAGCAGTAGGGGAGGTTTACAATTCAAGCGCACGCGTCCAATTCCTGTGAACCAAAAGAGTGAGCCGTGAGAGTCCTTTGCTGTTATAATGGAAAACCAAGACAGTATTCCCTGTGACGTCACTCTGAGAAATTTCGAGACCAGTAAGTGATATCGTGAGAGTGCGCCGTGTGAAATCTCTCACAAGTCCTGCGGAAACCTATTCAATATCCTGTGAACTGTCAACCGGAGGGATTCCGTCGCAACAATGTTAAAAAGTTTAACAGGGAAGGTATTGAGCACTACAGTGATCAGGCATCTTGACGAAGATATTTATATTTAGGTCCGGTGAATGGACCCCATAGCCTACTTGTTCGTCCAACCTTGATCCATCCGTGAAAAATCTGATACTACTGGTATCCCCTTCCAGTGACTTTTCCCAGGTGTTCCTGTTCGGAATATAAGTCATTAGATTTGTCGCTGGTAGAAGGTAGGGAATACAGTAGTCCGTTTTTACGGGAATACACAGACAGCCAGGCTGCCATAAAATCCCTGGAAGCCATGTTTTCTACGTCCCTGACGGTGAAGAATGCCACTCATCACTTAGGGTGATGGCAGAGTATTTTGACATCAGGCTCATCTGGATACCGGGACACAGCGGCATTCTAGGCAATTGCGTAGCGGATGAGTTAGGTAGACAGGGCACTACGGCACAGGTTCTTCCGGCAAAAGAAGGTGTTAGTATGCCAATCTCTACCTGCCATTTGCAGATCAGGCAGTGGGCCGATAATATGTTCAAAGACAAGTGGAGACTTACTTCAACTTGCAAACAAGCCAGAGTCCTCTGGCCGTAGGTGAACAGGAAGAGGACTAGGCAACTACTTAACTTGCGATCCACAATGATAGGAACACTTACCGGCATTGTCTTGTAGGAAAACACGCCCTATGATTGGGACATAGAAACTCCACTCTCTGTAGATGCTGCATGGAAGAGGACGAGGAAACGACGAAACACCTTCTCTTGGATTGCCCTGCTCTGGAAAGACTGAGAAGTAGGATATTCGGAACACATCTAGTTAGCACCAAAGCCCTACAGGATATTCCTGTAGGTCTTATAGACAAATTTATTGAAAGGGCAAACTGGCTAGACGACTACTCAATAGTTGCTATGGAGGAAACCGCAGGTATTTAGCCTAAGTGTGCTAGACAGCGTGCTGTCTTGCAGCCTTTTCAACCAACCAACCAACCAAGGTATTGAGCATAAAGTATCGTATTTTTTTTAAAGAGAGAAAATTTGTCTCATCTGATTTCTCCTTTCACACTCTTCGTAGTGCTGCCGGTGTGATAGGAGCTGGTCGGCTTAAACCAGGTGTAGTTGAATTGTTGACTTCAATTTGTCATGTCGTTTTGGTTGAGTACCATGAAATTTAACCGAATTTTGAACATTTTTGTTATCTTTTATTGTCAGTATATATTAGTGTTTTATTTAACACAAAAATTTTAACACCCAAAACGAAATGCCATGGTTGTTTTCATGTTGGTTGGTTTGAACCATTGCCTCTAACTGGTATTATTAAAGCAATTCTTTCCAACATCCAACGTTCATATCACACCAGGCCAAATGTCAAAAATTTGCTGAGCTAGATATTTTCTATATATGTGACATATGAAAACCCACCTAGTGTGTTAAAAGAAGATTTTTAGTAAAACACAATTACAGTTTCCCCCTCTGTGTTGCACATTCATAGTGTGCAGTAAAAGTAATTGCATTTTCCGATGTTTTTGAGAGCGGTTTTATATGAAAATTTAAGATTTTTTACATACATATCCAAAAAAAAGTGAGTTCATGAATTTTGAAACACTAGGTGGGGATTTTCGTAAGAAGGGTAACTTATATGTATTTCTCTATGGTATTGAGTATACTATCTGTATTTAATATACTCGCGGATATACAAAGGGTGATATTGGATCGCAATTATAAGTAAAAAATCGATTTTCAGGTTTTGACCGATTCTGACGAGGGGGGGGAGTTATCTTGAAAATCTGGGTCCCTTATTCCATTCCAGGTTACATATACGTTTTCGAAATGAAATTCAAATCGAGCTGAAGTTATATTTGCGCCCCATATTGTGTCAGTAAGTCACACATAAATAACATTCTCTGTAATACAGTATGATATAACTGATTCCATGAACATTGAATGACAAAATATTGAATGAAATACCGCAAAATAATTGTCATCAATTTTGATCTTAGGTCATGTAAAATCATCTACAAGATGGAGTACGTGATCGTTAAGAAAAGAAATGTAACATCAAATAAATTTGTAGGTGTGTAAAAGGTAGCCAGATTAAATTTATATCATTATAATACTTAGTAATTGAGCCACAACAACAGACACAACTAATTCCCATCATCCTCTCTACAACATCAAACTGCATCATCATCATCACCAACATCATCGTCATCACCATCATTCTCATCACCATCATCATCATCCTCATCGCTATCATTAGATCACTTCATTTTTGAATTGAGTTCAATTCAGATCAGTTAATAACATAACCCAATGTTTGTGGTTTCTGTTTAAATGCCCTCAAATTTGGGTCATGTTTTCTTAAAGAGATCTAGTTACTACATTTTTCTCTCTTACTATTCGAATTCTTGTCAGATACAAAGAAAGAAAAAAATTACTTACGGTTTTCAATGTGTACACAATTGTCATTGGTAACTAACAAACTCGTGTTACAATAATACAAGTACTGAAGTTATCGATATCGATCGTTGAATATCTTTGTGTTTTAATGTTATTTATTAAGGAATTTATGTAGGTGAACAAACCGACTTGCCCCTCTTTGGGCCGTCACTCAACCCACAACACCGACAACAACAACAACAAGAAGACGCGAAAAATGTCGCTGTGACGGACTAGTACGCAATAGATTACACGTATGTGCTGTATAATGTTTAATATTTGCTTAGCTAAACTCTACTAAATGCTAACTAATTAGATTCGTATGGAATGCAAAAATGTGAATTGTTTATTGAAGCATCATCATTCTAAGCTAAAATGACCTTAGATAAAGCTTTTGCATCATACAATTGGTTCGAGTCGGGTTTGCAAATATTTTGCTTCAATAGAAAAAATTCAAAACTTTTTTCATATTATGACAAGCAATTTCTTAAAAGGCCAACGAAACGAAGGCGGTACTTTTTAGAAGGCTCTTTAAAATGTATCGATTATATTTGTGCAATTCAGACTGCTATTTAGAAGGGCATTTAGAAGACCTACAAAATGACAAAATGACCTTCTGGAAGTCTTTCAAAAAGTCCTATTAGAAGACACAAAGATAATAGAAAAATCATAGATTCTGCATTTGATTATTCACCATTTTCACCAGATAACATAGGCGGCTTTCGTATGACCATTTTCATCCGGATACGACGAAGAAACACTAAAAGTACTTTTATTTTGATAATAAGTGTTTTTTTTTACCCCGCTAAAGTTAATTATAGCTTAATTTGTACGGGACAGCCAAGCGATATTAAGTGGCATTTCAATTTTCCACTTAAATTTCGACTTGAGCGATGACAATGTTGCCACATGTTCAATTTCAAGAAATGACAACAAAAAGTTATCTTATACGTCATTTACACCGACCAAGGTTAGCGCATGTCGAAGGTTATCTCTGTTAACCCGCGCTAACCCAGAAGTTTACTCATACAATTTTAATCTTTAGAATCTGAAATTTAATTTTTAACTTCATTTTAAACTGGTGTACATTTCGATGCAACGCTGTTAGCTACTAAAAAAATGCAACCATAATAAAAACATACACAAAAAATCAACTGTTTGTCAGATGGAAGCCGATCGAAAACTTTCCGACGCGTCGTCGCCACAAAACTTTTTTGAAGCTCACGCCGCCGCCGATATAAATGGCTAGATAGATTTTTCGACTGGACCGATTTGACTCACTGATCCAATTTTAAAGGTTCAGTTATATCAAAAACATTCCAAATTTTTACAAACCTGGCAAAACCAATAGCCGCCAACTAAGGGTGTGAAGATAAATTTAGCCGATAAATTTATTTAAAAGAAGACACAAACCACTTATATAACATTTTGTACAGAAAAAAGAGCTAATAAGCGTTTTGCAAGCCATTTATAGCCATTCTATATAATTAGCTTTATATAGAAACAAATATTTTTTCTTCCTGTAAAAGACTGACATTGGTTATTTTTTATCTAACCTGGGTCGTTCACGTCAAAGGCGAATGAACTACTAATGTCTAGCCGCCTAACACCGTAGAAGCGCATAAACAGCGCAGCCTATATATCCTGATTCCATTTGAGATCGGAGATATAGCCTAATTTATGAAGTGGCCCATGTCACTGACAATAATAGTGATTTCGAGTGCTAATACTGGGTACTACTGATAAAAGTGAATGGACTAACTATATACTCCAAATTAGCCCCATGGGAGCACATAACATCCCCATTACAAATATATGCTGATTGCGTTTCAGATCGGAGATATAGTCAACTTTATGAAGCGACCCATGTCATTGACAGATATAATGATTTCGAGTGCCAATATTGGACACTCCTGATAAAAGTAGCCCCATGGGAGCACGTAACACCCCCATCCCAAATATGTTTCGTTTTAGAAATAACTGAACTGATGTTTTAGAAATAACTGAACCTTTAAAATTGGATCAGTGGGTCAAATCGGGCCAGTCGATAAAATCGGCTCACAGTTGAAACCAAAAACAGCCATTTATATCGGTCGCGGCGTGATCGGCTCGGCTTCCATCTGTAAAACAGTTAATTTTTGTGTATGTTTTTATTATGGTTGCATTCTTTTTAGTAACTAACAGTGTTGCATCAAAATTTACACCAGTTTAAAATGAGGTTTAAAATTAAACCTCAGTTTCTACAGATTAAAATTGTTTGAGTAATCTTCTGGGTTAGTGCGGGTTAACGGAGTTAACGTTCGAAATGCGTTAACCTTGTTTGGTGTAAGTGCCGTATTACAGATTATACATCATCCCGATTAGGGGATGCCAGATTGGATCATATAACACAAGACATAAGAAGAGGGTAATACGGGATTTACACCTGCCAAGATAAATGAATTTTGAAAGTTAACTCCGTTAACACACGCTAACCCAGAAGATTACTCATACAATTTTAAACTGTAACAGCTGAAGTTTAATTTTGAACCTCATTTTAAACGATGCAACACTGCTAAGTACCAAAAAATGCAACCATAATAAAAACATACACAAAAAATCAACAGTTTGACAGACGGAAGCCGATCGAAAATTTGCCGCCGCGTCGCCGCCAGCAACAATGGTTGAAGCTCACGCCACCGCGATATAATTGGCTCTCTACTGGTTAGACTGTATGCCCATTTGAGCGACTGATCCAATTTGATCGACTGATCTAATTTCAAAGGTTCAGTCATTTTAAAAACATCCCAAATTTTTACAAAATTGGCAAATCCAAGAGCCGCCAATTTAATTTTTGTGTTGTGCCGCAGGCTTCAATACTTTTGTCTGGATACGGACAGTGGTCTAAGCACGAAGTTGCCACCTGAAATATCAACTTATTCTCAAACTGGATGATGTAAATGGCAAAGATTAGAGAACAATTTAAATCACGACATCTAAGTGGTAGACAACACACCTACATGAAGGGGAAATTCGTGGTGAAAGATTTGCACGATATAGTTGGTTATGTTGGGTCTAATTCAGAGTCTTATTCATAAAAATTTACGAGAGGTTGGAGAGACGATTTATCATACAAAAATATCTCTCAAATCTCTCACAACTTTTTTATGAATACGGCCGTAAGAATTTAAGGCATACAGTTTGGATAATAGGTAGATAATTTAACCGAATTAGCCGTAACCGAATACAGAGGTTGTCATAAACACATTAGATATCACCACAACCACATTGGATGTCATTATAATCGAATTAGTGGTTGTCACAACCTATTACAGGCTGATTCAACCGAATTGGATTGATCATATGCTTGAAAATCGTATTATCAATTCAGTGATGGGGATAAGCTCTGTTCCGAAGTTGAACACTCACGACACTTTGCAAGACAGAGTACTCTCTGCACTACCATGGCTACTAGAGGTTAACTATATGCTAAGATCCTTCAAATTGGAGAGACGAAATGTTGTGGCCTACACGGAAGATGATGGGTATTTGATAACTTTAAAATCGTTGCGAACCATTGGAAATCTGTTGCAAACTGCGGCTTTCGTTAGAGGCTGTAGTTTGGGACTAAATCCCCGGAAGACAAATCTTGTCGGTGTCTCTCGTATGAGAGAAGTCGAACTGGAGACTGAACACTAAGAAGTGTATGCATAAAGAATGAGTCCCCTATATCATCGTAAGTCACCATCACCGACTACTATGATCTTTACACATAAATGCAGCGTGATAATTGTTGTTAAGGATATCAAATTACCCGCCTTTCGAAATTCAATAAATTTACTCTGCCAACTCTATCCCAAACCCGTATATGGTTGTATACGACAATTGTACGCCCAAATATATATGAAAACTTACTTTGGTGGAGTGTCCTAGGGAAGTGCTATCAGCAGAAACTGCTTAGTACGGTTCAAAGGATCTGAGGAGGATCTAAGAGTATTGGAGATTTGGAAACATGCTCGGAGGGCGCGTGACAATATTCCCCTTGAGATGAGTGAATTTAATACATGAGTCGGGCATCTATTTATACGAAACCGACTACGAATTTCAAAAGGGATCTGGAGATAATAATACTGGATATGAGTGATTGGGCAGATAGTAAAACTTTCTTGTTGGTCTTAAGTGGGGCAAATTCATCTTTACTGATGGCTGCAGAATGGATATTGATACGCGAGAGGGGATCCTCCGACTCAACTTGGATGCAAATTGTTATATCTTCCAAGTTGAAATCCTGATCATTTTTCGGTTTGCAGACGTGCTGATTACTTCAAGCTCATCTGTACCTAGTAACTTAGCAGTAAAGTAGCAATCAATACAATCAGGTTAAACTCGTGTACATTGAAACTGCTTAAGGAATGTAAACGGGCTCTGAATGGAATAGCACATTACAAGATGACAGTCTGCTGGCACATAGTAATACTGCAGTAAACAAATCAGAAGGGTCTTTTGCCAGAATAGGTTGTGCTAAACGAGTTCTTGATATGTCAGCACGCAATAAGATGAGACTTTGCTGGGGCCCAGCTGTAGTAATATAGCAGGGAACGAATCAGTAGACTCTCTAACTAGGAAATGTTATGTTATATTTCTGCCTATATTAGAATACAGAGTTGCTACCTGTAGGTATTGATTGTTAGGCCAGCCGTGCAGTCAATATCGTGGGGCTGGTGAGGACTGACAGCAGGATTCCAAGAGAAGTGTGGCCGTTGCTAGAATCGAATGACCAAGTTGCTACGCGCTGTAAAGTCTGTATTTTTTTTGTTATTTGGGTGCAAATATAACGTGTTTGTAGCTTATCGTAAATATAGTACACTTGTGTCCAAACGCATTGTGTTTGCTATTAAATTTTACATATTGGAAACACAATGATTAATATGTGATAATATATGTTTTTGTGACCCAAATATGGCTTTGTTTGTTGATAACTCATGAAAACAAAAACGTGACAGATCTTTAATTCATCAAAACAATGTGTTAAAAGACAAATTTGGAACATTATTTTTATGGATGTTCCAAACAAATACATTAGACCGACTCAAAAAAAAAATCTTTTCGTCCACCTCACAAAATGTTCCTTGGTTTGTTTTATGATGATTCCCAAATTATTTCGGGCCTTGCATTAAGATCCCGAATCAGTAGACTCTCTTACTAGAAAAGGTTATGTTATGTCGCTGCCTATATTAGAATACAGATTTGCTACCTGTTGCGATTGATTGATTTTTAGGACAGCCGTACAGTCAATATCGTGTGGCTGGGGAGGACTGACAGCAGGATTCCGAGAGAAATGTGGCCGATGCTGGACTCGAATTGACCCAGTCGCTACTCGCTATAAACTCTGTATTTTTGTTATTAGGATACAAATAAAACAAGTTTGTTGCTTATCGTAAATATAGTAGTATACTTGTGTTCAAACACATTATGTTTGCTATTCAATATTACAAGTTTGGAGACTCAAGAAATTAATATGTTATAATATATGTTTTTGTGACACAAATATAGCTCTGCTTGTTGATAATTCCTGAAAACAAAGACGTGACAGACAACACAGATTCGAAAAAGTTCCAGATCTTTAATTCATCAAAACAATGCTTGCACGTAAGGATATCTTTGGATGTTCCATACATATTCATTGTTTCTGGATAATGTTACAGGGGCCGTTTTTTTCAAGCTTGTATTGGAACTGGGCAAAGCAGCTGTGTGTATTCTTGTTGGGTTTATCGCGGGTTATTATGATGTTAGGGACCTTACGCGTACACGCTGATATATATTGGCCCAGAAACATATTGCAGGAAACTTGTACATATTTGCCAGCATTGTTTTCATGAATTGAAGATCTGCTGACTTGTTTTCTCTTTGTTATCTGCCTCGTTTTAGTTTTTAGCGGGTTTAAACAAAAAAAAAAACCCTTTTGGGTCTCAAAAACATAAATTATAGCCTAATAATCGTAGTGTCTCAAACATGTTACATTGAATAGCAAACATGATGTGTTTGAGTACAAGTATAGTATAATTGCGACAAGCTACAAACACTTTATATTTGCATTCAAACAACAAAAAAGACAGATTTTTCAGCGTGTAAGTGGCGTACTGAGAGGAACGATTAGTGTTGCTTTTGTCGATAGGAAGTCGAAATCGAGACCACCGAACACCTCCTCTGTCAGTGTCCAGTTTCTGCAAGATATGAGATATATGACTTTTACTTTTCCCTTTTACCATAGCGCATTCTAAAGTCGTTTTCTGCCACCACCGCCTACCCAATATTTACCCACTCACTTTCAATTAAACGTGTGTTTGAAATAAAATGCCAGTGATTTCTGTTTTGTTTGCTGCTACCAACCACTACTGCTACTTAGCAATTGATGAACACAAATCGCATTTTTTTCAAAAATAAAAAAATAAAAATTGTTAAACAATAAATTGCAATAAATTAACTAAAAACTGAACACAATAACAGCAAACAAAATCCAAACCCAATGACGTAAGATTTCAATATTAACGCCAACTCATACGATAGTTTCAACGTTTGTACTCATTTAATTTACTGGCGAATTTTTATTGCCCACCACTAAATGATAGACAACAGATGAGCAACTTGAGCTTGTTAGCCAGAGAGTGGAAAAAGTTGCAAAAAAATTTATGGCCAACTAATTCAAATGTAACTAAGCTTTAAATTAGCTATACTAAATGAAATTTAGACAGAAATTAAAATTTAAAAACTTTAACATTCTGCTCATAAACTTCAGCCATGTTATAATGAAAAGGTTTTCAGAATCTTTATGATTATCTCGAATGATTAGTAATTGGTGTTTGTGGTTTAGCAGGCACCCGTAAAAGTGTTGTAAATTGCCATTACACTAATAACATCCACTTGTTTGTACGCTCGGTGAACGAATATCCGCAATACAAGTTTCTGCTTTGTGATTTACAGAGGAGTTGTACTCGCAATGATGAGTTAAATTATGGGGATACGATATTTATAGAATAACCTTGAATAGAGACGTTTTTAAATACCTTCAAACGGCAGCAAACGATATCGTTCGTAACTACAGCAAAATAATGATGCGCTCGAATGAGTTTTTATGATATTTTATTTTAGCAGAACTTGACGTATAGCTTTTGTATTGTTAACCCCTTGATAGCCGCTGGTACATGGGGGAATTCGTGTCTTGTTGGCAATTTAAATGGCTTTAAGTGAAAATGTTGAGAGATAATGGTCGTGTTATGTCATTTTACATGTTGACTTCGGGGAAAGTAATGACAAGTGAAAAGTAAAAAGTAATAAAAAGGTTAAAGGTTTTGTGTTTTTCGGACTGACTGACGTAGGTTGATTTTCTCACAAATGGAGGAAGTTTTTAGAAAGAGTGGAGTTTTGTCAAGTTCATTGAAAATGGCAAGTGCTTTCTTTCTGCAGTAAATGCTATTAATAGACCGGTAAGAAAGTTAATCAACTAAGACATAAAATGTTGTACATAATTGTGAATTCGCTGTTTTGAAGACTCACCTAAGTAATAAATTTAATTATTAACATATCGTGACCTTAGAACAACAAACAAGGTTCTAAGTGCACCAAGTAATTTTTAAGAAGACCCAGATTGAATGCATCTTGTTCACCATATTAATACAGGAAAATATCCAGTTAGTTGTCTATTCTATTAGATATCTCGTCAATGATATGATATATAATTATGACGGTAGCAGTAATCGAAAGGGCACGTTAAGATATGCAGATGAATTTATCAAAAATTTTCATTTAGAACCTTGTTGTTCTAAGGTCGCGATATACTTTAAAAACATTTGGAAAATATTTTAAGAAAATTACGCAGATTAAGATGTCTTTTGTACCCCCCTTTTGATGACGACTTTGGCCAGAGTAAAAATTCAGTATATCGCAAGTTAAACTCATTGGGATTTGTTTTGAACTTTAAATTTACGTTTTCAGCTCCTTTCTTTTAACAAATCGACTTAGGGAGGTGACGGTTGGTTCAGTATAGAGGTCCCTCGGCTAAAATTCAATATCTTTTGATCTAGTAAATATTTTAAAGTTCTGTAAAACATCAATTGTAGGTAAGGAGTCAGGAATTATTTGCAAATACTTGGGTGTATTTTAGAAAATATTCCAAATTTGACTACTTTTCTTATTTCTCGAATTTAAAGAAAATAAAAAATTTTCTTTCTATGTTTTTTACACATAAAAAAATGGTGTCCCATAAACATCCCATGATGCGATTGGGGGGAGCTTCTCACAATCAACAATTCCGAACGGTATTTTGAGAAGCTTTATCATGGCTAAGTACTCGATAGTGTCGCCATCGCTAAGCGAGGTGACCATCGTTGAACGAAATGTAAGGTGGTCTTAGCAAGGATCAAACCCACGTTCTCTCGCATAACGGCTGCGCACACTAACCGTTGCATCACAGACGGCCACAACATGTTAAACATGTTTTGATGTAATTGTTCATAATGCATACAAAACTACTGAGAATTCCTGGGTTTAAATTGTCATCAGATGGTACTGAAATTCATCAAAGAGCTTACGTTGGCATTATTATGTTTTAATACCTGAATATCAATAAAATTAACCTGAGCTACCATAAAATTCTCATACGACTGTTATTGACGTGAATTTTATTAATATTCAGTTATAAAAATATTATAATAATTCCATTCATTGGTTTTCGATGAATTTCCGTACCACCTATATGCAATTCACTCGCAGTAATTTGATTTATATGCTAAACGGTGTGTTGTCAGGGAGGTTTGGGCCATAACTCCGCCAAAAAAACTCGGTTAGTATAAAAACTACCAAAACGAGAAAGAGTATTTTGTCATCTTTTTAGGTGCGTAATTAATTTTATGATGTTGGTGATAAAAAAAAATAATTATTCACGTTTTGAGACAAAGAATTGTGACACTTTTCGTTAAATTATCGCTTCTGAGGGTTGAATTTGGTACAACCCTGGCATATTACATTCATTGAAGGCTTCTGATTCACAAAACTTACGTTGATCCAAAGTCAAAATGTTTTTTCAAAAACTACATTTTATTAAATTTTAGTACAACCAAACTATATTGGCTATAAACAAAACTTAGTCGTCGTGTTAAGCGAGACAGTCGTGTTAAAGATACCATTTTTTTTATTGAAGAAAATTTGAGTGCTAAATCTCCAAAACTACCTGAGATACAGTTCAATAAACGCAAAAAAAACAAATAAATTTTTTTCAATTTTCAATATTCGAAAAATGCTAATATTTATAATACAACTAGCTGACCCGGCAGATGTTGTCCTGCATAATATTTCAAGCGATTTGTATGGGAGATACCACGGCCCTTTGTCCAATTGGACCGAATAGTAAATGTAAACCACCCAGGGCGCCACCCAAACGCATACAAAAAAATTTATTCAAATCGGTCCAGAAGTTGAGGAGGAGTTCAGTCACAAACACACGTGCAGTAGAACTATATATATAAAGAAAAGAATTAAATTTAAAAAAAATAGAAAGGAAAAAAATAATAAAAAGAACAAAAAGGAGAAACAGATTGTTAGTTTTTTTTTTAAATCGAAAAATAACAAAAGTAGTTATCTTTGGAATATTTTCTAAAATATACCCGATTATCCTATTTTTAATTTTAGTATCTCCAAATAATCCTTGACTCTTTGTCCACAATCTTTTTTTTTTTACAGAACTTAAAAATTTGTACAAGATCAAAAGATATTGAATTTTGGCCGATGGAAATCGATTCTTAACCACTGTGTGTCGTCGAAATAAATGTAAGGTTGTCAGAGCAGGATTCAAATCCATGTTCTCATATACAAGAGGCTCGTACCCACTGATGACCACCAAATCCAATAGAACATTTTATAAGAATGGCGGCTGTTGAGCATGAGAACGTGGGCCCAATCCCTACTCTGACCACCTTACATTTCTTTCGACGACGGCCACATCGCGTAGTAATGGCGACACTATTGAGTACTTAGCCATGAAAAAGCTTCTCAAAATTCCATTCGGAACCGGTGTAAAACTGTAGGTCAAAATCAGTGAGTGTAAAACTAGAAAATTCCTCAAAGTTTGCGAGTGGACTCAGCATAACTTTCCAAATTTTTATAATAAGTTTTCACAATAATAACGCGTTGTTCTTTCGTAAAACGCTACATTTTTAATAAGCGGATTAAACATATGTGACAGCTGCCAAATTTCAGGGTTGCCAGTTGCACAAAATAAAATGACACTAAATTTAAAGAGTGCAATCTTACTGAGACTTACTTCTATATTTTTAATTCTCAATAATTAATTTTTATCAAACTAATCACATATTTGATTAGATATAAAATTAAATAAAATTAAATTGATTCAAAAAATTTCGTTATTGGCTGAAAAAAAATCACATTAACTTTATTCTTCGATATTTCGCTACCCTTTGGGTAGCATCGTTAGGAAGATAAACACATTATTAATTAGAAACGAAAAGAATTGATAAATACAATTTTTTTCTTGTCATTCGAAGAAGTACTTTCTGTAACAAAAAGCCATAAGTGTAGAATTTTTTTACAAAGAAGTACTTTTTTTAAGAACAGGTACTTTTTAAAAAAGTTGTACTCGTTTTAGGAAAATGTTATTTTTTTAAGAAAATGTACTTATTTTCAGAAAGGCAACTTATCTCAAGAAAACAAAAGTAAGGTATTATTTTATTTTTAAGAAAATGCATTTTTGTAAAAAAAGGTATTGTTTTAAGAGAGGGATTTTTTTGAAGAAAAGGTTTTTTTAAGAAATGGAATTTTTTTAGAATTGGTCCTTTTTTCTAGAATAGGTACATTTTTAAGAGTAGGTACTTATCTCAAGAAAATTTATTTTGTTTCAACAAAAAGGCACACTTTAAAGAAAAGTTAGTTTGTTAAGAAAAGACAATTTGTTGTAAGAAAATTTACTTTTTTAAGGAAAGAGGCTTATTTAAATAAAATTAATTTTTTTAAGAAAGTGTAATTTTTGTATGGAAATGTACTTTTTTAAGCAAAGGTACTTCAATAATTGTACTTCTTATAGATAAGTAATTTTTTTAAGAAAATACACTTTGTTTAAGAATATGAATAGGTATTTTTCCTGAGAAAATTTACTGTTTTTAAGAACAGGCACTTATTTAAGAAAATGTTCTTTATTTAAACTTCTTTGGCTTTTTTACATTTGTTTTTTATTGGGTTCAAAGCTACAATATATACTAAATATTGGTTACAGGCTCCACCTAGAAAACTTCCCATTAATAAAGAAATTTCCCAACATATGCAAGACATCAGTTAGTCTAGACACAAACCAAAGCAAATGTAAACAATATAGTTGCTAATAGTGGGTTGTAACATAATAGTGTTCAAAAACCAAAAGTTGTTTAATTTTTTTTTTCATTTAGCCCCCATCCCGCAACGTGGAATAAAGAACTTCATTCCAATGAAATCGAAATTGATAATTGGTTTACAATTTTCATTATAGATAATACAAAAATCGTCATCACAGGAAATTGAATAATTTTTTTTATTGAATTCCTGATTTTCGTATGCAAATTTTAGGTTTTTGGTGTGTAACTAACAAAATTCGTTCTCAGATGGCGCCAACTTGGAAATAGCAATGAACTCGCTACAGAAATGTTTTAGAGAATTAATTTCTTTCTAAATATAAACTTGAGTTCCCTATATAACCCGCAAAGGGATAGGGATGAGCTCAGTAAGCTGTGTGCATAATATTTTTCCGATAGTTTTGTACCGCTCACAAGCGGTTATGTTTTAAAAACTTTTTTGTTATTCAGTTTGGTAAAATTAAAAGCAAAATTAATTCTACAGTTGTTAGTGGTTGCTTTCTTTACAATTCAAATAAAACTTAAGATAATTACAAAAAATAAGGCCAGCAGATGGCGCCTACAATTGTCTCAATTGAAAGCAATAATTGATTTCCATAAACTTTGAACCAAAACTAGGTCTCTGTACACGACTTTTATCTATAATTATATTAGACCTAAATCTAAGCTCACGTATTGATTAACCATAAATCACGAATAGACAATTATTTCCTATGCAAAAGCATAAAAACAAAAGAAACCTAAAGGCAGGGCCTGTCAAATCGACACTAGTATTTCAGACTGAAACAAAAACAAGCAAACAAACATACCGATTGTATCTGATAATTTGTTTGATAAAACAGTATACGAAACAACGACGACCTTGTATGCGTCAAGCTAAGCTTTTGATACAACAGAAAAAAACAACATGAAATTGAATCAAGTACAAGCAAACTTCAAGCTTGACTTGGCAGCAGACAATGTGACGTTTTCAATTAAATTTCCAACAATGAAATGCAAATATAATTAATTCTTTTAATGAATAAAGTAGCATACTAGAAAAGAGCGACAACATAAAACGGGTTTGAACCAAAAATTCGTGACATATGTATCAACTCAGCCACCAAATGTATTGTTACATTAAACGCCCAAATTTAATGCCAAAAAATCACACAACATTAAAATCATTATTTGTGAATAAATACAGAAGAAAGAAAAACCAAACAGAGGTTAAATGAATTTAACCATTTGGAAAATTGTTAAATAAAATAAAAAACATAATTTTGTCAGTTATAATTGGTTGATAATACGATAAACTTGAATGGAATTTTTTGGTTTACAGGAAATTCTCACGATAACAAATTTTACGATTTATTTCCTCAATAAAAGTAAACGTGGAACATATCAACAAATCTTAAAAAATATATAATTAACCACAACTACAGTTATTGACGATTTTAGTTCTTCCCTTTTGACGATAATCATTATAATATAAACTACTGGCCTAATTACCATAAACTAGAACAACAACATTGGGGTAATAAAATGAAAGACATTTCAAGTTTACTTTCCATTTGGAAAGATCTCAAGACACCACCCGTATTATTTTAAAGGGCCATAAATTTAGCTTAAGGTTCAACTAATGAAGATGGATAATTATCTATTATTTTTTTCCATTATACTACGAACCACATTTTTGCTTTAAGGCACAAGTTTTTATAAACCCAAACAAAGAAAGGCAATATCCCAAAAAAGAAGAAGAAAATAATAGGAGGAAGTCCCAAATCTTGGTTTGAACATATGCACACTATGTGGTAATTAGCCACGAAATTAACAACAACAACACCACATAGCCCTCCTTCTAAATAAAGACAAAAATTTTCATACCACACGAACGAACTTTCTCATCTAGAAGTGTTGAAAACCCAAAAAAAAAGAAACAAAACAGTTCAATTGCTTTGGGGGAGAAAAAACAAAAGACTTAAGACACCAACCCGAAGAGTACTAAGTGCTCGCTCTCGCTCAACACAATCACCATACAAATTAGATTCAAAGAAATTGGGTCAAGTTAAAAGTTCCTTTTGTAGCCTCAATACATACTTTGTTTTATAGAATTACACCAATACAACAAAAACAACAAAAACAACAACAAGAACAGAAACAACCACCATGACAACAACCGCCAACAATTTACATAAGACCAAACAAACCTAAGCACAATACACAACCTTATGTTTCCTAGAGTTTGGATTCCAAAGCGATTAATGACCGCTGATACTGACGGCTGGACGAACCGACTGATTCTGTGCCAAAACAAAAACAACCTAATGAGGTCAGAAAAAGTACGTGAAATGTATGTGTGAAAGAGTGAATAAAATAGCAAACAATGAAATTGAAAATGTATAAATAAAAAACAAAACAGGCAATTGAGGAAGAGATTATGACCAATAATGGCTGCTAAGGTGAATTGGCAAAAACCTGCATTAAGCCACGAGTGCATACATACATGTATAAAGTTGGGAACACAAAAAAAATAGGTGGCCCTAATTAGAGACAATCAAAACAATGGAATGCATTGGAACTGCAATTGGGTTGTGACGTTAGAAAGATGTTTGTATGAAACGAAATGCTTAGAAAGTTCTAAATTGCACAAAACCACATGATTTGGTTTGAAACAAAAAAAATAATTTGAAATTATGATTATTGGAATTTTATAGCCACAACAAAGAAGCAGCTGTTTAATATCATTAAATAAAGCGCGATTTACAAAAGTATTGTAGGTAAAGAGTCAAGGATTATTTGGAGATATTCTGATTATTGGGTAGATATATTTTGGAAAATATTCTAAAGTTGACACTTTTGATATTTTGCGATTTCATAGAAAACAAAAATGTTGTTATTTTTAACATGGGACTGACCGTGGATGTCGAAAGTTTCTGATAGCCACTCATTTGGGGGTGGCCAGAAATAATTCCTTCATAGGGCAGTCCAAGCAGCTAACCCTCCATTAGCTAGCTAGAGTGAGAAGACGAAACTAATGTGCTGCCTGATTGGTTATGCCATCACTGATGCGTCTCAGGTTAAATAGGTGACCTTTCACTGAAGCTCTACGAACTAGCGGACATATGCTTTTGTCCTTTGAAGGCGGATGAGTCCATAGATTAGTTTATACATAGATTTGATTAATTTAGATTAATTTATACATTTGTTTAATGATTGAAGGGAAGCGAACGTCTCTGACGTTTGACAAACACTGCTCAAATTGTTACTGTGAATGTTGAAAATATGTAAATATATGAACATCGTGAATGCACAAAACTAAAAATGGAGGATTTTCTTCGATGTTCGCACAAATTGTTGTAATTAAACACAAAAAAAAAAAAAACTGACAGAAGTTCGTTTCGTCAATGAAGAAGCGCAAAGTGAAACGTCAGATTAGACGGATAACAAATCTATATACAAATTAATCTATGGATGTGCCTGTTGGCCCTACTTAGACTGAATTTATGGAATCGGATCAGAGCCTGCTTGTAGCAAAGGTTCACACAAGGCTGAGCAGAGCAAAAGTCGTACGAAACTGGGCAATATGTAGGCAGCTGGTCATCGGAAAGCTGCAATTACCATAGATAGCCACGGCCTATGCAGATCAGCTTACTCACCCACTGGCGTAGAACGCATTTCCGCCTCGTGATTTTGAAGCGCAGTGGAAGTACATTTTCCACTCGATGGAAACTGCTGCAGAGATCGTACTTGGTTATGAAAAACCGCTGAAAGGCAAATCATGGTATAAGGAAGACTGTCGCATGGCAAGTGATGAAAAAACGCTGCACGCAGGGCAATGCTTCAGTCAGTCGCAACGCGAGCCGCAATGGAGCGATATAAGAAGAAGAGGAAAGAGGAAACCCATTTATTTAAAAAGAAATAAACGGTTGTGGAGAAAGTGCTAGAGTGAGCAAATTGAAAGAATGAGGCCCGTAAATTCTACCGAAAAGTACAAAGTAAAACCAACGGCTGTGTATCAGGGCCCCCCTTTTGGGCAGTTATCAATGGGAATCTAGTCGCAGATGTGAAAAGTATGTTGGGTATTTGGAGAGATAAGTTATCTGCTCTATATGTTCCAGGAGACTTCAATACAGATAAGGCTGGTGCTGATGGATTACCGGCCAAGTTGTTTAAGGCTGGCGCCTATAAGTTGGAAGGTTCACACAGGGAAAAGATTAGTTGGAAATCAATTCGGGCATTGGAAATTCCATGATAAAGTCTATATTTTGATTAGAATTCATAATTGTCAAACATCAGAATTATTTGTCGATGTTATTTTATTGATAGATTAAAAATAGGTTTTACTAAATACAAGTTACTACTACCGAACTTTAGTTGTATTAACCAATTTGAGCATTTCTAAAACCTCATTCATCTGAAATAGAAGATACAACTAATAAAAAGTACAATATTAGAACTCGTGTTGAAATATTAGTCACTATAATCATAATTTAGTTTCTGTCACAAAAACGCTTGTTACAATGTTATGTATGTATTCGATTTTTCGCAAGAGGCTCTGCTTTTCAAGAGAAACCACATACAGTTGATTGTTATTTAAATACTTTACAGAAAAACTATTATTTTAAACAGAAAGTGATAAACAAAGTCGTGTAAAAACAAAGTGTATAGATATCATCCTCCGAAGAATACATATGATCATCAATTGAGGCGAAGTGAGACTTTTAAACACAATCGTTGAATCTGACGCCAATTTGACGCCTTCACAAACATACAAATAATTGTGGGCACTTGACTGGAGGAACTAGTATTGTGGATGACACAAATTAACTTAAACATACATATGATACCCAGGGTAACCCATCCCCATTTTTGATCGAAAATATGAAAAATTTAGAAAGATCGTCTGTATATGTTTTACGATTGGACGCTCCGTTTTCAAGATATAGAAATTGTTTCATATTTTCGATAAAAAAATGGGCACGAGAACAAACCGTGGTTATAAATAATAATAATTTCGTTTATAAATAAGTTTTTTTTCTCTTTTTCCTATAAAATGCATAAGGGGTTAAAGCAACATCAAATGGTTATGACAGCCATCAAATTCAAGTACATAATTAGTTGAGCATACCAATATATTATTTGGTACAACCGAATTAGTATTTACATTTTTCGTTCATCCAACTAATACAATATTCACCACTACAGGATAATTTGATTGCTAGAACAAAATCCCGATTGACAGATCACATTTATTTCTTGTTGCTGTGGCTTCAACTAAATATTTCAGTTCTTGCAACCAAACTTGAATTACAAATCAATTGATATGCACAGCATTAGATGATCCGGAACACAATTATTGGTAATCACAACATAATAATGTGATAGTCCAAGGAACCGCCAAATTTTAGTTGGCTGTAAATATAGTTGTGACAACGAATCTCTTCTCTGTGTGTTCATGCCTGCCTCTCTATATATTGTTTTTAAAAAAGGCGACCCGAGTGTATGTACCGACTATTTAAAAATATGCCTTTTATCCATCGCATATAAGGTCCTCACGAGCGTAATGTCCGAACGACCTAAGCCGCTTTGTCGCAGACCTGATCGGACCTTATCAGTGCGACTTTACTAATCCGGTCTCGAACAACCCCGAGGGGTCAGGGACCTTACAAATCGAAGATAACATATTTCGCCAACCAGTTCGATCTTTTCCTCTATCTCTCCAGTTGGTAATACCAAGTGGACGCAGGGATTCGTTAACTTGATCCCTCTAGACGTATCAGATAGGCTTTAGGTCTGGAAAAATATCTATCGACGAGATATTCACATTACGACAAATCCTGGAGAAAACCCACGAAAACCATATCGACAACTACCAGCTCTTTTTAGATTATAAGGCTACCTTCGATGGCCCGAAGCGAGGAAAACTGTATCAAATTATGGTGCAGCTTGGTATTCCTGCTAGAATGACACTGATCGACACAAAATCCTCAGTGAAGATTGGTAAAGATCTCAGCGAACCAATTACTACGAGGCGAGACATCAGGTAGGGCGGTACCCTATCATTGCGATCTATTCAACAATTTAATTTAAATCATCGTGAGGAAAGCTGCAGTCAACGCGAATAAAACTATCAGCAGCAAAAGACCCATGCTGCTCGCGAATGCTGATGATCTAGACAGCATTGGGCGAAATCTACGATAAGTTACTGGAGTATTTTCGAAAATTGAGAATGAGACAGCAATTGAGAATGAGACAGTAAACAACGTCTGAAGAATCGTTCAAAATGTGTGTTTTGCAGTTACCTCATTCGGAGTGGCAGAAGTACATCGAAAATTTTTTCAGAGGCATGCAAAGTGTGTTGATCTTCGTTGAGATTAGTTTGAAAAATAATAAAACCAATTTTGAATATTAATATTTAGCTCTTTTCATTATTAGACCAGGATGGAAAAGATTATTTAAGAAAATGTATATGAAATTCAAGGCCCAATATTTCCTTATCAAAAACTTGACAATCTCACACACATATAACAAGAGTACAGTGGGTACTCTTCCGCCGGGTACAAACAACACAAAATCAATTTTATCTGCTTAAGATTATTTCAAGTTTGTTACCTGCTTAAGATTATTTCTGCTTAAGTTTCTGACCAAGAAATACGGTGGGAAGTCTTTTCTTAATAAAAAAATTTATAGCACTTTGTTTCTTAAGCCCAACGTATTACATGTTTTTACTATCCCATCTGTCTGACAAGGTTAAACCATAAAATATATTTTCAAGTTCGCTTCTTAAGTTTTTTGTTGTCACCAAAATAAAAACCAAATGAGTTGATACAAAATATCCAACTTTGGAAGATGTCAACGCCTGTTTTATTAGTAATTTTAACGAAAAAGGGCAATACTTAACCCGTTATGATAGATGACTTGTTCATATCATAAAGACGTGTTCATATTGGATGTAATATAATGAAGATATCTCCAAAATTATGGTGGGAGTCAAGGTGACTAAAGAGCCATGATGGTGAATAAAACTAGAAATTACTAAAGTGGAAAGAATTTTACATAAAAAGAAGGCAAAATAATCAATCTAATTTAAATTTTATTGGGCCTACCATGAAACATAATACGAGGGTTACCTTTTATGTTTTGGGAAAAACAAATACAAACAAGTATTTATCTTCAAAAAATGACAAGATTTATTTATTACAGGTGATAGCAGTAGGTGTTGCTGTAATTGAAGACAACAAGAGCAGGCATTTTTTTTTGTTTGGAGAGTCAAATTTGAATTTGAATTTTAATTTGACAATTCGGAGCGCTCCAAAGAAAGGAGCGTGTAGGGACTTCCACAGCGCTCCTCAAAGGAGTGTTTGCGGAATGCACCTTTAAAGGGCGTCCGACAGAGCTCCGCATGGGACTGTTTTAGGAGTGTTGAATCATATTGTCATTTTATTATCTTTGTACTCCTAAAAAGGAGCGTAAAGAGTCTCCCACAGCGCTCCTCAAAAGATTGTGCGCCTATAAAGATTGTGCGCCTATAAAGAGCGTCCGAACGAGCTCCACATGGGATTGTTGTAGGGGCTATGAATCATGAGAAACTCCTACAAAATTATATATATATATATATAGCTTCCCATTACATCTCATGAAGGGAGCTTCTCACAATTAGTGAGCTGTGCGCTTTATAGTTGTACACTCACTGATTGGGACCTACAGTTTTACACCGGTTCCGAACGGTATTTTGAGAAGCTTTTTTCATGGCTAAGTACTCCATAGTGTGGCCGTTGCTAAGTGAGGTGACCGTCATCGAAATAAATGTAAGGTGGTCAGAGCAGGGATTGAACCAAAGTTCTCATGTACAAGACTCCTACAAAAATACCGGAAGAAATAAAAAAAAAATGGTGTAAAAACAAAAAAATCATTGGCCTCTACAAAGCCATTAAGGCGCTGGGGCCCTAATATTGTACTGTAAATTAAATGAAATGAATCTAATAAATAAATAAACAAAAAAAAAAAATTCATTTCTAAAAAAATTAATTTGAAGAAAAGCCGATTGCATTGTAGAGAATATTGAAGATGGTTTAGGTTTTTAATTAGTTATAAACTTAGGATCTTTTGGACGAAGCACTCATTATGGGTTGTTTTCGAATGATTTTACGAGACCTTTTTCAAAAATTAGAGGCCAAAAAAGAGTCCGTGCGGAGTCTTTGCAGGTTATTTGAATGAGTGTTTCGGGGACTTCAAAAACACTCATTTATAGAAGTCCGCATCGAGCCCTTGCGGCGTTCCTCTGCTGACAAATCTATAGAGGTCCGTTGACCCTAAACCAGCCAAAATGCGTTTCTTTGCAAGAAAGTTGTGTACAAACAACCTAATATTGCTGTCAAACCCCAGGTCCGTAATTACAGCAGGATTTTGCGACTGGATTTACTGGACCCCAAGGCCATTATCCGAACTCCATCTTGAGGTTGTATGAAGGGTCTGTTGCACATTGTCCCAAAGAGTACTTGGAAACTTCTCTCTAACATCTATTGTCATGTCATTTGCGTAGGCACCATCCTTAACACCCATCTTCTGCAGATAAAGCAGAAAATTCCAAAGCAGAGGCGACAAAAGGCCGGCTAGAGGCGTTCTCTGCTGACAAATCTATAGAGGTCTCTTGACCCTAAACTAGCCAACCTTTACTTAACTAGCCGAAATTTGTATCTTAGCCAGAAGGTTGTGGACAAAGAAACAAATATTGCTTTCAACCCCCAGGTCCGAGATTCCCGCAGTTATTGCGACTGGATTTACATTGTTAAAGGCTCCCTCTACGGCTAAGAAAGCTACCAAGTTATATTCATTAACAGCGAGGGAATCTCCTTTAAAGCTGACCAGATCATGCAGAGCAGTTTTGGTGGACTTATTCTTGCTGTAGGCCTGCTGTTGAGTAGACAGTAGACTGTAATCAATGTTGATCCTAAGATAAATATTGAGTAACCCCTCCAAGGGTTTCAAGAGAAATGACAATAGACTAATCGGTCAGAAACCCTTAGTTCCCATACGGGGCGGTTCCCCACCTGACCGTCGGTGATGCAACGGTTAGTGTGCGCGCCTCTTGTACATGAGATCCTGGATTCGGTCCCCGCTCTGACCACCTTAAATTTCTTTCGGTGGCGGTCGCCTCGCATAGTGACGGCGACAATGTCGAGTATTTAGCCATGAAAAAGCGTCTCTAAATACCGTTCAGAACCGGTGTAAAACTGTAGGTCCCAGTCAGTGAGTGAAAAATTAGAATGCGCACAGCTCACTGGTGATGAGAAGCTCTTGCCTATTCCTTCATGGGATGTAATGGGAAATCATTTATTTTATTTATTTATTCCCTGCTTTAGGAATGACGACAACCTTAGTTTTCCGACATTTCAAAGGTATGTATGCCTGGTTGCTACAACCGGGATAGAGCTCTTTGAGCCACGGCACCACTTTATCAGCCACTGCCTGTATTAGAGGTTGCTGCAGCCGTATTTCAATTGTGGCGACTGCAATTTTGTGACAACAGCTGAATTTACGGTTGCTACAGCCTCTTTTTGACAATTAGTAGGATAGTCAGAGATGCTGATAATGGGGGTAAAACATTTGAACTTCATACAACTTATTAAACGTCCAATAATCAGTTTTTTATATAATAAACGTCTAACAAACCTCTTAAAAGTATTATGGATGCATATTTACCGGTTGCTTTAAATTCGTATTTATGTATTCCAGATCTGTTTATAGAAGAGGACAAATACTTCACAATTTACTCAATATTCGATTCCTGTTCTTATTTTTATATTTGTTTCTAAAAACAATGACTGCCTTTCTGTATCACTGATTTAAAATTCGAAACAGGCACGATGTGTGTTAACTCTCAAACGTTATTTTGTTAGCAACATTTGTTCGTCAACAACAAACAGAAGGTGATTTGTATGGCTTAAATTGTAACTGGCCATTTACTTTCGGTTCTCTCGGTCTTAACTTAAAAAGCTTTTGATACTGATTGTAGACTACATAAAACAACCAGACAATTCCTCTAACCTCTCCCTACTATTACGAACTAAAATGGAAAAAACGAAAAAAAAAACAAAAAATAGAAACAAAAACACTTTAAGAAACTGGTTTAGTTTTTTAGTAGTTATTGTTAGTTCCGTTTTGGCCGCTTTGTGGCTTAAAGTTAAATAATAATATTTTATAAACTGTTTTTGTTGGTTTTATTTTGTATTTTGTTGCAATATATCACGGTGACACACAATAAATTCACGGAAACAATGAGACATTTTGTTTTCTTACTTTATGTTGTGTTTTGGTTTAAGACAACAACAACAAAAAATTCAAATAAAAAGCCAAAGACATGTATGGAACTAAGCTAACAAAAATGACCAACATTTAAGTTTTTAGTCAATGTAATGCAGAAAGGAGACTTTAAAACCCGATATTAAAGAGATCACTTTAAGAGATTGAAATCTAAAGTAAAATAAAAAATCAACATCACAGTTCAAGAGTCAGTTGAGAATTGAAAGTTATAACCAACATAACGTCCATGCCACACCTTGGAGCTTAACTTAAAACGTTGTATGACTTAAAGTGTGTGATGTATATTGAATTTTGAAAGTTGATTTAGTTGGTTTTGTCTTGTCAAGGGGTGGGAGTTTTTGCGATGAAAGACTTGGCTAACAATTAGTACCAATGGTTGCTGAGGTTTTTTCTATATTACTGGTGCAAAAGTTACTATTAATTGCAGCTGTTTTGAAGGAGTTAATGTAATGTAATTTCAATTTTTAACCAATCACGAAACTGTATTGAAAATTTTAATTAATATTGTTTCTTTAATTTAATACTCAAATAAAAGTTTTTACTTATAATGAATAACAGATATAAAGACTATGAAATTTAATTTAATTTTTAACCAAAGATTTGTTGAGAATTAAACAGAACCCAAAATAATTTTCATATATCTTGGGCGGCATGGAGGACCGTTTTTAATTTATCAATTACTATGTGTGAGAGTGGATTTAGGGCTTCCACCAAACCAAACAGTTACGAAATTACTCGGACGTGGTATTACAAAACACCTTTAAAAATTTCTGTTTACAGACCAAAGAAGATTTCTGCTGAGAATCACGACTATATTTTCGATTTAACTTCAAAAAACCGTACGTTGTTTGACATTTCGCACTGCCATCTTTGACGATATTGTAGCTCTTTCCTCGTTTCATAATTCTGTCAAATAGTATGCCTGTCAGAGAAGGCGTACCAATTCTCTATAAAATTTCGAATAAATGTCAATTCAAATTCGAAATATTTGATAATTTTGAGGTAACTCTCTTCGAAAGAATTATAACCTATACACTAATAAACAGATATTATATTTAGAGGCCAATTTTGAAGCAAATGGCTATGACTATATTATTGTAGTGCTTAGTGCTAAATAGAGCCCTGAACTCAGCACAAATCTTTTTTGGCCAGTAAAAATTGTGATAAATCACCCAGCAGAGTGACAACCTCTAATGCGTTTGTGGCAATCACCAATTCCGTCGTGGCAACCTCTAATATGGTTGTAACAACCACTAATGCGGTTGTGACAATCACTAATTTAGTTGTGATAAACTCTACTCCGGTTGTTGCAACCTCTAAATCGATTGTTTCGACCTCAATGCGGTTGTGGAAAACTCTATTGCGGTTGTGACAACCTCTTATTCGGTTGTGATTATCTTTGGTTTGGTTGTGGAAACTTCTACAGCATTCGTGGCTACCTCTATTGCGGTTGTGACAACTTGTAATGCTGTTGTGTCAACCTCTAATTCGGTTGTGATAACCTGTAGTGTGGTTGTGACAACCTCTTAATTCAGTTGTGCTAACCTCTAAATTCGGTTACGGCTAATTGGGATGTCTCAACTTTATTATTTCCGTGGGTGTATACTAGGGTATACTGAACATTTTTTTGGGAAGGGAAGTCTTAGAGGATTGATTCGTATTGAAGAGCTGATTACGGGAACGTGTAAATTTTTTATACGAGTGTACTCATAGTCCCCTACCTGCTGTTGCTGTTCCGATTCCTTGTATATTTTGGTGCAAAAAAAATATATTTTTGGTCAGTATGAGGGGTCATGATGATGCGGTTGTGGCAAACTCTATTGCGGTTGTGACAACCTCTAATTCGATTGTGATGACCTTAAGTTTTGTTGTGGTAACATCTATAGCGGCAACGTTTTAAGCGGCTATGTCAACCTCTAATTCAGTTGTGATTACCTCTTGTGTGGTTGTGACAACCTCTTAATTCGGTTGTCTCAACCTCTAAATTGGTTTATTTCTAATTCGGTTGTCTAACCCGAATATTTCTGGGGGTATTCATTTTGAACCTATAGGGTGTATTCATTTTGAACCTATAGCTCTTCTGCATGTAGATGTCCTTCGGTGTGCCTTTTCCAGTCTATTGTCGTTGAGGTCTTTCCAAAGAATTTTGTGATCCATGATTTGAACTTTATAAAATGGTCCAACGAAGGGATGGGGGAGAGCTTTTCACAATCAGAGAGATGTGCGCTTTCTAGTTTTACACTCACTGATTGGGACCTACAGTTTTCCATCGGTTCTGAACGGTATTTTTGTTGTTGTTTCGATGCAAATATAAATATAACGTAGCTTGTCGCAAATATAGTATACTTGTGTTGAAACTCATTAATATGTTATAATATATGTTTTTGTGACCAAAATATTGCTTTGTTTGTCGAAAACTGCTGAAAACAAAATCGTGACAGGCAACAGAGTCCCAAAAAACATGTGTTCCAAACATATATATGGTTCCTGCATAATGTTACAGTGGGGCGCTGAAAAAACCGGCCACAACAACATATTGCAGGAACGCTGTATAAATTTGCAAGCATAGTTTTCAGGAATTGAAGATCTGCTGCTATTTTGTTGTCTGTCACGTTTTTGTTATCAGCAGTTTTCAATAAACAAAGCCGCATTTGGGTCACAAAAACATATAATATAACTTATTGATAATAGTGTCTCCAACATGTAATAGTGAATTGCAAACACAATGTGTTTGTACGCAAGTATTCTATATTTGCTACAAGCTACAATCACGTTATATTTGCATCCACACAAAAAAAAAACAATTTTTTCAGCGTGTGTAGTCTCTTCAAGGAAAATATGAATTCTCCTTTACAAGTGTCGGGGACATTCCAAAATTATACGACCAATACTGTGAGTCGGTGGGATAATTTTTTTAACTATTTTCTGTATTTTTTAACTGACCAGCTGATATTCAACGATAATACAGATTTCCTGGCCGTCCGACACCAACTGGACAAACACTGCGGCGTTTGGCCACCCGCTTTGAAGAGACTGGTGCAACACGAGATCTTCCCAAGAGAATATCGCTGCTGTTGCCCAAGATGTCGAAGAGGAGCCCAGAACATCGACCAGACGACGTGTCACGCAATTGGCCATTAGCCGGCGGTCTCTATGCAGAATTTTTGTATAAGATTTGTAGATATTCCATTACAAAGTGCAGACAGCGCATCAGCTGTTAGCTGCTGACCGCCAAACGCGTGTAACTCGCTCAAGCCATCCTGAATCTCAACGAAGAGGTGGCGAGAGGCTCATTTCCATCTTAGCGGTTACGTCAATAAACAAAATAATCGTTTCTAAAAAAAATGGTTTCCCATGACATCCCATGAAGGGACCGGGGAGAACTTCTCACAATCACTGAGCTGTGCGCTTTCCAGTTTTCACTCACTGTGGTGCAATGGGTAGAGTGCGCGCCTCTTGTACTTGAGATTCTGGGTTCGATCCCTGCTCTGACCACCTTCAAATTTCTTTCGGCGGCGGTCACCTTGCATAGTGACGGCGACACTATCGAGTATATAGCCATGAAAAAGCTTCTCAAATAATCGTTTCTGGGGCACCGAAAATCCGTATATCACCCACGAAGTACCATTACACCGGCTCAAAGTTACTACGTGGTGTGCTGTTTACGCTGGAGGAGTCATCGGTTCCTTTTTTATTGAGAACGCCGCAGTCCAAACGACGTCTGTGGATGGCGCTCGCTACAGAGTCATGATTACCGATTTTTTTCTTCCTCAATTGGATGAATTGGGACTGGAGAACATGTGGTTCAAACAGGACGGTGCAACGGCGCACACTGCTCGAGCCTCAACCGATATTCTGAAGGGAGCTTTCCGGGTCGCTTAATCTCTCGTTTTGGTGATTTGCATTGGCCGGTCAGACCACCCGATTTAACCGTTCTAGACTCCTTTTTATGGGGGTTTTTTGAAGTCACGGGTTTATTTCCACAAGCCTCAGACTCTTGAAGCCCTTAAGGAGAATATTGGCCAATAATGCGAGATCCTGTTGCCCGAAGTTCTGCCAAGAGTGATGGAAAATGCCATAAAACGAGCCCGTATGGTCATCAACTCTGGCACATTTTCTCAACTTGATGGAATAAATTCCAATGGATTAAGGCAACAAATTTCACAAGCAGAACCAAAGTTTTTCATTAAGAAAAAATTGCAGCAAAAGACCATTGGGTGATTACTTTTGCCCCACCTGTACATCAAAACTAAAATCAAAATTCTCATAAAATGGAACACAATACTGTAAAAATGTCCGTTTTCTTTATCTTAGGTAAGATTCAAACTTATTCAATGTGTTTGTAGTATCTGCTACGCAATCCTTTGTCCTTTGTCCACTTTGTCCCTACAACTAAATTCCAAATTGTCCAACCACCTTCATACTATTGCACAAATCATCAAGTGGTCATGCGTAGAAATGTAGAAACATGTCTACATTTTTTTTAAAACTTTTTATTGCGATTGCCCATTAATTTTAAATTCTACAAAATTTTTCTCATACTCTGTCACATACTTTGGAAACAACAATATAAAAAAAATGCAATTTGCTATGAATCATAATGCAGCATTACCGTTTGTATCATTTTAGCCATGTCCACTCCCAACAAAATTAATTCATTGCAAGCTACTACCAAAAACACTAAGCAAATGTTGCAACAATATCTAGTTTCAGCATTCATGTGTTGCCGCTGTTGTCCATTCACATTAGAGCGAGTAACATATAACACAAACAAACATTCTTTGCTACATTTTGTGGCAGACATTAGACAATGAGACACATATATACACATATACGATAACTACATTGCAACATATGTGTCAGTATGTACGAGTATCAAGTCACTTGTAATTGTTTCTTGTGATCTGTATGTTGGTACCAGTACTCCATCCAGCACTCTGTGATCTGTATGTGGTTCCTACTACCCTGGAACATTATGGTTCACATTAAGCATTTTTTACTTGTACTTAAACATAATTCTTTATTCGCGTTTTTCATGTGATTGCTACTGTTATTTTTGTGAGTTTTTTGTTGATTTTTATTTTTACGCTACAAGGAGTTTTTTCCATTTAATATTAAAAATAAATAAATTTTGAGTTCAAAATTTTACAAAACCGGTATTGGATTTCAGACTATTTTACTTTTATTCACTTCACCTCTAGAATGGTCAAATCGATTGAACGTAAGTTTTATAGTTTTAGTTTTACCCAAATTGAATGGATTGATTTGGAGGAAAATGAAAGGCGATAATAAATTGACGCCATTTCGTATACATGAGGAAATTTAACAGATTTTAAATATTGAGTTTTTCCAAGGATCACCTAAACCTAAAGTTAAGTAAGTGCAGCATTTTATAGAAAAATTTATGAATTTTTCAGCTTTACTTTTAAACAAAAACTGCACTTATATACATGGAGGAATCAAAAAGAATGTGACTTGTTGACATTATTAAATGAAACATGTGCTCCATAAGCATCATTTGTCACTAAACTTCTGTCGAAGTTTCAGAAATCACTATTTTGTTTTGGGAAATTGATTGAAAAAGTGATTTTCCTGTAGTCATCAAGTAAGGAAAGCAGACGCTTGATAAAAATATGCGAAGTATTCGTGCCTAGTTTCATTGGGAAATTCCTGGTTTACTGACTTTCGTTGTAGTCCTACAAAGGACAAACAAATATATAAAATAACAAATTTGCAAACTCGTCTTGGCTGATTGGGAAATGAAAGATGCGCGGTATTATAGAAACCAAAAGCTATAAACTGACTTAGGGTTTTCAATCTTGCGTGATCTGTGGCGTATGAAACAGCTATCCGAAGAATGGGTGCCGCGTTTGCCGAGTTAGAGATTATCACACCCAACTTTAGTGGTTATTACAACCGACTTGAGTGGTTATCACAACCGATTTTATAGGTTGTCACAACCGCTTTTAGACTGCTATCAATCGTTATCAATTAATCGTTATCAATTACCGTTAACACCTGACCCCCATAAAGGGAGTTAAGCTGAATGATCTTGGGAACTTTTTGACAGAGTACGAATTGGCTGAGATTAATGTACTTCACCTTTTCAGCCATAGTCTGGAATATCGGGATGAGGTATCACATGGCTGAATGCCTTTAACCATACCAGGTCAATATACACGTGGGGACCAATTTAGTTGTCCGAATTTTGATGACATTTCGCACTTTTAGATTTTAGAGCATTTTTACTCATTTAAGCAAATAACCCGAAAACAGTAGCAATAAATTTACTTAATAAAATTCATATTTCAAGTGTTTCAGAACCCTATAGTATCCAAGTGGGCTTTTAAATACCTGTGCCACAAAATCGTATCAGTAGGCTCAATCCAAAATCTATACGCGTGATTTTTTTATACAGATAGAGTGCACCTAAGGCTATAAGACACCAAGCTGGTTTTCGGGAAGACCACTCCCCAAAATTTATTTAAAATTTTTCGACTTTTCGCTGACTTTTGACCTGCTAAATTTACCTCCCAGACATGACCATAAATGATCATAACAATTGGTTTACCCTAGTTCGATCTAACCTCTATATGCTCGTGAAAACCCGATTTGCTATATTTTTCACCTAACTCTAGTTAGAATTTTTTCTGAGGCAGATCTAGTTTTGGGTATTTTTGCACTCATTCTTCGTTAATGGTATAATGGTTCAAAATTCTAATTTCAAGGTTGTCGCAACCATCTTAAGTGGTTAGAACAATCGGTAAGAGGTTGTCGCTATCGACTTTAGAGTTTCTCACAACCGACTTTAGAGGTTGTTCCAACCGACCTTAGAGGTTGTCACACCCGACTTTGGAGGTTGTCACAATTGACTTTATAGGTTGTCACAACCGATATTAGAGGTTGCCACCATCGCCTCTACAGACTGTCACTATCGGCTTTACTGATTTTAACAGCCGACTTTAGAGGTTGTTACAACCGACCTTAGAAGTTGTCACACCCGACTTTGTCACAACCGTCTTTAGAGGATATTACAATCGTCTTTAGTGGTTATAACAACCGACTTTAGATATTGTCACTATCGACTTTAGAGGATATTACAACCGTCTTTAGTGTTTATAACAACCGACTTTAGATATTGTCACTATCGACTTTAGAGGTTCTCACAACCGTATTCAGTAGTTATAACAGCCGCCATTGTAGGTAGTCGTAATCGAGTTTAGAGTTTGTCACAACCGACTTTACAGGTTGCCAGAATCGACTTTAGCAGTTGTCACAACCCTCTTAAGCGTTTGACACAATCGACTTTAGGGGCTGTCACAATCGACTTTAGAGGATTTTACAACCGTCTTTAGTGTTTATAACAACCGCCTGTACAGGTTGTCACTATCGACAATCAACTTAAGATGTTGTCATAATAGAGATTGTCACAACCGGCTTTAGAGGTTGTCATAATTAACTTTCGAGATCGTGACAACCGACATTAGTGGGTGTTGCACCCGACTTTAGATAATGTGACAATCGGCTTTAGAGATTGTCATAATCAACTTCAGGGTTTGTTACAACTGACTTTAGAGGTTGCCACAATTGATCTTAGAGGTTATCACAATCGACTTTAGAGGTTGTCACTATCGACTTTAGTGGTTCTCACAACCGTCTTTTGTGGTTATAACAACCGACTTTAGAGGTTGTCGCTATCGTATTTAGAGTTTGTCACTGGCGATTTTATAGGTTGCCACAATCCACGTTAGCCGTTATCACAAACGATTTTACAGGTTGTCACAATTGACTCTAGAGGTTATCACAAGCGCATTTCGCGGATATACAGCGGACGTTAGAGGTTGTCTCTATAGACTTTAGAGTTTGTCACAATCAACTTTAGAGGTTGTCTCAATCGAGGTTAGAGTTTGTCACAACCGACTTTAGAGGTTGTCACTATCGACTTCACTATCGTCACTATTGTAAACGTCTTTAGTGGTTATAACAACCGACTTTAGAGGTTGTCACTATCGATTTCACTATCGTCACAGCCGGATTTTGAGGTTGTCGCAACCGGCTTTAGATATTATCACATTCGCCTTTAGAGATTATCACAACCATCTTTAGAATTGTCACAACCGCCGTTAGAGATTGTAACAACTACCTTTATAGGTTGTCACAACCGCCTTTAGACTTGACATAATTGACAATAAATACTTCGAGGTGGATTTTTATAAACGATTTGAGTTAACTGTAGTGATGAAGTCAAAGTTGGAGAAAAATTAAATTTTTTGTTTCAAAGTTATCAGCAACTTGGCTTCATCTCTACAATTAACTGAAATGTGTTTTTTTAAATACCGGCTTCGATGGGTCTTTTGTCAATTATATCAAGTCTCCAATGCAATTTTTTCTCTGAAATGTTGTCTACAAAAGCCCAACAATTTCGGCAGTTGTTACCGAACTGCACCAAAATTCATGAGTAACTGAATTTATCGTAAATTCGCTTGTTGCAACCGAATTAATGCCAAATTCGTTTGTTGTAACCGAAGTAATGAGAACTTTTGTGGATGCACGTAAGCAATTTAATCTTCAAATTCGAAAAGGGCTCATGTCGATTTTTCCAAAAAGCTTTCATCTCGAAAATGGTCATCATGGTGCAATGGTAGAGTGCGCAGCGCTTGTACATGCGTAGATAGGGTTCGATCCCTGCTAAGAACACCTAACATTTCTTTCGGCGGAGGCCACCTCGCATAGTGACGGCGACACTATCGAGTATTTAGTCATGAAAAAAACTTATCCAAGAAAAACCGTTCGGAACCAGTTTACAATCAGTGACTGTAAAACTAGCTCGCGCACATTTGACTGGTTGTGAGAAGCTCTCCCTAATTCCTTTATGGGATGTAATGGGAAACCATTTTTTTCATCTCGGAAAATTGTAAAAAAAAACATTTCAGTATTTTATGAAGCCGTTCAATGAGCCCTTTCCGAATTTGGTGATTCAATTGGATATTCGTTTGGCGCAACCGATTCAATTTCGAAATAACTTTTGTTCCAACCAAATTTCAATTGTAGCGACTGAATTCAGCTGTAGTAATCTAAAGTAAATTGTGACAAAAACAATTTGATTGCAACAAACGAATTTTTAACTGCTACAACTTCTTGTCAAACAAATATTTCTATCAACCTATTTGGAGAATTATCTAGTTATTTGAAGTATAAAAAAAGTATATTCAGTATATTCAAGTATATTTTTAATTAATGCTTAATTAATGCTTCTCTCAGCTTTAAATTTCATCCCGTGTTCGAGCAGAGCTTTAAACAATCGGTTGATAATTCTAGTTTGACATCGATTCCGAACTGTTACGTTTTGTAAAGCTTTTTCATGGTCACAGAAATTAAAGTCTATTGATCTAACAGAATAGTATGTTGAGATACAAATCGCAATTAAGCTTTAAAAATCTATCATACATTTAAAAATATCTCAGCTATTTATAGGCTCAAGTTATATTCGCTAGAAGATTGAACTATCAAATTTTGACTTAATAAAAAATCTAACTAAATTACTGATAACTGAAGAAAAAGGCCTAGCTATGTATATTCCGTGCATAATTTCACGCAATTAAAGCGGGCAAATTTTTAATTAACTTTTAATCAGAAGTGTTGAAAAAATTTACAGGTTATCCCAAATTCTCACCCTCAAAACTTACATATACAAACAATGTTTAAAAAATAATAAAAATTATATAAACAAAGGAACATTTTAATTTTGAATATAAACAAAGAAATATAAACAAATCTAAACTAAAAACGAAAACGGAGTGTTACTGTTTTGTTTTTTAATTTAAAACATTTAGAAAATCGAATTTTACAGCATTAACGGCCATTCAACTTTATTAAGTCTACGTATTTTTGTACCGAGTTCTAGGTACCCGCTTAATTGGTCTTCGTTTAAGAGTTCTGTTTCTTTTTTTTTTTGTTGCCAATTGTGTACGCCTTTTCGTTATAAAATAACAACAATAGCACTAAAACAAACTGAAAATAATGGCAAATTTATTTTAAGCCAAGACCTAAAGTGTACTTGTACTAAGCCGTTGTCTGTCTACGTTGACTGTTAACGCTGTTGTTACTTGTTGTACCTTTTCTTTTTGTTGTTGTTGTTTTGTTTTAGCAATCAGTTTAATTTACAGTTTTTTCCAGCTTTTGTTCATTTGTATCCAAAAGACCACCCCAACTTTTAACTGGCAACTTTATATTCTTAAAACTGTAGCCGAATGGTAGCTACGGCAGAAAAAACATTAGCAACATTGACAGAAGCTTAAATTGTCAAATTAAATTCCGCAACAAAATAACAAAAATTAAATGTTTTTTTTGGTATCAAATTGAAAATTGACATGGCTGGGGCAGTAACTGACAAATTACTAACGTTTTGTTAAAGAATTTTAAGTTATTTTGCAATTAATGACCATCAAACGGAAGTTGCTTTCGTATGAATCATACGGCAAGGGAACGAAAGACTTAAGACACGAACGTGATGTAAATATGCAAAGGAAAATATTGAATATTAAAAGAAAAAAAAAATTAAAATAATTGACATCATCATTGAAAAAGGAAACTTGTAGAATGAACTACTGCTCATAAATTAACAAACTCGGTTATAAAAATACAAGTCAAATTTAAGCAATTATAGGGTGTCCCAATAAAAATGCACGCCCGTGAATGACATTCGTTACAGGAACATGATAACGGAGTTCTTGTGACCTCAAGTGGATGGTATGCATCTAGACGTCACACCGGGGCTGCAAATCGATTATTTTGCAACTAATTCTGTAAGTTTGAACAGAATACAATATCGTGATGAAATTTCATACACTTAGAGCCGAGGTATTTTGCAGATTATATGCATGGAAGCGAGAAATTCTAATTTCAAACTGATCCAACTATTTAACACAAGGATATGTTCTAGAGTGGCTGAAAACCAGAATCTTCTCCATTATCTTCTGCTGTCATCTGATCCTGCACTGACAGCAATACGAATGAAATGGAACAATACTTACTTATTACGATGATGAACTTAAAGAACTTCTTGATATACTAGGAAAATATTTTCTAATGCACGAAGGAAAAAAGAAATTTCCAAGCGCCTTTTTGGAAAAAAAACAATGAAAATGGGACCTTTTTTTGGAAGTTTTGTCTTTAGAGGTACTATATTTGCACCAATCTTTCCACTAGTTTATAAAGAATTTTGTAAGAAATTCAAACAATATATATCAATCGGGCTAACAGTGACATCGCACCGTTAAAATCACGGAACCAACGTCGCCAAAAAAATATGAACTTTTTTCTTTATACCTGAAATATCTCTTAAACTATTTGAAATAACCCACACATGTAAAAACATTTTTTGTAGGAATTTATAATCACTATCACAATGTAAAATATCTTTGCAATTGGCTCATAATTGTACATTTGGCACTCAATTAAAAATTTGGCATGGCCGAGGTGACCAACTTTAGAGGGTGCCCTCAGACCCACTAGGTATCCAAAAATTTTCATATCATCTGGAAAATACTTCTCTGCTCTAAGCATGTGAAATTTCATCACGATATCTTAGTTCGTTAAAAACTTACAGAATTAATTCCAAAAGAAATCGATTTGAAACCATTGTGCGACATGTAGTTTCATTGTTAGAGCAACAATTTCCAGACCGAATCATCTATCGAAATTTCGATGTCAACGTGCAACCAATATCGTGCGATTAAACGCCGTTCATTTTCTTTCTTTGGCGTTTGATGACATCTCAGGTCTATGCGAATAAATCACAAACAATTGCTGTGCTCAAAGACGAGATTCAACGCGTAATTGGGGACAAAGAACCATATCTTTGTCAAAATGCCATCGAGAATTTTATGAAAATTGACCGGACCTGTGACCATAGCTGCGTGGGTCACTTGCCGGATATTTTATTCCATGTGTTTAGAGGTTATCACAACCGACTTAAGAGGTTACCACAACCGGCTTTAGAGGTTGTCACAACCGACTTTAGAGGTTATCACAACCGACTTTAGAGATTCTCACAACCGTCCTTCGAGGTGATCATCACAATTGACTTTAGAGGCTGTCCCAACCGTCGTTAGACGTTATCACACCCGACTTTACAGGTTATCACAACCGATTTTAGAGGTTGCCTGTAGAGATTGCCTCAACCCGCAGTTGTTGCAGATAGAGTTTTTGTGGATAAAATTCGATACAGTTTGAAGTAAAACGTTATTATAATCGACTTTAAGTTTGCCCCAACAGACTTTAGTGGTTATCACAATCGCTTTTATGGGTATCACATCCGTCTTTAGAAGTTGTCACGACCAACTTTACAGTTTGCCGCAACTGACTTTGTTGTTATCACAATCGACTTCAGAGGTTGTCAGACCCGACATTAGAGGTTGTCACAACCGACTTCACAGGTTATTACTATCGACTTTAGAGTTTTGCCGCAACTGACTTTGTGGTTATCACAACTGTCTTTAGAAGTTTTCATGAGCAACTTTACAGTTTGCGCAACTGACTTTGTGGTTATCACAATCGACTTTTGAGGTTGACTGACCCGACATTAGAGGTTGTCACAACCGACTTATTACTATCGAATTTCGAATTTTGCCACAACTGACATTATTGGTTATCACAATCGACTTTAGACGTTTTCACAACCCGCACTGGTTCCAAATAGAGTTTTTGTGGATAAAATTCGCTACAGGCCGAAACTATTAACCGATTTCAAAATTAAAAATTACATTCTAGACTTGGCATAATTGGCAATAGATCCTTCGAGGTGTATTTCCATAACCGATTTTAATTAACTGTAGTCAGGAAGTCACTGTTGGAGAAAAGTTAAATTTGGTGATTCAAAGTTATCCCCAACTTTGGTTTCATCTCTACAATTGACTGAAATGTGTATAATGTCAAGTCTACAATGCAATAATATCTTTGAAATGTTGACTACAAAAGCCCAACAATTTGGGCTGTTGTCACCGAATTGAACCCAAATTCATGAAAAACCGAATTAATCATAAATTCGCTTGTTACAAACGAATCAATGCAAAATTCGTTTATTGTAACTGAAATAATGAAAACTTCTGTGGATGCACGTAAATAATTGAATCGCCAAATTCGAAAAGGGCTCATGTGGATTTTTCCGAAAGGGTTTCAACTCGAAAATGACCTGTATGGTGCAATGGTAGTGTGTGTGGCTCCACCACCTAATATTTCTTTCGACGGCGGTCAAGCTTCTTGAAGTACCGTTCGTCGAAAGATATATAAGGTGGTCAGAGTAGGCATCGAACACACGATGTCAGGTACAAGAGCAGCGCACAGTTATCATTTCACCACCGACGGAAACATCCATTACTATTTTTCTCACTCCCAACTTCAACTTGAACTTAATTAATAATTCTCATTTTCATTTTAAAAATCAGCTTATCATTATAAGTCACAAACCGTAAATGCTTTACTGTCCATCATAACAAAAGACTTAAGCAACAAACCCGTACTCATTTCACAGCCATCTGGTTGAGATGCATTGGTTTAATAAAATTTCATTTCTGTTGTGATAGTTAATTTTTTAATTGTTTTCTTATAAAGGTGGTATTTGTTATTTCGTATTTGTTTTTTTCATGAAGCGAAGTTTATTTTTTTGATTTAAGTACTTTTTTCTCTTCAAGTCCATTTTTCTAGACTTGTTCGTCTTAGGTGTAGTTGAAGGTCATTTGTTTTTGAACGATTTTTTTGTTTGTTTTTTTTTCGTCAAGTAACAAATTTCAATAAAATCAAAAAACAGAAAAAGATTTCACAAACAGCTTAATGACTTTGGTTTACTGTTAAAGTAGTACAAACAACAAAACAAGAAACAAAATCAAAAATAAATAAAATTTAAAGTGAAACGAGTATAACAACTGCAAGTTTACGTTAAGGTTTAAGTGTGATAAAACCGATACCAGTTTTGATTGATTTTTGTCAAATCAATACGAATGAGTTGAGTTGATATTTTTTGTATAATTGTTGGCCTCCTTTCTGGCTGTTTTGCAGTAAACTTGAGAATGTGTTTATATTTTGGTTATGCCATATGTCGAAGGATTATTCTTCAATTTTCCTTGTGCAAGGGAATCTAGCAGAATCTATACAATGTTTATTGGCCAGGCCTACATAGAATCAAACTCCCAGCATAAGCATAAATACAAATCAAGTTCAGTAAATACTCGGCAATGAGAAATACACAATGAATCATTATCTTTGTGTATATTTAAATGATAGACGAAAGTTAGAAGAAGGAGTTATTGAGTTTCAGTTCAATAATGGTTAGGACCTTCATATAGTTCATATAGACCTTCATATAGCTCCCAAGGTTTTAAGTCCGAAAAGAGGCATCGATTGGTAGTGGGTACAACAAAATGCACAGCTGATGTACTTTCAATAGTACAATCAAATGCCTTGGATAAATATGTAGATTTCTTTGGGCAATATCTGTTATTTCTTTATTTATAAATATTTAGTTTTTTTCTTTTTATTGCAGACCAACTTCAGTGTTTAAAAATAATTTTAGTAAATAACTTCTGAAAGTTGCCAATACGATTAGAATGTTTGGTATTTGATATTGACTACTGTTATGATGTGTTTTACCTAGTAATTAAGTTTATATATATAGAGTTTAATAAATAATTTCATTTCGCAGCATTTGTCTACTTATTCCATTGTGAATTCGTTATCATTCCTGATGGCAAACAAAAGGCGTAAGAAACAAACAGTGTTAGCTTGGTTCGCTCATCAATTATGATGCAGAAATATTTTTTTTTTTCAAAACAAGACACATTGTGGGTGTGATCTTTCAAAATTAAAATCTTCAAAAAGTAATGAACTTTAATAAAATATCATCATGATAAGGTCAGTTCCGTGTACAAGAGTGACGTCATCTAATAAATACTGAATTCCAATGAAAAATCTGTTTTTATTTAAATCTTTCAACGTTTTTATAATTAAAACATAATGAATTTTTTGCTATTAATAGAAAATTAACATTGTGAAATTGGAATTACTACTTTAATTTAACTATTTACGTTTATACGACCTGTTCAATATTAATATCCTAAGTTTTCTACTTTCTAGATAATTATCCAAAAATGGTACAATTTCAAGCCTTTTGCATAATTTTTGGATAATAATATTTTTGTGCAAAAATGAGCAAATTTCATATATCGTTTTCTCTTACATTCATCATTATGGTACTCCCTTGTCAAAGATATAATAAGTAATCTAATGCGACTATAATACCATTGTTGTACCACTTTGATTACAAACAAAAGACTCAAGACACGAACATTATTTTAAGGTTATAACAGTTCTGTTAAGCAAATTATTGAGTCAGTATCTAATTACAATTAAGACTTAATTTTTTTCGGAAATATGGTAGGTGTTAAGAGTTGTCAAATGTCAAAAAAAACATTAAGAACCCTCCTTTTTTACCTCCGCCTTAAGCTTATTAGATATACCAACTGATTAACTGGCCTTGTGTACACAAACAAAAGACTTAAGAAACAAAACGTTGCCAGCAAATAAACTTGATTGCAGAACTTATTTTAGTACTGTTCTACGAGAAAAGTGTGGGCGTCAAAAGTGTGGGCTTAGAATTCAATGAAAGACTTTTTGATTTATGATAATGTTTTGCAGACAATATAGAAATTCATCACAAAATTTACTTCCGTATACCAATGGAGATATAAAAGTAATTTGACTTCAGGTATGTCATTTTTTTTTAAAGTGCACAATGTATACACATTCTTAGTCAACATTCCTTATTATTATTATTATTCGCACACAATATATACACATTCTTAGTCAACATTCTGAGCCCGAAAAGGATCCGAAATGAGTCACAGAAGCTTCCTAAGACTGATTTTGGGTTTGAAAGTATCGCCTGTTTTTGAGCGTTATATTATGATTCAGATAGGAGTCATAAAAACTAACCTGGAAATATATTATTATTGATTTTTTTAGCCTGTTCAGAAAATATTCATAAAAACTGTAATCGTTGAACGATTTTTTGTAGATATACATATTTTTTGTACAAAATAAAATTTTTTGATTATTTCAAGGACTTGATTACCGCCTGACTGTCAGAGAAGACGTTGACTCCAATTACTGCTGAAGTCAATTATTCCTCAGCCAGCCGGTCACTTCCTTAATCGCCAAAATTTCTGCCTGATACGCGTTACAATAATCAAGTAGCCTGTGAGTTGGTCCTTACCCATCCGTGTATTAATTCACATATCTCTCTACACCAGGAACTCCCTTGCTCCCTTTCCGGTATGAGAGTGTAGTATTTATGATCGAATTCTGGTTCCGACATCTTCCAACACTGTTCCATGACCGACTCCGACTCCCCGACTCCCCTTCTAAGAGTTACAATAACTTGGTGGCATACCCAAACACAATCAACATCCCTATAATTTCCGCCAGGACCAAATATACCATTCGATCAGTACATTAGTGCAATGGTACGCAGACCACCCATGGTGCACATCGTTACCATTCTCTGAACCCTAGTAAGTAGAGCATAATAGATGGAGTTCTCAAGCACCTGCCACAACACGATAACCTCATAGATCATCATCGTTATCACCATCGCTGTACAGACCCAGTGCTACGTATAGCCCTTTTACAGGAGCATAGGCCTATTGTAGTCTTGTTCGCCCTTACCACTTTTTTGGGTTTGAAACTAAGCACGCTCCCCAAAATAATAAATAAATAAATGGTTTCCCGTAGGGATTAGGGAGAGCTTCTCACAACCAATGTACTGTGCGCGTTCTAGTTTTACACTCACTGATTGGGACCTACAGTTTTACACCGGTTCCGAACGGTATTTAGAGAAGCTTTTTCATCGCTAAATGCTCGAAAGTGTTGCCGTCACTAAGCGAGGTGACCGCCGTCGAAAGAAATTTTAGGTGGTCAGAGCAGGGTTCGAACCCACGTTCTCATGCACAAGAGCCGCGCACACTACCATTGCACCACCGACGGCCTCCAAAATAATACTCAGTTATTAGGCACACTTTCAAAGCTTAAGTTCAGACCAACTCATAGTGATGTATTCCAAGGTTGGGTTTACATCCATCTGCCCAAAGTCCATAAGTTATCCTGGAGAATATCCCGTAGGAAACTGGTATGCTTGACTCTTAAAGCTATTGTCAAGTTGTTTGCATAAGCAACAATTTTCGTACCCGATTGTCGAGAGTGATCAGTACTTCACTTAACGCAAGGTACCATAGCAGTGGAAACAATACCCCTTCTTGAAATGTGTTTCTGATAACATACCTCGTAGAGGTCGAGGTGCCCAAAGACACGTCTACCGGAGAGCATGTCATATACAAGCTTCATAAGATCCACGTCCACCTTAAGGGTAGATACCACCAAAGCGTGATATTTTTGAATGCACCCTCAATGCCAAGAAGGATTACCAACATATTCTCCTTAACAGCCAATGATTTCTCTATGTATGCTACTAGTTCATGTAGAATTGTCTCTGTAGATCTGCCGATGACAGGCTTATAGGCCTAACGTCTTTAGGAGCCTTCCCACGTTAGCACCTTCTAGCTTTGGAAAGATACACCACTCTTGTATCCTATTGGTATATATCTGAAGTTTATACATGTCATGTATAACTTTATCGTCCAGGAGGTCAATGGACCGGTCACAGATTTAAGTGATACTATATCAGTCCGTGGAGACTTAAGGGGTTTGAGGCTTCCGATATTTCAATTGCAGCTTCTGATCTACGAGAAGTATTTGGCATGGAAATGGGTACACATAAAATGATTGAGCAAATCTCCCTACATGTTGTCATATGCGCGGAAGAGTTATTCAGGTACCCCATCGTAGTGCTGCCTGACGCCAGTAGTTTCCTTAGCCTCGATGCCACGGATGTATTTTTTATTGATTTACTGAAGAGGATCTACGAGTTGATCTTAGACTATCTGAGTGCATTTTTATATTTTTATTTTTATGTTTATCAAACCAACACTCAAGGGATGCCCCCTATAAATGCAGTGCATTGTGTTGGCGAAGGAAAATTGAGGTAGTGGAGGGTGGATAGAAGGAGTAGTGTCTGTTGACATTTGCCTTTGTATGTCTTGCGATTACATGTCTATATATATATAAACTTATAAATATGTATAAATCATCTAACACTAAGGACCGTATTCATAAAACTTACGAAAGTTTCATTTAACATTAGTTCCCTACATCGTAATAATCGTCTAATATGATCCTTAAGCTTTGACGACAAACTCTCCTGAATTCATTAATAGAATTTAAGGTACGGCCAGTTCTTTAAGTTGATGAATACTTTTTTATACAACGGAAGTTATATTCTGAGAGCTAAATTATAAACCGTTCCCATTTAAGTATGAATTCTGTAAGTCACATCAATAAAATATACCCAGCTACATGAAAGGATATAAACAAAAGACTTAACACACGAACTTGGGGGAAATAATAGGATTGTTTACAAAGAAGGTGATATGAAGCTTCTTCCCAAAAATGAATTTGTTATAGCATGGAAATAGCCAAAGAAACCGTACTGTGATTCAAGCTATATAATATTTTAGGAAAATTATATTGTTGTAATCAAAAGACTTAAGACACGAACTAAAATGATATTTTAATGTGAACGAATTGTATTGTAACTTGAATCAATGATTAAAGGGAAACTAGTGGAGAACTGAAATAGAAATTAGTGCAAGCTAAAGGTGAATAAAACGAATTTGTGCGAAATATGAATTATAAGGTAGTAAGATTGTGATACCGATAATAACAAACATTTGAAATTCTGTGTACTACGCTGAATGAAAGTAACATAGTAGTTCAATATGAAACAGAAACTATGAACATTACTGTGATTTGAGAGATAAATTATTACGATATGGAAGTTGAAATATATATAAAATAAACGGTGGTTGATTTAATTCCCAGCTGAATACTGAGTCTCCATTTCAATAAATTAACTAAATATTAATATTAGTTATCTAAAACACTAGTGGCATTTTGTTTTAAAATGCAAATGCATTGGGAAAAATGTTAATTCCATTTACAAGGTTTTGTATTTAACTCATTAGAGATTTGGAAAGATTTTAGCTTAATATGTCAAGTTCACAATAAAGTTTTCATAAATTTCAGGTTAATTCCGTTTGCAAGTTTTTGTTGTTAACTCTTTAGAGAAAAATAAGATTTAAGTTTAATATGTCAAGATCACAATAATGAATTTACAAAATTTCAAATCAAATAATTTCTCTCTCCTCACCTAAAGCAAAATATTTTTGGATATATAATTAATATAAATAAAATAAAAAAAATACTTCAAATACCACATGAAATATTATGTTGCATTTCGAATTTTAATTGAGTGTAACAACACAAAATTTATAATAATTATTTCGACTCCACCTTAGATTGAAGCCCCCCCTCCCCCCCAGTAACACTTAATTAAAATCCACTTCAACCCGAATTACTATCTGCTCCTATGCATGTAAATCTTTTACATGTGTATGGGATGCATGTTTAACACTTTATAGCTGCAACAAAATTAAGCCATAATTATGTTGTACGGTGGATTTCGTATTCATCATCTGCTGATCAAAATATGAATGCCGCAATCAAAATATGAACATTAACACGTTTGGTATTATAGAGATCCTTAGTAGTTTACAGCACTGGAAAGGGTTAGACAGACGTACATATGTATTTATGTTGGCCGTAAGGTTACCTTCACTAATCAATCATGGCTACAAGCATGTTAAAATTCAAATCTTTTGTTAACTGTAGGCTGCCTGCCCTTCACAAAAAAAAAATAAATAAAAGATTGATTGATTGATGTTTTTGATCTTGCAACAATGAATGCATACAAAAGGTCAGTTAATTTGTTATTAAGAGGTGTTAGTACATTATTGTTGAAATAGAACTTTCCATTTTGTTTTCCTTTGTTTTATGTTGAGAAGATCAGTCTATTTTCATATTTGATAGTGATGTTTTTACCCACGGCCAAAGGAGAAGAATAACAGTTGGTTGAAGAGTGGAAAAATAATTGGTCTGTGACCACAGAATTTCAAATATATCATTATGGGATTCTTCACTCTATTTTTGTGTTAAGGAAACAAATGATTGTTTTGATTGTTGCGATAATAACATCGAGGAAACTACTCAAAACATTTAAAATTATTAAGATTTATACAATAACAAAATGCGGGAATATTATTATTCAACACAGTTAAACGTGGGTTTTTTTAAAACATCAAATTTAACATTGAAGCCATATGGTGAGTAATTTTCAAACATCGTTTTGTGGATGTTTTTGAAGCAACGACCACCCACTTAACTTCCTTTCTCTGTTATAACCATGTGCTTTATATAGTCTTTAAAAATTATAACAATTATTGCACTTTTTAAACAGGAATAAAGTTAATTTTTCTATTTCCTAATTAGCTGCAAGAAATGTAACTACTTGACCCATCTGTGGCGATTTCCTTGATATAATTAATTATATTTCTTTTTATTTTGTTGCAAGATATGCTGGTAATTTCCCTCTTTAAATACCACAAAATAAAGAAATCGTTCATGTTTTTTTCTTTTTTTTATCTCTGTCTACTTAAAACCAACTTTATCAAACGGATTTCCGCTTTTGGTCACGTTTTTTTTCTGCTTCTTCTACATTGTTTCGTTGGCCATTTGCTACGTGTCCAACATAATAAATTTGTGGCAATCACATGAACACAAATACTTATCTCTTAAGAGGAAATATTAAATCAAAGTATACACAATGTATTATTTGCCTAGAGGAGAAATGAAGAACAAGTTCTGCCTTAGAACTTTCACGATAAAGCTATAATGCTGCAAACAAGAGATTTAAGACACGAACTTGCTTGGTAAGAAGTGTTAGCTGAAGCGAAGGTTCAGATGTCAATCGTATTCCAAACGAAGGAAGCAACAGCCTCTAGAATCAAAATTCACATCCGGTTTAAAAAATCTTTAAATAGAAAGATATCATGTATGGCTTTTTTACAAATGTTGATATGACGATCAGAGGTAAATGTGTTTGCCTAAGGGGCTTGCGTACATACATACGTAGTTTCCCATTACATCTCATAACGGGACAGGCGAGATCTTTCACAACCAGTGAGTTGTGCGCTTTCTAGTTTTATACTCACTGATTGGGACCTACAGTTTTTAAACAGATTCCGAACGGTATTTTGCGAAGCCTTTTCATAGCTAAATACTCGATAGTGTTGTCGCCGAAAGAAATTGAAGATGGCTAAAGCAGGAATAGAATCTCAGGATCTCATGTACAAGAGGCGAGCACATTAACCCTTGTACCACCGACGGCCACCATCCGGTATAAAAAGGCTTTAAATAGAATGCATGACTTTGTTGCAAATGTTGATATGACGATGGCAGGCACATATATGTTTTCTCAGGGGGTTTACGTACATGCATGTATAGTTTACCATTGCATTTCAGGTAAGGACAAAGGAGATCTTTTCACAATCAGTGAGCTGTGCGCTTTCCTATTTTTACCCAGGATTACACAGGATTTTTAGAAACCTTTTCATTGCTTATTACTAGATACTGTCGCTATGTGAGGTTTTCGTCGTCGATATGAATGTAAGGTGGTCCATCACAAAAATTTGATTCGATGTCAAACTTTGAATTTTGTTGCTTCTAGAAATATTTGTCTATATATTTCTGGCCGTCTTGTACATGAGAACGATGGTTTGATCCCTGCTCAGACCACCGTACATTTTTGTCGATGACGGTGATGGCGACATTATGGAGTACATTGCTATGAAAAAGCTGCTCAAAATATCCTTCGGAACCGGTGTAAAACTGTAGGTCCCAATCAGTGAGTGTAAAAACAAGAAAGCGCACATCTCATTGATTATGAGAAGCTCTCCTCAATCCATTTCTTTATATATTTGTGTGGTTAGTAAAAAAATACAACGACCTAGTAAAAGTCCATGTGCACAAAAAAGGATGCGGATCCATTTCTACCCAGTACATGTCCCTTAAAGCATAAAAAACATTTTAAGCGAAATGCGAGTTTGGGGAAGCAAATTTGAAGTTGCAAACATCTCGTTAGGAAACCAAGCTCCCTCGCCTTTTGGTGGTAGATATTTTTGACTAAAGAATTTAATGTCACAGATTAATATAACAGTTGCTAAGACTCACAAACTGAAATAAAAATTGACTGACAATAAAAATTAGAACGAATCCGTTTCGAATCTGCAAAATTTGATAAAAGTAAATTCGTCTCGGATCCATTTAAAAAAAAATCAACCAGAAACGGATTCGAATATGTAGTCTGTTGCGAGTTCGAGACGGATCCGAAAACGTAGAAAAAACTATCCGCATTATCGAGAGAAATTGCATACGGAAACGGACTCGTTATGCTTCCGAAACTGATTTCCATTTCGGACAAAATGTACTAAGAAGCGAGTCCGTCCCGAATTCGAAGCTGGGAACCTACAATAAGTCCATTTTGTCTCTTATGGTTCTCAAAATATTTAGAAACACCTCTTACTTTTTTGAAAAATGTTGCTATTTTCTTGCCATTTGTTAGAGAATACCTTGACTAACTGTATAACAATTTTAATGTTGAAAAAAAGTGTGACATAAACAACACCACAGACAGTAAATTAAAATATACAAAACAACGTTTCAAATCATCCTCAAACCCAATGAATTGTCCATGTTTGACAACGGATACAATTTTCCTGATGGCCGATGCTGTCAAATTTGTTCCCTCACTGAGCGGCTCCAGTAGGCTATGTAGAGTTCCATTTAAAGAATTTCAATAGCATAATATTTCATCACAATCGGGCAAACCATTTAGAAACGGTTGAATTATTTCAATAGCTGAACACCTCAACTGTGACTGTTTGAAATGTAATTTTTGTCCGGCTAGAAACAGCCGAAGTATTTCTAATTTTTTTGATAAATCTGTTCAGCCATTATTGTAGTTCCAAAAATAGCCTTATTTCAAAGAAACGCAACGGTTGGGAAAAGGACGCACATGGTTGAAACCCACTTGATGTTTGTGTTCATCGCTTAATTTTCAAACAAACGTAACGTCGAATTTTGTGTAAATTTCAAACTGTCACAGGGACGCAACATATGTTCGCCGAGAATACTTACCTGTGTGTTGAAACGGAATGAAATAAGCTAGTATTCCTGGACTGAATACCTTCAGTCCCAGTGTAAAAATAGAATCTCAATTATAAACTACGACAGAGCGCCTTAGGAAGGGGAGGACTGCACTTCGCCCTTCTCCTAGTAAGACTTCTAGCGGCCTTCTGAGAAAAGGCTTCTTAAAAGGCAATCTCTTTCTGGCCTTCTAGAAGGCCTGGTAGTGGAAAATAAAGACAAGCAAAAATAAAACAATATATGCGAATTATTTCCATATAATATAATAAAACTTAAATATAATATAATAAAACTGGTTGGAATTATGCGTCTTTCAGTGTGTGTTGGTACTTAGGGATCTTCGATCGATACTAATTCGTATATGTAAATTGTATAATTCAGTTTGTATATTATATACGATTGATGATCTACCGATGGTATCAATTCAGGCGCAGTAGTTAGGCATCTGAACTTGTGACGGAATTCGAAACCAGTCTTGCCAGTGCATGTGCTCAGCTGAATTGTTTATTTTTCCAACAAAAACCAACCTGAACTTGTAAGATTTTAGTATGAATTTCTCAAACATTAAATAAAAACTTGCTAATAATGTTTAGATCAGACTCCTCGACATGCACCCGCAACCTTTCGCACAACGTAATTTCTAAGATTCCTGGGGGTCCAATTAGGTATGATGATAACGATATCGTTATGACGACAATACTAGAGCAGAGACCATTTAAAATTTAAATTACATTCGTTCATAAAACTTCACTACCGAAAAATTGATAATGAATTCGATATAGTTATCCCACTGATCCTTCTCTCTGCAGCTCCATCTCTTACTCGATTTGTTCACAAGTCGATAAAATCAAACATTCGTGGTGAATTGAAATATGGTAGTACTTCCACCAATTGCGGCATACTTGTAGGCGCAATTAAGTTTAGGATTCAAACTGTCACACAAGCACAATCAATATACACCACAAACTGTTTGTTAACATTTTAATGTTATCTTGACATACTGCAGATGTAAATGTTAGTTAAGCCACAAATTTCAAATATTTTAATCGCAATAATATTATCTATCATATCCTTGAAATTATTTTCAAATAAAAAAAATAATAATGTCCTCAATTAAAAATTCATTAACATTCCAACTTTATTGTTTTATTTTTTTTGTTCACATCAAACCAATATTGTATCTCTTTCTCATTATCATCCTTGCTTAGCAAATGATGCAACAAATGCTAAATTATTTCCTTTCAACCAAAAACAAAAAAAGAAAATTACAGCTCCACTTGTCTTCCTTGTTACATCAAAGAGTTTACATTTCTCGACAGGTTTTCAAAACGCCAAAAAGAAAAGTCTTCAATTTTGCGTAAAATATCTGAAATATGGCTTAAAACACATTGACTACTTGGATATTTATGTTATTGTATTGAAAACATTGTTAACCTTGAGAAACAGGTTCAACAGTAGATTAACAAAATGAAAAAATCATAAACTTACGCAAAACTCTTGGCTTGTTTCGTTTGCTACAAGCCGGTAGGTATGAATATAATACGATCGAAAAAGGCAACACCAATCACCGGCCACGAGACAAGTTTGCTGCTCTTTAAGTAAATAACATCTTTTTAGCTCATCATCATCATCATCATCATCATCATCATCAGCGACAGCAGCAGCATCTGCAATGGCTATAACCAACTCACGTCACACCATTCATTCGCTTTTGACCAAAGCCCCATTTGGTCTTGCAGACTGAGTTTGATTCATAGTTAACAAGTTGGTGTTTTGATATTTCAAAAAGTTGAAACCAAAAAATATAAATTATGACATTTGCCTAATTATTTACCGTAATATTTGTTTTGAAACAAAAATTTAATTAAATTTCGCAGTAGGTGAAGTGTTGCATACTATGGGGAGTCTGTCTCGATTTTAATTGGCTTCGGCATAGGAAATATTTGGGAAACAAACTTTTGAAGGTGTTAAGGAGTTACCTTAATTTCCTCACCTCAAGGAATGTTTAGTATAATAATAAACTGTTAAAAAAACACAATTTTATAGATGCTTTAAATTTTATTAGGAAATTATTAATTTGTAGTTCAAATGCAAATTCAAGATTCGAAAACTAATAAGTAATTACGTTTTGTTTAAGAATATACAAGGTCCAATTGATTGTTAATGGTAACGCACTAGTAACAGCCATATTGATTTGGATATACACTCACAGAAATTATAGTTTGAAAAGAGGTTGTAGCAACCGTAAATTTTGTTGTTGCCACTGAAATATGTTTGTTACAGCCGAATTGAGGTTATAACAACTGTATTTAGTCTCCGCAACTGAAATTCGATCGATAATTTCATAATTATATTCATTCTATCAACTAAATTTTCTATAAGTGCTGTTACAATAAACGAATTGGCTATCAATTCGGTTGTAACAAACGAATTATACACAAATTCGGTTGCATCAACAAAATTCGGCATCAATACGGTTGTAAAGAGTGTTTTGGCAGCAAATCGGTTGCATCGACGGAATTACAACAGCCGTATTTATGAAAAATGAGGTAGCTGCAATGGTATTTCGCATGAATTCTGTTGGTGCAACCATTCATTTTGCAGATAGTATCCATATTTATCAACCTGTAGTACAAGCATATGCCATCAGTTCTGACGAGTTTCAAGGACGGTCATTTGAAATGTGCTGATACACACTTCAAAGATACGATAGTATACCTTCACCGACATGCATATTAATACCTTAATCGGCAGACACAATATATCATAATTGGAGCTACGATACATGAAGGCTGGAACACCAAACACGGTCGAAAGTGGCATGTGAAATTTACTTGTTTCCCGAAAGATTAACCCACACCTTTTAGTCTCATTTGGAAATCAAAAACTCTCACTAAATGGGGGCAATCTCATTTAAAAATCAACCAAATCAACAATATCTAGTAAAATTTTGAATATGTTGTGATAACCTCTAAATTTGTGATAACCATCTTTAATTTGGTTGTGGCAACCTCTAATTCGGCTGTAATAACATCTAATGCGGTTGTGACAACTTCTAATTCGGTTGTGATAACATTTGGTATGGTTCTGACAATGTCCAAATTCGGTTACAGTCAATCAGCTGAATTTTCGGTTACAGTCACTCAGCTGCATTTTTCACGTCAATCAAAGTAAATTTTTGGATGAATGGGGAAAGGTACATACAATTTGCTGAAATGCAAATACCGCAGAGAAAATGCAGCTGTGATATAGTAAAACTTATCTCAAAGCACGGCAACAATGCGAGTGTGCAAGAGGTAAGAAAGAAAATGGAGGAAAACAGCCTTCTGTTATTGTGTTGGAATTATGGACCTTTAAGTGTGTGTTGGTACTTACGGATCATCGATCGCTACTAATTCGCATATGTAAATTCCATATATGAGTTTGTATATATACAATTAATGATCCACCGATGGTATCAATTCAGGCACAGTAGTTAGGCATCTGATGATGAACTTGTCACGTAGTTCGAAATTAGTCATTCCAGTGCATGTATTTATCTGAATTGTATATTATTCCAACAAAATCCGACCACTTTTCACATTAGAAAAATGTTCCTGACCTTGTAGGCTTGTAGTATGATCTTCTCGTACATTAACTAAAACTAACAAAAATCTGTCATAAAATTCAAATTCGAAAATTAATTCTGTTTAGTCATTTAGACAACTGTAGTGAAAAACTATGTACTAAAGTAGATAGTCAAAATTTCTCTTGACTCCAATGCCAACCAACAAAACGAGTGAAGCGTTACGACTCTCAGCTCTCTCTCTCTCTCTTACTCTCTTAATTAAATATTTTAATATAGAGCAATTTACTATGCAAATACCAACCATATTTCGGTAAAATTACCAGAGTTCGTATTTAACCCCCATGTTTAACTATTCCCATTTGGTATGGGGTAAATAATGGGTAGCTACCCACGAAATTGGGGAATTACCCATCACGATTACTCAATATCCTCAGGGTAATAGGGAAAATAAGGAGTAGCTACCCACGACAATGGGGAATTACCCATCACGATTACTCATTACCCTCAGGGCAATGGGGAAACTAATGGGTAGCTGCCCACGACGATGAGGAATTACCCATCACGATTACCCTCCGGGTAATGGGGAAAATAATGGGTAGTTACCCACCTACCCAGGGTAACCCATCCCCACTTTTGATCGAAAATATGAAAAAATTAGAAAATATATCTATATCTAGGAAACGAGGCGTCCAATCAGAAACATATCCAATTTTTGAGGGTTTCTAAGAGTTTTCCAAAAAGTAGACCATTTCGTATGGGAGATTTTTTTTCCAAAAACCGCCAAAATACAAAAATTTCTATAACTCGGAAACGGTGCATCGAATCGCAAAAATAATAAATTGTATAGCACCACTTTTCTTTAAATCGCTAAAATTAAAAATTTTCCAATAAAAAACGCCTTCATGTTTATATCTCGGCAATCGAGCGTCTAAACGAGAAACCAAAAAAGTTTTGTAGGTTTCAAAGGGTTTTTCAGAAAGTGGTCCAATTTGTATGGAAGAATTTTTTTCAAAAAATCGCCAAAATAATTTATTTACCCATTATTTTCCCCATTACCCTGTGGGTAATTCCCCATCGGTATTTTTTAATTCTCCCCATTACCCTGTGGGTAATGAATAATCGTGATAATATTGATTTCACAGGTAGTTGGGAAACGACAAAGTCTAGCATAATTTGTCATTTGAACCGATTGCATTAGTGCTGTATATTCGTTAACGTACATATGTAAATTTACTTTATCCTTACTATCTGGTCTGATTTATGATTTGGTTTTCGTTTTGCTCGTAATTATTATATATTGAAGTATCTTATGTTAATATCTCGTGATGTGCTTTTATACTTATTTATGTTAGTGTAATACCAACTGGTGAAGAATTTCTGTAGTTGGTTGTAACGTGTGAACTTATAATCCTTGCTCTCCCGTTATAGACCGGTCTATAATGCGTACGCTGTCCTCACGTTATGGGGACGTGGCCCTCTCGGTCGGTAGGGGCGGGTAAGAGTGGCGGCGATGGGTTCGCTCGATTAAAAAAAAAAAAAAAAAAAAAAAAAAAAAATCCAATTTCCTAATCTAATCCCTGGGTAGCCCAGGGTAACACATTACCCACGAAATACGAACCCTGAAAATTACATAAAGTATGTAAAAAGTATGACATAAACAAGATATGACGCTAGAGAGAAATACGTTTGAGTGAATCGTGTCGACTTTGGGTTTTCTTTTACGAGGGTTGCCAAATTGCGCACAACTTCTGGTCGTCTACTTCTTGATAGTATTTGTTCTAGTCATACATATAGAGTAATGACGTCTAGAGACGCCAACTCTCTCAGTAAATTGATGACATTTGGTGTGTTGCAGATGGGCGGTTGGATGTTGGAAAGTATTGCTTTAATAATACCAGATAGAGGCAATCGCTCAAACCATCCGACAATAAATCAGCGTGCGTTAAAATTGTTGTGTAAATACACCACAAACATATACTAACAATATAATATATCAAAAAAGTCCAAAATACTTTTAAATTGCACAGTTTATCATCAAAACGATATGAAAAATTTAAGGCAACAATTTTTGTAATTCCACCTGGTGTAAGTCAGTTTACGTCAAATAACTCTCTAACGTACCGACCGCACCACGAATAGTGTGAAAAGAAATTTCAGATGAGAACAATGGCAGCTCTATATGTTATTACTCTATGGTCATACACATACATAGATACATTTATTCTCTCATCTGACATTTCATTTCACACTCTTCGTCGTAGGTTTGTGGAAATGAGAGAAATTAAATTTGAAATTAACTTACACCAGGTGGAGTTACAAAATATGTTCACTCAACTTTTTCATGTCGTTTTGGTGTAGAACTGAAAAATTTAAATGTATTTTGCACTTTTTTGTTGACTTTTGTCGTTGGTATACATTTGTATTGTATTTAACACAACTAGTTTGCCACAAAAACACGAAATTCGGTTGTTGTTCCTTTGTTGGATGTTGTTTACTATTGCCTCTATCTCCACCATCCAATGTTTACTATCCACCGTAGAATGAGATCTGCTGGAGACCTCATGGCGTTCCTTTCGGAACAGTGGATTCGATCCATCCACCGGCTTGGTGAGAGTAAGGTAGTGGCTCTTGATATTTCCAAGGCCTTTGACAGAGTATGGCACGATGCACTCTTGTCAACGCTCGCTGCTTTTGGTGTCGGTGATAATTTCACTCGATTTATATAGAGTTTTCTCAGAGATCGCACTATACGAGTTGTTGTAGATGGGGTTTCATCCGACGAGCATAAATTGACTGCAGGTGTACCACAGGGTTCTGTTCTTGGTCAGACTGTGAATCCAATCTACTCTTATGCGGATGACAGTAATCTCTGGCATTCTTATTCATTCGACCGTAGGCCAAGTCTTCAAGAGATTGAAGTCAAACGCCGGACGATGAATGAAACACTCGGCCGGGATCTGGTGTCCATTGTTGAGTGGGGTCGAATGAATGGAGTAGATTTTAATGCGGGTAAGACCCAGTGTTGTTTGTTGTCGCATAAGCGTACTGCTGACCCAAGGGTGTCGTCATTGTCTATGGACGGTGTGGATATTGATGAATCAGACGCTCTTGATGTTCTGTGCATGAAAATACAATGTGATGTCCGTTGGGCAAAACATGTATTTGAAGTGTCGAAAGATGAATTCAAGTGTCTGGGCTTTTTAAAGCTGTGCAAGAAATACTTCACTCCATCTGATCTTCTCAATATCTACACCACCTACATCAGGCCAAAGATGGAATATAACTCCCATATATGGGCAGGTGTTCCTAGGCATCTTTGGAGCTTCTCGACCGTGTCCAGAGGAGAGCGATGGTGTTGATAGGGGACAGTAGGGTATCCAACTCTATTGTCTCCCTTGAGCATTGTCGAAAGGTCGCTGTTCTATCGATATTTCCACGGTATGTGTTCCTCGGACATCCGTCAACTTATGCCAGACGTGAGGATATTTAACCGAAACACACGCCTTTCCGGGAACTCTCATCCATTTGTTATCGAGTGGCGAGGTTGGCCGCACTACACACTATAGAGAAAATTCGTTCTTCAGCCGTACAGTCCGTATGTGGAATATACTTCCGGCCAGTGTATTTCCCACCAATTGTGACATTCAAAGATTCAAGGCAAATTTCAACAGACACTACTCCCTCTTTCCACCCTCCACTACCTCAATTTTCCTTCGCCAACACAATGCACTGCATTTATAGGGAGCATCCCCTGAGTGTTGGTTTGATAAAAAAAGAAACCTATGGCGTTTACTTTATTGAGAGAATAAATTTAGCTATGTCATGTATCATGTGTCATGTATGTGTTTCATCAGAGTTGCCATCGTAAAACTTCTAACATACTGTTAAATTAACCGCAGTCGGAGAAAATGAGAAACCTTAAGAGGCAGTACATCATTCCGATACACAAAAGTACCGATTAGTAAGCAGACACTTTAACCTGACATTTAGAAAACCTGTTAAAATTATGACCTAATGTTGTACGATAATTTGGTAGATATATCCCATTCATATAGAATGTTTTCTCCCTTGCGTATTCCATGGAATTCAATATTCAAATTTATGAAATTTCTATATTTTGCTTAACTATTTCGTATCTGACCTTGAAGTTTGAAGAAAATTCTTAAAGAGTGTGTGTAATTATAAGTTAACACTTTTTACAAAAATACTGTAATTATATATAATTATCACCTTTTAGAGAAACACCGCAATCGCTTGGAAAGAGGTAACACTCTACCAAAGATAACAAACAAAAACATAAAAAATGAAGTCATCGTTTAGGTGTATCTGTGTAGCTAATTCGCATAATACTGGTTCCATTTCAAAGAGCTGTTTTATTTGCCACAGCTACATAAACATCTTCTTCTTCTTCTCCTTACCGTAACGCTTTAAAGCAGACGTTACAAATTCAAAAAAAAAAAATACAAAAAATAGTAACAAATAAAACCGCAATAGAAATAACATGAAAATATATGTATGTAAGTATGTTAATCATAGCTCAGAGCCAAGTTTACAATATTAACAGGTCCAAGAGTAAGAAGAGTGAAGCGCTTCTACATATAAAGCCACTCAAACAAACATGGTTTGAAAATTGTTAAGACATTTTCGCATAAAACCGCTAAAAATCGCAAAGAAGAGCTATTAAACCACCATCACCACCGCCACGTATGTGGCGACGAGTGTACCGCTGGTGGTGACGTGGGTGGGTGGTTGTCCCGCATTCGGTTGGTTATCGTTAGACATGACATAATTTAAGTAATTAGCTTAAATGTTATACAACTAACAAAATACTCGTAGTTTTGTGCCAAAATGAAGTGAAATATTCGCAAACATCTATGTTGGCTAATTGGCTGTGTTTCAAGATGTACTCGTCATTTCTTATTAATCATTATCATTTCTTTTGTTGTGTAAAGATGCACTATTGGCGGACGGGAACAAACACCAGTTGATTGGCACAAGAGGAAGACATGTGGAGCTTTAGTTTGTTTTCAACACTTTTGCTAAACTTTTAGGTGTTTCAAATTGATTTGAATTTAATACCCACCATACAAGTGATTTGGTTTATTTTTTCTCTACCATTTATTTTTATATAATTTAAAAAATCAACAGTTTTCGGTTAATTTGACATAATTCAATTTTTATTTTGGCATTATTTAATTCAAAGTTTTGGCAGGCAAGGCGGAAATATGTTAACTTCAAATTTGACATGCTGTTTTATTGGTTATGTAAAATGTTGTTAACAGTACTTCGTGATAATCCATGTGATTTGAAAAATTTTAAATTAAATTTATTAAAAAGTTTGCAAAGTTGAGCTGGTGCCCTAAAAGTTAATTCAAAAACATGTCCGGGACAACGAAGGGTTTTTTGATAAGGTTTTTTTTCGGGATTAATTAACCGGTGGTCTCTGTGTCACTAAACAATGTAAACGTCTTCGAAAAAAATTTAAAAATAATTATTAATTTTTTTCCCAAATGATATCTTTGATTTAACTTTTCAAATCGACTTTTTTATTTTGTGAAATAAATTGATTTTATTTTTTTTTGAAAAATTCGTAATAAATGATACTTTATCTCTATAAATAGAGATATAGTTTTTTATAAAAAAAGTTTTTGCATATGTATCCTCATGATTCCTGGCAAACCGTATACCTATTTCAGATCTAGCCACAGATCTACATCAGCGGTTGTTTGGAATGCTGTTTTTGAAAAATGCATCAAACTAAATGCAAACGAAAACTCATCTCAATTGAAAATTTCCCACTATGCAAGTGTTCGAAAAATATCGCAAGAAAAACACACAAGAAAACATTTGCAAAAACTTCTTTCATCGGTCCCCATTAGAAATGATTTTTGTTCTTGCCTAAAAGACAACACAACCCAATAGAGCTTTTCCCGAATATTTTCGGAAAGACAACTCAACACATCTTCGCATACTTTGTACATAGACTGCGTATACAGTTACGAAGAGAACAAATTTGTGTTCGTCTCTAATTCAACTTCATACTTCTTTATATACTTTGTTTACAGGAAAAGTGTACATTGACGAATCTTAATGTTTTTGATTCGATTTCTTGATAATTTTGATTGGATATTATACTTGTTAGCATACATTGTTTATTGAAAACGTGAACAGTGATAGTGTGTAGTATATTCGTAATAAACCGTTAGTAGCGTTTTTTACGTGTACGAGCGTGCGCACGTGTTTTATAAAAATATCGATGGTGTTGCGTAAAAAGGGCCAATCTGCATTTTTTTACGAAGGCCGATCTGATTTTGTTTACCTTGTCACGACAAGTCAAAAGGGCGAAAATGCTTGGGTCTATCTGCAACGAAATAGGTAGATAATTATACTGCTCGAAGAACCCAACCATAACTTTCTATAGCCATAACTATTTTTGCTACGTTATAATCTATGAATATCTTACAGACAATTGGAAACAGCAGTTTGGCCCTTTTTACGCAACACCATCGATATGTAAATAGAATATAAATTTAATGTACATAAATATTAAAAATTTTTAATAAGAAACCCAAAACTTATTTTTTTTTACTAATTTTAGATATTCTATACCTCCCGGAATACATGGTATATTCAGTGGTATGGGGGTTGTAGACAGTTCTTTATATTTGCTCTTCAGCATTGAGGACTACGCTACAAATGTTTCTATATACAATTTAATTCGACTGTAGGCACTGATTGTATACCATGCTGCCTTACAATTCCATCAGAATAGTATTGAAATTGTAAACATTACAATAAACAATGTAGATAAAGGTTGTATATCAGATACGAAGACAAAACACGAAGACTATTTGTAAACATATTCATATACTTTGTATGCTATATTGTTTGTACCCACACAAGCGGCCATTGCTTAACAAACGTATATTAAAGACGTATAGTAAAGATCACAGTAACCCTGCCTAATTTGTATGCTATACGAATGCGAACACGTATAGTATACTGGTCCTACAGGGAAGTTTTACAGGCAATAACAATTACCTGCAAGCTTCGTCGTGCTCTCCGTTAATCAGGGATGATTTTTATTTATTCGCAATTTTTATTGGTACTTTTTTAAAAAACAGCATTCCAAACAACCGCTGATGAAGATCTGTGACTCACTCACGGCTAGATCTGAAATAACTATACGGTTTGCCAGGAATCATGACGATCGATTTGTAAAACCTTATTTTAGAAAAAACTATATCTATATTTGTAGACATATAGTATGGTCTTGAGCTTGAATAATAAAATAAACCGGTACCAATAAAAATGCCGAGTAAATAAAAATTATCCCGGATGAAAGCAATTTTTATTGCCTGTAAAACTTGTGTTGTATTTTAGGCAACAACAAAAATCATTTCTAATTGGGACCGATGGTTCTCTGGAGATGGGAAGAAGTTTTTTGCAAATGTTTTCTTGTGTGTGTTTTTGAACACTTGCATGGTGGAAAATTCTCAATTGAGATGAGTTTTCGTTTGCATTTAATTTGATGAATTTTCCAAAAGCAGCATTTCCAGCAACCGCTGATGAAGATCTCTGGCTAGATCTGAAATAGCTATACGGTTTACCAGGAATCATGAGGATGTATTTGTAAAAACTTCTTTTATAAGAAACTATACCTCTATTTATAAAGATATGGTATGGACTTGAGCTTGAATAAAAAAATAAACAGTACCAATAAAAAGGCCGAATAAATAAAAATCATTCATACCAAATGACATATTCGTAACGTCCCATTTTTTATATTAGACCTTTTCAGTAGCAATAGATAATATATCTATCACTTTAAAATATTTCATCTTATTTATATACAATTTAAATTGTAATTATTAATATTTATTGTTTATTTTACAGTCCGTTATTTTAATTAGCAACTGATTCTCTTGAGTGTTCGAGTAATGTCTGATTTAAAAAAAATGTCTTTGCAATCCAATACCCATAAATCTCGTCAGCATCATTCCAAACACTTCAAACAAACACGTTTATCTATAAACTTGTTTGAAATTAATTTAGAAATTTAAGATTTTTTTTTTATTTCTTTTGACAACTTTCAACAGAAATATTTGGCAAATGTTAATATTTACATACCGAAATTTTGTATTATATTTCAGGAATTTTTACCAACAGTTTTATTTTATTGTTAGCCATTAATCGTTAGTTTTAATAATTATGAGTTTTAAAGTAATTAAAGAGACACTTATAACAAAGCAAAACAGACGTGTTAGGGTCGTTGCTAGTTCGAGCAAACACAATTTTATTTTATATTTTTGAAGCAGTGCCCACATTTACTGATATTTCTCTTTTTGTTTATGACAATTTCGTTACCTTTCTTTTATTAAATAATCAAATGTTCTCTTAATGTTTTCATTAACTTTCTTGTCTCGCAAACAATAGAGTTACTTAACTATTATAATCATCTTTTTTATACTAAGAATATCTTTTATTAGTAAGATATTTATTCAAAATTTATTTTGCGGTACTCGAGATTCTTTTGTGGCTAATCTTAAATTCTTCTTATGTTGTTTGTACTAATTTGAATTTATAAAAAAATGTGTGTTTAAAATATTCATGAGTATTAACTGCTTAAAAACAAAAGACTTAGGCAACGAACTCTTAATCGCAAAGTGCTAGTTATTTAACACGTAACTTTTATTTCGAAGAATGATTCTAAATGCTTTTTATAAAACGGACTACAGGTAAAGGGTGTTTTTTTAAGCGCAATAGAAATCAAAATTATAAAAAGATTTTGCAAATATTTTGCTTCCGACATTTTTCGAAAACTTGCGTAGTTGGAAATTCTCAATTGAAATGAGTTTTCATTTGAATGTAGTCTGAAGAAATTTTCAATAGCATCATTCCAAACAACCGCTGATGAAGATCTGTGGCTAGATCTGAAATAGCAAAATACTTCAAAACAGAAAAGAAACATTTTTTGGGGGATTTTTTTTTTTGGTTTTAGGACATTTTACATTTGGGAAATTTTTCATACATCCGTAAAACTGTAGGTCCCAATCAGTGAGCGTAGAACTATACGGCACACAGCTCACTTATTGCGAGAAGGTCTCCCCAATCCCTTCATGGGATGTAATGGTAACCCAAATTTTTTTGTTTGGGTTTTTTTAATTTTCTGTTTAATTTAGGACCATTTCTCTTTTTTCTCTGGTGAATTTTGATTTTTGTTTACACGGTTTTGTTTTGGACGGTATATCAATTATTTTTTCCCATTTTCTTTTTGGTCAATTTTTATGCCACCTAAATTAATCGTTTATAATTTTATCAGATTTCAAAGGTAGGCCTGGATTCCACAATCTTATCATTTCTAGTAGAATGAAATTACAAATTTGATTCAAACCGTTTTTGTACAAAATTGGAAACTTTGATGAACCGAATTTGAGTCGAATCCAGAAGACTGGCGTTCGTTCGCTTAACTTTTCATTGAGGATCTAGATACAGGCTATTAAAAATACTACTCTATACTATTCCATAGATTCCAAGAATTCGTTAATGCATTTTCAGCCAAAGAAACATTTCATAAAATCTATGAATTATTTTCATCGATTCTATGACATGAAATCTAAGAAGTTCGTCCATAACATCTGTGAAACTCTATCATATAGTCTATGAAAAGAAGTTATTTTTATGAAACTCTCATGGATTCTACTTTATAAAACGATATTTATAAAATTGTTGCATAACATCTATTAAACATTTTTATAAATTCTATAACCTGAAATCTATTAAATTCGTTGATAACATCTAGGCAACTCTGTCGTAGATTCCGTCAAACGAAATTTATGAAATTTGATCATAACATCTATGAAATTATTTCACAGATTCTATGAAATAAAATATGTGGCCGTCGGTGGTGCAATGGTTAGTGTGCGCGGCTCTTGTACATGAGATCATGGGTTCGAACCCTGCTCTGACCAACTTCAAAAAAAAATTTCTTTCGGCGGCGGTCACCTCGAATAGTGACGGCGACACTATCGAGTATATAGCCATGAAAAAGCTTCTGAAAATACCGTTCGGAATCGGTGTAAAACTGTAGGTCCCAATCAATGAGTGAAAACTGGAAAGCGCACAGCTCAGTGATTGTGAGAAGTTCTCCCCGGTACCTTCATGGGATGTAATGGGAAACCATTTATTTTTTTTTTTTTTTATGAAATAAAATATATGGAATTTTATCATAACATCTATGAAACTTTTTTCTAGATTCTATGAAGCGAAATTTATGAAATTTGTTCATAATATCAATTAAACTCTTTCGTCGATTTTATAAAATTAAATCTATGAAATTTGTTCATAACATCTAGGATATTGCTTCTTAGATTCTATGAAATGAAATTTATAAAATTTTTTCATAATATCTATTAAACTGTTTTATAGATTCTATGAAATGTAATCTATAAAATTCACTTATAATAAATAAATAAATGGTTTCCTGTTACATCCCATGAAGAGATAATTCAGTTATAAGATCTAGAAAACTCCTTCATAGGTTCTGTGAAATTATTTTTATAAAATTTGTTCATAACATCTTTCATGGACTGTATGAAACGACAATCACGAAATTTGTTCCTAATATTTATTAAACTATTTCGTAGATTGTGTAAACAACTGTGTCATAGATTCTATAAAACGAAATTCATGAAATTGGTTCATAACATCTATGAAATTCTTTCACAGATTCCATGAAACGAAATATATGGAATTTTATGATAAAATCTATGAAATTTTTTATAGATTCTATGAAGCGAAATTTGTGAAATTTTTTCATAATATTTATCCAACTCTTTCAAAGATTCTATGATATTAAATCTATGAAATTCGTTCATAACACCTTGGATATTGCTTCATAGATTCTACGAAATGAAATTTATTCATAACATCTATAAATTCATAACATCTAAAAATTTGTTCATAACATCTTTCATAGATTGTATGAAACGAAAGTCATGAAATTTGTTCCTAATTTTATTAAACTATTTCGTAGATTGTATAAACTGAAATCTACGAAATTTGTTCATTATATCTATAAAACTCTCATACATTCTATGAGACGAAATTTATGAATTTTTTCATATTATCCATTAAACTTTTTCATAGATTCTATGAAGCGAAATTTCTGAAATGTGTTCATAACATCTATTAAACCTTTTCGTAGATTCTAAAAACGAAATCTATGAAATTCGTTGATAATATCAATTAAACTCTTTCATAGATTCTATAAAACAAATTTTATGAAAGTTTTTCATTATATGTATTAAATTCATTCATAGATTTTATAAAATTAAATCTATGAAATTTGTTCATAACATCTAGGAAACATTTTCATAGATTCTATGAAACGAAATGTATGCAATTTTAACATAACATCTATGAAACTTTTTATATATTCTATGATCAAAGTTGTTCATAATATCTATTAAACTCTTTCATAAATTCATGAATAGAAATCTATGAAATTTCTTCATAACATTTATGAAACTCTTTCATAGATTCTATTAACTGAAATTTATAAAATTTGTATTAAACTCATCAAAGTTTCTATGAAATAAAAACTATGGAATTCGTTCATAACATCTAGGAAACATTTTCATAGATTAAATGAAACGAAGCTTAAGAAATTTTGTCATAGCATATATTTAACTCTATATTTTCATAGATCCTATGAAATGAAATCTCTGAAATTAGTTCATAATATTTATGAAACTCTCCCGTAGATTATATAAACCGAAAGTTATGACATTTGTTCGTAATATCTAAAAGTCTTTTGTAGATTCTATAAAATTAAATCTATGAAATCCTTTGATAACATCGAGGAAACATTTTCATAGATTGTATGAAACGAAATATATGAAATTTTATCATAACATCTATGAAACTTTTTTATAGGTTCTATGAAACGAAATTTGTCAAATTTGTTCATATCTATTCAACTATTTCATAGTTTCTATGAAATGAAATCTATGAAATTTGTTCATAACATCTGAGAAATATTTTCATAGATTCTATGAAATGGAACCTGTGAAATTCGTTCATAAGATCTATGAAACATTTTCACTGATTTTAGGAAATCTGTTAAAGCATTATAATTTATATTTATGATACCTAGAAAACGGTACTGCTGTTTCAAATCTACGATAGCTACAGATAGTTATCAGCGATGTTTCTAAATGATTCTATTAAAAAATTATTCTCTCAATGCAATGAGATTTCTTTAGTACACAACTACTCCAAAAAGAATGATGATACCCAAACACAAGATAGTGACTAGGAATCAACTCATTCGAACAAAAGAAGTACATTTTACGAAACTGGTAAGGATTTGATAAGAATTCTGAATACGTTTCATAAGTTCGTAAACTTTTAATGAAAGCTATTCATAATATGTATGAAATTTATGAAAAATTTCATAGAAGTAATGAAGAGTTTTTAATGAAGAATGTTTCGTACATATTATATAAACAAATAAATATTTTCCCCTTACCTTCCAAGAATAGACAGTGGAGAGAGGAAATTCTTCGTAAATATTACAAAGACAATTTTGTCCAGTTAATTAATATGTATTCATAAGGAATTTTTGGACTGTCATATTTAGGAAGTGTGCCAACATCTTCATTAAATTCAAATTAAATACAAATCTAGTAATTTTAGCAAATATATGTGTTACCTCTTTACTATTTGACCCCACCTGGTTTACATTTATTTGCCTTCCGGTAATGCCCAACTTAAGGTTTAATGATATTTCATCAGTTTTCTTGTATGATTTCAGTTTAATAATTTACTTTGTTGCTAATCAAGGTTTCATTTGTTAATGAATAGAAGATTTATGCAACAAAAGTGTGTAAAATGAAGGGCACAATAAAGTTGTATTGCCTTGGCCATCGGAAAGTAAAACAAAAGACTTAAGCAATAAACTCATTTTCGTCACAATTGTTAATCAAACAAATAACGGGGGAAAATTACTGACTGTTAATATGTTTTTTGTGTTTTTGAATTAAAATACATATAAAATGTCAAAAACATATTATTTTGAATAATATGTGACATGTAATGAAAAAAGGGAACTAGCGAGCGAAAAACAGGATTGCGATATAACTTGACAGGTGTAATTGACATACTTTTTTAACTCAGAATCGGTCAAAACCTGAAAATCCATTTTTTAGACACACTAGGTCATTCTCTTGTGCCCGCGGGGGTGGTGCAATGGTTAGTATTCGCGACCCTTGTACATGAAGATCTGGGTTCGATCCCTGTTCTGACCACCTTACATTTATTTCTACGACGGTTCACCTCGCTTAGTAACGGCGGCACTATCGAGTATACAGCCATGAAAAAGCTTCTCAAAATACCGTTCGGAACCGGTGTGAAACTGTAGGTCCCCATCAGTGAGTGTAAAATTATAGAAGATCTCCCCTGCCCCATTCATGGGATGTAATGAGAAACTATTTACATCATTTCCCTTACGGGAATTTTTATTCGGTCTGTTTTTTAAAACTTACAAAATTAAAAAGGTCTTGAGCTTGAATAAATTTGTAAGTTTTGAGAAACTATTTATTTATTGTTTATGTACTGTTCTTCCTCAGTCGGAAATTTCGTCTTGAAGACATTGTCAGTAGTATTTCCTTAGGACCATGTCAGTAAGTGGTGACAATTTATATAAGTCATCTCTTCACATGTCAATAGTTTTGACTCAGGTAACATAAATTGCGAAGGTGTCAGCCCCCTATGTCATGGCTGACACCTAGTAAGTCCAATGCTGAATGTTGGTAGAAAAAGTCTTTATCATTTGTCAACTGCGAGTCATGAGTGTAGATTTTAAAGTTTTCGAAAAAACTTCAAAAGAAAAATTAATACTCATTTGTAGTTATGAAATATATGTCACAATCTTTTACAATATAAATAAATGAAGTTGCAAATTTTCGTCCGATTCCATGACTGACCACTTGTAATGATGATAACAATTCTCTTCCAAATTTGATTTAATTATCCGTCAAGCCCACCAACTACACATTCGAGGATACAATCAAACTAAGTATCTGAAATATGACACATGACCACCACATTTAGTAAAGTCTTGACCAACTGGCCCACTACTGATTTGTGACTTAAGTACATCTTGAGTACATATCATAAGTTGATTCTTACTATTGACAACCTGCGGAAAATTCCTGCTGACTTTTAACCAAATGTATGAAAATGTCATTAAGTTTTCTGTGTGGAAGCGTATCGACACGTCAGCACAGATTCTGAAATATCACTTCTGAGTCTTTAGGAAATGTTCAACTGTTTCATTCTATGCCTCATATAAGTTTCTGAATTCAGACTTAATTTTCGCATTACATCCCAGGAAGGAATATGGTGGATCTTTAAACCAGCACTGATTTGTATACTTATACTTTAGTGACTTGCTTTTCAGAACCTGCAGTTTTACAACAATTCCGAAAGCAAATGATTTAAGAGTCTAAGGGGTAATATTTGGTTTACCTTCGTTGAAAATATAAGATATTTAAGAGGAGGTCTTTAGAGCGGGGCCAGCATTGTCTTGTACAATAGTCGTGCACGCCACCCATAGCATGATCAACGAATATATTGACATCTTAAAGCCAAAAAACTTGTATACCTATTAGAGCAAAAATAAACTTGCTGGCAATGAGCATTTGTATCACTGATTGCAGAAACCACATGAGTCAACAATTAGTCAGTGATGCCATTGAGGTATGTACAAGATGGGTTGCTGACTCATGCGTTTTCTAAACTTATTTCAGTGCTTGCACGTTGGATTTTGAAATTTTTAACAACCAGACTCATGCCATTTCTGCAGCACACATTGTGTAAGTACCCCTTTGGAATGTGGAAACTGCGTAAAAACCATTTTGAAAAAATTGACTTATATGGTTTCTGCAATCAGTGATTAAATTTTTTTATAATTGCATTATGAATTCTACATATTTTATTTTATTTATGATTTTTTTCCAATTACAAGCAAATACTCATTACTATCTTGCATTATATGAAATTAATTCCTATGACATAATTTGTCATCCAACAAAAAGGAGCTTAACATAACTCTCGCTCGTTTGGCAATTTGGTTGTAAAACCTGTCATTGGATTTAGTTCATCGAAATCAAAAGACTTAAGACGCAAACGTGTATGGGAATATTTAATACCAAATAACTCTCTTCAATTCACAATTCCGTCTTTGAAGATTAAGTTAAAGATTTGTATGTGATTTTGAAGCCAACTAATAACTAAATTTATGGCAACATACAAACATACATTTGAGTGTAGATTGTGGTACACTGGTATACATTGGGCTTAATACAATTCGTCTTATTCCAAAAATAATATTTCGATGCCAACAAAATAGAAAATGTGTGGCATATTAAAGCTTTGGATATTAGAATTTTTTTAGGCTGGAAGATCCTTGTTAGTTGTATAGCATAAGGCTCGTAAAACTACGTTCTTCTATACCGCGATTTCATTGCCATAAACAGCAGATTTTTGTTAAATACGATGGTTGCCAATTCTATTTCTGGAATAGGAATTTTTAGTGTTGCCAGGTGCAATCTAACAATAACATTGGAAAGTGTTACAGTCTTTAGCTTAACGGTACTCAGAATGTTTTGACGCACGAGCATTATTTCTTGTTTTTCCAGTGACTCCAAAAATTCATCTCACTCAAAAAATTATATTTATTAATGAACATGTTCATACGATAATTTTTCAGAACTTGTCAAGAGGTTCTGATTGTCTTGTCGGATTGTCTTGTGAAGAGAAGTTGAACCCAAATATTTATATGCCAATGATGAATCATCCTACCGTACTGTGTATACCACTCAGAATTGACCATCCTACGTTCCACTAAGGGCACAGTGGCCTTTTATACCGAAAAAACGCGATCATTTGCTTCGGTGTGCTTCTTCCATCAACAGCTTTTGTTGGATTTAGCTCGTCTTGACAGACCCATGCGATCGATTGCTGTTTTGTTTCGGGCTGATATGAATACATCCATGATTCGTTACCTGTGACGATGTTATACACTGCATTTGAGCTACCGTGGTTGTGGTTTTTCAACATTTACTTGCTCCAATCGACACGACACGTGTAATGGTGCGGGATCCAACGAGAGCAAATCTTTTTCAAGGCCAAATGAACATGCAACATCTTATTGATGCTAGTGGTACTAATGCCCAAGGGTGCCTAAATCTCATGGTATGTCACTTGTCGGTCCTGCTTTATAAGTTCATTCACAGCATCGATGGTTGCCGGAAAATTGACCCAAGTTGGACGACCTTCACGAAATTTATCCTGAAGCCAACGGCGTCCGAGACTGAACTCTTGGTACCAGTGATTTACAGTGGTTTTTTGATGGTGCTTCACCACCAAAAGTCGAAACAAGTTGATTGAGACACTCTTGTCTCGATAATCCACGGCGAAAATCGTAAAAAAATCATCGCACGAAAACTTTCACGTGTTAATTCCATTTTTGGACCGGGATTAATTTTTCAACACACTGTAAATACAACAAGTAGTGCTCGGAAGTAAAAACGTTCTATGACCTATGTTTATGCTAAAAAATTTCAACCTTTCCAATGGAAGTTCCAGTTTACATCTGGCAACATTAGTATTGCCAGGACCCAGAATATAAATAGCAACCTACTAATCCACTCCACAAACGATTAACTCTATTCAAAAGGCTCTAATTTTCAATAGGAATCAATCTTTGGTCTGACAAAACTTTGTGAAAAAAACGCTGGTTAACATTGAATCTTACAAGCGGAATGTATCAAATCGGGACTTGGTTTAACAAAGCAAGAGTTGGATCTCCTTAATATCTTAAAGGAGAGTATAAATATTTCGTTTTCAATTTCAATTAATCCACCATCTTACTGCAATTCTTTAAAGCGGAATGTATCAGATCGAAACTTGCTTTAACAAAGCAAAAGTTTACCAGGTTATCGATCTCCTCAACATCTTAATGGAGAGAATAAATACTTGTATTTAAATTTTTCACAATCTTTTTTACATTTTTATTCTCCATCCTTTCTCCTTTGAGTTGTATTGGATAATATGTTGAAAGGGAGATTAGTGAATGGTTTAAGTTAAAGGTTGTTGTTTTAAAATATTAAAAGCAGTATTTGAAAATTTTAATTTTTTTTAATATTTACTTATCCTTGAATATTATTTAAATGTAAGCAAATATGTCCAAATTGTTTGCTGTTATATTTCAGTTAAATGTAGTATAGTTTTTGTAAACAAAAGACTTAAGCAATGAACGTGATTTATAAGTAAGTGGCAAATTTTGTTTGTTTTTCTCTCTTTTTAGCCATAATTTGATTTCATTTGTTGTTGGCTTTAAAGTAAACTTGGTTTATTTTATATTTTTGGCAAAATACATTATTTTTTCTCTAGTGTTATTACCAATTTTTGTCAATATATTTTTAGTTTCAAAATGTTTTTTTTTAAATTTTTTATTATTTTTTTAATTTTTGTTTCCTTTATGTTTATATTACTTTTAAATACTTATGGTACTCTTAATCATTTTTTGTATTTCCTTTGGCATTTCATTATGAAATTCTATTTCGAATTCTTTTCAAATATTTCTCTCTTTCTTTGCCAATATGAGATCGTGCAATATTTTGAGTAAATATATTGGCAAAAAAGACGAGTTAGCAACGTTTAGCGTAAAAACCCTCCTGCTTCCAAGCAAGGTTAGGCCATAAACACTCACACACAAACACTCGCAGACAGTGCCAAATCTCAAGAAACTCTCACAAACACATTGAAACTCTTGTTTTTTTCAACCAATTTTTTAGCACTTTCAAATTTATACACACAAAAATTAAAATATTTCCTGTTTTTGTTTAATATTTTTGAACTTATTTTACTATATATTTTATTAAATACAATTTATTCTATTACAATAACCACACACCTTTTGGAATTTTCTAATATTTTTTCAATATGAATTTAGCAGATCTTTTCGAACGAACTTTTTTAAAAAAAAAAAATAAACTTTAATGTTATTCTCTTCACGTTTCGTTGTTGTACTAAAAACGCATTGTTTTCTGTGCCGAGCATTGACTACGGACCATCGACAGAAAACATACAAACACACACCAGAGATAGACCGCCGAGAAAACGCGCGCTTAAGGAAAATTGTATTGTTGTGCTCGCTACACCAACCTGGCTCAGACTAAGGTATGGCACGAGTAAGACAAGACGTATTGCGGTCTAAACACCAGAGACTCACACATACAGTTGTTAACAACATCAGTGAATACTTGTTGCTTGTTGGCTCTCTTACAATCACAACTTTGCCAGTATATGTTGACGTTTCTCGGTGTTTACTTTTGTTTTTTTTTAGAATAACCGGTCCTACCAAGTTTCAGAGTATTTGCACACAAGTTGTTGAGGTTCTTCCATATAACCAGCCAACCAAAAATAGAGTTAAGAGCCCACATTACTCTCGCTACACAACATGGTAAGAGGCAACTACTACACTACCACGCTTTTCCACAAACTATAAACGAGCGAGTGTTAAATCATCTTCCTAATGTTCGCACTCTTACGTTTCTACACTTCTAATAGCAGAGATAGACAACTCTAGTGTTGTTGTTGCTGCTGCTGCTGTGAGCTCATCATCGTCTTCTTCTTCTTCTTCTTGTTATTGTGTGTAGCAAACGGGTGTCATAGTCCATCATCTATCTAGGGAGGAATCTCCGCCAGTAGTTGTCGTGTTGTCGTCATGGTTTGTTTATTTCCATTTTCCATGTGTCCAGATCACATTACAGTCAGTCAGTTAAAACGCTGCCGCCGTTGTGGCCTCTTATCATAGCCATCTCCTTCTAAATGGGCTTATATCTTTGCTGGTGAATCTGAAAGATCTTAAATGAAAACCACAACAAACAGAAAAACAAAAAACATAAAAACGTCTTATTATCTAGGATAGAAGCTTCAACGTAATAACGCCAGTGGCAGTTAAAGTTAGATTTTTATGTTTGAATTTTGGGTAATTTTTGTTTTTTTTCGTTTGAAGATTTGGTTTATATCCCACACCAGCGTTTGAAAATAAAAATCATGTATTGTAGTAGTCACCAGCCTAGTTCCGAAGCTTTACACTCAAAGAAAATTTTGTAGGTCATAATTTTGGACAGGTATTTCAGCGTTAATTGTGAAAATACAGTTTTAAAAGTTGCAGAGTATAATAATAAACTCTTTGGTCTATATATCTAAACTAAGAGACTTTGTTCCTTACTCGTGTAAAAAAGTGCAATTATGATTGAATCTTAACAGGCCTCTTTACTTCCGAAAAATGGTTCTATTTAATATTATCAAATTAGAACAAAAGCATTCTATAACTATCTGATTAGATCTCAAATTTGTCCCGTCCAAAAATAATTGGATCTTACGTGAGATATTTGATACTCTTTTTAAATTAGGAAAATAAACGAATTTACTCTATTTGTTCCATCTGTCTTTTGTAGGTTTGTTCCCTTCCAACCCCACACCAGAAGTGGTTTGGTTTGGTTCCATAGACAAAAAAAAATCTGGTGCAGAGACGAATTACAGACTTTAAACTCAATGTAGTTCAAATCTCATTCCCAAATTCGACTACTACAGATATCAAATAATTTCGTCTTGTATTCCATACTCCATCAGCTTGCATCGACATAACAGGGGCAATAAGGACGTGTTCAGCTGAAGACCTTAATGCAATGCTTCATATTATACCAATTGACCTTCACATAACCGCTAGTGCGGCCTAGAGTGCTACCTGACTAAATGCTCTTGGAATGTGGAAGAGCAACGCATATGAACATGCGAAAATACTACAGACAATCCCAAGAGAACTCAATATAAACACCGAATACTGCACCCCCTCATTAACGTTCGATAACCTATTCGATGTCAGGTGCCCCAGAAGAATAGCGTGGGATAAAGGGCAACCCCTGACAGGATTTGACACCAAAGTATTTACGGGAAAATCCGAAATGGAATGCGGAACCAGCTCTGATGTTTTTTCCGAAGAGGCAACCCACAATTTAACATTTAAGCTCCCAGACAAGTGCAGTGTTTCCACGTGGAGGTACTGGCCATCAAGGAAGCCTGCGCCGAACTTATAATACAATGGATAATGAATCTAGCAACACTTAAATCTAACAACACTGCAACTAAACTCGTTAGTGAATGTAGGGAAAAACTTGTCGAGCAGGTCGACTGGCCAATGTGGATACCAGGCCATAAGGGTCTCCTAGGGAACGAAAGGGCAGACGAACTAGCCAGGGCAGGATCCTCTTCCACCGAACTCCATATGGTGTCAGTAGTAATTCCTATAGGGTCGGTCTAAAGTGGTATTTTCCTGCATTACCTTGAAGGAGTAAAGGCCAGATAGGATAGGACGAAAACGTGCCGCATATCCCGAAACACATGGCCAGAATATAACATTCACCCGACTAACTCTCTGATTAGCCAATATCGGGGGAACATATCAAGGCTAATTACCGTGCTGACCGGGTAATCATCCAAGACGGCTGAATCTTTCATATAATGACCACTGCGAAGACGCAGAAGGGGAGGAGATGGTGGAACATCTCCTCTGCAGTTGTCCGGGTCTACTGAATAGATGCCTAAAGACTATAGACCGTCCCTTCCTACAGAACCTCACTGGGATACACGAGATAGACCTAGGAGATCTAATGAGATATCTCGGATTAACAGGTTGGATATAGACACAGTATGGTAGACTGTCCGGAATCATGTGGTATACAAAACGGTGTCTCAAGATACTAATTGCTGCTAAGTTGATCCTACCAACCAACCATTCAATCTTTGAGCCAGATTTGATTACGTCCGTGGCCGGCAGTAGTGTACTGAAAAATATTGCCGATTATAGTGCATACAATAGTGAAAAACAGAAACACTTTAAGCACCTTTTATTGCTTTTGAGTGAAAATTATTATGAGTTACTATTTACTATGACATCATCCATATGACGGATAGACAATGGTTGTGCTAGGTATAATTTATATAGTAGGGAATATAAGATATAACAGTTCTACACTGATGGCTCCAAACTAGATGGTAATTTCGATTTTCCAGATTACCCTAGTGAGCTGTATCTAGAGTTACAAAAAGGCGATGACAATATATATTGCACTCTAAGTTTCACGAAACATCATCAAGAGTCAACATCTGCTGTGATAGTCAGATTAGGTTGGGCTTCGTGTTCAAATACTCACTTAGACTTATAAGTCTATTGTGATACCAGAGTTTGCTCCAATAAGCACACGATATTGTCTACGCCTATCGGATATAATTCCTCAAGGTCGCTAAATAGGTAAGATCCTATAGTAGGCATCCTCCTACCAGCTAGTACTAGATATGTGCAGAGACAATATTCAGTGAATTCGTCAATGAGACATGAATCATAAAAATCGATTCACGCGTTTCGCTTCTATTAACAGTTTAGTGAAGGTATCTCATTTTGTCAAGAATTGTATTACTCATCATATGCAACCCAAACAAAAAATCCCAGATTTAAATCGTCCATTGTTTAATAAAATATAAATGAAAGAACAGTTTTACAATTTTGAATTTTACGCACACGATCTAACTCTCTTTTCATGTAACCAAAACAAAAGATTTAAGACATAAACTTGGTAAGGTGTTGAATTTTAATGCACAACATTTGAGGATTTGTAACATATTTTTTGTAATGTATATAAAACGACTGTGGTTTTATTACATATTTATTCTCAATAGTGGGACATTTTCTAACTTCTACAAAACATAAATTCTGCTATCACTTTTCTTCGAGTGTACACCATCAAGTACTTTTGGTGCAATCAAACAAACATTCATTGCTACTTAACTTGACTTGTTGCACTTGATAGTCTTTAATGAACATTCTACATATGAATTGCATTCAGTTGCTGCCACCACCAACCACCTACCACCACCAATGATAGACCCACTATTGAGTACATGTTTTTGTATTTCGGTGCTAAGGTGGGAAGTTATTTATTTATGCTTCGATGCATTTGTTTTAACTGATTTTTTTTCTCATTGTGTTTTGATTCGATCAAATTTTTGTTTCTCATTTCAAATTAGTGCAACTGGTGTGTGTTGGGTTGGTTGTGTTGTTATGTTGGCTTCTACACTACTACTCTACATATATCATTATGCGGACTGATGAAATACCTGCTATACGGAAGGCTGTCATGGGGGGTTGTAGAAAAAAATTGTAATGAAACCTTAACGGAAAATGGTGTGAAATATATTTATTTCTTCCAATGTTCACTTGTTCACATTTATCGTCGTCATTTGTGTCCATTGTTAAATGTCGGCTACTACGTTTTTATCTTCTTTATATCTTCTCTTCTTTTATATAGGGATTTTACATTGTTCCATTCGTATCACATGTTTAAGGCTGATAGCGGTGTTGGTATTAACACGTGCAGTAGCCGGGTTTTTTTGTGTTTATAGTCTACGGATGATGGTAATGGTAACGATGATGATGACGATGAGTAGTTCCATGATGCGACCTTCAAAATATTACTTGAATGTATTTAAGTCAATTGTTATGGTTACAAATTTTTTTCATTGATATAATAAAAAAGGGATTATGGTGAAGTTTCCAGAGGAAAAGGGGAATTCAAATACATTTGAACTATCGGAAAGTAGAATATATATTTCTATAATGTTTCCTTAAGAGTGTGTTGAATTTATTGTTATAACAACAATATAGGTTATTAATTTCGGAATTAGTATTTAAGAATTGTAATAAAAAAGACATTAGGAGGAGTTGAAAACAGAGAAAAATAGAAATTATAAAATGATGACCTAATTTCAATTCATTGAATCCCATTGAAATCGACATTTTGAGTTGTCCATTCATGGTAAATTTGTAAGTCTTTCCCTTAAAAGTATACAACAAGTTTGCCTAAACAAGTGTGTTGTCCAAGTCTTTTGATTTTGTCATTTCCTTGTAAATATATCACATGACAAGGATTGTTTAAAAGAGAGAAAAACAATGATGGAAAATAATACACGCTCGCATCCGTCTCCAATTGGTCACATCAGTGGGTGGTGATACTGTGTCACATATTGAACTTCGCCAGAAAATTTGGGTTTGGATCAAAATACAGTTAACTTGATGACAACAAATCGAAGCATGTATTATGGTTAGGTTTGCTTAGGTATTAGTGATAGTAGCAGTCGATGAACGACTCACTTAGAGTTATTAGTACATTGTGATACCACGGGCTACGGAGAGCCATTTAGTTTGCTCCAAGACGCATAAGACCTTGTCCACATTCAAAACACAAAAAGGATTCCCATTACATTGCATGAAGGGATTGGTGAGATCTTCTCACAACCAGTGAGCTGTGCACTTTCTTATTTTACACGCAGTGATTGGTTCCAAACACCGCACACTGGGACAGATTTAAAAAATGACCGGACAAAATTAATAACGTCGTTGTTTTCGACTTTAGTCGTTGTCAAACTCATTAGTCGGTAGGTTTTTGAGGGTGCTGAGCTCATTTCTGGCATTGCTTTTTCCATTGGTTGGAGGGGGGTGGAGCTATAATGGGGTGGGGGGGGGGGGGTTAAATTTAACAAAAAACGTTATGGGTATCGTTTCATAGGTTTTTGGATGGCCCGATTTCATTTTTGGCAAACATTTTCCGATCAGGATTTCGATAACTAACCTAACGGAGGGAAGAGCATGTGTAATTTTAACTTATCACATAAAATTTCGTTTCTTAACAAGGTTTAACGTTTTAAACTTTTCTACCAAATTTATTAGGAATTATAAAATAAATAAAAAGTTTGAGAAGTTTGTTTCGTAACCATACAAGATTTATTTGGGACCACAAAAAAAAACTTCGTTTAAAACAAATCTATATCATTACGTTCGACATTTACATCATCGTCGTTCTCGGAACTTTCAAAATTTTAGTTTGAAATTTCGAAATTTTAGTTCGACATTTTATGGTATTGCCAGACCTAAATTCCCACAGAGTAGTGTATTTAACTTTACACTGAAAAAATTAATTTTTACACAAGTATTTTATATTTAAATATGAAATCAAAAACTGGACCAAAGTTTAAAAAAAAATTTTCTTCAGCAAATGGTAGTAAAGGGTAACGAAATAAAATCACTGACTTCGGTTAGGGTCTGAAAAGTGAAAATCGCGCGCTGATCCCAGTTGATCATAATTTTTGTTGGTCCACAAAAGATGAAAAAATGTAATATTTTTAGTCAATTCCTTTCATTGCAATTGAACTAGAAACCTTAAGTAAATTAAATTAACTTAATATACAATTTCGTAGCTCTCATAACACAAAATAAATAAAAAAAGTTTAAAACAACCAGAAACATAACCTTCATATAACACACATCTACTAAAAGTGACCCAAAATTAGCCTGCATGCATGTATTGAAACAATACTCAATTTTGGGCCCCTTGGCTGATCAGCAACGTGCATGGAACCTTCAAAACAGTTAATTCTCGACCTCAGTGGTTAATTGGCAACTGCTTAAGTCACTTGTTTTATCTGGATTACTGCTTCGATTTTTGGAATTTTGTCCGGTCATTTTTTAAATCTGTCCCAGTGTACACCGGATCCGAACAAGCTTTTTCACGGCTAAGTATTCTATAGTGTCGCCATCACTAAGCAAGGAGACGGTCGTCGAAATAAATATATAAGGCTGGCAGAGCAGAGATCGAACCCATATTATCATGTAAAAGAGGTACGCACACTAACCATTCCACAAACGACGACCGCGTCTACGTCTATAATAGATAATTCTCCCAGGTCTAAAAATAGAAAGAATCCCATAATAGACATCCCTTTGCCGGCTAGTGCTGGGCACGTGCAAAGTATATGTTCGGTGGATTCTTCCTCATAGTTCCAGCTTCCACAGAAGTTATTTCTCTGAGTTTTAGTCTCGGCGCATGTCTACCATTCAGACAATGTCCCGGCAAAACTGACTAAAATATTCATACCTTGGGCCTGGCTAAAGACAGAAGTTTCGTGCATCTCCTGCTATCCACTATGGGTTAGGTTTGTATTGATCGTACATAATCTGGGCTCCTCGTCCATCTCTCCTGCATCGTCATATAGGAGCATTCTTGCAGGATATGCCTACACGTTGATAGGACATTATCAACACGCTCTATTGTGGAACCGGGAAGGTAGTCCCTCTTATAGCCAGTTCCTCCGCTCTGGTATTGTCCGGAATGGCCCTGTGTACTTTCACCCACATAAGTTGAATATCGTACTGTTGGGCTATCGCATTAAGAGATCTGAGGCAGTCCTGAATAGATGTTGAATACAGGAATGCCGATTCCATGGACTTAATAACCACCTGACTGTCCGAGAAGTCATTGGCCCCTATGACTCTTAAACTTTTATCCCTCTGCCCGCCAGTCACTTGCCTTATAGCCTAATTTTCCGCTTGATATATGCTACAAAGGTTAGGCAATATATGAGAAAGGGACAACCCTAGTTCCCTAGAATAGACTCCGTATACTACCTGATTAGTCATTTTCGAACCATTCGTCTAGGAATTCACGTATCCCTCTTTACCAGGAATATTTTTGTTCCAGAAATCTCTTTCCGGTATGAGAGTGTGGTATTTCCGATCGAATAGTGGTCCCAGTCTCGAGTAGTCGACAAATGAAGAAATGTTCCAGCACTGTTCGATGACCGACTCCGACCATGCCCCATTTTGAGAGTTGCCTTAGCCTGTTGGCAGAGATGAAAGCAATCTGTCTGACTTTCTGAACAGTCGATTTCGGAGTCGATTGGGAGCTTCCCAGAGACCGTTCTACAAGTGTTGTTATAGATAAGTATGAAATTACTGCTGGGGTCCCTCAGGGCTATGTCAACTTATCAGTTACTAATCTTCATCAACAACTGACTTCCTACCCTGCAATAACCAGAGATAGGCAAGGCCTATGCAGAAAAGCTCACACTTTTAATACATGACGCAGACGCAGCCCCGACTCATGATCTTGACCCACTTAAAGAAAAAAAATACTGAGAGTCTTCGAGAGAAAAATGCTTCGAAAAATATATGGTCATATAATAGAGAACGGCGAGTTCAGACGACGGATGAACCACAAGCTGTATAATCAGTATCCCGACATCGACGTAGTTATGCGAATGAAAATAGCACGTTTACGCTGGCTAGGCCATGTCAGTAGAATAGATCTGACTGAACCAGTACGAAAGGTATTCGAAGACGTTTTCGAAGGATATTGAAAAATAGGACGACCAAGTCTTCGCTGGAAAGCCGAGGTGAAATATTGCCTGCGAGAGCTTGGTGTTATCAACTAGAAGAGGAAAGCTGAAGATCGTGCCGGTTGGATAAACATGTAATTCTCATTTTGTAAGGCCCTTGTCCCATCTCGGTTGTTTAATGCCACCTACGTATGTAAGTAGGTAAGAACCCAGTATCCATAAGCCATATTTATAACATCAGCCACATAATTGCTGTCCTTGTTAATCTCTCTTCTGTATTTTATCCAATGCACTTCAAGGACTGAGAAATATCAATATTTTTAATACATAAAATATTTTGTGTTTTGTTTTGAATAACATTTTAAAATTTTCAATATAAAATCGTGTTAATCAAATGCTGACGTTGTCTCAGATTTCATTCATTAAAAAAACTAACATAGTCAACGATAACAACACAACAACTGCAACACACAGAAGAACAGAAACGACATGAACTGCTGTTGCTATCAAAAACATTAAAACTGTCAGTTCCACCTTTGGCGTGATTGTGACAAAATTGATGACTTCATAATTAAGTCAATGTACATACGTATTCGTACTCGCACGCATCCACAACAGACGAAACCAACCAACGCTGAACGAAACAACAACCTCAAGATTACCTGTACATAAGTATGTGAGTAGAGAAACCAATACCTATACAAATCGCAAGAACGTACTGTCAGACTGTTGCACATGCAAACACACTAATACATACAGATTTATATATCGATAAAAGTCAGTAGTATATAGAAATATTTTTTATTTCTCAAAAATTCTTTATCCGTAGTCTCCAAGGTATTCATGTTGTTATATGACCCACGTCTGTATATATGGAATACATTCAATACTATGTGCATATTGAAGTTTGAAGATTGTACAAGTACGCACTTCAGAGTACGAGTACATTAAAATGTACTCTAATGTATGCGTTCGAATACGTAACTTAACGTTTTTATTCTAACACACGTTAAAGTCGTTATCGGGATCCAAATGAATATTAATGGTGTTGATTTGGAATTCATTATACTATTAATAGTATTTTTGAAATCTCCATGGTGAGAAGTGTTTGACGTTCGTCATTCCATTTGTGACACGGGTATTTTTATTTATACCACATCGTATATTTGTGTTACTGATTATGGTTCTGTAAATCGTTCAATTCACTTTTATTGTGCAATAATAGATTTTGCACGAGACTGAGCAGGGCGAAAAATGTACGAAGCCGAACACAGGAAAAGCTGGATATTGACAAGCTACACATACCGGAGATATCAATGTCCTATCGACAGAAACTCTCTCTCCTGCTAGAGCCGAATACCCCCCCCCCCCCCCCTCCCGAAGACCCAGATGCGCAGTGGAAGCACATCTCCCATTCTTTGGAAATCGCTGCAATGACTGAACTTGGTTATCAAAAACCGCAGAAGGATAAGCCATGGTACGACGAAGAATATCGCATTGCAACTGATGAAAAAGACGCTGCACGTATGGCAACGAAACAGTCAGTTACAACGCGTGCTGCAAGTGAGCGGTACAAGAAGCTGGAAGGGAGGAAAACCAACTATTTAGGCGAAAAAAATGGCAGTGGGAGCAGAGAGAGAGTGAAAGAACCCAAATGTACAGGATGAATGGTGAATCCCGAAAATTTTTCCAGAGGGTAAGAAGATCGAATAACGGGCCTAATAATGGGCTGCCCTCCTGCAAGGACGAGAATGGGAATCTGGTGACTGAGAAGCAGTGTATGCTCAAAATGTGGAGAGACCACTTTTGAGCACTACACCACTCAAATTCTTCCACTGAAGATCAGGAGGTAATGATAGTGGAAGATAGTGTAGATTGTAACCCCCCCCCCCCCCCCAACCAAGACGAGATTAGAACGGCGATCTCCCGCCTGAAGAATAATAAAGCCGCTGGTGCGGATGGCCTACCCGCTGAACTTTTTAAGGCAGGTGGCGAAGGACTGATAGCCCACATGCATCGAATGATATGCGGTATATGGCTGGGGGAATCTATGGCCGACGATTGGAGTCTCAGTGTATTATGTCCTGTCTTCAAAAGGGTGATCCGTGTGTCTGTTCCAACTATCGCGGTAATAGTCTTTTATCCATCGCGTATAAGGTCTTGTCGAGCGTATTATTTGAAAGACTAATGCCAATTATTGAAAACCTGATTGGACCTTATCAGTGTGGTTTTAGACCGGGCAAGTCCACGACTGACCAAATATTCACGCTACGCCAAATCCTGGAAAAGACCCATGAAAAGCAAATCGATACATACCACTTTTTGTCGATAACAAAGCTGCTTTCCATAGCCCGATACAGGGAAAACTGTACGAAGCTATGTCTGAACTTGGTATTCCGGCAAAACTGATCCGCCTCTGTAGAATGACGCTGACCAACACCAAATCAGCAGTGAAAGTGGGGAAGACCTCACTGAACCATTCTGTACCAAGCGAGGACTTAGACAAGGCGACACACTTTCGTGCAATCTCTTCAACATCTTAATGGAGATAATAATGAGAAAGGCTGCAGTAAATACGAACAAGACCATAGACATGAAAAGCCATATGTTGCTGGCGTATGCTGATGACATAGACATCATTGGGCGAAATTTGCGAGAGGTTACTGCAGTATTTTCAGAAATCGAGAAGGAATCAGCGAAGGTGGGTCTTGCTGTTAATGAGGGCAAGACAAAATTTATGGTGTCAACGACTAGAGAAACCTCTCGACTTGGTCCGCACTTGAACGTTGACAACCGATTTAATATTGAAGTGCTAGATGAATTTGTCTACCTTGGATCCGCTGTGAACAAGGACAACAACGTCAGCCTGGAGATAGATAGGAGAATTATGCTTGCAAATAGATGTTATTTTGGGCTCAGCAAGCAGTTTAGGAACAAATCCCTCTCTCGACGGACAAAAGTCCAGCTATATCAGGCTCTCATTTTACCTGTCTTGACATATGGCTCCGAAACTTGGGTTATATCGCAAGCGGATGAAAAACACCTGGGAGTATTCGAGAGAAAAATTCTCCGTAAAATATACGGTCCTGTTAGGGAAAACGGCGAGTACCGGCGTCGCTGGAACGCAGAGCTATATAATCTCTATTCTGACGTGGACATAGCTAGACGAATCAAAGTGGGCCAATTGCCTTGGCTAGGCCATGTTATCACAATGGATGAAGATGAGCCAGCGCGAAAGGTTTTTGATAACGTACCCGATGGAAGCTGGAAAAGAGGACGACCAAGACTCCGCTGGAAAGACCAGGCATAAGAATCCCTCCATATCCTTGGTGTTACCAACTGGCGAGAAAAGGCGAAGGATAGAGCCAGTTGGAAGAATATGTTGAAATTTGTTTAATTTGTTTGTTTAATTAATATGTGTAAGACGTCTGACGTCATGAGGGTGTAATATAGTCAATAAAAGTAGATAGATTTTGTAGAATTAAACATCCTGGAAAACCAAAAACTAAAAATTATTATCAAGAATTCACCTGCGGTAAATAAATTCATAACAAAATTCATATAATTATTGTCTGGGAAATTTCGAATACAAAAATATTATGAACTTTTTGAAAATTATGCAAAAGTTGCATACATTGTTTTCGATTTTCTTTTGTTAAATGGAAAATAATTATCAATATTGATGTTGCAAACAGTGTTTGAAAAACTACTAGCATTTCAGCAATAGTACTTAAAAGTATGCTGTCGCTGTGCTGCGAAAACTATTCACTTTCTGAAAGCATTTTTGGCTGTGCTTTACTACGCACATTTTAACTGCCGCGGTTAGGCTGTCGCTTTGTTGTGAACACCTCCGCAGCATGAAGGCAAAGAATCAGCAATAGCAAAAGCACTGAAGTTCAAGAGTTGCTTTTGCTAAATTTGTTTTGTTTTTTAAAATGCTTATGCCTATGCAAGCTTCTAAGAGTTTTTGGAAAAGTGAGTAAAAACATTGCAGGTGCTGATTGGTTTTATGTATAACCAGATTATTTTGGATGTAACGCTTTATTCTATTATGAAAACTAAACCCAAAAAAATTCTTAGTTGATAATCACCAAAATTTCAAACATCCCCTGGGTGAAAATCCCCTGATTATTGCGTAGTTGATATGAATTGGTAAGTAATAATAGTAAAAAATGGTTACCCATCACATCCCATGAAGAGATTGGGGAGAACTTCTCAAAACCAGTGAGCTGTGCGCTCTCTAGTTTTATACTCACTGATTGGGAACTACAGATTTAACAACGGTTTCCAAAGGAATTTTGCGAAGCTTTTTCTAGGCTAAATGTCAGGGTTCGTATATGATGCGTAATGGGTTACTCTGGGTTACCCTGGGTTAGCCATTAGTATTGCCGTGGGGAATGGGTGGCGATTGTTTACCGATTACCCACAGGGTATATGGAAAATAGTGGGTAGCTAAGCACGACAATGGGGAATTACCCATCACGATTACCCTGTGGGTAATGGGGAAAATAATGGATATTTACCCATTGCCATGGGGAATTACCAATTACTCTCAGGGTAATGGGGAAAATAATGGGTAGTTACCCAAGACGATTGGGAATTACCCATCACGAGTACCCATTATCACAGGGTAATGGGGAAAATAACCCACGACAATGGGGAATTACACATTACCCTCAGGGTAATGGGAAAAATAATGGATAGTTACCCAAGACGATGGGGAATTAACCATTAAACCCCGGGTAATGGGAAAGATATTGAGTAGGTACCCACGACTATGGGTAATAGGTTACCCAGAGTAACCCATCCCAATTTTGATCGAAAATATGAAAAAATGTCTATATCTCGGAAACGGAGAGTTGAATCGAAAAAATAACCAATTGTTGAGGGAAGAATTTTTTTAAATCGCCAAAATAAGAAAATCACTAAAATAAAAAACAGTGACCATAACTCGGAAACCAGAGCAGGCTATAATCAATGGATGTCTTCAATATAGCATCACTTTAAAAAAAATCGCTAACACATATAAGCGTTTTAGCGATTTTTTATTCCACCAAATTCAGTTTTAGCGATTTTTTTTCACTGGCATATTGAAGACATCCCTTGGTTTAAAGTCTCCTATGGAGGCAAAAAATTTATTCTTTTTGCGATTGGACGGACCATTTCCGAGTTATAGCCAGTTTTTATTTGAGCGATTTTCTTATTATGGCGATTTTTTTTGAGAAAAAAATCTTCCATACAATTGGACCACTTTATGAAACCCCCTTAGAAACTCATAAAAATTGGTTATTTTTTGATTGGACACTCTGTTTCCGAAATATAGACATTAGGGTATTTTAGCGATTTTTTTATTTCAAAAATTGTAGTTTAGCGATTTTTTTAAAGTGATGCCATATTGAAGACATCCATTGGTCAAAGCCTCATAGAGGTAAAAAATTTATTATTTTTGCGCTAGGACATACCGTTTCCGAGTTATAACCACATTTTTATTTAAACGATTTTCTCATTTTGGCGATTTTTTTTTAAAAAAAATTCTAACATACGATTTGAACCATTTTATGAAAAACCCTTAGCAATCGTCAAAAATTAGTTATTATTACGATTTGACGTTCCGTTGCCGAGATATAGACTTTTTCTAATTTTTCATATTCCAGGGAAGGGTTACCCTGGGTAACCCATTAACCATCGTTCTGGGTAACTACCCATTATTTTCCCCATTACCCTGTGGGCAATGGGTAATTCCCTATTTTCGTGGGTAGCTACCCATTGTTTTCCCCATACCCTGTGGGTAATGGGTCAACGTTCATTACACATTACCCACGGCGATGTGTTTAGGTTACATACCGTGGAGGGAGGGGAGTAAATACGAACTGTGCTAAATACTCGATAGTGACGCCATCACTAGGCGAGGTGGCCACCATCGAAAGAAATATAAGGTGGTCAGAGCAGGGGTCGAACCTTCGTTCTCATGTACAAAAGCCGCGCTAATTACCATTGCACTACCCACTGCCACCATAATAACGTTTATGAACATATAAGTTGATGTCAAAAAATTATTTGTAAAAATTATTGGCACCCTAAAATTTATTTATACTGAAGCAGTTGGTATTTGGTGACCGTCGGTGGAACAATGGTAATGTGCGCAGCTCTTGTGCATGAGGACAAGGGTTCGATCCCTACTTTGACCACCGTACATTTCTTTCGACGGCGGTCAACTCGCTTAGAGACGGCGACTCTATCGAGTATTTAGCTATGAAAAAGCTTCTGAAAATACTATTCGGAACCGGAGTAAAACTGTAGGTCCCAATCAGTGAGTGTAAAACTAGAACGCGCACAGCTCACTGGTTGTGAGAAGCTCTCCCTAATCTCCTCATGGGATGTAACGGGAAACCATTTATTTATTTTACTTGGTATTTGTAAAGGAGGGTATTTATATATTTCCCACAGGGCGTTACATTCAAAATCGTTAGACTCCTAAACTGTTTGAAAATGTTACACTGTCCTTTCGACACTAAGTAAAGGGTGTTACAAATTTCGGCCAGTCTTAACACAACTTCCGTCTTTGCTTGTTTCATTTTATGTTAAACAAAAAAGTATTAACACAAAAAACTGAGCAAAAACATCATATAATTTCTGTGTGGGTGAGCGAAGAGCCTCAAACGTCAAATCGCATTCATGTTTATATAATAATAAACGTAATAAAAAGGCAAAAACGCCAAACAGAAAAGCAACGCAATTCCAGCACAATTCATATGCGAACTTGAGAGAGATCTTGAGAATATTGTTAACACCGCGCAAAAAAAAAACTGTTGGCGGTTGTACCCCGTTGCTGAAGACGCAGTCATCGCTGTCGTCATCATTGCTGTCGTCGTTGTCGCGGTTTTTTATTGTACACACAGAGGTACTTTTTTCGCATGTCTCGTTATTAAAACTGGCTAGACCAGTTGCTGCTTTACTTTAGAGTTTATAGAGAGTATTTTAGTTGAGCATTGGACATATTGCAAAAAGCCAAGTTTAAAAATAGACTCTCTCAATTATTGATTTCGCATTGTTTGGCGTTAGACATGAGTTGACACAGGAGTTTCGGTTCGTTTTGTTCTAAGTTGTCTTCTCTGTTGTTGCCTTTTAAAATTCTTAAGAGAGTAGCGTTTAAAATTGAGAGCATTGGGTGTATTTTATAAAAATTGCATTATTTTCTTTACACTCAAGCAAAAATTAAGAGATTGTCGATTGCAAATATAATAGTAAACGCAATACGACAACAAATACAACAAGGCAAAAACAACAGGCAGTTTGTTTTTTCTCAGTGTCTATATCATGGTACAATAATATCTTCATGGTAATAGCGGCGCGTGTTGTTGTTGTTGTAGGCAGCAACAACAGGCATTTTGTTTTTGTTTTATTCGCTTCAGCTGTCAAACTCTACACAAATACATACCAACAACACAAGAATGCAAAAGAGTACAAAAACAAAATACATGTGAGTGTGACAGCCGAAGCGAAGAACCTCATGAAAAAAATGAAAACAGCTGTTCTTACGACTTTACCATGAACATATTATTGTACCATGGTCTATATTATGTCAAAGTCAGCTGATTGAAGAATAATGAAAATGTAAACAAACGTGGAAAAGGTGCCATTTGGAAAATGAATGTCTTTTGTTTGATATTCTAAAAATGTTTAACTGTTAAAATTAAAATGTTTCTATGTGATTTTTACAGAGGAACCATTTCAAAAACAGCAGTTGCAGACAAATAATGTAAACAAACTTTGACATAAGAGAAAAACTCAATCACATTCACTCAAGAAAAAAGTTAAAATCAGCTGGGCTAGTGCTTTGTACCAGTATGTTTGTACCATGGTCGGGACATTGTTGAAATTTATTTGGCAACTGAGTTCAAAAGTCTATACAAATTGTTTTGCTTAGTTCAAGATGTGTTTTAATTAAAATTCTGTATTACTAATGTGATAATTTATTCGACCTTGTTGTATTTTATTTAAAACCAATAGGGTAGCGTAATATTGAAAATAAAAGAATTTCAAATATTGACCTAACGCTCGAATATTTTCATTTTAAATACTGTATTACAAATTAATTTGGCCTTTAAAATAAGGGCTCATATTCTTAAATTCTCTTTTGAAAAAAAAACAACTGCAATTTTTTACCAATAAGTAGTAAGGAATCATATTCATAAAATCTTTCTTTAAAAATCTGAATTTCTTCGTTTTTATTTCTAAAAAAGAGCATTTATGAATCTGATTTCTTATTTTAAATGACCATTTGTGTAGGATTCACGAAAGAAATAGGGACTTGCTAATTCAAAGTTGTTGCTACACTCCCAGAACTATTTATTGGAATAGAGTTTGCAGCAACCGTAAATTCGACTGTTGCCACCGAATTGTACATTGCGACAACCGAATTGAAGTTGTCTCAACTGATTTCCCATCACTAGAACTGAAATTTGGTGGAAAAACCCTCGCCTCATAAATGATTCGGTTGTAGCAAATGAATTTGTAACTACTTTAGATAAAACTACAAAATTTGTCATTATTGTTACGGCTGCATTTTAAGCGAATTTAGTATTAATACATATTTCACTATTTCGGCTGGATCAAACGAATTTTGTATTATTATTGTTGCAATAACCGAATTAGCCGAGTAAATGGGCTAAAACAACCGAATTTGAAAACAACTGTTTTGCAATAACTGAATTGGGTCGAACATTGAAATCTATACATTAAACAAGCTGCGTGGAACTCTACTCCAGAATAAATCTACTACTAACTCTATCGTTACTCTGTAGAAGTAAGGAGAAAACTTGCCTAAAAGCGCAAAATTCGCAAGCGATGGCAAATAACTCCTCGGATAAATCCACTCTTAACGCACTTACTTCTGAACTAACAGATATATTACAACCGGAAGATAACACACATTATACATCTGATATACAAGGTGGCGCAAAAGTAAACTTCCGATGTTTTTTGGCTGTAATTTAAAAAAAAAATGAAAAACTTTGATTCTTCTTGTGGATTATTTTTATTTGGTCTTTTAATTTTTTTTACATCAAGTCGAGAATATGATGTCATGTAAATGGCCGCCGCCACAGTTGATTGTCATTTGAGCCCTTTTTATGGCATTTTCCATCACTTTGGCCAAAACTTCCGGCGATAGGTGCTCACATTCTTGACGGATATTGTCTTTAAGAGCTGCAAGAGTCTGAGGCTTGTTGACATAAACCCGCGACTTCAAAAAGCCCCACAAAAAGAAGTCTGGAGCGGTCAAATCAGGCGATCTTGCTGGCCAGTGCAAATCGCCAAAACGGGAGATTAGGCGCCCGGGAAATGCATCCTTCAGCATATCGGTTGTGGCACGTGCAGTGTGTGCCGTTGCACCGTCCTGTTGGAACCACATGTTTTCCAATCCCAATTCATCAAGTTGCGGCAAAAGAACTCGTTGATCATTGCTCTGTAGCGTGGCACGTCGTCTGGTCGATGTCGACGGCGCTTCCATGACATCCTCGGCTACAGCAGCAATATTCTCTGCAGAACGGCTACTCCGGGGTCTGCCACGCCTGGCAGCATCTCGTGTTGTGCCAGTCTCTTCGAGGCGAGCGGCTAAACGTCGCAGTGTTTCACCAGTAGGCGTTGGACGGCCAGGAAATCTGCGACGAAATTCACGTTGTGCCAAAGTCACCGACCGATTATTGGTCAAATAAATAATCAGCAATATTCCGCGTTCTGGAGCAGTGTAGCGTAACATTGTTTATTAACGTGTATTTCGCATGTGTTTACTACACAAATGTCAAAACAGAACTGACATTAGGGGCCAATCGCAAAATTTATAGCATTTTCTGGTAGGAGGATTACTTTTGCGCCACCTTGTATGTACTAAACCTTCGGCTCCTCGAAAGCAACAAATTATTCTCTATGGAAAAACACGGGTAAAATAAAATAACAGGTGAAAATTAATCACCCTTATATAAAAAATTATAACTCCTGGACAAAAACTAACTCTGAAAAGGCTGCTAGATATACAGGACACTTGAAAGAAAGAAATTTGGTCCTACAATGCTGATAATTTCTACTATCTCCAATAGAAATTGGGTCCCACAATGCTGATATCCACTCTCATATGTCTTCTCCCTGAATCCAACGAATCAACTTGATTTGCCATTAGAAAATTCTCAAAATCTGAAGTTGATGATGTGATACTGGAACTCAAAAACAAAAAGCTCCAGATTATGATCTTGTTACTCCCAGAACTCTAAAATAACTTCCAAAAGTAGGCCTCTCCATCTCTTGGCATATATTTATAACGCATGTCTCTCTCGTTGCTTTGTTCCACCTCAATGAAAAGTTTCGGAAACCACAATGATTCTCAAAGCGGGCAAATCTACCGAACATGTATCCTCATACCGACCAATTAGTTTACTACCAATTCTGGGTAAAGTCCAGGAGTCTATATTTCTAAGCAGACTTATGCACGTTATAGATACGAATATCAATTTTCTCACCATCAGCTCGGGTTTAGGACAAGTTCACAGGCTCGTGGAAACGATAAACCATCTTTTGAAAAAGGGCAGTTCTGAACTGCAGCATATATTGATATCTCTCAAACATTTGATAAAGTTTGGCATGATGGCATTCCATTCAAATTAAAGAAACTGGGAAAACTATTATCTCTTTCTGAACTCATATATACGAAATCGAAATTATTTTGTCAAACATGGCATATTTGACATATTACTATGTCAAAGATTGTACTTTATATACGATACAACAACTTGTCAACAACACTTGTCATTATTATTAAGGTTGCATTAAGCAAATTTGGTATTAATATATACTCGTATTTCATTATTTCGGTTGCATCAAACAAATTTAGTATTATTATGGTTGCAACAACCAAATTTGGCATTTTTTCGGTTGCAAGAACCGAATTGTAAAACAAATGTTTTGCAATAACAGAATTGGTACTCGTAACAAGCGAATTTCGTAATGAATTCTGATTCGGCAACCGACATATTAATAAATTCGGTTACAAAAACCGAAATTATATCCAATTCTGTTACAACTACCGAAACTTAATTAATTTTAATTAATTTAATTTAATTTTAATTATTATCGGTTGTGGTTCAAGGTTTGGCCAAAGTGTAATCGATAATACCTGGAAGGTCAGGCATTGTGTTGATGAGAATAACACTGTGTCCGAAGCCATTTTCTGACCAAAATGACAGTTCTCTAACAGTAGTAACCATGGAATACTGCCTAGCTATAATATCCAGTGGCATTAAATGTAGCATCGGTCACTGTGACACACATACCAGCCATTCGCTGAACTTTATCCAGTATCGTCCAGTAGTATCTTTACGTAGAGTATATTTCCGTCCAGTATCTTTCCATAGAGCCGTCCCCCAGACGATAACGCCAAACAGTATTATCGGTTGAACTACTGCCGTACACATTCAATGAACTTTACGCGGGTTCAATGAACTTTACGCGTTTTCCTATTGCTCTTTTACAGGAATATAACGCTATCACAGACTTTTTGGCTCTTTCCTGAATGTTGGGTTTGAAGTGCAACTTCCTGTCGAGTAAAATACCTAAGAATTTTGCGCTTTCAGAGAAGTAAATTTCAATACAACCTAAGGAGACAGATACTTCGTACCTTATACCTCCTGCTGCAAATAATCAGTTCCGTCTTGGTTGGGATCACCACAAAGCCATTGTCCGAAGGCGGTATGAAGGGCCTATGCAGGATGTACCATGTACCACTATTGCCACATCATCTGCATATGCAGCAGCCTTAAGACCCATCTTCTCCAGAGAAAGCAGAATACTGTTCCTGGTGATATCCCACGGTAGAGGCGATAAAACGCCGCCTTGAGGCGTTCCTCTGCTGACAAATCTATAAAGGTCGGTTGACCCTAAACCAGCCATAATGTAAGAAGGTTGTGGGCAAACAACATGCTATTGCTGTCAACCACCAGAGACGTGATTGCCGCTATTGCGTCTGGAGTTACAATGTTCAAGGCTTCCTCTATGTTTACGAAAGCTACAATGGCATATTCTTTAACATCCAGAGAACCTGGATGTTGACCAGATCATGCAGAGCGGTTTCGGTAGACCTATCTACCCTTGTTATAGATGTGCTGTTGAGTTGACAGAAGCCTGATATCAGGTTTGGTCTTAAGATAGCTATCGAGTAATCTTAGTAAAGACAAATAACGATAGACTAATCGGTCGGAAATCCTTAGGTCCTGTATGGGATGGTTTTACTGCATTAGAAATGAAGACAACCTTAGTTTCGCCGCTTTTCAAAGGTAAGTAGACCTGCTTGATACATTCGGTGTAGAGCTCTTTGAGCCAGGGCACCAGTCTATCAGCGAGATATTGTTCGGTCCTGGCGACTGGAAAGGTTTGAAGCTTTTTATAGATCAAAGAATTCTTGATTCGGTTGCAATTTCAATGGGATCATCCAATGGCTGTATTTCAACAGAATCTCCAACTGAATTATCTAGTTCAACCTGATATTTGCCTGGGAAATGTGTTGCCAGGAGCACCCCCAGTGATTCCTTACTGGAGCTCATCAGTCATCGTTCCTAATGTACGCAATAGTACAAGGTATTGCGACCAACATTTTCCTAACCCTGGAGGCTTCGGATCAGCTTTCCACCGTGCTGAAGAAATCTAGCAAGGATTTATTTTTTAGCTTTCCTTAACTCACGCTTATACTGTTTGAGTTTTTCTTTATATCTATCCCAGTCCTTTTGTGGACTTTACCCTATTAAAGAGCTTGCACCCAAAGTTAAACCCCTTTTAGTTACCATATATCTTCTCTGGGCCTGCCGAGCCTGATCTAGTTGCTCATTTTAGGGTTAATTTACAGCCGGTCATCGCCATAGATTCCGAATCAAATATGAAAAGAGGTTGTAATGGCTAATGTCAGTAGAGGCGACCGAATTGAGTTATGACAACCACAATTCAATAGTATCAAAGACATTCATATGATCATGATAGTTACGATGATTTGTTAGTAGTCAAAAAATGTTTAGGCTTTCAGTTCCTTCGAAAAGAGTTACCCTAATTACTCTACCATGAATCTACAAATATAAAGGGGACCAGTAGTGTAGTTTAAATTATTCGATCTAGTTGGTCATCCTATTGTTAATTTACAGCCGATCATCGCCATACATTTCGTACCGTACACAATATTCCAAAAAACTTGATTTCCCCCTAAACTCTCTGAATAGATTTGGCGGAGCTTCTCCTGCTATTCATAAATTCACTCACTGACTTTTAACCCACAATTTTTCATAGTTTCCGAACGCCTAGCCATCTTAGACTTTCTTGGCGTTTACATGAGACAGTTTTGCGGAGACAATAGCTATACATTCTACTAGTTCACCCACACTTCTTTCATTGCCTTCGCCACTGTCTCTGATTTTTCAAAGACAATGAATTCGGCAAATGTCAAATATCAAATGCCAAATCAGTGTAGTTTCGTGGTAATTTGCGAAAACGAAGCAAAACATAATCACAAAAGAAAAAATATATTTTTATTTTGGAAAAATGTATTTTTATTTTTAGATTTTGGTAAATGATATTGAATTCTCACGAAACGACACTGACGTTGAACGCTTAAGAGTGCATTGTCTTTATAATTGTCTGGATGCCTAGGTGACACAAACATTTTTTTCTCTTCTTTGACAACTAATATATATGTTCACTGTCTTCTCCGGTGTATAAGAAGAGGACACCAGTCCACCTAATACTATATAATAGACCCTTAATATTATATATCTCCATAATATCTTACATTTATTTCACAAAACTGTTTCGTTTCGTCCCACTGTACTATTTATAAATAAATAGTTTTTCTATTAATAGGTCCATGCATAATATGCTAAATGAGATATGTGTATGAAAATTATGGGTTTTCTACATGTTTTCATATATTTTGACAAGTTATATCTTTTTCAGCTCTTCAACAAAAAAGAGAAAGAACAAACCAGTCAAAGGAGGACATAAATAGAGATAACATTCTCAACTTTGTAATGTTATACAAGTAAATCACGTTCCATGCCACATGATTTGTCTTACTTTATCACACAAAAGCAGACGAAGGCACCGATCGAAACTGGGATACCTTCATTACAAACAGAGACAAGTCAACGCAACAAAAGAACATCGCGTTAAGTGAAATATTCCAAAGCAAGCCAAGAAGAGGATGGATGGTAACTAACTTCATCTTCGGCCCTTGCTGCATAAGAAAAATTATAGCATATCAAAAGGGTTCTCTGTCGGCTTTCCACAGATACTTTGTCTATTTGAAGAATTTCCTCAACACACAATGTTAACTCTTAAAGTACACACATCCACGGACAGACAGACATATTTCTAGGGCTGATTGGAGATCCCTAGGATGTTTTAGTTAGGAGAGTCAAGATGTGCGTGAGTGTGTGTTTCTGTCTGTTCCATGTTAGCTGTTTGCGCATGCGTTTAGTCCGGCTTAAACTGTACATGATGTGGCTATTTGTATGTCCGTCTGTCTTTTAATCTATAGACTCAACAAATTGCATTTTATTCATGAGAGTTGAGTTGATTTCAAACATTTATTTTTAGAACTAATATGCACAACAAATTTACGACATGTTGGCGTGGCATGCAGTCATGTGTGTGCCCGTTTGATTCAATGTCGCTTTAGTTTGCCCCTTGGGTTCTTCCAATGGATTTAATAAATCACGTCCTGTGTCTGTGGTTCGTTTGTGGAATAAATATTGAATAAATCATAAGATTTCTACCAAAGATAGGTAATTGAAAGGAATTTTGAAAAGCCAAGTTCATCGTTTTAGAATAGATATATTTTTAAACATTTGTTAAAGGGTTTTGTTTGAAGAGCAATGGGAATTTAAAAAAATTCAAATCGATATTTGTTTTAGAAGCCTTAGTTAGATCTAAGCTCAAGGAGAAAAATGTAGTCTACAGAAACCTGGAGTTGGTAAAAAAAACCTACAGTTTGGATAGTAATTATAAAGTGACTTATAGTCTGTTCCCTGATCTCGAAGAAAAGTATTCTCATCCGCTTTCGACTCAAGTTGTGGTCGTCTAAGTCGAAATTTTCGTTCGGCTGACTCTATGCTTCCTTCTAAATGACAGCGTATTCGAAATAATGTAATTTCACTGCTGCAACGAATTTACTGTACTGTGTTTGCAATTGTTCGTAGTCAAACGAAAGTTACCTAACGTACAGCTTCATTGCAGCAACGAAAATGGGTTCATTAACTGAGAAAATTTCGTCACTGAGCGAAAAGTTTAAATCAAATTGTTTCGTTGGGACGGCGAAATTAATTCTTGCTGCGATGAATATGTTTATTACTATAATGAAAATGTTTCATTCCTACCATGCATATATTTCAATGTTGCTAAGAATATTTTTCGTAGATGAAATGAATATCTTTCATTACTGCAAGTGATATGTCTCATTGCTGCAATAAAATAAAAAAAGATTGCTGCAATTGAGATAGAGGTTAACTCCGATTGCTTCTGCTTCGGCGGCGGCGTAGGTACCTGGAAAAACCAGCGGCGGCGGTTTGGACCGACGCACAGTGGGGCCATTTGAGTTTTTTCGTTGCAAAACTCATATCTTTTGAACCGAATAAGATAATCGAATAATTTAAATGGCATATGATAGATAAGTATTCAGCCTATGAAATGAGTGTTTCGAAAGGGTGCTGCGCCTTCTAGGTGCTTACTTATGGGTTATCAAAGTTAAAATTTGTAGAAAAACCAATTTTACGGTAACTAAAAAAAATATTTTTACCAATTTTAGATTTTGTTTCGTTCCTTTTTAAGGTGTTTAAGTTTTAAAATTAATACCCAACGAATTAAAAAAAAAATTATTTTTATTTGTAAATTTATTTATTAAATTTTCTGTAAAATATTCATCACAATTCGTAAGAGAAGGTATTTATATCTAAAAGACTAATCAATTCCAAATTATAATTATTTTCTAACTCTATTCGTGACTTCACATGCCGCAGGAATGAAATAAGTGAATCGGAAGATGATGCTAACATGTTGAAGAGGGCCTCATTTTGCCTCACCCTTGATGCTTTGAACGTGTTCTGCAATCTATATTTTTTACACAATTTGTTAAGAGACTCTTGGGCTTCTTCATAAAGCTCTCCAATTGGCAAAGACTGGTATTCAATTATATCTTTGCCATGCGCCAATATTCTATGGACTGTCGGGGTCAACTTCTTCTGTGAATACATTTCCGCTAAAGGTGATGCAGTTTTCGATGCATATTCTCCATATTTTGTAGAATTGACGCTTTCTTTGCAGTTTAAAACATGCAAGATCGTTCCCAATCTTTTAACGATTTGATTGTCAATTTCAGTGATTCCAGTTACTGTATCATCATTTTCAAAACATCTCCTAGAAGTGTTTCCATAGTTTGAGTTTCCGTATCCGTACTTGGGACAGTCTACTTTTAGTATAACTTGGTTAAAAAAAGCATCCTGTATTTGCTTCTTTCTGAGCTTTTCCTTATCCTTAATCCATGTATTTTCATCGAAGATAATAATAAATAATGCAAAATTCAAATGCAAAAACAATTGTGTTAGTCAAAGCACACTTCGTTTTCACAGATACATTGAATAAATAACGGCATAAAAAACTTATAAAAACACAACAAAGCATTTGCAAATTTTGGCTGTATTTTCTTTCTGTGCGCCTGGACTGTTCATTATTGCAAGGTTACCGCACTTTTATTGTAATAACATGTAAATGGGCAATGACATGCAGCCAACTTTAATTGGATATCGTAAATAATGAGTAATTAATCACCCTAAAGTAATAACTTCCGAAACTAATCGAAACCTTTTTAGTTCTATTCTACCAAATTTGGAAAACGATCCAAAAATAGTGTTTTCTTATAATCGTGATATTTTGGTAACTAAGCCGTGGAAAATAAACAAAAATATTTTATTTGATTTAAATCTAACGTACCTTTCCATCAACACATAAAACATAATGTTTGGTTCTATAGTTTGGCTGTAACTCAATTGTAAAACTCGAAATTTTCTTCACTTTGTGGTTTTTCTTGTACACTGAAGAAGATAAACAACTTTGAGCGGCCATATAAGTCGCACTGTTTATCCGATTTTGAAACAGATTTCAGATTCTTGATAAATAGTAAGTTCTCTATCCATTGTTATTATTCATTTTACCAAAAACGTTTATCAAATTTTTGATTTTCGCCACAGATTCTGGACATAGACCCACAGTGCGACGTGCTGTAACCTGTGGGGAATGGGACTGGCTTTTGGGGTCGTAGCGTGTGGAATTTCGCCTGGCTGTTATTAGCAAAATTCAAACTCTCGTTTAACACCATATGCTGATTCTTGGGAAATTAAGCTGACTGTTATTAGGAAATATTCTGATTGTGGTTGTTTGTACTTTATAGTTTGTCGCTTGTTGTGGTTGCAACGTGTGTTTTAAATCAGGACAATGTTATTAATTGATCATTTATATGAAAGATTAAGTAAAAAGTTATACGCCGCCGAACAACGCCGCCGCGCCGGTTTCGCCGTATTCAGGTAGCGGCGTGGAAAAAACCTCTAAAAACGGCGGTCTAAATTGAGATAAAGTCTGCCCATTAGATTTTTTCAAAAATTTAATTCAAAAACATTGTAAAATGGTACCCCAGAAAAGTGGTCGACGTTTTATTATATGAATGGCTTGAAGCGGAACCTGGTATCTCCACTTCAGTTACTACCCGAATTTCGATTGTCATGACCGAATCAAACATTTTATGAGTTTGTGGCAAATATGCGACTAATTATTTTGTTTCTACAGAATCTTTTTATTATTCTTTACAGTTCTTTTTGCATTTACAGAAATTTTGTTATTTTTTTTTTAATATTTGTTACATTTGTATTTAGTTGAACAACCGTATTAATGTCACGTTTGGTTGTTGGAACCGAAATATTACAACAATTTTTGGATGTAACCTGAATAATAAAAATATCTGTTGCCGGAACCGAATCAAATATAAAAAGAGGTTGTAACGACTAAACTCAGTTGAGGCGATTGAACTGAGTTATGACAACCACAATTGAGTTGTATCAAAGCCATCCATATGATGATGATAGTGATGAAGATTTGTTAGTTGTCACAAAATTTGAAGGCTTCCATTTCTTTCGCAAAGAGTTACCCCAACGTCTCTACCATGGCAAAATAAGTAAGGTAGAAGCAGTAGGAATTGAAGGCATTTTGTTTTTATTTCAGGAGCCGACCTTGTCAAATTCAGTCGATCGAATTTGTCAAGAGGTATTTATTTTAGGTTATATCAGGAGGAATTGTTGTAATTTTCGGCAACAACCACAAGGACAAGAAAAATTTCGTCTGATATTTTGACGCTACCGCCTGTACTAAATACATCTTGGAATTAGTATAAACAACATTTGACAAGGTCGGACCACAACGACAAGCAAAAATTGAAATCAGCTGTTCTAACGCTTCCACCTGTAATAGATACATCTTGGCCTCTACCGTGAATCAAAAAATGCCAACAAATATAAAGGGAATTGAATATTGAAAATTAACAACATATAAAAAATAATAGAAAATATTTAAAATTTGCTTAGACCTTTCGTCATTTTATATACTTATTACACTGTGGAACAAAATTAAACTTTTTCGAAAATAACAAGGTTCTGACAACGGTCTCTTGTAGAGGGGGTAAAATGTCCCTTTCTTTTGTTCGGTGACTTATAGTGAAATTTTACGTAGAATATTTTCCCAATACACGCCGACCCCCTATAATCCAGTTTTGTGGGACATTTAGCGCCAACTCAGAATTAGCACGAAATTAACCCTTAAATGTATTTTCAGTTTTGACTTCTTTTTGGCATTCAAGTTGCGTTGTCAGCTTTGGTGTGTTAAGAAATTTGTAGTAGAATTTTTATTTTTGTAGTACATTTTAATCCGTTACATCCCTGTTTTAGGGTGTTTTTTTTACACTTTTCCATAAAAAGCCCCATTATTGAGGCGGTAGAGGGTTAAAGTATTCCACAAACATGTTTCTTGTAAATTTGCACATAAAAGTGCCAAACACATCCTATACCTAAAACGTAAGGATAACATTGCTTCCGGCATGTGAATAAGAATATACAAAAGGCTGAAAATTTAACCCCCCCCCTCTGAAAAAAATTCAGACGTAAACTTTCAAATCGCCGATACACGTATATATTTGCTTACCCCCTCTACTAGAATCCGTTGTCAGAACCTTGTTATTTTTTTTTGTATTCCACAGTGTTATTGGTCATCTTAGTCATATTAGAAAGAATTATGATATGAGGAAAGAGCTACAATGTTGTCGAAGATGGCAGTGCAAAATTCATTCATTGGACAAAATTGTGATGATCAGAGGCAAAACGGAGCTATTTTTTGTGACACCACGTTAATGTACATTCATATTTTTTTGATTTGCTTAAGCCCTTAAATCTACTGTCGCACAGTGATATTCAAATTGAGTTTCATAGATTTACATGAAGAATAATTACAAAAAAATTTGATACGAAAGCAAATTGATTACCCTTAATCTACCTTCTATTCGAATGAAATGTTACGTACATATGTAAAGTCTTGAATTTGCGATTTTTATTAATGTTTCGAATAGGGTGGTGTGTTTAGAGAAATTATAAAAGTGGCACTATATTTCAGATCAAGGTTGGTTGAAAATGCTGCAAGCACACTTAGGCTAAAGAAGCCCATTGTGATACCTGCAGTTTTCCTTATAGCAACTATAGACTAGTTGTCTAGCCAATTTGCCCTTTCAATGAATTTGTCTATAAGACATACAGGAATATCCTGTAGGTCTACGGTGCTAACTAAATGTGTTCCGAATATCCTACTTATCAGTCCTGCCAGAGCAGGGCAATCCAAGAGAAGGTGTTTCGTCGTTTCCTCGTCCTCTTCCATGCAGCATCTACAGAGAGTGGATTCTATGTCCCAATCTTAGGGTGTATTTTCCTACAAGACAATGTCCCGTAAGTGTTCCTATCATTGTGGATAACCTGCCTCTCGGCAAGTTAAGTAGTTGCCTAGTCCTCTTCCTGTCCACGTGTGGCAGGTAGAGACCCTGGCTTGTTTGCAAGTTGAAATAAGTCTCCACTTGTCCTTGAACATATTATCGGCCCACTGCCTGATTTGCAAATGGCAGGTAGAGACCCTGGCTTGTTTGCAAGTTGAAATAAATCTCCACTTATCCTTGAACATATTATCGGCCCACTGCCTGATCTGCAAACGGCAGGTAGAGATTGGCATAAAAAACACCTTCTTTTGTCGGAAGAACCTGTGCCGTAGTACCCAGTCTAGCTAACGCATCCGCTACGCAATTGCCTGGAATGTCGCTGTGTACCGGTACCCAGATGAGCCTGATGTCGAAATACTCTGCCATCACTCTAAGTGATGAGTGTCATTCTTTCACCATCAGGGACGTAGCAAACATGGCTTCCAGGGATTTTATGGCAGCCAGGCTGTCTGTGTAGATACATATTCTCCGGAGGGTTGTGACACATTACCACTATGGCGGTAATTTCCGCCTGAAATACACTACAGTGATCAGGAAGCTTGAAGGAGATATTTACATTTAGGTCCGCTGAATGGACCCCATAGCCTACTTGCTCGTCCAACTTTGATCCATCCTTGAAAAATCTGATACTACTGATTCTACTGATACTCTGATTCTCACTAGGGATGTAGCGGCTGCCGATTCGGCCATGATTTCAGGAGTACAGATGTTCAGGATAGCACTAAGTGCAGTACCTGACGTCGTGCCCATTGCTCCACTAACGCTAATCAGTGCTGATCTTTGAATTTTCATCAATGAATTCAGAATATATTTCTTTTGGAGGGACCTCCACCAAACTACGATGCCATAGAGTAGTATTGGTCTGACTATTGCCGTATAAATCCACATGGTGATCTTAGGAGACAGTCCCCAGCGCTTCCCTATCGCCCCTTTACAGCAGTAAAGAGCAACAGACGCCATTTTCACCATCTCCTCCACACTCGGTTTCCAAGACAGTTTTCTGTCGAGAATTATTCCCAGATACTTAACCTTTTCCGTCAACTGTAATTGCATTAACCATTAACTGACGGCAGTTCAAATGCGTGTATTTTATATTTCCGAGAAAACAAGATAAGCTCGGTTTTAAGTGGGTTAAGTGATAGTCAGTTGTTAGCGGTCCAGTTCGAATTAAAAATAACAAATATTCATTGACTGAAATATCTGAAAACACGGTTTTTAGGTTTATTATAAATCCACTGAAACATCCAAGTCAGAGTGAAATGATCATTTAATAAATAAATGGTTCCCGTTACATCCCATGAAGGTATTAGGGAGAGCTTCTCACAAACCAGTGAGCTGTGCGCGTTCTACTTTTACACGCACTGATTTTACACCGGTTCCGAACGGTATTTTGAGAGTACTCGATGGCTAAGTGCTCGATAGTGTCGCCGTCACTAAGCGAGGTGATTGCCGTCGAAAGAAATGTAAGGTGGTCATAGCAGAGACGAACCCACGTTCTCATATACAAAAGTCGCGCACACTAAACATTGCATCAAAAAGACAAATGCATATACAATTTCATTCAAATCGGAGGTAGTCGTGTTCTAAAAAATATCGATAAAACACTGGGAAATTGTCTGTATTTAATTAAACGCATTTATTTGCATTCGAATTGACATTAAACGTCAATCAATATTCATCAAAAGTTCTTTCACATCAAACACATGTTATCAATATTATTAACGGATAACTAATGTAAAAGACCAAATTACGTTCCGTCGCTTGTAATTTTCGAAGGCGTTTGTTGCTGTGCAACTCACATTCATCCATTCGATACTTTTTTCTAAAACCAACCTTGAAAAGCTCTAACAACTTTGAGAAATCTACACAAATCGCAAGAACAGGAACACCCACTCTAGTCAGCTCATGGTGGAAACAAGAATTTCATTATAACAAAATAAGAAACAAACAAAAAAGAAATACCAGGTAAAAAAGTTTATAAAACTTCGAATCAATTCATAAAACGCCTCCTTTCAATCTCTACATTTTGTTGTTGTTTATTTGTGCATAAATTAATTGAGTACAATCGATTCGGACGGACAAAAAACTTCTACTCAACTTGATCGACCTCCACGTACTCTATAAATGAGTAATTCGATGGTATAGAACGGAACTAAAGTACAGGCAAACTCAATAAATGAATAGCATACAAGTTTGTAACTTTGAAAATGTCTACGTATACTCAAGGTAGACGACAGGCAGTGATAAAGAACCTTTGCCATATATGCAAAAAAATAAAAAATACGGTAAAGAAATGACAAAACCCCCAATAAACTGATAAGGCACTTGAAAAATTTAACCGATATATTTTGTAAAACACCAGCAGTCGACGGGAATTTAACTTGCATTTATTGAATATAGAAAGATATTTTATTAGAAAGTTCAAAGTGTATTAGTTCAAAATAACCTCCGCCACTTTTTTCGACATCTAAACCAATGAGTTGTCTAACTATCAAACTTAGACGCAATGAAGAGTTATGCATTTATTCCTAAAACAAAATCCGGTATAACAAGGCAAGCGAAATTACAAACAACCGATTACTTCGAATGCTACATAAAAAAATTGGTTTCCCGTTACATTCTATGAAGGGATTAGGAAGAGCTTCTCACAAACCAGTGAGCCGTGCGCGTTCTAGTTTTACACTCCCTGATTGGTACCTACAGTTTTACACCGGTTCCGAACGGTATTTTGAGAAGCTTTTTCATGGCGCCAAACGAGGTGACCGTCGTCGAAAGAAATTTAAGATGGTCAGAGCAGAGATCAAACCCACGTTCTCATGCACAAGAGCCGCACACACTACCATTGCACCACCGACAATATTTGCAATAAATATTTGCACTTAACATGGCCTACGGATAAAATAATATTTTTTAAATACAATTTCTGAAACAAATGCTTTCAATTTGCATTGATAGTTCTTAGTTTTAAAGGGAATTCGAGCTATAGGAATATATAGGGCAGGTTATAGGAATATATAGGGCAGGAATGGCAAAAGTATAACTTGTATTGTGAATGTGACTTAAGGTTAGGTTAGGTGTTGGTGGCAGTCGATGGACGACTCACGTAGAGTTATTAGTTCATTGTAATATCACGAGCGAACGAGGTTAATTGTTAAGCGAACCACACACTTGTCGATAACTTGGAATCTGACTGAATAATTTTGTGAACATGGCAGTGATGCGAACAACTTCCATCGTTCTTGTTTAGTATCAAGAAGGGCGGGCGGTAACCGACAATAATCATCAACGATAGCTAATGTTCATGCTCATGATTGACAAGTGTGGGTCGCTTTAGGCACACCGGGGAAATCTATCAGAGATAATTCTCCCAGGACCCTAAATAGGCAGGATACCATAGTAGATATTCATCTGCTGGCTAGTGTTGGACATGTGCAGAGATGTTTAGAGATTCTTCCTCTTCCCCATCGTTACAGCTTCTACAGAAGTCATTTGACCTAGTCGATAGTCTCGCCCCATGTCTACCAATCAGACAGTGTTCCGTCAAAACACGAATATACTTTCAGCCTGACTAGAGACATAAGGTTGCAATGGTTATTGTGCGCAGCTCCTGTACATGAGAACCTGGGTTCGATCCCTGCTCAGACCACCTTATATTTCTTTTGACGACGGTCACTTCGCTTAGTGATGGCGACACTATCGAGTACTTAGACATGAAAAAGCTTCTCTAAATACCGTTCGAAACCGGATTAAAACTGTAGGTCCCAATCAGTAAGTGTAAAACTGGAAAGCGCACATCTCACAGATTGGGAGAAGCTCTCCCCAATCCCTTCATGGGATGTTATGGGACACCATGTATGTATGTATAGAGACAGAAGGTTCGAGGATATCCAGCTATCCACTATCAGCCAGATTTGTTTTACGTGTACAAAATCTGTGCTCCTCGTTCTCCTCTAATGCATCATCATATAGTAGCGTTCATGCAGGATATGCTTACAAGTCGCTAGGTGCATGCTAACACATTCCAATTCCTGTGGCACCTATGAGGTAGCCCCTAGTCTAGCCTGCTCATCCGCTCTGCAGTTCCCCGGAATGTGACTGAGCCCTTACACACACATGAGGTGAATATCGTACTGCTGGGCCATCTCGTTAAGAGGTCTGCAGCAGTCCTGGGCAAATGTTGAATTCAGGAATACTAATTCCAGGGAATTGATGGCCATTAGGGTGTCCCATCAGTAAATATTTTTTTTTGCTCAAGCTTTATTTGAAAGCTTATAGGGTAAAGTATTTTTGAGAATTTTTTCAGATTTTTCGGAAGTGGTTTATAGGTGGTGCAAGTCGAATTTTCCCCAAACATCGGGTATTCCGGGCGTTTTTTGAATTTTACTTAAAACTCGGTCAATAACCACGATTTTCTTAGTTTGTAAGTCAACATTTTTGAAGCTAAACGTCCAAACTTTTATTGTATATGCACAAACCATCAGTTTTGGCAATGATTTTGCTCAATAAGGTACAACGTAAAATGAAAAATATTTTGGGACACCCGAATGCCCATCTGACTGTCAGAGAATACATTGACTCCAAATACTGCTGGACTATTATCCCTCAGCCAGTCTGTTACTTCCCTAATAGCCAAAATACATTGACTCCAAATACTGCTGGACTATTATCCCTCAGCCAGTCTGTTACTTCCCTAATAGCCAAAATTTCTCCCTCATACACGCTACAGTGATCTACGAGAAAGAGACAACCCTAGTTCTGTAAAGTAGACCCCGTAGCCTACCTGATTATTCCTACCTGATTATTCATATTCGACCCATCCGTGTATAAATTCACGTATCCCTCAGTACCCGGAACTACATTGTTCCATGAATCCCTTTCTGGTATGAGACTGTTTCTGAGACATTTTCGAGGAGTCACCAAATGCACGAATGTTGGGAGTACTTTTCCATGACCGATTCCCGGCCATGACCCATTGTGAGAATTACATTAACCTGATGTTAGACTTGTCTATAATGGCCTTTGGCGACAAATTTAGTTTAACGTTACAGTCAGTGCATCCTGTTGAATAATGCGCAGAGCACTAATGATGCACATCGCCACCATTCTCGGAACCCTAGTCAGTAGTTCACAATTGGTGGGATGCTCAAGCAACTGCTACAATACTATAACTCCATAGAGAATTATCGGTGTCCCACCGCTGTATAGATCCAGTGAAAAATCCTTGGAGAAAGCCCCCATTAACAACCTAATGCCCTCTTGCAGGTGTATAGGACTATTGACGTCTTTTCGACCTTTCTACTATGTTTGGTCTAAAACTAAGTTTGCTGCCCAAACAAACACCCAGGTATTTAACACACTCTGCAAGCTTAATTTTAGAACCGTTCAACATCGTATTTTATACCTTCGGGTGAAATGTGCCAGCTCTGTCTTGACCGATGTTACACCTATTCCATTATCACCGCCCATCTGCACAAATTCCGTAAGCTACCCTGGAGAAAGTCGCTTGGGGTACTGGGGTACTTACGCCTTATAGCTGTTGCCATGTTGTCCGCATAATCAACAATTTTCGCTCCCGCATTTTCAAGAGTGGCCAGTATTCAGCCTATGGTTCCATAGAAGTGGACACAAGGCCCCTCTTTGAGGTGTGCTTCTGTTAATCTACCAAGAAGACGTCGAGGTGCCCTATTCGGCTGTGACTCGTGTTCTGGTGAGCGTTTCGTATGCAATTCCCAAAAGATCCACGTTGATTTTAAGGGCCAGCACCGCCCATTCTATAAAATTAAAAAATAAATGGTTTCCAATTACATCCCATAAAGGAACAGGGAAGAGCTTCTTACAATCACTAAGCTGTGCGCTTTCCAGTTTTCACTCACTGATTGGGACCTACAGTTTACACCGATTCCGAATGATATTTTGAGAAGTTTTTCATGGCTAAAAACTCGATAGTGTCGCCGTAACTATGCGAGGTGACTGCCGCCGAAAGAAATATTTTAATGCGGCCGGAGCAGGGATCGAACCCAGAACCTCGTGTACAAGAGGCGCGCACACTACCACTGCACCACCGACGGCCACATTTCTATAACGTTAGGATTGATATTATTAGACGTATTCTCTATGTCAATAAAGGCTACCAACGTATACTCCTTAGTCACAAACGATTTCTCTATGTATCCTACCAGTTCATGAAAGTGCCTAAGACTCAAATAGAATCAATATATGCCTTGCGACAAAAAGGGACATAATAATCATATACAGCGGAGTCTTTCTTATTGTATCTAAAGTTCTCGTAGCAATTTCTTTGTATACTTTCCCAAGCAGCTCATTATGTGGACATTATGTGAAGTATTGCCTGGTAGTGTCATTTTCAGACTCTCGGCTGATGGTATCTAAAGGGAAAAGGCGTCTGGATGATCAACCTAAATGACACTAGAAGATTATCTCACACAAAGTGGAGGTGAGTCATCAGCTACTGCCTGTAAATTGTCAATCTCGTACAAACTACGTTCATGCTATCCTGAAACTCCAACACGCAGTGGACGACTTTGGGTCGGAATTATCATGAGTTTCTGGGACGCCATGAAAAAGCTTCTCAAAATACCGTTCGGAATCGGTGTAAAACTGTAGGTCCCAATCAGTGAGTGAAAACTGGAAAGCGCACAGCTCAGTGATTGTGAGAAGTTCTCCCCAGTCCCTTTATGGGATGTAATGGGAAACTATTTATTTTTTATTTTATTCTGGGACGCTGAGCATCCACGTATTATTCAAGAAGAGGTATTACACCCCCTCAAAGTCACGGTATGGTGCGGTATTTACGTAGGATGTGTCATCGGGCCGTATTTTTTTGCGGACGCCGTGGGTAAGACGGTTTCTGTGACAGGTGAGCAAATTGATAAACTGGCATTGGAGAACCAGGTTGTTCCGGCAGAATGGTGCTGGAACTGGAGGACATGTGGTTCAAGAATAGTGGTACACATGCACACCAAGCTCGCGTTACAATGGACATTTTGAAGAATGCTTTACCGAGTCACCTAATATCGCGTTTTTGACGATATGCAGTTGCCGGCAAGTTCGCGCTATTTGACGAAATCAGTCTTCTTTCTTTGGAGTTTTTTGAAGTCACGAGTCTATGTAAACCAACTATCGACTCTGAAAGCTTTCAAAGAGAGTATCCATAAGGACTGCGAGAACTTATCGCTGAGATAACGATTGAAAATGCAGTAAAAAGAGACCAAATGGTCATCATCCACCGATAAAGAACAAGGTTCCTTCCCATTACATTCCATGAAGAGAGTGGGGAGATCTTCTAACAACCTGTGAACTGTTTTATATAGTTTTATACTCACTGATTGAGATCTACAGTTTATAGCCGGTTCCGAAAGGTATTTTGAGATACTCGATAGTGTCGCCGTAACTAAGCCGTTAAAAGAAATTTACAATTACACTACAATTGTATCACCGATGGATCTTAAAGGCCCAATTAAACATTTTAAAACAAAATAAAGAAATTGTGTCATTTAACTTTAGAGATATAGCAAAACAACATCGAGTGTATATTTTTAGAATACCCAGAATGTGTTTAATTCTTTCGATTATTTGATTGTGTTTGTAAATTTCCAATCTTCTCAGTTCCAAAACCACGTAGTCGGTTCTTTCGAAACTTTCGTTGACATAAGAGGTACGTGTATACATAATAAAAAAATTTCCTAAACCGAATATTTCGATCACTTTTCATTTGCTTGGTACTCAGCGCTTTGTGAACAAGTAAGCAAAATCAATTACAGGGTTGTTACGCCAAAGTTATTTCGTGCGAAAGCAATTTTTTGTTCGAAAATTTTATATCTGTCACCTTAAAAGCAATAGCACAAAATATTTTGCCTGGTCAGAGATTTGTTTCGCGTTTCAGTATATTTTTGCGTTTGCAGACGCGTTTGCGTTTCGATAACTCGTTGTTATTTACAAAATGGACTTATACATTCATCATTTCCCTTACGGGAATGAATTTATAAGAAAATGGACTTATATATTTACCACACACACTTGTTGTATTTAAAATTGCATTTAAATATTTTCTGTTATTTTAGCTAACATTTTTAAATTCCCCACCTAATTTATTTTAAAAGCTCTTTAATCTAACGGTATTTGAAATGACAATACAGAAATGTTTATTAACAAAAGTGACGTTAAATATTCAATAAGTAACCCGTTTTGTGATAAAAATCAAAAATAGCGAAATTAGGTCTAATGTAGCCGAACATGTTTGGGATTTCCTTTTCATCACACGTTATAATAGTAATTATTCTAGCAAAATACGTGTACTGTGGTGTCATAAACTTGATAGTGATTTTCTGATAGAACTCATGTGTTACTTAAAACGCTATGATTAGGTCTGTCTGCGTACACATATTTTGCATCATTTTGTGCAAAATGTTGCAAAATCGTGCAAAATATTGCCTGCGTACTCCAAATCTCTTGCAGCGAGAGAGCGAAAAAGAGAATTTGTTGACAGTTGGAAGTTAGAGAACTTGCAAAATGTTGCTGGAGAAATTTCTTCTTGCAAGATTTTGCAACTAGTTTGAACAGCTGTTTTTGTTTACTGTTTGAATGAAATAATTTTTGTGAAAGGAAAATAAAAATTGAAATTTAACAATGGCAGAGGTAAGTAGTTAGAATTGTGTTGATTTTTAACGTTTATAATAAATTATAATAAACGAAACATTTTATACAGTGCGACCGTGCGACACATATGCTAAAATTCTTTTGCTTTGCTATTTCAATTGTTTACACACCGATCAGCTGTTTTCTTGCAAGATTTCACTGGATGCTGTCTGCGTACTTTTTGATATATTTTCAACCGAGAGAGTAAAATTGTTCTTACTCTCCCAAAAAAAGTTACTGAGTATTTGCTACTGGAAAAGTACGCAGACAGACCTTTTGATTATGGGTTTTGAAAACTGCCTGTTATCATCCCACCTAAAACAAAGAGATCACATTGAAATTTAAGGCGTCACCTAAAATGTTTTTCATTACAAGTATACGGACAAATCTTACATTTCGATTTTAAATTTGTGTGGATTTGACATAGTTCTATCCAATCTCTGTATGACATTAATCACAAATCGTTAGTAACAATTGATAAATGACTAGAGTTCAATATCTGTTTAATAATATAAACTATGCATATGTATGTGTATAAAATTTAAAAAAAAAAATTATTTTGAATATTTCTATATAGATGATACCGTTAATACAAAAGAAGAAATTCAACTTTATCTACATAAATTAGTTGTGATATTCAAATATGAATTTCTTTCGGCGGCGGTCACCTCGCATAGTGACGACGACACTATCGAGTATTTCGCCTTGAAAAACGGTTACCGTTCGGAACCGGTGTAAAACTGTAGGTCCCAAGCAGTGAGTATAAAACTAGAAAGCGCACAGCTCACTGGTTGTGAGAAGCTCTCCCCAATCCCATCATGGGATTTTTTTTTATTCAAATATCTAACAGCAACTAGATAGACATTAAATTATACATATTTCTAGATCCAACACCACCAAAACATACGATTAATAATCTGACGATTACTACTTCTCCCATTGCCAACAACTTGCAACAGTATTTTGAATTATAATTCATTCTTCCCATACAGCCCTCTGCTCTTTGCGGAATTTCCACTGGTTTCCTCAACAACATCCATTGTTTCCTGCATTCCTCAATCAACAGTTCAATCACACCAAGTGCAACAAAAATGGTGGTTGTTAATCAAAACACACCACCCTCATCAAGTTAAATCCATCAGTGGGTGCATTCAAATTCAATTTCAAATACCAAACAATAAATAAAATGTTCCACTCATCGCTAAGGGTAACACACAACACCTTCGTTTCCAAATCTTTTGAATTCCAAAATATGTCCCTGTTTGGGAGCCGAAACTACTTTAGTTCATCGACGAGTTTACGTCGCCCAACATTGAATTCAATGTACAAAATTTTGTCAAGTAATTTAAACAAAGTCTTCTCAAAATTGTAAATCAAGAAAATTAAATTGTATTCAAATTTTGAATTGAAAAATAAACAAAATTTTTGTAAATTTTTAATAATTCTTGCAAATCTAAGATAAAATTCTTAAATATCGTGACATTGCAAGAAAATGGCGGAAATACTTTCGAAAGAAAGGGAATTTTTAAAATTAAACGAAAAATTGAATCGAATGGCTGCCTCCACAGTAATGGAAACTCACGCATCCCAAACCCGTTCGGAATTAGCCACTCCAATTGCGGGTCGTATGGCAAACACAAACACCGATAACCGCTTCCTAACATTCCAAAAAAGCAAAGGTCAAAGTACTCTACTTAAGAGACGAGGTGCCGGAGATAGTCTATCGGGTATCGTTGAAATCACCACCACCACAACGAAGGCCACACTCAAGGAACGTCTTAATCACAATACTATTCCAACAGCTCGGGGTGATACTTATCGTCATGCCAACAGACATCCTGATATCCTCACCTCACCAAGACAATCGATTGCGGGAGCCACACCAACGCCCTCGACCTCCATGGGGCATTCCACCAAACTCAATACCGGTACAGTAACGCGAAAACCGGCTCCCAAAGGTAACGAAACTTTTCGTTCTCAGACCCGTACAAGTAATAGTCGTGTTCCTCCCACCAATACATCGACATTTACGATAAACTATCGCAATCCGAAATTTGTCGAAAGTCCTTCTTTAGAAGAAATAGTTAAAGATGAGTGTTCCACCATGAGAAGTCAGAAATCATCAATGGAGTCAACACGTTCGGAAAATGTTGCAACAATATCACAAGAAGATATCAATTCTACAGGTCGTCGGTCACAGATGAGTAATCTTGCGACAGGGCCGAGAAAGAATGTTAGCACCGATGGATTAATTAAGTAAGTTCCAAATTGTCAATAGTTCATGTGGTGAAAAGCTTTCCGAGCCGTTTAGTACAGTAGGGTACAATATTTTTCCTTAATTATCACTTTATCATAGCAGAAAAGCTCGATCTTTAAACTTTTAATGGACAAGAACTCTCCTTATAATTTACTCCCTTATAATTGGGTGGAATGTGCATTGTATAGGGTGTTCTAAAATTCGCGCAAGATTGTATTGTAATTGCATTCTTCTCCGGAGGTACGACATGTGATGAAACCTCATTTCCCCACATCCATGCCACTCAATTTAGGAGGAAAAAAACTGGATTATGATTTAGCGACAGAGCACCATTGACTGTTATTGCCCGACTAGCCGCAATTTTGAAGAAAAATGGTTCGACGATGGCCCGCCCCAGCGGCACATAAATGGCATTATCCAAAGTTTCGTTATTTAAATGTCTTTCAATATGGCAATTCTTATGAGCTTTTATACTAAGCTATTACATAACTATTGGGATATTCGGCTTAAGGTTTTTATTTGTGACCAAACGGTTGAAAAAAGCTTTCAATTATCTACTTAGTACCGTCAAGTTAAAACCAGAGTTAAACTTCTTCGGCCTGATGCAATAACTACGAAACAAAGCTTTTAGATGAACTATATACAAACGTAAAATAAGTTTGACTAAAGCTAGGTATCCCAGTTTGTTATTCTCCACTTAAATCAACTTTAAATGCCAGATATTTATCCTTTAAATGTCTCATGGCCAGTTTCACAGTTCAAAATTCTCCATTTAAATGCACTTTAAATGCCCGATGTTGTTATTTAATATGAAAATTTTCTGTGAGCTTTTAAATTGTGAGCTATTGCTGGGAGCTATTGTGACAGTAGCTCTAAATAATTTCTATCGATTCCAATTATAATTTGCACTGATTTGACCATAGCTTAAGGTCTAAAGATTTTCGAACACTTCCTTGATAAAAAAGCTCCCGAGGAGCTTCGAGTAAGATATACATGGGGCATTCAAATTCAATTTAAATGGAGAACCACAAACTTTGAAACTGGGCATTAGTTTATTATATTAAAATTTATATTTAAAGTAAATTTTCTGAGCGCTTTTAAATTGAGCTTTTAAATGACTATTTTGAACTCGCTTTATTTGTTTAATATTTTCTAGTGAAAGCTTTTAGTGCCTAATGCAATATATAGGAAAATTAACAATTGCTTCCTTGACAAAAAAAGTTCTCGAAGAGTTATAAAGTTAAGGGTCTTCCGAGTAAAAAGGCTTTTAATTTACTACTACTAACACAATTAATTTTAATATAATTAATTAATATTAATCTTCAATATAATATTAGAAAATTATCGAAAGCTTCTTTCAACTTAAAAGTACATACTTTGGCTAAATAATTGTCGCGTATTACTTTGATAAAAGCTTAATATAGGTTTCACCTACGCCAGAGCTTTTTCAATTTTCTTCTTAAAATGCTTTTAAAACAGTAATAAAAAATGCATACTTGAAATACTAACGATTATTTTAGAATGGAAGCTTTCTGACTGTAGAGCTTTTATCAAAGGTACAGCTTTTTTTGTCGAAAAAGCGGAGAGCTTCCAACTTCTGAAAGTGACGACTTCCGCAGATTACTATCGTGAAAGCTTTATTTTATTAATATCAGAATACTTATTGTTTTAGTTTGCTTACGACGTCACAGCATTTTTCGTCCATAAAAAAATTGTCGTTTTCATAAAAGCTCAAACAAAAAGTTTTATACGTATTTTTATCTCTTTTCCTTCAGATTCTTAAAGTCAAAAATTTCAATTTTGGAGGAAGACCATGGCCGCATTTCACAAGAAATGACAAAGCAACAGGAACTTCTTCACAAATCTCTCGAACGATCAAAACTCCTTGAACAACAGCGTGACTTGGCCACAACCAAACAAAATGCCCTAAAAGACCAACTGGCCAAAATCGAAGTTCAGCTTGATGAAGCCAGTCAACGCAACAAAGATCGCAGCAAAGAGCAATTGGAACAACAAAAAGAATTGGAAACGGTCAAAAGAGAAATGAAAATAATGAGTCAGAATAACAACAATATGGAGAAACGTCTGAATCGGTCCAATGAAGAACTTGAGGCGGCACGTAAAACTATAACGGAAATGAAAAGTGCTGAAAATGACTTAAGGGAGCAGGCTCGTTTAGACTGTGAGGCCAAGGAAAAACAAATTAAGAATCTTAAGAAACAAAGGGCAGATCTGCTCAATGCCTATAAAAAACAGCTGTTCCTAATAGACAATTTGAAAAGGCAAACAGTTTGCTTGGAGCAATCGAAAATGATAGCTTTTGGGGAAAAAGAGTTCTCCAAAGTACTGGAGTGGGATATGAAAAGTTAAGATGATGATGCTAAAATGTAGTTAATATATAATTAATTTAAGGTTATGTCCTTTCAAAAATGTAGTCTGATTGGTGGATCATGTGTTAAATGTTAATTGTGTGTTTATGGCAATGTATCCTAAACTTTGTCCTGGTTGTATGAAGATGTTTATCATGATTGCAGTAAATTAAAGCAAAGTATAATAAAAACAACCCCATCTATCCTTTGTACCACTATCATTAACCAAGCAGTGCCTTCATAATATCCAATTTATTTTCAATTATCTATCAACAAGTCCCTAGAGTATATGGTGTCAATCTTAGTTTTCCACGGATTTGCAAGGATAACTTTTACTATAAAAGCTTTAGTCTGTACTAAGATTGTCATCAGATCATCTGTGTCCATTCATCTAGCGAAATTGTGTTCTCTTGCTCCAAAGAAACTTTCAAAATGTTTGCTGTTCGCTTTTCGGTCGCTCTACTCATCATCGCTTTCATCGTTGCCGTGGTCATGTTGCAGTCCAGTGAGGCTGCCTACCGCAAGCCACCATTCAATGGTAGCATTTTTGGTAAACGCAATTCAGTGGGTAAGTTGTGGCTCAGTATGATTCAAATCTAAAATATATTGAATTTGAATTTTCTTTACTTTCCTTTCATAGAATATGATAATGCCAAGGCCGTTACAACAATGTGTGAGATAGCTATGGAAGCATGTCAATCATGGTTCCCTCAGGCCGAAAGTAAATAATCTTAAGAATTTTGGATATCCCTGGACGAGTTTACGGGCAATGACTTTAGCTACTATGTGTGTATATTTATAATAAACATAATTAAACAGTTATATATGTAAAAGAAATATTTTTCAAAAATTTAAATCAATAAATTTCAATGTAAAGTTTAAAAAAACGCTTTTTTGGAACTTTACAAAAAAAAATACACATAAGAATTATTCAAATTAACAAAATATGAAAATTATCTCAGTGATTTCAAGGACATGTAGGTTTTAAATTTCAAAAATTTCATAATTATACCATTTTTTGGAATAATCGCTATATTAATCTTGTATTACGAAAAATCGCTAAAATAAAAAAAAAATTGGAACATTTTATAGTGTTCAAATACTAACCGCGTTAATGAGATTTGCCTCTTTGCAATGCAGCAAAATGTAAGGTAGAGGAAAATTTAGTTTAGTTCAAAAAACATTCTAAATTGTTTGGCTAATGTATTACTTTCCGTCGTTCCCTAATAACTGTATCCATCGAATTATTCCAATCAACTTTGAACTTCTGAACTCTTTGAATTGTTTCAATCGACTGGAATCTGTTTATTAATCAATTCAGAGCAATCAACCTGGCAACGTTTCATAAACCGATTTATTCCGATCGATTTGGAATCAGCTTCTGAATTCATTTATATGAATCAATTTTGAATCAGTTTATAAATCGATTTATTTGAATCAACTTGGAATCACGTTCTATATTAATTTATTGAGATTGGCTTTTCGGCGAGTTTTTTAAGATAATGCGAAAAATAGAATCGAGTTTAGCTTGTTCTTTAGTCTTTGAGAGGCTTTTAAATGAGAGTCAAAATTACTTCCTTAACATACTATTTTTCCCGTTGATCCCGAATATCTTTCTCATTCGTATTATTCCCATCGACTTGGATCGTTTCGACAGACTGGAATTTGTTTCTGAATCAATTCACACCAATCAACCTGTCAACACTTTATAACCCGATAATAAATCTTGGAATCACTGTATTCATCTATTTAATTGAATCGACTTGGAATCACTTTCTATATCAATTTATTGACATCGGTTTTTGGCGATGTTTTAATGGTCCGGTGAGATTCAGCTTCGAATATAGATTGTTCTTTAGTCTTTGGAGGAATTGAAATGACGGTCAAAATTATTTATATATCCTTTCTCGTCGATGCAAATATCTTGTTTGTTCTTTAGTCTTTGAGAGGGATTTAAATGACAGTCAAAATGACTTATATATTATTTCTCGTCGATGCCAAATATCTTTATTTTCATTCCTTTTATTCCGATCAACTAGGAAGCACTTCTGAAGCGGATTGAGCGAAATTTGTTTTTGAATCTATTAAGACCAATCGTCTTGTCAACAATTTAGAAACCGGTTTATTATTATGATCGACTTGAAATAACTTTTTATATAAATATCTCTAGATCTGATTTTTCGGTGGGGTTTTTTAAGATCCTGCCAATTTAGCTTAACATCTAACCTCTTCTTTAGAGGGATTTAAATGGCAGACAAATTTATTTGTTTAATATATTATTTCACTTTAATCCCCAAAAACGTTCTCCATCGATTTATTCCGATCAACTTGGTATCACTTTTTAAATCAATTCGATCGGGTGGGATTTTTACCTGATTTAATTCAGACCAATCAAATTGGCAACACTTTATAAATCTTTTTATTTCGATTGACTTGGAATCACTTCCTGAATAGATTTATTTAAATTTGAATCAATTTTTGAACAGATTTATTGCGATTGACTTGGAATAATTTTTACCTCGAATTCTTCAGGTCGGATCTTTCTATATCAATTCATTGTGATCAGTTTTTGGCGCTGTTTTAAAGATTCCGTCTATCAATAATAACCTTCTCCATCGAATTATTCCATTCGACTTGGAATCACTTTCTGAATTATTTCCACCGACTGGAATCTATTTCTGAATCAATTCATACCAATTGACTTGGCAACACTTTATTAACCGATTTATTCCGATCGGTTTGTAATCACTTTCTGAACCTATTTAAATCAATATGGAATCACTTTCTGAACAGATTTAATGCGATCAACTTTTGAATAACTTTATATAGCAATTTATTCAGATCGGCTTTTTCGGCGAATGTTTTAAGTTCCTGCGAAATCTATATTCAAATTTAACTTGTTCTTTAGTACTTGAGAGGAATTGAAATGGCAGTCAATATTACTTATATATTCTTTCTCGTCGATACCAAATATCTATTTCATTCGTTTTATTCCGATCAACTTGAAATCATTTTCTGAAGCAGATTGAGTGGAATTTGTTTTTGAATCAATTCAGACCAATCCACTTGTTAACACTTTAGAAACCGGTTTATTCCGATCGACTTGGAATTATTTTCTGAACCTATTTAATACGATCGACTTTGAATAACTTTTTGTATGAATTTCTTCAGATCGGATTTTACGGCGGTTTTTTATAGCTTAAACTTTAACCTCTTCTTTAGTCTTTGAGGGGGATTTAAATGCCAGAGAAATTTAATTTATTAATATAATTATTATTATTATTTCACGACAATCCCTAATATCACTATCCATCTATTAAATTTTCGTATCAATATCTGAATCAAATTGATCGACTGGAATCTGTTACTGAATCAATTCAGATCAATGGGCTTGGTAACACTTTATAAACCCATTTATTTCGATCGACTAGGAATCACTTCCTGAATCGATTTATGCAAATCAGCTTGGAATCACTTCCTAAATCAATTCGATCGACTGAAATCTGTTCCTGAATCAATTCAGACCCAATCAACACTTTTATAAACCAATGTATTCCGAACGACTTGGATTAATTTTCAGAATATTTAAATCAACTTAGAGGAATCCCTTTTTGAAACAATTTAATGCGATAGATTTGGAATTACTTTCGATCCTCCGAAATGTAAGATCAGTTGGAATTTTGATTATTTTAACATGTTTTTTTTTTGTCTCCGAGAATGCTTAAAATTTCAGTTAGATCAACTTCTATAATTTTATTTAGAAATATATAAATAATTTACAGTTCATTTAATATAAATAACAACTACTTCACATGTAAATGTCTGCCTTTTTGCCGCAAATTGTCTACATGTTTGTATAAATAACTCATATAGTCAACCATGAATGACGTGTAGGACTGGAAATTTAAAAATAGATTTTGTTCAAATGATATCAATATAAAAAAAATTTACATTTTCTTCATACCTTATCCAATATGCACCTCGGTATATAACCTTTCAGATCAAAGCATATTATCCATTCAAATATGCAAACATTGGGATTTTCTTCCACCTCACATGCCCCAAAGCCGGATACTAAATTTTCGCCACGTATATACTTGGCCACAGGTGGTACCTCATCATCATCGACACTGACGGCTGCATTAAGCCACATACGCCCATTTTTGTGATAGTCTTGATGATGCCGAACTTTGTTAACCGCCGCCGCAATGGTGGTTAGGGGGGTATTATTGTTTTCATTTGTAGGTTGTAGAAATTTGATGTCTTCATTGCAGATTTCGCTATCGGCAAACAAGCGCCAAGAGCAGAGATTTGCAAAATCTCGACTTTGTATTAGGCCACCGGCACAGCTGCATATGGCTTGGTTGCTTATTTCGACGTAGGAGTTTATTTTCTAGATAAAAATATACAAAAAACAAGAACAACATTAAAATCACGAATACTACATTGAAATCACGAATACAATCGGATTGTAAACAAGTTTTAAATTTTTAGAACATGTAAAAATTATATATTGAATCACTGAGATGAGCAGATAAATCTATTTATTCCGATTGATCTCAAATCACTTTTGGAATCGATTTATTCCAATCAATTTGATATCATACAAATTTGACATTCAAAAACTCGATAAAAGCAAACGCCTCGTCAATAAAGTCGGGGTTTAAATCGATTAATACATCGATTTATTACGATAAACTTGGACTGACTTCCTAAATTAATGTATACCGTTCGACTTGGAAGCACTTTCTAAATCACGAAATCGACGCTGTCGTTCACGAGATACAGGCCCAAACAATGGAAAATGTACTGAAAAATTGGGTAGACCGATGGAGGTACTGCAAAGGAAGTCGTGGAAGCCATTTGAACGATTTACCTATGAAATAATAATTTTGAAAAAAATGTATATTAGTATGTTTTTAAAGGGTAATTTTAATATTTCACCCTATCTACAAAAGAGTCATAACTCAAAATTTAATTTCCAGTAGAGGTAAAAAAACTGATTTTGTTGAATTCAAAAATGTATGCACATTATCAATAATAAAAAAGTTTATACGCGATTTTTTTTGGACGAAAGGAAAGAGAGAGGGTCTTTCATTCTGGTTTTAAGCAAAAAAGAGTGGATGGATGCCTTGGTCGCCAGTGCTATAAATCTTAATATTAATTTTGTATTTACTTTAAATTGTATTTACTAATAATTGTAATAAATTTACTATATTGTAAATAAATAAATAATCAAAATCTGAAAATTCTGAGTTAGGGCACTTTTGTAGTTAGAGTGCAATAAGCGAGATGATGTAGAAAGGATCGAACGATAAGCTACTTCTTGAGCCACGTAATCAGTTCTTGCGAAATTTTCGTAAGAAATATTGTCATTTATCTCTAAACGGAAAATTTTGTTGCAGAGAGTTGCCACACTTCTCTGATTTACCTGGCAAATATTTCATTAATAATTCCTCTTCGTAATCCATTTTATTTTTAACGCATGTGGTATTACTTTTGTTTACTAAACTAATCGAAATGTCAAAATTCCGGTCACAAACAATTACACAGTGCAACACGAAAAAATATAACCATATACGGACACCACTACGTGATAAAAGACCAAAAAAGTGATCTTATTGTCAGGCTCATATCTTGCAAACCATTTTGGATTTTGATTTACTCTCTGAGGAGAAGTTGTAGCTCTTGTGAACATATAAAATCAAAAAGCTTCATCTTCCCGTGTTCAGGTCCATAGGCGGCAAACCGTTCAAATTTCAGGGAAACAATCAACTACAGAAATGTACCTAAGATCTCAACTTTCTAGAACATATGAACTTCCTAGGAATGATTCTTAACACCGTTTAGGTAGCGCTTAAGTAGCGTTTAGGTAGCCGCAAAAGTGAAAAATTTCCCGATCATTTTTTAATTTCACTGTATGTAATGTTTTAAGGCATGGAAATATAACCATATACGGACACCACTACATGATAAAAGACCAAAAAAAAAGACCCATGTCTCCCAATTTTGCCCAAAGTCATGGACTTTTTTTTATGGGCCCCAAAGATTTAGGGCCTCGGTGTCATTTTTGCAACAAAAGTGATTATTTTGTCAGGCTCATATCTTTCAATTCGTTCGGAATTATGATTTACTCTCTGAGGGAAAGTCGTAGTTCTTGTCATAAAGAATACAAATTGTAGGCATTTAAATCAATATAACTTTATCTTCAAGGTCAAAATCGCAAAAATCTTTAAAAAAAATTCGATTGTTTTTAACTTTTTCCCGCTGTTCAAGTCCATAGGTGGCAAACCGTTCAAATTTCAAGCAAACAATCAACTACAGAAATGTACCTAAGATCTCAATAAACAACTTTCTAGAACATATAAACTTCCTAGGAGAGCTGAGTACCAATCAAATAAAAAGTGAGCGAAATTTTTGGTTCATGAAGTTTTCGCTATTTTTTAAGCCCCGTATTCAGTTCTTGCGAAATTTTCGTAAGAAATTTTGTCATTTATCTCTAAACAGAAAGTTTTGTTGCAGAGAGTTACCACATATCTTTGATTTAACTTCCAAATATTTAATTTATAATTCCTCCATGTGCTCCATTTTATTTTTAACGTATGTCGTATTGCTTTTGGTTGTTAAAATTATCTAAATGTCAAAATTCCGGTCCCAAAGAATTATCAAACAATTATTTTCGTACGAAATACCTTTGGCGTAACAACTCTGTAATTGATTTTGCCTACGAAATTTTCGCAGAGCTGAATACCAAGCAAATGAAAAAGTGAGCGAAAAAAAAGTTTTGAACTGTCACACTTAGGAGTCGAATTCACTTTCACCGCACGGCGACCGTGCTGATTGTGAAACCATATTATCTGTTCAGACCTATCATTAGTCGATGTTTTCCTTAGTTATTTTTTATGTTGGCCTCAATCAAAATCTGCTCTTTTATCCGTTGCGAAATACTTGTGTTGTATAAGCTTGCGCAATTGGCACAAGTGTGCTTTGTGGTTGAGCCCTTACAAGCACAGGGGCTGAAGTTTTAAAAACTTAGAATAAATTTACCGGCACTGAAATGTTGGTCATATTGTATTTTAGGGAGTTTTTAAAAGATAAGAAAACACATACTGTTTAGGCAGGTAATAGTCCCATTTTTTTCTTTAGACTTCCTTCACTTCTATACACTTTCCTTACCTTTTTGATTATCGATTCCAACATTGTTGGATTCCATTGTGGTGTCTTCTCGATGTTGTAAAATATTTCATAGCATAATGCCTTGGCTGGATAGTTAACACTGCTCTGCAATGTTAGCAGCACACAACATAAACATTATGTGAATTATTATTAGATATTATTCATTTAAAATTCACTTGTCACTTTTCTATTTACCGTCAATTTATAAATTTTTCCAAATTCTTTACGATATAAACTGCAAATTGTTTCACCTCTCTTCGTGACCTTTTCAACTTTCCAATCGGTGGCTTCAATAAGCCCATAAGTTCGCCGTAAACATTCTAATGCCTTCTGATGATAATCGTACTCGTCCTGAAATCGAAAATAAACAATGTCCAACAATTTAATTGTTATCCAGTATTTTTGCGACTGTTCACGCGTAATTGAAACCGTAACGCACTTGCACCTTACCATATTCGAAACGTAAGTGATATGGCATTACAGCTCTTTAGGGTATCGCAGTTAAATTTACTTTGGCCATTGGTTATAATATGTAAATTAATTCCATATAAACAAAAATAAAACGTTAAGGGAATTTGATTACGTTTGTGTATGGAATAAAGAAAAGACTGTCATAAGGTCGTGGTTCTCAAACGTAGCATGCTCGCGCTACTATGAAATGGAAGAGGGAAAATTTTGTAATTCAATGCTAAGAGTGCCGGTATCTATAATATTTAGTTAGGAACTATAAATATTTTAAATGCCTCAAAGTTCTGGAACTCTTCTTTATTTTTTGAAACTTTCAGCCTGTTCCTCGAACGAAATCTTTCGTTCGTGTTGTAGTCGAAACAAAGTTGATTTGGGTTCCACCATCTTGTCATTTCAAGTCGAATGAAAACATGAAATTTTTCTAAACTTTTCAGTACAAATTTTGGTTTCTCTATTTCGAATGTGCTGTTATTTGGGGAAAAAAGCATAAAGTCAGTCGAACGAAAATTTCGACTAAGAGGAACCCACTTTGAGTCGAATGCGATTGACTGACTTTCGTTACCTTAGCTTTTCGGTCGAGATCGGGGACCATGCCATTTATTTTGATTTATTGGATCTAATCAATAAATGTTCGAATCTCATATTCTAAACTAACCATCTATTAATAATTAGAAATGAAAATATTTAAATACATAAAATATGTATATAAATTCTCAAAACATGAAGTTTTTTTGCAACGTTATAGTGTATTATATCATAACAGTTAAGAACCACTGACTTAAGGGGTAACGCGCCTTAACATAAAGTTGTGTCTCGATATGCGGTTAATGTACATACATACATATCTAGGTAGGATTGATAAAGTACAGTGACTTCTAAATTGCTTTTATACACAAATTTTATGTTTACCATAGCACAAAATTTTAAAATTGGTTTAGTTGCAGGTGTTTTATTATTATTTAGACAACCTTAAACGGGAGCATTGAATTCGGTTTATAAAATGCATGAATTTATTTTGCAATCTAGAGGCACATCAAGGAAAATATTTGCTTAGGCGTTGAAGTTCAAGACTTGCTACATTTGTACAAAAAAAAATACAAAGACAAATTACATATATGCAAATTAAAATAGTATTATAATAGTGTAATAGTATTTATATTTATTAATAACATTTGTTGTGTAATAGACTCATTCGAGATATTTTCTCCTTACAAGCAGTCTCATGATGGTTAGCATTCTCTGAAGTTCCTTAGAAAGATATTTTCTGATCAACTGGATACCACTCGCTGCATAAATTTAATCAAATCGATTTGGAATAACATTTTGAATGAATTTATTTTGTACCGACTTGGATTCATTTTCTTAATCGGTTTTTTCAAATCAAATTGGATTCATTTACTGTTTGTCAATAATCAGCTGTCCCTGAAGATGTTCTTTCTTTCACCCCAAAAACTATTTATATCGATCGACTTGAATTCGCTTTCAGAATCGATTTATTTCCAATCGGATTGAAACCACTTTCCAAATTGATTTATTCTGATCGATTTAGAATCATCCTCCGAATCGATTTAGTCCAATCAACTTTCATTTCAAGTCTATATGAGTTTTTTTTTCAAATCGACTTGAAATTACTTCTTGATTCACATCGGCTTGGAATCATTTTCTAAATCGATTTTTTTTTCACATCGAATCTGAATCAGTTTCTGGTTGCATGAAGTTCATTGGTAAGTTGTTCTTTATTTCATTCCAAAGCGATTTATATCGATCGGCTTGAATTCACTTTCAGAATCGATTTATTTCCAATCGGATTGAAACCACTTTCCAAATTGATATATTCTGATCGATTTAGAATCATCCTCCGAATCGATTTAGTCCAATCAACTTTGATTTCAATTCTATATGATTTTTGTTTCAAATCGACTTGAAATTACTTCTTGATTCACATCGGCTTGGAATCATTTTCTAAATCGATTTTTTTTCACATCGAATCTGAATCACTTTCTGGTTCCTTGAAGTTCATTAGTAAGTTGTTCTTTATTTCATTCCAAAGCGATTTATATCGATCGACTTGGAATCACTTGATGCATCGATTTGTTTCAAATAGGACTGAAACCACTTTCCAAATTGATTTTTTTCTGAACAATTTGGAATCATCATTCGAATCGACGTTGTCAAATCAACTTTGAATTAATTGTGTGTAATTAATTCAAATCGGCTTGGACTTACTTCTTCATTCACACCGACTTTGAATCAATTTCTTAATCGATTTTTCAAACCAAATTGGATTCACTTTCCCTGAAAATCTTTAGAAGTTCTTCTTTCTTTCATTCAAAAACGATTTGAAACGATCGGCTTGAAATCACTTTCAGAATTGATTTGTTTCAAATTCGATTGGAAACACTTACCGAATTGATTTATTCTGAATTATTTAAAATAAAAAAGTCCAATCAACTTTGAATTAATTCTATATGAATTTATTCGAACCCACTTGGAATCACTTCTTGAATCAATATATTCACGTCGCCTTGGCATCATGTTCTGAATCGATTTTCTCATATCGAATTGGATTCTCTTTCTGTTTGTCAATGATCAGCTGTCCCTGAAGATGTTCTTTATTTCATCCCAAAAGGATTTATATCGATCAGCTTGAACTCACTTTCAGAATCGCTTTATTTCCAATCGGATTGAAACCACTTTCCAAATTGATATATTCTGATCGATTTAGAATCATCCTCCGAATCGATTTAGTCCAATCAACTTTGAATTAATTCTATATGAATTTAGTCTAATCGACTTCGAACCACTTTCACCGATTGACACGAAATCACTTTCTGAATCGATTTATTTCTGTCGAATTGGAATGAGATTTACCGATCAATTTATACCACCGGAACGGATTTTCTTCAGCTGACAGGTTAGAGCCATTAGTGAAGAGTATATATACATATGTGTTTACACTTAAAATTATGTTAATTGGTGAACAAAAGCTGTTTAATTGCAAACGTATTTTTGAGCTAAATTCGTTCCTAAATCCCACTTTTTTGTTGGGTATCGTTATCCGCGTAATAATCGACTTACTCGTAAGAATCTTTCTAGTTCCTTCATTTTATAACCTTGAAGGAGATCTTTGCTATAGTTTCTAACGAGTAAGTCAAATCGGCGTATTTTCGGAATATCCGCCACCTCTCCATCTTGGTTTACTTACTAAGAAACTGCGACCTATATTGGATTGTACGATACTCTAAATACAACTACCGCTTTTCTACGAAAAGAAGGTAATTTTATGCATTCTGTAATAAAGCGTTATTTTTATTATTTAAGAAAAATTAACCTGTGTTTTATTTCATAAAAATTCTTCTAAATTCCTCTAAAATTCTTAACTAAGTTATTTATCTCTGCCTATTGCGTTCTTTGGCCGCACCCATGTTTCCCATTTGAATCCGTGTTCATAATGAAAAGTTAGCCTCAAGTTATCATCGGAATAATGATTTTTTTATTCATATCACGATCTCTAAGCTTTTGACGAACAGCTGTCATTTTACTAACAGCAATCTAACATACAGGGGTGCATTTGTCTAAAACAGACATGTTCATGTTATATTTAGACCGTATATAGAAAACTGACATAAATCAATATTTCACAAACGGGAGACGGAGTGTGAAGTATATAGTTCTGTAAATATTATTAAATGTAGGAAAATACGTAGCGATAGATTTAAGTTATCTTATAAGAAACTTTTGTAAAATGAATTTTAGGGACTAATAAATATTGAATTGAATTGAAACGGGAGACGGTAGTGCTGCGACATCGACCTCAAAACATCGATGTTTCAAATAAGAGACATCGATGTCGATAAAACGGCGACCTCAAAACATCGATGTTTTCCAATATCGATGTTTTTGGGGATGTTTAATTTTTGGTGGCTTTTTTTAGAAATCGAGGTACCAAAATTGAAACAGAAGAGGTAATTTACACCACTGGTCACAAACATCGATGTTTCTTCGATCACCAATGCTTTTGCCGATTTTTGGTTTTTGCTGCAATTCTCTTTTAGATATGTGTTATCAACATATAAATCACCCATTTCCCCGATATAAAGGTGAAAAACTACAAAACTTGATTAAAATAAATAGTTTCCCATTACATCCCATGTTTAACCAGCTACGCATAATGGTGGTGGTTGGCGTCTGGCGGCGAATAAATGAGCAAATATAAACAATTCGAGTTTATATTAATATTTTATGGTTTATATTTCCTTATATTAAGGCAACCTGTAGCTATGAGCAAGGGGGTAAATGTTTGCAGTCTGGGCTTGGACACAACTCATTCACTAGTTCTCGAACTCGTTCATTGTAGGTGCCCGGACATGTATATTATGCACATGTATATTATGTTTGTATCATGTCTGGGCACCATAAATGGGCCATGTAAAATGATTATAATTTTATTGACAAGGTGCATCATTGGTATTTCGGAATGAAACACAACATCGTTCAAATGGCTTCCATGGCTTGTTTACAATACCTCATTCGGTCTATCCAATTTTTCAGTACATTTTCGATTGTTTTGCGCTCTATCTCTTAACCGACAGCGTTGATTTCGTGTTTTAAAACCTCAATGGACGAATGACATGTGTATTTTCCGAGCCCTAAATACGAGAATTTTGTTTGTTAACATGAAATGATGTAAAAATGAGAGTCATAGGAAAAAATGATTTTTCGGTAAAAATTATCACATTTGGAACTCCGAACTTTGGTAGAAAGTTTTTAAAATTTCCCAATTTTCTTCAAGCGTAAACCGACCATAATCTGTCACTGTATAAATTTCCAATTGGGCATCTGCTTCGAAATAACGGGAGGTTCAAATTCCAATACATTTACTACCCAACTGTAGTAGACCCTAAGCAGTTCGTTTCAAACGTTTTCCAATTTCCTTTCCAGTTATGATAAAACTAAAAACTTGGTAACCTGTCGAAGAAAACATTTAAATTCTCATGTGTATAGTGTTTTAAAGAAACTTTTTTCGTTTCTATCACTATACCGTCTCCCTTGACGCACAATTCCTACGTGATCAATCATCACGTAAAGTTACAAAAATCAAATTTGTTTAACCGACAAAAAAGAAAACAGAGACAGATAGAGATAGAAGAAAACGCTCATTCATTTAAATTACAAACTTTATTTGTAACGCAATACAACAGTTTATTCACAGAATGCAAATTTTCCATTGGTGGTGCTATAACCAAACGCAAGACGTTTTACTCCCTTGGTTAAAAGAGTGAAATCCAAGTTTTGTTACAATACTTTTTGGGCGGAAGTTTTACATTTCCTTTAAGATGAATATGTAGATATATAAATTCTTGCATCTTCCACTGAACTCAAATAAATATGGGCATTTCCACAGAAACGTCAACCTTTTGTCACATCACGTCACTCTCGATAATAGGTCTATCTGCGTACTTTTCAGTAGCAAATACTCAGTAACTTTTTTTGGGAGAGTAAGAACAATTTTACTCTCTCGGTTGAAAATATATCAAAAAGTACGCAGACAGCATCCAGTGAAATCTTGCAAGAAAACAGCTGATCGGTGTGTAAACAATTGAAATAGCAAAGCAAAAGAATTTTAGCATATGTGTCGCACGGTCGCACTGTATATTTGCACGTTTCTAGCATGAAGTAAAATGTTTTGTTTATTATAATTTATTATAAACGTTAAAAATCAACACAATTCTAAGTATTTACCTCTGCCATTGTTAAATTTCAATTTTTATTTTCATTTCAGAAAAATTATTTCATTCAAACAGTAAACAAAAACAGCTGTTCAAACTAGTTGCAAAATCTTGCAAGAAATTTCTCCAGCAACATTTTGCAAGTTCTCTAACTTCCAAAGGTCAAAAAATTCTCTTTTTCGCTCTCTCGCTGCAAGAGATTTGGAGTACGCAGACAACATTTTGCAAGATTTTGCAACATTTTGCACAAAATGATGCAAAATATGTGTACGCAGACAGACCTAATTACTTATATTTTAGGACCAGTTTGTTTGATTGTGCTATATTATTTTAATAAATATGTAGTTACTTACGTTCTGTACTTAGGAAAAGAATAGAAAACAATCAAACCACATGGTCATAAAATATAACCAAATAACGAGGGTAACGTGATGTGACATAGGGTGGCACTTTCTCTGGAAATGCCCATATGCATCTACAAGATTGAAGATGACTGTATATTTTTCACTTGTTTCTGTGGTTTGTAGTTCGTACAGAGGGTTTCAATAATAACATTCCACTGATGTACAATATGAATTTATTTCTGAATGCTCGAGTCAAGGTAAAGACAGGGGATTAACAAATTTTACATAACGACAAAATCGAAACCGGTGTCATGTCGTTCTAACAAAATAAGTAAAATCACTCAAACGTCGCGTAAAACTCTAATAAGAAATACATTTAAGAAAATTTTTTGTTTTTTAAAAAACAATTCGACACATTTTCTTTAATTTCTTCGTTTTCCGTAGATTTGTACGCTTTACTTAAGCGTACCACAGACTTGTCATTCAAGAGCATGGACATCAGCTATCGTTGATGTTTATTGTCAGTTTACCGCCCTTCTTGATACCACATAAGAATGTAATCGTAGTTCTTCGCATCACTATCATGTTTATAAAATTTTTTGGTAATATTTTTTTCAAATTCATCAGCCAGATAAAAAATTTTCTACCAAGCTCAGGCTCCTGAATGGCAAGTCTGTGGTTCACTTTAAGTGTTTTCCATCAAAAAAGTTCAACCTTTGCATTTTATCGGACACACTATTGGGCAGGTATAAACTTTGACATGCTGAATGAATACAAATTTGAATAAAGCTCATCATCTTTTTACTTACTATCTTTTTATTTTATTTTTATAAAAAATACGTTTATTGTTTAAATTAAATAATGAGTTACACAACTTTAAGGGTAGAGTATGTAAAATTTAAAACACTAAAATAAAAATATAAAATTGTTGACACAATACAAAAGGTGAGGACGAGCGGAAAAATAGAGATACTTCAGATTCAGTTCTTAAGTGCAAAACTTGCAGTTTTTCACTGATAAGCATTGTGAGTTCTAACTATAAAGATGTTGTCAACTATGTATATTATGCGTGTGTAGTACTACTACATATTAATTTCTAGGCAATGTGCGGCGGCGTCGTCTTTGGCGCAATTCATTTATATATTTACGCAAATACGTCATATAATCGGTCATGAATGTCGTATAAGCCTAGAACAGTAAGAATAATTCAGTTATAGATTTAAGTATATTTATTATTGTGAATTATAACAACTTACAGTGTCTAGTACATAGCGAGGTATATATCCTTTCAAATCTATACACAAAATCCATTCAAATATACAAACATCGGGATTTCCTTCAACTGCGTGCATAGCGAAACCAGATACTAAATTTTCTCCTCGTATGTATTTTGTGTTCGCAGGGACTTTATTGTAATCCACACTAATGGCAGCATTTACCCATACGCGACCTTTGTTAAAAGTTTTAACTGGTGTTGCAATGTCTGGGGTAGTTGGCGCTTTTGGTTTCTCATCTTCAATATGGTCTTCAGCGTCTTCAAATTCATCCTCCAAAGGTGGAGGTTCATTGACATTTAAACGCACGACTTCTGTGAAATCTTTGGCTCCTAAACTTTTACTTAACGTATTATAAGTGGATCTATTGTCTTTCATGTTGCCACCATCATTGCGGCAACTACCCACGCTGCTGGGTTGGGGTGTTATAGTACCTTCCGCATCGGATATCGTTGAGACGCTACCTTCGCAGGAATTATTTAGAATTTCATCGTCGCTTGAATCGGCTACCTCTTCTTCTTCGCATATTTTACCATCCACAACTAAACGCCAAGAACGTAAATTTACAAAATCTCGGCTCTTAATCATGCCTCCACCACTTCCTGCAGATACCTGATAAGAGATATCAGTGTAGGTGTTGACTTTCTAAAGGAAAGTACACAAACGTTTAATAAAAAATATATAACTGGAGAATAAAGTAAATAATGTTAAATAAATTCGTATTCTGGACATAAAACATTGAATTCCCTATGGAAGAGCTCTATTTTGGGTCCAATACTGTTTGTTATATGTAAATGATCTTCATGACTGTGTTTTGAGTTCTGAACTTAGTATTTATGCTGATGATATTCAGTTGTTTGCAACTAGTTCTACTGGATCCACCACAGATTGTGTTACGGTCTTGGATTCTAATATCGGCCGGATTTGTGATTGAAGCGACCGTAATAATATCAGTATCAATGTTAGTAAGACTTGAGCGTATGTTTCGTTATGGGCGACCGCAATCATCGGTATCGTCCATAAGGGCTCAAAATAATACAGTGTTTTCATCTGATTCTGTGTCTTGTTTAGGTTTTGAAATTGACTGTGGACTGAATTTTACTGACTACATTGTTCATGTCTGCCCAAAGGTTAATATGATATTAAGGTGTATTTACAGTCTTGATGTCATATTACCCGTTGATGTAAGATACAGATTGGCTCATGTGTTACTTATGACGAACATTTTGAATGGGCTTGAGATCTACACTGGCACCAATTTGGCTAACTTGTGCAGACTTCACATATGTATTCATGGTATCTTAAGATTTGTTTATGGTTGCCTCTCGCGAAATGACTATGCTTAATATTCTTGTCAGCTCTTGGGCTGTTTCTTTGAAAATTTTTTGAATCTCAGACGTCTATACTTTTTCTTCTGCGTTGTAATACCGTGTTGGAACGATAATTTTCTGTGCGTGTAGCTAGGTTTTGCACATAGTCTTAAAAACTTTTCGGTGCAGCCATTTACTTTTAAACGTAATTTGTCTTGTCTCTCTTTACTTTTCCTTCTTTATAATTCTATCAATATATTGTCCTTAAGGGCCTCCAGTTGATTAATATAATCACTCTAATTGCGGTTGTCGTCGTCGACATAAAACGACGTCGTCTTGTGACGACAGTTGAAAATCGGTATTTGTGTAGTCGTTATCGACCACTAACGACGACTGTCGACACATATTTGGTATTTTGTAACTAGAATTGACGTAGACATTGAATTGAAACGACTCTACTTCAGTCAACACAGTTTTTGATAACGACTTGAAGAAAATTCGCAATTTTTTTCTCAATTAAGGAAATATCCAGTTTTATTTTTGAATTATGGATAAAAGAATTTAGTTCGCGGCTTTTAATGGCGGGTGGAAACCCCCAAGGAGAGTATGCAGGAGTGTTCCAGAACAGGTATCCGTTTTATACGTATGGCGAGTATATAAGTGCAGTTGTCTGTCCGACGGTAAAGGCAATGAACAAAGGGTTCATTTTAATGATAATTTATTGGCATTATTTTTAATAATTTGAACTTATACAAACAGTTAATGAAAAATAATATTGAGTATTAACACGGTCACTGCAATGGATCAAAATTAGATGCTGGAATTGAGTTCCTTTAGGAAACAGTTAGAACTACAGGCTTCGGTGTCTTCAGTGTCAAGTGCGCACCTGTATATGCATTGCCTAGGCAGTGGTTGTGTTATTTTTGTGACATATACTTTTTCAGTCAGTCATGCAATTGATGTCTTTTCAAATTTAGTTGTCTTAGATCCTAGTTATATTTAAAGTTGTAATTTCCTTTAAGGCTAAGATATCATGTTTTCTCCGGTTAGTGAAAGAAATGTAAATGCCGCGGGTGGGATTCGAACTCACATTCGCTGGACGATCGTTTCGATGTTTGTGAAGCATCATCTTCAGCAGCGTCTAGATCGTTAAGCCACTTCAGTCACTACCCGAAGATATTTATTTTATTGTGCAGAGTGATTGTTTGTCGCTACTTACACATTGCTTTCCTACTTACACGCAATGATGCCGAAGTTTTGAAAGTTCTATTTATAGAACGAACTATTCTAATTGTAGTTGTCTCGTTCTGTTTTGGTAGGGCCCTACCATATTGTTCAAATTTAGTTGCCTTAGATCCTAGTTATACGAGGGTGGGATTCGAAATCACATTCGCTGGATTTTAGTCTGATATCTTTCAAACAAGTGGCCGCTAACGAAAAGTACAGTTCAAATCCTTTAAGATAGCCGAATGGTCGGTCCATGGTGAAATTGATGAGATCATTTCTTGCTCTCCATTACGTCCATGTCTCCAATACTCGCAGCTCTGGTGCCAGTAAAGGCTGTATGTGCCTCCATGGAAGAAAGCTCGTCTTAATTCACCGCTTCCGTTCCTGGTGATATGCTTTCGATAATTAAACACTTTTTAGGAACTTGAAAAGCTTTTACCAAATAAAATAAAATAGAAGTACAAATGTAAAATGATCTTCTTCCTGCTTTCATTCACTGCGATTGACAAATCTGTTTACGTTTTTAATAGCTATCGATAAACAGTCGACTTCATCTCACGACAGTTACAGAATATCAAACTAGCGTTGATGACGATGATGTTGACACGAAGTGATGTTGACATAAAAACGACAACGACAACCGTAATAAGGGCGAATAGAAATAAATGAATAAATATGGTTTTAATTTCCAACGAATCCCACTAGATTATTTGAGTACTAAATACTTTCTCATTACATCCCATAAAGCGACAGATGAGGGTATCATACGATTAGTGAACTGTGCACTTCCTAGTTTTACACTCATCGTTTGGGACCTACGTTTTTATACCGGTTTCGAACGGCTTTCCCCGTTTACTCAGTTTTTTGACTGCCATCAAAACAGTACAATTATCACTTACTCTGATCATCTTCGATTCCAATGTCGTAGGATTCCATTGTGGCATATCTTCTATTTTATAAAACATTTCATGGCTCAGTGCTTTGGCAGGATATTTTAAACGACACTACTTGACATGATAAAAGATTCCATCATCAATACTTCAAATTGAAATTGCGTCGCACTTTATTTACTCACAGTTAATTTATAGACTTTTCCTAATTTCTCTCGATGTATACTGCTGATGGTATCTCCCTTTTTGGTCACCTTTTCTACCTTCCAATCAGGTACATGAAGCAAATCATACGTTTTTCGTACACAGTCCAATCCCATTTGATGGTATTCCTCATCCTATAAATGAAAATAAGATAAATAATATAAGGTACGATATGAAAGTATACTTATAAGTTATGGTAAAAATGTGCGTCAATTAAAGTGATGTTTCACAAGCCTTTTCTTTCCCTGACGGTACCTTCTTTTACAAAAGTCCCAACTATTCTTTATATTTACAGCCTGTTCCTCGATCTCGAACGAAAGCTTGCGTTTATGTTCTAGTGCAATGAAAGTTGATTTGGGTTCCACAATCTTGTCATTTCAAAATTGATCAAAACTTTTCACTTCAAATTGTGGTTGCTGTATTTCGAATACGATGTCATTTGGAATGAAGCATAGAGTCAGTCGAACGAATATTTCGGCTTAGAAGAAGGCAGGTTGAGTCGAATGCGAGTGACTGACTTTCGTTCGCTTCGCGTTTCGTTCGAGATCGGGGAACAATCCATTAATGTTTCATATAAAAAATTTAATTGTTTCCAAAATAAAATTTCTGTTTTGAAAACTACATTTATATTAATAGACACATAGAATGGCTTGATGGTTCAACATATCGCATCCTGGTCAGCGTCTGATCCATAATGGGCGGCTGCAATCAAATATCCTGGCAGTAGGTAAAATGCAAAAACCCGGTGGGCTGGGTTTGCCTCCCGCCACCGTTCATAATGGCAGTGAAAATACAAAAACGAAACAGAAAACATAAACAACCCCTATTTGTTGACGACCCCCGCAAACGTTATAAGGACCACGATTTACGGATATGCACTTGGAATGTAAGAACTCTATATAGATCCGGTGCAAGTATCCAACTGGCAGATGTCCTCGAAAGTTATAAGGCTGACATTACCGCTATCCAGGAAATGCGATGGACAGGACATGGCTGCACAAGAAAAATAAACTGCGATATATACTACAGTTGCCATGAAAAAAAACATGAATTTGGTTGTGGATTTGTAGTTGGCAAAAGACTGCGACATCTAGTCTCTAGGTTCAATCCTGTGAGTGAACGAATAGCCACAATCCGCATAAAAGCGAAATATTTTTATATTTCCCTAATTTGTGTGCATGCCCCGACAGAAGAGAAAGATGATGATGCCAAAGACATATTCTATGAGCTCCTAGAGGAAACGTATGACCGCTGCCCTGGCCATGACATTAAGATTGTACTAGGAGATTTTAATGCCAAAGTAGGAAGGGAGAATGTGTTTAATCCAACTATTGGCAATTTCAGTCTTCATGCTGACAGTTCCGACAACGGTATGAGACTGATTGACTTTGCCGCGGCAAAAAACATGGTCATCAGTGGCACAAGATTCCAGCATAAAGACATCCACAAGGCTACTTGGGTATCCCCTGATCAAAGAACTAGGAACCAAATTGATCACGTGGTAATTGATGGAAGGCACTCATCCAGTGTAATGGACGTACGAGTGATCAGAGGAGCTAACATCGATTCTGATCACTACCTGGTAGCAGCAAAGGTTCGCACAAGATTAAGTAGAGCGAAAATCGTACGAAACCAGACGCAGAGGAAGCTGGACATCGGAAAGCTGCAATTACCAGAGGTAGCCACAGCCTACTCAAGGAAGCTCTCGCAACTTTTGGCACAGAACCCACCCCCTCCCGATGACGATCCTGATGCGCAGTGGAAACCCATTTCCGACTCTATAAAAACTGCCGCAACAACCGTACTTCGCAACAAACCGTGGTACGATGAAGAGTGTCGCATAGCAAATGACGAAAAGAACGCTGCACGTATGGTAATGCTTCAGTCAATTGCAACGCGAGCTGCAACTGAGCGGTATAGGGAGAAGAGAAAGGAGGTAAACCGTCTCTTTAGGCGTAAGAAACGGCAGTGGAGAAAACGCGAGAGTGAGAAAATTGAGACATACAGAAGGAAGAACGAAGCCCGAAAATTCTACCAAAAAGTTAAAAACGGAACTAATGGACATGGTTCAGGGCCCCCCTTCTGTAAAGACAAAGACGGAAATCTCGTCGCAGATGTGCAGAGCATGTTGGGAATATGGAGAGAGCATTTCTCCGCGCTACTAGTACCTGAGATATCCGATGACGATGGGACAATCGATCACAATATGGACGACGACGTCGATTGCCCCCTTCCTAACCAAGACGAGGTCAGAACAGCTATTGCCCGGCTTAAGAACAACAAAGCCGCAGGAGCCGATGGATTACCGGCGGAGCTGTTTAAGGCTGGCGGCGATGAGCTGATAAGGTGCATGCATCAGCTCATTAGCAAAATTTGGTTAGATGAATGCATGCCCGGCGATTGGAGTCTCAGTGTACTATGTCCCATATTTAAAAAAGGTGACCCGAGTATTTGTGCCAACTACCGTGGAATAAGCCTTTTATCCATAGCATATAAGGTTCTATCAAGTATAATGTGCGAAAGACTAAAACCAATTATCGCTGACCTGATTGGACCATACCAGTGTGGCTTTAGGCCTGGAAAATCGACAACTGACCAGATTTTCACGCTACGCCAAATCCTGGAGAAGACACACGAAAAACGAATCGACACCTATCATCTATTTATCGATTATAAAGCAGCCTTCGATAGTCCGATACGGGAGAAACTCTATGAAGCAATGTCTGAGCTTGGTATTCCTGCAAAACTCATACGCCTTTGCAGGATGACCTTGACGAACACCAAATCCGCAGTGAAAGTTGGTAAGGATCTTACCGAACCTTTCGAAACTAAGCGAGGCGACACCCTATCGTGCGATCTCTTTAACATCTTAATGGAGATCATTATGAGAAAAGCTGCAGTCAATATGAATAAAACCATCAGCAGCAAAAGTCACATGCTGCTCGCGTATGCTGATGATATAGATATCATTGGGCGCACAATTAGAGAAGTTACTGCGGTTTTTTCGAGAATTGAGAAGGAGTCAGCAAAAGTGGGTCTGACGGTGAATGAGGACAAGACAAAATTAATGGTTTCAACGAACAGGGCCTCCACGCGATTAGACCAAAGCGTGAACGTTGTTAACCGTTATAACTTCGAGGTAGTGGACGAATTTATATACCTCGGATCTGCCGTGAACAAAAACAACAACGTCAGCCTTGAGATCAAACGGAGAATTGTGCTTGCGAATAGATGTTATTTTGGGCTACGCAAGCACTTTAGAGATAAAGCCCTCTCTCGAGTAACAAAAGTCCAGCTGTACCAGACTCTCATTCAACCTGTCTTGCTTTATGGCGCAGAATCCTGGGTCCTATCGCAAGCAGACGAAACATCTGTAGGAGTCTTCGAGAGAAAAATACTCCGAAAAATTTATGGCCCTATAGTGCACAACGGCGAGTATCGGCGACGCATGAATCATGAGCTGTATGAGCTTTATCCTGACATTGACATAGTTAAGCGGATCAAGATAACGCGATTGCGCTGGCTAGGCCATGTCAGTAGAATGGATGAAGATGAACCAGCGCGAAGGCTTTTCGAAACCGAACTCGAAGGAAGACGAAAAATAGGAAGACCAAGACTCCGCTGGAGGGATCAGGTTGACGAATCCCTGCGTACACTTGGTATTGCCAACTGGAGAGATAAAGCAAAAGATCGAACTGGTTGGCGAAATATGTTATCTTCGTTTTGTAAGGTCGCTGACCCCCCGGGGTTGTCCGAGACCGGATAAGTAAGTAAGATTGGCTTGAACTTAAATAAAAAATAATTACAAATTATCAGTTCCAAAACCAAAAACAACGAATAAATGAAAACGCACACAAATTTCCCAAAATGATAAATTTTGGTAGAGTCAAGATTTAGTTCAATCGTTTTCTATTATAGATTGATTTAAATTTGTTCTTTAGCAAGTTATACTTTTTTTTACAGAAAAATTTAACCAATTTTTTAATGAAAACTAGAAAACAACGAATAAATGAAAACGCACGCAAACTTCGAAAAATTATAAATTTTGGTAGAGTCAAGATTTAGTTCAATCGTTTTCTATTATAGATTGATTTAAATTTGTTCTTTAGCAAGTTATACTCTTTTTTACAGAAAAATTTAACCAATTTTTTAATGAAAATTAGATTTTTTCTCATGACGAAAGTTGATCAGTTTATATTTTCCATATTGTAAAATTTTCTAAGAACATCTACATATATTTTTCTGTTTAGAATAATAATATTCCTTACTTGTTCCACTTCCTCGTCACTGTTATGCGCCGAATCCAAAGGCGAATAAAAATCAGCCACACTGTCGGGAGGACGACGTTCATTCTGTGACGCCAAAAGTGGAGCTATTAAAGGTGAACGATCGGTAGTCGTAGAAGATGCAGCTAAAACATTGAAATTACAAAGAAAACATATCAAAATAAAATAATAAAGCAACATGAACTTCATGTATACCCAAAAAGTATCTACTGGCATGACGTTCCTGAGGAATGACACGACAATCTAAAAACCAAGCTTCGCCCCAGGCCAAAACGAAAGATGTTAAAATGAGTATCACTTCAAATACTTGTTGACTGGAATCAACCCACTAAAAAAAACATGAAGTTAAAATGAGATCGAAGTTTTTTTTTTAAATATCTAGTAACCTACGTCGAAAACAAAAACTTTGGAGATTAAAAATAAACAAGAACCACTAGTGGATAACTGAAATGAAAAGAAATATTTTAAAAAAAAGTCAACAAGAGGTTTGATTCTCCCCAACAGTTAAAAGTTTTCCACCCACCGCTATAATAAACCAATGGTTTGCATACAACAAGGCGTAGAAAAATATTAAAACTATAAAGCGGCATACAGCCGCTGCAACCACATCAAACAGGGATTTGTATATGGTGTAGTGGATGATTTGTTTTTGAAACGCCTGGAATATATTGTCCCCATTAATCTAAACGATAAGAATTGCAATACAAAATTCTCGGTTATTAATACAATACGATAAAACACTGAAATGATATCTTACCATTATACATATCAGCCAGAGTAACGAAACAAAAAACAAGTCAAACGTGACGAATAGGCAAAAAAATCGACGGACAACTGACATGCGACCATCCTGCATATAACCACCAAGGAATTCTTCAGTAATTAGATTTATGGAATGGGTGCGTGCTAAAATGGGATGCAAAATATTATTAGGCATCCCTTCAGCCAGTAAATTAACGTTGGTATTTTACTCACACATATCAAACGCCATATGATTGCCTCCACCACCTCCTCGGGACTGCATTATGCGCGCTTGATGGACTAATATTTCGGCAGCGTTACGTATATCGTTGGAACTGTTTTGTGACATTTTATTATGGCTAAGGCAGAGATACACGATATTCATTCACCACATGGTGAAGAATGAGAAATTGATTTGGGATTTTATAATAGCACTGCAATAGATAAATTTAAGATTGGATTGTTTTTCAGGATCAGGCTTTGAATGGTTTATATAAGTTTGTTGTCTAAAGACAAATTTTGTGTAACGAAGTTTTCAAAATCGGAATCATTCTGCTGAAAAGGTCGTTCAAACAAAAAGAGGTTTATATTAAAAATATCTAGAATGGCGAGATTGGTAACAAACATTTCTCAAATGACAAATTTGGCTCAATTTCAATTGTCTACAATAAGTCTTATCAATAGACATCAATCCTTTCATACAGGGGGTTTCGAAATGCGTTTTGAAGATTTTTTTATAGAAAATGTTTCAAAAATAGAGTTTCCAGCAAATAGTCCTCGAAACACAGATATCACAGATATACATTTAATAGATCTTACAATTGCAAGATTTGTATAGATTACGACTATTATCCTGTAGAAAATGGTAATTTTCTGTAACAATGGTTTAAAACTAATGCTTTAGACAGGTCTAAAGCTGCGACCATTGTGCATTCAGCGGGTCTACTCTGATTAAGGCCCTTGGTGATGTGGGTAGTTATTTCGTTTAAAGCCGTCGAAGTGCTATGTGCTTGCTTGAAGCCATGTTGGTGATCGGTTTCAAGGTCGGCAAGACTAGGGACACCAACACCTTTGCTTCAGGTGATAAGATGGAGATCGGTCGGTATGACTCTCCCTGGTTAGCAGGTTTATCAGGTTTCAGGAGTGGTATAACTCAGTGGTGCAATGGTTAGTGTGCGCGCCTCTTGTACAGACGATCCTGGGTTCGATTCCTGCTCCGACCACCTAAAAATTTCTTTCGACGACGGTCACCTCGCTTAGTGACGGCGACACTATCGAGTACTTAGCCATGAAAAAGCTTCTCAAAATACCGTTCGGAACCGGTGTAAAACTGTAGGTCCCAATCAGCGAGTATAAAACTATAAAGCGCACAGCTCACAGGTTGTGAGAAGCTCTACCAAATTCCTTCATGGGATGTAATGGGAAACCATTTATTTATTTTATTTTTATAACTCGAACAGTTTTCCACACATCCGGTATGACCAGTTGTCATCCCTAAAGAGTTAGAGTATGCGCGAGATACCGAATCCCTACTGGACCGAGTTTCTTTTGGTATTAACATCGAGATGACATCTGTCTCTTAAGTTTTAGATTGTTCGGATTTGGAGATTATGGCTGTGACTTCCATGGGTGTGAAGAAGCTGGATCTTGTTTGAGATTCTTAGTTCTGCGAACTACAGCTCTCTTGGTCCTATTCCGCTGGGTTGGGTGTGCAATAAGATTTTGGTTGCGTATTTAGTGGCATCCGTGTAATGCGTACTATCAAACGCGATAGCAATACGACCCCTATCATTTCCATTACCAGATTGTAGACCATAGCCTTTTCGAACCCATATTACAGTTTTCCAGATGTTCTAGCCATCTGTCGGTGCTAGTTGGTGAGTAAATTAATCTCATCCGTCAGGGGAATTATTCGTTCATTCATATGAGTAGATTATATAAACCGCTTTGCAGCCTTGAGTATGGTATCCCTAAGGATCATCTCACCCTGCCAGAGGGTAGTTGCAAACGACGAAGGGATTCATCAACAACGTTCATAAAGCTAGTCCCGTTGGCTTTGTTGTAGTTGCTAAACGTACGTTTATCCGGCTCCACAAAGTCTATAGTGATCAAGATGGGAATATGATCACAGTTCAAGACTATATGGGTCAGCCAAGTGGTATTGACGAGTACCGACTCACTGATGATGGAGATGTCAGGGGAGTTTGAGCATTTATCCTTGTATAGTTCTCATTTATTGCCGCGAATTATAAGTCGTCTGGTCTGAGGCCAGGTCGAAGAACCACACCTCATGATGAGCATTGAAATCGCCAAGCATAATTGTACTGTCACCCTGGAGTAGGTGTTCAATAGAGGAGCGATAGTTCGCACCAATGCTATTAACGGGCGGAGAAAAACACATTCACGATTTCAATAACGATATCTCCAGTCTCTATCGCTATACTCTTCGCTGTCTGTCTGTGAATCTGAAGCTCAAGCATCGCTAGATGATAAACTCGCAACCGTTAATCTCTCCGTGAGTCTAATAATGACATAGTTCTTATGAGATGAAAGTCTGAACTAACTGGTAAGCTTGTTGGAGCAAGATGGAGATCACCACAATTTTGTTTCTAAGACCATTACAATTAAATTACATAATCATAAAAGATTGTTGATTACAAACTATAAGAAGTTGCCGCCGAGGGTGGTTCTCTGGCGATGAGTTGGGTATCAAATATTGTTGAAATCGGTTACTATTTATAGCCTCTGGGGCTGATAGTTCCACCATGGTCGGTAAAATTTGTGTAGGGGCTATATCAAAACTTATCCCGATATGACCCATTTTCAATAGCAATAGCAAATCGGTTTGTATTTGTAACATCTAGAGCCGATAGTATACAAATTTTAAGGCAGATTTGTATAAGGTCTATATCAAAACATTGACTGATATATGTAGGTCCTCAACCCAACCTAAGGCAATCAACAAATTCCGTTGAAATCGGTTTAAACTCTTTGACGACAAAAATAATACAAAAGCCTTTAAGGTCAATATAACATATTACAATTAATAATTCCAGAATAGATTTATACTCAATAAAGAAATTATATAGATATTCCAATATCTAAATACAAAAATAATACCAATCTACAAATAATCATAACTATCTGGGGTCCCCATCCATATAAATAAAAAAAAGTGAAATCAAAAAAGTAGGTCGTAGTTAAGAATAAAACAAAAAAAAGGAACAACTCCAAATTAAAAAAAGAAAGAAATAAGCAATTTAATATATGGACAAACGAACATGGAAGACTGATTTCCAAATCACATTCATATATTTCTGCTACAATCATCAGCTTTAACTCATAATGCCCTGTAACAAGTGTCGGGTTGGGTATGAATTATTTAGTCGTTTCGCGATCTAGGTAGGAGCAGCTGCCCGTCTTACCAGCCCCTGGCTACACCCATGTTTTTATGCGAGGTACCAGAAGGGAACAAAGACATGACCGTATTGATATACCAAGTTATCTTTTGTAAACTTTTCTGTATAACAGTAACAATGTTGGCGATTCATCGAAAACCCAATAAAACTTTGTTCTACCAATAATCCCCATATACTTTGAATAATACGGAAAGTATATGGGGATTATTTATTGGTAGAATAGTATTACTCTATCGGCTTGATATTTCCGTAGTTTGTATTCAAGCTTCCATTTTATCGTGCTTCTAAAATACGGATTAGGATACGAAACGGATATGACCATTTGACCGCAGGAGCTACTGGGGAATTACCAAATCTCTCTAGTTCCAGTCTCTAATGTTTCTACATAAGTTCCTTCCTTTTGTTTACATTGTCACTTTAGCGATTCGTTTGCTAAGTAACAAAATCATATATGTATGGACTCGTCTAAATTATTTATTTATTTTGATGAGTTTGCAAAACTCTTTACCTTTCCGCTTGTATCGTTTTTATTTATTTAGCGGAGTTATCGAATAAACAAATATGTACATATTGCGGCATAATATTTCGCACTGTTGTTTGAAAGCATTAAAGTTTTTTTAACGAATTGAGAATTGCTGCCGTTCGTACCAGTACAGGCTGTTGTTATATAGCAGCTGGTGGGGTGGTTTCTGTGGTCTATACTGCTCATAACACTACTTAAATTTTTGATGATTCCATAATTATTTGAATATCGAACTTTCCAATATAGCCTCGTCAACAATGTCGATCATGCAACGAACACCATACAAAAAAACTCATTCAAAGTTTTTGGATAACATTTTGGGCAAATATCGGCCAAAGGCAACAGAAGTAGTAGTGCTATGGATATTTCTTGCATTCCTTTCTTTCTCACGCCCTCAGATAAACAAACACACATACTCATGTGTATATCATCTCAACTAAGGGTAGGGTGACAACACCAAATGTCCGGCCCCACATATGATTTTGTCACCCGTTGCTGTTATTAATGCAATATTTAACTGATAACAATCTTCAACAATAACGAAAAACTGTGTCAATAACTAAACAATTCAAAGTGAAAAACTAAAAATACAACTAATATCTACATGTATTCCCATAAATACCCATTATATATTTATATTTGTTTAATATTTTTCACTTATTTTAAGCATTTCTCACAAAAACATTACACAAATTCTTTGCTTTTTGACATTTCTTTTGTTTTGATTGGTCAGTGTCTGGAGAAGAAAATCATCTTGCCCCACATCGTTTACCTTTAATTTGTTGTTTTATTTTGTTAACTGTGTCATTTGTTTTTAGTTTTGTAACATTTAAATGTGCGTTTGCTTTAGTTCATCAGTTACGAAAGTTTTTATAATGGAAACAAATTGTCTGCCAGTGCATTTACGGAGTTGACCAATTAGAATTACAAAGAAAACTAAAAAAGAGAATGTCATTGCAAAAATGGCTGAGGAGAACAGAGAACGACATAAGAGCATTTGCGTCAGGTGATGTTAAAAGAACAGCTGATTTTACTTTTGTCGTTTCATTCATAAGCCCGGTATTCAGTTTTTATGAAATTTTCGTTGCCATAAGAAGTATGTGTATAAAAATAATGGGAGCAAATTTCTTTTAGTCCCAATCCACACAGGGAAACTTTTGTCGCCGGCGACTCGAGTTCGTTGGAGAGAGAGGGACGACGTAAGTACCCCTCTTCTTATTTCTCGCCTCCCTCTCCCACGAACTCGTGTCTCCGGCGACAAAAGATTCCGTGTGTGGATTGGGACTTAGCAGCAAAATTGGATTTTTTCGTTTTTTGCCTGGTAGAGCATTAAATGCGGATTCAAAAAAAAAAAGTTTGCGGAAGTCCATATTTTCCGAAATATAGGTCTCCAAAGCTTGAATATATAATCGCGCATAACTCTGCCGATCCGATCCTGAGAAATAAATTAAACAAACCCACCAACCTAGTCGTCCGGCCGGCTCAGGCAGGGGGATCAAATTCCCTTTGTACTTTAAGACTATGTGTGACAAAATCAGAAAAATCGCGGGAGTTTTTAGAAATAATTTTTTTATTTTTTCATTTTGGTGGTGCAATAGGTAGTGTGGGCGCCTCTTGTACTTGAGATCCTGGGTTCGATCCCTGCTCTGACCACCTTAAAATTTCTTTCGCCGGCGGTCACCTCGCATAGTGACGGCGACACTATCGAGTATTTAGCCATGAAAATGCTTCTCAAAAATACCGTTCGGAACCGGTGTAAAACTGTAGGTCCCAATCAGTGAGTATAAAACTAGAAAGCGCACAGCTCACAGGTTGTGAGAAGCTCTCCCCGATTCCTTCATGGGATGTAATGGGAAACCATTTATTTTTATTTTGTGTAAAAACTACAACAAAGGACACCAGAAATAAAAGACAACAACGATAAAAGACAACACCAAAAGACAACCAAAAAAGTGAGGTTAAAAAACATTTTTTAAATGAGCCCTCAATGGGTTAATAAAAGGATATATATTATAGAGTTTCACAAGTGCTTTGTAATGGTACATATTTTAAGCAGATCCGATGGTGAATACCTGAGATTTGTATCTCAAGAAGTTGGACCTAGCGCAAAAAAACTTATTTTTCAACTCAGCGCAAAAGCCATTACCGTTAGTGAAATTTTGGTGCAGATCTGATTTTGCGGCTAAAATAGTGTTATGTCAAATAAGGAAAATATCATGAACCGATTATTTTGCTCACTTTTCAATTGCTTCTCTCACTTTTCATTTGCTTGGTAGTCAGCTCTTTGCGAAAATTTCGTAGGCAAAAGCCAGTACAGGGTTGTTACGCTAAACATATTTCGTACGAAAATAATTGTTTGGGCCCGGAATTTTGGCATTTCGATTATTGTAGTAAACATAAGTAAGTAATAAATTTGAGGAGAATGGTTTGCAGATAGAATGTTACCAGATCTGTCAGATTTCTGCGATTAGGGTTGCATTTTGATTGACAGTACAAAAAGAAATAAAACGATAATAAAAGCTTTTTTCGTCACTTATTACAAATATTTAGAATTTGTTCACAATTTGCTGTTGTCTGTATTCTATTTTTATTTTATAACAGTTGTATTTTGTTTGTCACTTTCCAGATTTTTTCCATTCTCCAGAACTGATCGTGATCGCAAGTTCACACAAAAAAAGTCCACAAAAATAAAGACACCATTAAATTTGGGATAAAAATACCTTTCATTTGAGTACCCACAGTTGCCTGTTCCTAGCAGTCTCTAACTGGACTCGTTTTTTCGGCCCTGTGGGACGATCAAGACCAGGCAGAAGAATCCCTCCGTATCCTTGATGTTACCAACTGGCGAAAAAAGGCGAAGTATAGAACCAGTTGGTGAAATATGTTAACATTTGTTTAATTTGTTTGTTTAATTAATATGTGTAATACGTCTGACCTCACGAGGTTGTAAACTAGTCAATAAAAGTAAAGTAAGGGCCCAATAGGCCTGTCCGGCAACAAAAATATATTTTTCGTGTTCTTATATTTTTCTTTAATTTGGATTTTTCATAAGTTTTGAGCTGCCTGAGGTCCGACAATTTTGCCGCTACTAGGATCTATTTTATATGAATAATATTGTATTTATTAAGCGCAAATTTTTATAAACATTACAATTTAACAACTAAAAATTATGATTGTCTTTAGAACCACAGCTTTTGATTCCTTATCGTTCACCTGAACGTTTTGTTTTAAAAACTATACAGCAACCAAAAATTCGTGGTTGCCAATATAACCTCTATCAAGCAACTGGAGTTGCTAGCTGTTATTACATATGGCAACGCAACTGAGGTTCCGTTGCTATCGATAATCGACCAATGGACCAAGTTGCGACCCTATCTAAATCCTCCTGCAACAATGCAACATCATTCAAGGAATAAATAGGCTTACAAATTTTAAGATCATCAGCATACATAATGTGTTTAGAAATTAAGAGACACATACCAATATCATTAACGAACAAATTAAACAATAACGGACCAAGAATACTACCTTGAGGTATACCCGATGCAGGATAGAAGGAACCAGAATAGTACCCTTCTATACTAACTGTACAAACTCTGTTTGATAAATAAGACCAAAACCAATTCAAAATATTAGAATGAAATCCTAACTTGAATAGTTTAAAAATAAGAATATCATGACAAACTCGGTCAAAAGCTTTCGAAAAGTCCGTGAATATTGTGTCAACTTGAACACCATTCTCAAATTCACTTGTGCAAAATTTTTTGAAAACTGTTAAGTTACTAGTAGTAGACCAGCGACAAACCCATGCTGACTTGGGCTAATATAGCGTTTAAGTTGGAAACAAAATTTATCGTACGCAATATGTTTAAAAAATTTGGCAATTTAGAAATAGGACTATAATTAGTAACTAATGTTATATCACCCTATTTAAAAACTATAAAAACAGAAGAAGTTTTACATTTTTGAATAAAATATCCAGAAGAAAACGATTTTTCAAATAATAATTTAAGGGGAACAACGAGTGCAGATGAACAATTCTTTAGAAAATATGAAGAAATTCCGTCTAAATCAGATTTATACGAATTTGAGAGCTTTGAAATAGCCGATATATTCAGTGAAGTACGTTTCCTTTACATTCCCATTTCCAATTCATGTTCACACAATCTCATACTGAAAGTGCGTATACAACTCTGTGGTTGAAATGATTTTTATAATGATAATAACATTAACGAGGCAAATTTGCTCGATCTTGGGTACAAAATTGTATGGGAGATCACATGATAATAGACTGATTTGTCGATTATCGAGTCGATCTGCTAGATCGAGTGCATGCAAACGCCCTATTATTCTTCATGTTTTCCCAACTCTAAGGTTGATCAGCTGTGGCATAGAACCCCGCTGGTTTACACTGAACATTTTTCTTCAGATTCGACAAATCGTCAAATCCGTCTGACAATCTGAAATTCACTTAAAGTAGCGTTTATGATGCCCTTGAAATCTAGAGTTTCCCGATTCCGACCCAAATCCCGTCAAAATCTATTAGATTGCAATTGCAAAATCTTGTCACTAATACTATCGCAGATTTGTCAAAAACTAAAAAAAGTCAAATATCACTGGCAATTGTTCAGATTTATTTTGTAAAAAAAAAATTTTGGTATCCTTTTAAAAACTAAGAATGAAACCAAATCCCTCTTCGGAAATGGTTTCACAGCTAGTGGTGACTGTTTTATCACCGACGGAATGCCCTCTTGTCACTAAAGTCCCAGTACGTGGTGTCTTTTGGTTTCAAAATCAGTAGATTTTCTGTTGTTAGGTTGAACAAAATTGCTACTCCGAATGCAATTATTGTGAAGTGTCAACGAAGTAATGTCAAGGCCACTTCTGGGCACAATTTCGACTCATAGGCAATTATGAAATCATGTAGCTATTAAATGAATTTACAATTTGGATTGATAAGGTGCCTTTTAAAATGAACTGAAGTAATACATCACTTTTTGGCTCTAATTGCTCTTGTTTTTGGTGTGTCCTGGGTAAACTTAACGAGGGATCCAATCCGTAATATAAGCATATGAATAGGCACCTACTGGCTGGGGTATATGTGGGCCTTCAATTCTGTAATTTTAGGGTTTTTTGAATCATTGATATATTTTTAACCAAAACAAAAATGTTGTCAATATAATAAAATTCTGTTGTTCATTTACGCTTATATTTACTAGAATCTAGTCAAACATCAGAATATGTCAGTATAAACTACTTAGATTTCGTTTCATGTTTTCTTTCGAAATCTAATGATTTCACGGCAGCATAAACGTGCTTTAATGCCTTGTTCACGCTGCCGCGAAATTGAAGCCTTTCTCAATTTGGGCTGAAATTGAGTTGATATTTCTCAATTTCGCATATATTTTGACAACTACGAAATATTTACAACAATTTCAGTGAAATTGACTTGAAACTGTCGCATACAACGCTGTTATTACTCAACATAAAGCAACTATTGTATAGAGAAGAAAATTTACTCATGGAGTGAAATGCCAACAAAGAAAACGAGTGAAGCGTGTCGTTTCTCTGTTCGCTCTCTTACTCTCTTCGTTGAATATTTCAATACACGAGCAGTTTTCTGATGATGTTATTCTATCTAACTATAGAAATTCCAACCATATTTAAATAAAATTTCATAAAGTATGTAAAAAGTATGAAATTATCAAGTTATGACGCGGGAAAGAAATGCGTTTGAGTGAATCGCGTCGACTCTTTTTGGTTCGCTTCTACTAGGGTTGCCAAATTGCGGGGGCTTTATCTCTACCGTCGAATAATTTTTTTGTTGTTCCAACGCCGTCTATAATTATGGGTCGGCTTCGTTCACCGAACACGTGGTTACCAAAAATACAACAAACCAGTACATAAGTTTCAGTGGGGTGAACCGACTTAATCATACCCTCACCCTAAGTCATCCATTGCGTGGGAGTTCTGTTAAATAAAAACGCCCATACTCAAAAGTGACCATATGCAATAGCATATTGACATTGCGCTAAATATTATTGAATACCCAAAGTAGTTAGTTTCCCTCCGAATATTTATATGCGAGGTACAAAAATGGGCATGGCAAGTTGTTGCCAACATTTTGATCAATGCCAAATTTTATTAAGATAGGTTATGATATATTGCAGATATCGAGTCGGCAAACTGCAAATACGCCCAACTTTTGTATGGGAGGTACGAAACTGGGCGTGGCATAATAGTCAGTTATTAATTACACAGTAGCTTTCAGCGAAATATTGCCTAGTACCGAATTTTATTAAGATCGGTTGTAGTTTACGAGAGTTATCGTGTCAATCAACCGGCCATCCGCCCAACTTTTATATGGGAGGTACCAGAATGGGTGTGGCAAAACAGCTAATTTTCTATTGAAGAATTTTATTTGACTAAATATTGATTAGTACAAATTTTCATAAAGATTGGTTCGGTTTTGCTGGACTTCTCGTGCTGATCAACCAGACGGCCGAACAACTTTTGTATGGGAGGTACCACAATGGGCGTGGTAAAATCACCCTTGCTTTACTCGGTGATTGGCGTTTGATAACGTGAAGCCTTATACCTAATGTCATTAAGGTCGGAAGTGTTTCACGCGATTTATCGGATTGACAACCCGGTCGAACACCCAGTTTTGTATGGGAGGTACCAGAATGGGCGTGACAATCTCGCTCATTTCCTCCAGTTAACTAGGCATTTACAGATAATTAACCGGTGTGAGAGTTGAAGCTAATCACATCTACCAGAAGAAAAGCTTGAAAGAAATATGAATTTGTGCTAACTGTGTCGATTTGTATGGGAGGTACCAGAAGGGGCGTGGTCACAACGCCCATTTTCAATCCCAAACTCAATATTGGCAAATAATAGTCACTGACAAAATTTGATTGTGATCTGTAAAGATTTACGGCTGTTATCGTGTTGACCAGCCAGCCAGACGGACAGACAGACGGTCATGGCTCAAACGTCTTAAAAAGTTATAAAACGATTTTCCTCCTAAGATACTAAGGGTCTAATATGGCTCCTTCTATGTGTTACACATTTTTACGTATTAAATAATATATATACCCCCATCCCTATGGGTGAGGGTATAAAAACAAAACAATTGTATTCCGCCTCATTCATCAAAATGAAATTTTAAGTTTTCAGCGACATAGAGTAGTGAAAATAAACTATAAACCGTGGTGAATCAATGCTTCATGTTAAAGTTCAAACACCATTCATTTATTTTATTGTTTTCATTTATTTCCTAACAGTATTTTGGATATTGTGTCTGGGCACTAAAGTTTTACTAATGGCAATGTTTGTAAACAAACAGTTGTCATTTTTCAACGAAATTGCTCAAATACCAGTGTGAATGATTTCAATTTCGTTCTACAATTTCAATCCGAAATTGTCAATTTCGTGGCAGCGTGAACAATGCATAACTGCTGTGCATCGCTTGCGCTTTGGCGCACTACAAATTAAAACGTAAACAGTACCATATGTTTTGTTGTTGACAATTTTGGGTACTTTCCAACACCGTTGTCCAAGTACATGCGAGCATCTGGCAACTCGTCTCCTTTTGGGTTTTGCGTCGCCTCGTGGTTGTTGTGCGCATTAAATACCCTTTCAATATTTTTTAATTTTGCTTTATATTTACACGTGTAATACAAGGAAAATCCATACAAAATGAGTTTGTATAATTTTAAGAAAATTATGGTGGTTCCGCCGGCAAAGGTAAGTGAATTCCAAATTACTAGAAATTTGTTTTTGTCCCAGGGGAGGACTTGAGACAACAAGTAAACATAACCTATACAGAATGGCTAGGTGTCTTGTTTACAAATATTTATGTTTAATGATTTCTTTTCCAGGACTTTATCGACATTATGTTGTCGAAGACACAACGTAAGACTCCCACCGTTGTGCACAAGGGCTACAAGATTTCTCGCATTCGTGCCTTCTACACGCGTAAAGTGAAATTTACCCAACAGAACTTCCATGATCGTTTGTCTCAAATTATCCAAGATTTCCCCAAACTGGATGATGTGCATCCGTTCTATGCAGATTTAATGAATGTTTTGTACGACAAAGATCATTACAAATTGGCTTTGGGTCAATTGAATACAGCCAGACATTTAATCGACAAGTAAGTGGTTTAAGAGGGGTTTTACAAGATTAAGGGGGTTATTATTAATGCTATCTCGTTTGGTTTTCTAGTGTTGCCAAGGATTATGTACGTTTGCTGAAGTACGGTGACTCCTTGTATCGTTGTAAACAACTGAAGAAAGCTGCCTTGGGTCGTATGGCCACCATTATGAAGAGACAGGCTTCCAATTTGACTTACTTGGAACAAGTTCGCCAGCATTTATCGCGTCTACCCACTATTGATCCATATTCGCGAACGATTATTATTTGTGGTTTCCCCAATGTTGGCAAGTCATCGTTCATCAATAAGATCACTCGTGCTGATGTCGAAGTTCAACCTTATGCCTTCACCACGAAGTCATTGTACGTGGGACACACTGACTACAAGTATCTGAGATGGCAGGTAAGAACAAAATAACATTTTTTGTTCATGTGGTGCAATGGTAGTGTGCGCGCCTCTTGTACATGAGATCCAGGGTTCGATCCCTGCTCATTCCTACAAAATCATGGAAGATAAATCTTTTTTAGTTTCGGGCAGATTTGTCTTTCACATTCGTACTACATTTCCTCAGAAAATGTTTGCAGGCAAGAACTATATTTTCTTTAAGGGCGGGTCGTGCGGGATCTGCATTACAAAAACACTTGCAACTAAACTTGAAAAGATTTATTAGATTCTGTACTGGATTCATTGTTGCATATGTGTTGTCTTAATCAATATTTTAAATAATTGACTTAATCAATATTTTCAAAAAGATGCTTTCCTCTAACATTGCATTCTATCTTTGCCAACTTTTTCTGGATATAAAACATCTTTTCAAAGAACTCCATCTATTAGGAGAAATGGACAAATGTATACAGAAGGTTTCCTCCAGCAAAAATGTTTTCACGATAAAAACATTTAATTGTTTTAAGTTTCTGCTTAGCTTTGTGATCCTTACTTTCATTTGCATACACAATAATGTTTTATCTTCTTTTCCAGGTCATTGACACGCCCGGTATCTTGGATCATCCTCTGGAGGAACGTAACGTTATTGAAATGCAAGCTATTACTGCTTTGGCTCATTTACGTGCCTGTGTTCTTTATTTTATGGATATATCCGAACAATGTGGCCACTCGCTGGAGGAACAAATCAAGTTATTTGAAAGTATCAAACCTTTATTCACCAACAAACCTCTTATTTTGGCTATCAACAAAATCGATATTCTTGGCCTAGAAGATCTGTCGCAAGAAAAAAGGACATTCATTGAGAAACTGCAAGAAGACAAAGCAGTTCCCGTATTGTTCCTTTCCACAGTCAATGAAACTGGTGTCATGGAAGTTAAAACGGAGGCATGTGAACGCTTACTTTCCTACAGAGTGGACCAAAAGATGCGCACCAAGAAAGTGGACAATATTCTTAATCGTTTGCATGTGGCTACGCCTGCTCCTCGTGATGACAAAGTCAGACCTCCATGCATACCCGAACAAGCATTGGCTAGATTGGAAAAGAATGCCGCAAAGGCTGATCGCAAGCGCAAGTTGGAAAAGGATATCGAAGAAGAAATGGGTGATGATTATAGCTTGGATTTGAGAAAGAACTATGCCGAAATTGCCGAAGAAGAACGTCACGATGTTATACCAGAATTCTGGCAAGGCCATAATGTTGCGGATTACATTGATCCTGATATCTTTGAGAAGTTGGAAGAACTTGAACGCGCAGAGGGCATACGCGAAGAGGGTGGAGTTTATAATATACCTGATATGACAATGGATGAGACATTGAAAGAAATCCGTGAAATGGCTACGAAAATCCGTGGCAAACGTTTCTTGTTGCGTGACGACAAACGTCTGCAGTCCCGAAAAAACAAACCAGTCATACCACGTCACAAGCAGCCCAAGGTGCGTGATCGTTCTGTATCCAAATTGGTGGAGACCATGGAAGGTCTTGGTGTGGACATGGCTGGTGCCGAAACTGCCAACTTTACCAAATCCGTGGTGGACCTACGACGTGGCCAGGTGGCTGTGGGCTCCAAGAAGGAACTCAAGAAACCCTTGCTCGACAAAGAATCCTCTGCTATTGTTAAGAAGACTGGCCAGCCATTGAAACGTAAACCAGCTCGTGACACTATGGGCGTTAAAAACGTTGCAATGAAGAAGAAGGCCCAACAAATGGCCAAGAGAGACATCGCCAAGAAGGTTTCCCGTCTGTGTCTTAAAGGTGAAGCTGATCGTTTCATTGGTACCAAAATGCCCAAACATTTGTATTCCGGCAAACGGGGTAGTGGTACTGCGGATAGACGTTAAGTCAGTCTTTGCGCTGCTTCAGCTTTAGGTAATTTAAGAAATTTATAAAAAAAAATTGGGGGGAAACTGTTCGCACATTACGGGATACGAACGACGACTCTTTGTAGAAACTGCTTTATATTATAGAATTTACGAACTCTAATTTGTATGTTTTTGAGAAAAGATAACTTATGTATTGAACTGAATATACATAAAAATATGTAATTTTAAAGAAAATGTCAGAAAACAAATGTTTTGTGTTTTATTTGAATAAATATTAGGCTTTACAATATGTTGGAATGAAAACAATTGCGGTTTATCTAAGTGCAGGAGAAATTAAAGATCCAAGGTAGAAATCCCATGATAGCTATCACAACCGTTGTTGAGAAAGCACCTTCCTCAAGTAATAGATAATATTTTATGTACTTCTAAGTACAGTAAAGAATTGCAAAGCATTTCCATAGACGTACAAGAAAATGGCATTAGTATCATTTGAATTTTATGTTGCATTAAAGGTCAGCCACCTGTTTTAAAGTAACCAACGAAATGCCTGCTATTGCTGCGACATTAGACAGAAATGGTTCCTGCGTATTCAGCAGCATGAAGTGTATTTGTTTTTTTAGATCTCACGGAATCATCAATCCAATTGTTCATATACAATGATTCATTCAAAAGGGAACTCTATAAAAATTCAAATATAAACAAGGTTACGAATTAAACTATCACCGAATTAACAAACACAATCCTTTAGTTTATTTCCAAAATAGAATATAACCACCTGCTTTACTCTCGTAAACAAAAATGAAATGATTTTGAACAATATGATGAATGAGACATAGTCCTGCATTTGAAAAGATAATTGAGGGTGCAAATATTGAGTTGGCTAAGCTGTAGTACAAAGAATGATAGTCAATTGCTAGAAATAAAGGCCACTGGAATTGGAACTCGATGTCAGCTCACTGTGATGACTAGCAACCGCATCCAGTTTCTTAAATGCTTGCTCTTCATTCTCTGGTGACATTAAATCGAACTGCAGACACAGCTGTGAGACCATACTGAGCAGATATAAATCGCAACTTGTTATAATCATGATCAGCGAAATACGTCTAACCGAGGCCAAAACATAGAGCAGCAATGTTTTGAGCAATCGATTCTCTCGTCGACACAAAAGCCCAAACAAATATCGGCATAGCATAGGAAAATTCACCCGCATTCAGGAGATGTACCATTGAATGTATCAATGGCGAAATCAAATTTTCCCCCGATATCAAACGGCAGCAACCCCATAGTAGATATTCAACCCATGAATAATGCTTGAGATAATGTTCCCATTGATGATTATGCTCTGCCTCAGGGTTCGTATTTCGTGGGTAATGAGTTACCCAGGGTAACCCATTATTATTGCCGTGGGGAATGAGTAGCGATCGTTTACCCATTACCCGCAGGGTATGGGGAAAGTAATGGGTAGCTACCCACGAAAATGAGGAATTACCTATCACGATTACCCATTACCCTCAGGGCAATGGGGAAAATCAAATTTGTAGTGGTACTTGGTTTTGCATTTCTGCTAAATTGAATTTGTAGTTGTAGTGGTACTTAAAATTGTAGTGGTACTTGGTTTTGCATTTCTGCTAACGATATATAGGCTGCATCATAGGGTCCCGTGCAAAGGAACAAGAAACTGCACTCAGAAAACAAACACACTCATGCATTTTTCTACCTACGGTCTGTAACGGCATTTAAAAAGGATCTATTCCCATTTTTCTAACGGGATGAGGAGTTGGCTGTAAAGGGTTTAAACATTATGTGAGATACTTTTATACTCAGATCCAAGATAGGCAGAACTAAACACATGCCCGAACGTATTTACATTTTTACATAAAAATTACAAATCTAATCTAAGAGACGAAGAAGCGGCTTAACTGATGACAAACCCCCGTATTCATAAGGAAAAGATATAGACTGGATGTAGGCTCCGTTCAACGAGTAACTAGCTAGAATATTTTGCAGACTTAGTCACACGTTAGTCAAGAGTTGCTTCATAATAGTTTTCTATCTACTGTCTAACTCTAATACGAACATGTCTGTTTTAACCAAATGCAACTCTGATTGTTCGATTCATAAAGCAACTATGGCATAGAGAAGAATATTTAATCATAGATTGAAGCGCGTCGTTTCTCTGCTCTCTCTCTCTTAATCTCTTCGTTGAATATTTCAATACACGAGCAGTTTTCTGATGATGTTATTCTATCTAACTATAGAAATTCCAACCATATTTAAATAAAATTACATAAAGTATTTAAAAAGTATGAAATAATCAAGTTATGACGCGGGAAAGAAATGCGTTTGAGTGAATCGCGTCGCCGTTTTTGGTTCTCTTCTACTAGGGTTGCCAAATTGCGCCGGTTTTTTCTTCTCTACTTGTACATCCTTTTTGTTAGATTATTGTTAATAACATAGATAAGGTAAACTAATAGATGAAGCACAAGTGTTGGGAAAATTTTAGTGTAATGGGTAATTTTCTAAATGTCGTTAAAAGCAATAAATGGGATATTTTTTGTTCCAAAAAAAAAAAGGAAAAAAATATGACATTAAAATTCTAAAATTTCATATCAAAAGAAAAAATTATTTTCAATAAAAATATCATTTCGAAACAAGAATACAACACGTTACTTAAAGTAGAATATCTCATGGCAATAGAATTGCAAAGCCATGACACCGCCGACTAAGTCCTAATAAATTGGATCATCCTCCGGTTTTTCCCTTCCTTGTTGAGAGCCCTCAGACACTCTAATGGTTTTGGCATCTGCGACCACAGAGGTTGATACAGTTTTTGCTCGGGGAAGTTTTTAGAGTAAAAAGGCTTTCGGGCATGTTTATCTTTGGGCGGTGTTACGGGTTTTCTCTTATAGATCTACCAATACCGGCCTCATTGCTTTGAAATTGATTTTTATATAAGAAACAAATGATATTATATAAAATCATTTAAATTTTGTCACATTTCCCTTGTTTAAATTACTTTCAAAAGAATTTCCCCCAATTTTGAATAAACGTCAATGAGAATTATGGGAAACTTCAGTGAAAGTGACACTACTACAGGATAGCACCTAGTGAAAAATGTTGACAATGGGGGCGCTATATCTATTATTTCCTTTATCTATGGTTAATAATACCGCAGCTGCTAAAAGTTAGTATGTACATTCATTGGTTTCGTAACCACTCCTTGTGTACAGTTTAGTTGAAGTGTTATGAATTAAAAATCGTTAGTCATATGATAGGGGTTGGCTAACTTTTTGTTATGAATACCTGGGAAATGTGTGTTCAAAATTTAACGCAACTATTTTATCACACAAACATGAACTGCCGTTGGTGTTGTCTTGTTGGATGTTTTGTACTAATGCCTATATCTGGTATTATTGAACCCATGTATTCCACCATCCAACGTTTACATGCACACCACAAAATTCCTATGAAGTTAAAATTATGGAGAGAATAAACTTCTCTGTTATGTTTTACTGATAGATTAATTTAAACATAGATTTGTCAACTCGCAATGATTGAAGAGAAGCGAACTTGTGGAAGTTCAGTTCTGCCTGGCGGTTTCTATGGCACAGCTCATCGAAATGGTATTAGGGAAATGATGTAGAATGAGAGACCAAAGAAGACAGGAACTAGGTTGAAATGGTATTTATTGATACTAATGCCAGTTAAATTAGTATGTTTTATGTTGTTTTCTTTAATTTCTGTTCGTTTTATGTCCAACCAAAGTGTAAAATTTGTAAAATACAGCAGCAAATCGAACTAATGCGAAGGCAGCAAAGAGGTAGCGAAGAGAGTAATAGAGGCTCTTAAGTATTACTCTATGGTTCTGCCGCTGAGGTTTGACAAACACAGGTGAAATTGTTACTGTGAATGTTCAAAATCATAGACTAATACTTATAGTAGACCTAATAGTTCTCTCACCAAATTTATGACTTTTGGCCAGGTGTGATATTTACGTTCGATGTTGAAAAGAATTGCTTTACTAATACCAGATAGAGGCAATGGTTCAAAACAACGAACAAAATGACAACAACGGCATTTCGTTTTGTGTGTTAAAATTATTGTGTTAAATACAACATAAATGTATGCTAACAATAATATTCAATAGAAAAGTTTAAAACGCATTTAAATTTCACAGTTTTTCACCAAAACGACATGAAAAATTAAAGCAAGAAGTTATTCTAATTCCACCTGGTGTATGGCACTTTTCGTCAAACATCTCTCTATCACACCGACCGCATCAAGAAGAGTGTGAAAGGAAACGTCAGATGAGCCAAATATTCTCTCTAGTATGAGATTACTCTATGTTCAAAATATGTAAAAATGGACGAGTTTGTTCGATGTTCGCACAAGTTGTTGTAATTAAACAGCAAAACAGCTGACAGGAGTTCGTTTCCTCATTGAAGAAGTGCAAAGGGAACCGTCAAATGAGACGGATAACAAATCTATGTGTATATAAATTAATATATGGTTTTACTCTATGAACGAAGTGACAATTTTGACATATCGAAGGTTTAGGAAGAACCTGTTATGTATGAATAAACTCTTGAAGCGAGCGCACGTATGTAAATGTTTTATAATAGTTGATTTCTCTCATTCTCTATATGTTTTCCAAGTCTTCCATGGACATTTTTCGAACATATAACAGCTGTTGCAAACTCTTGTTAGTATTACTCTGTGGTTATAGGGTATACCTTGGTGGCGCCTGACCAACTAAAAATTACATCAAACCTTCGTCTCTCTCTCTCTTTTCCATTCCACCTGTATCATACGTCCACGTGTTCTATGACGTTCTCTAATAAAAATATTCTAAGAATTGTAAATGGTTTATTTTTGAATTGCAACAATGTATCATAAAATATTATGACCACAAAATATGTCAATATTAACAGCTGCAATAAAGGAGAAGAAATTCCCATTATACCCCTTCTTAAAGTTAGTTATCGGGAAGAGTTAGTTATCGCAATCAACAGCTGTCACAACATATCCTTTATATTGCAATTCACCAACTACAAGTACAAAAACAATATTTATTTAATCCTGTTACTAGGTAATCATTCATCGTTGCCTCCGGGCAACCGTCGTTGCATGAAAGTGAATTTGTTTATTTTTCAATTTCATTGGAATCAGTCAATATTATGTAACCATTCGGTGGCCACGGCAAAAATGTCGAAAGCGACCACCATTAAGGAGGCAGTAAAACGCTGGGAAGAGCGAGAACAACAAAATGCCTTACAGTCCACTGTGATAGAGTTACAATTCCAATGGCCTCCCATTGAGAAAATGGACAATACACTGGGAACACTGGTGAATTGCGAGTAAGTATAGAATTTAATGCAATTGTTTGGAGATTGTGACTATGAGAGATGTTCTGTATTCCACCTAAAATGGAAGTGATTTCATTGAAATTTACGTTGGTGTAGAAATTTAATGCGGTTGTAAAAATGCATCTACAGCAGCAGCATCAAAATTCACTTTTTATGAAAAATTATTGAAAAATAAAATAATTGGCGAAAGAATCTTCAAGTAAATTTAGTTTTGCTGAAATCTCTTTAACATTTCAGAGGCGAAACAAAAGGGCATATCTTTTTCAATCAATTAGAAGACAAGTTTCTATAATTAGTTCCAGCCTAACCTAACCTATGCATCACTTTCGAAGACAAGTGATTTCAGAAACAAAGAATCGTTTGAGATGGTTTCACAACGAATTTTCTTCCCATTTCGGGAATCCCTAGATTGGATGTGGGAGATGACTGTGGTGTAGCATCCGAAGTATTCGCAGTAGAGTGCGACTGTACGATAAAGTTCACGTCTTTCAAGCCGAGGATGCTATTGGGAACATACACAACTTTTTTGGTAGTCGAGATTTCAACTCTGGCCGTGTAGGCAAGATCTGTCCACGATTATTTCTTTATATCTACCCCATACCATAAACATTTCCTCGATGGTGAACGTGCAGATTAGAGGGCTAGGATAGGGCCTGCTCTGAACGTCTCGAATGCGGTAGGTCGCTTGGAATCTGCGTGCAACTACTTCCTGGAGATTTAGATGACAAAATTTGAGGACCTGCAAGGGCACCAAACAAACGTATGATGGAAGCGCACGAAATGGTTCACGTAGAATATTTCGAGACTAGTAGCCGTGTTAATGGGTATTTAAAGTTTTAATCTCACGAAAGAATGATAATTTCAGTGACTGAAAGAAAATCTTTAACTCAAATCGATGATAAATATTCATCAACTGTTATCCATTGAATTGATGACAACTTTCATCACCTCAATGAAAAGGTTCTTCAGTTTAAAGATTGAGCGTTACTTCACCTGAATGAATTGAAATAATTAGTGGAATCGATTCAAAATATGGACGTAGTACTGAAAACATATAGAGAAAAAGAAAAAAACTAGTAGAATATTGGAAATAAATACATATATAATAGAAAATAGTGTAATGGACAGAAAACAATATCCACGCTGTTCTTTTGAATTTTTTTACAATGAAAAATAGTTTGACACTGTTTCATCAAATTAATAAACGAATTCATAAATTTGATGAACCTTTTTCATTCAGTGTGGAAGTGCTCCGTCATTTAGATGTCCTCTGCTTAAACCATAACTCACATATTTTATTTGTTTACGTATCCGTTCAGATGAAAATGGTCTTCGTCGCTCATGATAAATTTCAACCGAAAATTGTTCACTGCGTCGATGAAGTTCAAGAGAGTGTGAGCGTAGATTAGATGCGACTGACGTTCTGCCGACATCTTCACGAAACGCATTTGTATATTTTTACTTGGAAATAATGTTATTTTTGTGATTTAATATTTTTTTACGAGTGATCACAAAATAACATAATTTTTGCGATTAGACACAAGCATTTTAGTATTTTACCTGGTCCTTTATTCGATTAGATGGACCGTTTAGGAGTTATGACCATTTTAATATGTTTACCGTTGTTCAAGAAGTAACGTCCTTTTTGCAACTACACGCACCGTGGAGGAGTTATGAGCATTTTTATATTTTTTACTTGTGATCACGAAATAACGTCCTTTTTGTTATTAGATGCGCCGTTTAGAAGTTATGAGCATTATTATATTTTTTGGCGACGTTGCTTCTCTTCCGCGACAACTTAAACCACAGAATCGATATACTCATCGGAGAGAGCACTATCAATCCTTTCGGGGCCTCTTCAAGTCACTTGTCGTTTCAGTTTCTACGTGGCGTCCAGCTAAACGCCTTAGTGTGGAAATCATTATTCCGTATAAAAATAGTCGTGAGTATGTCGCGATCATGAGGTGTAGAGCATCCCACGGCTGATCACCGTGTGCTTTGTATCTGATTACTTCAAAAATATTAAAACAAAACCGCCAGTTTACGCCTTTTGCAAAAGTTATAGCATCTTCCCATTGGGTGATACATTTTGGTCCACCTTGTATATATGTGTATGTGCTGTTAGAATGAAGTGCCCAGTAAGAACATCCAAGACTCGACTAAGTTTCAGTTTGCCATCCGTACCATGTGACAGTTGCTTTGCAATTCTGTTCCCTATTGTGGACTCTTCTGCTGCTTGGAAAACCTATTCGGTTTCCATCTCGCCTGTCTTTTCCCTTCCATAGATGACATAGTGCCCATGATTCTATATTATCCTCACACTGCCAATGGCGGAGAACTTACTTAGCTTCTAAAAAAAATAAATGGTTTCCCATTACATCCCATGAAGGGACTGGGGAGAACTTCTCACAATCACTGAGCTGTGCGCTTTCCAGTTTTCACTCACTGATTGGGACCTACAGTTTTACACCGATTCCGAACGGTAATTTGAAAAGCTTTTTCATGGCTAGATACTCGATAGTGTCGCCGTCACTATGCGAGGTGACCGCCGCCGAAAGAAAATTTGAAGGTGGTCAGAGCCGGGTTCGCTCTTAGCTTCTACACGCTGAAAAATCGGTATTTTTTGGTTGTTTGAATCCAAATATAACGTGTTTGTAGCTTGTCGCAAATATAGAATACTTGTGTCCAAACACATTGTGTTTGCTATTCAATATAACATGTTTGAGACACAATGATTAATAGGCTATAATATATGTTTTTGAGGCCTAAATGTGGTTTTATTTGTTTAAAACCGATAAAAACAAAAACGAGACAGACAACAAAGGAACAAACATTCAGCAGATCTTCAATTTATGAAAACAATGCTTGCAAATATGTTCATCTTTCCTGCAGTATGTTGCTGGGGTCATTATTTTTCAGTGTGTACGTATAAGTAACAACCCAGTAGGAAACGGGCGAGCTAGTCCAAACAAGGTACTAGTTCATGAACTAGAGAAATTTGAACTAGTTCCAGTACCACTAGTATGTGAGGTAGTAAAAACGGGGCTAGTTGCAATGGAACTAGTTCCTACACTAGTGAAAATTGTACTACAGGATGTAAAGTACATGATTTATGGATCAAAAGTTACACAAAAAACATGGCGGCTACTCATATATTCAGATTTATGGACCACCTAAGAGCCCACGATCTGCTTACCTTTTTTGTATTATTTCTTTTAGTTCTAGTCCGGAACTAGTTAATTGGCGCTGGTTCAGTACCAGTTAGGAACCACTAGTACTGGGTAATTTCAATGCACTTTTAGCCAAATTTGAAAAAAATCAATTAAATTTTAAAAATTCTATTTGAAATACATCAATTGAAATTTAAAAACATCAATTGAAATTTAAAACACATCAATTGAAATTAAAAAATATCAATTGAAATTTAAAACACATCAATTGAAATTTAAAACACATCATTGAAATTCGAAATATATCAATTGCAATTTAAAAGACATAAATTTCAATTTAAAACACATCAATTGAATTTTACAAATTTAATTTATTTATTAATTTATTATTTTTAAATTTCCAGTGACGAATTTTTAATTTCAATTGATGTGATTAATTTTTAATAATAATAAAATAAATGGTTTCCCATTACATCCCATGAAGGGACAGGGGAGAGCTTCTCACAATCACTGAGCTGTGCGCTTTCCAATTTGCACTCACTGATTGGGACCTAGAGTTTTACACCGATTCCGAACGGTATTTTGAGAAGATTTTTCATGGCTAAATACTCGATAGTGCCGCCGTCACTAAGCGAAGTGACCGACGCCGAAAGAAATTTTAAGGTGGTCTGAGGAGGGATCGAATTCAGGATCTCATGTAAAAGAGGCGCGCACACTGCCATTGCACCACCGACGGCCACATTTCAATAATTTTCAATACTTGTGTGTAAATTTTCAATTGATGGCTTTCAAATTTCAATTGACGTCTTTTATATTTCAATTTCTGTTTTTTTAAATTTGTATAATTCGCTTCAAAAAAAAAAATGTTTGCATTTCAGTCAAATAGTCATAACTTTGGAACGGTAAGACCTGTGGGCTTCGTTTAGGTTATTTTGGAAAGGTAAGAGGTAGGGCTATTTTTTAAGAACAAACATAAGTTATCTGACATCCGGATGAGAAAATTGAGGTTATGTGCACGTTCTTATGTCTTTTTTCCCAAATTTTTTTTAAAGCTCCGTATCTCGGCGATATCACTTTTTTTAATTTTCTGAAAGGTCTCTTAAAGGCCTTTCAAACAAGCCCGAAAAACACTGGTTCAGAACTTAGCAATTTTATCCTAGTACGCTCCGACCACATATCCGAAAATTTTCCAACCGCTGCCATTTCGCTCACTTGCATTTTCGGGGATGGTCGTAGATGTACATATTTTCTTGAAATGAGCCAAGGAATTCGCTGGTGAAATTTGTCCAGTCGTGACTGAACCACCCTCTGTATTGATGCATTCCAATTGATGTATTTCAAATTTGAAATATTATTTAAAAATTTTAATTGAAAATACTAAAATACTTGTTGACAAAAACTCCAGCTCTTATCCATACAATGTCTTTTGAATTGCAATTGATGAATTTCAAATTTCAATTGACATTTTTACATTTCAATCGATGTATTTTAAATAGAATTTTTAAATTTCAATTAATTGGGATAGTTAGTTAGTCTAAGAAAATACTGCAAATAGCTTTCTCCAATACCTTAACGGATTATAATGAGGGGCAAAATACGGATTTTGTAAGAATAAGGATCTAATATTTCCGCTCCTTCCATTTCAGACGCCTCAGCCTTTCTACAAATATGGTTGAGAAGATATTCGGTTTAAATGGTATGAAAAGTCTTCGAGTACTTTCACTGTCCAGGAATTATATAAAGCAAATATCCGGGTTGGTAAGTCCACCACACATACACATGTATTCAAATCTACACAATATTCCCAAATATCTCACCAACAACATTTTCGTTACTCCTCAGGAAGCTGTTGCTGAAACCCTTGAAGAGCTTTGGCTAAGTTATAATCTTATCGAAAAGCTTAAGGGACTCACCGCCATGAAGAAGCTAAAAGTTCTGTATATTAGCAACAATTTGATTAAGGATTGGTCTGAATTCAATCGTCTGCAAGAGTTGGAAGCTCTCGAAGATTTGGTCGTTGTTGGTAATCCCATATCAGAGGGCATGGATGAGACAACTTGGAGGGCAGAGTGTATAAAACGTTTACCCACCATTAGGAAATTAGATGGCGAACCGGTGGTAATAAATGAGGAGCCACACCTGTAAAATGTGTGAACAGGACAAGGAATATTTAATGCGATGCTTTGGGGTATATAATTTAGCTAATGATATATATGTTATAATTGGATACGCATACAATAATAATGGAATAAACAAAAGGAAGTGTTAAATAAGTTAAATAAAAGGATTTATTTAGTTTCCCTTAACATCCTTTTTTACACTCATTGAATCATACGTTAATGATTCATATGGGAGACGTCGGTGGTGCAGTGGTTAGTGAGTCCGACTCTTGTGCGCTATAACGTGGGTTCGATGCCTGCGCTGGCCACCTTACATTTATTTGGACAACGGTCACCTCGCTTAGTGATGTCCTTAGTACTTACTCGAGTACTTAGCCATGAAAAAGTTTCTCAGAGTACCGTTCGGAAGCGGTGTGAAACTGTTGGTTCCAATCAGTGTGTATAAAACTAGAATTCGCACAACTCACTGATTGCGAGAAGCTCGCCCCAATCCCTGCATGGGATCTAATATTGGTGCAAGAGCTCTACAAGACCAGATGGAAAGCAGATACGGGGAACAGCAATGCCAAAATTGTCCCTTCTTTCGTTTTGCTGGTTTTCAGAGTAGACTCGAACATCAGTCAGCTGTTTTGTGTCTAGACCCAACAAAACGATTAGTTCCTATAAAATGTCGAACATCGAACGAAATTCTCCATTTTTAAGATTGTGCATTCCAGTATTCATATTGTTATGAAGTTTTTAATTGCCCATATTTTCGTTATTTTATTTCCTGTTAATAAAACACGGTTCTTTTAACTCACGATATTGACAATATTACTTTTATTATTGGTACAAATTTAACACTTCCTAAATAATACGGCATTTCTACAATACAAGATTAACGTATTTCGAAGGTTAACTCCGTTAACCCGCGCTAACCCAGAAGATTACTCATACAATTTTAATCTGTAGACACTGAAGTTTAATTTTTAACCTCATTTTAAACTGGTGTGCATTTTGATGCAACGCTGTTAGTTACTGAAAAAATGGAACCATAATAAAATCGTACATCAAAAATCAACTATTTGACTGACGAAAGCCGATCGAAAATTTTCCGACGCTTCGCCGCCGCCAAAATTTTTTTGAAGTTCATGCCGCTGCCGATATAAATGGCTGTTATTAGTTTAAACTGTGAGCCGATTTTATCGATTGGCCCGATTTACCCACTGATCAAATTTTAAAGGTTCACTTATTTCAAAAATATCCTAAATTTATACAAATCTTGCAAAATCTACAGCCGTCTATTTAATTTTCCTCCTGTGCCGCCGTCCCCAATAATTTTGTCTCGGCGCAGAGGTGGTCTAAGCACGGAGTTCCCATCTGAAATGCCAATTTAATCTAAAATTGGGTGGTGTAAATGGCAAAGATAAGGGAACAAGGTTATCGCTAACCTGGCCGCAATAAACTGTGGTCTAAATGCGGCATAAGCCTTTACTCAAAACAATTAGTACTCGACGTTGTAGTATACTTTTACGTGTTTGAAATCACACTTATCCAACTTTCTCTCCAACTGGTTATTTATATCAGTTATAACTTTTCGCCAACCATTTCTGGAACCATCTCGTAAATCAAAGTAATAGCCTTTTCACATTTACCGCGTTTCAGCTGAAACGCCGGCGTTTCGCTCTCTTGAGATCATTTCGAAACCATGGTGTTCACATTGTACTTTTTTTAACTACTGTGGTTTCATGTGACATTTCTCATTTCTGTTTTGTGTTTTCTGTATTGACTGTAAACAGCACAAACGCACATTTGTGAATAAAGAAATATAAAATAACATTGATACATACATAATGTAAACAAACAGATTTGTTTTCCCTCATTTTTCTGACATTTGCTTTGAACAAGCAATGGAAATTTTTTCATTTTACTCCTTTTTTTAACTACTATTGGAGTACAACACTGTGCTCTCTCTCATTTTTACTGTGGTTTCAAACAAACTACAGTAAAAAGAGCATAATGTTTGTGTTTTTTTTGTATGGAAATAAGTGCCAATTAAAGTGTGTTTCGCTGAAATCATCGAAAGTGAGCGAAACGCCGGCGTTTCAGCTGAAACGCGGTAAATGTGAAAAGGGTATAAGGTGGCAATACTCCGCAACAAAATTTTCCATTTAGAGATAAATGACAAATTTATTACGAAAATTTCGCAAGATGTGAATACAGGGCTTAAACAAGGACGGAAAACGTAAAACCACTCACAATAGGTTTAGTTGGCGTGTATTCTTATGAGAGATACTCAAATAGCGCTGACGCAAAGTTTAGAAATTTCAGTTTTGACAGAACGCAAAGAGAGCAAGTAAAGCAAAAAATTAGATGATGAAAACCAAATTTAAAGAAATTAAAACCGTTAAAACAAAAAAAGTTTAATCACCGAATACAAACCCTTTAATATATGTTTTATGCTATTTAATTGTGTAAATAGGTTATTTTATTTTTGAGCATATCTCGGGAGAGCGAGTGTAATAACAAATTGGTTTGTCATTTATCGTGTTTGAAATTAAGCTTTCCGTGCTTGTTTAGGTATTGACCTAAGACAACAATGTGACGAATTCTTATCGTAATAATATATTGCGCACTCAAAGTAACAATAACAGCTGTGTTATGCATCTCGTCTAACTATTACCGTAAAACCTTACACCATTCTGATGTTCGAGACCACTTAGTCCATAAATTTAGACCAAGATGAAGCCTAAACTAACCTTATATTCTCTCCAACTGAATAACAGACGCCCATAGAGTAATGTCATATAGAGCTGCCATTCTTCTCATCTGACATTTCGATTCACATTATTCGTGGTTCGGTCGGTGCGATAGAGAGTTATTTGACGTAAATTGCCTTGCACCAGGTGGAATTACAAAAACTGTTGAAGTACATTTTCCATGTCGTTTTGATTAAAAACTGTGAAGTTTAAACGTATGTTGGACTTTTTGGTTATACTTTATTGTTAGTACGAGTATATATGTATATATTTGTGGTAGATTTACTAGGGACCGAAAATAATTGTTATTTCTTTGTTCAGACGAAAAGGTTACGCGAAAATCCCCTTTATCTGTTTTAGGGAATACTTACTTACTTACTTATCCGGTCTCGGACAACCCCGGGGGGTCAGGGACCTTACAAAACGAAGATATCATATTTCGCCAACCAGTTCGATCTTTTGTTTTATTTCTCCAGTTGGCAATACCAAGTGTACGCAGGGATTCGTCAACCTGATCCCTCCAGCGGAGCCTTGGTCTTCCTATTTTTCGTCTTCCTTCGAGATCGGTTTCGAAAACCCTTCGCGCTGGTTCGTCTTCATCCATTCTACTGACATGGCCTAGCCAGCGCAATCGCGTTATCTTGATCCGCTTTACTATATCAATGTCAGGATACTCGCCGTTGTGCACTATAGGGCCATACATTTTTCGGAGTATTTTTCTCTCGAAGACTTCTACAGGTGTTTCGTCTGCTTGCGATAGGACCCAGGATTCTGCGCCATAAAGCAAGACAGGTTGAATGAGAGTCTGGTACAGCTGGACTTTTGTTACTCGAGAGAGGGCTTTATCTCTAAAGTGCTTGCTTAGCCCAAAATAACATCTATTCGCAAGCACAATTCTGCGCTTGATCTCAAGGCTGACGTTGTCGTCTTCGCCCACGGCAGATCCGAGGTATATAAATTCGTCCACTACCTCGAAGTTATTTCGGTTATCAACGTTCATGTTTTGGTCTAATCGCGTGGAGGCCCATTAATTTAGTCTTGTCCTCATTTACCGTCAGACCCACTTTTGCAGACTCCGTCTCAATTCTCGAAAAAAACGCAGTAACTTCTCTAATTGTGCGCCCAATGATATCTATGTCATCAGCATACGCGAGCAGCATGTGACTTTTGCTGCTGATGGTTTTATTCATGTTGACTGCAGCTTTTCTCATAATGATCTTCATTAAGATGTGTCGCCTTGCCTGAGGTCTCCCTTAGTTTCGAAAGGTTCGGCAAGATTCTTACCAACTTTCACTGCGGATTTGGTGTTCGTCAAGGTCATTCTGCAAAGGCGTATGAGTTTTACAGGAATATCAAGCTCAGACATTGCTTCATAGAGTTTCTCCCGTATCGGAATATCGAAGGCCGCTTCATAATCGATAAATAGATGATAGGTGTCGATTCGTCCTTCGCGTGTCCTCTCCATGATTTGGCGTAGCGTGAAAATCTGGTCAGTTGTCGATTTTCCGGGGCTAAAGCCACACTGGTATGGTCCAATCAGGTCAGCGATAATTGGTTTCAGTCTTTCGCACATTATACTTGATAGAACCTTATATGCTATGGATAAAAGACTTATTCCACGGTAGTTGGCACAGATACTCGGGTCACCTTTTTTTATTCAAATAAATAAATAAATGGTTTACCGTTACATCCCACGAGGGGATTAGGGAGAGCTTCTCACAACCAGTGAGCTGTGCGCGTTCTAGTTTTAGACTCACTGATTGGGACCTACAGTTTTACACCGGTTCCGAACGGTATTTTGAGAAGCTTTTTCATGGCTAAATACTCGATAGTGTCGCCATCACTCAGCGAGGTGACCGCCGTCGACAGAAATTTAAGGTGGTCAGAGTAGGGATCGAACCCACGTCCTCATGCACAAGAGCCGCGCACACTACCATTGCACCACCGACGGCATTCATCTAACCAAATTTTGCTAATGAGCTGATGCATGCACCTTATCAGCTCATCGCCACCAGCCTTAAACAGCTCCGCCGGTAATCCATCGGCTCCTGCGGCTTTGTTGTTCTTAAGCCGGGCAATAGCTGTTCTGACCTCGTCTTGGTTAGGAGGGGGGCAATCGACGTCGTCGTCCATATTGTTATCGATTGTCCCATCGTCATTGGATATCTCAGGTACTAGTAGCGCGGAGAAACGCTCTCTCCATATTCCCAACATGCTCTGCTCATTTTAGGGCATTTTTTAACTATTATCGTAAGAAACTATTATCGTAAGAAATATAAATAAGAAATATAAATGAGAAATATTTTTTTTTGGTTATTAATAACTGTTATAGCAACCAAAGAAATATTTTGGTTACCAATAACCATTATCGAAAGAAAATTTTTTTTTTTGGTTTTCGGTGCCCAATTCGAAAGCAAACATTTTTTTGTCTGATTATTTACACTTCAATGGACTATTTGGCATCATTTTGTGCAAAATGTTGCAAAATCTTGCAAAATGTTGTCTGCGAACTCCAAATCTCTTGCAGCGAGAGAGCCAAAAAGAGAATTTTTTGACAGTTGGAAGTTAGAGGACTTGCAAATTGTTGCTGGAGATTTTTCTGCTTGCGAGATTTTGCAACTAGTTTGAACAGCTGTTTTTATTTACTGTTTGAATGAAATAATTTTTGTGAAATGAAAATAAGAATTGAAATTTAACAATGGCAGAGGTAAATACTTAGAATTGTGTTGATTTTTAACGTTTATAATAAATTATAATAAACAAAACATTTTACTTCATGCTAGAAACGTGCAAATATACAGTGCGACCGTGCGACACATATGCTAAAATTCTTTTGCTTTGTTATTTCATTTGTTTACACACCGATCAGCTGTTTTCTTGCAAGATTTCACTGGATGCTGTCTACGTACTTTTTGAGATATTTTCAACCGAGAGAGTAAAATTGTTCTTACTCTCCCAAAAAAAGTTACTGAGTATTTGCTACTGGAAAAGTACGCAGACAGACCTATTCATGATAAAAATCACCGAGTAATACTTTAAGAGTGTGCACTAGTTGATTTTTGTACTAACGAGTTCCGAGACCTACGAGGAAAACATATAGAGAATGAGACCAATCTTTAATTTTAACAATTTTCGTGTTAATTGGGATCTACACAAATAACTTTACTCTAACACTTCATTACATTTTGATTTTTTCACTGAATATCCCTTTTTTTAATCGATTTAGTTGGCAAAATTTACTCCGAGTTGATGTGTTTTGTACTTTTGGCTTGAGACTCGGCAGCAGAAGTTTGAAAATCACACCACGCAACCCAGTCCCTATCAACGAGTCTTCTTTGATAGCACATTCTCTATTTGTTCTCCAAGTACTAAATTGAACAGCTGTCTCATCGAAACCCCTTGATAAAAATACTCATTGTAGACGCAGGAGGTGTTGTTGTAGTTGATGGCAAATTGATGGCAACAAAAACATACATTTTGTTTTTGCTTCTCACTTACGTTGTGTCAAATCCAACATATACGTGTACGAACAATAAATGTAAACAAACACATCCAAAAACAAAACACATGTGAAGTTGACAGTTTGAAAGTGGTTTGCAATGTGAACAAAGCAAAACAGCTGTGCTTATGCGTTCACCACCTATCATGGTACAAATAAATGGTAGAAGCACTAGCCCAGCTGATTTGAACTTTTTTCTGGAGTAAGTATGAGTAAGTTTTCCTCTTATGTCAAAGTTTGTTTACATTTGGTTGTCTGCAACCCCCGTTCGCCCGCAACTGCTGTTTTTGAAAAGTTTTCTCTGTAAAAATCACATAAAAACGTTTTAATTTTCACATTTAAACACTTTCAATATATCAAATAACACTCAATCATTTTCTAAATGGCACTTTTTGCAAATTTGTTTACATTTTCATCATTTTTCTATCAGCTGACTTGACGCAACACAGACACTGAGCAAAAACAAAATGCCTGTAGTTTTTGGCTTGTTGTATTTGTTGTCGTACTGCATCTACCATTATATTTCTACCATGCCACCTATGAATACATCTTGGACTTATTCCTGTCAATTTTGAAGACGAAGGAGTAAAAGCAATTGTACACAATTTACCGTTACTTATTGCTGAGCATGTACACATATTTTAGTACATTTCCATTACATCAAATATACGATATATGTCAAGGGGTTTCGATGAGACAGCTGTTCAATTTAGTACTTGGAGAACAAATAGAGAATGTGCTATCAAAGAAGACTCGTTGATAGGGACTGGGTTGCGTGGTGTGATTTTCAAACTTCTGCTGCCGAGTCTCAAGCCAAAAGTACAAAACACATCAACTCGGAGTAAATTTTGCCAACTAAATCGATTAAAAAAAGGGATATTCAGTGAAAAAATCAAAATGTAATGAAGTGTTAGAGTAAAGTTATTTGTGTAGATCCCAATTAACACGAAAATTGTTAAAATTAAAGATTGGTCTCATTCTCTATATGTTTTCCTCGTAGGTCTCGGAACTCGTTAGTACAAAAATCAACTAGTGCACACTCTTAAAGTATTACTCGGTGATATATGTAGTATATCTGGGTAGCGATAACCAAAAAATAAAACTACTTACGATAATGGTTATTGGTAACCAAAAAACTTTTTATATATCTTACGATAATGCTCACTTATAACCATTATTAGAATTCATCAATATTAATGATAAATAAGACATTTTCGTCATTTTTCTTATAACTGTTACGTCCCTGGTATTTACACAAACATTTTAACGCACAAAACGAAATGCCGTTCCTGATTTATTGTGTTGGTTGGTTTGAGCCATTGCCTCTATCTGGTATTATTTAAGCAACACTTCCAATATCCAACTGCCCATCTGCAACACACCAAATATCGTCACATTATTGAGAGAGTTGGCTACTCTCTACGTCATTACTCTATGCAGAAGTCTTTAGTTAAAAAAAAATAAACTAAATAAGACAAAGTATGACTTATATAATTTATAATTTCAGCTAACAAAACCAATTAGATTAAGTACTCGATTAATTTTAAATGAATATAAACAACCAAATACCTTGAAAATGCCCTGAATCTGTGCCTCGCGTTTCTGATTTTTCTCAGGGACTGCAAAAGAGAGCCGTCAAAAATTTTGTTTGATGAAAAGTTTTTGAAGTATCTAACATGTGTTTTTTTGTGGAATCTAATACAATTACGAATGTTGTCCTTAAATCCCCCAAATCAACAGTTTCCTTACAGTAATCGTAGGTATCACACATCATTTAAACCCACTTAAACATATCTCATTTACAAGGACTCCACTTACAAATAAATGTATCAAGTTATGAATACAATGTGTACTTATCCCTCCCTACCCACCACCCAACAATCTGAAGATGACGATAGTTCAAGTATCTGTGTATGAGAGTGTGTGAGTGTATTCTTATGTTAATAATGTATCCTTTTGCACGTATCAAGATGAAGATGAACACGAATACAGACAAACAAACAAACCAACACATTCATATACAAAAGTGTATTTAATACAAGTATGAAGAGTATGAAAATAAATGCCAACAGCAACAAATTGTCAACAGTTTTTCACATTTTCCTGCTTGATATGTTTTGATATTGTTGTTGTTGTTGCTGGATATAAGGGGACACAAGGAAAATTGAAGATGTGGTAAAGAAGATGGAGTAGTAGGATGTGTTATTATTATTGCACGATGCTGGCAAAGGGAAGGAAATTTGAATGAAAAATCTATGAAAAGACAAACTTTGTAAACATTTTGTTTATTTTTCATGTCCTCCCTATATTGCAGTTGAGAGAAACATGATGATTTTGTAAAACGCTAAAGGATTATGCAACTAAAAATTTTCCAAAGCGTTCTAAGTGAAATTCCTTGTTTGGTTTTAATCACAATATCAAACCTAATACCAAATGGGCGGCTCACTAAGAGCCTTTCAAGCCCATTGTGCGACAGTTGCCACTCCTAACATGCTAGATTTCTCTAAGAAGTCAAAAATTATTGCTTGATCTGACACATGTAAAAATACTTTTCCATTACATTCCATAAGGGATAGGGGAGAGCTTCTCACTAACAGTGAACTTTCTATTTTAAACAGTCGAAAGAAATGTAAGGTGGTCAGAGCTGGCATCGAACTCACGTTCTCATATACAAGAGCAGCGCACACTAACCGTTGCACCACCAACGGTCATACTCTAATACTCACTTAAAAGACGCGCTGAAGCATAGGAGATGTTCGACGATCTCGTTCTCTTCTTTATCCCCGCAGCTTATGCAGTAGTAATTTGGTTAGGTTGTAACGACAAGTATCCTCTGGCTGCTGGGGTGCATCTAGCGGGAGAGGATTCGCCACAGAAATTTATTTGTGCAGTGACAGAGAGGGACAACAACGGTATTTTCTTAATATTCAGACCAAAACGCTTTATTTAAACTTCAAGGAATAACGGAAATTCATTCACTTAAAACTCAAATATCTTAAGTTTAGGGGACACTGAGCATATAACTGCCGGGTTTTAGGGGAGATCTATAACGCACTCCCGAAGACGTGGCTGCAGGCTGGAGACTAGCAAAAACACTCCAGACGACTCGAGACGAGTCAGAGAACCGAGGCTGAAGCTTATCGGCGGCACTTCAGAAGGAACGCAAAAGAGCGTGGGACTGAAGGCCCTGAAAACTTAGGAACGCGTCTGAAGACTGGCGAACGCACTTCAGAGGAAACACGGCTGAAAACGTTGCTGAATACGAGGGAACCGAAGCTGAAGACTGGCGAAAGCACTTCAGACAGAAAGGGCTGAAGACGGGAGTACCGGTGCTGAAGACTGGCGTAAGCACTTCTGGTGAAACACGCCTGAGAAAAGATATAAAGACGAGTGAATCGTGGCTGAAGACTGGCGAAATCATTTCAGACACAAAGGGCTGAAGATTGGAGTACCGGTGCTGAAGACTGGCTTAAGCACTTCTGGTGAAAAACGGCTGAGAATGGAGCAAAAGACTATTTATATTTCCGTTGCCCTAGTGATCATCACCAGCTTCTCGCTGTGATAAACGGAACTTCTTTAACACATGTTCGCTTTAGTTATCACTCCAATCAATGTGTCTGGCTAACCTAACGTCATCTTGTTTACAATAAATTTCGTAAACATCTTTGGGTTTTAAACAAATCTGGCCGCGGTTTATAAGTGAAGTGACGACTTATGTTCATTTCGCGGGTGAAAAGGTGAAATGACTTAAGTTCATTAAAATTCATTTTTATTAGATTCATAATTAATACTTCAAAAGCATCCATTCTTAAATGGCAGCTACGCCAGCTTTGTGGTGTAGGCGAAAACGACCCATAGGGGACTTTCGTTGCCACGAGGTTAGAAATCTAGACGCGTGTCTGCGAATCAATTATTGCCCAGTAAGCACTGCTACTAGTGTAAAGATATCCTGTGTAGAAGAGGATACCAAGTTCTTCGAACGATTCAGTTTATAAATTGGTCATACCAGCCTGCTGATCCTGCAATTTGTGTCTATCATTCACGCGTTTCATTCATTCGTCTATCATTCATGGGTTTGAATGCTTCGGTCTTAAGGATGAGCTTGAAAAGGGGAATGCGTATTCACATTTGTCCACACACTTTTATTGTACTATATGCAACGATTTTGCTCTATAATGTACCAAGTATTACATTTTTTCGTAGATTGAAATGAATTAATTTGTAATTAATAATTGTGTTTATCCTCCTGATGATGCTACCCAATGGACAGCGAAATATTGGAGAATAAACTTATTTAAAAAAAAACGACCAAACGCTGGAACATTTTAATTTCTCTTCAAATGTTAGAGCTATCACAATCTATGCTATTAGATTTCTCCTTTAATGCAGCTCCATCCAACTTAATGCTTGCGTTGCCACATGTTTGCGATTAGCGTCGTTTTGTTTAAGCGTTCTACAAAATCTCCACATTACTAACACTATACACATGAATTACTACGAAACAGAATAAAGGAAAAAAAAACAAGCAGACACCAACAAAAAGTTGTAATTGAAAATTTACTAAATACGATGGAAACAAATGCGTCAAAAAAACGAGAACCAAGAAATAAACTAAATGTTCTTCATCTTTACAATCGTGAACATAAAAGTTCTTATTTTTTTTTGTAACATAATTGTAAACTAAAATTCACATTAAAAATTTACATTCAAATGCAGCGCTGAATTGTAAAAGGAAAACAAATTGTGACAACTTCTCGTTTAGTTTATTTTCAACAGGAGTGGATGGAGCTTTTGTGACTGGTGCAAAAGATCTCAAATACATTTTTTTCTTGCATTTTGTTCTCCCATGTTTTGATAGTTTCATACTAAGGGGTTTCAGCAATTTCAGTTGCACGAATTTGCCTTGAGATTTGGTTGTTAATCATTGAAAATGGTTAGAGATTTCAGATGACGATAAACAGTGGATTATATTTATATGTAATTCATAGTTATTTGGACCGAAGAGGGCTAAATTTATACTATTTTCTCCGAGTTTATTTTGGAAGGTACACAAGTACATACCCCCACACACAGAGAACAGATTCGTTGCCACTACTGCACGTTGAAAAATATCGGCCCCAGCAACATATATGTTTGCAAGCATTGTTTTCATGAATTTACGATCTGCTGACTTTTTATTTCTTTGTTGTCTGTCTCACTGTTGGTTTTCAACAAACAAATTCACATTTGGGTCTCAAAATCATATATTATAGCTTAGTAATCATTGTGTCTCAAACTTGTTATATTGAATAGCAAACACAATGTGTTTGGGCACAAGTATAGTGTATTTGCGAAAAGTTACAAACATGTTATATTTGCATCCAAACATTACAAAAATAACGATTTTTCAGAGTGTATATTTACATCCAACTAAATTTTGGCGGTTCCTTGGACTATCACATTATTCAGTTGTGATTACCAATAATTGTGTTCCGTATCACCAAATGTTGTGAATTCCAATTGATTTGTAATTAAATTTTGATTGTAAGAACTGAAATATTTAGTTGAATCCATAGCAACAAGAAAAAAATGTGATCTGTCAAACGAGTTTTAGTTCTAGCAATCAAATTATCCTGTAGTGGTGATTATTCTATTTGTTGGATCAACGAAAAATGTAAAAACTAATTCGGTTGTACCAAATAATATATTGATACGGTCAATTAATTACTTGAATTTAATGGCTGTCACCGCCATTTGTGATGAATTTTATAGGAAAAAATATTTTTATTAAAATTTTTTATTTTATGTGTATACAAATACAATTATTTTTATTTGTAACAAGGGTTCGTATTTCGTGGGTAATGGGTTAGTCTGGGCTACCTTGGGTAACCCATTATTATTGCAGTGAGAAATGGGTAGCAATCGTTTACTCTTTACCCACAGGGTATGGGGAAAATAATTGGTAGCTACCAACGACATTGGGGGAATTACTCATTACCTACAGGGTTATGGGGAAAATAATGAGTAGTTATTGACAATATAACTAACTTTTGGCATATTTCTAAAGGGTCTCCATAAAGTGGTATGGACGACTTTCGCCAATCGCCAAAATAAGAAAATCGGTAGAATAAAAAACAATCGATGAGTGTTCGAACTCACGGGCAATGTGTTACCACCTCTGTGTTACACGGTACCTGTTCAATTTCTATGAACACATTAGAAAATAAAAAAAGAATAGTTTTTATGCTGAGGGCTCTTTTACAATTGTACATTCTTTTTTATGACATCTTCTTTAAGATTATATGTTAAATTGTTAAAATAAATAAAGCAATATTTACTTATTTAATTATCCGGTCACGAACAACCCCGAGGGGTCAGGGACCTTACAAAACGAAGATAACATATTTCGCCAACCAGTTCGATCTTTTGCCTTTTCTCTCCAGTTGGCAATACCAAGTGTACGGGATTCGTCAACCTGATCCTTCCAGCGGAGTCTTGGTCTTCCTATTTTTCGTCTTCCTTCGAGTTCGGTTTCGAAAACCCTTCGTGCTGGTTCGTCTTCATCCATTCTACTGACATGGCCTAGCCAGCGCAATCGCGTTATCTTGATCCGCATAACTATGTCAATGTCAGGATATTGCTCATACAGCTCATGATTCATGCGTCGCCGATACTCGCCGTTGTGCACTATAGGGCCATACATTTTTCGGAGTATTTTTCTCTCGAAGACTTCTGCAGATGTTTCGTCTGCTTGCGATAAGACCCAGGATTCTGCGCCATAAAACAAGACAGGTTGTATGAGAGTCTGGTATAGTTGGACTTTTGTTACTCGAGAGAGGGCTTTATCTCTAAAGTGCTTGCTAAGCCCAAAATAACATCTATTCCCAATCACAATTCTCCGCTAGATCTCAAGGCTGACGTTGTTGTTTTTGTTTACGTCAGATCCGAGGTATATAAATTCGCCTACCACCTCGAAGTTATAACGATTATCAACGTTCACGCTTTGGTCTAATCGCGTGGAGGACCTGCTCGTTGAAACCATTAATTTTGTCTTGTCCTCATTTATCGTCAGACCCACTTTTCCTGACTCCTTCTCAATTGTCGAAAACACCACAGTAACTTCTATAACTGTGCGTCCAATGATATCTATATCATCAGCAAACGCGAGCAGCATGTGACTTTTGCTGTTGATGGTTTTATTCATGTTGACAGCAGCTTTTCTCGGAATAATCTCTATTAAGATGTTAAAGAGATTGCACGATAGGGTGTCACCTTGTCGGAGGCCTCGCTTAGTTTCGAAAGGTTCGGTAAGATCCTTACCAACTTTCACTGCGGATTTGGTGTTCGTCAGGGTAATCCTGCAAAGGCGTATGAGTTTTGCAGGAATACCAAGCTCAGACATTGCTTCGTAGAGTTTCTCCCGTATCGGACTATCCAAGGCCGCTTTATAATCGATAAATAGATGATAGGTGTCGATTTGTTTTTCGTGTGTCTTCGCCAGGATTTGGCGTAGCGTGAAAATCTGGTCAGTTGTCGATTTTCCGGGGCTAAAGCCACACTGGTATGGTCCAATCAGGTCAGCGATAATCGGTTTTAGTCTTTCGCACATTATGCTTGATAGAACCTTATATGCTATGGATAAAAGGCTTATTCCACGGTAGTTGGCACAGAGACTCGGGTCATCATTTTTAAATATGGGGCATAGTACAATGAGTCTCAAATCGCCGGGCATGCATTCATCTAACCAAATTTTGCTAATGAGCTGATGCATGCACCTTATCAGCTCATCGCCGCCCGCCTTAAACAGCTCCACCGGTAATCCATCGGCTCCTACGGCTTTATTGTTCTTAAGCCGGACAATAGGTGTTCTGACCTCAATAGTTTCTGAGCAATGTTTAGCTCACTGAAATAATTGTTTTTGTTTTGTCATACACATAGGGACGACGAAAAGTATTGAATAGTATAGAGAACTTACTGCACTCTTTTTCCGCTCTCATGTAGAGACTCTGAGTAAAAGAGCATAAACGAGTTTTATTCTTTTTATAGAATATTACAATATAAATGCACCATTTCGACAATGTTATTACATAAAACAATACAAAAAGAATAAATGTTTCAAAAGGCATCAATGTTTCACATCAAACTTATGAATGGACCAAGTTATGATAAAAAGAGAGTAATACGCTTTGGATCATTCGCCAGATGTCACCAGAGCTTTTGAGCTCAATACTCTTTGTGCGCTGCTGCTACGTTAATACCATCATATTTATTTTCAGGCAGAGACCATTGTTGTACAACAACCACGTATGTGATGCTAAAGCTGTGTATTGTTTGCATGTGTATACTTTGATAGATTGCCCTACCCATGTCTATTGATATTAACACATCAAAAACTGTTTCCCATTACATCCCATGAAGGGATTGGGGAGACTAGATGATAATTTTGATGATAATTTTTCTAGATGATAATTTTTACCACATACTTTCTTTAGATTTATATATTTATTATTTTTATTATTTTTAAACGCGCTCAGGATTATTTGATTTGATGTGATGTCGAAAAAAAACTAGATTCAAAATAAGGACTTTACGAGTGCTTTTCCAAGCTTCTATAAAAGTGACACCAACTTGGTATATATCAAATTGTTGGTAATGTTTAGAGCTACAAAGAGCTAGAGCTAAGCATATCCACTTTTTCCGTTGGTCAAGACACACCATTTTCGAATCCAAAATGCAAAACGTGTCAAAAAATCATCGGCCCATAAAAGTTTACCGGTAGACTGTGCGCCATTTTTTCATTTTAGAGGTTTGTAGCACTAAGTGTAGTCTGTATCTTTTCCGAAGAGTACTTTTCTGTAGGACGAACCACGCGTATGCAACTGGAAGAAGATCATAACAAAATTAGAAATCTCCAAGAAGTTTTTGTTTAATGTTTTAACTGTGATTGGCTGAAAAAGTGGGAATTAATAAAAATATAGCCAAAATCTTGATACATTCTAACTTCTGTAAGTGTATACCCAGCCAACCAACGGACTCTGCAAGGTGCTCCTTTAGGACTCCTCACACGGTGCGGTAACGCTCCTAGCGATGCTCCGAAAGGTGTCCCAAAGGAACGTATCCTCCGGAGAAAACACCACACTCAGAATATATGAAAAAGTGCATCCTAGGGACTCCTTAAATGGTTGTTTGCGGAGCTCCTGCACGCTCATTTAGATAACCCTCAAGGACTCCGCTTGGACTCCTACAAATGAGTGTTTTTGGAGCCCCAAAACGTTCATTTAGATAACCCGCAAAGACTCTGCACAGGCTCCTTTTTCACCTCTAATTTTTAAAAAAGGTCTTCTAAAATCATTCGGATACAACCCTAAAAAACAGATCCTAAGTATATAAATTATTAAAAACATTCTTTGAAGTAAATTTTTTAGAAAATGAAGTATGTGTATGTATATTTCAATGATTATTTTGTTTTTACAGAATTTTTTAATATTTCTTACGCTAATTTTGTAGGAGTTTCTCATGATTCAACGGTTCTAAAACAATCCCAAGCGGAGCTCTTTCGGAAGCCCTTTATAAGTGCATTCCGCAAACCCTTCTTTGAGGAGTGCTTTGGGAGTCCCTACACGCTCCTTTTTTAGAGCGCTCCGAATTTGGTTGGCTGGATAGCAGTGATCGGCAAACTCATACAACTTTATTTCTGTCGATGTGTGAGTAAGCTGCACTGAGAGAAACACAATAAACATTCGGGCTTAGCGGAAAAAGTTTCGGCAAACAAATAATCAATAACATGCCGACGACAAACAACGATCAAACTCAAAACGATCGAATGCTCAAGTGAGACTGAATGATTTCGTTTGGCTTCGTTGAATACGCATGTAGATGATGTGAGAACACGAAGCTCAGTTATGAAATAATGGAAGGTGTAGGTAGACTTCATGAGTTTTAAAAATTACAGCAGACAGTTGTCCGAGGCCTTCGGCCACCGACTGTCCCTGCAGGCTGTGTCAGAGACACGGCCATTAAGTTTAGCGTAGAATACGCCATCCGATAAGACAGAAAACATATATAACAATAAATTCTTTTGCTTATATTATTTATCATTTATTGTTATATATGTTTTCTGTCTTATCGGATGGCGTATTCTACGTTAAACTTAATGGCCGTGTCTCTGACACAGCCTGCACGGACAGTCCGTGGCCGAAGGCCTCGGACAACTGTCTGCTGTAATTTTTATATTTACCAACGGCATTTGATTCAAGTCCGTTTAAAAAAAAAAATATTATGTTCAATTTTTTTAAACTTAATTTAATTTATGTATTTTAATTAATATTTTTATTGAAATAAGTTCTGCGAATGTTGAGAGGGCCGCCCTAATATTAAAAACGGGTTTACCTTATCGAGTCTTCGCATTAGCATTCGAGCGTTGTGTGAAAGCTTTACGCTTTACAATTCAAAATTAATGTTACAACAGCTTTATTGAAGCTTTCGCAAAAAAGCTTTATTACGTTAGCTTACTGTTTGTTTCACTTTTTACTAGATACATGTTGCCAAGCAACATTAGCTTGCTGTTCGTTTCACTTTTTATTAGATACATGTTCCTAAGCAATGTTGAGCAACCAAAAACACTCAACCAAACACCACACATATGTTTGAGTGTATGTGTTTAAACAATTTTCATTTGAGAAATTAAAATACTAGAAATATATCAACCAATATGAAATGTATATCAAACGAAAGATAACATCTTCAGTTACCTACAAAAAAAATTTTAAAAAAATTCATCTAGTCGTTTCCTCAAATTCAATGAAATAAAGATTACAACAATAAATACCTGACATGACTCCTCATACCGTAAGGTAAGACGTATTCTACGTCAAAAATTTTTGACTTTGGCCCATACATATTGTTACGAAATTCTTTATTCGTCCTATCTGCGCTGTTTTATTCCCAATATTAAAACAAGGTTCGTTTTAAATTACGATAATTACAACAGATTAACTTCCTTCTAAAGGGTGTTTTTTCAAGCCCGATAGAACTTCAAATAGTAAAAAAATAACACAAAATATTAAATTTTAATAAAGTTTTTTTTTTATTCGATAGATCAATACGTGGCATTAACATTTGAAAATGATCTAGGGCATATGGGGACCGCGGCTGTTCTTGACGAAGCGCATTCTGGATGTCCAAGTTTTGGCCAATTTTTTGAGCACTGCTGGCAGTATGTCACGAAGAACACGAACAATGTTGGCCTCCAAGGCGTCAATTGTTGCTGGTTTATCAGCATAAACCAGTGCCTTTACGTAGCCCCACAGGAAATAATCGAGAGGTGTCAAAGCGCACGACTTTGGAGGCCAATTTACAGGTCCATTTCTGGAAATCAACTTATCGCCAAATTTTGATTTCAATAAGTCGATGGTTGCGATCGCCGTATGGCACGTAGCGCCATCCTGTTGAAACCACATCTCGTCTGGATCAATGTCATCCATATTTTCAAACAGAAAATCATTGATCATGGTGCGGTAACGATCTTCATTGACCGTAACGCGAGCTCCGGCCTCATTTTTAAAGAAATAAGGTCCGATGATGCGACCAGCGTGATTAAACCCCGTAAAGTAAGCAACGCGATTTGATAGTAAAATATAAGACTTATTAAAGTGGTGTAAAAAAAGTAAACTGTTGTACTATAGAAGAAAAATAAAAGGAAGTGATACCGTTGTAATTATCGTAATTGAAAACGAACCTTGTTTTATTATTGGGAATAAAACAACGCAAAAAGGACGAATAAGGAAATTCGTAACAATATATAGTTCCAATCAACTCAAGTTATTTGCAGGTCTTCATGAATATTTCAACTATTCCAGTGACTTTCCTTGTTTTTCGGTGGAAGTAAAACTGCTGTTATAGGTTGACGTATACTGTGACTTTGACGTTTTTAAATTTTCAATCCATCAAACATATGTTTTGTCATTAAATATCAGCTGTCTATGGAAATACCTGAACATGTCTTTAGTATATTAGTCTATGACATAGATAGAGAGAGAACGAGATAATGAGAAAGAGAGATACAAATATTGTGTTTATCCTATATTTAAATAAAGACATAACATTTTAATTCTACATTTAAAAAATCTTGTCCCACTGTACCGGTATCTTCTGTGGCTGTTTGCGAAGTTGAAATTCATTCTAGCCTTGAGAAATGGTGCTGTTGATGCTACAAAAAATATCTGTTACAATTTTTAGTTATGAAAGTTACAATGAAATTTTAAGGATTCTCTTTTTAACAGCTCTAGAGAAATGTAAAATGTTTTCATTGACTCATGAATTAGCAAAGTGTTTTCTTAAGGAAAGTTGAGAAATATTCTTTTTCTTCCTAAGGATTTGCAGGCAATGATAATGATGCAGCTGCTGTTGAAGATGTCGTCACTGAACTGGATGTTTGGATGTTGCTGATGATGCTACTTCTACTTGTGCGTGTGCTGCTGCTTCTGATGCTGCCGTTGATGTAACATAATTATAAAAGTATAACTAACAACTATTTGTGTTGTCATAGTTAAGAACATTTAAAAGAGTTGGCGGTTTCAGGAAATGCAAATAAATTTATCATTTTCAAAGGAATGGAACAATTTTCATAACGCAAAGAAGCCTCTAAATCTAACAAACTGACTGTTTATAGTTATATCTACCAGCTGACGTACCAGCATGCCACAGGATAATGAGTGATGTACAAAGATTGTACATTGTTAATTTGTATAAGTGACAAATGGTTGAAACTTAAACATTTCCCAGTTTCTGTAAATGATAACAATGATGACACCATCCGAATACTTGACTTAATGATTAAGAGGTGGGTTTACAACACCACCACCCACCATTCACTCTGTATTTTCAATTATTGCCAATCACAACAAACATCCTCCCATAATTTTCCTATACAATGTGGCCTTTGTTTATTTATAATTTCAACTTCAATTCATTTAATTTCACAATATTTTCAATTAATATTCGCTATTTATTTACAAACGCGAGATTTATATGAAACAGCAGTAAAGTGCTTAAGGATAACATTTGTAAATTGATTGAGTCGTGAGCCGCCTCAACCCCTTAATATCCCTAAATCAAATTGAATCATCTTAGAATTTTATATAAGAGAGGGATATAATTAACAAAAGGTAAACATAATTAAAACTGAAACACACAACATAAAAGTGATTTTTCAATTGATGATAATTGCTACATAAGTATAAACATTTTCAAGTTAAGGACGTCTAAATGTGAGTAAAGTTATCAAAAGGACATGTCATAAGCGTTTTATCAATTAACGAAATTATTGTTTTAAACAAGAGTCTTCGCGAAAAATGTAAGAGGTTTAAAATGAGGATGAAGGAAGTAAGACATTTTAATATCTCTACGTGCACAGGAAACAAACGTTCCCTATAAACGAAATTTTAGACAACTAAACTTTGTTTATTGCAAACGAACAGTTATATTCGTGAGAAACGTTTCCCCAAAATTAGAAACGTTTCCCCAAAATAAGAAACGTTTATCGTAAATGTCTTTTCTAGTGTTGTAAGTAAACGTACAATTACTCCAAACTGTGTATAATTTATTTTATGGCAAATATAAAAAAGTTTGTGAACATGTGTACAACGAACAAGTGTCCGTAGCTCCCGCCGTACCCTATTGACGAACGACTAGGGCACTAGACAAGAAGAAATTATCCACGGCTATTTACTCGGTGGCATGGGTCATGGTCGGAGTCGGCCATTGAATAGTGCTGGAAGGTACTTCCAACATTCCTACATTCATCGACTACTCGAAAGTGTAACCACTCATCGATGAGAAAGACCACACTCTCTTACCGGCATGGGATTTATGGAACAATGGATTTCCTAGTATAAACGGGTATGTGAATTTCATTACGGATGTGGCGAAAATGAATGATCAAGTAGGTTACGGGGTCTACTATAGGAAACCAGGGTTGTCCCTTTCTATTGGACTACCTGATTATTGTAGCTTGTATCAGGGGCGGTCGGTGGAGCAATTATTAGAGTGCGCGCCTCTTGTACATGAGATCGCGGGTTCGATCCCTGCTATGAACACTTTAAATTTTTTGTCGGCGGCGGTCACCTCGCGTAGTAACGGCGACACTATCGAGTATTTAAAACCTTCTCAAAATACCGTTCGGAACCGGTATAAAACTGTAGGTCTCAATCAGTGAGTATAAAACTAGAAAGAGCACAGCGCAGTGCTATTGGAAAGCTCTCCCCAATTCCATCCTGGGATGTAATGGAAACCATTTTTTTTTTATCAGGGTGACGTAACCGACTGTCTGAGGGATAATAGTTCAGCAGTTGTGGCGGTCAATATTTCTCTGACAGTCAGACGGTCATCATGTCCCTGGAATCAGTATTCCTGTAGTCAACATCTACCCAGGACTGCCGCAGATCTCTTAACGAGATGGCCCAGTAGTACGATATTTATCTTATGTGGGTAACAGGGCACAAGGACATACCAGGGAACTGCAGTTCGGATGGGGCGGCCAGACTAGGGAGTACCTTACAGGTTCCAAAGGAATTGGAACATGTTGGCATGCCTTTAGCGACTTGTAAGTATATCCTGCACAGATTGCTCAATACAAATCTGGTCGATACTGAATAGCAGGAGATCAAAGAACATCCCGCCTCTGCCAGGCCAAAGGTATAAATGCTTGTTTCAGTTTTGACACGGGATTCTGTTTGGTTGGTAGACATTGGTAAAATATTTCTGTAGAAGCTCCAAAGATAAGGAAGAACCCACTGTACATCTTATCTGGGTCCACAGGAATTGGAACTTGTTGGCATGGCCCTAGCGACTTGTAAGCATATCCTGCAAGAGCGCTCATCTACGATGAAGCAGGTGATATGGATGAGGGGTACCGATTACTCAAGACAAATCTAGTCGATACTGGATAGCAGGAGATCCAAGAACTTCTGTCTCTGCCAGTCCCAGGGCATAAATGCCTGTTTCACATGCGGCGGTACTAAAGGTCAGGGTAAATTACTTCTGTAGAAGCTGCAAAGATAAGGAAGAATCCACTGTACATTTTGTCTGGTTCCACAGGAATTGGAAATTGTTGGCATGCCCCTAGCGATTTGTAATCATATCCTGCAAGAGCGTTCCTCTATTATGATACAGGAGAGATGGAGGAGTGACACAGATTGGACAAGACAAATCTGGCCGATAGTGGATAGCAGGAGATCAATGAACCATCTGCCAGTGGCCAGACCAAAGGTGTCAATCTTGTTTCAGTTTTGACGGGACACTGTCTGATGGGTATACATGTGGCGAGACTAAAGCTCAGGGATATGACTTCAGGAGCATCCTGATGGAACTTTGTCAAACGGTGAGGGTGAGGGAACCGTCAATCGTCCACCGTGAAGTTATGCTTAACGGTAGTCCCAAGGCTGAGCTTGATTGCAGAATTTAGGCTTTGTGGTTTAGCACGTAGGTGAATCGTGCATGCTGGTGGCTCGACCTGTTAGTATCATCTAAGACTACAAACGTCCGGACTGCAAAAAAGTCTCTCTACTGAATTGATTCTCTCTTCTTTCAGCAAAAAGGACAACAAAATCCTAATGTCAGGGTATCGTACGTTCTCGCGTAATGTTTGCGCTAGCACCCTATTTCGATGCGCGGACTTGAATCATGTTGCCTGGGTTGAACTCTATTTCAGGGAAGGTGTAAGTATTAAACTAAGTTTGCATTTAAAATACAAAAACCCTGATCCTTCCATCCAAAATGAACTATATGTAACCTGGAATGAAGACAAGAACCTAGTATATCAAAAAATCGATGTTCAGGTTTTGGCGGATTCTTAGCTGAAAATCGAGTTGTGAAACACTAGGTACCTTTCTTCAATCCTGGTCATATATTTAGCGAATTTTAATTTTTTTGTTGCTAAATCATAACAACAAATAATTAATATGTTTGACTCTACTGAGAGTATAAACTAGGCTGCTCGGCAGCTTTCGTCTTCTATTCTGATGTGATACCGCCATAGCACATTTTTCATTTCTAATAAACAAAAATGTTTCTTTGCGGCAAACAATTCTTCAAAATTTTTCTTTGTGTGTATATTTATATCTGCTTCTTTCAAAATCCCATTTGAAATTTACTCTTGAAATTTGCCTTCTTATTTCGTGTTCAACTTTCCTGCAAATGAACATAATTCACCATCTTTCACATCTTATGGAAAATACCATTTGCCATGTTACACCATGATGGGGAAAAACATCTGTGAGCCTTCCACTTACATTCGCCGTTGCAACTTACACTAAAGTGCTGGCCAGCAACATCACCACTGTCCACAAAAACTGATGCAACGATTAAGATTTAAACCTTATCAAAAGGCTCGTGCAATCCATACTATGTAAACAGAAGGACTAATGTTGCTGTGACAAAAGCAGAAAGCCGCCGTTTTGCAAAAAAAAAAAAATAGAAACCAACCGACACTCCCAGTAAGGCAGACATCTAACGGAGGATAACGGATGAGTGTACGGGCGCAGTTCCTGTTTCGGATGCTCCAGATGCCTGCGCTTGGGATCAGTGCATCCGGATGTGGATGTGCATCTATGGGTGTGTAAAGGATGTTTTATTTGTGCTTAAAAATGTCCGGATTAATCAGTGGCTTAAAATTTATGGTACGACGTGGGAATATTAATTACAATAGTGGTAATAACGATATGTTTTTTTATACTACAGAAAGTGGTTGGTATGACAAGTTTGGAGAATTAAATAAAATTTGAAAAGGGAACAGTTAATGATTTACTGAAAATATGTGTAGTCATCTTTGGAGGGCATTGTTGCCCAACACATCATCAGCAGTCCACCACATAAGGGTTTGATGAAGTTTTTTTAAACCTAATATTTATTGGTAAATTTAGCCGTCTACGAGGGCAGTTTGACGACTCTGTGACTTTTTGAATAAAATATAAATATTTTTCGGTGGAAAACCTATTATTTCTCAAGATAGTCTTCTCGATATATTTAGTCCATCGTTTTTCCAATTTGTGTATTCGTTTCAAATAATAGGGTTCCCCAATGTCCTCAAAGTATCGGTTTCAGTGATGATTTCTTCATTCTGCCAATTCTATTACCACTAAGCCTTTTAGTCAGGTTTGGAAATACAAAGTAATCACTGGATGTAACATCCAGAGAATATGGCGGAAGAGGAAGCAATTCGTAATCCTATTTATGAATTTTTTCCATTGTGACTATACAGCTGTGCAACGGCGCCTTACCATGGTGGAAGATCCCTGTTTTCTTAGCCGAATGCGTCTATTTCTGTCTTCAAGTCAATGTCGAATCTGTTCAACAGCTGTGAATAATTTTCGCTGGTTATTGTTCTACCCTTTTCAAGGCAATTTATGTGAGAGAAACCGCATACATCCCAAAAAACTATCGCTAGAACCTTGTTGGCCAACCTTGGCCTTCTGGTGGGTCATGTTCACCCGGAGAGGTCCATTGCTTTGACTATTCCATAGTATCTGGTATGTTTTGATGGATCAATGCTTCGTCCACGGTTACGAAATGGTATAAAAACTTCTTTAAATTGTGGTTTCAAATCGCCAAACACTTTTTTGAAGTGGTCATGCTGTTGCGCTTATGGTCGAGCGTGAGTAATCGCGGCACCCATCGCACGGATAACTTTTTCATGTCCGAATATTCATGTAAAATGTGATGTATCCACTCAAGTGACCTGCATACAGCCTAAGCCACCTTACGCTCTTTCATTCTCCGGTTGTACAATATCATTCCATGGATTTTATCGATGATTTCTGCTGTGACGACCTGTTTTGGGCGACTTGAATGTTCGGCGTCGCGTCACAACAACGGAACTCAGTAAACTACTTTTTAACTATTGAAATTGATGGTGCAGAGTCGCCCTTTCCTTGGGTTCCAAATTCACGAGGTTGCCAGCTGTCAATGGCTGTCAAACACAAACTAATTGACGTAACGTGCTTAACATTTTACAGTAGTCTATTAACAGACGTTGCGGGCGTCTGTAGTGAAATGGTAGTGTATGCTGCTCTTGAATATGAGAACGTGTGTTCGATCCCTGCTCTGACCACTTTAAATATCCTATTGAGTATTTAGCCTTCTTAAAGCACCGTTTGGAACCGGTGTAATACTGTAGGTCCCAATCAGTGAGTATAAAACTAGAAAGCGCACAGCTCACTGGTTGTGAGAAGCTCTCCACAATCCCTTCATGGGATGTAATGGGACATGGGATGGGTAGGTCCCAACCAGTGAGTGTAAAACTAGAAAGCACACAGTTCACTGGTTGGGATGTTATAGGAATCTATATTTTTTTTGGATTAACCGATGGTAGTTGCAAGATATGAGCCTGACAAAATTATCACTTTTTTGCAAGAATTACACCGAGGCCCCAAATTTTTGGGGGCCCATTAAAAAAAGTGCATGACTTTGGGCAAAACTGGGAGACACGGCTCTTTTTTTGGGGACTTTTATCACGTAGTGGTGTCCGTATATGGTTATATTTCCATGACTTAAAAAACTCCACACAGTGTAATCTTACTACCTATGTGGAAACAGTGACAAATGCTAATTTTTACAATGCATCCAGCTGACGCCATTCGCAAAAGAAAAGTAAAGTGATAAAATGCAAAATATTTAATGATATTGGAAAGTATTTCCGCAGAAATGAAGTTCTAACTGCACTACGAGTTAAATGAAACGTTTTTATTGTTATTTCAACTACACTGAAAGAAAATCTTTACATCAAATCGATGATAAATGTTCATCACTTGTTCTTCATTGAATTGATGACAAATTTCATCAATTCACTGATAAAATTCTTCAATTTGAGTTGATGATATTTTTTATATCAATCTACCTCATTGGAATTTGGAATGGATATGGAGGTAGTATTGAAAAAATAAAGAAAAAAAAAAACAAGTACATAGTAGAAAATTGAAAATAAAGAAGTGACACTTTGACTTTTTACAGGGTGTTTCAAAAGTGACCACACTATTGGAAGATGCTCTTATTTTTGCAAATGGCCGCCATTGTCAAATCTGTTTTGACATTTGTGGACTAGACAGATGTAGAATACAAGTAAACAAGCCCCTAACCTTGAATAGTATGGGACCACACGAGACGTTGCCAGGAGTAGCCAGCCCTGGAGCGCCCGCTCTGCAGAGAATATCGCCGCTGTTGTCGAGGATATCGAGCAGTTGCCGGAATCATCGACCAGACGCCGTGCCTCGCAATTAGCCTACAGCCGGTCGTCCCTTTGGCGAATTTTGGTCAACGACCTGCGCATGTTCCCATACAAAGTCCAGTTCGTGCATCAGCTGCTGCCTGTCGACCGCCAAACGCGTGTAACCTACGCCCAAGCCATCCTCAATCTCGTGGTCGAAGTGGACAATTTTTCCACCAAAATCATAATGAGCCTCAATTTCTACCTCAGCGGGTACGTGAACAAGCAAAACTATCGCTTCTGGGGCACCGAAAATCCACGAATGATGCACGAGGAGCCATTACACAAGCTCAAAGTGACTGAATGGTGCGCTGTTCACGCTGGAGGAGTCATCGGGCAATTTTTTTTCGAGAACGCCGCTGGTCAAACGACAGCAGTGGACGGTGCGCGCTATAGGGCCATGTTAACCGAGTTTTTCTGCCGCAATTCGACGAATTAGAACTGGAGGACATGTGGTTCCAACAGAACGGAACAGCTAGAACCGATATTCTGAAGGCGGCGTTCCCGGGTCGCCTCATCTCTCGTTTTGGCCATTTGCACTGGCCCGCAAGATCGCCCGTTCTAACCGTTCCAGACTTTTTTGTGGGCTTTTTGAAGTCCCGTTTTTACGTGAACAAGCCCGAGACCCTGGAAGCCTTCAAGGTCAACTTTCGACACGAGTGCGAGACTCTGTCTCCCGAAGTGATGAAAAATGCCATAAAACGAGCCCGTATGGTAATCAATTGCGACAGCGCCCATTTAACCGATATCATCTTCTCAACTTAACCAAAAAAAAATTCTAAAGGTTCAAATAAACATAATCAAAAAACCGAATCGAAGTTTCTCATTTAGAAAAAAATGAGAGCCAAAAAACATCGGATGACTTCTTTTGAAACACCTTGTAGAAAATAGTGAAATGACCAAAAAACAATATCCACGCTATGAACAGTTTTTATGTGGTCTTATACCCTGTTCTTGTGGATATTCATTGTGAGTTTGGCTGCTCATTAACAAATAATTTCCATAAAAATTATCACCAATTTACATCAATTTGATGACAAACTTACATCAAATTGATGACAACCTTGCATTTAAGTGACGAAAAATGTATAGCAAATTGATGAACAATTTGTATTAACATAATGAAAAATTTGCTTCAAATTGATGACAAACTTTGATGTACAATTTAATATCAACTTGATGTAACATTGTCGTTTAATCAACATAAACTATCGATGAAAGATTGATGAAATGTTCTTTATCTACGCAATTAAATGTGTCATGGTTTGGAAAATGAGGAAATGTTTCATCAAGGAATGAAGGAATTGATAAATTGGATAAAGCTTTTTCTTCCAGTGTAGGATGGTTATTATAATTGTGCACATTAACTTTGAATTTGTTCTTCTTCTTGTTTTCTGTCAAAATCATATGGTCACTTGATCATAGTTTAAATGCCCAACTTTGGCTGTTTAAACAGCCATCAACCATTAACCTAAAAAATGAATTCATAGTAGTTTGATCGTTGATCACAGATGATTTTCCACTCAAAATTAGGCCTTAAACGCTCAAAGATATACCTTATCATTACGCATCTATACAACTCTGCACCTGTCCCGAGTTCAATATTCTTGTCTACCCATGAGTAGCAAATATAACTTTACTTTATGTTCCACCCTCGTTGCCAGCATGCAACTTCCTTTCTGCATTTCCTTGGCTTGACTTAAAACAAATGCGTGGGATGATAAAAATATCACACAATGGTGGTGAAACAATGCGGTTCCTTTCCACATGATATTCACCAATTTATTGTCTTCATCTGTTTGCCAGTACGATGTCCTGGTGCCAGGACTTTTTAGTGATAAAATGTTTTTAAACTTAAAAACGTAAATTTATTTAAATGCAGCTTCCGCTTTAGCATTTTCTGTTTGCATTTCTATTAATCTGAGATGTTAATACTACTTTATGTACTACAATGCCACTACGTCCGATCCGATATGAGTCCTTAACTCCACCGTAACTTTGTTACGGGTATTAAGCTGTACATTTTTAGTTGGGAATTTTGGCTTTTTTTTTGCTACTTCTCATTTGTGTTTGGGGTTTTTTTTTGTTGGAGGTGTGTATCTTCAGTTGGTAAACGCTGATTCGTTTGGACATGGCTATTTACTTCCAGTACATAAATTTTATCAATTCACTGAACTGTGGTCTCTGGTCTATCTAGATTTTTTTTTATTTTTTGTTTTGGAATATCCACGCTTCTCCAATTTGTTTGGTCGATGTGTGGCTGACGGTTTTTATTAGAGCGGATTTTGTGAGAATTTTGTTTTTTGTTTATTTGTTTTTATATATTTTTACAAAAGGAAGTCAGGATTTTGTTTATGTTGTAGATTTTATTTAGTTTAGTTAGCGGAAGTGATACTGTAAATTTTCATGGTTGTTAACAAAGATTGTGAAAATGGACATGATGCGGTTTTTGTTTTATTGGAAAATCTTTTAAATAAATTTATGCAAATTTAAATAAAAAGGATTTGATAGCTCTTACTTATGTATACGATGAATTGTATTTATTGTTTAAATCCGAAGGATTTATTGTGGTATTATAGTTGGATAAAGGTCGATATTTCTAAAAAAAGGATAAAGGATATAAGAATAAATGATTACATGATAAAGGATATATTTTGATTAGAATTTCATAATTATCATACATCAGAATTATGTGCCGATTAATTAAAACTAAGTCTTACTAAATAGAAGTTGTTACTACCGAAATTAAGTTGCATTAACTAATTTGAGTATTTCTATAACATCATTCATCTGAAATGGAAGATACAACTTATAAAAAATACAATATTAGAATTCGCGTTCAAATATTAGTCACTGTATTCAAAATTTAGTTCCTGTTACAAAAACACTTGTTACAAAGTTATGTATTCGATTTTTCATAACGGTCTTTTCTGCCAAAGAGAAACTATATTTGAATGTTATACGAGGACTTTTCACAAAAACTATGATTTTAAACAGAAAGTTAGAAACAAATTTGTGAAAAAACAATAAATTATAGATGCTGAAAAAACCAGCCTCTATAACGTATTCTCCCAAAACATATTCTTCAGGAACCTTGTATATGTTTGCAACACACTCCAAAGAATTATATATTTCAAGTCCTAAACGCAGTTCTATTTAAATGCAAACATTAGCATGTTTACTTATAAATATGCATATGATTACATGGAGCCATATGCGTGTTTCATCCCGAACATCCATATACTTACGTCGAAGTATTCGTGTGTTTCCTCTCAATCGTTCCAGATGAACGATTGAGAACTGAATATATGCAACAAAAGCGTAACAGATCAGTCAACATAAGAAACACTCAATTCATTTACACACTCATTTAGGAATACTTATGAGTCACTGACTGCAAAAATAATGCAAAAATACAGTTATACACTTGCAATAACATTAACTTAAGCTGAGAGCAATCTAATTTTGTGGCCCTTTTATTATATTGCACTCGCTAGAATATAGCGCCAAAAAATTTAATAAACAGTGCACCGAACACAGCTGTATTTGTGTCACAAACAAAGCAGTATTTGAATCACAAACATATATATTATAACATATTAATCGTTGTGTCTCAAACATGTGATATTGAATTGCAAACATAATGTGTTTGGACACAAGTATTTTATATTTGCAACAAGCTGCAAACACTCATTATATTTGCATCCAAACAAGAAAATAATATTTTTCAGGGTTTAAGATATCATCCACCGAAGAATATGGTAAGTGTACCTATTCACATTTTACGCCGTTTAAAACCAGAATTCTTTATACTTTGGACAAAAAAAAAGCGGTTGCCATATATTTTTCTATACGAAATCAACCGAAGGTCATTAAAGTCCATGTATATTTTACGGTTATCGACAAGACGAATATGCCCTGTTGATATATTTCACCACACTTGCTTCTGAATCGCGTGGTTTTTTATTTTACTAGTATTACCAAAAATTGAGGTGATGTGAGATTTTTAAACACAATCGTTGAATCTGACGCCAGTATTAACGCCTTCACAAACATGAAACAAATTGTGGATACTTGTCTGGAGGAACTATTATTGTGGATGATACAAATTAACTTAAACATGGAGATGATATTTTTAAATTATAACTGTTTGTATATGGTTACAAGCAGAGTTCATATTTACCCACCATGTGTAACCCATACACATCACCGTGGGGAATGGGTAATGAACGTTTACTCATTACCCGCAGGATATGGGGAAAATAAAGGGGAGCTACCCACGACGATGGTATTTTACCCTGCACGATTACCCATTAGACCAAAGCGTGAACGTTGATAACCGTTATAATTTCGAGGCAGTGGACGAAGTTATATACCTCGGATCTGCCATAAACAAAAACAACAACGTCAAGCGAAGAATTGTGCTTGCGAATAGGTGTTGTTTTGGAAATATTTTGGGCTAAGCAAGCACTTTAAAGATAATCACAAACATCTGTAGGAGTCTTCGAGAGAAAAATACTCCGGAAGATTTATGGCCCTATAGTGCTCAACGGCGAGTATCGGCGACGCATGAACCATGAGCTGTATGAGCTTTATCCCGACATTGACATAGTGAAGCGGATAAAAATTATGCGATTGCGCTGGCTAGGCCATGTCAGTAGAATGGATGAAGACGAAACAGCACGAAGAGTTTTCGAAACCGAACTCGAAGGATGACGAAAAATAGGAAGACCAAGACTCCACTGGAGGGATTAAGTTGAAGAATCCCTGCGTACACTTGGTATTACCAATTGGGGAGATAAAAGATCGAACTGGTTGGCGAAATATGTTATCTTCGTGTTGTAAGGTCCCTGACCCCCCGGGGCTGTTCGAGACCGGATAAGCAAGTGAGTAAATTTATATTAAAATATTCTATAAAGAGAATAAGACTCGTTTATTCTCTTTTACTCAGATATAAGAGCGGAAGAAGAGTGCAATAAGTTTTCTATACTATTCAATACTTTTTATCGTCGCTCTGTTTCTACCCAGTGCAACCAATCCTCAGGGTAACCTATCCCCATTTTTGATCGAAAATGTGAAAAATTTGGAAAAAATACTATCTCTTGGAAGCGCGGCGTGCAGTCGAAAAAATAATAAATTTTGAGGGGTTTCGAAGGGGATTCCATATAATTCGTATTCGTTTTCAAAAAATCGACAAAATTAGAAAATCGCTAAAATCAAAAAATGGCTATAACTGTGAAACGGTGCGTCCAATTGTAAAGCTAATAATTTTGTTACCTCCATCGGAGGCTTTAACCACTGGATGTCTTTGGCGTAGCGAAATAACTCCCACATGAAATAACTCCCACCAGAAAAATGAAATAAGTCCCAAAAAATTTCCATTAATATGAAATAACTCCCACTTTAGTAGGACTTATTTCGTTTTTTTGGGAGTTATTTCATTTTTCCAGGTGGGAGTTATTTCATAATGAAATAACTCCCAATGTTATGACAATGAAATAACTCCCAAAAAAAAATGACCGTTTGTACAAGGCCCATATAACAAGTGGTGTAGGAGAAGTCTTGGGACTTATTTCACTTTGCTATTGGGAGTTTTTTCATTTTTTGTGGGACTTTTTTCATTTTTTCGTTATTGGAAGTTATTTCATTTTTGGTGGGAATTATTTCGTTGGGAGTTATTTCATGGGAGTTATTTTATGGGGAGTTATTTCGCTACGCCGATGTCTTTAATACGGCATCACTTATTGTAAAAAAAAAAAACAATGAGTCTTCGAACTCACGGGCGATATGTTACCCCACCTTTTTGTTAAACAGTACCTGTTAGATTTCTATGAACAATGAACACATTAGTAAATGTTATGTTGGAAAATAAAAAAGAATAGTTTTTGTGCTGAATTCTCTTTTGCTGTTGCACTTTCTTTTTTCTTACATCTGATTCAACATTAGATGTAATATTGTTAAAATAAATAAAGCAATATTTAGCTCATTGAAATAATTGTTTTTGTTTTGTCATAAACAGAGCGACGATAAAAAGTATTGAATAGTATAGAAAACTTATTGCACTCTTTTTCCGCTCTCATATCTGAGTAAAAGAGTATAAACGAGTCTTATTCTCTTTATAGAATATTTTAATATAAATGCACCATTTCGACAATGTTATTACACAAAACAATACAAAAGGCTTAAATGTTTCAAAAGGCATCAATGTTTCACATCAAAATTATAAATGAACCAAGTTATGACAAAAATAGAGTAATACGTTTTGAATCATTCGCCAGATGCCGCCAGTGCTTTTGAGACATACTATTCGTTGCATGAGTTCTCTATACTTTTCAATACTCTTTGGCGACGACGACCTAATAGTTTGTTGGCTGCCGCTACATCAATATCATCATTCTTACGAGGGCGGATCAATAAGTCCGTGACTTTTTGAATGAAACACGGTTTTTTTTTGCAAAAAAAAATTATTTTTCAACATAATCTCAATGCACTTAGTCCAACGTTTCTCCAATTTTTGTATCCCTTCCAATAGGATTTTTCGACGTCCATATAAATAGGAATTTGGATTTTTCGATGTCAATAAAATAGGAATTTGTTTGATCAATAATTTCATTGTTGGAGCTAAATCTCACTTGGAAATAAGGAAATTGTCACTGGGGGCTAATTCCGGAGAACATGGCTGATGAGGTACCAATTCGTAGCCCAGTTTATGGAATTTTGCCATTGAGACTACACAAGTGTGCACCCGTGCGATTGTGGTAAATTGAGAGCAAACGCGGCACCCATCTTGCAGACAGCTTTCTTAAACCCAACTGATCATTTAAAATCGAAACCACACTGCCATATGAAATGCCTATGGCATCAACAATCTCACTCACTTTTACTCTTCGATCGGCCAACTTCATATCGTGGATATTTTTTTCGAAATTTCGGTTGTATTGACCTCAATTGGCCGTCCAATTGTTGCGACCACAACGAAAGTCAGTCAACCACTTTTTTACCATTGAAATCGATGGTGCAGAGTTCTCATAGTATTTATCAAGCTTTTCCTTTGGTTGATTGACGGTTGTTTTTCGGAAAAAATAATGTTTAATGTTACGAGGTTGTACATTTTGAACAGCTGTTAAGCGCAAAGTAAATGACGGAACGTGCTCAAAATTTGACAGTAGTCTACTAACAAGTGGTACTTCATGAAAACAGTGTTGTATTTCATATAACTACGAGAGAAGTTCGAAAAGTCACGGACTTATTGATCCGCTCTCCTATTTTCAGGCAGAGACTATTGTTTTAAAACAACCACGTATATGTTGTTAACGCTGTGTGTTGTTTGCATGTGTTCACTTTGATAGATTGTCCTACCCGCATCTATACATGTTAACACATCAAAAATCGCTAACACATATCTGTGTTTTAGCGATTTATTATTTGAAAAATATTAGTTTAGCGTATATTTGTATAAAATACATCCATTGGTACAGCCTCCATAGAAGGTAAAAAGTTAAATATTTTTGCGATTTGACGCACCTCCTAGTTATAGTAATTTTTTTATTTTAGCGATTTGCTTATTTTTGCGTCTTAAAAAAAAATTTATACAAATTGGACCACTTTATGGAAAACCCTTAGAAACGATCAAAAGTTAGTTAATTTTTCGATTCTACGCTTCGTTTCCGAGATATAGAACCCATTGCCCCTCGTCGAGGATAATGGGGTCATCGTGGGTGAATACCACTTGTTCCCCATACCCCGTGGGTAATGGTAAACGACAATACGGCAATAATAATGGGTTTCTCAGGGTAAACCATTACCCACAAAATACAAACCCTGGTCACAAATAATAATAATTGTATTAGTATTTAAATATAAAATATAAAACTTTAATAACAATTTTTCTATAAAATCTACAATGTAATATGGCATCAACAAATGGTTGTGACATCCATCAAATTCAAGTAATTAGTTGAGCATGCCAATATATTGTTTGGTACAACCGAATTAATTTTTACATATTTCGTTGGTCCAAAAAGTAGAAAAATCACCACTACAGGATAATTTGATGGCTTGAACTAAACTCGATTTACAGATCACATTTATTTCTTGTTGCTGTGACTTCAACTAAATATTTCAGTTCCTGCAGCCGAAACTGAATTACAAACCAATTGATATTCACAACATTTGGTGGTACGGAACACAATTATTGGTAATCACAACTGAATAATGTGATAGTCCAAGGAACCGCTAAAATGTAGTTGCATGTATATATAGTTGTGACAACGAATCTCTTCTCTGAGTGTAGGGGTATGTACTTGTGTACCTTCCAAAATAAACTCGGCGAAAATGTAACCCTCTTCGGTCCAACAATTTAAATAAGTGTGAATTACATACACGCTGAAAAATAACGACCTCTCTAACATATTCTGCAGGAACCATGTATACGTTTGGAACGCACTTCAAACATTAATATGTTTGCAAGTCCCAAACTCACTTGTGCTTATATGTAAACAGCATTATGTTTACTGGCAAACATGTACGATTTTACGTGGAAACATATGCCTATTTCCCCCCAAACATAATAATATTTAAAAACGAATTATTCGTTGATTTCAATATATATGTATGTATTATTTATTATAATTAATATAAATCCACATTTATAAATAGTTAATACAAAAAATTAAAAGATTTAAAACGGCGAATCTTCTGCTCTTTTTCTTCTCCTTGCTTTGTTGTCTCCCACGTTTTTGTTTTCGGAAGGTTTCAGCTATGCGTTGGTTATCACTATGCGTTTGTACACAAAGAATATATTTATATACAAACCTAGTTCATGCAAGCCAAGCGTTTATTTCACAAATGGTCCGCCGGTCCGATTCTCTTAGTAAAGGCTTGGACTGACAAAGGGCTTGACGTTGTTGCCCTTCCCAGTTTCTTTCCTCAAAATCGTTTCTCACTTTGGTAGCACATACATGAATATAATGAATGATGAATGAATACATCAAACTGAAAGGCAATACATCAGCCAAAATAAGAAACACTGAATTCATCTGCAATTTGCACGCACATTCAGGAATATTTATGACTCACTGACTGACAGAATAATGCACGAATACAAATACACACTTACAAGATAGACTCTCTGGTTGTCCCTCTCTTATTCTCTTGCTCTCGAGAGAACATAGACAGTGCAACAAACACAGCTGTATTTGTATCACAAACATACATATATGTGGGTCGCAAAATATATATATATATTATAACATATTAATAACTGTGTCTCAAACAGGTAATATTGAATAGCAAACACAATATATTTGTACACAAGTATATTTTATTTGGGACAAGCTCCAAAAAACACACTTTATATTTGCAAAAAAGACAGATTTTTCAGCGTGTATAATTATAATCCACCTAAGTAGGTAAGGAAAAGGAGTAAGGAGAGGGTCTGTATGTCTGCCTGCTAGGATATGGCATAATTAAATGCCAACAAATTGTCTCCCCCAACTAGTTTGACATTGCGCGTACAAAAACGATGCACATTTCCCGTTCAGTATCTCAGATGTAGCCGATCGATATTTGAATTTGAAAGTTAAAAATCTTCATTTGAAATGGAAAAACTCGATTGAAATAACAAATACATTAACCAAAATTCGAATGACTTCAATTGAAATTTGAAATAAAATTATTGTTATACTACATTGTAATCCACAAATATTTGCAGTTAAATATAAATTGAAATTTAATTCTCATAAATTATAATTCTTAATTTTTGAATTCGAAATGATGTACTTGTAGTTTCAGGACAAATTTTTGAGTTTACGTTAATGGGTTTTAAGTTTAATTGATATATTATGAATTTTATTTGATAACAAAGTAGTTGTACCCAAATCCCTGGAAGGAATGCAATAAAATAATTCGAGTTTCATAACTCTAATTTACACATTCGATTCCCAACCCCTAATAAAACCTTTTAAGCCATTATAATCATGTTAAAATTGCTTGTAAAATATGTGTCTTTTACAACAAATAATGTACCCAAACACCTCCAGTGGCCGTGATAGAATTATCGTTATAATAATAGTTACGTGCTTATAAAGTTGCCCAGAAATACTCTAGGAACCACCACACCACCACCACCACCTCATGTTCCATCATCCATAATGAAAATTAGAAAAGGGAACTTTTGGCCAAACCCTCCCCCCCCCTAATACAAAACAGTGAGGAGCAGCACAACAGCAAATATTTTGATTATAAAATACGCAAAAAAGTCCTTTTATAAAGGACCCATTGTATCGCATAATATTAGCGAGAGAGAGAGAGGGGGAGAGATATGTTATTGTATGCAGCAATAAAGGGCTAGAAAAAAAGCAGCAAGAAGCGAAAAAAAATTGTCCCTTTTATTTTCAAATAGAAAAGGACGAAAAAGTTTTGCCTCTAGCACAGCACTAAACAAAACTGAACTGAACTGAATGGAATGGAATGAATACAAAAAAACCCAACTTAAAGTTTTTAAATTAAAATTATGAATTGTTCAATTTTGGTCACGTTGCAGGGACAAATAGAGACAAAATAGAGAGTGAGCGGGAGAGGGAGGAGTGGCGTCTATGCAAAACATGTCTAAATATATACATAATCGACCGGAAGGCCAAAAGCCACAACATAAGGTGGAAACGGAAACGGTTCGACTGTAGGAGTATTAGGGTAAATATGCGAGTGTGTTTATGTTTACAAAAATCGCAAGTAATAATGTTTGAGGTTACATTTTTGTGTAGAAACATTACGACAAAACCAAACAACATTAATAGAGGACCAGGCCAGTTTTGATGTTGACCTTTTTTTTTGTTTCTAGCATTTTTGTTGCTGTCATAAATGAAAGTTTATAATCAAAACTAAAAGTTTGTCCCTTTTTTCTTCTCTCCAACAACTTTTCCCATAAAATGTTGCTCAATTTTTAGCCTCGAGTTTTGTATTATTTTTCAAAAATATTTATGTTTTACAATAGGGAATTGTTTTAACTATTGTTTCGAAAAGTATAATTGATAAATTCATAGAGTAAAATTATGACAAGGAATAATGTTTTGAGTGGAAATGTTAGAAGGAGGGTGGAAGTTGTATTAAATTTCAAATGGAATTTAAAGAACAAATTCAAATGGAAGATATGAACTGAAATAAAAAAAATGTTATTCCTTATCTCAACAACTCACCTCAAACTTGTAAATAATGCCTCTATCTTCGTTTGTATTGCCACAACAATAGAACGCAGTAATGATTCCTTTGAAAAGACTCAAAATTTCCCAACTCCAAAAAGGATTCACTCTTTAAAAGTAATAGATTTTCCTAACACAAACAGAGATGTTAAAAAATATCAGTGTTTCACGGACACACGTGATAAACAAAGCTTTATATGTGTAGTAGTTGAAATTATATTCCCTCTTTTGTCAGTTAACTATGAACATCCGTTCGTATCATAGAGTAAATATGGTATAGAGGGACGATTTTTCTCACCTGAAGTTTCATTTCACACTATTCGTCGTTAGGTAGATGCAGAGCGTTTCGATGACAAAGCTTGTCGACCTACTGGCTGCAAATTTGATACAGGACAGAATTTCAAACAGAATGAGCGATGGACGAATTGAAAAAAAACTGACTTTAAATTTGATTTCATTGGCACTTATAAAATAACTTTCTATGCAATAAATTAGATTTTATTTTAACGAACACAACAATTTTTTCTTATTTTTGTTTGTATTACGTTCACATTCTGGAATAAATATAAACTGTATCAAAACTGTCATTAGCCCAGCGTCTTTCGACGAGAATATACTGGAATTGAAACACTTATGCACACTCTTTATATATTAGGGAGAGAGAGAGAGATGTTGGATGCAAAATGTTGGATGCAGGTGGAGTTACAAGAACTGTTGACTTAACTTATTCATGGCGTTTTGATGGAGAACTGTCAAATTTTATTATTTTATACTTTTTGATATCTTTTTTTGTTAGTATACATTTGTGTTGTATTTGACACAACTATTTTAACACACAAATGCGAAAATTCCGTTATTGTTGCCTTGTTGGATGCTTTGTATTAATGCCTTTACCTGCTATTATTATGCAACCACATCAAATGTCGTAAATTGAATGAGAATTGAATTAGAGTTGGGTAGTTCATGAACTATATAGTTCATTTAGGGTGACCAGACATCACCCTCACGAACGTAATGCACATGTTCGATACGGCGAGTAGGTACGTGACTTTTTTCTCTGGGCACCTTAAATGAAAGAGTTCGAGAACTAGTGAACGAGTTCGACACAAGTCTAAATTGAATTGAATCCTTACTCTATGCGTTCGTACGTTCATATATGTAAGATGTGTGTATATAGAGAGAACATTTCGCCCATCTGACGTTTAACTTCAAATTCTTCGTGGTGAGGTCGGTGTGATAGAGAGATATTCGACTTACACCAGGAGGACTTATAAGAACTGTTGACTTATAATTTTCATTTCGATTTGGTGGAGAACTGTGAAAATTTAAAATATTTTCCAGTTTTTTGTTATCTTTTATTGTTAGTATACATTTGTGTTGTATTAACTAATTTAATTGGCCGTCGGTGGTGCAATAGTTAGTTTGCGCTTCTATTGTACATGACATCCTGGGTTCGATCCCTGCTCAGACAACCTTAAATTTGTTTCGCCGAGACCTTGAAAATTCGGTATTTTGTTGTTGTTTGGAGGCAAATATAACGTGTGTTTGGAGCTTGTCGCAAATACAGTATACTTGCATACAAACACATTGTGTTTCCTGTTCAATATTACATGTTGAAGACGTAATGATTAAAATGTTACAATGTATGTGTTTATGACACAAATATAGATTTGTTTGCTCTGACCACCTTAAATTTCTTTTGGCGGCGTTCACCTCGCATAGTAATGACGACACTATCGAGTACTTAGCCATGAAAAAGCTTCTCAAAATACCTTTCGGAACCGGTGTAAAACTGTAGGTCATAATCAGTGAGAGTAACACTCGAAAGCACACTGCTCACTGGTTGTGAGAAGCTCTCCCCAATCCCTCCATGGGATGTAATGGGAAACCATTTTTTATATTTTTTTAAATTTGTTTATTGTCTCAATCGTGGAACTTTCCGCCTTTCTAAACCCGTGTTGACGATCACGGAGGGCATCTCTGTCCTCCACAATTTTATTCAAATGATCATAAAAGATTCTCTCCAGTATCATGCCAGTAGGCATATGGACCCGTACGAAGATGCCACGCCAGTTGGTTTGCTTCCTTTGGGAAGGGTTAAAACCGCTTCAGCTTCCACTTATCTGGGAAAGACATTTCCTCGAGGCTGGCACGATATGTCTTGTGGAAGATGGTCGGTCTCCTGTCGATTGCAGCTTGCAACACCTTGTTCGGTATCCCATCCGGGCCCGAAGCTTTTCGTCGCCGATTTTCCTTCAGGCTGACATTAACTCTACCGTGTTGATGACCGGGGTAATTTCTTCTTCAATAGAGCGTTCGTCATCAATTCGGTACAGCGGCCGCTGCGGAAATAGGGGTGACACGATGTTACGGATCATTTTCGCACAGACGATCTGAGGTGACCTGTGCCCCTTCATTTCCCTTAGGAATACATTATATGCCGTGTGCAGGGGTTTATGCCCGCCTCCTGGAATATGAGTCTGCTTCACATGTAGCTCCTTATATCGAGCTTGAAAAGTATTAAAACTGGGTCTTACCCGGGCCCACTTTTCTATCAATATAAACTCTGTTCACTTTCAATATCTTTGTTTTTATGTCCTCAATAACTTGAATGGTCGTCTTTAGTAGTAGTAATTACTCCTTTGAGTCTGATCCATATCGGTTAAGCCATGTAATTTAGGTATTTCTTTGAGTCTCCAAATGTAGGTTAATTGAAATTACATTTCAATAATTGATAACACTCCCTCAGACTCAGTGCCATTAATGGCCACCACAATAATCCCATTCACTTGTTCAAATAATTACACACTTTACCTCATTTGCTCTGTAGAACCTCATCCATTCAATACTCGCGCGACCAACCATTAAATTCTGTGTCATTTCTTTACAAAAACCGAAATCATTTCATGTCATCATTCTTTACATCCACTTTGTCCACAAAAGGATCGACCAAATTACACGTATTTGAACCACATCTCAGAAATATTCGCAACGTGTGTTTGTGTGTATCTGTAGTACTTTAAGTACTCATACTCATACTCCAGTACGGATGGATAAGCAGACATACAAACGAGTATGTTGAGTATAATACCATTTTCACGTTACGTTTTCCTTTCCTCTCATCGTCAACAACAATTTACCTTAATTTGGTATAACCAACACGTAAGTAGTAAAGTACGTAAGCAACGTATGTAAGTACGATACGGCACACACACGTATACGTTCTCATACGTAAGTGAAAACCTTTTTACAAATTCAAGTGGCATTTTCTGTGCACTAACCACCTTTTGCTTACATTGTGTGTGGCAGCTGGTTGGGTGATGGTGATGGTGATGGTGATGGCGATGATGATGACGATATTCCTTCATCCAAGCTGCTGAATCATTTCCCGCAAGAAAAGACATTCTTCATTCCTTTGCCCAGTTTTCTTGTTATTCGAGTAGGATTCTCCAAAAAATTGGAAGATTTATTAGGTTGCTTGGAGTCTTGGTAACATATTGAAGTGGGTGTCCGGGGAAAAGTAAATTTTTAGACAAATGGAACCGTATGAATTAAAAATTTTGAAAAAAAACCAAAGTTATACCTTACACCCATACACATTTGGACTGGCATTACATACCGACATTTGGACTGGTATTGCTAGTACCTACAGCTGTCAATGTTATCTCCTCTACATCTCAATGGACCAAGCTATTGAGAAAGACTTCTTCAGCAAACGTGAATACAGTCATGGTACCAGTGTGCCCCAAACTTCACTACAAACATCAATATATTCCAGCAGTCCTTTCAAAAATTTATAAAAAATCAGAGAAATATGTCCATCTCCATATTCACGCTACACGGGATCCTGAATATAAATCATTGCAGAAAATTATCAATCTCTTATAATCTCTTATGCAATCTCTTCAACATCTCACTGGATCTAGTAGTGAGAAAGGCTGCAGGTAATGTAACGCGTATTGCTTGTAACGTAAGCAAATGGAAATCTAGCAAAATCTTTTTTAAAAACAAATAAAAAACATGCAAGTATTATATCATTTTGGTATCGAAAGAGGTCTCATACAGGCTACAACAGTCCCTAATGCGATCTCTTCAACACCTTGCTAAAACTAATAGAAAGAAAGACTATGAGTAATAGACGTTATTATTTGCAAGACATGCAGCCACAATCGTCTGTAACGTAACGTCATAGTCCGTCCGTACATAATAGTTTATACACTCACCGCTATTCACACCCCCATACTTCCCTGATCTACCCGTCACTTAAGCGTACACAACATCCATTGTTTACACCAAACACAGCGAATAATCACTCTCACTGACAAACACACACAAGCTCTGTTGACGTTGTGTAAATAGCAGCAGCGAACTAGTTCAATGGCCACACAAAAAAGGAATGCTTTGATGCAATTCTCATTTGCGACACTTTAACTATGGTACTTAATTTTAAGGTCGACTAGATTCAGGGTCGTTTCCGAGCGCACAACCCGATAAGATTATATCAATTTATCAGGGGTTATAGTTCTGCAAAGAACAGGAGCAATTTTGGGATCCGTTCTTTAGTAAAGACGGTGTAAATACATTTCTACAAAGGCGCTTCGGCTCACTGTTCTTACACATGGGCTTTGGCTCACTGTTCCTACACAGGGGCTTCGGCGCACTATTCCTACACAGGTAGTTTGGCTCACTGTTCCTACACAGGGGCTTCGGCTCACTGTTTCTACACAGCGGTTTCAGCTCACTGTTTCTATACAGGGGTTTCGGCTAACTGATCTTACACAGGGTCTTCGGCGCACTGTTCCTACACAGGTGGTTTTGCTCACTGTTCCTACACAGTGGCTTCGGCTCACTGTTTATACACAGCGGTTTCAGCTCACTGTTTCTATACAGGGGTTTCGGCTAACTGTTCTTACACAGGGGCTTCGGTTTACTGTTCCTAAGGGGTTTCGGCTCAATGGTCCTACACAGGGGCTGTAGCTCAGTGTTCCTACACAGGGTATTTTATTCACTGTTCCTACACAGGGGCTTGTACAAAACTGACAAAACCAATAGCCATCAACTTAATTTTTCTGTTGTGCCGCCGTCATCGATAATTTGGTGTCGGCGCAGAGTTTGTCAAACCATGGAGTTCCCACCTGAAATGTAAATTTAATCTGAAATTGGGTGGGGTAAACGGCAAAGATTATTGAACAAGGTTATCTCTAACCTGGCCGCGATAAACGGCGGTCTAAATGCGGCATTAAACTCGTAAACTGTTAAACTGATTAATTTGGAAACTAATAAACTGTTAACCTTTTAGACTCTTAAAAGTACTGTTAGCTTAAAAGTTTTCCACGCTTAAAGGACCATATGGCAAAATCAGCAAAAGTACTGCAGTATTTTCTGAACAGTATTTTTATTACTAACCTAGTAATACAAAATTCCGAAAGTTAATCGCGTTATAAGTAAATACAGTGCCTTCTACAACTGGGAAGGAATAAGTAATAAGGATGTGTTAGGTGGACAAATGTAGTCTGTCAAAACGGTATTCAATTGATATATGGAAGACAACATTAATGATCAGTTTTTCAGTCAGTGGTCATCTTCGTTTCGTAGTTGAGTTATGGTTAAACATCGAATTGCGTTTTTCAGTCAGTGTTTAACACGACTTAACCCACCCAATATTGGTGGGTTAACCTGTAACACTGATCATTATTTCTTTTTAGATTTTTTTTTAGACAAAGTTTGAGTCTAGATCATTTAATTGTTGTACGCACATATTTTCTTATATAGTTTTGCGAAAATGAATTCGATTTTATTCATTTATTTCTTATTTTCTATAATTATATTTTGTTTGTTCTTCTTCATTGTTTTGGTATTTAGCCAAAAACATATGTTTTTTCCAATATGAGTACAAGTGTTGCCATATTGGTTAACAATATTGCGGCTGACATTAACTCACCACTGAAAAACAAAATGCACAGTCAACCCCTAATTAACGTTTAGTTAGGATTAAGTAATTGAGTGGTTAACTAACCACTGAAAAACTAACCATTAGAAACTCAAACATATAATATTTGTCTTATTGTCGATCGCGTTAGGATAGCGTTCCCTTTAATTACAAATGCCTCCATTTTCTAAAAATATATCCTGTTGATCTATTTACCTTTGGTTGATTTTATCAAATACATCAATATTACTTTGTAGGATATACAAAGATTCGTCTTGTTCCACATCCTACAATCAGATCAGCTTATTGCCTCCACATCTCTATGCTTGATGTAGGAGCTTCTAAAGAAAGTGAAAAAAAGATGATGACGAAGAACGGAACAAAACTAAAAGCTTAATACTCGTCGTCGTATTCGTGTGCATACAGAGGAGACATCATTAAGAAACACTTAATGAGGCACTTCCTTTTTATTTGTTGCAACAACAAAAAAAGCGAAGGAATCTTGTACGCATAGCGATGAAGCGAAAAGGATATGGGATGGGAGATTGGGCAATGAGAAAATTTATAGTTAACACTTGTCTGCTACGAGAACTCTTTGCAAAGGATACGTGGCAATAGTATCAAATAGGAAAAAGTGATAAATCCTTAGAAGAGAATTAAGGGAGGATATGAATTAACAGCAAAGAAAATCAATTGCTGGAAGTGGTAGAGTGATTATGTTAATGATGATTATTTCTTTGAATTGATCAGAGTTTTTTTTTTGTCAAAAAATCACTCAGTGCTTAAATACTGGCGGCAACTGGAGGTCGATTTAGTAATTAATTAAATAACTTTGTTATGTTTAGTAAGAAATTCAGGAGATTTAAGCTTTAAGGAACAAACAAATTCGGGAAACTTTAACAATATTCAATACTTAGTGCCCCATAAACCACTGTGCTTATCATTAGCATTGAACTGTAACACACTGAAAGCCAATTAAACAATGCTTTGACACCATGTAATATACATTTCAGTATTGAGTGATTTGAAAATAGTTCTCAATTTCTTCATAAACAAAACAAAATGTGCGAAATTTAAATACGATGGTGTCAAGTTCATAAGCGCTTTGCTTTTACTTTTTTTTTTTTTTGAAAACTGATAAGAGCTGAATACGCCAAAGCCAAAAGTACTCAAATTGAATTAAATCAAATTTTCATATTCATTTATAATTCAATACGCGACGTATCGGGACCAACGACAATAAATACATATTTTTTCGCTTTCCATTGGAAACAAATCAACAACTAAAGACAAAATATCATCATTACTATTGTAGTACGACTTTCAGTTTCGAAATTTTGCAATAGTTTTAATCCAAATACACAATGAAAATATTCTTCACAAGTAAGTAAAGCACATGATCATTTTGAAATTTCTACATACCTGTAATGAAAATCAAATCTTCCAGTTTGTCTATTGATACCCCTGATTAGTACGGTATATTCTGATTTGCAACCTTCCGAGTTTAGTTTGCAATTCATTCAATATTTGCTAAATACGACCAGTGAAAAAGTGAACATTGCTGTGGCACCCCATGAAGCCTATGAGCTGTACAAGGAATTGTTCCAACCCTCCCAGCCAGTACAAACATATCAATATTGGCCAGAAGAAACCACTACTGCTGCAGTATTCGAGCCGGAGAGATTAATATCTCGTAATATTTCCACGGACCTACAAAATGTACTGTATACAGCTACCATGAGAGCTCGCTGGTCGTTTAACTTCCAAAGTCGCGATATACGCAAAATTCAGTTCTATCAATTAGGTTCCGGAGATCATAGGGTGTGGGTGGATTATCTGCGTAAAGATGATATATTTGGCTACTGGGAAATGAATGAATTTAATGCGAGTGTTCTAGAGTTGCCATTACATTTCAATGAACTGAAATGTTTGTTTATTCTACCCAATGAATATGTGAGTTTGGATGAATTGAAAGAATTTTTAAGTGAAAATCCACAAGTGATTATGGAAATGACAAAGAAATCGTTTCCAATGAAATTAGTGCGAGCACTGTTGCCGAAATTCCGGCTGAATTTTAAGCAAGATTTAAAGGACTTCTATGATCAGGTATGGAGGTTATTTAGACAAAATAGTATTTATTAAAACAAATGTACACTTAATTCCATAGATTTCTTCCGAAGATATTGAAAAATATGAAAATATTCATCAGCTGACTAGTTTGGATGTAAATGAACGTGGCATTGGCGAATTCGAAAGAACCAGTTAGTCAAAGAACATAGTATATAAAGTCCAGCGACATTTAACTATTTAACTCCTTAACTCCAGAACTTTAAAACTCCTAAACTTCTAAACTCATTCAATTCCAAACTCCTAAACTTCCAAACTCCTAAACTACTTAACTCCCAAACTGCTAAACTTTTAAACTCATTAAATACCAATCTCCTAAACTCCCAAACTCATAAAATGATTAAATCGCATTAAATAATCTCCCAAACTTCCAAACTCCTAAACTCCTTAAACTCCAAACTCATTAACTCCTAACCTCCAAAATTTCTAAACTCCCAAACTCTTAAACATTTAAGCTCTTAAACTCTTATAGAGTTAAACTGTTAAACGCCTAAAGTCGAAAACTCTATACGCTTAAACTTTTAAATTCTTATGGCCAATTTCTCCATTTAAATGTACTTTAAATGCCCAATGCTTGTCATTTAAATTTCATTTAATATGAAAATTTTCTGTGAGCTTTTAAATGACGAGTGTGAAGCTCACCCTTAAACTCATAAATTCGAAAACTATTAAATTAAATTCTTAAATTATTTAAATCTTGAAATTTTAAACTCTTACACACAAAATCTCTTCGACCTTTAAACCCTAAAGCTCTTAAACTATCAAACTCCTAAACTCCCAAACTCCCAAACTGCTAAACTCTTAAACATTTAAACTCTTAAACTCTTACACAGTTAAGCTTTAAAACGCCTAAATTCGAACACTTTTAGGCGCTTAAAGTTTTTAATTCTTAAACTCATAAATTCGTAATCTCCTAAAATCGTAAATTCTTAAACGTTTAACGCATGAAATTTTAAACTCTTAAAATCAAAAATCTCTTAGATCTATGAACCCTAAAACTCTTAAACTATCAAACTCCTTATCTTCCAACCTCCGAAACTCCTAAACTCTTAAACATTTAAACTCTTAAGCTCTTATACAGTTAAACTTTTAAACGCCTAAAGTCAAATACTCTTATGCTTTTAAACTTTTATATTCTTAAACTCATACATTCGTAAACTCTTAAAATCGTAAATTCTTAAACTCTTTAACACATGAAATTTTCAACTCTTAAACAAAAAACCTCTTAGATCTTTAAATCCTGAAACTCTTAAACTATCAAACTGATAAACTTCCAACCTCCTAAACTCCTTAACTTGCAGACTCCTAAACTCTTAAACATTTAACCTCTTAAGCTCTTACACAGTTAAGCTTTAAAACGCCTAAAGTCGAATACCCTTATGCGCTTCAACTTTTAAATTCTTAAACTCATAAATTCGTTAACTCTTAAAATCATAAATTCTTAAACTCTTTAACTCATGAAATTTTAAACTCTTAAACTCCAAATCTCTTAGATCTTTAAACCTTAAAACTGTTAAACTATCAAACTCCTAAACTTCCAACCTCCTAAACTCCTTAGCTCCCAAACTCCTTACAGTTAAACTCTTATACAGTTAAACTTTTAAATGCCTAAAGTTGAATAGTCTTAGGCGCTTAAACTTTTAAATTCTTAAACTCATAAACTCTTAAAATCATAAATTCTTAAACTCTTTAACAAATGAAATTTTAAACTCAAAATCTGTTAGATCTTTGAAGCGTAAAACTCTTAAAGTATCAAACTTCCAACCTCCTAAACTCCTCAACTCCCAAACTCTTAAACATTTAACCTCGTAAACTCTTATATAGTTAAACTTTTAAACGCCTAAAGTCGAATACTCTTAGGCGCTTAAACTTTTAAATTCTTAAACTCATACATTCGTAAACTCTTAAAATCATAAATTCTTAAACTCGTTAACACATGAAATTTTAAACTTTTTAACTCCCAATCTCTTAGGACTTTAGACCCTAAAACTCTTAAACTATCAAAGTCTTAAACTTCCAATCTCCTAAACTCTTTAGCTCCTAAACTCCCAAACTCCTAAATTCCCAAACTCTTAAACATTTAAACTCGTTAACTCCCAAACTCGGAAAATCCAAAACTCCTAAACTCTCAAACTCCTAAACTCTTAAACATTTAAACTGTTATACAGTTAAGCTTTGGAACGCCGAAAGTCAAATACTCTTATGCGCTTAAATTTTTAAATTCTTAGACTCATAAATTCGTAAACACTTAAAATCATAAACTCTTTAACAAATGAAATTTTAAACTCTTAAACTCGAACTCTCTTAGGACTTTAGATCCTTAAACTCTTAAACTATCAAACTCTTAAACTCTCGATGTTAATGAACGTGGCATTGGCTGTTAGACCTTTAAAATCTCATACTCTTATGGCCAGCGTTAACTATCGGCGTTAACTTAGAGTTCACTATCGGATTACTTAGCTCCACTTCTCAATCTATTAAACTCCTGAACTCCTAAACTCATAAGCGGTTAAACTCGTAATTCCTTGAACATTCAAACTCTTTACCTCTTATACTTCTGAATTCTTAAAAACTTAAAATTTTGTAGTTTAAAATTGTGTATAAACTGTTTAACACTCAATCTCTGAATGTTGTAAACTCTTAAACTTTTTAACTCTCAAACTCTACAGTTCTAAAACTCCTAAACTTTTAAGTGTTTAACTCTTAAACTATTATACTTTTCATCTTTTAAAACTTTAAACGTTTAAACTTTAAAATCTCCTATACTCTTAAACTTTTAACTCTTAAACTCTTTTAAGATATCAAGGGTTTACAAATTCAAAATTTTAGAAGTTTAACAATATAGAGGTTAAGAATTGAACTCTTATGGCCAGTTGTTCAGTCAGTGGTGATATTCGTTTCTTAGTTAAATTGTGGTTAAAGATCGAATTTTGGTTTTCAGTCAATAATTTAACCACGCAATGTTGGTTAGTTAAACTATGTCAGGACCCATATGATTTTGACAATAACATTACTGACTGTGAAAATGGGAAATGTAAGATTGCATAAAATGCATGTTTCTGATTTAAGTATTTGTACACATATTTCCAGTCTACATCGTTAAATTGCTGCGGCAACATATTTTTTTTACACATTTTTGATCAAATGACTTTGATTTTATGCATTTATTTCTTATTTTACATAATTCCATTTGGTAGTTCCTCTTTGTTATTTTGGTATTTAGCCTACAACAGATGTTTTGTCTAATAAGAATACAAGGGTTGCCATAATCGTTAACAATATGACGGTTTACTTTAACTTGCAACTGATAAACAAAATGCAAAGTTAAACTCTAATTATCTTTAAATTACGTTTAAGTAATCCGATAGTTAACTACCCACTTAAAAACTGACCAATAGATACTTTAAGAGTTAATAATTTAAAGAGTTTTACTCTTGAATTCTATAAGAGTAATTTAAAGAGTTTATGAGTTTGCGTATCTCATAAAAGTTTATAAGGGCGAGTTTTACACCCGTCATTTAAAAGCTCATTTTAAAAGCTTACTGATATTTTTCATATTAAATGACATTTAAATGACAAGCATCTGACATTTAAAGTACATTTAAATGGAGAATTTTCAACTGTGAAACTGGCCATAAATGTGACTCAAGAGCTCAAGAATTTCACTTTTAAACTCTATAATTTATTAAACTTATAAACTCTTAAATTCTTATTTTTAAACTTGAAATCTTGTAAGAGTTGAGTTTAACTGTTTAAAAGATTTATGCCCAATTTCACAGTTGAAAAATTCTCCATTTAAATGGAATTTAGATGCCTGATGTTTGTCATTTAATATGAAAATTTTCTGTGATTTTTTGAATTGAGCATTTAAATGAAGAGTGTGAAACTCGCCCTTAAAGTTTAAACGTTTAAAGGTTTAAAAGTTGATAAGTTTAACAATTTAGAGTTTAAGAATTTAACTTCTCTTAAATTCTAAACTCTTAAACTCTTAAATTTGTAGCCTCTTAATCTCGCAAACTCATAAACTGTTCAACTGTTGGAGCGAATTTTTGGGTTGGAAGCTAAATTTAGTTTAACTGTTTGCCAGTTTAATTAGAAGAGTAAGCGTGAGTGAATTTTCACTCACGATGACGCACACCCACGAGGTCAAGAACATTTTCACGCACGACAATTTTTCAAGCTTTCACGATCACGCTTACGAGACAAGAAAAATATAGCACGCACGACCACTCACGACATTTTAATACAATACAAAGCGTTTTTACCCCATCGCTTCATTCTTCATATTTATTGTCAAACCCTATTGTTATTTATTGTTATTCGTTTGTTAAGCCCGGTATTCAGTTTTTATGAAAATTTTGTTGCCATAAGAAATGCGTGTAAAAAAAAATACTGACAATTTTATGAACCGAAAATTTCTCTCACTATTCATTTGCTTGGCACTCAGCTCTGCGAAAATATCGTAGGTAAAATCAATTACAGGGTTGTTACGCCAAAGTTATTTCGTACGAAAATAATTGTTTGACAATTGTTTGAGACCGCAATTTTGACAGTTCGATAGTTTTAGCAACCAAAAGTAATAGCGCGTGCGTTAAATGTAAAATGGAGTGCGTTGAGGCATTTTCTATGAAATATTTGCAAGGTAAATCAAAAATAGGTGGTAACTCTCCGCAACAAAATTTTCCGTTTAGAGATAAATGACAAAATTTCTTAACAAAATTTCGCAAGAACTGAATACGTGGTTTTACAAAACTGGTACGTACGTTTATACTACTTATGTAGATGTGTATCCGGGAAAAACAAAAAAATACTTTTTTTCAATCACTGAAAGACATTTTGGAGGGAGACGGAAAGCTAAAATTGTGTAGATTTTGTTGGTAACATGTTCATTTGGGTGGGTCAATTTGTATGGGTCCAAAAAACTTGACAAAGAATATAGCAGAAACTTAAGTTACGGAAAATTTTAGGAAAATATTCCCAAGAATCCATGGTTCTAACATCAAAATCGTGCCCGCGGTTTTACACTTGAAAATTTGTATATTAGCGTAAAAAATCGACCCAAAAGCCATTTTTTTGAAACTTGATACTGTTCGATTTCAATAAAATTTCACACATATATTCTAGTAGTTGCTGTCTTTACAATGATGTTTATTTTAGGTCGAAACTCCGCAAGGCGCATGTTTTATAGCTGTGTAAAGTTGGTCATCTGCAGCATTTTTGTGTAATGTTAGAATAACTTTTGAATGCGATATCAGATTGTAGCGACCAAGGTATCGCCCGATAGGCTTTAACCTTCTCTTTAGGAATAAAAATACAAATGACAAATCTAATATCGCATTCAAATGTTATTCTAACTTTAACATAGGTACCTCTTCACAAAAATGCTGCAGATGACCAAATTTGCACAGCTATAAAACATGAACCGTGAGGACTTTTGACCTAAATTAAACGTGATTGTAAAGGCAGTGATGACTAGAATAAATGTGGAAAATTTCATGGAAATCGAACATTATCAAGTTTCAAAAGAATTGCTTTTGGGTCAATTTTTTACGCTACTATGTATATGATTTGATATGATTTTGATTTTAGAACCAATATGTTTCTTGGGAACATTTTCATAAAATTTGCCGTAGATTACGTTTCAGTTATACTCTTGGTCGCCAACAAATTTACCCACCCTAATGTTCATACTTGATACATTGTGAGTGTTTTTCGTGAGTGTGCTTCGTGAGTATAACTTGAAAGAGTTAGTACAAAAAATTTCAGTCATCCACGAACACGCACTCGATTGAAATTTCGGATCACGTGCACTTACAATCACGTGATTGAATTTAATGTTAGTCACGATCATACGTGACAAATTCCCGTCACGTGTCCATCTCTAATTTTAATATTAATTTCTGTTTTCCTGGGCAACTTAAAAAAATAAGCTTTATCCCAGTTTATATCAAGTTTAACCAATAAACAACGTTGAACTACATCCCAAAAAATTGGATGTTAAACTCTTTAAATTCTTAAACACTTAACCTATTTACCTATAAAACTGTTCAACTCTTTCTGCTTAAATTCTTAAAATCCTAAATTCTTAAACTTCCGAACTCCTAAACTACTAAACTCTTGCTCTATTACAATCATAAGCTCTCAAACTCTTAATCTTTTAAACTCTTATGTCTTATATTGAACTAAATTTTTTATCATTTCAGCTGTTCTATTTTGGAATGCCCATTCATATTTGAGGGTTTCTCCAAAAGTCGTTGAAATCAGCCGACCTTTCCTCTTTATGATTACCAACAAAGAAGCCATTCAGTTTTTCGGGCAAGTGGTGAAAATGTAAAAAAGTGCAATAAGTAAAAAGAGTGCAGAAAATATGATGCAAAAAAGTGCTGGAATTAATGGTGGTAAAATGTTTCATATTATACTAACTTAGATATGCTTCAAATATATATCAACATGACACAAGGATTATTTCAAATGTTAATAACTGTAATTGTTAAGGATATGCAGTATTTGCTACAAGTTATGGACTTGTGAATAAATAAACAATGTTTCATCTGATGTTTTTTCCGTTTTTGTTATTATCAATTTAATTTTCATTGTTCTTTTTTGCAAATATTAAAAGTTCTAATGATGTAATTTAATTTTTAAGCTACTGCAATTTTTAAACCGTTTTCATCCCTCTAAATTGCACTATTTCCTTTGATCCTTACAGTCCTACCATTGACCATTGTCGTCGCGTCTTAATCTTCAATGGCATTTTGTTGATTAGATGCCATTTGGAGAATGTACAATGATGTCCTTTTTATGTGTCTCTTTGTATATCTTATTATTGTCTGCAGTAAAATGGAACTGAATGCTTACGAGTCAGCTTTTGCTCAATTGCAATTCAACAAGATTGCGAAAAAGAAACACTTGCCGTGCACGCGTGTCCGTCTATATGTATGCAGCAATTGCGAAGGAAGTATAATAATGAAGGGGATCTAATTAAAAATAAAATTTGTAGAGAAAATTCAAACCGAAAATGATTAGATTATATTAGATAGAAAAGAAAATATAAGAAAAGTAAAGAAAAGAAAAGAAAAGAAAAGAAAAGAAAAGAAAAGAAAAGAAAAGAAAACAAATGAAAAGAAAAGAAAACAAATGAAAAGTAAAGAAAAGAAAGGTAAAGAAAATAAAAGAAACGAAAAGAAAAGAAAAGAAAAGAAAAGAAAAGAAAAGAAAAGAAAAGAAAAGAAGAGAACACAATGAATAGGAAAACATTGACGCTTCCCTACAACAATGTTGATTGATATTTTCATTACGAAACTGTTTCTTTACGAAAATTCGTATGTTCATCCTAGGAAAATATTGATGTTTCTTTTGAAAAATATTGATGATTTTCTACTGAAAGTTTCGATATTTCGTTACAAAAATATTGAAGTTGTCTTTGGGAAAATATTGCTGTTGTCATTTGGAAAACATATGTAGATACTTTGGATAGTAAAATATTGTTTGCTTTCTTAGGAAAATATTTAAATATTCCGTGGGAAAATGTTGATTCCTAAGGGAATTATCAAATTTTCTTAAAATCAACCATCAATATTTTCCTAACGAAAACATCAAAATTTTTTAAACTTAAACATCAATATTTGCTGAAGGAATGACATTAAGTCTACTAAGGAAAAAAGGACTAGACGCTGCTGAAGATGATGCTTCACAAACATCGAAACGATTATCCAGCGAATGTGAGTTCGAATCCAACCAGCGGCATTTATATTATCTCCACTAACCGGAGAAAACATGATCTCTTAGTCTTAAAGGAAATTACAACTTTAGAAATCATTATTATTTACCTATGGAATATTTACTGTGGAAATCATCAATATTTTTCTTAAGAGAAACATTAACCCTAATCCTAATAGAAAACATGGGTATTTCCCTAAAGAAATCGGCAGTAATATTTTTCGAAGGACATTTTCAATATTTTCTTATGGTAAGAATCCATAACATCCTGAGGAAAATATTGATGTTTCTTAGGGAAGTAATGATGACTTCTATTAGAAACATAGTGATTAATGTTTTTCATAGATAAATATTGATGTTTTTCATAGAAAAATGTTGATGTCTTCTATTGGAAAATATTAATATGTGTCATAGAAAAATATTCACGTTTCCCTTATGAAAATATTGAATATGTCCTTAGAAAAATATGGTAGTTTCCTTAGAAAATATTTATGTTCTCCTTAGGTAAATAGTGAATTAGTGCAAAGGAATATATTGAAGTTCTCCATAGAAAAATATTTAAGTTTTCGGAAACGAAAATGTTTTCCTACAGGAAAATGTTAATGAATTTCATAAAAAAATTTCGTTGTTTTCTTGAAGGGAAACTTTAAAAATTTTCAATGGAAAATAAAAATATTTCCCTAAAGGAAACATTAAAATTTTTCTAAGGAAATCAAATACCCTTTAAGGGAACCACCTATATTTTCCTTAGAAAAATATTGATATTTTAGAAGGAAAATATTGATGTTTTTCTTAAGAAGATATTAATGTTTTCCTTATGAATATATAAATGTTTTCCATAGGAAAATATTAACGTTTTTCGAGGAAAAATATTGATGATTTTCGTAGAAAAATATTGATTTTTTCATAGAAAAATATTGATTTTTTCATAGAAAAATATTGAAAAAAAAAATATTTTTAAAAGAAAAATATTGAATTTTCATAGAAAACTATCGATGATTTTCATAGAAAAATATTAATGTTTTTCATAGAAATATATAGATGTTTTTCATAGAATATTTTCGTTATTTTCTATAGAAATATATTGATGGTTTTCAAAGAACAAAATTGATATTTTCCTTACGAAAATACTGAAGACTTCTTTAGGAAAATATGATTGTTTTCCTCAGAAAACTATTTATGTTTTCCTTAGGTATATAGTGAAATTTTCCTTAGGATAATTTTTGAAGTTTGGTTAGGAAAATATTAAAGTTTTCCTTAGGAAAATACTAAATTTATTCTTAAGAAAATGTGGATGATTTCTTTAGGAAAATATTAATGATTTTCATAAAAACTATTGATGATTTCTTTAGGAAAATATGGTTGTTTTCCTCAGAAAAATATATTTTTGTTTTCCTTAGGTAAATATAAAAGTTTTCCCTAGGATAATTTTTAAGTTTATTTAGAACAATATTGAAGTTTTTATCAACGAAGAATTTAAGTTTTCCTTAGGGAAATACTAAAGGTGTTTTTTTTTGTAAAATCTGGTGGGTTTCTTTAGAAAAATGTTAATGATTTTCATAAAAAAAATACTAATGATTTCTTTAGGAAAATATGGTAGTTTTCCATAGGGAAATATTTATATTTTCCTTAGGTAAATAGAGAAGTTTCCCTAGTATAACTTTGAGGTTTGTTTTGGAAAATATTGAAGTTTTTCTTAACAAAAAATTCAAGTTTTCCTTAGGGAAATACCAAAGTTACTCTTGGGAATATCTAGAGGTTTTCTTTAGGAAAATGTTAATGATTTCCATAAAAAAATACTGATGATTTCTGTAGGCAAATATGGTAGTTTTCCATAGGGAAATATTTATATTTCCTTAGGTAATTATTGAAGTAGGTCTTAGGAAAATATTAAAGTTTGTTTAGGAAAATATTGAAAGAAAATATTGAAGTTTTCCTTAGGGAAATTCTAAAGTTATTCTTAGGAAAATCTGATGGATTTGTTTAGAAAAATGTTAATGCTTTCCATAAAAATTTAGTGATGATTTCTTTAGGAAAATATGATAGTTTTCCCTAGGAAAGTATTTATATTTCCTTAGGTAAATATTGAAGTAGTTCTTAGGAAAATATTAAAGTTTGTTTAGGAAAATATTGAAAGAAAATATTGAAGTTTTCCTTAGGGAAATTCTAAAGTTATTCTTAGGAAAATCTGGATGTTTTCTTTAGGAAAATATTAAGGAGTTCCATTAAAAATATGGTAGGTTTTCCTAGGGAAATATTTATATTTCCGTAGGTAAATATTGAAGTTGTGCTTAGGAAAATATTAAAGTTTGTTTAGGAAAATATTGAAGTTTTTCTTAACAAAAAGTTTAAGTTTTCCTTAGGGAAATTCTAAAGTCATTCTTAGGAAAATCTGGAAGTTGTCTTTAGAATAATGTTAATGATTTCCATAAACAAATAGTGATGGTTTCATTAGGAAAATATGTAAGTTTTCCCTAGGGATATATTTATATTTTCTTTTGGTAAATAATGAAGTTATTCTTAGGAAAATATTAAAATTTTTCTTAGAAGAATATTGATGTTTTCCTTTGGAAATTATTAACGTTTTTCAAAGGAAAATATTGTTGTTTTTCTTAGAAAAAATATTTATGTCCTCCTTAGGTAAATAAAGAAGATTTCCTTAGAAATATATTGAAGATTTTCTCAGGAAAAAAATCAAGTTGTTCTTCGGAAAATATTGAAGTTTTTCTTACGAAAATATTTGTGTTTCGCTTAGGTTATATTTTCCTTAAGAAAATGTTAATGTGTCCATAGGAAAATATTGAAATAATGATGTTTCCTTACAAAATTTATGTTTTTCTTAAAAAAATTATGAAGTTTTCCTTAACATATATTGATGTGTTCGTTAAGGATAATATTGTTGTTTCCTTAGAAAAGTATTGATATTTTCCTTAGGGACATATTCATGATGTTTTTTTTTAAAAATTATGATTTTTCCTTAAGGAAATTTTTAGTGTAGCCAGAAGTTTCCTACTTTTATTCGATCACCCCCGACTGAGTTGCCCTTCCTCGTCTTTTAAAACGTCACCCTCTAAACATAAGTCCGTTTTTATTTTCCCCATGATAGGATTTGGAAATGAAAGAATAACACACAACTGAAACAAAATCAAAGAAACTTTAACCCAAACGCCAAAATGGAAAATTTGCTATACGTATTACGCTCAAACAAACATAAAAATAACACAACAAACAGGAATAACAATAACAGCGAAACAGAAAATAACCAGAAGATTGTTTTGTTTGTCGAAGGAACAAAACAAAAAATGCTCCACTTCATCCTCTTGACATCTCAAAATAGAGGTGAAAGGACGTGCCCGGGAATGGGGTCGCCAGGAATGTATAGATGTATGAATGTCATACACAATGAAATAAATGTCAATTGACCACACAATGTCAGTGTCATTGTTAATCTTTACACAACAATGCCAAAGCAAATACAAATGCAACACGACAGCATCAGCCGCTGCGGCTGGGGTTGGAGTTGACGCTGCAGGACAGGACGAGTGGCAGGATGTTGTTTTGTATTGCAACAACTAGAACTAAAAAAGCTTTAGGGAACAATGGCTGGTGCCTAGTGTTTTTTCCCCACAAACATAACTTTGTTTCTCAAAATGCTTAGGGATCTAAAATAAGGATTTTTTTTGTTCTACTTTAGAATCAACGGACCAATTTTTTATTTTGCTGCTGCTCCTTTTGAAGTTTCTTGACTGGAAGTTTTAAACAAGCTACAAAGAATGGGGGAAAAAAGTAAAACACTACACATAAAACTCAACAATGAATCTCAGTAAAAGAAAATGAGAAAACTAAAAAGTTTTGTTAAATTTCTGTTAAAATTTCAGTCACGTGTAGTCAATTGCAATTGCTTTGGTATTGTCTGTGACGACATTTTAACCCCTTTATTTCAAAGAGAACAGCTGCAAAACTTTTACGAGGGACGGGGCAACGACAACACGACGACAGCAACTGCAACAATGACAATAACCTGCTCTGAAAGTCATCGCAGTCGTTGTCATTATCCTTAGACAGCGGCGAAAAGGGGAGGGCCAAACGTAAACGTGTTCTATGGATCCTAACCTCACATAATGTTTATGCTGCTTCCTGTAAACGCAACCTCCTCCCTTTCTCCCACCCCTTTCGGAATATTACTTGTATTGTATCCAACATAGTTTTTCATCATTTATCTCATTCAGTTTTTGTTATCCTGCTGCGCGTATGTATGATGACGTCTCATTCATCTAAAAGTTTCATCTGAAATCAAATAAGCGGAAACGGATGCGTTAACGAACTTGAAACTTAACTTTAGTTGTTGATGAGAGGGTGTGGGGGGTGACGCGTAGCCAAGCTGCAAAACTTTCTCAAGGGACAAAATACCGTGAATTGAAGTTTTCCACTGTTTACCAAACATTTGAAATGAATTTGAAGTAACGAAGAAAATCTTAATATTAAGTTTATAAAGAATATTGAGAAAACATCAAATCATTTTACTCGGTAGTCGGTATTTGGTAGTTAGGTGAAATGTGTCAAGTAGCAAGTTATTTCACCATCGGTGTTATCATCCTAAGACAAGAGACTGAGAAAAAGGCCAATATATATATCAAATATAACTACATCTTCTGCAGACAAATGAAATATATTTTCCCATTGGAATTCATTAAGGGACAAAGAGTGGAAAGCTTTTCGCAATCAGTGAGATGGGCGCTTTCTAGTCTTACACTCACTGATTGCGACCTACAGTTTTGTACTGAATCCGAATGGTTTCGAGATGATTTTCCATAACTAATTACTAATTACTCGATCGAACTTATGTTCTCATGTACAAGAGCCGCGAACACATTACACCTCAGTTGGCCACTATTAACCGAAAAAATTAACATTGTGATATCATAGATTTGGGCGATATTGTCGTTTTACTGCCATGATTGGGATTTTGTATATGGTTCTGAAATACTACATTTAACTTAGATCTATACTAGAGGAGAAGAAAATAATTTCCTAATTTTATAATAACACAGTAGGACAGTTCTAGTTTAGAACCGGTTCAGAACTAAAATAAAAAAACAAATACATCCCATGAAGAAATTGGGGAGTGCTTCTCATAGTCACTGAGTTGTGCCCTTTCTAGTTTTATAGTCACTGATTGGGACCTACAGTTTTACACCGGTTCCGAACGGCATTTCGAGAAGCTTTTTCATGGTGACCGCCATCGAAAGAAATTTTAAGGTGGTCAGAGAAAGGATCGAACCCAGGATCTCATATACAAGAGCCACGCACACTAACTATTGCACCACCGACGGCCACCGGTTCAGAACTACACGCTGAAAAAAAACGGCCAAGCAACATGTTGCAAGAGTCATGTATATGTTTGGACCATTCATATACTTACGTGCAGGCATTGTTGTCATGAATTGAAGATTTGCTGCGTGTTTCTTTATTTGTTGTATGTCATGTTATTGTTTTCAACAAACAAAGCCATGTTTGGGTCACTAAAACATGTATTATACCATATTCATGATTGTGTTTCCAACATATTATATTGAATAGCAAACACAATGTGGTTGGACACAAGTATTCTATATTTGCCACAATGTACAAACACGTTACATTTGCATCCGAGCAATTCAAAGAGAGAAATCAAATTCAGATTCAACTTTAGCTCCCGACTCGCAAACTGTTGCACTTTGGCTTCCGGCTCACAAGATGCGAACTAACCAATGCGAATCCTGGTTCATTACGGAAGCAATCGATACTACAATTGGAATAAGACGATCGAACCTCATCTTGTCTGAACTCTGAATATAATCCAGCATCGGCCATAAACCCATAGGAATCTTGCAGTCCGCCCTCGCCAACTAGACGGAATTGTTTTTGAGTCGAGCCCATATGCCAATTATACCCATACAGGTAAATAATCGGTGGTCTAACAGATGCATACGAATCCTGACTAGTACTAGCACAAGCCATTCCTGGCAAGAAAGCCAGCTGCCTTGATGCCTGCTATATTGATATAACCAGGAACTCCTATAGGGTAGAGACATGTTCAAAACTCATTTGCTTTTCTTAACCAGTTTCAATTTTCACGAGCTTGATTTGATTGTATTAAGTGTCGCTTAACTTTCTACATAGATGACAACATCCCCTTGAGTAGATGAGTTAAACTCAAGTAAATCCTTTGCAGTCTTATGGTGTCATAGGTTTCAGCTTGGAGGCACCTTAATTTCCAACTAGTTTCAAAGACAATTTGATTTAGAAACCCTCACTAAAGATTCTAGCTCCATATCCAATATCCATTTTGGAACCATCAGCAAAAATCAAATTTGCCGAAACTCCGAAATGTATCCCATGTATCCCAATCGCTTCCGTCCAGTATTGTTATCTCCGCACCCCTCTGAATATCCACTATCGGCATTGTATAGTCAGGTGCTCCACTAAAGCATCCAACCGTGCCGGACTTATCCATCCTAAGGACTATATTTTCTTGCCCTAGCTGAGCTTCTCCCCATAGACCTAATTCTCTTAATCCAAGTGCACTTTTAGGATCGTTTTGGTTGGTTTCTCATTACATCCCATGACGGGATTGGGGAGAGCTTGTCACATCCAGTGAGTTGTGGGCGTTCTAGTTTTACACTCACTGATTGGGAACTAGAGTCTTACACCGGTTCCGAACGGTATATTTGAGAAGCTTTTCTTGGCTAAATACTCAATAGTGTTGCCGTCACTAAGCGAGATGACCGCGTTGGATGAAATGTAAACTGGTCTGAGCAGGGATTATTGTACTCATGTACTCATGTAGAACAGCCGCGCATACTACCATTGCACCAACCAGGGCGGTTTGCTTAGCGTACAGGTACAGAGTAGTGATAACAAGAATTATATCCACAGCCACTTGCTGGTTCCTTCTCCTGGCGTCACACATTCCGCAGCAGTTTCAATTGATGCCTCTTATCCAAAGGATTCCATCACACGAATCCAATAAACATAATGATTGGATGGATTATTGTCGGTTATAATTACGGAACGGTGTTTGGACAAAGTTCCCAGGGTTTACCTATATCATTTCGACAGGCACATTGAACATTCATATCGTTCTTCATCAGTGCCTTAATATATACATATTTATTTCCATTTAAAGATAACACCGCGATACTTGCTCTTAGAAGATAACACAGTGTTTATCAATCTCAGTAAGAAAACGGTGTTAAGAATCATTCCTAGGAAGTTCATATGTTCTAGAAAGTTGTTTATTGAGATCTTAGGTACAAAAAATGCTAACAAAAAATCGATATATTTTAAAATTTTTTAGCGATTTTGTACAAGAAGACTAAAGTTTTATGATTTTATATGTTCACAATTTGTGTTCTTTATGACAAGAGCTAATACTTTCCCTCAGAGAGTAAATCAAAATTCCGAACGGTTTACAAGATATGAGCCTGACAACATGATCATTTTATAGCAAAAATGACACGGAGAACCCAAATCTTTTGGGGGGCTCATAAAAAAAGTGCACGACTTTGCGGAAAACTGGGAGACAAGGGTATTTTTTTGGTCTTTTATCAAGTAGTGGTTTCCGTATATGGTTATATTTCCATGACTTAAAAAATTACACACAGTACAGTGTAATTATAGCACTACACCGTCTAAATTGGTCAGTGAGAAAGATAAGCTTCATGAAGTTTATTCCTACACCGCACACGCACGAAGCCTGTCTATGTTTGGAACATCCATAGTCTTACTTGCAAACATTGCTTTCATGAATTGAAGATCTGCCGCTGTTTTCTATTTTTTTGTCTGTCATGTTTTTTTTGCAGCAGTTTTCAAAGAATGAAAGAACCACTCACCATTGCAGGATGTTGATATAGACAGTTTTACGGATAGTGGAGTGGAAGCTGATTTTCACTGGTTATAAGATTGTCAATGGGTCCCCTTGTTTTTAACAGTATCTTCCAAGTGGAAGTAGTGGCATAATGGGAGGCTATTGTAGGGAAGAGTGTGAAAATCCACTCTGACAGACAAGCGGCCATACCTGCTCTGTCCTCAAAGCAGAATATATAGATTCGTGAATGCAGGAGTCTGTTAGACCGACACTGAACCGAAGCCTTGAATGATCTAGCCAGGAAAGGTTCAACTGGAAATAGGGATGGAGGAAACGTAATTGAAAATCCTCTAACAGATGTGGGTAATGTCATTGATCGCCACTGATTTACTGAAGAGAACTTACTACATGTCGCATATCACGAGGTATATGGCCTAGATATAACGGTAAGAGAACCGAGTTTCTGATGACTCTGAATAGGAATACAATAGCCTGAATGACAGCTGCCATAATCAGTCACTGGACGATTGGCACATATGCTGCCAACATGGAAGTACAACACAAGCGTTACAGTTTCAGTTGCGACGACGAACGTATGCCGGCAACCCCTACACTCTCCTCAACAGTGCCCAGATTTGGCAAATATAAGGACAACAACTTTCGGAAAGCCCTTTTTTTGACCGAATACAGGTTGGGGAGTATTGAACTCAGTCTATATCTAAAATATAATACTAATACTTAATTGGTATAAGTGGATAATCTCAAACTATTACTGGGACATTCTATTCTTTTCTTTATTATAGTTTCAGCATCACATGGCCATTCAACACGGCATCACGACTTCCTTGGGAGAAACTTATAGCCACTCTACCCTAACCTAACCTTGCGCCATACGTTACATTATTAAAGCCACCTTCCATATACAAAACGGCTGCCAAATTGAAGTTCCCAAAACACAAATTGGACTCAATATATCGTATACAACAACATCATGCGAGACACTTTCCACGGGCTTCCACTACAGGTAGGCGTTGGGTCTGGAATTAAATTGTAGCTGGTGATTTCAATTCTTGATATATAAGTCAATCAATCTCTTCCATACTTTCAACAGAAAGGACGAGATGCTGATTGCTATGTAGTCCTTTAGAGGCACATGACTCGTTTGGCTATAATGGGTATTAAAACCACAACTACTGCCTTCAAATACCTGGAAAAGTATAGTATGAATCAATTCCTTTAAATGCACAAAAGATCCAATGTGATAATCCTGAAGCACTTTCGTAACATAATATACAATATATTACACAGTGAAACACGAAATAATATAGCCATATACGGTCACCAAAAAAAAAGACCCGTGTCGCCCAGTTTTGCCCAAAGTCATGGACATTTTTGTTATGGGCCCAAAGATTTGGGGTCTCGGTGTCATTTTTGCAAAAAATTGATTATTTTGTCAGGCTCATATCTTGCAAACCGTTTGGAATTTTGATTTACACTCTGAGTGAAAGTTGTAGCTCTTTTCATAAAGAACAAACATTTTGAACAGATAAATTCAAAAAACTTCATCTTCAAGGTCAAAATCGAAAAAATCTTGAAACAATTCGATTTTTTTTACCTTTTTCCGCTGTTCAAGTCCATAGGTATCAAATCGGTCAAAATTCAAGGAAACAATCAACTACAGAAATGTACCTAAGATCTCAATAGATTCGGGAACATGTGAACTCCCTAGGAATGATTCTTAATACCATTTAGTTAGCGCTTACATGTCGGTTAGATAGCCGCAAAAGTGAAAAATTTCCCGAAAGTTATTTAATTTCACTGTGTAATTTTTTAAGTCATGGAAATATAACCATATACGGACACCACTACGTGATAAAAGACAAAAAAAGACCCATGTCTCCCAGTTTTGCCCAAAGTCATGGACTTTTTTTATGGGCCCCAAAGATTTGGGGCCTCGGTGTCATTTTTGCAATAAAGTGATCATTTTGTCAGGCTAATATCTTGCAATTCGTTTGGAATTTCGATGTACTCTCTGAGAGGAAGTTTACCATTTACTTCATCATTGAGATACTATGCTATTTCACCGACCGCAGCAGCACAGTCAAAGCAGTAGGCTCAGCACACGCAACAAGGGACGCAGCACACAATAAAGGGGGTTTCAATAAGAGCGTTACAAAATAAAACAATACCGGTTTTAGATACCAATGAAATTCTTTATTCCTGTGAAAGTACGTTCGATGCCATTATGTATGGAACTCGATTTCTTTTGCATGGCCACCACGGGCACGCTTGCAGAAGTCCAGACGCTGAACCCAACTTTCGACGGTTTTCAAGCATAAATCAGCCGATACAGCTGAAATTTCACGTTCGATATTCGTACGAAGTTCATCAATCGTCGCTAGCTTGTTGGCATAGACCATAGACTTGACGTAGCCCCACAGGAAATAATTTAACGGCGTCAAATCGCACGAGCCAAACTTGGTTCACCAAACTTGGTTTCCAATAAATTGATTGTGGCATTCGCTGTGTGGCTTGTGGCGCCGTCCTGTTGGAACCACATGTCCTCCAAGTCCATAATATCCAATTGGGGCCAAAAATATTCGGTTATCATTGAACGGTAGCGATTCGAATTCACAGTAATGTGCCGGTCTTGATCATCGCGGAAGAAGTACGGCCCAATGACGCCGCCGGCCCATAAACCGCACCAAACCGTAATTTTTTCGGGATGCAATGATGACTCATGGATTACGTGTGGATTGCTGTCTGACCAATAACGAATATTTTGCTTATTGACGAAGCCATTCAGCCAGAAATGAGCCTCATCGCTGAAGATGATTTTCCGATGAATTCCGCTCTTAAAGTTGAAGCCACTGACTCCAAATTTCGGTAGAAAATTTAAATAATTTCGACTCGTTGTTGGCTCGTATAACTTTCCATGATGAAATGGCAAACCTTACTGAAGACAAATGTCAAAAGAGCGGGAAAAAGTATGGCGTCGTTTGCTGTCCCTATCGATTTACTTTTGTAGCGTCTCTGTTGGAGAACCCTTATAAGAATCATTCCTAGGAAGTTCATATGTTCCAAAAAGTTATTTTTTATTGAGATCTTAGCTACATTTCTGTAGTTGATTGTTTCCTTGAATTTTGAACGGTTTGCTAGCTATGAACCTGAACATGGGAAAAAAGGTAAAAGAAATCGAATTTTTGAATTTTTTTTGCGATTTTGACCTTGAAGATTAAGTTATTTTGACTTTATGTGTTGACAATTTGTATTCTTTATTATCACAGCTACAAGTTTCCCTCAAAGAGTAAATCAAAATTCCGAACGAATTGGAAGATATGAGCCTGACAAAATGGTCACTTTTTTCCAAAAATTACACCGAGGCCCCAAATCTTTGGAGCCCATAAAAAAAAGGCCATGAGTTTGGGCAAAACTGGGAGACACGGGTCCTTTTTTTGGTCTTTTATCACGTAGTTGTGTTATATTTCCATTTATTAAACAATAACACAGTAATTTTTGGAAAAGAGACATTTATGATAGACTATAATATTGTACAGTTGGAGACTACATGGCGTATACTTAATGTTATTTCGCAAGTACATGACGTTAGAGTAAACAATGCGTATACTTATTATTATTTCTAAAAACACGTATACGTTCTGTATAAGTATATTGGACAACACATAGTTTGGTCATTACAAACTCGAATTTAATTCAAAACATAGTTATATAATATCAAATTTCTGTAAAGTTGAGGATTTTTGATAAATTGTAATAGCTTTAATTCCGTATAAACTATAACAACCCTGTACCATAAATTGACATAAGTGAACAATTTCGGGAAATTAACGGTATGTTACCACAATTTTTGTGAATAACATTCGTTAGATGATGAACATTTAAAGTCGTAGTAGTATTAGTTACGGAGATATCAAAGTTTCAATTTCATCTATTTGAAGAGTATACTGGGAGCGTTAGGAACTCCTCTCATGTAAAATGATATTTTTGTCACTTACTCCTGCGATAATTTCGCTGTGTTACATACAGATGGAGGCAAATAAACTTACCACACTTTATGTCTACATCCAAAACGTGTCTAATTTTCAAAAATTCATAATAAAATTGAATTCAATTTACCTACAACATGAAAAATTCAAATCTTTTCTTTTGCTATTTACTATTACATTGTTTCTACCTCAACTTCATGTACTACAAAATATAGTGTTTCCCCTACTTTCCTACTCCATAAGGACAAGGATATTTTCCGTGCCTTTTACATCCTTTCTGTGTTACCATAATACCTGCTTGCCTGTGTATGTATTTGTATTGTGCTATGTGTGCTCATTGTATAAATATCCGTGTGAATAAACGTATTCGCAACCATTTATGGATTAAGCAAAACAAATTGTACGTGAGTTGATTTCTATGCAAGTTGTTCCTTTTTGCATTTGCACCTCGGAGAATTGTCCTTATGCAGACAGAAATACAGTTTTCTTATTCTTTCCTAGAGTTTGCAACAAACCTTTTTATAGAATTTCTTTTTAACGCTTCCAAATCCTTTCAATGTGTTACACAGTTGTATAAGCAGGACGAAAGTCAAAATCCTTGCTCTGTTAGCAATATATGATTTTGAATTGCCAATACACGATTGAAGGGCGGAAAATGAAGCAGGGAAAAAACTGAAGCTATGATTTTTATTTCCAACAACATTACAACCTGGTTAATATGCATGCCAAAACGTTCATAACCGTAAAGCGCATAGATACACAGCCAAGCAAGAAATGAGTTGGGGAAATTGTACTTAGTACCAAAAGAAACTGTAAGGATTTGAAATATCCATATTCGTTATAGATATAAATTGTTACAAATCTTCCTATATTTACTGAGAAATATGTAGACTTAGGGCCGGCCGTCGGTTGTGCAATGGTTAGTGGGCGCTGCTCTTGTACATGAAAACGTGTGTTCGATCCCTGCTCAGACCACCTTACATTTCTTTCGACGACGGTCACCTCGCTTAGTGATGGCGACACTATCGAGTACTTAGCTATGAAAAAGCTTCTCAAAAATGCCATTTGGAACCGGTGTAAAACTGTAGGTCCCAATCAGTGAGTGTAAAAACTAGAAAGCTCACATCTCACTGATTGTGAGAAGCTCTCTCTATAATCTGTCCATGGGATGTTATGCGACATAATTTTTTTATATAGACCTCCGGAGAATTTTGGTCAATATGTAGGTTACGTTGGGTTATGTTAAAAAATAGGTAGTGCTTCGGTTCAAGACTCATTTTTGGGCATTTAATTGAGCTTGTGCTGTTTAAAGTCCCGGTAGTATCTTAGTATGTTTTCATAGGAGTTCGTACTGTGTAGAAAACACCTCAGTGCTCTCTAATCCATTATCCCCTGAGCTGCTCTAAACTTATCTGTATTGTATCTTTAGGGACGAGTTAGTACATCTAAATAATGACAGATAAAGTATTCGACCTTTACAATGTCCTTCTCATACACCCTGCATTCGTTTGTGTCGGTTTGATTATTTCAATGTATATGTGTCCTCACAATCACGGTACTAATTAAGTTGTACCAACCTCTAATTCAGTTGTGACAACCACTAACACTAGTGTGGTTGTTACATCTCTATTACGATTGGTACACTCTCTTATCCGGCTCTGAGAACTTCTAATGCCGATGAGACAACCTCTATTGTGATTGTGATACTTTCAAATGCGGTTGTCACAACCTCAAATGCGGTTATGATAACCTCTAATGTGGTTGTGACAATTTGTATTACGGTTGTTACAATATCCAAAGTGGCAGTGACAGCATCTAATGCGGTTGTGACAACCTCTAAAAGCCTGTGCTTCGGTTGTTATAACTTCTAATGTGATTGTACTCGTGGAAACCGCTAATGCGGTTGTGACACCCCTAATGCGGTTGTAATAATTGCTATTACGATTGTTACAATCTCCAAAGTGGCAGTGGCAGTCTCTAATGCGGTTGTGGCAACCCCTAATGCGGTTGTGACAACCTCTAACTTCGGTTGTTTCAACCTCCGTCGGTGGTGTAATGCTTAGTGTGTGCGGCTCTTGTACATATGTAAGAACTTGGGTTCGATCCCTGCTCTGACAAACTTACATTTCTTTCGACGGCGGCCACCCCGCTTAGTGACGGCGACACTATCGAGTATATAGCTATGAAAAAGCTTTCCAAAAAACTGTTCGGAACCGGTGTAAAACTGTATGTCCCAATCAGTGAGAGTAAAATTGGAAAGCATACAGCTCACTGGTTGTGGGAAGCTTTCCCCAATCCCTTCATGGGATGTTACAGGAAACCGCTTTTTTGTTTAACCCCCAAATACGGCTATGGCAATTTCCAAATTCGGTTAGACTAATTCTGTCGTCCCACATGAATTTATCCGTAGGTGCAGGCATGGTTCGTCTATGGTGATTTTACTCAAAATCTTTAATCGATTTCAGTTCCTGGGCGGTGCAAGAAAGAAGAAGAGGCTAAAAATAAAAAAAAATTATACACGACTTTTTTAAAAGCATAAAAACGCTGAACCTTGTGAAGAGTTCCACTACGCAACAAATTGTTTAGGTTCTCTAACCATATAAAAGCGATATAAACCATATACAAATACTTAAAAGTACATCGCTTCTCTGGAAATTTTCCGTTACAGCCGTAAGAAATAAAGGGTGTCCGAAAATTCCCGCAAGATTTGAATTTCATGCCGTGTGTGCGGTAAAGTGTTATTGTCATAGAGTAATCTCATACTAGAGAGAATATTTGGCTCATCTGACGTTCCCTTTCACACTCTTCGTGATGCGGTTGATGTGATAGAGAGATGTTTGACGAAAAGTGATATACACCAGGTGGAACTACAATAACTTCTGGCTTTAATTTTTCATGTCATTTTGGTGAAAAACTCTGAAATTTAAATGTGTTTTACACTTTTTTATTGACTGTTATTGTTAGCATACATTTGTGTTGTATTTAACACAATAATTTTAACACACAAATTGAAATGTCGTTGTTGTTATTTTGTTCGTTGTTTTGAACCATTGCCTCTATCTGGTATTAGTGAAGCAATTCTTTTCAACATCAAACGTAAATATCACACCAGGCCAAATGTCATAAATTTGGTGGGAGAACTAGTAGATCTACTATAAGTATTAATCTATGGTTATTGTTGTGGACAAAATTATAGAGTGACAGCTGCCAGTTCAGGGTTGTTAAAAATGGAAATCTAAATTTTCGAACAACGCGTCCAAAATCATCTTCAGCGATGGGGCTCATTTTCATTCTCATGGCTTCGTTAATCGACAAAATTGTCGCATTCGTGTTTCAGAAAATACACGAGTGATTGTTGAGAATCAAACCCATCAACAAGGTGTCTCTGTTTGGTGTTAATTTTGGCCTGGAGTAATCATCGAACCATTTCCTTTGAAAATGCGGCTGGTCGACCAACAAAAGCCTAGTTTTGTATCGTCAATGTTCCTTAATCAAATGATATGGACGTGGACGGTAAGTGGAGTCATAAAGATGTTGACACATGTCATACATCCCTAGGAGTAGTTCAATTACATTCAATCTTACTCGAATTTTGGAACATCTTTTATTATAAGTCTAAAAATCTTGGATAACTCTCGCTAAGACAATTACACCAGAGATGGGAAAACTGATGTTATGTTGAGAAAAATAATATCTTGAATTTGATTTATGATCGATTTTATTAGTTTATGTGTTAATGTGGGAGAAGTTCATACTACAAGCTTTACAAGGTCAGAAAAATTGTTCTTGTGTTCGAATAATTGAACTATCCTGTGTGAATTAATACCGGTGGTTGATTATGTACCGGTCACAGTAGATAGGGGTCTCGTGATGAACTTTTCACGGAATTCGAAACTACACTAAAATTTAAAAAAAAAAAATAAATTTAAAAATACACTGCAATTTAAAATACATCAATTGCAATTTAAAAATTCTATTTGAAATTTCAAAAACATCATTTCAATTGTCAAAAATCATCAATTTACATTTAAAAGATTTTAAAAGACATAAATTGAAATTGAAAACTTATCAATTGAAATATAAAATACATCAATTGAAATATTGTACTCATCAATGGAAATTCGAAACACATCAACTGAACTTTAAAAGACATCAATTGAAACTTAGAAAACGTCAATTGAAATTTAGAAGACATTAATTGAAATTTAAACACATTAACTGAAATATAAAACACATCAATTTAAATTTAAGAGACATCAATTGAAATTTAAAAAACATCAATTAAAATTTAGAACACATTAATTGTAATATAAAACACATCAATTTAAATTTAAAATACATTATTTGAAGTTCAAAATACATCAATTAAAATTTAAAATTTTATGTATTTTTATATATATTTTATATATTCGATGTACCGGTGGTATCAATTCAGGCACAGTAGTTAGGGATTTGGTGATGAACTTTTAACGGAGTTCGATATTACACCATTTCAAATTGAAATGTAAAAAAAAAATCAATTGGTATTTGAAACTTCTGGAAGGAATTTAAAATACATCAATTTAAATTTAAAAATGTTATCTTCAATTTGAAAAAAAAAATTTCAATTGTCAAAAGTCATAATTTTAAATTAAATTAACAACTCATCAATTGAAATTTAAAATACATCAATTGAAATTTGAAACACATTAATTGTAATATAAAACACATCGATTGAAATATGAAACAAAAATTGATGTATTTTTAAATTCAATTGATGTATTTTGAATTTCAATTGATGTGTTTTAAACTTCAATTATTTTTTTAAATTTTCAATTGATGTGTTCTAAATTTCAATTGATGTCCTTAAAATTCAATTCATATGTTTTAAATTTCAATTGATGTCTTTTAAATTTCAATTAATATTTTTTAAATTTCAATTGATGTAATTCCAATTGTTCTAGCAAATATCTCGTAAACGAAAAGATGCCAGCAGTAATTGAAAGGATGTGACCATTTTAGTACGATGAAATATGGAAATGAATTTATCAAAAATTTTTTTTGTATAATTTTGCGCCTTTCAATACAGGCTGACACGACATGTGTCCCAATCGTCCACTAAGTCAAAATTCTCGATCACGAGCCATTCAGACGTTTCCCGAACCATCTCTCAATAGCAACATCTATTTGTCGATTCTTCTATAAAACTGCTTAGCGAATTCATCAACCGTACGTGGTGTGATCGCAGAAGGTGGATTTCACAGTCAAGATGTTTTTATCGCCGTGGGTTTCGATGAAACAGCTGTTCGACTTGGCAATTGGAGTACTAGTAGAAAATAGAGCGTAATGAGAGAATAAGCGATTTGTGATTGGTAGTTAACCATGTTTTACAGACTTAAATACCATTTATGGAACAACCGATTGTAATGTACTTCAAATTACTTTTGATTACCGATTGTGTTTTTTACAATAATGTTAATGCTCGTTTTGCCATCTAAAGGTTGTACTCTTTAAGAACTGCAACTATTCCAGTGACATTCCCAGGTTTACGGTCCAAACAAAATAAGCTGTTGCACACTCTTGGTATAATACTCTGTGATTTATCGACATTAAGCTTCATTGAGCTGACAAACTGTTAGAACAATCAAGCTGTAAAACACACCTCAAACTGCTCGTTGACATTTCTATGTTAACTCAACACACTGCAGATTCAAATGTTGGCTAAGCCAAAATGTAAACCATTTTTTGTAAGAATATACTAAGTACCAAAAGTGACATATATATATATGCTAGAATTCCTGTAATTTAGAAGAAAACTAATTAGTTTTCGGGTGCCGGTATATGTCACATGGTCGAGAAATCACAACTGTCATTTTCTGTAAAGTTTTAGCCCATAATATTTTTGATAAATTGGCAAAATGCACTAAGTACAAAGGAAGTGACGAATGATAAATTGTTGAGAATCTACTATTTGAATTAAATTTTTTTCAGTAATATCTGGCACATTGTCGAGATATAACGCCAATTATGTTCTACAAAGTTGTAGCCCATAATCTTAAATCTGAAATTTGTTAATCCCGCCCGCGGAACTACTAGAGAACAATGTCAAAATGGCCGCAATAGATTATGTATGGGCACACGCTGAAACATGGGGCAGGAACCATGTATATGATTGTAACATTGTTTTTATGAATTGAAGATCTCCAGCTTTTTTGTTCTTTGCTGCCTCTTACATTTTGGTTTTCATCAGTTTTCAACAAACAAATCAAAATTTGGGTCACCAACACATATGTTATTACATATTAATCATTGTACATCCAATGTATCGTCGCCTGAATCTTGGATTGCCGCATACGCCATTTAGATGTTTTTGAGTTAGAAACGGATTTGTAACGAGAAACACTCAAATTTTACGGCACGCTGATCCTCAATCTTCTATCTTCCTTGGTTTCTGAGATATAAAGAATTGCTTTTGCTGTATGAGCCCGATGATTATCAGAATTTAGGCTTTGAAGTCGTTTTTCTCTAAACGGCAATTTGGTGTATACGGCAACTCAAGATTCAGGCAACGACAAAATATTGAATATCAAACACACTGTGTATGGACACAAGTATACTATATTTGCGACAAGCTACAAACACGTTATATTTGTATCCAAACAATATAAAAAGATAGATTTTTCAGCGTGTAATGGTTGAGAAGATATAGGCTTTATATAAGTGAAAAAGAGACAACAGGATGGACGTGGTGTCAAGACTTGGTTGCCATACTTAAACATATGACCAATTGACAACCCGATCATAATAATGGTAAAATGAAAAATGTAAACAAAGGGGTTTTCAACAAAGACGCTACAAAAGTAAATCGACAAAAGTAAATCGATAGGACAGCATAGGACAGCATAGGACAGCAAACGACGCCATATTTTTTCCCGCTCTTTTGACATTTCTCTTCAGTAAGGTTTGCCATTTCATCATGGAAAGATATACGAGCCAACACCGAGTCGAAATTATTAAAATTTACTACCGAAATTTCGAGTCAGTGGCCTCAACTTTAAGAGCGCCACGTCCAATTTATGGTCGTCATAATCGTCCTACCAGATCAACCATTGAGCGTCTAGCGGAACAATTTGAATCCAAAGGCACAGTACAAAATGTTCCCGTGCCAGTGAGACAAAGAAGTGCCCGTAGTGTCGAGAATACGAGGCCGCTGATGCTTCAGTTCAAGAAAGCCCAAATGTGTCGTTGGGCATCTCTGTGACGTCGTTGTGGCGAATTTTGCGAAAAGATCTTGGCCTACATCCTTACAAGATCAAATTGACGCAAGAACTGAAGGCGCTTGACCACCATAAGCGTCGTATGTTCGTGAATTGGGCTGAGCAACAACTTGAAAATGATTCGGATTTTCATCGGAAAATCATCTTCAGCGATGAGGCTAATTTCTGGCTGAATGGCTTCGTCAATAAGCAAAATATGCGTTATTGGTCAGACAGCAATCCACACGTAATCCATGAGTCATCATTGCATCCTGAAAAAATTACGGTTTGGTGCGGTTTATGGGCCGCCGGCGTCATTGGGCCGTACTTCTTCCGTGATGATCAAGACCGGCACATTACTGTGAATGCGAATCGCTACCGTTCAATGAGAACCGAATATTTTTGGATAATATGGACTTGGAGGACATGTGGTTCCAACAGGACGGCGCCACAAGCCACACAGCGAACGCCACAATCAATTTATTGGAAACCAAGTTTGGTGAACGCGTTATCTCACGAAATGGCCCAGTCGATTGGCCGCCTCGGTCGTGCGATTTGACGCCGTTAGAATATCTCCTGTGGGGCTACGTCAAGTCTATGGTCTATGCCAACAAGCCAGCGACGAGTCGGTACGAATATCGAACGTGAAATTGCAGCAGTATCGGTCGATTTATGCTTGAAACCTTCGAAAATTGGGTTCAGCGTCTGGACTTCTGCAAGCGTGCCCGTGGTGGCCATGCAAAAGAAATCGAGTTCCATACATAATGGCATCGAACGTACTTTCACAGGAATAAAGAATTTCATTGGTATCTAAAACCGGTTTTGTTTTATTTAAAAAGACTTTTGTAGCGCTCTTATTGAAAACCCCGTTATATACTTTTTGGGGGAAAACAATCAAATTTGCATAAATATTGCAATATTTCTATGTCTAATATTTAATAATATTTCCTATGTCATATGTCTAATAATAATAATTATAATAATGTAATTGGAACCATATGCACAACATACATATGGTAGATAGTAAACATATTATAATTATATGTAAACATATTCAAATATTTATTTTTTCAGCGAGTAGAAACTGAATCCTCTTTTAGACTAAAGTAGCAACAGAATGTTACTAAACCCGAGTCAATGTACCCGGCAGAGTTGAGTGTGCATTTTGAATATCCATCAAGCGACGAAGTTCGATTTTGTGCAATACTGTCAAACCTCGTGTCTTGACCATATCAAACCCACCCCGCAGGATCTTCGCTGTTTTATTATCTTCTGATGCGACCCATATTCCCATTGACTTTATGACATGACAATTTTGATACATTTTTGATACATATTCAAACTGACTCTTTTGTCATCTCTGATAACCACCAATACTTCTGCAGCACTTTACATATACATAGTTACCTGGATGTATTTACAAAACACATGAAAATACAATCAAGTAATCGAGCAGAGAGGGACCACACATACATGCGTGCACAGTTAAGGTTACTTACTATATTCGTTACAACATCCACTTGTAGTGCAAGTGTAGTCATCGTCCTGCGTATCTATCTAGGTATTTGTGTGTTGTAGCTTCAGGTTGTATTTTTTTTATACTGCATCCTTATACTGCGTTGTTGAAATTTATCACTAACAGACGGAGTTGTAAAGTAAAACAGGATATGTTTGTTAGACGCTGTCGTACAACCGATGCAGCTGTAAATACTGCATATCATGTCGTATTAACAAGGTTGAATGCCAACTTACTCATACACACGTCCACACACATCTACCCACACAAACAGTCATACACGTGTCACAGTAGTCATAGCCATCACCCACTCTCACTTCTTGATATGCCACAGATCCTTGTTTCCCTGCCATTAGCGTAACGTGTAAGGAAGAAAGGAAAGCAAAAAGACGACGATGCCAACAGAAAAACACTACAAGAAATGAACAGACTTAGTTGATACTTGTACGTGTCGTTGTCTTGCTGAGATACGCTTAGTTAAAGATTATGAAATTGTTGTAACTTCGTTTCTGTTGCAGCAGTTATTCTTGCTGTTGCATTGATGCTCCTGGCGTTTTTTGCGCGCTATCTCCCTCTCTCTTTTTATTTCGCACCCTCTTTAACGCTCTCTATCTTGAGCAATTTGTTTGATAAGATTATAGTTTTCATTGGGTTTATATCTGCGTAATATACAAATGTCCTTACAGTGTAAAAAGAAATCAAGTTCCAAATATATGAAGATAATATTTGAAATTGTATGAATGAAGGGAGGAAATTGAAAACATTTAAATCATAAGATGTCTTAGTCGAGCATCTAGTATAGACTAGTAATAGAAACTAAGATGATACAGATACCTTCAAATGTATTTTTTAACTGTTTAATATAAAATTTAAAAAGTTACAACGACAAAAGTATATATATTGTTACGAAAAATGATTTATGTATTCACATTTATGGCTGATTTAACAGCAGAATGCCAACGAACATCTGCGGTATGTTAAACCAACATTCAAATGTTAATGAGCAACTGAGGTAAATATTGCAGTTCGGTTGATGTGGCTGTTGTCAGAGGAAATGTCAGATGTTAAAATGTAAGTTCAAAGCTACCGGTTACGATCTCACCCCGAATGGTTGATGAATTCGCTAATGAACTTTTTGTAATAACCGAGAACTAGATGGCACTATTACTGTTTTTGGAAACTACAAGATACGTGCGGAAGCGACTGAATGGCGTGTTGGGGGAGTTGTAAGTCTTGTAAATAGCAAACAATTGTAACTTGTAAAGAACCTTGCTTTATTAACGATTAACAAAACAACGCTAAAAAGGAAAAATCTTAAATTCATAACATTGTATTCTTTACACTATTTAAATGTCCCTATGTGTTACATTTTCGTTAAAAATTTTAAATGAATAAAGTATTATAGAGGTCGCACGATTTAATATTGTGTGTTACTATATCAACTCATGGCAACCAGAAGTTGGAACCCATCTACTTAGTTGGAAGCCAGTGTGTATTCCATTGAAATTTCTTAGGTAAAATAAATTTCATTCAACCATCAAAATAATCCAGTGTGTCGTAATATTTATGAAGCATTTCATTAAATTTGACAGTTACACTATTCAGTAGTTAGATATGAAAATGACAATTAAAGAATAAAGATTCGAAATCGTTGACAAGTTTCCCAAGCCCTTCATGGGATGAAATGGTAACTTAGGATAGGTTGAGAAAGAAGACTGGCATCATTGGTGTTTCGCTTCATGGTTATGAACCAACTGTGCACCTTTCGTAGTTGCGCAAGTAATTTGTCATAAGAAGTTCGTGCTGCGTACAAACACTATTAGTGTTCTACACTCAGTTTCCCTGAGATGCTCCAAATCCCTTCCCCTTGAAATTATTATTGGAGTGGTGCTGGTTGCTTAATCTCACGTATGCTGGGCAGTGCCAAAAAAGTCTTCCATTGGTTTGATGTCCTCCTCTAACGCCCTGAATTTTGTTGCAACTCCTTTTTCAGTTTGATATAAATGTGGCCTCAGAGTGGAGTGCTCAGTTAGGAAACCCATGAATCGTGACTAAGTTAGTGTTTGACTAGTTTCTTTAACACTCGTGTCTGGTCTCCATTTAGTCTATCCCACAGTACATTTGATGCTCCGCTGGCGTTTAAAGCGTGAGTTATTCCATTGGAAATTATAGCTTTCCGTTGCTGAATTTAAGATTTTATTGTTTAAAAAAGGGCCTTACATCCCTTGTTAACACTAACTATCCACCCTTCTAGTACGGTCGTCTGCCCCTTGTTCCCCTATGCTAGGTTAGGTAGGAGTGGCTGTCATTATTGGTGAAGGGAAGACATACGATACTCCAATCCGGTGTTCTATGATGGGGCTGATAGATAAAGGTATATTAGATCCTGAAGAACCAGTTTGTGCTCCGCGAAAGTATTTTATCTGTTAGGTCCAGAAAGAAGTTAGAAGCTAAATATTGTCTGCTACTCGCACAAAAGGCGAAAAGAAGCACATGAGATCTTCGGCTCTCTGGTTCTCCTATTCCAATCCGTAGTTCCTGCAGTAATCATGAACTGAGATTCCTAGCCTAGACCTATGCCTACCTACCAAACAGTGGCCAGTGATCGCAGCAACTAGCGTAGATATATCTTGTCTAGAAGTGAATATCAAGTTTTACGAATGATGCAGGCCTAACTTGACCAGACCTACCTGGTGATCCTGCAATTTGTGCATGCAGACCGTCTATCATTCGCATACCTTAGAGCTTTGGTTTTAAGCATGAGCTTGGATGTAAAAAGGCGCATGCGTTCTCGCATGCTTCATATCCGCTGGAACAAATATGGTAGTCACTAATCTCATCCGCTCTATCGTTCCCTGGAATGTTACTGTGTTCTGTCACCTATATAAAGTGGATATCAAACTGCGTCCTCATTTTGAGATGCGCCCCTTACTTACTTTCTTACTTAGGTGAACTCAAAGAACACAGAGGGGTCAAGGACTTTACAATATAAGGAGAAAATGTTTCTTCAACCGGCTCGATGTTTGCGCGCCTGTTATGTGCAGTTTTTGGAATCAGGTATACAGATTTTAGATTTACAGATTTTATGGCAGACTGAGTGTCAACTTAGATATTGATACTGTTGACGGTTATGACGTTTCAGCCCAGTAAGAATGGAACTTCTCCGATTGTCATGGCTACTGCACGAAAATCACAATAACGATCTGGTAATCTTTGTTCAAGCTCTACGCCCACTTCTTTAGAATAGACCCCGATACCTACTGTACCATCTAGTTTGGAGCCATCGGGGTAGAGGAATAAATAACTTCTGTTGCCTGGTATAGGTTCCTTCCCATCATATTTATCTGGGTTATGAGTGCAGAAGTTTCTCTTAAAGGTAGACATTCGTTCGTTCCCTTTTTTCACATTATATCCCATGGATGTATTGGGGAAAGCTTTTCACAACCAGTAAGCTGTGCGCTTGCTAGTTTTGTGCTCACTGATTCGGACCTACAATTTTACTCCGGTTCCGAACAGTATTTTGGGAAACTTTTTTATTGCTAAACACTCGATTGGGTCGCCGTCACTAAGCTGGGTTACCGCCGTCGAAACAAATGTAAGACGGTCACATCAGAGATCGGACCCATGGCGCACACTACCATTGCAGCCCCGAGGGCCAGAAACGTAGACGTAGATTGCCTCATTTTCCTTAAAATCGTCCCGAGATCATAAGGACTGTGAAATGAAGAAAGTCATATGCAGTTTGCTGCCGTTGCCGCCATTTGCACGCCCAGCAAATCCAATGGTAACAGGTAAAGTATAGCCCTCAGTAAGTGTTGTGGGAAGGACACCCATAATATATACTATTGCCATTCTCTGAACCCACAGCACCTGCCACCACACGACAATGCCGTAATTCAATATCGGGCGGAGAGCAGCTGTATATATCCAATAAACTATTTTCGGCGATTGGCCTCATCGAACTTCGATGGCATTTTTAAACGAATAATGGGCTGCTAAGGCTCTGCTGATCCTATTCATAGTGGAACTCAGTTTTCTGTCCAGGAGACAAACAAAGTATTTTGCATTATCTCTCAAGGAAATTTCGATATCACCGAGAGACAATGGCGAAATATATGGAACGTTCTGGTCCCTGGTAAGTAGTATGAGCTCTGGTTTATCTGGATTTACTACCAATCTATTCTCCGCTGCCCTTCTAGAGAATCTCTTGATAAAAACATGACTGCATGTGGATGGATATTTTTACTGCAATCGTCGGTCGTTAGTATTTGCTACGACTTTGCAATCTTATCCCTCTAGCTACAGCAAAATACTTTTCAGTGCTACACACTAAAAAAAAACACCCTTCAGCAGTTTTCTGCAAACAAAGCCATATTTGAGTCACACACATATGTTATAACACATATTGAAGAGCAAACACAATATGTTTGAACACAAGTTTACTATATTTGCGACCAACTACAAACACGTTACATTTGCATCCAAATATAAGTAATAAACAAACATATTTTCCAGCGTGTAAATTCCATAGAAGTGACGATAAGACTTCTTCTAATCACATATGTATGTAAATTGGCTTGCCCCAATGACAGGAGTTATGCGCCTATGCGTAAGTAGTCCAAAGATCAAATTAATGATCCCCTGGGCATCAGATTGTGTCGATAAGGCAGATTTTATAGAATTCGGGAAAACATTGATAGAAGCCTCCACTATATCAACGAATACGACGATATACAGACTTCTCTACGAAACTCACAGAAATACGTAGTGCGCTTTCGTAGATTTGCCCTTGATGCATGTACGCATGCTGGCAATTTGTCAGTTGAAAAGTACCTACAGTTCTGCGCAAATATAAGCCAATCGAACTTTCCAATGTTTTCAGACGAAAAGATGAGAGACTGATTATTCTAAGGTACTTTGAACTAACATGTGATGGTTTCCTCGTCAATGAATACCACCTTGAAAAGAATACCACTTTGGATTCCGTAGAACTAACAGGAATATGGGTCAGCTTAATTGAGCTTGTACAAAGGTTTATAAGCTATTGAGACAAAACGTATAGTCCCCTTTCTGAGTCCACTTCTAGATATACAATCAGAGCCAGGTGACTTGTAGCGTTTAAAATTTCCTATTGCTCAGTGTAGTGTTTCGTTGGCCACCATATTTCCTGCAACATGCGAGATGATGTTGTTGCACTCTAAAAAATCTGTATTTTGTTGTTGTTAGGATGCAAACATAACGTGTGTCGCAAATATAGTATAATTGTTTCCAAACACATTGTGTTTGCTATTCAATATTAAATGTTGGAGACAGAATGATTAATATTGTTACGAATAAGTAAAAGCTTTTGCTTGCTCTTAATGACCATACTAACATTATGTAAATAACAGGGAGGTTAGTGCTGCGCCTGAAAGTATGCATTGTAACAACGTACCAGCTCGCTAAACCAGTAGCATGAATTCGCTTCAGTTAAGATAATTCTCCACCATTCGAGATGATTCTACAAAGATAAGTAACAACAACGACTAGAAGGTTCTTGAATTCGCTAGAGATAACTACATTTGTGTATGGTAAGTTGGTATAAATGGCGGAGGTCTTTGGAACGGAGACTTCAGTCTGTGATTAAACCCCGTAAAGTAAGCAACGCGATTTGATAGTAAAATATAAGCCTTATTAAAGTGGTAAAAATAAAGTAAACTGTTGTACTATATAAGTAAAATAAAAGGAAGTTATACCGTTGTAATTATCGTAATTGAAAACGAACCTTGTTTTATTATTGGGAATAAAACAACGCAAAAAGGACCGAATAAGGAAATTCGTAACAGTATGTTATAATATATGTTTCTTGACCCAAATGTGGCTTTATTTGTTGAAAACAACTGAAAACAAAAACGTAACAGGCAGCAAAGAAACAAACAAGCAGCAGATCTTCAATTCATGAAAACAATGCTTGCACATAACTATATGTATGTTCCAATCATATACTTGGTTCCTGCATAATGTTACAGGGGCCGTTTTTTCAGCGTGCGTTCGGTAAATCGGGCCTTATGTCTTCGGACCTCAGCTCAATATTACGGGTGAATGTACCCTGTCGAACCAATTTGAACTCTGAAAAAAAGTCCTAAGATCATTCAGCTAAACTCCCATCCTTCCTAGGTCAGTCAGTATGGTAGTGGATTGCTTGTACACTGTTAATTTGAAAATTATTTGCCCGCATCCTCTTTGTAGGAATATTATGAAGCAGATATCTCTGGAATATGTAAGTTTTCCACCACATCTAGCATCGAAGTTACTTTGTGCTTCTATAAGGTTTAGTTGCACTTCTTCTGCATAGATGAAAATTACCATAGAATTGGCCACAACCAGAAAATCGGTTTTTGTTACACTAGGTACATTTTTTCCATCCAGGTCACATACGCATTAGTCAGATAAAGAACAAAGTCAAAATGGGCATGGATAAGCCCGGTCAATCATCCTAGTATTATAGCCTCATGAATACCTTTATTAAGAAAATGAATGGATCTATGAAGGACATCAAATGTTTCATTAACATTTCAAGAACACTTATCACGACTAAGTGTGTCCTTGCAAGAAATCTATAATTACGTTGTCGTTTCAACACAATTCCTTAAAAGTCTTTCCAAATTCAAAATCCTTCCTTCTCATTCAATGTCAAATGATTAATAAAAATTAAAATTAAATCTTTTTAATGTCTTTTGACACAAAACCAAAGAAATGAATAAAAGTTGTTTGTTTACCATCATCTAATGTCATTTCACATTTTTACGTTCATCCTTCTCATCTTGTGAAAACTTCATTAAAATCATAAGGACATCGAAAGAAATGGGAAAACTTTGTCATTAAATTAAAAAAAAAATACACTCACCAACACACATAAGGACATCATAGAATAATTCCATATCTATAGGGAACATTTCTCTCAGCAAATTGGGGACATTAGGTCGGGTGTGTTATGAACATTGGATGTTGAAAAGTGTTGTTTTAATAACATTAGATAGAGGGATTAGTTGAAAACAAACAACTAGAAAACGACAATAGGATTTCGTGTTTCTGAGCTAAACTAGTTGTGTTAAATGCAACACAAATGTATTCTAACAATAAGAGTCAATGAAAAAGTGAAGAATCATTTATCTTTCACAGTTTTTCACCAAAACGACATGAAAAATTCAAGTCAGAAGTTCTTGTATCTCCACCTGGTGTAAGTCAATATTCGTCAAACATCTCTCTATCACACCGATCTCACCACGAAGAGTGTGAAATGCATCCTCAAATGAGAGAAATTTCCCCTCTATATATGGAATTACTCTATGAAGGACATTTGTATAAAAATTGATGGTAATGAATGAGAAACACACACTAGTCAAAATTGTTAACTGACATTTAGACTTCATTATGATATAATGATTACAACTAAAGGAGTGAGTAGAGTGGATAATGGTCAACTTGCGACAGGGACATTCGACTCCAATCGACACATGGCACAAATGTCAGTCTCAACATTTTTGAACTCAAGCTCTCGTACTCATAGTTCCATAGCTACTACTTACATCGTCCTGAAGTCAGTCATTCATTCATTTCGCCATTCATACTTTGTCTTATTGAAAGAAAATTAGTTTCTCTGTCCTAGAGTTTGGTAAAGTACAAAAATTCATATCAATTCTTGGTAAAAGAATTTTAAGCTGAAGGGGGGTACAGAGTGAGTTTCTTAAGAGTTTTATTTAATTTACTCGTTTTTGCGTGATTTTTTTTTAAATATTTTATTCAGATGTAGAGAAACTTGGTAAAATACAAAAGCTGATTTAGTTTTGGATTTTTTACTCCAGTTGTTACTATTCTCCTGAGGTACTTTTCATAGAATGTTGGAAAACCTTAGCACTGACATGAAAAGAGGTGGAAGTGAAGATAGTAAACAGTGAGGGAAATTGTGTAAATTTTGTCAATTTTAAAAATTTACATTCCAAAGGTGCAAATTAGGAATAATTTCCAAATTAAAATAACTGAAAATCAAGAACGGTAATTTCACTTGCGATTTTGTCAACATCAAAGTAAGGGAGATATGTAGCAGTGGCAAATAGTATTATTACAAATCTTAGAATTACCATTTTTCATACTTTTTTATATGTCATTAAATAACCAAGGTTATTTTTCAAGTTCGAGAAGTACACTAGTTTTCTTTATTTTACGCGTTCAGTACAAGTTAACACTTTACACTACTGTACTGTCTAAACGGTGACAGATTTCAATTTCACCACACATCAGCTATTTATTCAAGTTCAACTCCCAATCCGTGATATCAGCAGATTGGCAAACCTTCTCGTGGTAACGCTGTCTCTTCTCGAGTTTTCTCGAATATTCGACATTGACTTAATCTGTTCTCGATTTGCACAGAGTGCTCAAACTGTCGTGGTGAGTTGGTATGAGGTAGATTTTAATATTGTGACGATAGTATATTTTTACACCCTGAAAATCGGTCTTTTTTTTTATGCAAATATATCGTGTTTGTAGCTTGTCGCAAATATGTTACATTTGTGTCCAAACATATTGTGGTTGCTGTTCAGTATTACATGTTTGGGACACAATATTTCTTTGTGACCAAAATGTGGCTTTGTTTGTTGAAAACCGCTTAAAACAAAAACGATGCAGGCAACAATGAAATAAAAAAGCAGCAGATCTTCAATTCATGATTACAATGCTTGCAAACATGTAAATGTTTCAGTGCCGTTTTTGTAACTAAGTTCCTTATCGCGTTTTGCTGGATGGAGGCTAAATGAAAAAAATTAAACAACTTTTGTTTTAACACTATTATGCTACAACCCAGTATTATCAACTATATAGGGTACTTTTGCTTTGGTTTGTGGCTAGACTTACTAGAGGTCTCACATATGTTGGGAAATTAGTGGGAAGTTTTCTAGGTGGAGCCTGTAACTAATATTTAGTATATGTTGTAGTTTTGAACCCAACAAAAAGTAAATTTAGAAAAGCCAAAAGTGAAAGAAGTGTACAAAAAATAACATTTTCTTAAATAAGTGCCTTTCTTAAAAAAAGTAAATTTTCTCAAAAAAAAAAATACCTATTCATACTCTTAAACAAAGTACATTTTCTTAAAAAATACCTTATCTCGAATAAGTAATTTTGCTTAAAAAAACCTCATTGTCTTACAAAAAGTACCTTTGCTTAAAAAAAGTATATTTTTTAAAATAAGTAAATTTTCTTACAACAAATTGCCTTTCGTAAAAAAACTAAATTTTCTTTAAAGAATACCTTTTTTGTGAAACAAAATAAAAAATATACTATTCGAAAAATAATTCCCATTTCTTAAAAAAACATTTTCTTCAAAAAAATACATTCTCTTAAAAAAAATACATTTTCTTACAAAAAATCGTTTTCTTAAAAGTACCTTTTCGTAAAAATCAAATAATACCTTTTCTTTTCTTGAGATAAGTAGCCTTTCTAAAAGAAGTACATGTTCTTAAAAAAATAACATTTCCTATAAAGAGTACCAAATCTTTAAAAAGTATCTGTTCTTAAAAAATGTACTTTTTTGTAATAAATATTCATACTCTTATGGCTTTTTCTTACAGAAAGTATATCTTCTTAAAAATAGTACCTTTTCTTAAAAAACATTAGCTTTTAATGAAATAAGTACCGCTCTTTAAAAAAGGACCTTTTTGGGAAAATATAATAGATATTCTTACACAAAGGACCTAAAAACATACTTTTTTCGTACAAAAAAAATACATTTCTTAAAAAAAAAATTTTTCTTAAAAAAGTTAATCATTTTATAAAAAATATATTTTCTTTAAGATCCATTTAAATTATCGTATTTTTCAACGGGCGCATTATGCGTTTTGGAATTAACTAGTACATAATATATAGTGAAAGGAACTTCATTCCAACCGGGTGTCGCCTGATATCTCATGTGATTTTCTTCAGCGTTCTCATGTACAAGAGCAGCGCCCACTACCCTTTCACCACCTACGGCCGCTATAAAGTCTACAAAAACGCAAATAAGACGGTTTGAAAAAAGATCACAGGCTGTTGATGTATATGGACGATTCTAGGATTTGTTGAGGTCTCTCCCAAGAATATAACCTATCCTACGGTCACCTCTTCATCATAATTAACAACATAATAATGGATATTACAATGGCAAAGACTGCAATGAACACATTTTTTAACAAAACGGATATGATATGATTTTGTAGAATAGTGATGATGGAAATGGTTTTCGCAAATACGAGCCGCGGTTTAAGTCGCAGGTTAATATACTATCCTTTCAACAAAATAATGAAGACATCAATTAAAAACGCTATAGTTTACAGTACCGGAAACAATTTCCAGAAAAATCACAATTTTCTGTTGAATGTGGAAGACACAAATTATTTCTGCCGATGCACGCCAAGATCTCAGTCAGAGCTTAAAGTACCATCTTTCCAACATCACAATGAGAAAGGCTGCAGCGAATACGGCAAACCCAATTTTCATCAGAAATTATAGATTGCTAGTAGAAAATAATTTTTTAAAGTCCTCAAGTAAATTAAATTATAATTAAATAACAAGGACAATGGAATCCGTGAACACGACCGGCACTGATTTCTATCAAACATCAGATATTGCTGGCTAATGTCTGTGGTAGAAAATATTTTCTCTTATAAGAGTCGCCATCTCTGTCATAGTTTAAAATGCGATCTTTTCTACATCATAATGGAGATAACACATACAAAGTACGCAGAGAAAACCTTTTTCGCAGTTTTCAATAAAACTCGATTGGTTGTGCAGGTTTATATTTAAGTATTTTATAGAAGTCCGATTAGATAATATCCTATCTTACGGTCTCTTCAACATCACAATGAAAACAACAACAATGACAAAGGGTGTAGTAAACACGATAGACCATATTTTTAACAATTTAGATTGTCTATACATATAAATGAGTACGATTTGGCGTAGTCATTTTCTTCGAGCCGCGTTGGCCGAAAGTTGTCAAAAAAAAACGTAGCTTCTCTTTACACCAATGCAAGGATAAGGTAATTGCTGGCCAGAAGGATTATGCATATAGGTTAATTATTTGATACGCGAAGGCCTATAAACTCGTCTCTAAGTCACACGACTTCAATCCGAAATTGGTATAGAGGAATTCCCTAAGGGGAATCTCTCTTCACTTCTCTGGAATTTATCACTTGATATCACGTGGATTCTGGATGCTAGAGCTGGAGGGATTAGGTTGCAAATACATCTGCGTATACAGAGGTCTGTTCTAAAACTTAATCAGCATACCCTGTAAGAGCGTCGTGGATAATAGGAGTTGTGTAAATTCACAGAAACCCGTGATCTCATACTTCAGAAAGTATAAAGTTCTGGATAGGGAATGCCTTGGCGAATGGGTAGCGACCGTTTACCAATTGCCCACAGGGTATTGGGAAAACAGGGGTAGTTACCCACGACGATGGGGGATTACCCATTACACATGCGAAGATATATACAGTTTCTCTAATTTTTTTTTTATATTTATAAACTGGGAGCAGCTTCCCTTCGACCAGGCGCTACACCCACAGAAAAAATAGCCATATTAATAGTAACTGATATTAGAGGTTGCCACGTTAGAAGTTGTCACAACCACATTAGAGGTTATCATAACCGAATTAGATGTTATCATAACCGCATTAGATGTTGTCATAACCACATTAGAGGTTGTCAGAAATACATTGGAGGTTATCACAACTGTATTAGAGGTTGTCATAACCGCATTAGAGGTAGTGACAATCGCATTGGAGGTTGTCACAATCGCATTGGACGTTGTCACAACCATATTAAAGATTGTAATAACCGCAATAAGATGTTGTCACAACCGCATTAGAGGTTGCCTCAACTAAATTTTAGTTGTGGCGATTTAATTCAGTCTTGACATTCTCAATTCGGTTGTGGTAACTGCAATTCGTTGACAGCAGCCGAATCTACAGTTGCTACAACCTCTTTTTAATAAAGTTTTGGGCTGGCCCCTCGTGATTGTGGGAGCTGCAAAATTGATAGGAGGGAATTAATTTTGACTGCGCTTATGATTTATATGTGATGAAATATGCTAAGAGTATGTGACCCATATCATAGAGTAGGTTCGGATAGTCATCACTTGTGGCCAAGTGGAAGTAATTCGCATACGGAGGATTGTTCAATTTGTATCTCTAAATAAATAAATGGTTTCCCGTTACATCCCATGAAGGGATTAGGGAGAGCTTCTCACAACCAGTGAGCTGTGCGCGTTCCAGTTTTATACTCACTGATTGGGACCTACAGTTTTACACCGGTTCCGAACGGTATTTTGAGAAGCTTTTTCATGGCTAAATACTCGATAGTGTCGCCGTCACTAAGCGAGGTGACCGCCGTCGAAAGAATTTTTTTAGGTGGTCAGAGTAGGGATTGAACCCACATCCTCATGCACAAGAGCCGCGCACACTACCATTGCACCACCGACGGTAAATTGGTATCTCTAGGCTGGGAGAAAGAGGTCGAAGTTGAGCAAACATACTTAGAAAGTGTCGGTGCACTTGTGTAAGCTGGCTTGTCAATGATGTTGTATCTTATTCCTGATGACTCAATTGCCTTTTAAAGTGGATGTTGGTGGTGAGGATATTCCGCTGAAATAAAAATCACGCGGATTCTGAATACTACTTATATATTCTATGAGCTCTTCCACATTCAATTGAACGAGTCGACACGTTCGAATGCGGAGAATATGGGGAGTAGATTGCAATGGTGTAATTACCCCACTTTCACGAAACTAGGACTACGCGGCTCTTGTACATGAGAACGTGGGTTCGATCCCCGATTAGACCACCTTGCATTCTATGGTCACATCGCTTAGTGATGGCGACTCTATCGAGTACTTAGCCATGAAGCACTTCTTACAATACCAATCGGAATCGGAGTAAAACTCTATGTCCAAATCAGTGAGTGTAAAACTAGAAAGCGCGCAGCTTACTGATTGTTAGAAGCTCTCCCCAATACCTTCAAGGGATGTAATGGGAAACAATGTTTTGTTTCTACAAAAAAGTTGACGTAGTCTTGGAAGTAGACACAGCAGTCCAACCTACTTGCATGTCCAAAAATGCGTCATGCTTTCCAAGAATAAAATAAAATGGGTTTCGAGAGGAAGCCTCAATATTTCGATTCCTCGTTCCCAGTCTAACCTAATGGTTCCTAAAATTCAAAGGGAGGCGGCAGTAGATGCACTGCGGACTATGAGTCCGGAGATTCTACAAAAATCTTTTTAATTCGTTAAACCAACATCTGAACTATACCTCAGTTAGCAATTGTAATCTAATGATATTTTGTTCCCACTGTGCGGTGCTGCACAAATACCTAAGAAGCATGAGAAGAAAATGAAGATACGTCGAGGCCAAAAGGATTGCTGTTCAAACTAAAGCAGCTTTTGTAAATTAAAATGTTTAAAGTTATTAAATTGTAACCATTTAATTGCAAGACAAGTGGAATTATTAAAAGGGACTTAATGTCATTTCATTGCAAACATGAAAGAAATAAGCAAAACTCCGGCATGTCAAGGATCTTCTTTTGTATACCTATCTCTCTCTCTCTCCGTTCCCCTAAGTAAATGTCAAGGATGTGAACCAAAATCTCTATGAAATCTTTGCAAATTTCCATACAACCAAACTCTTGCACAAATGAAATAACTGTAATGAAAATTCCTCAAACACGAGAGGGGGCCAAGAGCGGCAGGATGATGATGACTTTGAAAGGGCACTTAATTTGAAAACATCTTTGGTTTAGTGCCTGTGCGTTTTATTTGCGTTCCTTTTTATGATAAAAATTGCAAATTTCCCTAACATAATGGTGAGGAATTAGAGATAGATGGAGAGCAATGGAGAGGGGCGAGAGCGATTGAATAAGCGTATAGTTTATAAACATTAGTATTGAAGATACTCGCACATGTAGTGGTGGCATTAGAATGTCCTTTTCATAGTTGTGTGACTGAGAGGGTTTGCGAGTGTATATGTGCGTGTTATGCGAAAGGTAGTGTTTCACACATACTGCCATGAAGAAAGGACTAGATACTGGTGAAGGAGATGAGGCAGCGGTAGCTGCACACTTATGCGCTTCAATGAAGCACGTAATTATCAAATAATTGGATGCGACACCAGCTGGAAGCTTAAGATGTTGCAAAAGTGGTGAAGACGATGACGATATTCTAAGGAGGAACTCAGCAAAACTCTAAACAGCATCAAAGGCAAGAAGGGACAGTGGTTTTAATTAGTTGATGCATTGAAAAAGGGGTTTAATCTTTTCTCTACGGAAAAAATTTTATTTATTTTCGGACAAGGATTGCTTCCTTTAGATTGAAAGGAAACAAAATGGTATCCCATTACGTCATGGGAAGCGATTGGGGAGAGCTTCGCACAACCTTTGAGTTGTGTGGTTTCTAGTTTTACACTCAGTGATTGGGACCTACAGTTTTACACCGGTTTCGAAAGGTATTTTGAAAAGATTTTTCTTGGCTAAGTACTCGATAGTGTCGCCATCACTTAGCAAGGTCACGGTCGTCGAAATAAATATAAGGTGGTCAGAGCAGGGATCGAACCCATGTTCTCATGCACAAGAGTCACGCGGAATAAACATTGCACCACTGACGACCGCTGGAAAAGGCCAATGTATTGCCTTACTTCTAGTTAAGACTAAACATAATACATTGAATGGCGTTCTTAATGAAACACAAGGAATAGAATGAGAAGACTCCGGTGGAAGGTCTGCGAACCTGGAAAAGTTCACAGTATTTGAAGACAAATAAAAAAGGAGAATGTTGAAATGACAGTAGCCCATGTCTTTTTTTCATCTGTTCGGTTAGAACTCTCGCACCAAGGTAAAGGAGTCCATAAGGTAAGGCAGTTTCCATAAGAGAATAAATTCCTTGAAAAGCGGTTGTAGCAACCGTAAATTCGCCTGATGCCACCCAATTGAGGTTGCCATGACCGAATTGATGTTGTCATGACTGAATTTAGTCCCCAGAACTGACAGTCGGTGGAAACAACATCGTTTCATAATTGATTCGTTTGTCACTACTGAATTTCAAATTATTTTTGGATTACTTACTTAGGTGACCTCAAACAATCCAGAGAGCCAAGAGTCTTGCAATATAAGAATAATAACGGGTTTTTCAATAATAGCGCTACAAAAGTTTTTTTTAAATAAAACAAAACCGGTTTTAGATACCAATGAAATTCTTTATTCCTGTGAAAGTACGTTCGATGTCATTATGTATGGAACTCGGTTTCTGTTGCATGGCCACCACGGGCACGCTTGCAGAAGTCCAGACGCTGAACCCAATTTTCGACGGTTTTCGAGCATAAATCGGCCGATACTGCTGCAATTTCACGCTCGATATTCGTACGAAGTTCATAAATCGTCGCTGGCTTGTTGGCATATACCATAGACTTAACGTAGCCCCACAGGAAATAATCTAACGGCGTTAAATCGCACGACCGAGGCGGCCAATCGACTGGGCCATTTCGTGAGATAACACGTTCACCAAACTTGGTTTCCAATAAATTGATTGTGGCATTCGCTGTGTAGCTTGTGGCGCCGTTATGTTGGAACCACATGTCGTCCAAGTCCATATTATCCAATTCGGGCGAAAAATATTCGGTTATCATTGAACGGTAGCGATTCGCATTCACAGTAATGTGCCGGTCTTGATCATCACGGAAGAAGTACGGCCCAATGACACCGCCGGCCCATAAACAGCACCAAACCGTAATTTTTTCGGGATGCAATGATGACTCACGGATTACGTGTGGATTGCTGTCTGACCAATATCGCATATTTTGCTTATTGACGAAGCCATTCAGCCAGAAATTAGCATCATCGCTGATGATGATTTTCCAATGAAAATCCGAATCATTTTCAAGTTGTTGCTCAGCCCAATTCACGAACATACAACGTTTATGATGGTCAAGCGGCTTCAGTTCTTGCGTCAATTTGATCTTGTAAGGATGTAGGCCAAGATCTTTTCGCAAAATTCGCCACAACGACGTCACAGAGATGCCCAACGCTTAAGAACGACTTGTGATAGACACATTTGGGCTTTCTTGAACTGAAGCCTCAGCCGCAGCAATATTCTCGACATTACGGGCACTTCTTTGTCTCACTGGCACGGGAACATTTTGTACTGTGCCTGTGAATTCAAATTGTTCCGCTAGACGCTCAATTGTTGATCTGGTAGGACGATTATGACGACCATAAATTGGACGTAGCGCTCTTAAAGTTGAGGCCACTGACTCCAAATTGCGGTAGTAAATTTTAATAATTTCGACTCGTTGTTGGCTCGTATATCTTCCCATGATGAAATGGCAAAGCTTATGAAGAGAAATGTCAAAAGAGCGGGGAAAAATATGGCGTCGTTTGCTGTCCCTATCGATTTACATTTGTAGCGTCTCTGTTGAAAAACCCTTTATGTTTCTCCAACCGGCTCGACCTTCAGCTTTTCTCCTCTAGTTCGCAACACTAAGCTCTCGCAGGCAATCTTCCACCTAGTCTTTCCAACGAAGCCTTGGTCGTCCTATTTTCCGATGTCTGATTCTGATCCATTCTACCGACAAGAACCCAGGCAGGGTAAACGCGTTATTTTTATACGCATAACTACGTCGATATCCGGATGCAGATTATACAGCTCGTCGTGCATCCGTACTCGATACTTGCTGATCTCTATTATACGACCTTTTGTTTTTGGAGCATTTTTCTCGCGAAAATTCCCAGTGATGTTCCATCAGCATGTTATATAACGCAGGATTCTGCGCCATAAAGCAAGACAGGTTGTATGGGAGTCTGATATAGATGGATCTTCGTTTCTCGAGAGAGGGTATTATCTCGGAGGTGTTTCCTTAGTCCTAAATAACACTTGGTTGCAGGTAGAATTCTGCGTTTAATTTATAGGCTGACATTATTGCTTCTGTTTACGGAAGATCCGATTTAAATGAATTCGCCCACTACCTCGAAATAATAACGGCTATCAAAGTTCACCCCTTCCTACAGAGGGGTGACTGTTCTGCTCGTCGAAACTATTAATTTTGTCTTGTCCACATTTACTGTCAAACCCATTTTCGTTGATTCCATCTCAATTGTCGAAAATACTGCAGTAACTTCTCGTAGATTTAGCCCAATGATGTCTAAATCATCAGCATATGCGAGCTGCATGTGAATTTTGCTGCTAATTTATTTATTCGTGTTGTCTGCAGTTTTTCTCACGATAATATCAATTAATATGTTAAAGAGATCACATGATAGGATGTCCCTCTGATAGAGGGCTCGCCTCGTACTAAATAGTTCGGTGAAATCTTTACCAATCATTACTGAGGACTTCGTGTCCATCAGTGTGGTTCTACAAAAGGCGTGCCAGTATAACAGGAATACGAAGCTCCGACATAGCTTGTTACAGTTTTCCCCGTATCGGGCTATCGAAGGCAGCCTTATAATCTACAAATAGGTGGTAGGTGTCGATTTGATTTTCGTGGGTTTTCCCCAGGATTTGTCGTAATGTGAATATCTGGTCGATAGTTGATTTTCCAGGCCTAGATCCGCACTGATAACGTCCGGTCAGGACTGCAACAAACGGCTTTAGTCTGTCACACATTACGCTCGAGAGGACCTTGTATGCGTTGGATCAAAGGGCTTATTCCACGATAGTTGGTACATATACTCGGGTCACCAGTTTTGAGAACAGGACTCAGTATGCTAAGACTCCAATCGTCGGGCATGTATTCGTCTAAGCAGATTTTGCATATGAGCTGATGGGTGCACCTTTCCAACTCTCAGCCAGCCAGCCTTAAATAGCTCAGACGGTAGTCCATCAGCACCAGTGGCCTTGATATTCTTAAACCGGGAAATTGCAGGTCAAACTTTGCTTTGGCTAGAAGAGAGGCAGTCGACGCCAGCGTCCTATATGTGCTCAACACCCTCATCTATACTGAAGTCTGTTGTGGCAAGTAAAGCAGAGAGATATCTCCGTATTCCCATTATACTCTGCGCCTCTGCGACAAGATTCCCGTTCTTATCTTTGCAAAAGGGGGCCCGATCTATGGCCGTTGGCTTGATTTATCTTTGTTTATTTTTATGTTATCAACAAAATTTTCTATAATTGAAGTTACAAGAACTGAATTTGTTAATGAAGTTACAAGAACTGAATTAATTTGCTTCCAGCAACCGAATCCCGGTTTCAGTAATCGAATTTGTTATCAATTCGGTTACAACCATCGAATTTGGTATCAATTTGTTTGCAACAACTCAGTTTGACTTTAAAGTGGTTGCAAAAATCGGTTGGAGCAAACATGTTTACGAAACCAGAGGTTGCTGCAAACGAATTTCTCATGAATTCTGTTGGTGACACCAAAGGTAAATTAGTACACCATCGCCTTTATATGGTTTTGTCGAATGGTTGGGTTTTAGTCCTAACGCAGCAGATACAACACATCATGATTGGGGCTTGTGACCCATGAAAAATTTTTTTTTGCCCTAGAGATTGTCCAGTGCAAAGTGGAATAATTCTTCGTTTTGTAATTATTTATGAAGATATAGAGTAGTTTTTAATAAAATCGAAAATTTTCACTAAATGCGGTTATAAGTAATTAAAAACAAATTTTGATTCGATTGTGGAAACCCCTAAATTCGGTTCTGACAAACTCGATTTCGGTTGTATTGCTTGTAATGACATCGAATTCAGTTGTGACAACTTTAAATTCGGTTGCAGCTATCGAATTTGGTACTAATTTGCTTCCAGCAACCGAATTCCGGTTTCAGCAACCGAATTTGATATCAATTCGGTTACAACCATCGAATTGGGTATCAATTTGTTTGCAACAACCTAATTTGACTTTAAAGTGGTTGCAATAATCGATTGGAGCAAACGTGTTTACGGAACCAGAGGTTGCTGCAAACGAATTTCTCATGAATTCTGTTGGTACCACCAAAGGTAAATTAGTACAGCATCGTCTTTATATGGATTGGCCGAATGGTTGGGTTTTAGTCCTAACGCAGCAGACACAACACATCATGATTAAGGCTTGTGACCCATGGAGGTTTGGACTTCAAAAATGGTCGGAAGTGGCATGAAAACTTAATTTGTTGCCATAGAGTTTAAGTGAAAAAATTCTTCGTTTTGTAATTATTTATGAGGATGTAGAGTAGTTTGGAATAAAACCAAAAACCTCATTAATTGCGTTTATAAATAATGAAAATTAATTTTGATTCGGTTGTGAAAACCTCTACATTCGGTTGTGACAACCTCTAATTCGCTCGTGACAAACTCTAATTCTGTTGTGGCAAATTTTAATTCAGTTACGAACTCCATTGCGGCTGTGATTACCTGTAATTTGGTTGTGACTACTTCTGATGCAGTTGCGACGGCTGTGACAACCCTTATTCGGTTGTAGTTGTGACCTCTAGAGTAGTTGTGACAACCTATACATTGGGTTGTGACAACCTCTAAATTCTGTTAAAGCTAATTTGGTTGTCTCAACCAAATTTTTCTGTAGGCATGCCATTGGTCGTCGGTGGTGCAATGGTAGTGTATGCGGCTTTTGTGCACGAGAATATGGGTTCGATCCCTGCTCTGACCACCATAAATTTCTTTCGACGGCGGTCACTTCGATTAGTGACGGCGACACTAACGAGTATTTAGCCATGAAAAAGCTTCTCAAAATACCGTTCAGAACCGGTGTAAAACTGTAGGTCCCAATCAGTGAGTGACAAATTAGAAACCACACACCTCACTGGTTTGTGAGAAGCTCTCCCTAATCCCTTCATGGGATATAACGGGAAACTACTTTTTTATGCCACTAGCAGCCCTCAAATAAAGTGACTTTATTACCTTGTTTGCCTTTAAGAGTTACGTAGATCGTTTAACATGGGTTCACCTGTCTCTTGACAATCCTACTTTGTTAATGTCCATACCTTCATTCCTAGACTTTTAGGAGAACATACTTGAAATATGTTCTTTTGGATCTCAGTTTTCCGAATCTCAATTTAATTTGTTTTATAAGGAAAAATCCCAAATCTTTGCCTCATTATGGCTTCCAAAACCACTGTCAACTCTAATGCTGCATTTGTCTCATCCTCCAAAGTTCCATGCACTTTAAGTGGTGAATGGAATAAACGAAAATCACGTTGACACTTCCGTCAATGACATTAAGAAGAGTCCGTAACGTAAGGGGAAGTTCATGGCACACCAGCCAGCAACATTAAGAGCACAGTGACACTTCACTTCACTGGATACAGCAACTAAGCCAAACACTACTGAACCAGATATCCAAGTGAGCATCAAGGATAAACTATTCCAAGTTATTAAGTAGACGATGGAATTAAGAGAATCACAAAATAACTGTTCCTTTTGAATCCAATAACAAAGTAGAATTGATTCAATTATCTAATTTCAAATGACTGACAAACCAGAATTGTTCACAAAAGGATACCCACCTTCTACTCAAACCTCAAACGATGTTGGGGGCTGAACTGAGATAGGACTTCTGTGTTTTGGAGTCATTTACTATTACGGGTTGGTAGGATGGAGTAATTGTAAATTGATTTCAAAATCACAATTAATTATAGAATTATTGAACGAGCACTTGAGCGCTTCAGGGTTCAGTCATAAATTTTAAATATAAATTATAAATGACTTTTTTAATTTATAATATGCGATTTATTCCAGAGTTTGTTGTATCTGTTCAAACATTTGTATGTAATTGAAAAAATCTCACTGGAAGTAGAGGTGGTGGTATGGTAATTAAAGGAATTTGTTTACTGTAAGAGAGAAACATTTACACACACACTCATTGCAAAGAGTTAACAGAGGGCGAAATATTGTTATTCACAATGATGACGGCAGAAGCCGCTTCGATGAGCTTCGCTATAAAGATGCCCACCAGAATTAAATACTTATGAGTAATCCTCGTTCGAAAACTAATTTGGTGACATCGCATAGAAATCAGAAAGGAAAAGCTTTACGTATGTTGATTTCTTTTTAGAAGAGCCAATGACTGAGAATGGGGCCTTCCACCTTAAGATGACGCACTGGCTCTACGCAAGTGTGATTAGAACGATCCTTACTTACGCGTCTGTAGTGTCGTGTGCTTTTTGGATATCAGTGAGACGATAACAACCACATCCACAAGGGAAATTTCATCAATACTTTTACGGAACCCCATCGGGATAATTATTAGGAATGGGAAAACGGAGACAATACTGAACTAAAACGGTGACAAGACTGAGAAAGGGAAAATAGTATAATATAACAGAAATAATGGGATAACGGACCACATATCCTCTGATCAGCACATAATGGAGAATATGACGGGCTTTTGACCATCAGAACAAGGAAATGGCCACATTCTTATGGAAGGCCACATTCCTGCAACATAATTTTCCCACAGTGATGATATGTGGTTCCCAAGTGAAAAGCGGTTGAGGAATCCACTGTTATACTGATAAATATCGGATGGATGGGAGTACAAGAATATTACTCTTAATCAAGGCTTTAATTATTAAGCAGCACTTTCACTTTCCTGACCAAACCCAATGCTCCAAACAAAGGCAAAGGCAATGACGGAATGTGTAATAACCAAGAGGCGATCAAGGCGATACTATAACAAACAAAGAGATCACATTAGATGGCAAAGGGGCTTTAAATTTAGATTCTCCAACTCTGGCAATCTGTGGATCATTTGGACTCTTGGCTACTGTGACATCGTAGGGAAGAAACATGTAACAATGGGCAAAACTAACCTACAAGAGAATATGAGAAATGTCAGAGGGTAGAAGAATAGCGAAGATTCTATGGAGAGGCCCGACGAGACCACGTTCGAACTTCGATAATTTCATTTAATTTCAACTCATTTCATTTCATTTCAATTCATGACAATTTATTTCAATTCATTTCAGTTCATTTCATTTCAATTCATTTCAATTCACTTTAATTCATTTCAATTCATCTCAATTCATTTCAGTTCAATTCAATTCATTTCAATTCGTTTCGATTCATGTCAATTCATTTTATTTCAATTTATTTCAATTCATTTCAATTTATTTCAATTCGTTTTAATTAATTTCAATTCATTTCCATTAATTTCAATTCATTTCATTTAATTTATTTTCGTTTCGCCTCATTTCATTTCAATTCATTTCAATTCATTTCAATTCATTTCAATTCATTTCAATTCATTTCAATTCATTTCAATTCAATTCATTTCAATTCATTTCAATTCATTTCAATTCATTTCAATTCATTTCAATTCATTTCAATTCATTTCAATTCATTTCAATTCATTTCAATTCATTTCAATTCATTTCAACTCATTTCAATTCATTTCAATTCATTTCATTTCATTTCATTTCATTTCATTTCATTTCATTTCATTTCATTTCATTTCATTTCATTTCATTTCATTTCATTTCATTTCATTTCATTTCATTTCATTTCATTTCATTTCATTTTTTTTTTTTTTTTTTTAAGATTTTATTGATCATTAATTAATTTCCTTTCATTTCATTTCATTTCATTTCATTTCATTTCATTTCCTTTCATTTCATTTCATTTCATTTCATTTCACTTCATTTCATTTCATCTTATTTCATTTATTTAATTTAATTTAATTTAATTTAATTTATTTTAATTCCATTTCATTTCATTTCATTTCATTTCATTTCATTTCAATTCATATCATTTCATTTCAGGTCATTTCATTTCATTTCATTTCAGTTCATTTCATTTCATTTCATTTCATTTCATTTCATTTCATTTCATTTCATTTCATTTCATTTCATTTCATTTCATTTCATTTCATTTCATTTCATTTCATTTCATTTCATTTCATTTCATTTCATTTCTTTTCATTTCATGTCGTTTCATTTAATTTCATTTCAATTACAATTACATTGGACTTGTCAGGGCTCCGAGGTGTAGTTTAGCTCCAACATGTAGCCGATCATCCTAGCGATAAGTGAACATACGCAGAAAAAATAACCGAGTTATTAGTAACCGAGTTTAAAGGTTATCACAACCACATTAGCTGTCATCGCAACCGAATTAGGCATTGTCAGAACCACATTAGAAATTGTCAGAACTTAGTAGTGAGTGCTTTAACCAAATTTCAGTGGTGGGGACTACATTCAGTCGTGACAACCTCAAATCGCTTGTGGCAACTACAATTAGGTGGCCACAGCCGAATGTATGGTCGCTACAAACAGTTTTTATTCCAATTAACTGAATTGTCACTCCTTCTACGTACAAATGTATGTATGGAGGTTTTTTCAACTGACAACAAAAAACTCGACAATTTAATGCTCATCACCGAGAGATGCATGCATGGATGTGTATGTGTATTTGTATTGTGCGGTATGTTAGCAATTGAAAATTCAATTAGTTTTTCATTACACCTGTTTCCTCCTCCTCTCCATTATCATCAACAGCAGCAGCAGCAGCAACTTCTTCATCATCCTTTTTTCGAATTATCACAATGTAAGTGTTGTTTTGGAGTTTCTCATATCGGGTTTCAATTTCATTTTGTAATAAATAAAATTAATTAACATTATTAACACTACCTCAATAAATTATACAATAAATAAACACTGTCAGTTATGATTAAAAACACTACTGCAATTATTCAGGAGCAGGTGGGACCAGTACATTCGTAGTTGGAAAATATGAATATTATGTGACTGTTTCCCTAGAGATTTGGCACCATTTACCTGCAGCTGTGTAGTTTTTTTTATTAAGGGATAAGGAACTAAAGGGTTTTTTGGACGAAGAGAAAGGATAAGAGAAGTTGAAATGAGCTCAGAAAAATTATATGTAAATTTGTGTGTTACATTATTGTTGCACGGTTTACCACCCTATTAACAATTTAAATTATTTGGAGATATAACGCTGTATCTGCCAAATCTGGAATGTATAATTTTTCGATTTTTTTTGTGGCACCATTATGATGAAGGCTCTTTAGTAAGACAACCAAGGCTAGAATTTTCGGATCTTTTTTTTTAGAAGTTCTAAAAAGGACTACGTTGCGAAGCAATATTCTACGAGAAGTGTATATTTTTTCTTTCCTACAAAATTCCTTAGGATTTGCTAAATTGTCGATATTTTTTTATCGATAATTTGCTTTAAAAAGATTTTCATTTACCTAATTATACAGCTTTGTTAAGTGAATTTGTGACACTTTCCAGAGAGCTTTCTAATAGACCACTTTAGAAGTGTTTCTTGGAATTGAGTACTACTGAATTTCAGATGGTTCTTCTATAACGTACATGACTATCGTTGATCCGTTTTATCTTGTTTGCTATACAATTTTGTGACTTTCAAATTACCTCTACTCCTCTCCCGTCTGTATTTAATCAGTACTAAACTTAAAACTTCACAATAATTCTACTGATTAACAAAGTTTAACAATCACAATCCATTTACAATCACTCGACGATGTATACTTTTGAGCGTTTAAAAAGAGACTGACGTCGCTAGTCGTCTACTGATAGCAATATCAGGCAACTCTCCACGACGCGCCATCAGCTCCTTTGCGAACCATCTCATAGTTAGTGGCGCATAGTTAGATATTAGCATCATTTTATTTCTCGATTCTTCTAGAAAGTTCGTTCGCAAATTCATCAACCCTTCGTGGTGAGATCGCAAACGGTAGTTTTCAACTGACGGTCAGCGTTTCAACTAACGGACGAGAATTTAAAAATAGACCGACGTTGCTAGTCGTCTATTGAAAGCAGTTGAAGGCAGCTCTCAACAACGCACCATCAGCAGCTTCGCGAACCATCTCATAGTTAGCGGAGAAAGTAATAGCTTCATCTATTTCTCGATCCTTTCCCAAAAATTCCTTAGCAAATTCACCAACCCTTCGGTAGTTTTCAACTGACTGTCAGCGTTTCAACTGGGACCAGTATTTAGAGATAGACTGACGTCGCTAGTCGTCTATTGATAGCAGCTGCAGTCAGCTGTCGACAACGCACCATCAGCACCTTCGCGAACCATATCATAGTTAGCGGAGAAAGTAATAGCGTCATCTATTTCTCGATCCTTTAAAAAAAAAAATTCCTTAGCAAATTTATAAAACGGTAGTTTTCAACTGACGGTCAGCGTTTCAACTGACGAACGAGCCTTCAAAAATAGTCTGATAACACTAGTCGTCTATTGATAGTAGTTGCAGGCTGCTCTCCATAACGGGCTATCAGCTCCTTTTGCGAACAATCTCATAGTTAAAGGAGAGAGTAATAGTCTCATCTATTTCTCGATTTTTCTAGAAAGTTCCTTAGCTAATTCAACAACCCTTCGTGGTGAGATCGCAAACGGTAGTTTTCAACTGACGGTCAGCGTATCAACTGACGGATGACCATTTAAAAATAGACTGCCGTCGATATTTGTCTATTGATACAAGTTAACAGCAGCATCTCATAGGCAGCAGTGACAGCAATAGCAACAGCTATTTCTCGATTATTCTAGAAAGTTCTTAAGCAAAAACCCTTCATGGTGAGATCATAAACGGTAGTTTTCAACGAAGCTTTAAATTAATCTACACTAATCTGACAGCAGTCAGAACTATGGTTTATCACATCGCAGATGTCCGTTGAGATTCAAGTGCTACTTCAGCCACAAATGCAGAAAGATTTGGTATCTAAATACGACAATCATGTTGGTACAGTGCTCGTGTTCACTCTTAAAATCAGCGACAGTAATTTTCCAGCTTCAATCCTCCTCTTGTACATTACGATTTTCTAACTCGCGTTTTATAAAATTTTTCAGCCCACAGTGCAACTGACTTTAGCATCATTCAGAGAATGGAGACAATGTACATCGCGGGTGCTTTGCGAACCACTCCCACTAATTCACAGAATGGAATGTTATATTTGTTGCCGGTGGACTTTATAAGCAGGCAAATTGCTTCTTCTACGTCTGCCATCAGATTAAGGAAACTCTCATAGGTGACGGTCATAGATCAGTACTGGAACAAGCTTCCAATATCCCAGCTTTTGCTGAATACTCGAAAGCGGAACCACTATTCGATCGAAAGTGTCTCACTTTCATACCGGAAAGCGATATCTGGAACAAAAGAGTTCCTGAAAAAAATGACGTTTGGATTTCTATACGGATGGTTTGAAAAAGAATGATCAGGTTGGGTAAGGGGCCTACGATAGGGAACTGAGGTTGTCTCTTTCTTGTAGGCTATCTGGCCATTTTAGCATATATCAGGCGGAAAGTTTGGCTATTAGGGAACTGACCGACGGGCTGAGGCAGCAGTAATATGGTTCAATGTATTTCCTGACAGTCAGGCGATAATGAAGTCCCTGGAATCAGCATAAATAAAATGGTTTCCCATTACATCCCAGAAAAGGAAGAGCTTCTCACAACCAGTAAGCTGTGCGCTTTCTTGTTTTGTACTCACTAATTGGGACCTACAGTTTTACACCGGCTCCGAATGGTATTTTGGGATGCTTTTTCACGGCTAAATACTCGATAGTGTCGCAGTCACTAGGCGAGGTGACCGCCATTGAAAGAAGTTAAGGTTGTCAGAGCAGGGATCACACTCACGATCTAATGTTTAAGAACCGAGCACACTACCATTGCACCACCGCCGCACTGTGGCGCCTTTTCCCTAAAAGCGTTGCAAAAATCAAACATTTCACAGAAGAATATGATAAAATGAATAATTACATCTAATGGAGAACTTCTCACTGATTAAGAATCCAAAAAATTTTTGAAATCGGATAAAAATTATGAATTCTAGAGTCAATCAAAGTTGACAATTTTTCGGACTTACAAAAAATGTTTATATTAAAAAAAAAAATATCATCTTTTGAATTGAATTTTTAGGCAAACTATGCAACCAATCATTAATTTTTTGGTTTCGGATGAAAGGTATGTTAATTCCAATGAGACGATGTCGAAAAGGGGTTATTCGGTCCAATATTTTTTTTTCAGGCGCAATTTTGCAAACACATGATATTTGGGTCTTTTATCACACTTAATAGAATAGAACAAAAAAAAGTGACGGTTTGTGACGGGAACTATTAAACAGAGGTTGTTAAGTATTTAATACTCTAACTTATTTTCTTGAAATTGGGTGCCTATACTTGCCCGTGTACATGAAAAAACAATAAAACTGTAACAACTTTTACAACAAAAAGATACATTTAATTGTAGTGCCATCTCTGATGACACGCAACCCTGCAATAACTCTCCACTAATTATCTACTACTATTATTTATAACTGTAAGAAAGTCTTGTTAAGTATTAAGTAAAGAGAAATGACAATAATTATTCATTCGTTCTGATCGGCAACCAAGTGCTTGACATAATAAAGAGAACAAAGCAAACACAATAAAATATTGTGAAAAGTTTAACATTATTAATATATAAATTCTAAATTATTTATCCATAAATAAGCACAATGTCCTTACAAAATTTAAAATTGTTTGAGTTATTTAGAAGCTCGGAAGATGAAAGTGCATTTAAATTGGCTGTTATAAAAGAATTAAAAGATTTATCAGAATATGAAGAAAGCGATGGTATTGAATCCAAACTTCACAGCACTTATATGTTTCTTAAAGCAAAATGGAAAGCCTCCAGCCGTACAACGAAAAACTTCATGAAAAAGAATTCTCCCTGGCTAAATGAATTAACAATATTTAAAAACTCACAAAAAGCTCATACATCTGCTGACCGAATCTGAGGAAGACCATCAAAATCTTTGGAAGAGTGTTCATCGTTCACAAGAAAACGGAAGCTTCAGGGTGTTACAGATGTAATATCTACCGCACATTTCTCGGAAGCGTTATCCATTCAGTATGGTAAAGACCAAGAAAAGGTAAGATCTGACATTACAAAAGTAGTAGCGATTGCAAGCCCATTACGATTGCACAGAATAAAAGAGAGTATTCCAACGCCACCAAATGCTTCACCAACAAAGTATACCATGGAAGAAGCCTTAGCGTTGTTTATGGACTTGGGATTGTCAAAGGAAAAGTATTATATTTTACGAACCTCTTTAAAGCATCATAATGTAAATATTCTTCCTGGATACAAAAAAGTAACATCTGCCAAAAAAGAAGCAGTGCCATCTAATGTAAAGGTAACCGAAGTATCGGTAGAGGTAAAACTTCAAGATTTGATGGATCATACTGCCAAACGCCTTATTCAAAGTTTACCTGAAGAGGAGGCAGTATTACTTCCAGATAGGCTCACGTTGATAAATAAGTGGGGATGTGATGGCTCATCCGGTCAAAGTGCTTATAAACAAACAATATCAATAAATGACACAACTATTACAGATGCAATTATGTTTATGGCTTCTGTTGTTCCTTTACGACTTAGAAGTGAAATCTCTGAGCATTGGAAAAAGTCTCGTCCATCATCAGTTCATTTTTGCCGACCCATCTTTTTTCAATATGCAAAGGAGTCTTCAGAAGTAATCAAATCTACTGTTAACAATATAAAAGAGCAAATTTCTGAACTGACGCCTACTGTTGTTCAAATGAAGAATGGAAAAACTGTTTTAATAGATTTTGAATTTTTTCTTACAATGATTGATGGTAAATTCTTAAATGTAATAACAGATACCTCGTCAACTTTGAAGTGCGCAATTTGCAAAAAGACACAGAAAGACTTTTAAAATTTTAACGATTCAAATGGTGAGGAAAACTATGAATACGGAATTTCTCCGTTACATGCAAGAATCAGGTGCATGGAGTTTATTTTAAAACTGTCATATACTATTTCGCGAGAGGGAGAATGTTTTGATGAGTGCACTACACCAAAAGAAAAACAGTTTGTTCGAAAAATAATAATACAAGAGGAATTTTTTAAGAACCTTGGACTAAAAGTAGACTGCCCAAAGCAGGGGTACGGAAACACCAATGATGGTAATATGTCTAGAGCTTTTTTTGAAAATGATGAGGTAACATCTCGAATTACTGGTGTCAACATTGATATAATAAAAAGGTTGGCTGTTATCCTTAATGTTATTAACTCTAAAGAAGTGGTGAATGGCCCAAAGTTTGATGAGTATGCATCAAAAACTGCAAACTTTTGGCTCAATTGTACCCTGAAAAGAAACTTACCCCTACGGTACATAAGATTTTGGCTCCTGGTAAAAATTTAATTGAGTATCAGTGCTTACCAATTGGAGAGTTGTCTGAAGAAGCCCAGGAATGCAAAAACAAAGACTACAAAAAGTTTAGAAACACTAATACTTGCAAGATTTCCCGGATTAGACAGAATGAAGACCTATTCAATATGTTAGCAGCTTCTGCAGACCCACTTATTTCATCACGACGATACGTAAGATCTCGAAAGGATTTGGAAGAACGTAATTATTGCTCCGATATGTTAAGTCTACTAGATATAGCTCCCAATGTTTATGACTTTTTTGAAGAGAACTAACTAATAAAAATCTTATACTATCTTAAAAAAATACACAAAATTTTTCATTAGACTTAATATGTATAACATTAATATTGTAGTACTTAAAAATTTCAATAATATGTAAATATAATAAAAATACAAAACTTAACATTACATTGAAAAAAAGTTTGTAAAATTTTATAATTTTTTTTTATTAGAGTTGAATTTTTTTTTTGTACTTAATAACTTAATATGTATAGCATTAATATTGTAGTATTTAAAAATTTCAAAATTGTGTAACTATAATAAAAATAAAAAATTTAACATTATTTTCACTCAAAATCAAAATTTTTTTTTAAATTGTGAGCAATATTTTACAAAAAATTTAAAGATAATTTAAAAAAAAACATTTTTTTGTAAATCTTTTCTGGAATAATTTTAAATCATAAAAGCCTTTAAAAAGAAACATAAAACATTTAAAATGTTAAAAAACATTTTATTATACTTCCCATAAAATTGATTTTTCCACAAATTTCAACTTTGCTAACCCATAAGTAGGCACCCAAAAGGCGTAGAACCCTTTTCAAACACTCATTTCATAGGTTGATCAATTGTCTATCATATGCCTTTTAAATTTTTTGATTATCTCATTTGGTTCAAAAGTTATAATTTTTGCAACGAAAAAACTCAAATGGCGCCACTGTGCGCCGGCCATATTCCTGAACTCTGATCTGTCCTGGACTGGATTTGGATCTGTCCTCTTAATGAGATAGCTTAGCAGTACGAAACTCATTTGGGTGCCAGGCCACAGGGATACTGAGTGAAACTGCAGAGGTAGAAGGGCTGGCCAGACTTGGGACTACCTTACAGATTCTTGGAATGGCCCTAGCGACTTATAAGCATATCTTGCAAGAACGATTCTATATACAGATGAAGGAGAGGCGGAAGGAGGGCAGTGATTGTGTACGTGCAACAAAAACCTAACCGACAGTGGATACCAGGAGAACCTTCTGTATGCAGCCTGGCCCAAGTTATCTATGCTTGTTTCAGTGTTGATAGGGTACAATCTGATTGGTGGACAGCCGGCGAGACCAAAGGTCAGGAGAATGACTTTTATGACTGAAAACATTGTCTACACGTATCAAGCAATAGCCAGTAGGAGGTTTTATACTATGTTATCCTTCCTATTCAGAGACCTGGGATAGATAGGCGTACACAAAATCTTGTTCTTCTTGGAGCAAACTACATGGTTCTCTGGTGTGGATAACGCTTAATCTCGTTTGCCCGTGGTATCCCAATGTCAGGTCATAAGTTTAAGTGACTAATTCACCGACTGCGACCAGCACCTAACCTAACACTTCACAATAAGTCTATACTCAGTAACAAAGTTGAATACCCATAATACTTTTGCTGTTACTCGACGGTGTATACTTTAGATCGTTTCAAAATGGGCTGACGTCGGTAGTTGCCTATTTATAGCAGTTACAACATGGTTTCACAACCATATCGAACTCTGCGGAGGGCGTAATAACGCCGTCTATTTCTCGTTTCTTCCAGAAAGTTTCTTAGTGAATTCATCAACCATTCGTGGTAAGAACGTAAACGGTAGCTTTCATGATCGATATATAAATAAGATTAAGCTTAAGCTGACGTCGGTAGTTGCCTATTTATAGCAGTTACAACATGGTTTCACAATCATATCGAACTCTGCGGAGAGCATAATAACGCCATCTATTTCTCGTTTCTTCCAGAAAGTTTCTTAGTGAATTCATCAACCATTCGTAGTAAGAACGTAAACGGTAGCTTTCATGATCGATATATAAATAAGATTAAGCTTTACTTGACCACAGCGGGAAAAACCAATCTGCAACAGCCACCTTAGTTGCTCATTAACTTGTGGATTCCTTTGTTTTAAGTGCAACGCGGAAGATTTGTTTTTGGGACGGCGTGTTGCTTTAATTAAAATGGAATTGGGTCATCAGCAGTGAGTAGGTTGGAATAGTAATTTTCGAGATTTAGCATACGTTGCAACTGACTACAACAGGGCCATGAGTGTTTTTTCCTGTATCTTAGATACAATGTGGCATCCCTTTGTTTGGGGTGAACTGTCCAATCAAAAAAAGGGGTTTAGATTAAATTAATATTAGAAAAGAAAATGATTTTTCACATCAGAATTAAAGCGAGCGACAAGAGAAATTTTAAATGTATGTATGTCCTGTTCCCGAAAAGCTAAGCGAACGAAAGCCAGTCACTCACATTTGCCTCTAATTGGGTTCTTCTTACCCGTCATTTTCGTTCGGCCGACTGAATATTTGTTCACAACTGACTGCAGTTTAGAGGAAACCAAATTTGTTCGGAACAGTTGTGATAAATTTTACGTTTCTATTCGCTTTGAAATAACAATATTGTGAAACCCAAATCAACTTTTTCTCGGCTGGAATACGAAAGAGAGCTTTCGATCGAGATCGAGGACCAGACTGTTACACTTGAAATAACTCGACAATTTATATATTATTTTTTTGCAGCTTACTTTGTTGTGTATTTAGATCGAGTCACCTTGGATGTCGTATTCTTGCCATAGAAAATCAAATGAGTTGTCAATATTGAAGAAAAGGTTTCCCATAACATCCTTGCAATATTTCATCCTTCATTTTATCTTTAAAATTTTTCGATTTCTCAAACATTAGTTGAAAAGCGCCCCCTCCTCGTTCAATATTTTTCAAATTATCGACATTTTCTGTTGTTAAGTCGATTCGATTCGAAATGTTTTCGATTTGTCTTACAACCATTCAAACTTCCCCTTAAGCGAAATTACTAAAATGTAACTATTAATCAAAAAAGTGAAACTCTATTTTTGGTAAAGAAACCCGTAACTTCATCTATGACAAAGTACGAAACTCATTAACACAAACTTGAACCCTATGAAAATGGCGAAAGCAAAATGAAGGAAGAAAGACGAAATTGAAACCTTAACCACTTGCAGCAGCACAAGTTTATAAGGATCCTGGTAGGGTTAGCAACAATACATAAATCCTGCTAGGGAAGCAAAACTTAGGATGGGGAATGTTGAATTAGAGTTTAGAAGGAATTCCGTGGTGGCATTGCCATGGCGTCGTAACACTTCCTCGTACCTTGTTTTTGCAAATAACTTAAGTTAACTTGAAATTAATGTTCTTTGTCTAGGAAAATGTGAAATAATTTGTCATTGTGTTGCGTAATTTGTCTTTAATGTCTACCAAAGTTAGAATTCTATGAATCAAACCAACACACGAAATATACATACAATTGTGTTAGGGTGGCACTAGTTGCAATTTTGTTATAAGTGTCGAAAAGACAATAACAACAATATATTGAGGCTTCACTCAAAGAACTAATTATTCGGAAAATTTGGATGTTGCCTCCGAATTTGGGTTGACACAACTGAATTGAGGTTATAACAAATGAATTTAGATCCCATAATTGAAATTCGGTTGAAGCAACCTCGTCTCATAATTGATTCGGTTGTGACAACTGAATCTTCAGTTATATTCGTTGAAATTCAATTGAAATTCGGTTGAAGCAACCTCGTTTCATAATTGAATCTGTTGTGACAACTCAATCTTCAGTTATATTCGTTGAAATTCAATTGAAATTCGGTAGAAGCAACCTCGTTACATAATTGAATCTGTTGTGACAATTGAATCTTCAATTATATTCGTTCTGTCAACTATATTTTCTACAATTTCGATTGCAACAACCGAATTTGGAATTAATTGGTATCCAACAACAGAAATTGGTACCAAATTCGGTTGCAGCAAACGAATGTGACATCAATTCGGGTGCAGCAACCGAATTAGGCACCAATTCGGTTGAAACTAACGAATTTGGTAACAAATTCAACCGAATTTAGCCGTAAGTCGATTGCAACGAACGAATTTTGCGTCAAGTCGGTTGTCGTACGAATATTTACGTTACCCTGATAACCCTGCAGCAACCGAATTAGGCACCAATTCGGTTGAAACTAAGGAATTTGGTAACAAATTCAACCGAATTTAGCCGTAAGTCGATTGCAACGAACGAATTTTGCGTCAAGTCGGTTGTCGTACGAATATTTACGTTACCCTGATAAATTTATACATTAGCTCACTTTCGATGAATCTATTCGTCAAAGTGACGAAGCTTTTTTTCAGTGTTATGAAGCTCATAGTTTAACGTTATGGTTTGGTCGTTATATGCAGTTATGATTTATTAAAAAAAAAACAAACAAGTCCAAATCAAGCCACCCTAAATTAATACAATACAAATACAAGCAAATGTAAATGTAAATATGTACTTCCTTTGATTACACATGGAGATATACCTGTTATGCTGCTGTGTAGTTGTGCATGTATTTGTGTTATCACCACCCTAATCGCCTCCTCTTTCGTCGTTTTTATTATGAAACATTCTAAGTACACATTTATTATTTTCCTTTTCACTTATTATGTTTCCCTTTCTGTTTAGTTTCGTATTTTTTTATTTGCTTATGTGTTTTGTATTTCTTTTTTGCTGCTTTAAAGCTTAGAAAAGTTTAAATTTAAAATTACAGACACATTTATGAATACTAACGCTGAATAACATGTGTTTTACGCAGGGCTGCAGTTTGGATGGCCTTTTGTTTCAGCTGCAAACAAGAACTTCAGATGTGCTTATTGGTAATTAAAAGAGAAGGAGCATTCATATTTGAAATATGGCGCAGTTAGTCATGAGTCATGACACAATATAACATAACATAGAATGACATAATATAACAGAGTGTAAAAGTAGCGGTGAGTGAAAACACGAGAGACATTAGGAAATGAAACAGCTGTTATATAAAAAACGGGCGCAAATAAAATAAACAAATCAATTGGAATTAACTTTTCGTCGATCATTTTTCAATATTTTCAATAGACTTCAAATTATGTAGCACCAAAACTTTTCAAACTACAAAACAACAATGTCCGAATTAATCAGCTGATTCCGCCAAATATAAGGAAACACAAGAAAAATCTGTTTTCTGTAGGTAGAAGAATTTCATTCATACAAAATATATGTAATAGAATCAATCAGCTGATTTTTTCTGTTATGTTATGTCGTGACTAACTCCGCCATTATTTCTGCTTCTTTCTTAGAGAGAGAGTGAGAATAAAAAAGGGACAGCGAAGGAGAGATGCATGGAGAGACAGGAGAGAGAGAAAGAAATGGAAAGAGAGCGAGAGACTGGAACAGAAAATCTTCTGTGGAGCTTCTTGGTAATTACGAAAATGAATACTTTTGGAAGGTCAGCTGTGTATGTACTAACGTTTCTTAGCTTAGGGGGAGGAAGACGAGAGAGGCTTTTAACAAAAGCAATTCAGATAGGAAGGGTGAAAAAGGAAAAGAAGGTTTTGGAAGGCTTCTCTCTTCTTTAATTACAGGATGTTTGCCTCACTCCAGAGAAAATAATTATGCATTTTTGAGGGTACTGATAGTAGTATTGCCGGTCAGCTTACAGACGCTTCTACTTCATATTCTCACTTCATATCGTTTTGTCCTTCTTTAGCGTTGCTTTATTTATCGTAAACAAAACTAGACTCTTTATATTTTACTTTAAGTACTAGCGATGCACAGAATCGATGAACCGGTTTGCAATATCCGGTCTTTATAGAAACCGACCGGAACGGGGCTTACAAGAACCGAAAGAGCGGTTTCTAGAGGAATTTCATGCGAAAACAAATTCGTTATGAGTTCGTAACGGATGTCCTTTTCGGACAAAATGTCCGCAGAAACGGATTCGTCTCGAATTCATAATGGATTCATATGGCACATTGGGATACTACAATGGTCTGGTAGCCTTGTGGAATGTCTAGATCCAGCTCTTTAGGATAGACTTCAAATCGTAATTTGTCATATAGTTTGGAGCCATTGGTGTAGAAGCCCAAAATACCTTCAATAACCTGGTATGCGTCCCTTCCTGCACTTAATCTCCGGAATATGAGTGGAGAAGTTTCTCTCAAAGTTCAAAGTGAGTTTAAGGTAGTCGAATTCTTTTGAGGACTGCCGTAGATCTTGGTATGTCGTCCCGTGACTAAATAGGCTGGTAATCCATTCCGAGGAATGTCTTAGGCGGATTGCAGACGATGCAGCCATTTGCCTTCCCGTCAAATCTAGTGGTAGCAAAAAAAAATGGTGTCCCATAACATCCGATGAAGCGATTGAGAACAGATTCTCACAATCAGTGTGATGTGAGCTTTCTAGTTTTTACACTCACTGATTGGGACCTACAGTTTTACACCGTTTCCGAACGGTATTTTCAGAAGCTTTTTCATGGCTAAGTAGTCTATAGGGTCGCCATCACTAAGCGAGGTATGTAAGGTGGTCTGAGCAGTTGCACAACCGACGGCCATTGCACCATTGCACCACCGACGGCCAGTCGTAACAGGTGGTGAATAATTTCTAAACCCTTGGTAGGGGTTGTGCTAGGGGTACCTGTAATACACACCATAGCCATTCTCTGGATGTTTGTCAACAGTCTTAGGTAATTCGATTTTTCTAGTACCGGCCACCCAACGACAAAGCCGTAGAGCAATACCGGACAGACAATGGCTGTAAATATCCATTAAATTATTTTCGTTGATAGCCCCCATCGTCCTCCGATGGCCCCTTTGCACGAATATAGGATTTCTGTGGCTCTACTGATCCTATTCATATTGTTTGACTTGACACTGGGCATTATGTCCAGAATCACACATAGAAATCTTGCACTATCCTTTAAGCAAATTTATCCACCACATAGACCTTCTGCTTCCTGGTAAAGAACACGAGCTCGGCTTGCTCTGGATTTACACACAGCCCATTCAAAGTGTCATACTTAGAGAGTCTTCTGATTAAGTCCTGGAGCACATTTTTGCAGGTGGAAGCTTATTTCCGCTGCAGTGTAATTACCAGGTCGTCAGCATATGCTACGACTGTGCAACCTGATCCCTCTAGCTGTAACTAAAACTATCCAGTGGTAAAATTCAGAAAGTTTAGTACTAATTGAAATGCAATGAAAAACGATGCTTCAGGATCATCGGAAGGAGGTGCGTCATGTCCCTCCTTTTAAGAAAGCAGTTTAGAATACCTTGTGGTTATTTTTTTAGTATGCGATAAGTTTTAATGAAGCACACTAAACGGAAAAGCTTCGTCACATGAATGAAAATGTTCATCGCCCCAACAACTTTTGTCATCGAAAGTGAGCTAACAAACAGTTTCGTTCCCGCTACGAAAATTTGTTCATCAATGCTGTGGTTGTTGCCGAAATGAATATGTTTCATTACACCAATGACATTGTTTCATTGCTGCAATGAATTTGTTTCGTTGCTGCAACGATGTCGTTTCGTTGATGTAATGAATTTGTGTCCAAACACATTGTGGTTGCTATTCAATATAACATGTTGAAGACTCTATGATTAATATGTTATAATATATGTATTTGTGACTCAAATGTAGCTTCGTTTGTCGAAAACTGCTGAAAACAAAAATGTGACAGACAACAAAGAAACAAAAATCAGCAGATCTTCTATTCGTAAAAGCAATGCTTGCAAACATGTATATAGTTCCTGCAATATGTTGCTGGAGCCGTTATTTTTCAGTCTGTGCCTTCTGAAGGCCTTGGGGAAGGTATTTTCAGAAACCTTTATCCACTGCTGGGTAAACATTAGTATGTGTGTCTATGTATAATCTTAACCACATTCACCATCTAATGCTTCTCATGCACTAGTTATTTAAATATTGCAAAGTGCTACCACATACGAGGGGCGATGGAGAATTAATGGAAATTATTAGATATTAATCAATGATAGCGAAATGAGTAGCATAACCACATAACCCATATCATTATGCACAAATGAGTGTTTGCAGACACTGCAGTTGAGTTCAGCACAGTGCTGGAACCGGCGTCAAAGACAAATTTCGCATCAGTTTTATAAACACAAAGTAATATTTCAAAACACTCTTCGAGATCTCTTTAAAGGCTGTAATGAGAATTTGTCTGTATTCCTAAACTTCTCAACAATTATCCTAAATTATATTTCCCCCCACTTATCACCCTCATCCTTGTATCAAATATAGTTCTAGCATCCATATTCCTGCGTCTGAATGCGTTAAATGGCATAAAGTGCCAGTCCTGTTGATGATAATGATTAGTGTGTTAGTGTGTAGTGTACAGTTATGGTGATGGTGATAGTGTTGGTGGGACATTCTCAAAAGCTTTAGCCTTATTCATTTGGCTTATTGCCTTAACTTGAAGTTTTAAGTAAATGTATGTGATTTCCTTTCATTCCGTCTGAGTTCCTGTGTCTGGTATCCTCTGTAATGAGCCTTTGTATATGAAACTGTCTGTCTGTCCCTCAGTCTCTCTAACTCTCTGCATATGCACGAATAAGGCTTTCATGAGTCCTGGGAATGTATGACTAAATGTTTTAGCCTTAAGTCAGTTTGTGTCTTGTTTTGTTTTGTTTTTTTGCCATAAGTCCTGACATCCTTCTTTAGCTCTCATCTAAGAATTTTTGTAATGTTTGGCTTTTCGTACTTCACAACATAAAGGAGGAGAAGAACAGCTACAAACAATTATACGAATGTGTGACTTTTGCCAGGATGTATTTAGACACAGTTCGTTTTTCATGTGTTTGCCCAGATTCTTCGCCTCTCTGCAGCGTCATTTCTTCATTTGGTTGGGGCCTTCATTCGTTGCTGCTTTTCATCTTCTACTTGGCTGCAGATTAATGGAGTGTCACTGAGATAATACTTGAGCGCCATCTCTTGCAGGAGTTAGCAAAAGACGTTTTGCGAAAAGCCACTTGAGAATGTTTTCTTTCTTTCGTATCGTGCCTTCCTGCAGCACCACTCAGCCAGGCAGCCAGCCAGCCAGCCAGCCAGCTAGCAAAGATAGACAGACGTCTTGAGTGGAAAATCTTCTACAGAGTTGGAGAATAAACATTTGAGAAATTACTAAATCATTAGGTATAAATTACATCGTTTAACATGGAAATCCTGATGAATTAAAACTGAAAATTGTCTTAAGACAATGAATAGTAGTAGCAAAGAGGAAAAAAGATTGTTAAATATTTAAAGACGACAAAAAAGAAAATCCTAAGGAAGCTGACATAAATTATGACGTTGTATAGGTAGACAAATTGAACTTAAATATTCAATTCATAAACAAAAGGAATGATCAAAGAAAATTAAAGATTTATTGAAATATACACACGCTGAAAAATACGTTTCATTTGATTGTTTGGATGCAAATATAATTTGTGTGTAGCCTCTCACAAATATTGTATACTTGTGTCCAAACACATCGTGTTTGCTACTGAATATTACATGTTGCAGACACAATGATTTTGATGTTATAATATGTACAATATAAACTTTTGGACCGATTTGAATACATTTTTTTGTATGCGTTTGGATGGCGCCCTGGATGGTTTAGATTTAATATTCGGTCCAATTGGACAAAGGGGCGTGATACCTCCCATACAAACTACAAATTAAAAATCCATTATTTCTGCTCCTGCTAACGGTATTTGAACACAATTTGCAGGACAACGTCTGCCGGGTCAGCTAGTTACTATATATAAAAACGAAAGCGGAGAATGCACGCTGAAAAACTAAATTGGAATTGGTTGTTTCGATGTGAATAAATCGTGTTTGTAGCTTGTCGCAAACTTAGTATATTTGTGCCCAAACACATTGTATTTGCTATTCAATACTACATGTTGGAGACACAATGATTAATAGATTGGAATATATGTTTCCCCAACCCAAATATGGCTTTGTTTGTGGAAAACTGCTGAAAGCAAGTATGTGACAGACAACAAAGAAACAAAAAATGCAGCAGATCTTCAATTCACGAAAGCAATGTTTGCACGTAACTATTTATATGGATGTTCCAAACATATAAATGGTTCCTGGAACCGCCTTTTTTCCAGAGTGCAGGTTAAACTAACATAAATAGATGTCTTAAAGAAGTTTACGAAGTCCTGGGCGGAATCTAATTCTCTCTCCTTTTCGGGCGTTTTCTTATCCGCGATTTGATTCATATTTTCCCAATTCGAAATTGGAATCCAAATTTAGCTTGATATTTTTGGAATTTTAATTGATATTTTCCGTGATTTCCATTTTTAAAAAAGGCGACCCGAGTATATGTACAAACTAACGTGGAATAAGCCTTTTATCCATCGCATACAAGGTCCTCTGGAACGTAATATGCGAAAGGCTAAAGCCGTTTGTTGCACACCTGATCGAACCTTATCAGTGTGACTTTAGACCTGGAAAGTTAACTATCGACCGGATTTTCACATTACGACAAATCCTGGAGAAAACCCACCAAAAATAAATCGACACCTACCACCTCTTTCTAGATTATAAGGCTGCCTTTGATAGTCCGACATGGGGAAAACTGTATCAAGCTATTTCGGAGCTTCAGTCAATAAGAATCGCGGGATAAAGTGTATTAGGCAGGAAGGGTCGACTAATGTTTTGGCGCTTTGTAGTGGCCGGTAAGATTGATTGATTTGCCCGCTTATGACTTCTTTCTTTGTGGGTTTTTCAAAGACCCTGGTCCATGTGAACAGGGAACATACTCTGGAAGTTCTCAAAGAGAATATCGGACAAGAGCTCAAGAATTTACATCTCGAAGTTCTCAGTAGAAACAGTCGAACTGGTCATCAACATTGACGCCCACTTGTCTGATATCATCTTCAAGAGGTAATGGGAAAAAAAACTTAGAAATTAGTAAAAATTATAAAATTATGTTTTAAAAACAACACCAGGTTTGTGTATTTGGGCCACCCACTATATAACTAATGTTTGGCTCATAACGGACTTGATGATAATGGACCTAAGAAATTTTTAATTGAAATTTAGAATTTCTATTTAGGAATATAAATTCAAAAATAAGAAAAATATAAAATTGAAAAATAAATCTTTTAAATTAGAAAAAGTTTATTAAGTTAAACAATAAAAATCAATACACGGAAAATACTTAATTACCTACTTAAGTAGCCTCTAAAACCCAGACGGGTCAACAGCCTTACAAAATGAGGATAACGTGTTTCTCCAACAGGCTGGATCTTCAGCTTTTCTCCCCCAGTTGGTAACTGCAAGCTCTCGTAGGCAATCTCCCATCTGGTCTTCCCAGCGAAGTCTTGGACGCCCTATTTTTCGATGGCCTTCTGTTCCGTTCTACTGACATGGCCTAGCCAGCGTAAACGCGCTAATCTGAGACGCATAACTATGTCGATGTCGGGATACAGATTATATAGCTCGTGGTTCATCCGACGTCGATACTCGCCGTTTTCGATTGTAGGTCCGTATATATTTCGCAGCATTTTTCTCTCGAAGACTCCCGGCGATGTTTCATCAGCATGCGATATAACCCAGGATATGAGAGTCTGATAGAGTTGGATCTTTGTTTCTCGACAGAGGGTCTTATCTCTGAAGTGCTTGCTTAACCTGAAAAAGCTACTGTTTGCAACCACAATTCTCCGTTTGATTTCTAGGCGGACGTTATTGCTTCTGTTCACGGTAAATCCGAGGTAAAAATATTCATCCACTACCTCGAAATTATAATGGTTGTCAACGTTCACCCTTTCATCCAATCGGGTGGATGTTCTGCTTGTTGAAACTATTAATTTTGTCTTGTTATCATTTACTGCCAAACCCATTTTTGCTGATTCCTTCTCAAATCTCGAAAATTCTGCAATAATTTTTCGCAGATTTCACCCAATGATGTCGAAATCATCAGCATATGCGAATTCCGGGTGACTTTTGCTGCTGATGGTTTAATTCGTGTGGACTGCAGCTTTTCTCACGGATGACCTCAATTAATATGTTGAAGAGATCGCATGATAGGGTGTCGCCCAGCCTGAGGCCTCGCCACGTACTAAATGGTTCGGTGAGATCTTTACCAATCTGTACTGAGGATTTCGTGTCTGTTAGTGTCGTTCTACGAAGGCGTATCAGCTTAGCAATATCAACTCGGTTCATTACCTGGTGGCTGCGAAAGTTCGCATAAGACTGAGCAGAATGAAAAACATACGAAACACGGGAAAAGCTAGATATTGACAAGCTGCAAATATCGGAGATACCAAAGTCCTATCTGCAAAAGCTTCCTCTCCTGCTAGAGCAGAATACTCCCCCTCTGGGGGCCCAGAAGTGTAGTGGAAGCACATCTCCCATTCTTTGGAAACCGCTGCAAGAACTGAACTTGTCTATCAAAAACCGCAGAAGGATAAGTTATGCTACGACGAAGAATGTCGCATTGCAACTGATGAATAATACGCTGCAGATATGGAAACGAAACAGTCAGTTACACCACGTGCTGTGAATGACCGGTACAAGAGTCTGAGAAGGGAGGAAAGCCAATTATTTAGGAGAAAAAATGGCATTGGGAGCCGAGAGAGAGAGTGAAAAGACCGAAATATGCAGAGGGTAAGCAGATCGAATAACGGGCCGAATAATGGGCTGCCCTCCTGCAAGGACGAGAATGGAAATCTGGTGACTGATAAGCAGTGTGTGCTTAAAATGTGGACAGACCACTTTTCATCACTCTTCCACTCAGATTCTTCCACTGAAGATCAGGAGGTAATGATTGTGGAATACAGTTGAGAAATCACCCGGCTAAGAATAATAAAGGTGCTGGTGTGATTAGGCTACCCGCTGAACTTTTTAAGACCGGTGGCGGAGGACTGCTAGACCTCATACATCAACTTATATGCGGTATATGACTGGGGGAATCTATGGCCGACGACTGGAGTCTCAGTGTATTATGTCCTGTATTCAAAAAGGGTGATCCGTGTGTCTGTTCCAACTATCGCGGTATCAGTCTTTTATCCATCGCGTATAAGGTCGTGTCGAGCGTATTATGTGAAAAACTAAAGTCAATTGTTGAAAACCTGATTGGACCTTATCAGTGTGGTTTTAGACCAGGAAAGTCCACGACTGTCCAAATATTCACGTTACGCCAAATCCTGGAAAAGACCCACGAAAAGCAAATCGATACATACCATATTTTTGTCGATTACAAAGCTGCTTTCCATAGCCCGATACAGGGAAAACTGTACCAAGCTATGTCTGAACTTGGTATTCCGGCAAAACTGATCCGCCTCTGTAGAATGACGCCGACCAACAACAAATCAGCACTGAACGTGGGGAAGAACATCACCGAACCATTCTGTACCAAGCGAGGACTGAGACAAGGCGACACACTTCCGTGCAATCTCTTCAACATCTTAATGGAGATTATAATGAGAAAAGCTGCAGTAAATATGTAAAAGACCATCAGAAGGAAGAACCATATATTGCTGGCGTATGCTGACGACATAGACATCATTGGGCGAAATTTGCGAGAGGTTACTGTTGTATTTTCCAGAATCGAAAGGGAATCAGCGAAATTGCTGTTAATGAGGGCAAGACAAAATTGATGGTGTCGACGAATGGACGAACCTCTCAACTTGGTCTGCACGTGAACGTCGATAACCAATTTAATTTTGAAGTGGTAGACGTCAGCGTGGAGATAAATAGGAGAATTGTGCTTGCAAATATATGTTATTTTGGGCATTGCAAGCAGTTTAAGAAGAAAACCCTCTTTCGACAGACAAAAGTCCAGCTGTACGCGAATCTCATTTTACCTGTCTTGACATATGACTCCTAAACTTGGTTCATATCGCGAGCGCATGAAAAACACCTGGGAGTATTCGAGAGAAGTTTTCGTTGCTCATAAACATAAATGTTCGTTTGCCGCAAAAAATTTCTCAAAAAAGGTGTAATTGTGTAAAACTTTGCTTGTGGGAAAGAAATTTGTCTTTGCGTGTATATTTCAGTATTTTTTTTCAAATGCAAATTCAGCCATTATACCTGAATGTGAGCGAAGTGTAATTGAAAAATAGTTGTGGTGAAAATAAACTAACTTTTTGTTAATATTATTTTGCTGTTTTCAATTTATGCATACGACAAATTCCTCTTCAAACCAATTTTTTTCGTCGAGAATACAACATAAGTTCGATATCCTGTTTAAACAATTATTTTTATAAAAATCACTGCCATTTAATATATAAATATATACATATATTTAAATCTATTGCAAATTGTTATAAATTATTTAATGGCTTAATATTGTTGTGTTGTCCATAAAATAATAATTTATCAATTGTGTTCTATGACCCTAAACTGGCCATTGACGATAAATCATTAAAAATGCAACTAATTAAAATTTATACATTTTGCCGCTGTTGTTGGCAACACAGCAACAACAACAACAACAACAACAACATCAACAAAAACATAAAATTACCTTCATATGTAATATATATGTTGTTGGCATTAGTGTTGGTTGCCTACAAAACAGAGAACACAAAAAATATGTTAGATGTAACAATGACAAATTTTCCATACACATACAGCACGTGAGTGTAATTTTACATACGGTGTAAATTATTCCATGGAATATTAGACGTTTATTACATCATAAGTTTTCTGTACACATCCGCTATAGATTATTCTCTACCTCATGTTGCAAATCAATTGGCTAAAACTTCGCAAAATCAGCTGATTTTTCAATTCAATGGTTAAATTCTCTATAATTTTGTTCACTCTTCCTACTTATACAATCACGTACTGTACATACTTCTGCATATGATTAAAGGTTTCACTGTATGCACAACAAACTCAGAATAAAGCCGCCTAGTAGAGAGCAAAAAAATAATACCAAACAAAAACCACAAAATTGCACTGTCGAGCTTTTTAAATGGTCGGTTCAACATGCAACAGAACCGGCAAAAAACACTCTAGGCGGGCAGGCAAAAAGAAAAAATGGACGTTCATAAATTTTAGCTTTTGCTGTTGTCCAAAACACTAGCAACCCCCTCCAACTTGGTAATAAACGTTATACAAGAAGGTTGTGTGAACATTTAAGGAAATCATAGACAACTTCAAGTGAGGGAAGTTATAGACAGTTATAAATAGCAAAGACATCCACCATGTTACTTATTGTGAATGTTTAGAAAAATATTAATTGTATGTTGTTACGTTAAATGCTATTCATGTTTGGCTTATCTAACATTTAGGGCAAAATAAAATAAAAGGTGCCAACAAAATTGTTGTGGTGAATATTGCAGTTTATATTGCCTAATATTAATTTCGCTTTACAGTATGGCATCGCTGCAAGTTGAAAATCTACCATACACCACGAATTTTTGATCATATCGCAAGAACATTCTGCAGCAATCGAGAACAGATGACACCTCACCACTAACCATTATGTTAATACTCAAGTTTCGTGAACAATCTAGAACGGACGGCGTTACTGCGAAATGATTGTGGAAACAGCTGAATTGGTATACATGCTGCTTTCTAGCACACTGAGTCCGGTGTCAGGTCAAAAGAGTCACTACATACATCTTCGAGTATTAATCTAATCGAAAAGGACTTCTTGTAAAGCGTTACGTTTGCACTGTACATGTAAAATAAAGAAAGTTGCTGTACTTCTTGTAATTTTAAAAAAATATATAATTTTTGTGACAGGAAATGAAACAGCGCTAAAAAGGACAAATAGAATATCCGTAACAATATTAACCTAATAAGTGTGCATATCTGAAATAAAGGTAGGGTGGCATGGATCATGTTGCATATCCAACATATTTCGAGAGCCTTGGTATCGTACCCCATCCCAACTTTTTCAGATTCAATCTCAAATTTAACTCAAAATGTAGTCCCTATGTGGAATGGATCTACTCCAGATTTGTCAAACCCGTGTCGAATCCTCTACGAGTCCGTAAAAACATATAGTAGTGAATCAGTGAAATTGCTATTTGGTGGACCTCTTTACGAGTCCGAAGAAACATAAAAAAAGTAATAATAGTTTGAAATTTGAAATGGCAAACATCTCGTGAGGGAACCAAGCTCGTATTTCGGTCAAAGGATGCCCGACCCATGCCCATTCCATCTCTGACCTTTGGGCGGCCATTTTTTTTTTGCCTAAAATACTTAATGTCGCAGATTCATATCTGCCTTTCTAAAATACAACAACTGAAACAAAAATAGTTTGACAACCAAAATTTTGTTTTTATTTGTAAAGAAAACAATATATTCAGAATGACTCCGTTTCGAATCAGCAAAAATTGATAAAAAGAATTCATCTCGAATCCAATTTATTTAGAATTCAAACTAACTCGAAACGGATTCGAATATGAGGTCCGTTGCGAGTTCGAGACAGACCCATAAAAGTAAAACAAACGATCCGCTTTTTCGAGAGGAATTTTATTCGCATACGGATTCGTTACGTTGCCGTAACTGATTTCCGTTTCGAATTCGAAATGGATTCATGGCCACGCTATTAACATTACTGTTTTAATTGGGCGAAACTGTAATATTTTGCGATTAAACTGTTATATTATACTTCTAACTCCATGTAGGTATTCAAATCATAGTTCGACTTGGATCGAAATCTTATGCATTTTTCACTTCAAAATAAAAAAAATAATGGCTTCCCAGAGTTATTCACAGCCAGTGAGCTGTGTGCTTTCTAATTTTTCACTCACTGATTGGAACCGTCGGTGGTGCAATAGTTAGTGTGCGTGCCTCTTGCACATGAGATCCAGGATTCGATCCCTGCTCTGACTACCTTAAATGTCTTTCGACGGTGGTCACCTCGCATAGTGACGGCGACACTATCGAGTGTTTAGCCATGAAACGGCTTGTCAAACTACCGTTCGGAACCAGAGTAAAACTGCAGGTCCCAATCAGTGAGTATAAATCTAGAAAGCGCACATCTCACTGGTTGTGAGAAGCTCTCCACGATTCCTTCATGGGATGTAATGGGAAAACATTTATTTATTTTTTGATTGGAACCTACAGTTTCACACCGGTTCCGAATGGTATTTTGAGAAGCTTTTTCATTGCTAAGTACTCGATATTGTCGCCATCACTAAGCGAGGTGGCAGTCGTCGAAGAAAACGTAAATTGGTCGGAGAAGGGATCGAACCCACGTTCTCATGCACAAGAACCGCGCACACTAGTCACTGCACAACCGACGGCCATAGTCATTGCACGTCGACTTCAACATTAGTTTAATGAAACTATATACCAGACCATCCTGCTCAGACCACCTTACATTTCTTTCTACAACGGTCACCTCGCTTAGTGATGGCGACACTATCGAGTACTTAGCCATGAAAAGTCTTCTCAAAATACCGTTCTGAACCGGTGTAAAACTGTAGGTCCCAATCAGTGAGTGTAAAACTAGAAAGCGCACATCTCACTGATTGGGAGAAGCCAAGGGACACCAATTTTTTTCTTATACCAGTTTTGCATCATGCTAAGAGTTATTCGGATGAAGAAAATGCTAACCTTGCACAATAAAATTGGACTAATCTTTGTCAAATAAGGACGACACGTTAAGGGTAACGTCTTTCATTTGGGTATAACAAATTTTTTCCCCATTACATCCCATGAAAGAACTGGGGAGAGCTTTTCACAACCAGTGAGCTGTGCGCTTTCTAATTTTTCACTCACTGATTGGGGCCTACAGTTTTACACCGGTTCCGAACGGTATTTCGAGAATCTTTTTACTCGATAGTGTCACCATCTCTAAGCGAGGTGGCCGTCTTCGAAAGAAATGTAAGGTTGTCAGAGCAGGGATCGTATCCACGGTTTCATGTACCAGAGTCGCTCACACTAACCATTGCATCACCGAAGGCTACATATAAAATAGAGTCAAATTGCTTGATTTTGAAATTTGCAGCCTCTTTATAGAGGGCGGATCAATAAGTGCGTAACTTTTTGAATGAAACACAGATTTTTTTGCAAAAATAAATTTAGTCCAACGTTTCTCAAATTTTTGTATCCCTTCCAAAAAATAGGATTTTTCGAGTCCATAAAATAGACATTTGTTTGATCAATAATTTCATCGTTGGAGCTAAATCTCTTTCCACCGACCCATTTCTTTTGGTTGGGAAATAGGAAATAGTCGCTGGGGGTAAATTCGGAGAATATGGCGGATGAGGTACCCATTCGTAGTCCAATTCATGGAATTTTGACATTGAGACACGATTGTCACACGATTATATTTATGCTCAATTGAGAGCAAACGCGGCACCCATCTTGCGGACTGATCATTTAAAATCGATACCACACGGCCAACACAATATCGTGGATTTTTCGACATTTTCGGGTGTATTGACCTCAATTGGCCGTCCAGAACGTTCAGCGTCATTTGTTCTTGTGCGACCACAACGAATGTCAGTAAACCACTTTTTTTACCATTGAAATCGATGGTACAGAGTCCCCAGTTTCTTGGTTTAATTGACGGTTTTTTTTCGCCAAAAAGCAATGTTTAATGAGAACTCGAAATTCACTTTTATCCATTTTAAAAAAATGCAATTGTAGAATCATCTCGAATGGTGGAGAATTATCTTAACTGAGGCGAATTCATGCTACTGGTTTAGCCAGGTGGAACGTTGTTACAATGCATACTTTCAGGCGCAGAACTAACCGCCTGTTATTTACATAATGTGTGTAGAGTCATTAGCAGCAAGCAAAAGCTTTTACTTATTCGTAACAATATGTTAAAATTAACAGTCTTTCAGCCCGTTCCTCTTTCACGCAGCCTAAAACTATGCTAACTTATTACTACACTATTAATATTACAATCCTTACGAACCAAAATCAGTTGGGTAAGTTAAAAAGGTTCAATGTCTTTTTGCTTCAAGTTGCTTTAAAATCGTAAAAAGTCAAAATCGCTATCGGAAATATGGCATAGAAACGCCTTCTATCACTGTTTTGCCAGTATTTCAACCTCTTATTAATTTTCCTGCATTATTTTACCTATCCCCTTACGACGACCTACAGACAAACAGATGAGCAAACTAACGAGCATAAATTAAAGTTGTAACCTTTTATTAGAGACAAAAAAATTGTGAACATGTACCCACTCCACAACAACACTAGAAGGGGCTGACTTCAATCCAACACCCCACCACCCTACCTACCCCCGTCACAGTTGCAGTCACAGAGGCTTCAAGTAGTGTCATTATTGAAACTAATGGTACTCATGAATTATACAAAATGCAACAACCGACTAAGCAGACCGGTTAACTGTAGTTAAACTAGCGCCGGTGAATAACCAGGGAAGGAGAACAAAATATTGCGGAACATTTACAAATGGACATTTGCCACATCCGTAGCTATCAGACATTGGAGCTCTTAACACACACGCAGACACACTACAATTCAAATGCAATTTCAAAACCAGTAAACGGAAATGTTTTGTACACTATTCACACACACACACACACATCGGGTAAGAAGGACTCGACTGCTTTAACCAGACCACAGCAGACCAAACCAATGAAATGTAACTAATGTCTTGCAAAAAGCTATAGCTTTACGCTCCTTATTATTAACCCCTTTTTACAAAGCTCAGCCATAGGAGCAAAAGGACATTTATACACCATCACACATAGAGAAATTCGTTTAAGTTGTGGGTATTCCTTTGGTTATTGTGAAAAGTTCCTACGGCTCGTTTAAGTGCCCTTGCTCCCTACAGTGCCCTCACTTCCTTGATGACCATGATGTGCTTCGTCGCCGTTGTCCTGCACGTCGGGGTCTATCGTTGCGTACTTCCTTCCGTTTTTCTTAGCCGCACAAGACGACGAGACTGTTCTAATTGCCGGGCGTTTAATGTTGAGAATTTTATATATTTTATGGTTGCAAGATATTAAATTTTTTCTTAAATACTCGTAAACACAGCACCAAAAAGTTTGGTTTTGAAAATGAAATCATAAATAAGAGTAGAGCGCAGCACTTTAGTGAAATTTCTGAAAGGACCACAAAATGAGTTTGTGCAAACACCCAACTATTTATAGAGTAGCAGTTTGGTAAAGCGCTTACAAGCTCTTAAATTTAAGGGCCGAATAGAAATTTTACCAGTAGAAAATTAAGATAGGAAATGTTTAAAATGTTTAAGGTTATATGCACAAGGAGAGGAAAGGCAAAGCTTTTTGGTTCAATTAATTTGAGTCCTTTAAGATTCCAATAAAGCAGAGTGTTGAATGGTTTGTGATTCTAAATCTTAAATGACTAATATTTCACAGGGGATATTTTATATTTTCAGGGGAAGTTAAAATTGTTTCTAAAAACATTAATTACCAAGAAAGACCTGTCACAAACATAAAGTTTTGAGAAAAACGTACAAATTTCAACGCAAACACAAGCTCGGCAATATAGGCTGAAAACGAAATGGCCTGTGCAACATATTCTCCCAGACACATTCCTCAGGCACCATGTACATATATGTTTGAAACACATTCCAAACATTCATTTATTTGCAAGTCCCCAACTCATTTGTATTGAAGTGCAAATATTAGCATGTTTCTTTACTTGCAAACATGTTTGCTTTTACGTGGAATCATATGTCTGCTTCATTCTAAACATCATTATACTTACGTGGAAGCATTCATGTGTTTCCTCCCAAACCTTCATATATTTACGTGGAAGTAGGTCTTTATTTCATCCCAAATACGCGGTTACTTACATACGTGGAAGCATATGAATGTTTCCCCCCCAAACATAATAATATTTAGAAACAAGTCATATATAAATTATTTATATTAATTAATTTAACCCATATAAATCTACATCTACACCAAGTTAATTAAAAAAATAACATGAGGTGTCAGAGTTCCAATACGCCTAAGGCGCCAGTTGAAAAATTCGATAATTTCAATGGATCTTTAAGAAAAGATACTTTTTGTAAAATGATAAAGATTTTTAAGAACATTTTTGGAACGAAGTTCCTTATCGCATGTTGCGGGATGGGGGCTAAATGAAAAAATTGCAAACAACTTTTTTTTAAGTACTTTATTACAACCCATTATTATCAACTATATTGGGTATATTTGGTTTGGTTTTCTGGGTGGAGCCTGTGTACTACATATTCTAGTTTTGAACCCAATAAAAAGTAAATTTAGAAAAGCGAAAGTGCAAGACTGGCAAATCCATGAAATACAACCCTGAGCATGGAATTACATTTGGTAGCACCCTTACTTTACACTCTTACACTCGTACTGTTTGTTTGGTTTGTATCTATACTAACATATCGAGGGATATTTTTTGTTTAATGGGAAATTATCTAGGTGGTGCCTGTTTATTACATATTGTAATTTTGAAACGAATAAAAAGTACATTTAGTAAAGCCAAAGTGAAAGAAGTATAAAAAAATAACATTTTCTTAAGTAAGTGCGTTTTCTTAAAAAAAGTAAATTTGCTCAAAAAAAATCCTATTGATATTTTTACACAATCGACCTTTTCTTAAAAAAATACCGTCTCTTAAAGAAAAAAGCAATCAAGAAAAAGTAAATTTTTTTACAAAAAGTACCTTTTCTTAAAAAAAGTAATTTTTTAAATAAGTACTTTTTCTTAAAAAAGTACGTTATCTTACAACATATTCCCTTTTATTAAACAACTACCTTTTCTTTAAAACAAAATTACTTTTCTTGAGACAAAATTACTTTTCTTGAGATAAGTAAAAAGTAAAAATAAATGATTTCCGATTACATCCCATGAAGGAACAGGGGATAACTTCTCACAATCACTGAGCTGTGCGCTTTCCAGTTTTCACTCACCGATTGGGACCTACAGTTTTACAACGATTCCGAACGGTATCCGAAAGACCGCAGCCGAAAGAAATTTTAAGGTGGTCAGAGCAGGGTTCGAACCCAAGATCTCATGTACAAGAGCCGCGCACACTAATCATTGCACCACCGAGATAAGTACCTACTCTTAAAATTGTACATGTTCTTTCGTAAACAAAAAGCTTTTGTTCAAAAAAAATATACCTTCTCTTAAATAAATGAAATAAGGTAATTTTCTTAAAAAAATACCCTTTTCCTTAAAAGAGTACCACTTCTTAAAAAAGTACCTATTCTCAAAAAAAGTATTTCTTTGTAAAAAAAAATCATGCTCTTAGGCTTTTTCTTACATAAAACCATACGTTTTTAACAAAAGAAGTACCTGTCATCAAAGAAAGGTCCCTTTCGGAAAAATATAATACCTATTCTTACAAAAGGGACCTAAAAATATACTTTTTTTTAAAAAAAATACATTCAATAAATAAAAAATTTCTTAAAAAAAGTTTATCATTTTAAAAAAAATATCTTTTCTTAAAGATCCATTTAAATGACTGTATTTTTCAACAGGCGCCTTAGGCGTGTTGGAACTAACTAGTACATAATATGTAGAGAAAGGAACTTCGTTCTAACCGGGTGTATTTTTTTTATAGAATGTATTTTTTAAGGAAAAGTATAATTTTAGGTCCTTTTTGTCAGAATATGTCTTATATTTTCCCAAAAGGGTCCTTTTTTATAGATAGGTAATTCTTTTAATAAAAATTTAATGTTTGTTTAAGAAAACGTACTATAAATAATCAATATTCTACGAGCTTGAGGTCAGCATTTCAATATTTCTCTACTCCATTGTGTAGCATCATCAGGAGATATAAACAATATTTAACAATTAAAACAAAATAACAATTGTGAACAAATTATGGCAATTTAAAAATGTTCAACCAAATTTTCCCGCATTTTTCAAAATTTTCTGAAGTTACACAAACAAAAATAATGTTCGTAAAAAGTTCATATAAATTAACCCAAAGAAAAATATTAGATTGATTACCAATTTGTGCTTAAATGGTTCTACTTTTTACTAATTAAATGTCTGTAAATTTGGGCTAAATTATTTGTATCTTTTTTATAGTTAATTCATTTCAATGTTGGTGTATTAATATTATTGGTGTAGCTTACAAGGCAGGAACATATTTCTAATTGAAAAATGGTTGGTTTTTCTTTCACTTTGGCTTTTCTAAATTTACCTTTTATTGGGTTCAAAACTACAATATATACTAAATATTGGTTACAGGCTCCACCTAGATAACTTCCCATTAATCAAGAAATTTCCCAACATATGTGAGTCTAGACACAAATCAAAGCCAAAGTATCAAATATAGTTGATAATACTGGGTTTTCACACGGCATTTACATTTTTTTCACCAACCGGAGAAAACATGATCTCTTACAGCCTTAAAGGAAATTACAACTTTAAACATAACGAGGATCTAAAAACAACTACATTCGAAACATATGGTAGGGCCAAACCAAAACAGAACGAGACAACTACAATTAGAAAAGTTCGTTCTATAAATAGAACCTTCAACACTTCTGCATCAGTGCGTGTAAGTAGGAAAGCAATGTGAAAGTAGCGACAACAATCACTCTGCACACAATCAATAAATGTCTTCGGTTAGTGACTTGTGTAAATACACACCGCAGTGGCTTAACGGGCTAGAGGCAGCTGAAGATGATGCTTCACAAACATCGACACGATCGTCCAGCGAATGTGAGTTCGAATCCCATCCGCGGCATTTACATTTTTTTCACTAACCGGAGAACACATGATCTCTTACAGCCTTAAAGGAAATTATAACTTTAAACATAACGAGGATCTAAAACAACTAGTTAAATTTAAAAAAAAAAGTTTTTTAATTTTTTTCATTTAGCTCCCAGCCCGCAACGTGCGATGAGGAACTTCGTCCCAAAAACAAAAAGAAAATGTTTTACTTTTTGGTTAATGTATGAGAAATTTATACTACAGGAACATTTTCCAATTGAAACATTTCCAATTGAAAAATTATTGGTTTTTGTTGGAAATAATAGACAATTCAGTTCAACACACACTCACTGGCATGACTAGTTTCGAACTCCATGACAAGTTTTACATTTACTTGCTTTGAATCGTAAAGCAATAGATAAGGGTCGCTATCCTTCTCTTTACGTTCTCTCGATGACGACGAGGTAGAAGGTCATTTCATCGAGTTCGAGTTGCTGTTGTATATTACTCTTGGGTTGGACATAAAACGGACAGAAATGAAGAAGAAATCAAAGGTTTTCGTTCGATGCAACCACAATAAAACATAATTTAGTTGTCACTAGGATAAATCAAACACTATTTAACACCTTTTTTGCTGCAGGGTTTGCTTCTGGTTGCTTATCGCTCTCTCGCGTATCTAGTAGACTTGTGTCGAACTTGTTCACTAGTTCTCGAACTCGTTCATTTAAGGTGCCCGGTCGGAACAAAGCGAACATACTCGCCGTATCGAACATGTGCATTATGTTCATGAGGGTGATGTCTGGTCACCCTAAATGAACTAGGTAGTTCATGAACTACCCAACTCTACTATCTAGTCTTTTTCTATCAATTTCCTGCTTCATAGTCGATCAGCTGTGTCAAGGATACTACCTGTTTGAATGCATTATTTGTTTTTCCCCAAGATAAGGTAATGCAAGGTAAGGCAAGGTACGACAAGGTAAGCCAAGGTAAGGTGTATGTGCAGTCGCACCGACCTGTTGTAACCCCATATCCTTCAGCCCCATTTTAACAATTTGTTGAATTAAAATCTAATCAATCATGGTTCAGTATTGCTCACCAGTAAAAGTAATCATGTGACCCACGACGTCCATGACAAAATATTGCTCGATGGTATTTCGGATGTAAATGTCGCACAATTCACTGACTTTCAGTGGATGTAATGGCTCTTCCTATATGATTCTGAGTGCCCCAGAATTGCAAAATCTCTTTGGTTACGTATCTCTTTTGGTCTCGTCGCTTATGATACGCTTAGACGGAAAATCGTCCACTGCGTCGTTGAGGTTCCTGAGAGCGCGAGCGTGGGTTAGACCTGTACTTTGTAAGGGCAAATTTTCAAGTCTTTCACCAAAATCGGCCGCAGCGACGAACGTGTAATGGTCATGTAGCTACAACGTTATCTGGTCAACGTTGACAACTCCTCTGGGGCATCTTTAGTCAAAGCGGCGACTACGAGTACTAAGAGGTGCCCCGTGTTATTCCATGTGTGGGTCCAGTCTCTTCAAGGCCAGCGGCTAAATGTTTTAGGGTTTGACCTGCTGGCATAGGATGACCGAATGTTTCCGAATAAACTAGTCACAAGTATTCCGCGGTATTGACAATGGTTTATCGACGTAAATTCTATATCTGTTTACTTCACAAATATCAAAGGACATCGCACAGTTTTCGCCATTTCCAAAAGTTATAGCATCTTCTTTTGTGTGATACACTTTGGCCCAACCTGTAGTATTACACCTGTAGTATTTCACTATTTCATTTTTATAACAATTTTAAATAATCTCTGTAAAGCAAATGCATTGCCATAGTAACGAATACTATCGATGGCACTTGTGTTGTACATTTTTGAAGTCTTATTATCCTTGTTACAGGAAACCAAAGTTTTATTTCCACTTTGTATTATAAGCAGTCAGTAATATTTTTGGAGTTTTTATATTATTCGTTCAATGCACGTTCAAACAATGGAGACTAATAATGGATATTTTCTAATTTTTTCATCAATAAAATTGTTTAATTATATATTTCCTTCACTTTAGGTGGAGCGAGGATATGATCGGATTAAGGAAAAGAATATTTTCTTTTGAATAAAAATTACCGTGAATGAATTAATGTGGGGACAAACGATACGGAGGACTAAGGCTGAGTCAAGACAGTTGGATGTTATTAAATCAATTAAAATATTAAATTTTATTTTTTTGAAATCAATTAAAATTAAAATAATGGGTTTTTCAATAAGAGCGCTACAAAAGTTTTTTTTAAAAACAAACTAAACCGGTTTTAGATACCAATGAAATTTCTTTATTCCTGTGAAAGTACGTTCGATGCCATTATGTATGGAACTCGATTTCTTTAGCATGGCCACCACGGGCACGCTTGCAGAAGTCCAGACGCTGAACCCAATTTTCAACGGTTTTCAAGCATAAATCGGCCGATACTGGTGCAATTTCACGTTCGATATTCGTACGAAGTATATCAATCGTCGCTGGCTTCTTGACATAGACCATAGACTTGACGTAGCCCCACAGGAAATAATCTAACGGCGTCAAATCGCACGACCGAGGCGACCAATCGACTGGGCCATTTCGTGAGATAAAACGTTCACCAATCTTGGTTTCCAATAAATTGATTGTGGCAGTCGCTGTGTGGCTTGTGGCGCCGTCCTGTTGGAACCTCATATGCTCCAAGTCCATATTATCCAATTGGGGCCAAAAATATTCGGTTATCATTGAACGGTAGCGATTCGCATTCGCAGTAATGTGCCGGTCTTGATCATCACGAAAAAAGTACGGCCCAATGACGCCGCCGACCCATAAACCGCACCAAACCGTAATTTTTTCGGGATGCCATGATGACTCATGGATTACTTGTGGATTGCAGTCTGACTAATAACGCATATTTTGCATATTGACGAAGCCATTCAGCCAGAAATGAGCCGACCATAAATTGGACGTAGCGCTCTTAAAGTTGAGGCCACTGACTCCAAATTTCGGTAGTAAATTTTAATAATTTCGACTCGTTGTTGGCTCGTATATCTTTCCATGATGAAATAGCAAACCTTACTAAAGAGAAATGTCAAAAGAGCGGGGAAAAATATGGCGTCGTTTGCTGTCCCTATCGATTTACTTTTGTAGCGTCTCTGTTGAAAAACCCGTTATATATTACTTACTTAGGTGGTCCCAAACAACCCAGGGGTGTCAAGGGCCTTACAAAATGAGGATAACATAATTCCCCTCAGGGCTCGATCTTCGGCCCTGGTCTCACAGACAATATTCCACCTGGTCTTTCCAGCGCAGTGTTTTTCGTCCTTTTTGGCGATGTCCTTCGACTACGTCTTGGAATCCCTTTCGCAATGGTTCATTGTGATCCATTCTATGGGCATGGCCTAAACATGGGTAAAAGCGCTATTTTGATTCACATAACTACGTCGATGTCGGGATAAAGATTAGACAATTCGTGGTTCATCCGTCGTCGATATATTTTTCGGAGCATTTTTCTCTCGAAGGCGCTCAGTGATATTTCATCACCATGTAAAATGACCCAGGATTCTGCACCATAATGCAAGACAAGTTGTATGAGAGTCTGATATAGTAGAATCTTTGTTTCTCGACAGAGGGTCTTATCTCTGAATTGCTTTCCTAGCCCGCAATAACACCAGTTTGCGAGCACAATTCTCCGTTGTATTTCTAGGTTGACTTTATTGCTTCTGTTCTTCTGTTAATGAATAAGAAGACTCGTTTCCAAAGGAACCAAAAGTGTTAACCTTTGCGTAAGGGTACAAAAATGTGAACTTTTATCAAGTTTTGTATTCTTATTATAAGATATTTCACTTAAGCCTCTTTGGGACAGCAATTTGCTGAGAACCGGAACCAGTTCAAATACCCGGTTCTACTCGGAACCCGATTCGACATAATCGGTTCTTAAAATACGCGAACCGCCTCTGTAACATATTCTCGCAAACATATTCTGCAGGATCCATGTATATGTTTGGAACACACTTCAAACGTTTATATGTTTGCAAGTCCCAATCTCAGGTGTATTTAAAAGCAAACATTAACATGTTTACTAACAAAAGTGTATTCTTTTACGTGGAAACATATGCGTGCTTTATCCCAAACATCCATATACTTACGTGGAAGCATTCGCGTGTTTCCCCCAAACCTCCATATATTTACGTGGAAACATATGCGTATTTTCTCCCAAACATAATAATATTTAGAAATTAATTATTCTTTCTTTCTTTATTTATTATAATTTAAATAAATAATTAGTACAAAAAATTAAAATATTTAAAATGACCCATTTTACATTTACATTACATTACTTTTTTTATGAAATGCACATTTGCTGCTCGTTTGCTTCTCCTGTCTTACACACTCGTTGCCCCTCCCCTCCCCCCACGAGGCAGCATAAACAGTGCAACAACCACGGCTATATTTATATCACAAACACAAATATATTTGGGTCGCAAACACGTATGTTATAACATATTAATCATAGTGTCTCAAACATGTAATATTGAATAGCAAACACATTATGTTTCGGCACAAGTAAATTATATTTGCGACAAGCTCCAAACACATGTTATATTTGCATCCAAACAACAAAAAACTACAGATTTTTCGGCGTGTAGTGCCTACCATCAATTACCAGGTGATCAATCTGGTTTTCTTTTGTTGATCAGGGGATATCCAAGTAGACTTGTGGATGTCTTTATGTTGGAATCTCGAATTTTCGGAAGAGGCAAAATCCGGATTTGTTGAATTAACAAGTTTATGCGAATTCTTCATAATAGACATGTTCAAAAGGGTTTTTTTGACGAAAGGGAACAGAAAATTATGATACATTATTGCAGCGGATAATAATGGTCCTTGGCAAGAAAATTAAAATTAGAAGATTAGAGAATTATGATTTATTACTCCTTATGATTTATTCCTCCTTCTATACATATATATAATCAACCTTTAGAAACAAGTATTAAATCTAAAACCAGTTGTCATCTGTTTTATTCCACCTCAAGTGCATCCTTTTGAATTTTAAATAATAATCTTTAATAAAGGGTTTTTCAACAGAGACGCTACAAAAGTAAATTGATAGGGACAGCAAACGACGCCATATTTTTTCCCGCTCTTTTGATATTTCTCTTCAGTAAGGTTTGCCATTTCATCATGGAAAGATATACGAGCCAACAACGAGTCGAAATTATTAAAATTTACTACCGAAATTTGGAGTCAGTGGCCGCAACTTTAAGAGCGCCTCGTCCAATTTATGGTCTTCAGCGATGAGGCTCATTTCTGGCTGAATGGCTTCGTCAATAAGCAAAATATGCATTATTGGTCAGACAGTAATCCATGAGTCATCATTGCATCCCGAAAAAATTACGGTTTGGTGCGGTTAATGGGCCGGCGGCGTCATTGGGCCGTACTTCTTCCGTGATGATCAAGACCGGCACATTACTGTAAATGCGAATCGCTACCGTTCAATGATAACCGAATATTTTTGGCTCCAATTGGATAATATGGACTTGGAGGACATGTGGTTCCAACAGGACGGCGCCACAAGCCACACAGCGAATGCCACAATCAATTTATTGGAAACCAAGTTTGGTGAACGTGTTATCTCACGAAATGGCCCAGTCGATTGGCCGCCTCGGTCGTACGATTTGACGCCGTTAGATTATTTTCTGTAGGGCTATGTCAAGTCTATGGTCTATGACAACAAGCCAGCGACGATTGATGAACTTCGTACGAATATCGAACGTGAAATTGCAGCAGTATCGGCCGATTTATGCTTGAAAACCGTCGAAAATTGAGTTCAGCGTCTGGACTTCTGCAAGCGTGCCCGTGGTGGCCATGCGAAAGAAATCGAGTTCAATAAATAATGGCATCGAACATACTTTTACAGGAATAAAGAATTTCATTGGTATCTAAACCCGGTTTTGTTTTATTTAAAAAAAAACTTTTGTAGCGCCCTTATTGAAAAACCCATTACTTCTCTCTCCGCGAAGCGATCGATTTGATCTAGTAGTGTAACAGTCACTTAACTGCATATGAAATTTCATAAATTATCTAAAGAATAGAATTGACTTTAGGAAATACAAAGCTTTAAGGAAATGCTTTAAAGGAAATGCTGTGAACACTTTCTGATTGTCACACAAAAACGACTATGACCTGAACAATAGCCAGCAGAAAGGAATTCCGCTAATATACAACTGGTTTCCGCTACTAGGATTGAGATGCAGTATTGCCCTACTGTTAGGATTAGTACAGTCCATGACAGCGTTTTAAACAAATCGGGCGACTAAATATAAATAATCCTTGTTGTGACACTCTATGGAAACCCTGCAATGCTTTGAATCGATTATTGCGCAAAGGCTGATTGAAATTGTATAGACCAATTTCTTCTAAATAATTTTAGAAGATCCCATTCGAAGTGTTACTGAAATTGTTCAAATGGTTTAAACACTCATTTCCCCTGCAGCATGTATTTAGCTTCATCCTTATAAAACGTATCCTGGAAAAGGAACAAGTGCTTAATTCCCAAACGTCACCACATGCGGGCCAGATGGTTAGACGACTGAACCGGCATGGCACCTTCACGAATAATTACATTTTCGCGGCTTTTAGCATTAACTTTCTTTAAGCAACTTTAGAGAAGAGCGACACGAGGAAAATTTACATCTTATTCGTAGGTCTAAAAAGACAGCAACGAGTTAACTTAATTGAATAGTTTACTTAAGTACCGGAGAGAGAAAGACAAAATACAACTGTTTGAATTCCGGTCTTTAACTTAAAATGCAGTAAGTGAATGTGTTGGCGAATATGTGCGCCAAGGAAGAGAGAGAATTTCCGTAGAAAGTTTGCGCTAAAAACCTTTTTACCGGTAAAGATTTAAAACGCTTACAAACAAACTTTGCTGTGACAATAGTTTAACTAAATAAGAAATAATTTTCACATTTGCATTCGCATCCCCTGGCCTCACTCACCCTTTTGGACCCTGAGGTGGAGGAGGAGGAGCTGGTACGTTGCGGTTGTTGTTGATGGTAAAGGTTAACCGTATGCCTGTGTCTCAATGTCTCTGCGCTTCCTGTCACTTCGTTACAGACGTTACTTGCCGCTCTTGTACAGTTCTTTGTTTTGCCTTTGCTTGGGAGCACATAGGGTGAACGGAGTTGGAGGGTTACCTTTTGCTTTTGTTGGGGTTTTAGTTTTATGGCGCATTTTCCGGTCGCATTTTCCACCGTTACCCGCGTAATGTGTTTTAAAATTAAAAGAAAAGTTTCTGTCTACCTCGTACTCCTACTCTATGTGTATGTGTGTTTGTGGGCAACTTCCGGTGTTGGGGTCTCTATGGCGTAGCTTTTTGTTGTGTTTTGTCACCTCTCATCTTTATTGTTGCATATAATTAGGCGTTGCACTAACATTATCATTTTGGTTTGAATTGAAGTCGAGTGGTGACTAGCGTTGAATAGACCAAAACACAGTGGAGTGGTAAGTAGATTCTTTATGTATTATATTTTTATGGTTATGATGTGGTTGATGGCAATGTTGGTTTCCTAATGCCGTTGTTGTCACGTCTGTGTGGTGGGCCAATTGTTAGGCAAGAGGATAAAGTCTTTGAGTGAAAACAACAAAGGGTTGATTCTCTAAATAAGGGATGCATGTCCAGGGGTTTGTCTGATAAAGTAAGATTCATATTAAACATAATCTTCAGTTCGCAGTCAGTGAGCTGGAGTGCTTTGAAATTTGCAAACTCACTGATCAGCACCTAAAGTTTTACACCGAATCCATAGAGTTGTACATTGAGACCCTCTTTCATGGCTTATTAATCGATATAGCCGCCGTCACTAATCGCGATACCCGTTGCCGAAATTAAGGAAGGGTGCTCAAAGCGGGGATTGAATGCACGCTATGACAAAAGAAAAGTCGCGCATGTTAACTAATGCAGAATATAATTTTAAGTCCCATTTAACATCCAAAGCTCGAAATTGCACTTGTATGATTGCGACAAGCTTACGAGAACATAAATATAGAGTTTGCTCCTCTTTAACAATCTACGAATTTTGTGTCTGTCTCTCGTTTTCGTCGTTGATATCGTTATGATATCGGTGTCGTTAGGCTTGTACAGTGAGTGATTGTGTATGCGCATTACAATGTGGATTGTATTAATAAAAATAAATGGTTTCAGGTTTAAATATGCGATATTGTCACCGCCACTAAACGGGGTGGCCGCCGTCAAAAGATATGTAAGGTGGTCTGAGCACGGATCGAACCCACGTACTAATGTGCAAAAGCCGCCTAGGCATTCCAAAAATGTACCTGCAAATATGTCTTCTGAGGCAATTTATACATGCATTTCCCTATTACTTGTCTTGGTAAGCCCGTTCCTAGACTGGCAAATCATTCGATATACATTCGCATCTCGCTTCTTGAAAGAGGCCTGGAAGGAGGCCCCTTGAAAAAAATTTAACAGAAGGCCTTCTCTGTATGTTCGGGAAGATCCCATAGGCATGTGTGCATGACCCACTTTAAGTAAGCCTGTTGGCAGGCGTACTAGTAAAAGGCAGAATGGATGATCATAGGCATCTACATTTTCCATCTTCAGTCTGGCCTGTGGGCAGGCTGTATGCGTAGATGTGTTTGTATGGATATTTAAACATGAGTATACATATATTAGATTTGAAGCCTTTGCAGATGGGGATTTAATTTGTAATATTATGGCTATTACTCGTTTCCTTCGTTGATATCGCAGAAAAATCGTTCCAGTTCGTCTTGTACAGTGAGTGGTTGCATGCATATGGGAGCATTCATTAAGAGATAAAGTTTTCATTGGGGAATATACAGACAAAGTGGTGCCAGGCGCACATTCTAGTTTATGGCCTGGTGGAATCATCGATCAGTATTTCTTGAAAAATAAGGTCTCCCGGAACAGCGTCCATTATCGTGTCATGTTAACGGAGTATTTGTTAGCTAAAATTGAGGCCCGTAATCTCGGCCACATTTGGCTTCAACAAGATTGCGTTTGTTGCCACATAACCCGTGCGAAATTTTATTACGAGAAGAATTCAGAGAACTGTTAATTTGATGCTTCACTTTGACTATCTAAGCTCTAGACTTTTTCCTGTGGCGGCCACATAAAGTCCAAAGTCTGCATTGATAGGCCACGATTGAGGAATTGGAAGCCAACATTCGCAAACCGGACGTTATTTCGTGATCACCTCTAGGAAACATAAAAATTCTTATGTCTCCTAAACGGTGCGTCTAATCATAAAAAGAACAATAACCGTCATTCATCAAATACTACTAGTAATGCTCGAGAAATGGAGCACTCAACACGGACCTTGGGGAAACTTTTGTTTAGGAAAAAAATGTTTCTTATCCCTTTACAGTTATTCGATATCCACTTACAATATTCACTACAAAATACCTGACAAATTCATAAATTCAGTTGATATCTTATAGCTAATATTTAAGATTCTATACAACCTCTCACAATAATCCACAACAATCCACAGAAACCTGGCATTATATTGCAGCATGCTGAATAGTTAGCGATGTTTAAAACCTTTCCCTTCTACAACCACTAATAATGATTCACAGCAATCCACAGATACCGACTATTATATTCCATCATGTTGTATAGTTAGCGAAGTCTTAGCCATTTTCCTTCTATCGGAATATTCGTGACAGCCAAAAATTATGCCAACTTTTTTATTGTAGTCATTACTACAGTTTATACATGGAGCAAATTAATTATACGAGACTTATAATTTCTAGTTTAATTTGAATTTCTTCTACAAATACAAATTCAAAAATATTTGATTATCATTGGCAATTGTTTTCAAATATTTTATACAGTACAGGTTTATGAATTTGAAAGTATTACGAGGCAACAACAATCGAAGCCACAAACCTCTACATATAAAATACTTTAAAAACAGAATTGCCAGCAGACAAACAAATTCAGAATAATGAAAAGAATTCCCATATTTTATTACAATTGACATCCGATTACACAACCTGCACTTGCATTGCCTGAAAAAATGGAAATTGAATGTTTTTTAATTGCCAATGCGAACAATGGAAATTCTCTGCATTTGCATTAGATAAAGTAATGCAAATTAAAATCCAATGCTGATTAAAAAATCCCAACACTGTTACAGTTTAATACTGCTGGTTCTGAACTATACCTGTAGTAATGAATACTTATAGGAAGGAGTAACATAGTAGTACAGTTGGGTATTGCTAAAGTCATGATAGAAGTTTAATGCTTCGATAATTACACTGTGCTCGAATAGGGATTTGTTTTGCAACAAGTGGGGCACCCAGTGGATAAACCTAATTCGAGTACGCTGAATCTAGTGGTGCTAACCATTTTTCTAGGTTGCCTCTTGTTTTCGAGATATTTGAGATCGAAATTACTGTTCCATGTACCTAAAAAATCAAATTTTTTCCTCAATTTTCTACCATTTATTGAATACGAATTGATATATATCGGTCGAAAAACATCTTATTGACAAACCTGCATCCCAAACATTAAAAAAATAAAGAAGTATAAAAAAATAAAAAAATTTATAATTTTATTTTTTATTTTTGGAACGAAAATCCTTAATGAACGTTGCGGGATGGGGGCTAGATAAAAAAAAAATTAAAAAACTTTTGTTTTAATACTATTATGCTACATCCCACGATTATCAACTGTATTGTTATTTTTGCTTTGGTTTGTGTCTACACTAACTAGTTGTCTCACATATGAAGGGAAATTTCTTGTTTAATGGAAAGTCTTCTAGGTGGAGCCTGTAACCAATATTTGAACCCAATAAAAAGTATATTTAGAAAAGTCAAAGTGAAAGAAATTTTAAAAAGGAAAATTTTCTCAAATAAGTGGCTTTTCTTAAAAAAAGTAAAATTTCTCAAAAAAATACTTATTCATATTCTTAAACAAAGTACCTTTTCTTAAAAAAAACCTTATCTTAAAGAAGTACCTTTGCTTAACCCTTTCGCGGTCAGCGACGTGTATAGACGTCCAACAACTGTTTTCTAATGGGACATGACGTGTATAGACGTCCAAATTTGTTGTTCACAAAATGTCAAGCCGTGCATAGCCGTCCGTTTTTGTATGGGTTTATATTGTTTGTGTGTGGTTCGTGTCCCACAAGAACTAAAATTTATTATTGTAGTGTGTACGAAACTATGAAAAAACCGTTTATTTGCAGTTACTAATTTCGCTACTTTGGGGATTTCCCAGAATCGCTCGACGTGCATGAACGTCATGTTCTTATGCAAATTGACTCACTCCGAAAAAATGGTGTCCGCGAAAGGGTTAAAAAAGTAAATTTTTTTCAATAAGTACCTTTTCTTAAAAAATGTACATTTTCTTACAACAAATTAAATTTTCTTAAAAAACTATCTTTTCTTTACAGAGTACTTTTTTTGTGAAACAAAATAACTTTCCTTGAGATAATTACCTACACTTAAAAATTTAACTATTGTTGAAAAAAGACAAGTTTTAAAAAATTTCTTAAAAAACCTTTTCTTCACAAAAATACCTTCTCGTAAAAAAAAATACCTTTTCCTACAAAATTTCCTTTTCTTAAAAGTAGCTTTTCTTATAAAAAAATAATAAATTTTCTTTTCTTTTCTTGAGATAAGTAGCCTTTCTGAAAATAAGTACCTTTTCTTAAAACAATAACCTTTTCCTAAAAAGAGTACCACTTCTTTAAAAAGTACCTGTTCTGAAAAAAGTACTTCTTTGTAAAATATATTCATACTCTTATGGGGTTTTCTTACAGAAAGTACTTCGTTTTAAAAATAGTAACATTTCTTATAAAAACATTAACTTTTACTAAAAGAAGTACCTCTCCTTAAAAAATTACCTTTTCGGGGAATATAATACATATTCTTACAAAAAGGTCCTAAAAATATACTTTTTTAAAATAAAACATTCATTCTATAAAAACAAATTTTTTCTTACAAAAAGTTTTTCATTTTACAAAAAGTATCTTATGAATTATAAATCCATTTAAATCATCGTATTTTTCAACGGGCGCCGTAGGCGTGTTAGAACTCACTAGTACATAATATATAGCGAAAGGAACTTCGTTCCAACCGGGTGTGCCCTAACACATCATGTGATTTTTTTTTATCGACCGATGCACATCCATTTGGATTCAATAACTGGTAGAAAATTGAGAAAATTTGAATTGTTGTAGGTACTTGGAACATTAATTATCGATCTCCAATATCTTGAAAACAACAGCCAACCTAGAAAAGCGGTTAGCACCACTGGATTCAGCGTACTCGAAATAGGTTTACCCACTCTGTGCGCTGCTTACGCACGTTTTTGAACTAGCACAGTATTACTGACCACAGTAATTTTTCTTGGACTCATCCTTACTTACTTATTTAGATCGCCTCAAACAACCCAGAGCTTGCAAAGGCCTTACAAAATGAGGATAAGATGTTTCTTCAACCGACGCGATATTCAGCTTTTCTCCCCCAGTTGGTAACACCGAGATCTTGCTGGCAGTCTTCCACCTGGTCTTTCCAGCGAAGTCTTGGTCGTCCTATTTTTTGATGTCCTTCGATTACGTCTTCGAATACATTACGCGCTGGTTCGTTCTGATCCGTTTTACTAACATTGCCTAGACAGCTTAAACACGCTTTTTGGCGTAGAATACGTCTTACCTTACGGTATAGGGAGTCATGTCAGATTGTTATTGTTGCAATCTTTATTTCATTGATTAAGAGGAAACGGCGAGATAACTTTTTGTAGGTAAATGAAGATGTTACCTTTCGTTTGATATACATTTCATATTGGTTGATATCTTCCTAATATTTAAATTTCTCAAATGAAAATTGTTGAAACACATACACTCAAACATATTTGTGGTGTGCAACTATGCTGCTGTTTCAGTGTGGACACAAACCTTCGGCTGTTGTTTTGATTGATGAAATATTGAAATTTCGTATATTTATTTATGTATTTAAGTGAAACAAAATGTTAAATGTGAATTTGAATTTAGCATGGATATATAATTATAAAAAATATATGAAAAAATTAATTCATACATTTTTATGTTAAATGAAAGTGCTGCCCTGTTTGACAGCAGCTGACAGTTGACGTTTATCATTCATCACTTATTGTTATATATGTTTTCTGTCTTATCGGATGGCGTATTCTACGTTAAACTTAATGGCCGTGTCTCTGACACAGCTTGCAGGGACAGTCCGTGGCCGAAGGCCTCGGACAACTGTCTGCTGTTTTTTTTGCTACGCATAACTACATCGCCGTCGGTGGTGCAGTGTTCAGTGTGCGCGACTCTTCTACATGAGAACGTGGGTTAGATCCCTGCTCTGACCATCTTAAATTTCTTTCGACGACGTTTACCTCGCTTACGACACTATCGAGTACATTGCCATGAAAAAGCTTCTCAAAATACCGTTCGGAACCGGTGTAAAACTATAGGTCCCAATCAGTGAGTGTAAAACTATAAACCACACAGTTCACTGATTGTGAGAAGCTCTCCGCTATCCTTCATGGGATGTAATGGGAAGCTATATATTTAATTTTTAACAACGTCGATGTAGGGATACTTAGACCCATCCACTACTGCACTATCATCATAGATATCTTGCAGTTGGGTTACCTCTGGAGTTTCTTACTATGACTTTTATACAGATGTTGAAGAGATCTCAGGTTCCCTCATATATACAATTTATTTGATAGAAGACAGTAACTGCTTTGATTATAGTTTTTCAATATTCATAAAAATCTTTTTGATCCTCAGAAATGTATACGACATTACGACATGATATCTTGCGATCTCTTCAAGAAGGCAATAATGCCAAAGACTGCGATAAAAAATAGCATGAATTATTTGTTAGCCAATTGTTTATCCACATATTGTAACGATAAATATTCTCTATTTGTTTGGTTTAAATAACAACGTGGAACACAAAAGAAAAAACAAGGTTTTGACAACGGTTACAAAAAATATACGTGTATCGGCGTTTTGAAAGTATACGTCTAAATTTTTTTAAGGGGGTTTGAAATGTCCCCCTTTGGCACATTCTTATGATGAAACCATATTATCCTTACATTTTAGGTAGGCGGTAGAGGTTTAAAGTCTTCCACTAAATTGTTTCTCGTAATTTTTTACATAAAATTGCTGAACACATCCTATACCTAAAATGTAAGGGCAGCAAGTTTTCCTATGCCGATTCTTCATAAGAAAGTGCAAACGGGGGAAAATTTCAACACTCTAAAAAAAATTCAAATGTAAACTTTCAAAACGCCGATACACGTATATATTTCCCCGCTCTCCCAGAATCCATTGTCAGAATCTTGTTACTTTCGAAAAAGTTTCATTTTGTTCCACAGTGTAATATCTGAATCAACTATTTGCAGTTTTCAACTATCTACTGTTTGGCAGATTTGTGAAGCCTAATGTCGATAAGTGAGAATGCTGAATGCTACAATTTACGTTCTCACCACGAATGGTTGATGAATACGTTAAGATCTTAACGATGGATCTAGATGACGCTACTATGCAATCTCACCACTGATAATTAAGTCGCTGCGGAATTATCTGCAACAATCGAATAGAGGTGGCAATAGTACTACGAGATGGTTTTGGAAACGTGTGTTGAGAGTTTGACTGAATATTGAAAGCTGATTGGTCGCCTCTGAGTAATAGTAAAAGATTAATGACAGAGTAAATAAAGAGAACTGTTGTACTTATCGAAATTTAAAACGAACCTTGTTCAACGGGAAGTAAGACAGCACTATGGGTCATTATCACAATATATTCTTAGAGCTAACTAACAGGTACAAAGGTTAAATTCGATACAAACTGAGATTCAACACTTTCAGTTAACTTTAACTGAATGGAATCTGGAGATGGTGATAATGGGGGTAAAAAGGATAATAATACGGCATCATATTTTAAGATCTCTTCAAGACGGAAATAATGCTACAGACTGCGGTAAAAAATAGAACGCATTATTTTTTTTCCAAATATTGTACCCGATATATATATATATATTGTTACGATATATTCTTCGGAAAAATTTGTTCTAATTTTTTGAATCAACTACATATTTAAATATTAAAATGTCAACAAACAGTTTATGGTGTGTATTACAGCTTGATGGCTGTGACATTTTGGCAGATTAGTGAAGCCTAATGTTGAATGTTGCCATTTACAATCTCACCACGAATGGTTGATGAATACACTAAGATCTTAGCGATGGATCTAGATTCAAGGTCACCACTGATGATTAAGCCGCTGCGGAATTCTCTGCAACAATCTACGTGGCCGCCGGTGGTGAAAGCGCACTGGTTGTGAGAAGATCTTCCCAATTGTAAGGGATGTAATGGGAAACCATTTATTTTTTTTAATCGTTAGTACTACGAGATGGTTTTGGAAACGCGTATTAAATGTTGAAAGCTGATTGTAATAGTAATGGAGTAACGACAGAGTAAATGCGAATGCTAAGTTTGTGTAAATATAGAGAACAGTTGTACTTATCCATATTTAAAATTATCCTTTTCGTACTTCCCGTTGAAACAGCACTAAGAGCCACTATCATAATATATGTTTAGAACTAACAGTTACATTGTTTAAATTCGATACAAACTGAGATCTAACAATTTCAGTTAGCTTTAACAGAATGGAATCTGGAGATGGTGATGACAATGGGGGTAAAAAGGATAATTAGTAAATTCGTATATATATTAGCTCGAAGCTTGGCTATGGTTAAATCAGTAATTGTAGCCACTGAGATAGAATTACAAAATTAGATTGGAAATTCAAAACAAACATCCGTTCGAAGAATCCTTTATTCGCAAAATTCTTTAGGCACAGACTATACGCGTACCATATTGTGGAACTCTACTCTTATTGCTGTTATGTTCTAGTGATATTTTTATATGTTGTAGTCATACATTGGGCAGATTAATTATATGACAATTATAATTAGTAGTTTAATTGAATTTCCTGTCCAAATTCAAATTCAAAAAAACTTCAATACCATTGGAAATTGTTATTATTTTGAAAACATTTCCTTCATATCTGACACATTTGGTTTTCAAATATTTTGTACAGTACAGGTTTATGAATTTGACTGTACTACGAGGCATAGACAAATAAAAACCCATAGATGGTGAAAGATAAGTGGTGGATTTGAAAGTTAAGGGAAATTTTCTAGATGGCGCATCTATGGTGGAAATGGGCCAATTCCCCTGGAAACAAAAACTATTCAAAAAACTATATACCCATGCTTTTTTGCCTTTTGTATTGTCAACAAATATCAAAGCCATTATTTATATTCTATTTTCAAATTTAAACAACTGAATCAAAATACGAAATGACCCAAAAAAAAAAAAAAATATGAGAAATTGCCCAAAATAAGAATCGCCCAAAATTTATGAAAAATAGCCCAAAAATGAAAATGAAATATAACCCAAAATTTAATGAAAAATGACCCAAGTGAAATATGAAACATCGCCCAAAAAGCTGATAAAGTTTACATATGAAAAATCGCCCATTTCTATGGCCACTAAAAACCGATTTCTCATTTTGAAAATAACAAGAATATTGCCTTCAGAAATCCAAAGTAGGCAAAATGTTAATTATGTAATAATTTTCTTTTTAGTAATTTAATTTGTATACACATAAATGCATTTAAGTAAAAAAACTGTAAAGAGTCATGAACTTCAGCTCTGCAGCAACAATTTTTAATTTCTTTGTTATGTATTAAGCGCCGCAGGCAAAAATATTTTAAATAAAATCGCGTGATTTTTTTTAAACTATTTTTAATTTGTCTTTCATGTATTAAGCGCCGCGATCAAACATCTTTTAAATAACAAATTTTTAACTTTTTTTTTATGTGGCGCCGCAGCCAAGAATTTTTTAGATAAAATCGCGCGTTTTTTTTTAAAGTAGTTTTTAATTTCTTTATGTTCTAGCGCAGGCAAACATTTTTTAAATAAAATCGCGCGATTTTTTTTAAAAAAATTTTAATTTCCTTTTTCATGTATTAAGCGCCGCAGGCAACAATTTTTTTAAATAAAATCGCGCGTTTTTTTAAAAAAAATTTAATTTATTTTTCACGTATTAAGCGCGCAGGCAAAATGTTTTTAAATAAAATCGCGCGATTTTTTTTGAAAAATTTTTAATTTACTTTTTTATGTATTAAACGCCACAGGCAAAAATTTTTTAAATAAAATCGCGCGATTTTTTTTTTAAAATTGGTAATTTACATTTTCACGTATTAAGCGCCGCAGGCACAAATTTTTTAAACAAAATCGCGCGATTTTTTTAAAAAAAATTTTCAGGTATTAAGCGCCGCAGCCAAAATTTGTTTAAACAAAATCGCGCGATTTTTTTTTAAAAAATGTTTAATTTCTTTGTTATGTATTAAGCGCCGCAGTCAAAAATTTTTTAAATAAAATCGCGCGAATTTTTTTAAAAAAATTTTAATTTACTTTTTTATGTATTAAGCGCCGCAGCCAACATTTTTTTAAAAATAAAATCGCGTTTTTTTTTTAAAAATTTTAATTTTTTTTCATGTATTAAGCGCCGCGGGCAAACATTTTTTAAATAAAATCGCGTGCCGGGGACGTGGGCAGCAATAGTTAAAAGCTTGTTGAAAAATACATTTCTAGTTACTATTTGAACCCCAATTGACTAGTTTCTGGTTACGTCTATGGAGACAACTGTAGCAAAATTTCAAGTGTCTATCATCCATCTACCAAGAATAACTGTAATCTTAACATTTGTTGTTGCGAATACATTTCTACTTTTTACAAAATCGACAATCGGAATGTGGGCGATTTTTATAATTTTTTTTATTTGGGCTGTTTTTCTTTAAAAAAAAAAGAAAAATTGCCCAAAAAAGCGAGAAATATGACCCACTTTTATGGGCGTTTGTTCATATGAAATTAGACCCAATTTTCTACGGAAAAATTTTGGCCCATTTTTCATTTTTTTGGGGGTGATTTCGTTTTGGGTCATTTTTCGTACCCCCTACGGAAACAGCATGTGCCCTCTGGTGAAAATGGTGATTAAGAAAATGAATTATCTATGGTTTTTATTTATCTATGTACGAGGCAACACCAATCGAAGCTACAAACCTTTGCATATAAAATACTTAAAAACAGAATTGCCAGCAGTCAAACAAATTCAAAATAATTAAAAGCATTCCCATATTTCATTACAATTGGCATCCGATTCCACTACCTACATTTGCATTGCCTGAGCAAATGCAAATTCAGCATTTTTTAATAGCTATTGCAAAAAATGACAATCCTTTCGCATTTGCATTAGATAAAGTAATTCAATTAAAATGCAATACAAATTAAAAAATCCCATGTATGGTTGTAGTAAACAGAAATAACTCTTTATTTCGATACTGGCAATATTGGCCATCATACCATTGCCAAATTCTTCCCATAACAAATCAGTAACTACGCTTGCAAAATTGTACACACTTAATGCAAATTCAAGATCTTAACTGTGACTTCCGCTTAAAGCCAACTAACATTGACATTGTGTAACGTGAAATGTTGTTGCCATTGTTATACAAATAAAAGTCCACCCCCTGTCTCTCAACTGAATTTGATTAAATCTCCTGTCTTTTTTTTTATTTACAATTAAACACTTTGGTTGAATAAATAAATTGAATAAGTACAATAACTAACAAAATACTGTTTAAAACATGTCTTAAGACTCTGATCAACCGATCAGTATTCGCGATAACAAAGAAACAAACGTCACTTATGCAATACGATTCAGTAGTAACGTAGTATTACTCATTGTTTTATAGAAGAAAGAAGATGCAAACAGTACAAATGAAAACTAAACAGCCAATGGATTTCGAAATATTTCACTATAGTTGGTTTAGGAATTTCGAATTTATTTTATTTTTTACCTTTGCTTAAGATGCGATTGCTATCGCTTGTATGTGTGGAATTGAAATAATGACTTAACTTTTGTTAAGACATCTTGATACGGCACAGTGGGGGCGTAATTACCCTGAGGGCGTTTCAAATTAAGTGATTAATAATTGTAAATAACATTTGTGGAGTCGTGTTGTGTTTTCTTTACGAATATATAATTTTTGGCGAAAAAATGCTTAATCTTTTTTTTTAAGAAAATAATATATTGATTTATTAAATAAATTTAATCAAATATTAAATACTAAAAACTTCATTCGTTGAAGAAAATTGCTTTCAATGGAAAAAATTAGCATTTGCACTTGCCCGGACGGCTTCTACACTGATAGCTCCAAATTAAATGGCAATATAGAGTTTAGTGTCTATTCTAATGAGCTTGGTCTAGACCTTGCAGAAAGGCTACCAGGCAGAAGTCGTGGCAATCGGAGAAGTTGATATTTGGTTCAAATGAAACGCCATCATTGCGCCTGGGGTATCAATATCTACTCTGACAGTCTAGCTACTATAAAACTGTATTACTGACTTCGAGAAATGCCAACAACTGTCGCGCATCTCTAAATAAGATGGCAAAGCAGTTCGATATTCTTCTTATATGGGCACTGGTGCACAAAATCATTCCAGGGAATCGTGGAGTAGATGAGCTGGCAAGATTAGGGACTATCTTACCTGCTACACTTGATATGGACCGTGTAGATATGCCCCTTTATGCATGCAAACTCAAGCTTCCAAATCAAAGCCCATAGACATTCGAATGATAGATGGGCTGGTGGCATAAAATGCGCGTTGACCAGGAAAATATGGCCAAGTTATGACCTGAATCGTACGCTAAACTTGATCTCCATTCCTAGACAACACGCTGAAAAATATCGGCCACAGCAACATATTGGAGGAATCATGTGCATATTTCCAAGCAGTGTTTTCTTGAAATATATACTATAAAACATATATTATAACCTATTAATCATTGTGTCCCAAACATGTTATATTGGATAGCAAACGCAATGTGTTTGGTCCCAAGTATACTATATTTGCGACAAGCTCCAAACATTTTATATTTGCATCCAAACAAGAAAAAAGAAAATTATTTCAGCGTGAAATATTTCTATGTTGCTGTTATGTCCGGACACTGCTTAATAGGCAAACATGCGTCTAGAGTCTATACTTGGAATCTCTACAATCTCTGCAAGCAATGTTTTCTTGAATTGACGAGCAGCTGCTTTTTGTTTCTTCATTGTCTGTCACGTTTTGTTGCCAGCAGTTTTCAACAAACAAAGCCAAATTTGGGTCACAAATACATTTATTATAACCTATTAATCATTGTGTCCCAAACATGTTATATTGGATAGCAAACAAAATGTGTTTGGACAGAAGTATAATATATTTTCGACAAGCTACAAACATTTTACATTTGCATCCGAACAACAAAAAAATACAAAATTTTCAGCGTGAACAAATTTCTATGTGTCCAGTGATAGACACTGCTTAATAGGCAGACATGCGTCTAGAGTCTATACTTGGAATCGCTACAATCTCTGCAAGCAATGTTTTCTTGAATTGACGAGCAGCTGCTTTTTGTTTCTTCATTGTCTGTCACGTTTTGTTGCGAGTAGTTTTCAACAAACAAAGCCAAATTTGGGTCACAAATACACTTATTATAACCTATTAATCATTGTGTCACAAACATGTTATATTGGATAGCAAACATAATGTGTTTGGACAGAAGTATACTATATTTTCGACAAGCTACAAACATTTTACATTTGCATCCAAACAACAAAAAAATACAAAATTTTCAGCGTGAACAAATTTCTATGTGTCCAGTGATAGACACTGTTTAATAGACAGACATGCGTCTAGAGTCTATACTTGGAATCGCTACAATCTCTGCAAGCAATGTTTTCTTGAATTGACGAGCAGCTGCTTTTTGTTTCTTCATTGTCTGTCACGTTTTGTTGCGAGCAGTTTTCAACAAACAAAGCCAAATTTGGGTCACAAATACACTTATTATAACCTATTAATCATTGTGTCACAAACATGTTATATTGGATAGCAAACATAATGTGTTTGGACAGAAATATACTATATTTTCGACAAGCTACAAACATTTTACATTTGCATCCAAACAACAAAAAAATACAAAATTTTCAGCGTGAACAAATTTCTATGTGTCCAGTGATAGACACTGCTTAATAGGCAGACATGCGTCTAGTGTCTATACTTGAAATCTCTACAATCTCTGCAAGCAATGTTTTCTTGAATTGACGATCAGCTGCTTTTTGTTTCTTCATTGTCTGTCACGTTTTGTTGCGAGCAGTTTTCAACAAACAAAGCCAAATTTGGGTCACAAATACACTTATTATAACCTATTAATCATTATGTCCCAAACATGTTATATTGGATAGCAAACATAATGTGTTTGGACAGAAGTATAATATATTTTCGACAAGCCACAAACATTTTACATTTGCATCCAAACAACAAAAAAAAAATACAAACTTTTCAGCGTGAACATATTTCTATGTGTCCAGTGATAGACACTGCTTAATAGACAGACATGCGTCTAGAGTCTATACTTGGAATGTCAGCTCATGATTACTACAGAAGCTGCGGGGATGAAGAGGAGGACGGGAGCGTCGAACATGTCATATGATAATCATAGAGCTCTCCCCAGTCATTTCACGGGATATAATGGGAGACTATTAACTTTGTGAATGAATTCAGGCTACTGGTTCGGTAAATCAGGAATTCGAAATTAGTTTAACGGTGGGATTCAGCGATAATGAAGATCGGGTACATATACGGTGGTCATAGGTATGGAATCAGTAGGTATTTTCGGCATTTGGAATAAAGCGAGATAATAGAGGTGAGAGGTTATGAGCGGTGGTTCAGGTTAATGGTTCGGTGATTGCAGATTAAAGTGCTGGGTTGAATGTTTCCGCTTTCGTAACGGCATACTGCTGTAACACGCGATCATTGTAAAGGGAAGGAATCCAGGTTATTAGAAGCAACGGAAGGAATAAAGGTACAGTGTGCACGAGGAGAAACACGATCAAATACCAAAGCGTCAGAAGCCATGAGGGCTAAAGCCTTCGTAAAAACAAAGGTGCAGTGCTCACGAAGGGTAAAGTCTTCGAATGATAAAGATACAGTACTCATGAGGAGTAAGGCCCTAGCATAACAAAGGTCTTATATCCACAAGGGTTAAAGCCTTCCTAAAACATAGTTCCAGTACACACGATGGGTAAAACCTTTGTAAATGTAGGTGCAGGACCCATGAGAACTAAATCCTTCATAAGAACAAAGGCGCAGCACCCACGAAGAGTAAAACCATTTTATAATGAAGACCCACAACGCATAAGGGTTAAGCCTTCCTAATAGAAAGGTGCAATACACACGAAAAGCAAACCATTCGTAAAACAAAGGTCCAATACCCACGAGGTTTAATAAGTTCGTAAAGCATAGGTGTAGGACTTATTAGCTGTAAAGCCTTCGTAAACTAAAGGTTCAGCGCCCACGGAAAGCAACAAGTGTGCAGCTCACATTAGGGTTAAGGTCTTCGTAAACAAAGGTGCCGGAGCAAAGCCTACGTAAAACAAATGTCCAGTGCCCACGAGGGGTGCAAACCGTTGTTAATCTTAGGTACAGAACCCACGAGGGGTGAAACCTTCGTAAAATATAAGGCGCAGTGTCCACGAGTAGCTAAGTCTTTGTACAACGAGGGTGCAGCTCATATAAGGGTTAAGGTCTTCCTAAAATCAAATGTATAGTTCTCACGAGGAGTAAAGCCTTCGCATAACAAAGGTCCAGTACACACGAGGGGTAAAGTCTTCCTAAATGAAAGGTGCTGTACCTACCAGGAGCAAAGCCTTCGTAAAATAAAGGTCCAGTAAAAGAAAGATGCAGTACCCACAAGGTGCAAAGCCACAACTTCGTATGTGGCTATTGCCCTCCTGATGGCGTTGTTGCAATAACGTTGCGGTTGGATTCAACAGATGTCGCGCTTATTTCGTCAAAAGATGGCAAATGTATAAGTGTGGTGGAAACGAGCGGGCGACTTCCGCCTTCACAATCCTTCGTAAATACAAAGGTGCAGCGCCACCGTACAGTTCTTAAATTAACTCTTTGGATCAGTTCTTATAAGAACTCTTAGGACTATTTTTTTAACTTGGCAATGCACGTGGTCTCGGAGACATAACCGATCGCTACTTCGAACTACTTGTAAAACAACTACTATGGCCTAAATGAGAATTGCTAAGGTTACTTAAAAAAATGGTAGACTTCGAAAGTTGCAGTTGTACTGCAACCTGGTATTTTGTCATCTGCCATTGAGTAGGATTGGTAAGTATAATACGAGTGTACTATTTGTGGGCAGGGTTGATAAGTGTTTCTACTAGTTTACCATTGGTGGAAGGCGAAAGAATACTCAATTTGTGAATAAATTGGTTTATTATGTTGTCATATCCACCATTAACAATTAATCTGTAAATTCATTATCTCATTAACCTAAGTACGGACGTATGGTTTCGTCACATTACAACACTTGTAAGGTTTCTATTGATACTCGTAATAATTAAATAAATATTTTCCCTTTGTATCATATGAAGGGAAAGGGGAGATCTTCTCATAACCAGTTGTAATAATTTCAAGGACTGATCTGGTTTTAGTACACATGGAAATATTTCCTTAAGAGACTTTTTAATATTTGTTGCTCTAAAATGATAATTTCCTCCCTTGTGCATTATATCCCGCTGCTGCTTGTCAGTTTTATTTAAATGCAAATATTTCTAAATCAACAATTTTGTTTTGATATTATTATTTACAGTTTTTTTTACAAATTGATGGTGTTAATTCAAATGTAGTAATTTGGAATTTATATTAAAAGAAACGTAATCTTATAATCAACATTTTGACCATACACACCCCATTTGGAAGCGGTTGTTTTTTTTTTTTTTTCACCATCAAGTTCGTACGTTTAATTTTATTGAAACAATCCACAGAAAAAGCTCATCGATCATTATCATCAACAGTTGGAGCCACCAGCAGTGGTGATGATAGAGCGGCATCAATCGCGTATAAGTAACACGTGAAACGTTTAGACAGTTATTGGGACGGACACATGGTTGGCAGCATTTTCTGCTCTGGCATTAAGTGATGTTAGAGTTTGTTCACTCATCATCATCATCAACTACCACAGGCAATACCAGTATAGCAGTGATGGGAGCCGCCGGTGCCGGTCTCACAAACCCGCCAGGTTCAACTTCATTCGCAACCAAGACAACTCTTTGAAAGCCAATTTCAAATCATTTGTGGCGTTAGCGTCACAATGCTGCAGCAATCCTCTTCTTTGATTGAAACGTACAACATTATGCTGTTGAGCGTTAAAAGACGCTATTTCTATTTTTAATATCCCATCCCGATAACTAAACGACGTTTTTTTTTTGCTAAATCTTTCGCCACTGAATTTGATACTGACTTTAGTATAAGACACATGCCAACCTCAAAAATATATACATATGTATAAATAAAAAAAAATTTCAAAATTTAAAACTTTTCGGTTGTAGACAATCAGTTTTATTTAAATTGTTTTCTTTTAAAGCGAAAAATCGCAGTCTTCATTGAGAGATTCGTGTGGTAGGGGCATCATCAATATCGATTAACTAACTACACACGTATTAAATTTACAACATAAAACTAAATAATAAAATTCAAAATCATTTTAGTCGCGTCATACAACACGTCAAGAGCTAAACAATTGCAAACTTTACGGATAAAAGTAACAATAATTCTGTTAGCAAAAGGATACCAGTGGCAGAGGATACAGTGAGATAAATTTTACAAATTAACAGGGGAAAACAAAACCAAAAATACGTCAACAAAATGAATGTGGTATGATAAATGCAACTTGGAAATTTGATCAAAGACATAAAATATAATTTGAATATTAAGTGAAGCCAAGTAATTAATGACAATAAGGTGGAAACTGAACTGTTCGAAATATGAGCGTTAAGCTAATTTCTTAAATAAAAAAAAAATTGTTAAACAAATTACTTAAATAATATTTACACTCTGAGCAAAATGTTGTTCCTAAGTTGGAGTAAAATCTGTAGTCCAGTTTAGTTAAAAAAATTGTACTCAAGTGCAGCACAATAACTCAGCCCGACAACCAGAATTGCAGTGAATAACCAACTAATTATATACAATTTTGATGTACTATGGTCCCCTAAGCACAAAAGAGGTGACATGTTAAATTCTATGGATATGGTTTTTTCTACAAATATTTTTTATGTAAAATTGTAATATGTGATATTTCTCCACATAACTTATCATAACTCGTAAACAGCTCGTCCGATTTTGTTGAAATAAATTTAAAAGAATTAAAATTTTCATTGACTTCAACTTAGGGGTACACTACTTTTTAATACGAATAATAGTTTCTGAGTTATCAAAAAAAAAATTTTGAAAAAAAATTTTTTTTTCAAAAAATTTTGAAAAAATTTTATTTTTCCTTAATATAATATAAAATTTGGATTTTGAATCCCCCGTTATTTCGAAGCAAATGGAACTAATTGACATTTATGAAGTGACAAATGTGACTAATTGACATTTATGAAGTGACAGATTAACTAAAAACTAAAAATTTATGAAATGGGTTACATTGCGCTTGAAGAAAATTGGGTAATATTAAAAACTTTCCTCCAAAGTTCTGAGTCGTCAACTCAAACTCTCTAATTCGATAGAAATAGAGTGCCATCAACTCAGTTTGTGCATAAATTTGTGAAGCGATTTCTCAATCCTGGGTCCTAATTGGTCAAACGAGCTCGTGTACGTGTTCGTCCAGTGCGTTCAGTGGAAAATATTGCCGCTGTAGCTGAAAGTGGCTGTTCAATCACCAATATGAACAAATTCATCTTTTTTATGTACGTTTTTCTTTCAGTGTGATATAATTCCATGGAAGTCCTCAAAAATTTGGAAAATAACAAAAGTCGTTTTATCCTTTTCGACACTGAGATATATTGCTGTCTTCTGCAAAACAGTTAATAGGGTTGGTAGACCGAACAAGTAGGTCGCTGATGACATTTATAAAAAGTGAAAGAGATAGGACAGAACCTTATGGTACCCCCGTATTTCGATTTATTTAACATGGATTCTTGACGAAAACTGCCTTGATTTCGGAGTAAATACAAATAGATATGTAGGCTGACCTTCATGTATTTATTATAGATCCGCGATAGACAAATAATATAACTAATAACAATCAACATCATAAAACTACTATATGTAAAGGGTGGGCCATGTTAAAATATGAACCCCCCGTTGCTTGGAAGCAGATGGTCAATTTGTCATTTATGAAGTGACAGATTGATTGGGATATATTAAAAACTTTCTTCCAAAGTTCTGTCTTCGAAGAAAACTATGAAGTCAGTTTGTCAATCCGGGTCCTTATTGGACAAGAGAAATTTTGTACGTGCTTGTCCAGTGGAAAACTTTGCCGCTATAGCTGAAAGTGTGCTCGAAGAGTCATCAATATCAACTCGCCACCGTTCGGTAGCAATTTATCATTTCTCGCACTTCCCTGCGCAAAATTTTGCATAAAGACCTCGGCATGAAGGCTTATAAAGTCCAATTAGTCCAAGAACTGAAGCCGCGTGACAATGCGATGCGTTTTCACTTTGCTGAATGGACTGAAGATCGCTTAGCTGCACATGACCATTGTTACCGAAAAATCATCATTTCCCATGAATCTCATTTTCATATCGCTAACAAATAAAATTGTAGCATTTGGGGTTCGGAAAATTAGTAGAAGCTCTCCCCAATCCCTTTATGGGTTGTATTAGAAACCATCTCATATTGACAAGAATTGTGATGTCTTGTTTGGGTTAACGTTTTTTTTTGAATTTAATGAATTTCAAAATCTTTTCTCCGATGTTATATACAACATTTCAGGCTGAAAATGCAGAACATAGCAACACGCGTGGAGCGAGATGTGCGCAGATTTAGTAGAAGCACTCCCCAATCCCTTCATGGGATGTAATGGAAACCATCTCATATTGACAAGAACTGAATCCTTTGGTGGAAGAAGGTGTTAACTCAGTTTTTTCAAAATCAATATTTTCCTTCTTTTAATGCTTCTGATTTAAAAACAAATAGAAACAAAAAATTTTAAAATTTAATTTTAATAATTTAAATGTCAGATGTTGACTTTTTTCTTATCTAAAACAAAATCAGATATCATGGAAATATTAAAAGAAGGAAATACATAGTAACGGATTTTGTTAAACGTCATATTGAATCCTAGAAGAAATAAACGGTGGAATATAGATTTGCTTCAATAACTCCGAAACTGTTACTCTGATTAAAAAATAGTGTGAACATAAGTGATAGATAATGCAAATTTGAATATTTCTGAATTTATTTCAACAAAATCGTACTAGTTGTTGTCGAGTTATTTTAAATTATTTAGAGAAATGTCTCAAAAAATTTAAATTTGTACTTAAACAATATTTTGAAAAATCTACGAGTATCAATAGAAATTGAGATTTCAACCATTTTTGTACGTAGGGGACTTGGTACATCAAATCTATTTCGTAGTTATTCATTACAAAAAATTGTATGTGTGTGAAGTTAAATACGGATATAACTAGCGAAGACATAAACCTATCGTCATTATTGTGAATGGTTTCGCGAACATAATTTTTGAGCATTTTTTAACTAAATGCATTTTCCTGGGAAGTAGTGAATCAATTTTAACAACATTTTTACAGATCATCGAGAATATCTTGACTTGCGAATATATTTTATATCAGTTCTTTTATAAATAACCCTTTGGCGCTACTACAAGGGTGGGAATCAAACAGTATACGAAATTTCATATCTCAGAAACATGGTGGCTTTGATGGCGGTGATTCCATAAGTAGTCCTAAACACTAGGTATCCAACCCTGCCCACACATTTTATGATTCTATTTTGGACTGGACGTACACGTCATCCGAAAATATACCCTTCGAATGGGAAAATGTAGAGATAGGATGTGTGGGCATATCTTCGGAAAGGAAGGCGTGGTGTCGGTAGCAGCACTACCATAAGTACACCTAGACACTTGGTATCCAACCATATCCCCACTTTTGTAAGGGCCGGATCTGGAATGGGCGTATACGTCATCTGAAAATGGGCTCTATATATGAGAAAATGTAGAGAATGGATTATTGGGTATATCTAAAAATGGCACGGGTGGCGTTGATCACGGACATACCGAGAATAGTCCTAGATGTGGGGTATCCAACCCTGTCCCCACTTTTTTAAGACTCAAATAAAATTTGGCGCGGGAGCACATCAGATTTTCTCCACTCTTATAATCCTCTTCATCAAGATTCAGATTCTGCAGTATTGTTTCCAAGTCTAGTCTGAATTTTCAAGTCGAGATGCTTATCTGTCTATCAAAGAGTGCACAGTGAGAACAGCTACTAGGGTATATATATTCTGCATAGAGGTGGATGGATATCAAGTTTTTCGAACGATTCAGGGCTTGTCTTGCCAATACCTGCCTAGTAGTTTTGCAGTATGTGCCTGCAGATTAATGTCTGTTCGCAAGCCTAACAGCTTCGGGTTTGAACATGCTACATATATAGTGGAACAATTAAGGTTGTCCCAAAAATTTGCCGGGTCATCTGCTCTATTATTCTCTAGAATCTTCCTGTGCCCCAGTAGTCATATAAAGTGGCTGTCAAACTGCTTGGGCATCTCATTAAGAGCTGCGCGGCAGTTATGGGCAAGTTTTGGAAACAATTATAATTATACACATTGCAGAGATTGTATGGCAGTGTGACTGTCAGAGCAGATATTGACACCCAAGGCGATGATGTCGTTTCATTCCAGCCAGAGCTTAACTTCACTGATTGCCATGACTTCTGCTTGAAAAAACAGTACAATGGACTGGTGGCCATCGTGCAAGGTCTACACCCACCTTTTTAGAATAGATCCCACAATGAACTATATCATGTAGTTTGAAGCCATCAGTGTAGAAACATAAATATCTCCTATTGCCGTTTATATGTCCAATCCAGTCCTGTGTGTCTAGGATATGAGTGGAGAAGTTTCTCTTAAAGATTGAGGTGGGTGTCATGTAGTCGACTTTCGTCTTACATTTTAAACCGATGCAAACCAATAATATCGGCAGCGGCGTGACGGGTTTTCCCTTTGAAGCTGGGGTATACATACCATTTATTTATTTGAGAGAAAGAGTAGAGACGGAATCTTCACTTATAAAATGAATGTTACAGTCAATGTCTTAGCGTGGACCAGCAAAATGGCGGTGGGATTCTCTAGGCGTTGGCGGCTAGCAAATGATGACGAATTGGGCAGAGTGTTACCGGTGGCGGAGAACGTTGACCGAAACGGTGCTAACTCGCGGGCGAGTGACCGTGACGCATCGTCGATGGATCGTTACAGTTGTCGTCGCCGATGGTTCGTGGCCGATGGTGGGAGTGCCTCTTTAACTGGCAAAGCTTTAGAGACCGGGTTGAAACTTTTGTGCGCTGGAGTTTGGCAACCAGGTAGTGAGCCTCTGTCTATACTATGGCAGCGAACCGGTGGTCGAAAGCGGGGACTAATGTAGGGACCAAGGTCAATACACCACATGCAGGGAATCTCTGGATGGAACAAGGGGAACCAAAACAATACGAGGACAGGCAGATACCAAGTTCAAGACCCCACAGGCAAGTTATCTTTGGCTTGATTCAGCGGAGCAAAAGACAACATGGGAGCAGGCGGGTACCAAATTCAAGTCGCCACAGGCAGGAACTCTCTGGATGGAACAAGGGGAACCAAAACAATACGAGGACAGGCAGGTACCAAGTTCAAGACCCCACAGGCAAGTAATCTTTGGCTAGATTCAGCGGAGCAAAAGACAACGCGGGAACAGGCGGGTACCACGTTCAAGACTACACTGGCAGGGAATCTCTGGCTTGAACCAGCGAGAGGAGTAGGCAAGTAATCTTTGGCTTGATTCAGCGGAGCAAAAGACAACATGGGAGCAGGCGGGTACCAAATTCAAGTCCCCACAGGCAGGGAATCTCTGGCTTGAACTACCGGAAGAGGTGGGCAACAAGCTAAGGATTACTACACTATCTAAGTTTCAACTGGGGTGTCTAATACACTACTACAGCTATGTTGACTCTTCAACGTTTGCAGACCGAATTGCCCCGAGTACTACTCGTAAGTTGATCCGCCTTTTATGCACTTAGCGCTGGTAGCACATGTTAGGCATCACAGCTGGGATCGTAAGATTTAATATCAGCTGATGGTCAGCTGTCGATAACTTAGTGTTGTTTCTATTGTCCTCCAGATGGCTTTGTTGCTCTAATATTGCCCTTGAATCCAGCAGATGGCGTGCTGTTAAATTCAACAGATGGCCTTACCCACCGAAAGTATAGGTTTGGTGGAACGAGGAGACGACTTCCACCTTCACAAGCTTCACACAATTTTTGATTGGCTTGCGTTCAAAAACGATGTACAATTAGACAGTCAAAATTTCTCTTCACTCAGAAGTCATTCTCAGTTCTCTCTCTTACTCTCTTCATTGAATATTTCAATACACGAGCAGCTTTTTGATAGTGTTATTATATATAACTATACAAATTCCAACCATGTTGAAGTAACATTACATAAACTATGCAAAAAGTATGAACTAATCAAGATATGCCGCGTGAGAGAAATGCCTTTAAGTGAGTTTCTAGCACTTTTTGGTTCTCTTTTACCAGGGTTGCCAAATTGCGCACATCTTCTGGTCGTCTAATTCTAGATCGTCATTGTTGCGTTTTTAAACAGTTGATGTTTTGTGTATGTTTTTATTAGAGTTGCTTTTTCTGGTAATCAGCAGTGTTGCATGAAATTTTACACCGGGTTAAAATGACGTGAAAAACTGAAATGCAGTTTTAACACGCTTAACATTGCATGAGTAATCTTCTGGGTTAGCGTGGGCTAACGGAGTTTACCTTCGAAATGCGCTAATCTTGGTTGGTGTAAATGTGATTTTTATTTCCCGCATTTAATGTAATTTAAATATAGTTTCAGAGTTTTCATCAAGTAAAAGAAATTCCTGGAAAATCCTGCTTGGAATATTTACAAATTAGTATAAAGAGATGTTAATAGCCGAATAGGAAGTTAAAATTTTATTTTTCATATCTATTAATTTAATACTTCAGGTTATCGCTTAATATATATTTACTTTGTCGTTCTTTCCAGTACCTCACTCTCATCTTCGTCTCCTTCTGCGCACTGTCATCCAATGCCTGGCCCACTAAGGACTCACCCATTAGTACAATAATGATGCCTTATCAATCCTACATAAGTCAACAAATCATGAATTCACGAGGTCAACTAAAACGAGTGCTGGTTCCAGTGAATATGGAAATTGTTCCTCGAGTTAATCTTAAGAAGGGTGAAATCGCAATGGGTGGAAAGGGCACACCAGTGCATTTTGCCGAAGGAGCATATCCTGTTTATTATATGACAGGCAGTGCAAATGGACAATTTAGTGGAAAAATCAGATTACTGAAGTGAAGAAGCACACGTATCCTGTAAAAGGAAACGAAATTGTATTTATTTTCTTAGTTTATAAGTGCTGTGATAAAGCGCGCCCTTCTATGTAAATTCCAATAACGAAAATTAACATAATTCTATATTAACTATAAAAATATAAAAAAAAAATAAAAAAAATTTAAATAAATCCAGTGAAAAAAGAGAAAGTATTACACATGTGAAACAAAAAAGAACCATTTAATTTAATTATCATAGTTTCGTTTTACTCCACCATCGAGTTTTGTTGCTTTTTTTGTGTGATTAACAGCCGCAAAAATATGTGTTAATTTTCCAATTGTATTCAAAATCATGTTTATTTTAACGATCCAGCATAACAAATTGGGTGTGAACCTGAAAATGAATGAATCTGGTACGAAACCTGATTCCGCATGGTACCACATGCTAAACAACTGCTGACCTGCGCTAACTAACCGCATTGGGATGAGACCATAAATTTCGATTTTATTGAATATTTTGCTTAACAAAAGCGAAACTTAGACACAGCAAAGGTTAATGACCAAAAATAGAAATTTCGTTTCAGGGGTTGGAGAAATTTAACGCTATAGATCATTTTGAATACAAAGAACTTGCAGGTTATTCAAAGAATTAACCTCGCGGGTACAGAATATTTTGTGGTATTAGAAATCAGTCGACCTAGTAACTAAGAGTTTGAAGTTAGACACAGTCTGTTGTACTAGAAAATTGTCAATTGGTTTTGAAATGATTTATAATTTAACTTAACGATTTTTAAAAAAAAAAAAAATTTTTAAAATTGCAAATACTTTCTATAAGAATTGTTTTGAAATTTCTCTAGAGCTTTTTTGAAAATTTTCTACAATTTTGAAAATTATGTACTTTAAAATATTTTATGGAAAATGTTGAAATTTATCTAGAACAAAATAGGTTTAAAAATAATTTTACAGAAAATCCCAAAATTTATCTATACCCAATAATTTTTCTATAGAAAATATTTTTTCTCAGTGCACATATTTTTGCAATTTTTTATTTAACAATGGGTTTGCTAATATTTTGTAAAGAAATTTCTTATGCAACGATAACTATAAGAAATGTGTTTGCACAATTTTCCTATAGAAATACTTTTTCTATAACTGTACTGTTTCTCTAGCAAATACTTTTGAAAACTTTTTTCGTAGAATCAAGTGTTGTGAACTTTTTCTATAGAAAATACTTTAGTCAACGTGTTCTATTGAAAATAAACTTGGAAACTTTTTCTATAGAAAAAACTTAACTTAATACTTCTTGTATTGAAACACACATTTTCTATAGCAAGTATTTTTCAAAACTTTCCAGCTTTTTAAGCTTCCTATAGAAAAAAATTTCTAAACTTTTTCTGTAGAGAATTCTTTAGCAAACATTTTCTATAGAAGAGGCTTTTGCAAACTGCTTCTATAGCAAATATATTTGCTAATTTTTTCTACCGGAAATACTTGCAACCTAATTCTCTACAAAATGTTTTTGCAAACTTTGTCTATAGAGAACGCTTTTGTATACTTATACTATAGAAAATACTTTCGGAACCGTTTTGTACGGAAGTACATTACAATTTTTTTTTAATGAAAATACGTTTTCGCACTGTTCTATAGAAAATAGTTTTCAAATTTCGTGTATAGAAAATATCTCTGCAAAATTTTTCTACAGAAAATATTTTTCGAACTGCTGCTATAGAAATACATTTCCAAACTATGGAAAATCTATAGAAAATGTTTTGGAAATTTTGCTTACAAAATCCTTTGAAGTTTTTCTATAGAAAATAGTTTGCAAGTTTTTCTGTGGCTAATCATTTGCAAGAATTTCTATAGAAAAGTCTTCAAAAGTTTTTTTAGAAAAACTTTCAAATGCTTGATTTTGAAGATTATCTATAGAAACTCTTTTGAAAGGTTTTCCAAAGAAAGTCATTTGGAAGATTTCCTATAGTAAAATATTTTCAAAGTTTTCTATAGAAAATCTTTTGAAAGTTTTTATAGAAAATCTTTTGAAAGTTTTCTATAGAAAATCTTTTGAAAGTTTTCTATAGAAAATCTTTTGAAAATCTGTCGCTGCTTTTTATAGTGTTTTGGAAAGTTTCCTATAGAAAATATTTTGGACATTTTGCTTACAAAATCTTTTGAAGTTTTTCTATAGAAAAGAGTTTGCAAGTTTTTCTGTGTCCAATCATTTGCAAGAATTTCTATAGAAAAGTCTTCAAAAGTTTTTTTTTGAAAAATTTTCAAATGCTTGATTTTGAAGATTTTCTATAGAAACTCGTTTGAAAGGTTTTCCAAAGAAAGTCCTTTGAAAGTCATTTGGAAGATTTCCTATAGTAAAATATTTTTACAGTTTTCTATAGAAAAACCTTCAAAAGATTTCTATAGAAAAACTTTCAAAAGATTTTCTATAGAAGAACTGACAATAGATTTGATATAGAAAAACTTCAAAAATATTTTCTAAAAACGAACTTGCAAAAGATTTTCTATGGGCAAAATTTTCAAAAGTTTTCGATAGAAAACTTTCAAGATTTTCGTTAGATATCTTTGAAAAGATTTTCGATAGAAAGCTTGCAAAATATTTCTACAGAAAATCTTTCAAAAAATTTGTAAAGAAAATCATGCAAAAAATTTTCTACACAAAGGCTTTCAAAAGATTTTCGTTAGAAAAGCTTTAATAAAATCTTTTGGAAGTTTCTATAGGAATGCGTTTGGCAGTTTTCTTAGGACAGTCGTTTGGAAGTTTTCCGATATCATTTTTTCAAGTTTATCTAGTCTTTTTGAATTTTTTCTATTGAAAATATGTTGGGTAGTTTTTCTATATTTGAAATTCTTTTAAGAAAATCTTCTGGAAATGTTGCTAAAACACTCATATGCAAACTTTTGAAAGTTGTTCTAAAGAAAGATTTTTGAAAGCTTTTGTATTGAAAAAAATTTTGACGATTTTCTATTGTAAAGTGTTAGAAAAGTTTTTCATTGAAAATCTGTTGAAAGTTTTCTATTGAAAATCCTTTCAAAGGATTTCTAAAGACAATCCTTTGAAATCCTTTCTACAAAAACTCATTTGGAAGATTTTCTATATAAAAGTATTGTGAAAGATTTCTATCGAAAATCTGTTGAACATTTTCTATCGAAAATCTTTTGAAAGTTTTCTAGAGAAAATCTGTGTGAAAAGTTTTCTATAGAAAATCTTTTTTGAAAAGTTTTCTACGAAAATCTTTTGAAAGATTTTCTATAGAAAAATAGAAAATCTTTTGAAAGATTTTTTATAAATAACTTTTGCAAGTTTTCCTGTACAAAATCTTTTTAAAGTTTTTCTATACAAAATCTTTTGAAAGCTTTTATGTTGAAAATTATTTGGAAGATTTTCTATAGAAAATTCTTTTAAAGTTTTTCTATAGAAATATGTTTCTATAGAAATATTATTTCTAATGAACATTTTGAGTGCATTCTATCGAAAATCTATTGAAAATATTGCTATAGAAAATCTTTTGCAAGTTATTTTATAGAAAATATTTCGGAAGTTTTTCTATATTAAATCTATTGTAAGTTTTTCTATAGAAAATCTTTTAAAATTTTTTCTATAGAATAGCTTTTAAAAGTTTGTCTATGGAAAATCTGTTGAAGGTTCTGTATAGAAAATCTTATGAGTTTGTGTAAAGAAAATCATTTGGAAATTTATTTACTGAAAATGTCTTGCAAGTATTTCTATAGAAAATCTTTGGAAGTTTTCTATAGAAAATTGTTTGGAAGTTTTCTTCGGACAACCGTTTGATAGTTTCCTAAATACATTGTTTCAAGTTTTACTAGTCTTTTTGAGTGTTTTCTATGAAAATATTTTGGGAAGTTTTTCTGTATTTGAAATGTGAAGTTTGCGAAAATCTTCAGGAAACTTTGCAAATTTTCTATAGAAAATCATTGGAAGTTTTTCTACAGAAATTCGTTTGCAAGTTTTTCTATAGAACACTTTTTGAAGGTTGTTGTGAAAAAAACCTTTTGAAAGTTTTTGTAAAGAAAATCTTTTGAAAGTTTTTGTAAAGAAAATCTTTTGCAAGTTTTTGTAAAGAAAATCTTTGAAAGTTTTTCTAAATACAATCTTTTGTAAGTTTTTCTAAATACAATCTTTTCGGAGTTTTTCTACAGGAAATCTTTTGTATGTTTTTCTATAGAAATCTTTGGAAAGTTTTGTATCGAAATTTTGTTTGAAAATGTTTCTATAAATAAAATAAATTTTCTATAAAAAAATAAATTTTTTGCAAGTACTTCTATAGAAATAATGTGGAAGTTTTTTATATAAAATTTGTTGGAAGTTTTTCCGTACAAAATCGTTAGGATGTATTCCTATTACAAATGTCTTCCCAATTTTTCTATAGAAAATCTTTTGGAAGTTTTCTATATGAAATCGTTTGAAAGTTTTTCTATAGACAATCGGTTGGAAGTTTACCTATATAAATTTTTTTGTGTTTCCGAAAGATTTCTATGGAAGTTTTTCTATACCTATTATTTTGGAGTTTTCAAGAGAATTTTTTGGAAAGTTTGCTAAAGTACCCCTTTCAAGCTATTCCGTAGAAAATCAATTGTAAGATTTTCTATAGAAAATCTTCTGAAAGCTTTCCTCTAGAAAATCATTTGAAAGGTTTTCTATAGTAAATCATGTGAAAGGTTTTCTATAGAAATTCATTTGGAATATTTTCTAGAGAAAATCATTTGGAATATTTTCTTTTGCAAGTTTTGGATCGAATATCTTTCAAAACTTTTGCTCTAGAATACCTTACCAATGATTTACTATGGAATAGTTTGATATTTTCTATAGAAAATCATTTGGAGTATTATGTTTTGAAAGTGTTGGATCGAATATCTTTTGGAACTTTTCTTCTACAACACCTTGTAAATGATTTTCTATGGAATAGTTTGAAATGGGCTTTTTAGTAAAATTTTCAAAATATTTGCTTTAAAGAAACTTCAAAATAGTATAGAAAGTTAATTTTGAAAATTTTCCTAAAGACAATTTCTTTAAGTTCTTCTATAGAAAATATTTTTAAAGCTCTTCTATATAAAATCTGTTGGAAGTTTTTGTAGAGATAATATTTTGGAAGTTTGTCTATAGAAAATCTTTTGGAAGTTTGTCTAAAGAAAATCTTTTGGAAGGTTTTCTATTACAAATCCCTTTCAAGTATTACTATAGAACATGGTTTGGAAGCTTTTTAAGTTTTTCTATAGATTATTATTTAGTAGTTTTTTTATAGAAAATCTTTTGGAATTTTTTTTATAGAAAATGTTTTGTAATTCTTTTACAGAAAATATTTTATAAGTTTTTCTATAGAAAATAATTTGAAATTTTCCTATCGAATATTATTTGACATTTTTTTATAGAAAGAAATTTGGAAGTTATTCTACAAAAATCGTTTGGAAGTTTTTCTACAGAAATTAAGTTGGAAGTTGTTTACCAAGCTTTTTTTCTAGAAAATATTTTGGAAATTTTCTACAGATAATTTGAATTTTTCTTTATAGAAAAGCTTGTGGAAGGTTTCTATAGAAATCTTCCAAAAGATTTTATGTACAAACAATTTCAAAGTATTTTCTATAGACCAACTTGGACAGATTTTCTGTAGAAAAAGTTTTCAAATAAACTTTCTATATTATTTTGAAGTTTTTGAAAGAAAATGTTTTGGAAATTTTACTAAAAACACCTTTCAAGCTATTCCACATAAAATCATTTGCAATATTTGGCAAAGAAAAACTTTCAAAACATTTTCGATCTAAAACTTTGAAAGATTTTCTATTGAAAAGCTCTCAAAATATTTCCTTTAGAAACCTTTGTTTGTATTTTTATATATTGTTTGAAATTTTTTTTATAGCTTTGTTTCAAAATTTTTCTATACAAAACCTTTTGCAAGTTTCTTTGTGAAATTTTTCTTTAGACAGTCTTCTGGAAGATTGGTATAGAAAATCTTTTGGAAGATTTTCTGTAAAATTCCTTTGGAAGGGTTTCTGTAGAAAATCTTTTTGAAGTGTTTCTGTAGAATATCTTTTGAAAGTTTTTGTATAGACTAGTCTTGTTCATGTTTCTCTAGAGAATTGTCATTATGGGTTTGCAATAGAAAATAATTTTTGTCGTTTTTCTATTCAAAATGGTGTTTACATTTACACATATTTCTATAGAAAATGTTTTGAAAATTTTGAAAAAAAAATATGAAGTTGATTATTATAGTGGATAGTTGGGACTATAGCTATTTCAATGCCCACAGTTTCTCTTTAAAAATTTTGTCCTAGAGAATTTTGTTTAAAAGATTTTCTATAGAAAGGAGGTTTTAGTTTGAACTTTTCCTATTGAAGATACTTTTTTTTATTTTTTAGAGAAAATCTTGAGAATATCGAAGGGGTAACTTTTGTGATTATCTTTGAATTATTGAAATCTTATCGTTTTTGTTTCAAATCTCAACAATATTGAATAACATATCGTCTATTTGAATTGAATTTGAAACTTTGATTCCATCATCAACATGGATTCTTTGATATTCAATTAATTGATTTGTTAATCAATTATAGCCAATTCACTTTCTTGTTGTTGTTTATAATCAAAATCGATGATTAATTAAATTTGACTAGATTACTGTCACAGACATTTGGTCAAACTCTACGAAATCGTTCAAAAGTAACATTTTGGTAAACTTGTTATCTTTTGTTTCATTTTCTTTATGGGGGAATTTGAAATTCAAAGGAAAGTAAATGAATAAACGTCAACTTCATATGACCACTATTAGGCACAACAATTCATAACAAAATTTCTGAAAAATTGGGTCAAGAACATAACCAATATATTTATAAGGTGGACGGGGGACACAATTAAAAAGAAACCCGTTTGATAGAAAATACAAAGTTGGGTTCGATTTGATTGTAAAATAGAATAACATTCAATAGAACAGTTTCAAATCTGTTTCATATGTTTGATTTAATTCTTGTGGTGATTTTATGTTAACGAACAATTAAAAGACATCGATCGTCATATTCAGTTGCTAATCGTTATAGGCAATCGTGATTATGACCATTATCAACTTCTGGCCATAATTCATACAACAATTAAACAATCAGCTATGGATGAGAGAGTGAGTGGAGAGTTTTTAACATTTGAAATTGTTAAGATTTTGTATTTTCTAAGTCAGTTTGTTTTTAGTGTCTGTTATCTTTGTAAATTTAGACATAACAATGATTCTTTTTGTTTTCTGTATAAAGAGCAATAGCGATTTCTTTGGACAATATTTCTAAAGCAGTGAAGCAAAAAAAAAACAGAACTTTTTGCCTGAAAAGAATGTCCCTTTAAAAAGGCAGCTTGGTTCGAAGGGAATTTCTAATATTTTCTGTTTAATTTGGCTGAGATTTAAAATTTGGCAGTTATCACAATGTAGAAATACAGACTTCAGAGCAGTTAAGGAAATTAGGTAACGAACTTGCGATATTTGAAATGGTAAATGGCATTGTTTAGAGAATAAGCTGTGGAATTTTCCAGCTTTTGAACGCTAAAAATCGGTAGTTAAATTGTCAAAATTCATAAAATTTGAATACAAATTTTTAACGATAAAAATCGTTAGGTAAATTGACAAAATACGAAAATTTGGTATTGAAATTTTATGAATTTGACAATTTAACTACCGATTTTTAGCGTTAAAAAGTTACAGAGGTCCGGTGAAGATTATATTTGTTTTTATCTTTGTAAGTATTTGACAATTTCGAATACAATTTCCACAAGTGCTACTGACAAAATTGAAAGAAACTGCTTAATTTCTTCTCGTTGTAATTATAAATATATAAAAATTTGCTTCAAATCTATTATTCATTTATTTGCTAATAACACAGTGCAACACGAAAAAATATAACCATATACGGACACCACTACGTGATAAAAGACCAAAAAAAAAAGGAAAAACCCGTGTCTCCCAGTTTTGCCCAAAGTCTTGCACTTTTTTTATGGCCCCCAAAGATTTGGGGCCTCGATGTAATTTTTTAAAAAAGTGATCATTTCGTGAGGCTCATATCTTGGAAACCGTTCGGAATTTTGAAGTACTCTCTGAGGGAAAGTTGTAGCTATTGTCATAAGGAACAAAAATTGCCGACATATAAAATCAAAAAATTGCCAAAATATAAAATCTTCAAGGTCAGAATCGCAAAAAAACTTTAAAAAATTCGATTTTGTTTACCTTTTTCCCCTGTTCAGGTCCATAGGTAGCAAACCGTTCAAAATTCAAGGAAACAACCAACTAGAAGCAATCTTATAGAAAATCTTTTGAAGGTTTTCTATAGAAAATCTTTGGAAGTTTTCCGCAAAAAATCTTCTGGAAAGTATGCAATAGAAAATCTTTTGTAAGCCTTCTATAGAAAATTCTGTAGAAAAGTTTCAACGGTTTGTCTTCACAAAAAATTCCAAAATATTTTCTATAGAAAAATACTTCTAAACGATTTTCTAAAGGAAACTTCGTATGCGTCTAAGAAACACTTGCCAAAGATTTTCTTTAGATGAAAATTTTTTTAGAAGAAAATCGTTGGCAAGTTTTTCTATACAGTCTTGTTGAATTTTCCCTATTTAAAATCTTTTGGAGGTCGTTGAGAAAGAAAGTCGTTTCTTCTGTAGAAAATATTTTAGAATTGTTTTCTGTAAAAAAAAGAAGATTTCTACTGCACCTTTTGGAAGTTTTGCTTTAAAACATATAGTTTGCAGTTCTTCTATAGAAAATATTTTTGTTGATTTTTTATAGAAATTCTATTGGAATAGTTTGCAGATTTTTCTATAGAAAAGCGTTTGAAAGTTTTGCTATAGAAAATCTTTGAAAGTTATTATATATCTTTTGGAAGCGTGTCTATAAAAAATATTTCGGAAGTTTCTGTATGTCGTTTTTGGAATTTTTTATAGAAAATCTCCTGAGAGTTGTATTATACAAGATATTTTGGATACATATCCATAGAAATCTTATAGAAAACCTTTTGTAGTTTTTCTATAAAAAAAACAGTGGAAGTTTCTTATAGAAAATCTTTAGAGGTTGTCCTATAGAAAATAATTTTTAAGTTTTTTTATTGAAATTTGTTTAGAAGTTTTCCTAAAGAAATTATTTTTGTAGGTTTCCTATAGATAAGCTTTTGGTATATTTCCTACAGAAAACCTTTTGGAAGTTTTTCTATAGAAAATCGGTTAAAAGATTTCCTATAAAACTCTTCGTAAGTTTTCCGAAGGAATATCTTTTCAAAGCTTCGTTGGTCATTGTCATTTGTCTTTTGGAAGTTTTTCTATAGAAAATCTTTTAAAACTTCTCGTATAGAAAATCTTTTTAAGTTGCCAGCAGAGAATCTTTTGGAAACTATCCTATACAACATTTTTTATGAGCTTTTCTATAGAAAATCTTTTGGAAGAAAAGATTTTCTTTTATTGAAAATGTAGTGCAGGTTTTGCTAAAGACAATAGCTGTTAAAGTTTGTCTACAGAAAGTCCTTTGACGTTTTCCCATACAAAATACTATTCTATAGAAAATCATTGGGAAATTTTTCTATTGAAACTCATTTGGAAGTTTTTATATAGAAAATGTTTTGCAAATATTGTACCAGTTTCCCTATAGAATGTTTTTTGTAAGGTCTTCTATAAAAATGCTTAGAAGTTTTTCTATACAAAATATAGTGCAAGTTTGTCTATAGAAAATCCGGTGCAGGTTTTTGTATGATTGTATGATTCCTGAAAGTTTATTTACGGCAAATCTTTTGAGCTTATTTATATAGAAAATCTTTTGGAATATTTCCTATAGAAAACTTTATGAAAGTTTTTCCATACAACAGCTTTTTCAATTTATTTTATAGAAAATATTTTCGATTGGGTCCTATAGAAAAAATATGGCAATGATTTCTATAGAAAATATTTCAGCAAGGATGCAAGTTTTTCTATAGAAAGCCTATAGAAAATCTTTTGGAATGGATTATGTGGAAAATCGTTTGAAATATTTCCTATAGAAAATCATTTACACGTTTTTGTATAGAAAATCGTTTGAAAATTTTTTTATGGAAAACCTTTTGGACGCTTTCCTGTAGAAAATCATATGGGATGATTTCTATAGCAAATGTTTTGGAATATTTCCTATAGAAAATCTTTTGTGATTTTGCTATAGAAAATCATGTGTCAGTATTTCTACTCAAAATCCGTTGCAAGTTTTTCTTTAGAAAATCTTTTTTAACTTTCTGTATTGAAAATCAATAGGAAGTTTCATTTGGAAGTTTATAAAATGCCTTTGCAAGTTTTTCTGTAGATCATCTTTTAGAAGTTTTATATACAAAATATTTTGGATGTTTCACTATAGAACGTCTTTGTAGAGTTTTTCGATAGAAAATCTTCTTGTCAGTTTTCGGTAGAAAATCTTTAGGGAATTTTTCTGTAGACAATCTTTTGGTAGTTTTTCTAACGAAAATCTTTTGGAAGTTTATCGATAGAAAATCTTTGGGAAAGTTTTCTACTGAAAATCATTTGGAAGTGTTTATACAGACAATCTTTTGCAAATATTTTAGCAGTTTCCCCCTAGAATGTCTTCTGTAAGTTCTTCTATAGGAAAATGCTTTAGATGTTTTTCTATAGAAAATATAGTGCAAGTTTTTCTATAGAAAATCCTTTGGAAATTTTTCTATAATAATCTTCTGAAAATTAATCTATGGGAAATCTTTTAAGATTATTTCTATAGAAAATCGGTTGAAATATTTTTTATAGTAAATCTTTTGCACTTTTTTGTATAGGAAATGGTTTGAAAGTTTTTCTATGGTATACATTTTGGATGTTTTCCTGTGGAAAATCTGGGACGATTCTATAGCAAATCGTCTTTACAGAGTTTTTCAGAAAATCTTCTTGGCAGCTTTTCTATGGAAAATCTTTATGGAATTTTTCTGTAGACAATCTTTTGGTAGTTTTTCCAATGAAAAATTTCTGGAAGTTTTTCTATAGAAAATCATTGGGAAGTTTTTCTATTGAAAATCATTTCGAAATTTTTATACCAAAATCATTTGAAATATTTTGGCAGTTTTCCTATAGAATGCCTTTTGTAAGTTCTTCTATAGAAAATGTTTTATAATTTTTCTGTAGAAAATACTTGGTAAGTTTCTCTATAGAAAATCTTTTGCTAGTTACTCGATGATAGTGTTCTGGAAGTTTTTGTATTGAAAATCTTTTGGAATGATCTCTATTAAAAATCTTTTGAGATATTTCCTATGGAAAACCTTATGCAAGTTTTTCTACAGAACATCTTTAGCAAGTTTTTCTATAGAAAACCTTTTAGCAGTGGTCCTACCGCAAATCTTTAGAAATCATTGCTATGGATTTTTTGTAATATGTATTTTCTATGGAAAACCTTGCGCAAGTTTTTCTATACAACATCTTTTTCTATTGAAAATCTTTTGGAAGTGGTCCTACCGAAATCCTTTAGAAATCATTGCTATGAATTTTTGTGGAATATTTGCTATAGAAATCTTTTGCAAATTTTTCTTAGAACATCGTTTGCAAGTTTTTCGATAGAACACCCTATGCACTTCCATTAGAACATATTTTGGAAGTTCTTCTGTAGAATGTTTTTTAGAAGTCTTTCTGCGGAAAAGCTGTGCAAGTTTTTCTATACAAAACCTGTTGGAAGTTATTCTATAACAATCTTTTAAAATTTTTCTAGAGAAAACTTTCTGAATGTTTCCCACAGAAATCTTTTGCAGGTTTTTCCATAGAAAATCATTTGTAAGATTTTCTATTGAAAATTTTTTGTAAGCTTTTCTATTGGAAATCTGTTAGCAATTCTCTTATGGAAAATAATTTTAAGGTTTTGTATAAAAAGTATTTTGGAAGTTACTCTATAGAAAACATTTTGCTTGTTTTTCTAAAGACATCCCTGCTATAGGCATCCCTTACAATAGAAAATCTTTTGTAGGTTTTTCTATAGAAAATCTTTTCGATGGTATTCTTTGTTGGTAGCTTTCCTGAAGAGGATCTCAAGGAAGATTTTCTGTAAAAATCCATTGCAAGTTTTCCTATAGTCTTTTGGAAGATTCCCTATTTCTATACGCTTTTGTACTGAAAATGATTTAGAGAAAAATCTTTTGCAAGTTTTTCTATAGAGAATTTTATGAGTTTTCTATGGAAAATGCGTTGCTAGCTTTCCTAACGGAAATCTGTTGGAAGTTTTTCTATAGAAAAACTTTTCGAAGTCATTCTATAGAAAATCTTTTAGAATAATTTCTATAAAAAATTCGTATGCAAGTTTTTCTGTAAAACATCTTATGTCAGCTTTTCTATGGAAAGTCTTATGTAGGTTTTCTATAGAAAATGGTATGCAAGATTTCTAAAAAACTCTTATGTAAGTTTTTCTATTACAAATTATTTGCAGATTATCCTGCAGTCTTTTGCATGATTTTCGGTAGAGCATTTTTGGAAGTTTTGTATAAAATTTGGTGGAAGCTTTCCTGTAAAAAAGGTTTGTCTCAAAAAAAAAAATCAAATCGTTTGGAAGATTTTCTATAGAAAATCTTTTGGAAGTTGTAATGTAGAATGTACTTTGGAAGGGTTTCTATAATCGGCTAAAGAAAATCAGTTCTACAGTCTTCCAAATAAAATATTTTTAAAATTTTTCTATACGAAATCCATTTTACAGGGTTTTTATACAAAGTTTTCGCTATGGGGCTTCAATTTTGGATCTTTTTTGCAGGTTTTCTAGAGAAAGTCTTTTTTATAGCTTTCGTTTTTTGCAGTTATTCTATAGAAAATCTTTATTTCATCATTTCTATAGGTAAAGTTTTTCATAGATTTTCCATAGAAAATAAATTTCAGTTTTTCTACAAACCGTCGCCCAGGAATACAAATATTGCTCGCAACTACTGTTAAAAGGATTTTGTGAAAATGTGTTTATTAACTAAAATGCTTCGTCACTGTAACGAAAGTTTAACTGTTGTTCCGATGTATTCATTTCGTTGTTGTAATTAAAATGTTTTATTTGCTGCTATTTCATCCCCCATTGTTGGGATGAATACATTTCACTGCAGCGATGAATATGTTTCATTAATCCGACGGTCTTCGGTGGTGCAACAGTTAATGTGCGTAGATCTTCGACATGAGAACGTGGGTTTCGCTGGGGGGATTCCTGCTCTGACCATCTTACATTTACTTCACCCCGCTTAGTACACTATCGAGTACTAAAGCATGAAAAAGCTTCTCAAAATACCGTTCGCAACTATTGGTCATAATCAGTGAGTGTAAAACTAGAAAGCGCACAGCTCACTGTCTGTGGCACGATCTCGCCAATCCCTTTATGGGATGTAACGGGAAATGTAGTTGTAGCAGCAACGTAAATAGAGTTGTTGCAACAACGACACAAAGAAACTCATGTATGAAATTGTTAGTTGCAGCAACGATTAAGTCATCGGATGTACGAAACATTTCATTTCAGCAATCTGAAATACTTTAACGAATATATTTCTACCTTGCAATGGAAACGTTTTTGATTCAGTGCAGTACATCCACAACCTGTTTATAAAGTTTCCTGGTAATAAACAAACTCTTCTGTTTCTCGGACTGTGTATGTTTGCAAACATTTATTTTTGTTTTGTTTTTGTTTATGGAAGATTTATTTAATTAGATTCATATCTAAGTATTATGTTTTCTCGAGCATCCGTATCATATCAGCTTGATCCACTGAATGACGAATGTTGCTGCTGCTCAGAGCATTTTGATTGATGCCAATAAATGGGGCGGGCTGTGCACTCAATGTTCTTGGCAAACTTTTTACTTATGTATCGAAATTGTTAACACGATTGCTCGCTGGTCTATAACATTTTGCCTTTTGTTATGCTTTTATTACTGATGTTATTATTATTTTTAAAGCAGCTAATAAAGTTGTCGTTGGTAGCATTTTTGAAATGGTTTAAAGATTTGTTAGCCAAGTTTCGAGTTTGTTGTATTGTTATTGTTGAGGTTGATGCTGATTTTATAGACGAATCGTGTGAAATTAATGCTAGGAATGAGGTAATCGCTATTTATGTTTTACACTTTGTAATTAATTTTCATTAGAACTTCTCCAACATCATCATCATCATCATCATAAATGTCTCCACCACACCAAGCATCCAGTTAACAGCACAATCATTAATGGATAGCAACGTCTCTACATGGCTTCGCGAAACTCTGGAAACATGTGTCGATGATTGGATGGATCGATGATTCAAAACTTTTGTTTGAATTTGCTGTTTCCAATTGTGCGGGTTATTGATGAAAATGTGTTTACAAGTTTTAAATTTTAATTAAGTTTTTCAATGATTTCTATGAGTACAAAAGTCAAGTTGTAACTCATTTGGTGGTTGTTGTTGTGTTTCCTGTTGGTTTATTTTACGACGTAATTAATGGAGATTTGCTGTAATAATTGAGACGGGAAAGGGGATTAATTTCATAATTCGTATGCAGAACCAAAGAAGGTGTTTTACGTGTAGTCATGTCAAAGAATTTGGAAGCGCTAGGCAAATAATGTATGGACTTCCTTAATTGGCTGCTAAAATCCTGTTTAAAATCGCCTCTTCTCTGAATAAAGTTGAAAATTGTTTTGTTTCTTTACATTCTTTACATTATTCTCAATTGAAATTGGAAAAACATTTATGGCCTGTTCCTCAAGCTCGAACAAAAAGCTAAGAGAACGACTCAACATTTTCTTTCGGCTGACTCTATATTTGTTCCTAAATGACAGAACATTCACAATAAAGGAAATACAATTTTTTCTGAAAAGTTTCGAACAATTTTATATTTTTTTTCGACTTGAAATTTTTCGATTTCAACACGAACGAAAGCTTTCGTTCGCGATCGAGCAATAGGCTGTTAATGAATTTAAAAACACTCCATATGAAATCTAATACACATTTGAAATTAAACAATTTAATTTGAAATTCAAAATATTTTTTTTTTAAATTGAAATTTTAAATGAAATTCACAATATAACAAGTTGATTATGAGAATTTTCAAAATACATTATTCAGACACTGTGAGTAGTTTGTCCACAATTCGGGGGCATAGACCACATCCTGTGTATTATTTTGGTTGAGTTATATATTTTCACGTTACAAAATGCAGGATTTTATTTCAAATGCCAAGAGATTTGTCCTACTATAATTATTCAGAATTCTACTGATAATTTGATATGCCATTAGACGTAAACAAGTGTTGCAGCGGCTTCCACTTTACACCGACAGCACACCTGAACATACATGGCCCGAGGAGCAGCGGCGTCTCCCGCCATTTCATTTGTGAATAAAAATATGGTTTCCCATTACATCCCATGGCGGAAATGGGGAGATCTTCTCACATCCAGTGAGCTGTGCCAGTTCTAGTTTTATACTCACTGATTGGGACCTACAGTTTTGCTCCAGTTCCGAACGGTATTTTGGTGAAATTTTTCATTGCTAAATACTCGATAGTGTCGCCGTCACTAAGCCAAATAACCACCGTCGAAAGAAATGCTAGGTGGTCAGGTCAGTTATCAAATCCACGTTCTCCTGTAGATAGTCGCGCGCACTAAATTGATGGCCACCCATTGCGATAATCAAGTGAAGTTTAATTTAGCCGCGTATTTATTGTCAACTGTTTGCAACAACCAAAGCCACATTTCCGGTACAAAAACATATACTTATATATCAACCTTTAACCATTGTGTCTCAAACACTTAGTATTGAATGGCAAACACAATGTGTTTGACACAAGTATTCTATATTTGCAACAAGCTACAAACACGTTATATTTGTATTCCGACAACAAAATGTTACAGATCTTTCAGCGTGTGGTGGCGAAAGTCGGTCGTTGTGTTTCACCCCTCTCATTGATGTCTCTGCTACCCGTGTTCGCGTCCACATTCTCTGGGGTACCTACCTCTTTTGTCTGCTGTATGCGACTTCTTAGGCACGCTGAAAAAAGGTCCCAGCAACTTATTGCAGGAAACATGTCTACGTTTGCAGGCATTGTTTTCACGAATTGAAGATCTGCTCTTTTTTGTTTCTTTGTTGTCTGTTACGGTTTTGTTTTCAGCAGTTTTCAACAAGCAAAGCAACATTTGGATCACAAGAACCTGTTAATCATTGTGTGTCAAATTCTATATTGAAGAGCAATCACAATGTGTTTGGACACAAATGTCCTATATTTGCGACAAGCTACAAATTCGTTATATTTGCATCCAGCAACAGAAAAGGACCAACTTTTTCAGCGTCAGGCTACTGATGGCAACTGGCCTATTGCACCTGGGACAGATGTTCGCTGTCGCTTTTCTTTATGGAGCATGTATGATGTAACCAATCGTTCCGGTTAGTCTGGAACAAAACGGATTTAGTTCCAGACTAACGTCAACTTAACCCCCCACCGAAATTTTAACTCGTCAGTCAAAAGGAACATCGTATGTCTTCGGACACCATCTATCTCTTCGGGTTGCCAGATTTTCCAATTATATATAGGAAGCCCGGCATTATTATCATTGAGAATGTGCTGAATTTTCTCCTCGTCAGATGGGTTTACTGGGATTCGGGCTTGTGCCATGGGTCTGTGTGGGGGGCCTCCCTCCGAACAACATTTAATGTTGCTCCTGGGCATAGCTCGTCCATTTTTCAGAGCTGCATGATAGTAATCTACCGATTGCTGATCGACAATAACTTTGCCAGAGCTTGGAACCAGCCGGCGTCACGGCATCGTGTAGGAGGTCCCGGCAACTCCTTTCGGATCTGAATATATTTCGATGACAATGCGCTCTAAAAAGAAGAAAAACTGAAATTGTTTCCCAGTACATCCCATGAAGTGATTGGAAGAGCTTCTCACAACCAGCTATGCGATTTCTAGTCGTATACTCAACGATTGGGACTTACAGTTTTACACCGATTCCGAACGGTATTTTGAAAAGCTTTTTCATGGCTAAGCACTCGATAGTGTTGCCATTACGAAGCGAGGGGACTGTTGGTGGTCAAAGCAGGAATTAAGCCCACGTTCTCTTTTCTCATGTGCAAGAGCCGCGCACGCACACCGTTGCACTACCGACTGCCACGTTCTTAACATATTTCCATTATTCCTTCGGAATGCTGGTATTTTCAACCCCCTTGTCGAGGACTGCAATTATTTGTCTTTTACAACCTCACTAAAACACCTTTGACCAGAGTGTAACCTGGCTACTTTAGCTGTCTTAGACTGTGGCCTCGAAGTCTTTTCTCCGCTTGTTGCGATTGAAAGCCGCTGTAATATCTTGATTATCAATAAAATTATCAGACCATTTCGAAGTATTTCTCTATCTAGCAGTGAGTGTCTCTCGGTCGACGTCACCATTTATAATCCTTGATAATTCTTGATAATCCTTGATATAAGAGCTTGACGACGACTGTTAATTTTATATTTGGAGGATTACAGGTGTCGCGTTATAGCTGCGGCTGGTTTACCGACACGTTTACCAGGTGTGCCTCCCATCCTCTCCAAAGAACTGGCAACGCTGGCCCTGAGATCAGGTGACACTTCAATTGTGTCCATATTAGTGGACGAAGTGGGGTTTTCCGCCAATTCTAGATTTAGAGGTCTGCCCTTCATCTGTTTGTGTTGTTTCTTTGTTATTTTTTTCCATATTATATTAATTTTTTCCCTGTGATTCCCATGAGTGTAGGGGATTTGAGTTTGACTTGAGTGTAGGGGACTTGAGTTTTGACTTGAGTACTACGGCAAGAACTTGGCTGACGGCCTGTTACCCACTAAGGCGCCCATGTATCAGTGAGGCACCGCTAACATACGGTCAGATACACATAATTGCAAAGTATCCGTAGGCAGTGTACGCATGACTAACCGGATTGAAGGAGCTAGTTTTGAGTAGAACCAGTACTTTGATAACCGGGCCCTGACCAGATAACCTCCCACTACGGGGAGATCCTTCTGGATGTAATTTCGCCGGGGAGCTACATAGGCGTTACTCTCTTCAGTTCATCTATCCTGTGTACGCATCTCTCCTGCGAGTGGTGCTTGTGGGAGGGTACTTAATATATGACGGCATCTTTTCGTCGGTCGCACAATCTCTTCCGGATATTTGTACCCTCCTATTGTAAGCCGGAAGAATCAAAATACATCCATACAAATGAAAAATGATGAAAAAATGGTTGACTTTATGGGGAATAGTAAAATGTTGATCTAGAACAACAAAAAAACCGAACGAAAGTCAGCCAATTGGTTGGTTGGTTGTTTGAAAAGGCTGCAAGGCAGCACGCTGTCTAGCACATTTAGGCTAAATAAGCCCAATGTGATACCTGCAGTTTCCTCTACAGCAACTATTGACTAGTCGTCAAGCCAATTTGCCCTTTCAATGAATTTGTCTATATGACCTACAGGAATATCCTGTAGGGCTACGGTGCTAACTAAATGTGTTCCGAATATCCTACTTCTCAGTCCTGCCAGAGCAGGGCAATCCAAGAGAAGATGTTTTGTCGTTTCCTCATTCCTCATCCATGCAGCATCCACAGAGTGGAGTTTCTATGTCCCAATCTTAGGGCGTGTTTTCCTACAAGACAATGTCCCGTAAGTGTTCCTATCATTGTGGATAATCTGCCTCTCGGCAAGTTAAGTAGTTCCCTAGTTCTCTTCGTGTCCACCTGTGGCCAGAGGACCCTGGCTTGTTTGCAAGTTGAAGTAAGTCTCCACTTGTCCTTGAACATATTATCGGCCCACTGCCTGATCTGCAAACGGCAGGTAGAGATTGGCATACTAACACCTTCTTTTGCCGCAATACCCTGCGCCGTAGTACCCTGTCTAGCTAAGGCATCCGCTACGCAATTGCCTGGCATGTTGCTGTGTCCCGGTGCTCAGATGACCTTATATCAAAATACTCTGCCATCACCCTAAGTGATGAGTGGCATTCTTTCACCGTAAGGGACGTAGAAAACATGGCTTCCAAGGATTTTATGGCAGCCTGGCTATCTGTCTAGATACATATTCTCGGGAGGGTTGTGACACTACTTTTCAATAATTCAGCACTTGCATTCGACAATGGCAAGTGGGTTCTTCTAGGTCGAAATTTTCATTCAGCTGATTCAATATTTGGTACCAAGTGACAGCACATTCGCAATTGAGGAACAAAATTTGTTCTGAAGAAACTTTTCTTGACGATGTTTCTGTTTTCATTCGATTTGAAATGACAACATTGTAGAATCCAAATCAACTTTCTTTCTACTACAATACGAACGAGATCGAGATCGAGGTATAGGCTGCGAGTGTTGGAATACAAACTATCACACTGTCTTCTACAAGGTGAACATTCTGTTTTTTTTCTTATTTGGATGCAAATCTAACGTCATTGTAAATTGTCGCAAACAGTACCGTACGCTAGATTTTTTTTCGGACGTTCAACTTGAAATTTAGGTTGAAAAATAACACTGTTTTCAAGAATCACTTGAATGGTCGCAAATATAGTATACTTGTGTCCAAACACATTCTGTTTGCTGTTCAATATTACATGGTGGGGGCACTATGTGTAACATGTTATAATATATTTTTTTGGGAACCAAATGTGGCTTTGTTTGTTGAAAACTGCTGAAAACAAACACGTGACAGACAACAAGGAAACAAAAAACAGCACATCCTCAATTCATGAAAACAATGTTTGCAAGCACATACATGGTTCCAGCAATATGTTGCTAGGATCATTTTTTCAGCGTGTAAAGATGGATATTTAGATAGGACAGCATGGAATTGCGCATACTTTTTTGTTCGGCTCAGTGATCTCAATGTTTTATGAAATTTTGTTTTTGCTATTGGGAGATAAGATAAATAAATAATAAATAAATACAATGTTTGAATCGAAGTTTATATATTTCGTGCCTGTAATTGGGCAGACCGGTTAATTAATTTTCTCAGTTTTATTCGAATCAAAATCTTCCAAAGGCCATGTATCATAATGAGGTATTTTTCTAAAGTCACGACATTTGAATAATTGCTTGCAATTGATGGCAGATAAAACTGTCAGAAAAAAACCTTTTGGCAAGGTCGTCTAGGTCACCACAGAATATACTTTAATGGAAATAAAGTCAACGAACTTGTAGAAGAGAGTAAAGAAGAGTTCAATGCAAAAGCATTTGCAGTAAAAAAGCACAAAATAAACAGGAAGCTCAATTTCATACCCGAAAGTCTTATATAGTCAACCCAAATTATATAAGCTCCTGGTCCTTTTAATTGAATATTGCTATTTTTTCCACTGATGTCCTTAGCAATGCAGGCGCCTAATTTTGTTTTTCATCAAATACCATTTCTAGTTAATGTATGAGCAGTTCATGGAAAGCGCTGGGTACTGTCTCCTAAGATCACCATGTGGATTTATACGGCAATAGTCAGACCAATACTTCTCTATGGCATCGTAGGTCTCTCCAAAAGAAATATATTCTGAATTCCTTGATGAAAATTCAAAGATCAGCACTGATTAGAGTTAGTGGGGCAATGGGCACGACGTCAGGTACTGCACTTAGTGCTATCCTGAACATCTGAACATCTGATATTGTGGCGTTATGATATCGGGGTATTCCGGACACACTGAATTACTACGCCGGATCAACTCTATTCCCCTTAAAAACGGACTACTGTATCCCCTACCTTCTACCAGCGACAAATCTAAGGACTTCTATTCCGAACAGGAATACCTGGGGAAAGTCACTGGAAAGGGATACCAGTAGTATCAGATTTTCACCGATGGATCAAAGTTGGACGACAAAGTAGGCTATGAGGTCCATTCACCTGACCTAAATGTAAATATCTCCTTCAAGCTGCGAGATCACTGTAGTGTATTTCAGGCGGAAATTACCGCCATACTGGAGGTTGCTGAACTACTGAAAAGTAGTGTCACAACCCTCCGGAGAATATGTATCTACACGGACAGCCAGGCTGCCATAAAATCCCTGGAAGCCATGTTTGCTACGTCCCTGACGGTGAAAGAATGCCACTCATCACTTAGGGTGATGACAGAGTATTTTGACATCAAGCTCATCTGGGTACCGGGACACAGCGATATTCCAGGCAATTGCGTAGCGGATGCGTTAGCTAGACAGGGTACTACGGCACAGGTTCTTCCGGCAAAAGAAGGTGTTAGTATGCCAATCTCTACCTGCCGTTTGCAGATCAGGCAATGGGCCGATAATATGTTCAAGGACAAGTGGAGACTTACTTCAACCTGCAAACAAGCCAGGGTCCTGTGGCCACAGTTGGAGAGGAAGAGGACTAAGCAACTGCTTAACTTGCCGAGAGGCAGGTTATCCACAATGATAGGAACACTTACGGGACATTGCCTTGTAGGAAAACACGCCTTAAGATTGGGACATAAAAACTCCACTCTGTGTAGACGCTGCATGGAAGAGGACGAGGAAACGACGAAATACCTTCTCTTGGATTGCCGAGCTCTGGCAGGACTGAGAAGTAGGATATTCAGAACACATTTAGTTAGCACCGTAGCCCTACAGGAATATCCTATTTCGTGGTTCCACTATAACTGCAGGTATCACAATGGGCTTCTTTAGCCTAAGTGTGCTAGACAGCGTGCTGTCTTGCAGCCTTTTGAACTAACCAACCAACCATTGGCAGTTCATGCTACAAGCTTACAAGGTCAAGAACGTTTTCCTAATTGAAAAATGGTTGGAATAATAGACAGCTCACTTAAGCACACTCACTTCTCCGTTCTTCACATTTCACATCTCTGTGACCCACTGTGCCGCATTCTATTTCGTTTTGTTTTTGGTCAGTATTAGAAACTTTTGCGCTTAACAATAAAACTACAAGAGACTATTTTTTTTCTTCTATAATTTCGTCGTGTATAATTATTATTTTCTCTAAACTCTTTGTATTAAGATATTTTGCTTATAATTTCTATTGGGTGTTAAGAATCACTTATAAAGCACCGCCAATATCAACAAACAAAAAAACCCGTCAAAGCGCAAGAAGTACAAAAACAAAAAACGACAACAAAATGAGATGAAGAAGAAGAAAATTAAAAAAAAATCTCTAGGTATTTGTCATCATCCATCGACCAGCACTACGCCGACGACGACGACGTCAAGACGGACATTCAGAATGGCACATAAAACTTTAGAGATTGACTCGCAATCCGATCAGTCGTCAGTTAACATTTCTCTTCTATTGACGTTTGCGGTAGAGGTGCAAAGTGAAACAAACACGCCAATTACAAAAACAAAACGAAAAAAAAAAATATTTGAAATTTGAAATCCACACGTTTGGCGAATTTTTTTTATAATATTTCAATACTCGATATAAAGGCGTTTGATTCGGTTGAAAAGGATTGAGATAAAAAATTAATAATATTTAATTGATATTGTTCTGAATATCCGAAATCATGTTAAGCTGTCGAAATTTGCTGGTGAGCTCATTACTACAAGGGAAACCAAATACGAGCACAGAACAAATCATTTGTAACGATTAAAATAATTAATGATTAGTTCACCCTAATATCGCTACTAAATTCTACGATTTTGATTAGTTTTTGGCTTGTGGTGAATTGAAATGAATACGCCATGAATTAGCTGAAAGAAAACATTGATTATTTTAACAGAAATGTGTGATACAGTGCGCGCCATAAGATGACTGTGGATGGTTATACTGAGATGTAATTTTTATTACTTTGGAATTTTAATAAATCAAAAAAGATTTGGTTTTGAAAAAATAGCAAAAAACTTATTTAATATTTTTGTCAGTATTCAAAAATTCTGAGCAAATTCACATTAGCGAAATACTGAGATAACATTTTCTTGATCAAACAACGGATTACTTTTTTTAAAATATAGGACTTGAAGAGAATAGCAAATCTCCTCAAGAAGGACTATAGACGAAATCTATACGTCGCAATCTGAGAGACACATTTTTCTCCAATCTAACACTCATATCTAAACCGTTTTAAATAGGCGAGACTATTTAATCCACCTTAACCAGCTTGCTAAATAATAACAGTCAAAATTCACTCTAAAGCTGAAGGTCAAGGACGTAGGTTCTGTAACACAAATGTTTCAGTACTCTTACGATCCATCTAAATATCTTAAATTCCTGCGCTCCTCTTCTTTTAGAACCGGTGGTGCAAAATGTTTTTCACACTTTTCACTTTCTACACGCAGAAAATCTCTCTTGTTTTGTTGTTTAGATTGCAAATATAACGTGTTTGCAGTTTGTCGCAAATATAGTATACTTGTGTCCAAATACAATATGTTTGCAATTCAATATTACATGTTTGAGATACAAGGATTAATAGGTTATAACATACTATGTTCTTGCGAGCCAAATATTTCTCTTTTTGTTGAAAACTGCTGACACCATAAACGTGGCATCCAACCAAGAAACCAAAAAGCAGCAGATCATCAATTCATGAAAGCCATGGTTTGGTTTTCGTGGTTGCTAAAGATACAATTCATGTCTTGAGACACCGTTTTGCATACCACATCAATCCGGGCGGTCCAAAAAACCGTGTCTATATCCAGCCTGTTAATCGGAGATACCTCATTAGATCCCCTAGATCTATCTCGTGTATATCAGCGAGGTTATGTAGGAAGGGACGCCCCGTAGTCTTCAGGAGTCTATTTAACAGAGCCGGACAACTGCAGAGGAGATGCTCCAACTTCTCCTCCTCTTCTGCGTCGTCGCAGGCACGGCAGTGGTCATTATATGGCAGCTTCAACCGTCTTGCGTGATTACCGACTCGCCAGTGCCCGGTCAGCACGCCAGTTGGCATAGATATGTCTCCCCGATTATGGCTAATCAGAGAGTTAGTCCGGTGAATGTTATATTCTGGCCATGTATTTCTGGATATGCGGCACATTTCCGTCCTATCCCATCTGGTCTTCGCTCGTTCAAGGTAATGCAGGAAAATACCTCTCTTGCCCAACCCTATAGGCGTGGAGTTCGGTGGAAGAGGATCCTGCCCTGGCTAGTTCGTCTGCATTTTCGTTCCCTAGGAGACCCTTGTGGCCTGGTATCCAGGTAAGAACCACCTTGGCCAGCCGGCGTAGCTCTACAGGTTTTTCCCTACATTCTCTAACGAGTTTAGATGCAGTATTGTATGATTTGAGTGACAGGAGAGCCGCCTGGCTATCTACAAATACTCGAATGTGCTCTGTTCTACCCTGTAGTACAAGTGCGGCGCAGCCTTCTTTGATGCCAATACCTCCGCTTGGAAAACGCTGCACTTGTCTGGGCGTTTGAATGATAAATTGAGGCATGCCTCTTCGGAGAAGACACCCGAGCCGGTTCCACATTCCATGTTGGATCCGTCCGTAAATACTTTGGTGTCAAAACTTGTCACCATCCCACTCTATTCTTCTGGAAAACCTGACATCGAATAGGTTATCGAACGTCAATGAGTGGGTGCAGTAATCGGTGATTATATTGACTTCTCTTGGGATTGTCTGTAGTATATTCGCATTTCCATATTCGCTGCTCTTCCAGAGTCCAAGAGCGTTTAGTCGGGTGGCACTCCAGGCCACACTAGCGGGTCGATTGGTATAATATGAAGCATCGTATTATGGGTTTCAGCTGGACACATCCTCAGTGCCCCTGTTATGCCGATGCAATCTGATCTCTGTACTCTATACAACAGTTTCATAGTAGACGTCTTCCCTGCGACAGGCCACCATACCATTGCTCCATAGGAGAGAATTGGTCTGATTATGCTAGTGTACATCCGTAGCACTATTTTCGGTCGGAGACCCCACGGGCTTCCGAACATTTTCCGACAAGTGTAATACGCAACGATTGCTTTCTGTGCGCGGTGCTCTATGATACGCTTCAAGGAAAGTTTAGGATCTAGAATCACGCCCAAGTACTTGGCGTGAGTTGACAGTGGAATCATGAAAGCCATACTTGCAAACATTTACATGTTTCCTGCGATATGTTGCTGGGTACGTCATTTTCCAACTTGTAGGATGAGTTGGGTTAAGAAAGAGAAGTCAAAGTATTGATATGTTACGTTAGGTTAGGTAGAAAGGGTTGTCACTATGGGCATACTTAGTCCAATGCGAACCGTTGTGATACCACGGGATTTTTTTAGTCCGTCCCCTATCATTGAACCTGTATATTGATCTGTCTGGTATAGTTAAGCGGAGTTCAATGCAAATGATATCTCACCCCCGATATTCCAGGATGTGGCTGAAGATGCAAAGTACATTCGTCCCTTTCGAACCGATTAGTGCTCTTCAAAAACGTCCTAAGTTAATTTCACTCTGCTTAACTCTTTGAATGTCTGTTAGATGCAACATAAAATAAGATCCTAGATATTGTCTCCTTGTCATACAAAAGACCGTGCAGTAGCATAAGAGATGTTCGAAGCTCTCACACACATCTTTACCTCCACAGCTTCTGCAGTAGTCATGAGCTAAGATTCCACGTCTAGGCGCATATGCGCCCATTAAGCAGTACCCAGTGATCGCAGCTACTAGCATAGAGACATCTTGTCTAGGTTTAGGGTACGATTCAGGTCAGAACTTGCCTGGCGATCCTGCCTTTTGTGCCTCCAGACTATGTATCATTCGCATTTCTGAGAGCTTCGGTTTTAAGCGTGATCTTGAATGCAGAAAGTAGCATACAAACATGCCCCTTATCCAGTGGAACAGATAAGGTAGTCTCTAACCTCGCCAGCTGATTTGCTCTTTGGTTACCTGGAATGTTCTTGTACCCCAGAATATATAGTATAATGTGAATATCGAAATGCTTGGCCATCTCATTTAGAGAGGTTCGGTGGTTATGGCAGCTCTTAAAGTCAGGAAGAGAGATGATGATGACCTCGTATCAGTGGCAACTGGCGCTATTTAAAGCATTACCATACGCATAGCGTTATTTTTCTCAGATACAAAGCTTTATCGTTCCATGAGTTACCTTGAAGTGGATTTTCACAACCAAAGACGGGTATTGCATCAGTTTTTATAGACTTGGAAACCTCGTCGGGGGAGGTGCCATCATCGCTAATTAATGATTATATTTTCGTAGGCTGCTGCTACCTTTGTTAATCTAGTTTACTTAGGTTGGGTTAGATAGAAGTGGTTGTCTCGATTGACACACTTAGCCCAATGAGATCCGTTGATACCAAGAGACGTGATACCAAGGAACGTCATATTCCATACAAACAGTTGAACTTATAAACTGTCCCAGTATGGTTATGGAGCGTTCAGGCTATATTATACCTCATCCCATATTCCAAGCTGAAGAAGAGACTCAGTCTCTTCTAGCGAATTAGAAGAGTTCCTAGCGAACTAATTAGTTCTCTGCAAAAAGGCCCTTAGACAATTCAGTCAACTTTCTGAATATTTGTTAGCTCTAATATGGCGAAACATCCTAGATATTGTCTCCTAGTCACAAAAATGGCCGGGTAGTAGCACAGGAGATGTTAGACGCTCTCGTCCACCTCTTTATCCCACAGCTTCAGCAATCATGAGTTGAGATTTCATGTATAGACGCATGTCTACCTATTAAACAGTGCCCATTGACTTCAGCTACTGGCATAGAGATATTTTGTGTAGGAATGGATACCAGGTTTAGCGTACGATTTGGGTCATAACTTCGTCATACTTACCTGATTATTCTGCGTTTGGTGCCTCCAGGCCACCTATCTTTCACATATTTGAGACCTTCGGTTTTAAGCATGATAAATACAGACACATACTTACAGACACATACCTCGTTGTTCCTCTTTTATTCTCTTGCTCTCGAGAGAGCATAAACAGTCCAACAAACACAACTGTATTTGCATCACAAACACAGACATATTTGTGTCGCAAGCACATATATTATAACATATTAATCATTGTGTCTCAAACATGTAATATTGGATAGCAAACACAATGTGTTTGGACACAAGTATATTATATTTGCGACAAGCTCCAAACGCACTATATATTTGCACCCAAACAATAACAAAAGACCGATTTTTCAGCGTGTACATGGTTCCTGCAATCTGTTGCTGGGCCCATTTTTTTGCAGCCTGTATGCATATTAAACAATATGTGCTTACCAAATAGTGTCCAGTGATCCAAGCTACTACCTATTCCTTTATCCTCTTTGGGAGAGATTTTCAAATAATTCAGGTTGTAATTTTAGTGCTTTCGAACTCATATGCAGTTCAACTATCTGAGTTATTTTGTAGTAAGAACAAGTTTGCATGTAGAATAGGTCATACCATCAAGATCCAGATCAAGGGGAACAGATGGAGTTTTATCGTGTCTTTTCAACTTATTTGACCTATAGTTTTCTAGGCCATCGCTGTACCCCAACATCCATGTAAGTCAGATCGTAAATTGCTCTGCCACCTCGTTGGGAGACAGGCGGCAGTTGTATTGCAGTTCTATAAGAATGTGCCTAATATTGTCTTACTCACAGATGAAACCGATTGAGTAAATAAATCGATGTTTTTCCATTATACGCCTTGTAGCCCATCTCCCAATTCTGGTTCTATTAACTCTGATTTGGGATCTTTAGTTTTACACAGATTCCGAATGGTTGTTTATCTTGATTAATTACTCAATGGTGTCGACATCACTAAGCGAGGTTATTATTGTCGAAAGAAGTGTAAGGTGGTCAGAGCTGGAATTGAACCCAAGTTTACATGAACAAAAGTCGCGCACACTAACCATTGCACCACTGATGGCCAGAATCGACTAATGGTCTCTTAGTATCCGTATGAAGTTCAGTCCTCAGCGGAATTTGAATCGCGCACATTAACCACTGAACCACTGAGGGCCATAAGAAGCTAATGGTCTCTTTGTATCCGTACGAAGTACAGTCCTTAGTGGAATTGGATTTTCATTGGTTCTTGTACATGTGAATGTGGATTCCATCCCTGCCTTGACCACCTTACATTTATTTTGACGACGATCTCTTGGCTTAGTGACGGCGATACTATCGACAAATTAGCCTTGAGAAGGCTTCTCAAGAAAGCTGTTCGGAAACGGTGTTAAACTGTAGGTCCCAAATGGTGAGTGTGAAACTAAAAGGGCACGGCTCACTGAATATAAGAAGCTCTCCCCTCTCCCTTCATGGGATGTATTGAGAAATTAATTTTTTCGCATTGGCTGTATACCCATTAGGTGGGCTGCTGTTAAGGACCCTAATGCCGAATCCGTTTCGACTTAGATGTTGGCCTTAATTCTAAGTCGAATACATTCTTTTAAGCCATAAAGTGGGCGATTGTCGCTAAAGTTCTCTCAAATTCTCATTAAAAAATATTTGGTGAGCATAGTAAACCTTTGTTTATATCACATAATACATGACCTAAATGAGAATTACGTAGAATACTAAAACAGTGTATGTGATCATCGAGAAACATTTTCATTGCGAATATTTAAAATTCTGTAAAACGATTTAGGTTATAACAACATTTTTCATATAGATATGAAATATATTCGCTGTTCTTTGAATTCTTATTAATTAAAACAAAATTGATTGGTAACATTTCACTCTCTTGTAACGCACTGTACTTAATCACTTTAAGATTAATTAGGAAATCATCTAATATTTATCCTCTCTAAAATTTCTTCTAGTCACTAATAGCGCTTGTGTTGCTAATTGTTGCGCAAAATCACAAGTCATTGGCTTTCCCAGTGGCCGAAAAAAGTGAAGTACCAACTTCTGCCGGCGGCGATTCCAAACTTTCGGTCATAACTGAAGATATAATACCTGACGCCGTAGAAAAAGACCAAAAGAAGGTTATTCGGGTTAATCCAGTCGATTTGCCACCCATTAAGGATGATCCCAATAAAATGAGTATGGATTCATCGTTATTCAAAATTCAATCGATAAAACCCGACCAGATTAATAAACGTAGATATGCGAATTCTCAAAATATGAGGAAACCAAAACCAAAACCACAAGCTATAGATGCCGATGCTAGTATAATACAAAAGGATACTCAAATCATCCAGGCAATCAGGCCAGTGGAACAAAAGTTTGTAAAACCTAAACATCAGCCAAAAAATAAACTTTTACATTTTATTTACAATCAGGATGATTTGTCCGGGAATACACTAACGAAAACAATGCCTGTCCACACGGCACCGGGGGCCTATCCGGTGTATTATGTCGTAGCTCGAACCAATGGACGTTTTGGTAAATATCCATTGAAGAGTTTCAGCACACCCGAGGCTTTTATGAAGTATTTGCATAAGAAAAAAATCGAAACTTCAACGGTGCTGGAGACGCAAAGTTAAGGAGTATGAGAAGAAAAAGTATTATTACATAATAACAGTGGAACCTTAAAAGTGTAGACTATGACAACATTTTATACAAGTTATATATATTTTTTGGCTGGTAACTTATTTTTAAAGTAATATCAAAATTCCTTTCGTTTCTTGAAGAGATATAAGTTAGTTTGCTATTACCAAGGTTCTACTGTTTGTATATACATATTTATTTAAGATTTAGGTATTTACATTTTAAACTAGTTTTTAAGAATATATTATTTTGGATACAAACGATTAACACATTTTTAAATAAATATTTTCTTTGTAATGTCTAAGATTTTTTCACTATACGGTGTTTTTTTTTGCAGATTTCAAAAGATTTGAAAAATGTTGAAAATATTCATTGGGTTTGTATTGACTTCATTTCATTTTTCAATTCCCCTTTAAATTTCTTGGGTTTTTTTTTAAAACATAAATTTCTTAGAATTAGTCGCCAATTATCAATTTTACGTCTATGCTTATATTTCTGGATTCATAATCGATTTTCATCGGGCTAAGAACGTAAATGGTTAACAATCACTTTAAATGCCCGCAACTCGCTACACTTTCGTCATCCATGAAGTGTACAGTGGGACAAATAAAATCAAAAATTTGGAAAGGTCACAAAATAGATTAGTTTGACGTTTATTTCAAATCGGGTTAGTTGAATATTTTATTATTGTATAATTAAAATTTTGTTAAAAATATTATTACAATTTCCAATCGGTAGCTTTATTAAGGAGGTTGTTATACATTTTGTTGTTCTTCTTAAATTTTGTGGAATTGAATTTTATATTAAACACCAACAACAAAAAGTCATATATCATTGATGAATATTTTAATTATTAATAAGTAAATAACTCGTAGTAAAACATCTTGTTGATGTACAACAATAGAAAGCAAAAGAAAAAAACAAAAAGTGTAAATAATAAAATAAAAAACAAAATCCCATCAAAATGATTCATGTGTTAACAAAATGTTAATAGCATTTCATTGTATTAAAATGAACAGTGGCTCATTTACGTCCTGATTAAGCGGCTATAATGGACAGTTAATTGAGCGTCACAAGAACTTAAGTGATGTCGATTTGTCACATTATACCCCTGAGCACAGGTGGTGGTTGTGGTATAGACATCACATTTGGAATCGCTTTGTCATGTACAACGTTCGCTGAACTGACCACTTTTTTCTTTTGTCATTTTAAAACAAACGGCTTAATATTTGAGCCGGTTTGATCACTTGATACTCCAAATTTGTAGGCCTTCTAGCATGAGGAGGGTATACTAAGTTAATCATTGCATTTGTTGAAGCTTAAACTCTTAAATATAAAGTATTTTTTAAAAGGTTTGGAAATTTTTCACGGCCGTTAATAAACAGCTAAAACTCAGTTTTACCACAACCTCATTAGAAACCCGTCATTCAAGTAAGAGATTAATAGGCCAATTATGCGATTTCTTCAACATCTTAATGAATAGAATTTAACAAGCCGAACCATTGGGTGCCAAATCATGTCTGCAATAGACTGATGGTTAGTAAGTTGTTATACTACAACCTCTTTAGAATCCTGTTTATGAACTCATCGTTCGAGTTAAAGATTGCCAGCCCTATTGTGCGATTTCTTCAACATGTTCATGAATGAAATAGTAAAAGCCGAATCGTCTGATTCCAAACGATGTCTCTAATAGACTGATGGCTAATGTATTGTTATTCTTCAACAGAATGTATTGTTATTCTACAACATTCTATATCAGACCCATTGTGCGATTTTTTCAACATCTTAGTGAATAGGCTAATACAAACTGAACCATTTAATACCAAACCATGTCTCAAATAGACTGATGGATATTAACAACAACCTCTTTAGACTCCCATTTAAGGCCCCTAGTTGAAGATTATCAGGCCTATTGTGCAATTTCTTCAACATCTTAATGACTAGAATAGTAAAAGTCGAAGCATTTGATTCAAAACAATGTCTTAAATAGACTGATGGTTTTTAAGTTGTTATACCACAACATCTTTGGAACTCATTATGCAAGTGGGATATAATCAGGCCTATTGTGCGATTTCTTCAACATCCTAGTGAATAGGTTAATGCAAACCGAACCATTTAATATCAAACCATGTCTCGAATAGACTGATGGTTATTGAGTTGTTATACCACAACCTCGATAGGAATCCATCATTCAAGCGAGAGCTTACCAGCTCTATTGTGCGATTTCTTCAACGTCTTAACTAATAAAATAATATAAACCAAACCATTTGATTCAAAACCATTTGATATATAAAATAGGCTGATGGTTAGTATCCTGTTATTCCATATCTGTAGATACATCGTTAGTTAACCAATGCGCAAGTTTGAGATTATCGGGCCTATTGTGCGATTTCTTCAACATCTTAATGAGTAAAGCAATACAAACTCACCCATTTGGTTAGTAAGTTTTTTTTTCCACAATTTCCGTGACTGTCGGTGGTGCAATGGTTTGTGTACGCGGGGATTGTGTATGAGAGCGTGAGTGGAACGTGGGATCCCTACTCTGACCATCTTACATTTCTTTCGACGACGGTCACCTCGCTTAGTGATGGCAATACTATCGAGTACTTTGACATGAAAAAGCTACTCAAAATACCGCTCGGAACTGGTGTAAAACTGTTGGTCCCAATCAGTGAGTGTAAAACCATAAAACTCACAGGCCACTGGTTGTTCACTGGTTCAAGGGTTCTAATGGGAAACCATATATATATATATGTCTGTATATATTTCCAGTATACACACATTTAAAAGTACACTCCCATGTCTGTCGACTTTCCCTACATTTACATATAAACATATATACAACAACACTTACGGACAGATGTACAAACCCTAACTCTCTATGAAGCCAATAATACATCATACCAACATACATACGTCACCCTCGCGACCAACCGCACTCACTGGCAAAGACACAAGCTCTGTCAACGTTGTATACACAGCAGCAACACACTAGTTTCAGTGTTTACACGAGAATAAGTTCTTTGATATAGTTCTCGTTCGCGTCAATGCAGCTAAAGTACTTAAGTTTGAGTAGCCTCATCATTCAGTCGCTTCCGAGCTCACAGCCAGAAAAAATCATTGCCCATGATCTGGGGCTCTAGTTCTGCAAAGAAGCGAGTAACTTTTTGGAAACTGCCTTTTCCAAGACGACCTAAATAAGTTTACCGATTATAGGGGATGCGGCTGACTATTCCTTCATAGCGGCTTTGGTTGACTATTCGATTATAGCGGCTTCGACTGACTCTTTGATTGTAGCGGCTTCAGCTGACTATTCGATTAAAGCGGCATCGGCTAAATGTTCCCCATAGTGGGTACTCCGTCGGCATACCGACCCTGAGAACTTCCCACCCATCCCAAACTATTCGTATCGAACAACCGCCGTTCAAATCGCATCTATAAAGTTCATGCCGAACCTGTATACCCGATCGAATACGAATCACCACGTGTGGGACGCACTAAGTTCCCGATTATATTAAATTAGCCAGCCGCCAAGCATCTGAAGAGTTTTTCAGCCCAAGACAAATGTTCTCGGAAGAGTGTTGTCCAACCCAGAAGAGTGTCCTCAGGTCGGCACAAGTGCTTTCTTATTTCTCTAAATTAAATTGAATATGTATCAATAAAGAATCTGTATTTGAACCCCGAGAAGATTAAATTATTTTATTATTATTTCCAAAGGTTTAATGGATTATAACGAAAGTCCCTGGACATGGCTGGACGCTGGACATGGCTGGACATGGTTGCAACCCATCATTCAAATTGGAGATTGGACTGAAAAACTTCAGTTACAAAAAAGTGCAAAGTTGCGTCATACGAGTTAATTTTTCCGCCACCAAAACGAATATTTTCATCATGAGTAAGCTGACGTAGCTCGCCGCATCGAAAATGGTTTAATTAATTGAAAAATTTTATATATTTTCAGTCATCCTGTTCCATTACAGGGTGATCCAAAATGTATGTTCGTATCGGGAGATGTTATAACTTTTGCAAATGGATTTGTTTTTATATTTGTGAAGAAACCAGATACATATTAGACGTCGACAAGCCGGGGAACGCTGTGGTCTTTAAGAACGCGCAATATCCGTTTTTTTCTACAAATAAATCGTCAGTGATTTTGCACAACGAGAATTTCGTTCTACGCCAACTGGTCAAACATTAAGACGTTTAGCCACTCGCCTGGAAGAGACTGGAATAACATGCGATAGAAGAGGCGCTGAAAGGTAATGCTCGTTCGGACGAGAATGTCGTCGCAGTGGCAACAGATGAGTCGTCAACTTTGCCCAGAAGACGCTATACGTAATTGGTCATTACACGTCCATCGATGCAGCGCATTTTGCGCATCTAGCGCAAACGTATAGATGTTCCCCTACAAATCACAGCCAATCCATCAGCTTCTGCCTGCAGACCGTGAATCGGTCACGCTGTCCTGAACCTCAACGACGCAGTGGATGATTTTTGATTGAGATTTACCATGAGCCACGAGGCAGATTTTCATCTAAACGGATTCGTAGATAAACAAAATTGGCGGTTCTGGGCGTATCATTACGAAAAGTCATTACATCCACAGAAAGTTTTCGTACGGTGGTTCATTTACGCCGCAGATGTCATGGGGTTCTATTTTTCGAGGACGCCGAGAGTAACATGGTTACTGGGACTTGTGAACGATTGAGAACCAAGATCATCGAATTTTTAATGTCGAAATTGGATGAGTTGGGACTAGAGGATATGTGGTTCCACAGGACGGTACAACTGCTCACACATATCACGTGACAGTAGACATTTAAAAAGATGCGTTAACGGGTCGACGAATTTTTGGCGATTTGCAGTGGCCGGGAAGATCGCCCAATTTGGCAGCACATACTTATTATTTTTTGGATTCTTTGACGTTAAGTGTCTATGTGGACTCTGAAAGCTCTCAAAGATAATATCACACCGACTGTGATAACTTATCACCTGGTGTTCTTCCCACATCGATTGAAAATGCGGCAAAAAATAGTCCAAACGGCCATCAACAATGGCGGCACGCACTTGAGCGATATCATTTTCAAAATGTAATGGAAAAAAACATAAAGGTTCCGATAAACATTTAAAAAATAAATTATGAAATTCTGTCGATTAGTTTTGAAGTTATAGCACAACAACATCCGGTGAGTAGTTTTGTGCCACCAGGTATTCAAAATCGCAAATGGCAAAGTCATATTTTGGTTGGTATCTTTCCCATTACATCCCATGAAGGGACAGGGAAGAGCTTTTCACAATCACTGAGCTGCGCGCTTTTCACTCACTGATTGGGACCTACAGTTTTACACCGATTCCGAACGGTATTTTGAGAAGATTAACCATTGCTAAATACTCGATAGTGTCGCCGTCACTATGCGAGGTGACCGCCGCCGAGAGAAATTTTCAGGTGTGATCAGAGCAGGGTTCGAACACAGGATCTCATGTACAAGAGGCGCGAACACTAACCATTGCACCACTGACGGCCATATCTTGTTATCTCTACAAAATCTTAATACGATCATATCCAGCATTAACCAATAAATAAAAAGAGTGCTGATTGCTGATTTTGAGCAGCTTCTCTTGATCTTTGTTTTAGAAGAAATTTCGTTTGTTTTATAGATCTATGTTTTACATCCTGCAAACCACTGTGCGTGCACATTGAAGTGTGTTTAATGAGATTTGCATAATTATCATAGAAATTTATTGTTGTATATAATTGACGCTGTTATTGTTGTTGGCTATTATATTGTTTTACTTGCAATTAAATTATTTTAAACATTTATATTTACAGACACACATACAGATGGATGGAGGAATAGACAGACAAACCCATTCATTCAACCATCCAATCTATCCAATCCATCCAAAAGTACTTAGTGAATAATTGAAATTTGAATTTGTGAGATGGGGATGCTTGGAATGATGGAACAAAATATGCAAACCTAGTAATACATTCAATCCCCCATTGACTGCCAGTATTAAAGTTAATTTATTTTTACAATAGCAAATTATTTTAAAAATAGCAAATTATTCAATTTGTTATTGATTTTTAAAGGAAATTTTTTTAATTTTACGTATTCGTGTAAAAATATAATTTAATATTAGTTAATAATTTAATATTAAACACAACAACTAGTTAAGCAAACTTGCCGTCGGCAGGCTCATCAGTCTCTATTTCCTATCGCAAGTGAAATTGACATTTTCGTTTGGACGGAATTTGATAAAGACGGCAAAACTTTTTCTTTTCCTTTGGCTATAAAAAAAACTAATGCCGAAGCAAAAAGTTAACAAAACTCCTATTTTATAGTCTATTTATTGTGGAACTAAATTGAGTTTGTGACAATTTTCCTCGTCGACCATTGTGTTGGCCTTTTTGTTCTTAAACTGAATCGTCGACGTGCTCCCTCTGCAGATGTCGCTGGTGTTGTCGTAGTTGCCACATTTATTATTATTATTGTTGTTGTTGATGTTGTTGTTGTAACAAATGGCATAACAAGAAAATAACTTCAATAATAAGTTGAAAATGCGAATGAGCAGAAAAACTAATCAAAGTTGTCGGCGAAAAAAGTTCTTAATCGAATCTATGCAATACACAATAGGGATAAGATATCTGTAGATGGCCAAAACAGCGCAGGACTAGTGTTCGAGGGGCGAGTTGGAAATTCTTTGTAGGAGCACAAATAACTGTTGTAAAGACGATGGCTCAATCCTGAAACAATTAAGATTTACTTAGGTAGTAGAAAGTTAAATTAAACCCCTTAATCTGCTCAGACATGGGACAATCATATGTTGCGATATTTTCGGCATAAATTCACTTTAGGGCCCATGCTCTGATCTGCACCAAAAGTTCACCAGCGATAAAACCTTCAGCGCTGAGTTCAAAAAGTTAGTTTTTTTTCGGTGCCGGGTCTAACTTCTTGAGATATGGGCCTTTGAAGCTTGAGTATATATGTAGTCGCTCATATCTCAGGTATTTATTAACCGATCTGCTTAAAATGGATAATAAATACCAGAGACATGAACGACTATATCCTCAAGCTTTGGAAGCCTATGTTTCGGAAAATATAGGCTTGCACCGAAATTTTTTTTTTTGTGAATTTGCTCCCACTTTTAATTAAATTTACGTTGCCATAAGAAGCACGTGTATACAAAATAACGAAAATTTCATGAACCGAAAAGTTCGCTCACTTTTCATTTCTTTGGTACTGAGTTGAAATTCAATTACAGGGTTGTTACGCCAAAGTCACTTCGCACGAAAACAATTGTTGGATAATTATTTGGGACCGGAATATCGATAATTTTAACAACCAAAACTTACACCACATGCGTTAAAAATAAAATGGAGTGCGTAGTGGAATTATAAATTAAATATTTACAAGGTAAATCACAGATAGGTGGTGACTCTCCGCAACAAAATTTTACGTTTAGACATAAACGAAAACATTTCTTAAGAAAATTTCGAAAGAACTAAATACGGGACTTTAGCTTGTTTTGCCATTTCATCATGGATAGACCGACACAAGAGCAACGCTTGTAAATTGTTGACTTTACTATACAAATAATTGTTCTGTTCGTCAAACTTATCGTGCACTTCGTCCATTTTATGGTAGTCATATTCGTCCATTAGAGCGGATAATTCGAATAACTGGGGATCACTTTATTCAACTTGTGCAAGAATTAACGACATACGACCATCGAAACGAAGTACAAATTGATATTGATTTTAATTTCCAATACAAAAGTTTGTTCAGCAATGAAGCTTATATTTTATCGAATGGGTACGAAAATAACTAAACTTGTCACATTTGGAGTGAGGACATTGCACTAGCTTTTGTCCAAACAACATACAAAATTACTGTTTGGTGCGGTTTATGGGCCGGCGGGGTCATTGGTACACATGTCTTCAAAAACGATAATGGACAGAATGTTACTGTCATCAGTGAAAGGTACACGCTGAAAAATAATATGTTTATATAAACATGTTCAACATATTTATTATTTTCGTAAACATATTCTGCAGGAACCATGTGTGTGTTTGGAACACACTTCAAACATTCACATGTTTTCAAGTCCCAGACTTATTTGTATTTAAATGCAAACAGTATCATGTTTACTGACAAACAGATATGCTTTTACGTGGAAACATATGCGTTATTCATGCCAAACATCCATATACTTGCGTGGAAGCATTCGCGTGTTTCCCCCAAACCTATATATACTTACGTGGAAACATATGTGAATTTCCTCTCAAATATAATAATATTTAGAAACGAAACATTCTTCGATTTCAATATATATGTATTATTTATTATAATTAATTTTAACAATATGAATCCACATTTATAAATAATTAATACAAAAAATCAATAGATGTAAAACAGCCCTTTTTAAATTTATTTTCTTTGAATGAATTATTTGTTTATTTCATGAAATGAGAATCTGCTGCTCTTTTGCTTCTCCTTTCCTTGCAGTCTCTCACGTTTTTGTTTTCAGAAGGTTTGAGCTATGCGTTGGTACACAAACAAGATATTCATATACAAATAAAGTACATGCAAGCCAAGCGTGGATTACTGAATTGTGTTTTTTTATTACACTTATCTCACAAATGGTCCGCCGTTTCTATTTTCTCAGTAAAGGCTTGGACAGACAAAACGCACCACGTTATTGCCCTTTCCAGTCTCTTTCCTCAAAATCGTTTCTCACTTTGGTAGCACACATACATATATACAAAACACACACACAAAAACCAAAGTAACATCACAAACCATATAACCGTTCGAGCCTTCGTTTATACTTTTTTGACTGGTGAAAGCCTTTTTATATCCTCTGTCCAATGAACCATTGACGACTGAATGCACGAAACTAAAACGCAATACATCAGGCAAAATAAGAAACACTTCATATGCAATTTACTCGCACATTCCGGAATATTTATAACTCATTGACTGAGAGAATAATGCAAAAATACAGATCCACTTACAAGATAGACTCTCTCGTTATCCCTCTCTTATTGCCTCGCTCTCGAGAGAGCATAAACAGTACTACAAACACAGCTGTATTTCTATCGCAAACATAAATATATGCAGGTAGCAAACACATGTATTATGACATATTAATCATTGTGTTTCAAACGTGTAATATTGAATAACAAACACAATGTGTTTGGACACAAGTATATTATATTTGCGACAAGCTCCAAACACACTTTATATTTGCATCCAGACAACAACAAAAAAAAATAGATTTTTCAGCGTGTGTAGAAAAATTATTAAAAATTTCGTACCTCTATAAGCTGACATTAATCTTACTGACATTTGGTTCCAACAGGATGGAGCCACATGCCACACAGCGCACGCTACAATTTATTTACTCAAAGAAACTTTTGACGAACGAATAAATTCATGAAATTGTTCAGTTAATTGGCCACCAATATCGTATTATTTAACCCCATTGGACTATTTTTGTTGGAGTTATGTAAACTTAGTCGTCTCCCCAATAAACCAGAGACAACTGAACACCTAGATAACAACATTCGACGAGTTATTGGCGAAATACTGCCGCAAACGCTGCGAAAAGTATGTGAAATATTTAGTGCCAGATTGCGCCATTAATTGATAGTTTTAAAGTTTAATTGATACTAAAAATATTTATCTTTGCTTTATTTAAATTTAAATTTCTGTAACTCTAAAAATCACCCTCTGCACTAGTTTCCTTTATTTAACTTGTACAGCACAAACTTAACACTTTACAATGGCTCTGTTTTTTACCTCCTGATTAACTAAGACCTGTTTTTTACACCCTGCTAACTAATTTGTATGGGCAGTTAATGGTGTTTTTATGCGCCATCCCGCAAAAAGTGGTCAAAAGAACACGCCTAATAAGTATTTACTCAATAACACGACGATTGCCGACGTCGTGTATCTTAACTCGTTTGATGTGTGGCTGTCCCCATTTTTACATAAGATCACTTATTTATACGTGTTCAGCCATTTCCAGGACCATTTCCGAGTAACGCTGTGTGTTCTCGATATTCGGCATGCCATCTGTTCTCGATCGCTTCAGACAGTTCATGCGATATCATTAAACATTCGTGGTGAGTTGATATGTGGTAGCGATGGCATACTTTTAGGCATAATTGACATTAGACAATCTAGTTGCAATATCCACCACAACCCCTTTGTTGACATTCTTGTTTTATCGTAACACTCATGTCGACGACGCAGGAGGCTTTGTAGCAATTGAAAGCAACAACATCAGACATTTTGTGTTTGTTTGGAGGGTTGATTTTGTCAAAGTTAACACAATATCTACCATCAATAATACCGAACAAAAAAGTACAAAAACAAAATACATTTGAATTTGACAAGGTGCGACCAAAACGATAAGAACAAAATTAAATCAGCTGTTCCAACGCTTCCTCCACCTGAATTAGACATTATAATTCAATAACAATATAATTGATTAACGATATAATTAATTAACATTATAATTAATTGTATATGTCAGCAGAGACACACTTTCCTAATATAGGCGTCAGATGAATTTAAAATTCGTTTGTGCGATTCCATTTTTGGAATCACTGATTTTAAACACATTTCTTACCAGTGATTGCTGGATTTGTTGACTAGTTGAAGGCGCAGCGAGTAAGGGCCTCATTCATAAGAAGTTATGAGAGGTTTGAGAGACGATTTATTATACAAAAAACGAGTCTCAAACCTCTCGTAACTTTTTACCAATAAGGCCGAAAAACTGTAGAGAATATGATAGTGATTTATTTGTTGCACGAAGTTGGTCAAATAAAGCGAAAAATTTCAAATAAAACAAGAAAAAAACCCAGACCGTCAAATGATATAATTTTAAGTTAGTAAAACCGAGGCCTTAGTTTAGATGGGGTTATATTATGTGATCCCTTCAATATTTTGACGGTTACAAATAATGACAAGTGAATTATTCAAAATGACAGGAGATAGTGCTTTTATAAGAGAACGGAGAACCGGTGGAAAGATATTTTACCAAGCGAGGCCTAGGATAAAACCTTTTATTATTGTGCCTTCTCTTAAAGTTTTTAGTCGTTTCAAATAATAACAACCCAACTTTTGAGATCAAAGGAGATAATTATTATTAAATTAACATAATGCTGGTGTAGAAATACTTTGTGAATCAAGTCTCAAACACGATGAAGTTATATCGCGCGATCCCTTTAACGTCTTAATAGGCTTAAATAATTGCAACAGAATCAATCAATACCATATTATTTGTAAGTGAATATAGGGCTTATAGAGCGAAACATTGCGAATCAAGGTTCTCAAACACGATGAAGTCATATCGTGCGATCCCTTCAAAGTCTAAATGGGCACAAATAGATACAACGGAATCAATCGATATCATATTGTACATTTTGGTTGTAAAAGAGAGCATAGACCATAATTTGGACGAATTACCTAGCGGCCCCTGAGAAAAGTCGAAATGATATCATGCAATCTCTTCAACATCGTAGTGGCAACAAATAAGGACAACCTTACCATTCCTTATCAAATGATGAAATTCTTTGCAAAATAATACAAATTTCCGGATAGAGACGTTAATAAACGATGCGTCAGATATAACTATATTTCGTTGCGCGATCCTTTCAACATCTTAATCAGCAAAAATGAAATGAACAAAGGGCTGGCGGAGGGACACATTATCAATCGGGGATAAATTATAAAAAATCTTCTTAAAAAATCTTCTCCCCAGACTTGCCAAAGGCAAATACGTTAATGCTGAAGCAGGGTGATGGTCACATGCACCTAGCATCTACACGCTGAACAAAACAGCCCCTATAACATTATGCAGGAGTCATATACATGGTTGTAACATCCATGTAATTAATTGAAGACCTGCTTCTATTTTGTTTCTTTGTTGTCTGGGACATTTTTGTTTTCAGCAGTTTACAATAAACAAAACAACAAAACCAACCATGTTAATGATTGTGTCTCCAATATGTAATATTGAATACCAACCACAAAATTTTTGGACACAAGTATACCATATTTGTGAGAAGCTACAAAATCTTCATATTTGCATCCAAAAGACAGATTTTTTAGAGTGAAAGAGGTAATGAAATGCCCAACTTTGTATGCAGAATTTTTGGGGTTCTCCCTGGACCGAGAAGAGCGTACAGCGAGTCTACCAACTGGCTTAAGTGTATCCCAGGAATAGGTCGTAAATTTAGAAACAAATGCATTTCACAAATGAATTTCGCAACCTAACCTTGTCATTAGCGAGCCTATCGATGTCGAACGAGAAATATTTATGTAAATTTGCAGAAAGCTGATAGAGAGAGAGAGAGAGAGAGTGTGAGAGAGAGATAGAGGGGGTAGAGAGGGAGAAATATAGAGAAACATTACAAAGTGAAACCTTGAAGACCACGAAACCGCATCTTCACGCTGAAAAATCTGTATTTTGTTGTCGTTTGGATGCAAATATAACGTATTTGTAGTTTAGAGCAAATATATTATACTTGTGTCCAAACACATTGTGTTTACTATTCAATATTACTTGTTTGAGGCTCAATGATTAGTTGCTTATAGTATATGTTTTTGTAAACCCAAATGTGGTTTTTGTTTGTGGAAAACTGCTGAAATCACAAACGTGACAGAACAACAAAAAGCAGCAAATCTTCAATTCATGAAAACAATGCTTGCAAACATATAAGTATACATGGTTCCTGCAATGTGCTGCTGGGTTCTTTTCAGCGTGTTGCTATCCCTTTAACATCTGAGTGGGTATAAATTATGATAACTAAGCCATTCGATATAGTAGGAGAACATTTTTTGCTGGAAAAAAGAGCTAGCGGGAAGAATCTACCAATCGACGCCATAAATGATTAAATATTGTCCACAATGACGGCCCATGAAGATACAGGATAGAGCTGCTCACAGTTAGTGTGCTGTCCGCCTTTTAATTTTATACTCACTGATTGGGAGATACAATTTTACACGGGGTCCGATCGGTGTTTTGAGAAGCTTTTTCATGAATAATTACTTGATGGTGTCATGGTCATCTGTCCAGGTGACCGTCGTCGAAAGATGCACGCTGAAAAATCTGTCTTTTGTTGTTGTTTGGATGCAAATATAACGTGTTTGAAGCTTGTCGCAAATATACTATATTTGTCGCCAAACACATCGTGTTTGCTAGATGTTTGAGACACAATGATTAGTAGGTTTTAATATATGTTTTTGTGGCCCAAATGTAGCTTTGTTCGTCGAAAAAACAAAAACCAGACAGACAATAAAAACAGAAAGGCAGCAGATCTTCAATTCATGAAACAACGCCTGCAAACATGTATATGTTTTCTACAATATATTGTTGGGGCCGTTATTTTTAAGCGTGTCTATAAGGTGGTTAGAGCAGGGCTCAAACTAACGATCTCAAGTAAACGAGTCACTCTTACCATTGTACCACCGACGGCTACGGCAGTACTCAAGAGAATAAATTATACTATGCGATCCTGTCAACATCTTAATGGGTATACATTTGACAATCGAATAATTACATATCAATGGGAAAATTGTTTCTAAGACAGAGAAAACCATTGGAGGTTACAGTATAAAGCGACGCCTACAACAAGTTTAATTCGTATTGTGCCACTACTTCAACATCTTTGTGGGTAGATATATATAATGACATCCGAATCATTCGATATTCAACGAGAATATTATTTGTAAGTGATCAAGGAGACAGTTTACCAAACGAGGCTTCTGACAAGACGAACTTATATAATGCGATCTGTTCGATATGTTAATGGGCAATAATAAAGACAATCGAAATTGCAAGAAAATAGATGGGCTGTTTTACCAGGTATGGCCTCATATTAGATGACACGGTATCGTGCCGTCCGTTCAATATCTTTTGGTATCCAGATAACGACAACCGAACTATTGGCTATCAAACGACAAAAAATGTGTTTATAAAAGATTACAGACAGTTTGCGACACATTACCAAGTGGTGCCTCAGACAAGTTGAAGGCATGTCGTGTGATCCCTTCAACATCTTAAAGTATACCGACGACAACAATCATAACATTCAACATAAACCTAAAAAAGGGTTTGCAAGACAACTAATATCTTGTGAATAGAAAATGCACCAAGTGACTCCTCAGACAAGATGAGAGTATATCGTGCGATCCCTTCAACATCTTGCAATGCATATACAAACGAATCCTTCGATACTAAACAAATCAATCGATACTAAACAAAGCGAAAGGCCGTCTAAAGGACATTCTTTCATGTGGTCCTTGCTTCCAACGTATTGTACAAGAGTTACTTATGTTTAAAAGTCCTTAACTAAAAACTGATTTGTTTTGCAAATCTACAAATTTCTCACTTGACCCACCTTAACAAATTGAAAAGACCAACCCAGCAATAAGAAAAGAAACAGAAATTGTAACTTCAGCGACAACAGTAACTTGGTGCAGCTACACCAACATAAATAGCAGCAACATCAATTGTATTATCAGGACAATCTCTAATATTTCAAGTATTTGTTGTAATAAAACACTAAAACACAATGCGAACGAATTGTAATGACTTCAAACAATTCCACTCGACTCCATTGCAATTCATTCACAATGTCTGTCCGAGTATTTGTATGTCCTTGTTTGCGTCCCTTATGACTCTTGTCGATGAATGCGATACGACAATATTTCCATGCAACAGTTGCACATTCTATACAGGAAACTTTTCCAAACTCAGCATAAACTTGGTAACATTCATATTTGCCAACAACTTTGTTTCAAATAGTACGAGTAGTTCTTTCTATCCCGTCTACATCGAGTTCAGAAATGTTTCTTTTGTAAAGTTTTGCAACAACAAGTAAAATGTAGAAACTAGTTATGTTGTTGGAGTTACTGGTAAGGTCCTTGGGAAGAATGCTCTTTGGTAGTAGAACACAACAACAGCAACAACAAACAAAATGTATATATAGTAAATTGAAGTTATGTCCTTTGCTGTGCCTTAATGGGAATGGTGGGGGCGACTGGGGATTGTGGATAATATTTGCTTTGTTTGAAGTGATATCCTTCAGAAACTACTTGTGCTGGCTGTTTGTCAATGGACAATAATAATATTTATTATTTTTCATCATAATTGAGACTTGAAGTGATCTTAAAGTATTGTTGTTACAAAAATTGTGTCAACTAAAATTGAAGAGAGATTTTGTGAAAGGAAAATGAAAACAAAGTCTAACTGAGAAATGAAATTCGTTTGGGAAATGTCAGTGCGCCAAACGAACCTTAGTTGAATTAAACATATAATTTCTTTGTGATAAATAAATACAATCATTTACAACAACCCTTTATGAAAGATTCATCACAAATAGTATTTGGTACCTCAAAATTAAAAAAAATCACATGAGGTGTCAGGGAACACCCGGTTGGAACGAAGTTCCTTTCGCTGTATATTATGTACTAGTTAGTTCCAACACGCCTAAGGCGCCCAATAAAAAATAGGATATTTTAAATTGATCTGTTAGAAAATATACTTTTTGTAAAATGACTTTTTCCAAGAAATTTTTTCTTTATAGAATGTATTTAAAAAAATATATATATATAGTTTTAGGTCCTTTTTGTAGGAATATGTATTATATTTTCCCGAAAAGGTACCTTTTTTTCTTAATTCAATTCAGTTTATTAATAATCGATAAGCCTATTCCACGGCCAAAAATGTGATTACTTCTTTTATTAAAAGTTATTGTTTGGTTAAAAAAAAAAGTTATTACTTTTAAGAAGAAGTAGTTTCTGTAAGAAAAAGCCATAAAAGTAAGGGTAAGTTTTTTTTACAAATAAGGACCTTTTTAGAAGAGGTACATTTTAAAGATGTGGTACACTTTTTAGGAAAAGGTTATTTTTGGAAGAAATTTTACTTAATTTCAGAAAAGCTACGTATCTCAAGAAGAGAAAAGAAAAGGTATTATTTTATTTTCAAGAAAAGCTACTTTTAAGAAAAGAATTTTTGTAAGAAAATTTATTTTTTAAGAGAAGCTATTTTTTTGAAGAAAAGGTTTTTTTTTAAGAAATGGGATTTTTTTAGAATTGTTAATTTTTTCAAGAATAGGTACATTTTTAAGAGTAGGTACTTATCTCAAGAAAAAACGGTTTTTTTTTAAGAAATGATAATTTTTTTTAGAATTGGTTTTTAATGCAAGAATAGGTACATTTTTAAAAGTAGGTACTTATCTCAAGAAAAGTTATTTTCTTTCACAAAAAAGGTACTCTTTAAAGAAAAGGTAGTTTTTTAAGAAAATTCAATTTTTTGTAAGAAAATTTACTTTTTTAAGAAAAGGTACTTATTTAAAAAAAAATATTTTTTTAAGAAAAAGTACTTTTTGTATGAAAATTTACTTTTTTTAAGTAAATGTACTTCTTTGAGATAAGGTATTTTTTTAAGAAAATGTACTTTGTTTAAGAATACGAATAGGTATTTTTTTTGATAAAATTTTCTTTTTTTAAGAAAAGGCATTTATTTAAGAAAATTTTGTTTTTTTAAACTTCTTTTACTTTGGCTTTTCTAAATTTACTTTTTATTGGGTTCAAAACTACAATATATACTAAATATTGGTAACAGGCTCCACCTAGAAAACGTCTCATTAAACAATAAAGCAAAGTTCCCAATATTGTTGATAACACAGTGAAACACGAAAAAATATAACCATATACGGACACCACTACGTGATAAAAGACCAAAAAAAAAGGCCCGTGTCTCCAAGTTTGGCCCAAAGTCATGCACTTTTTATTTATGGGCCCCCAAAGATTTGGGGCTTCGGTGTCATTTTTGCAAAAAAGTGATCATTTTGTCAGGCTTGCAAATTTTTAAAATCAAAAAAACTTAAGCTTCAAGGTCAAAATCGCAAATAACTTTAACTCTTTTCCCCTGTTCAGGTCCATAGGTAGCAAACCGTTCACAATTCAAGGAAACAATCAACTACAGAAATGTACCTAAGATCTCAACAAACAACTTTCTGGAACATACCAACTTCCTAGGAATGATTCTTTTTCATTTAGCCCTCATCCCGCAACGTGCGGTAAGGAACTTCGTTTCAATATGAACTTCGTTTTTAATTTCGATAAATTTTGGTGTGTTTTATTTATAAAACAAAATCTGCGGTCTTATTGAATCACCCTATAAATAGCTTAGTAAAAATTTTTCATTTTCGTAGTTTTCAACTCTAGATTGCAACCATTTTTAAGGGTGTTTTTGTTAAGGGTGATAGATATTGATATTGTAAAAACAACATCAGAGAATCATGAGGAGCTTTCAACCCTAGATGGCAACCATTTTAAAGGGTGTTTTTTAATAGTGGTAGATATTGAAATTGTAAAAACAACATCATGAGGATGCATATGCCGAACATCTTCTTTTTTGAAAAACTGTATCTCTATTTATAGAGATGTAGATGGTCTTGAGCGTGAACAATAAAATATAAAAGTACCAATAAATAGGCCGAATAAATAAAAATCATCCCCAAAGGATTAAATTTTAATCAAAGAAATTTTTTTTTTTTATTCAAGTTTTTTAAAAAGAAGTTTTGCAAAATGCATCCTCATGATTCCTGGCAAACCGTATAGCTATTTCAGATCTAGCCACAGGTCTTCATCAGCGGTTGTTTGAAATGCTACTTTTGAAAAATTCATCAAACTAAATGCAAACGAAAACTCATCCCAATGGAGAATTTTTGATGTGCTAACATCTATAGGAACGGATAGGGCAATCTATCAAAGCGAATACATGCAAACAACACACAGTGTTAGCACCACATACGTGGTTGTTGTACAACAATAGTCTCTGCCTGAAAATAAGTATGATGTAGCGACAGTGAACAAACAAGCAGGGTCGTCACCAAAGAGTACTGAATAGTATAGAGAACTCATGGAATGAATTGTATGACTCAAAGACACTGCAGACATCTGGCGAATGATTCATAAATAATGATTCATAAATTGGTTCATTCATAATTTTGATGTAAAACATTGATGCGTTTTGAAACATTTATGCATTTTGTATTGTTTTATGTAATAACATTGTCGAAATGGTGCATTTATATTGAAATATTCTATAAAGAGAATATGATTCGTTTATGCTCTTTTACTCAGACTCTCTACATGAGATCGGAAAAAGAGTTCAATAAATTCTCTATACTATTCAATACTTTTTGTCGTCGCTCTGTTTAGGACAAAACAAAAAGAATTATTTCAGTGAGCTAAATATTGCTTCATGTATTTTAACAATATTACATCAAATGTTAAAGCAGGAGATGTATGAAAAAAGGAAGTGCAGTAGCAGAAGAGCCTTCAGCACAAAAATATTCTTTTTTTTATTTTCCAATGTAACATTTACTAATGTGTTCATAGAAATCGAACAGGTACCGAGTAACAAAAAGGTGTTAACACATCGCCCATGAGTTCGAACTCTCATTGATTTTTTTTTATTCGAATGATCAATACATAGAAAGTGATATTAGGCATATGGCCACCGAGGCTGTTCATGACAAATCGCATTATGGGAGCCCAATTTTGGGGCAACATTGCTGGCCGTATGTCATGAATAACACGAACAAGTGTGACCTCCAAAGCGTCAATTGTTGCTGGTTTATCAGCATTAACCAGTGACTTCACGTAGCCCCACAAGAAATAATCGAGATGCGTCAAAGCGCACGACCGTGGAGGCCAATTGACAGCTCCATTTCTCGATATCAACTTATCGCCAAATTTTGAATTCAATAAATTGATGGTTGCGGTCGACGTATGCACGTAGTGCCATTCTGTTGAAATCTCATCTCCCCCGCATAAATGTCATCAATATTTTCAATCATCATGGTGATCATGATGCGGTAAAGATCTCCATTGACCGTAACGTCGAGCTGGAGCTTCATGTTTTAAGAAATAGGGTCCGATGATTCCACCAGCGCTTAAACAGCACCAAACGGGGCATTTGTATGGACGTAATGGACCTGGCGGGGTCTATTATACTTATAGAATGATCTCACTCCATATGAAGCAATTTTGTTTATTAACAAACCCGTGAAGGTGGCTAATTGCTGAATACAATTTTGGGATAAAACATCGTGTCAGTTTCCAACTGCTCTAGAGCCCAATCGCGAAAGACCGACTCATATAATGGACTCGTGGCTTTAACTCCTGAACTAGCTGGTTCTTGAACAGGTCTAGGCTAAGATCTTTGCCCAAAATTTCCCACGTAGTGGACGAATAGAGCTCCAATTCCTACGATCGACGACGAATCGATAAATGTGGATCCTCGTACAGACTTTCGATTACAGCGGCGATATTCTCTTCAGTACGCACAGTCCTTCGACGTATTGGTGTTATTGCATCATTTAGAGAGAATCGATCACTAAATTTGGATAGTTTGGTAGCATTGTTTAAGCGCGAACCAATTAATGACGATGTGCGAGAGTATTCTGATCGAAAATGTAGAAAAGTAAGCGCTTTATGACAGTTCGGTTGACAGTTAACCCTTCGGTAAGTTCTATCTAAGCAAAAAAAAAAAACACCCTTTACTTTATTTGAAGTCTCTTTATTTCCCTTCCTGCTGAAAAATAACGGCCCCAGCAACATATTGCAGGAACCATGTACATGATTTCAAGTATTAATTTCGTGAATTGAAGATCTCCAATTTTTTTTTCTTTAGTGTCTGTCACGTTTTTGTTTGCAGCAGTTTTCAACAAACAACCCCACACTTGGATCACAAATACATATGTATATTATAACCTCTTAATCATTGTGTCCTAAATATGTTATATTTAAAAGCAAACACAAGGTGTTTGGGCACAAGTATAATGTTTTTACGACAAGCTACAGATACGTTATATTTGCACCCAAAAGACAAATTTTTCAGCGTGTTTATTGATAGTTTATAATTCCTTATATTTTCTCCAAAAACACATTAAACCATCTCCTAAAGATGATTATTTCATTTTGTATGTTCGCAGAAAACATTGCCGTGGCACCGCCTACATCATGATCCATCCCTAGAATTGTTATGTTGCTACATTATCGTCGTAGACACCGCTCTACAGGAGACAACAGTGTCCCTTAACAGTACTATCAACGAAAGCAACTTTTTTGTTTTTGGGCTTCGTTTTTTGGTCAATGTCACAAAATGCCATGTAATTCATAAAAACAGCATAAACTTTTGCCATCCATACCCAACTGCCACCAGATGGATGGATCCCGAGTCAGAGAGTTACAACACTGAACAGTAAAACTGAAGACAAAAAATGAAAAAGATCGGAACTAAAGATGAACTAAAAGTTCAAGAAAAAAAACCGGAATAATAATGTTACCCCCCAAAGAAAAATAGGAACGAACAACAAAAATAAACTGAATCAACACAAAGTTTTACACATCTTTTTCCTTCTACTTGTCTAAAGCGACCCAGGACGAAGGGATGAAAAACGCAAAGGACGTTGTGTATGTGAGAAATGAAAAACTTAAGTGCATTATTTCCGGCTTTTATAAAGTTTTCGATGCAGCAATAATAACCAAAAAAAAAAAGGAAAGAAACGAAAGGAAACGCAACACCAACAGACAAACGTCGGGGACAGAAATATCAATTCCAATGAAAATTGAGGAAACATACAGTCGATGTTAAAGGAAAGTAGGGGTTCACTAAGTGTAAATTAAAGAACTCTGACTAATATACGTGTAAGATAATTTTACTACCCTGTATTGCCTTTAATAGTTGTTATATTCCTGAATATTGAATAATAAAAAAGACAAAATTTGACAAACAACCTATGACATATAGCTCAATTATATAGGGAAATACAGGCTATTACATTTAACAGGGTCGTATATTTCAAAAAGCTGATAATAATAACATACTTTTATATTCGATTCGGTTTCCCAAAAATATAAACGGCAGGCGGATATGATTTATACTTAGAAACAACCATTATAAAAAGTTTGTAGAATCAGGCCTCTGATCTCCAGATCCATTTCGGTTTGAAATATGCGTTACGAGGATGCGATAAGAAGGAAATTATGCAGACGATATTTAAAAATATTTTTAAGTAAATATATCAAGACAATAATGGCTCAAGAATCAATATTATCCAAATTATTGAACATTTTTTCAAAATTTTATCTAAAATGGACCTATCGTAATACAGATGTCGAAACGAAACAGATACGGCGATTTGGCCAAAGTGAAAACCTTGTGATATAATTTGAACCTGCGAGCTCTGTATTTAAGAGCGATCTCGCAGTAAACTAAATGACCAATTTTATAATATTGTTGTAATTCATAAACTGACAAAATTTGGAAGTCGAAATCACTTAGACGATTTAAATGTTGTTGCATTTTGTGTAAGTGACAGCACTGCAATTTGACAGCTGTCATCTAGGATTGCGAAGAGGCGAATTTTCAGCTGAATATGTTCGACAACAAACAAAATTGTTGAATTTGAGGCTTAGAATATCCGCACGTGATCCATGAGAAAGAAATGCATCCATAACGAGCAACTGTCTGGTGCGGATTTTGATCAGACGGCATTTTTGGGTCTTACATCACTGAGAATGAGGAATGATATCGCGCATCAAGAAATCGATTTATTGGCAGAATGAAGACGGGTCCCAGGAAATAACACCCCAACTGCAAAATGAAAATGGGCCCCAAACCAATAAACAGATTAAAACAACACGAAATTTTGGGAAATTTGGGAAATTTCGTATACTTGGGGTCCATTTTCGCTTACACTTCGGGAGATTTTTCATTATGAATGTGGGCCCCAATGAAAGTGGACCTCAATTATTTTTTGGGGGACATTTTAATTTTTCTTGGGGTCCGTCTGCATGTTTTGTGCTATTATTTCATAACTATATTGGGGTGTAATTTCTCGGGGTGCAATTTCGTATAGCTACTATAAATCTTAATGAAGAAACACCCCATAATAACAAATGAAATTAGGCCCCAATAACTCTATTTTAATGTATTAGAAAGAAATTAAAAAAAATTTTCCAAAAAAAATTACGCGATTTTTTTGGTAAAATTTGTTGCCAGCGTCGCTTCAACACACGATCAACAAAAATTTTAATAAACTTAAACTTTATTTTACTGTTTTAGAAAGAAATTAAAAAAAAATTTTCAAAAAAAATTGCTCGATTTCAACAAAAATCAACAAAAATTTGAATTAACTATATTTTACCGTTTTAGAAAGAAATAAAAAAGTATTTTCCAAAAAAAAAAATCGCGATTCAACACACGATCAACAACAATTTTAATAAACTCTATTTTACTGTTTTAGGAAAAAATGGAAAAAATTGTTGCAAAAAAAAATCGCTCCATTTTTTTGGGAACATTTTTTTGCCTACGACGCTTCAACACACGGTCAACAAAAATTTTAATAAACTTTATTTTACTGTTTTAGAAAGAAATGAAAAAAAATATTTTATAAAAAAAAATCGCGCTTCAACACACGACAACAATTTTAATAAACTATATTTTACTGTTGTAGAAAGAAGGGAAAAAAATTTTTTCAAAAAAAAATCACGCTATTTTATTGGGAAAAATTTTTTGTCTGCAGCGTTTCAACACATGATCATCAAAAATTTTACTAAACTATATTTTATTGATTTAAAAAGAATGACAAAAATTTTACCAAAAAAGCCGTCAAAAAGGGGGAGACAAATATTTCAAATAACTATTCTATTCTATCTTATTTTGTTTAATGTTTCATGGAATATGTTTATGTGTACACGTGGCCGTCGGTGGTGCAATGGTTAGTGTGCGCGGCTCTTGTACATGAGATACTGGGTTCAAACCCTGCTCTGACCACCTTCAAATTTCTTTCGGCGGCGGTCACCTCGCACAGTGACGGCGACACTATCGAGTATATAGCCATGAAAAAGCTTCTCAAAATACCGTTCGGAATCGGTGTAAAACTGTAGGTCCCAATCGGTGAGTGAAAACTGGAAAGCGCACAGCTCAGTGATTGTGAGAAGTTCTCCCCGGTCCCTTCATGCGATATAATGGGAAACCATTTAGTTTTATTTATTGTATATTCATTCTGAAATTAATCAAATCGACGGATAAAACAAAATATTTTTTTTTATTGGGGCCGTTTTTCCTGGCGTGCAATTTCTATTCTTTAAAATTACTTTTCAAGAAAATACACCCCAAAGAGTCAATGAAATCTGGCCGCAAATTTTATCAGTATACAACAAATAATTATTTTGGGGTCCTCTTGCGCTTATTGGGGCCTTATTTTTATTTTTTTTTAAAAAAAAAACTAAAGCCGCCCTCACTAAAATATTTGGGGTCGTGCTTTACAATTTTTTGGAGCCCTTAATCATTGCTTGGGAGGCCATTTCATTTTGAAATTTGGGGCCCACTTTCATAATGAAAACAACCCCTAAAATTGGGGCCCATTTCCATTTTGCAATTGGGGTGTTATTTCCTGGGGCCCGTCTTCCGCCCGCCCGATTTATTGGAGCAACGACTTTCAGACTGAATCATCTCCCAAAATTTCGATTTCAATTTCCCAACAAGATCGCGTGATTTAGCGCCGTGCAATTGGTTTCATTGGGGTTTTGTGAAATCTTTGACGTATGCGAAGACAAACTCTAAGATTGTTCGAATTATTATAAATGGCGCACTATACAAAGGAACGACGTGACATATCAGTGAGAAGATCCATTGCAAGAATGGGGAAAGTTAAGCTGAGATCGTTCGCAAGCGTCGCGGAATTTTCGATCATGGAAGTGCAGCTAATGTGTCAACAATTCGAAGACGGATCAAACAATTTGAAAAAAACTGCCATCAATTATGGACAGTAAGTCTCCTGTGCGTCGACGTACAGCCGGTCTCTCGAAAACATTGCTGCTGTCATTGTCGACCAGAGTGTCAAAGAGAGAGTCAATGAGAGTTTTAACGAGAGTTTCACTGAAACCAGAGAACATCAATTCGGCATCGTTCACAACAACAGGCACCACGCAATGAATTTTGACGAAAGACCTCAACCTTTCCCCGTACAAGATTTAGCGCACTCAGAAGCTCATACCCATGGTACAAAGAAATGGTAGAAGCACTAGCCCGGCTGATTTGAACTTTTTTCTGGACTGAGTGTGAGTAAGTTTTTCTCTTATGTCAAAGTTTGTTTACATTTGTTTGTCTGCAACCCCCGTTCACCAGCAACTGCTGTTTTTGAAATATTTCTCTGGAAAAATTGCATAGAAACGTTTTAATTTTCAAACTTTAACACTTTCAATATATCAAATAACACTCAATCATTTTCTAAATGGCACTTATTGCAAACATGTTTACATTTTCATAATTTTTCTATCAGCTGACTTGACACAACACAGACACTTAGCAAAACAAAATGCCTGTTGTTTTTGGCTTGTTGTATTTGTTGTCGTACAGCATTTACCATTATATTTCTACCATACTCATACCAGTACACCATGCACAGCGCCGGTAATTCGTTCAATGGGAGACGGAGCAAATTGAAGTGAATTCCGATTTTCCGAAAGAAAGCATCTTCTCCGATGAGCCGCACTTTTAGGTGAAATGGTTCGCCAATAAACAATCCGCACGTGATCTATGAGAAACTAAAGCATTCACAACGAGCAATTCCATGCTGAAAATTTTGTCTAATTTTGTTGTTTGGATGCAATAATATAACGTGTTTGTAGCTTGTCGCAAATGTAGTATACTTCTGTCCAAAGACATTATGATTGCTATTCGATATAACATGTTTGGGATACAATTTTCAATAGGATATATAATATATATTTTTGTGACACAAATGTGGGCTTGTTTGTTGAAAACTGCTAGAAACAAAAACGTGACAATAAAGAAACCAACAGCAGCAGAACTTCAATACACGAGGACAGTGCCTGGAAACATATACATGTATTTTTCAACGTGTGCCTGGTGCGGTTTTTGTTCAGGCGGCGTTTTAATGCCTCTTGAGAATGAAGCATGATCACGGAGTACTTGGGACCCAACTTGACTGTACACTGAAAAATACTGAAAAATACTGCCTCAGCAATATATTGCAAGAACCATGTATATATGTTTGCCAGCATTATTCTCATGAATTCTCATGATCTGCTGCCGTTGGTGGCTTTGTTGTCTGTCAGGTTTTTGTTTTCAGTATCTTTCTACAAACAAAGCCACATTTAGGTCATCATCTATTAAAGTATAACATACTACTCATTTTGTCTCCAATATATAATATTGAATAGCAAACACATTGTGTTTGGACACAAGTATATTTGTGGCAAGCTACAAAAATGTTATATTTGAATTTAATAAACAAATCAATACATGTTTTTCAGTGCGTATGAATTGAGGATCTGCTAATAGTTTCTTTCTTTGTTGACTGATACGTTTTTTCCGCAGTTTTTAACAAACAAAGCTATATTTGGGTCACAAAAACATATATTATAACATATTAATCAGTGTGTAGAATGCTACTCTGTAGAATGACGCTGACCAACACCAAATCAGCAGTGAAAGTGGGGAAAGACCTCCCTGAACCATTCTGTACCAAGCGAGGACTTAGACAAAGCGACAAACTACCGTGATATCTCTTCAACATCTTAATGGAGATAATAATGAGAAAGGCTGTAGTAAATACGATCAAGACCATTAACACGAAAAGCCATATATTGCTGGCGTATGCTGACGACATAGACATCATTGAGCGAAATTTGCGAGAAGTTACTGCAATATTTTCAAGAATCGAAAAGGAATCAGCGAAGGTGGGTCTTGCTGTTAATGAGGGCAAGATAAAATTGATGGTGTCAACGACTAGGGAATCCTCTCGACTTGGTCCGCACTTGAACGTTGACAACCCATTTAATTTTGAAGTGGTAGATGAATTTGTCTACCTTGGATCAGCAGTGGACAAGAGCAACAACGTCAACATGGAGATAAATAGGAGAATTGTGCTTGCAAATAGAGGCTAGTTTGGGCCCAGCAAGCAGTTTAGGAACAAAGCCCTCTCTCGGCGGACAAAAGTCCAGCTATATCAGACTCTCATTTTACCTGTCTTGACATATGGCTCCGAAACTTGGGCCATATCGCAAGCGGATGAAAAACACCTAGGAGTATTCGAGAGAAAAATTCTCCGTAAAATATATGGTCCTGTTAGAGAAAACGGCGAGTACCGACGTCGCTGGAACCCAGAGCTATATAATCTGTATTCTGACGTGGACATAGCTAGGCGAATTTAATTGGGCCAATTGCGTTGGCTATGCCATGTTATCAGAATGGATGGATATCAGAAGATGAGTCAGCGCGAAAGGTTTTCGATAACGTACTCGATGGTGGCAGGAAAAGAGGACGACCAAGACTCCGCTGGAAAGACCAGGCAGAAGAATCCCTCCGTATGCTTGGTGTTATTAACTAGCGAGAAAAGGCGAAGGATAGAGCCAGTTGGAAGAATATGTTGAAATTTTTTTAATTTTTTTGTTTAATTAATATGTGGAAGACGTCTGACCTCATGAGGTTGTAAATAGTCAATAAAAGTAATTAATCATTGTGTTTCCCACATGTAATATTGAATAGCAAAAACAATGTGTTTGGACATAAGTATACTATATTTGCGACAAGCTATAAACTTGTTGTACACCTGGCGAAATAATTATAAAGGCAATATATTTTTTCTCGGTACTCTCAATGGACTGGGTTTTTGGTGTAGAATTTTAATGCCTAAATGTGTCATAAGGTAGAGAATGTAACCATTTGATCTCTTTTACAAGTTAAATGAACAGTGACGTTGTTTTTTCTGTTTCTGGTGCGAAATATATATAAAGGCAACATGAAAAAGGATCTGAATTCGAACAGTGGTAATAGGTAGCTTAAACAGAAGTGAGTTTAAATTGGTTGTTATTTTATTGTTTTAAAATTAACGTAGGTGAAATTAAAAAAAAATTATTTATAACGAATACCTGGAGGAAAGTACCTAAGTAAAGAAGAAAAGGGAAAAATTTAAGATTATCACGATGAAGGGCTGTGCAATCGGGAAATTTCGAGGCGATTGAAAAGGTCTAGCTGTGTCATTTTCAATTTTATAAAATAGGGTGGCCAATATGGAAACATAAAATGACCAGGAAGGACACCACTGATCAGTAGCATCGCCAAAAGAGGGATCAAAAGGGTTACTGGTAAAGAAAACTTCGGCGATAAGGAAATTATTGCTGAATTGAGCTTGTGAGCAGGGTTGCGTCGTGTTCAACAAATAATGAAACGCGACTTGCAACTGTCATATGGGAAAAAGTATGCAAAACTTGGTCCCATGCCAAGACACGAATTAGACAGATTTAAATTCGATGAAATATACACATTTTTGGATGAGCGGTGATATTATCCGGTGGAAAAAATTAAATTTGGATGGCCCTGATAGCTTGGACAAATATTGGCGTTCCAGAGATTTTTCCAAAATTATGCGTCAGCGGCGAAATTTTGGCGGTGGCTCCCTTATGGTTTGGGCAGGTATGAGTCATAGAGGAACCTCTCCACTATGTTTCATTTCCACAAAAATCGACTCCGAGTATTATATCCGAATATTGGATGTCGTCTTAGTTAATTCTGGAGAGGAAATTTGTGTTCCAGAGTTTATCATCCAGCAGGACAACGCAACAGTACATCGGTCTAAGTAAACTCCATAGTTTCTGGAGTCCAGAAATAATACAAATTCTCGACTGTCCTAATACAAATACAAATTCTCGACTGTCCTGCACTTAGTTCTGATCTCTAACCGATTGAGAACCTCTGGTCTATTTACCTACCCAAGTTTACCACCCAGGACTCCAGTTGAAGAATGTCAAGGATCGAAGAGTATCAATACCAGAAAATGGAAGATAACTGATCTGGCGCATATTCGTGCGTTGATAAACACAATGCCAAGATGCTTAGTAGAAGTTCTTAGCGATAATGGAGATCAAATGTCTTACGAAACTTTTTAGAATATTTAAATAAATCGTTTGCCTTTATAAATATTTCGCACTAGTAATTCGTTTATTTTTGTTTATTTCACTTTGAAGAAGTCATACTCATAATATTTTTGCTGAAAACTATTTAATTTTGAAAGGACTAATACAATATAAAATAGAAACTTGAAAATTCCTCACAACATTTGGAAAAACCAAAAAATGGTGTTGCCTTTACATTTATTTCGCGGGGTGTATTTGTATCCAAACGACAACAAAACAACTTATTCTGATAAGAGGTGTTTCATTGAAGTTTCCTATCTACTGTCTAACTCTAATACTCGTATGAACATGTCTGTTTTAGCCCAATGCAACCCTGTTGACCGTGAGTGTTGTTAGAAAACGACAGCTGGTCGCGATACATATATTCGTACGCTTCGTAGTAGTCATTCGTTGTGCCTACAATCAGTGAGCTTTTGGGTATGAAAAATCTTTAGTCAGATGATAGCCAGCGGCTATCTTTAGTTATAAATACGGGGAATAATTTCCAATGTCTCTCAATACGTCATATAGTTTATTTTACTTGTTTGCGTTACCGACTGTTGTAATGAACACCCTGTTTACTTAGTGTCTTTTAAAAATTTTGGGAACAATCTGATAGTGATGGGGAAAAAGTGTTGCAAACTTTTTCTTTACAGTGGCTAGAAGAGAACTTTGGCTTTGGCACACTCAAACAGATATGTTAGTTAACATAGCAGAATAAAATGCTGTTAAGGAGAAAACAAACATGTTTGGTATATCAGCAAATGTGTTTGTTATTTGTGCAAACATGTTTAAAAGGACAGCAAACATAATTGCTGTATTAGAAAAAACACATGTTTGCTGTGTTAAGAAATTTTTTTGGATAAAACAGCGCAATCAACTTGTTTTTATGCTAGTATATTTGCTATACTAGCTGTCAAATTTCCAACAAATAAGCAGCAAACATTGTTTGCTGTTAATAACCAACTTTATGTTTTGAGTGTCGAATATTGCAGAAACCCTATTTTACCATGTTCCTACATTATTGTTTTACAAAGAAGGATGCATTTGTTCTTGGTGCTAAGTTTGTATTTTTTTCTTTAAGAGATTTGTTGTACAATATTTGTTCAATATAAGCCCTTTTGTGAGTTTACGTCTACCAAAGCCTCATGCTAAATGGGAAACAAAAATAAAATAAAAAAAAACTCTAAAACTGGGCTCATAACAAATTTTTATTGGTACTTTTGCCACTGACTTTTCCTTCGAAAGTTTTCGAATTTTTTCTTCTGTTTTCTTTCCGCTGTTAAGCAACAAAGATGGGTTTTGGTTGGTTAACAGAATAACGTACAAAGTACGAGTAAGTAGTAAAATCAAACAAACAACCAAATCACTTGTAGCCCCGGTATTTCATGTACCACTTGGAATAGCGCCCAGTTCCAAGACTTCCGAGTGATTCGGACGATGTTGCTGATGTGCCGGGTATGCGATATTTTTTTGCTTCCATTTTCCATGAAAAACTTTTGATGTTTTTTTAAGTCTGCTAAGTTTTGTGTATAAGTGCTCTGTTGAGTATTGAGTTGTGGTGGTGAAATGGGCTACAAAACGGAAACGGAAACAGTGGAAAAAATATAACAAACTTTTCAAAACAAATAAGATGTGTAACAAGCTGAACAGATGTACCAGTGTATATCCTATATATCCTGTATCTAAACAGATGTTTATTCACTCGTATGTGTGTGTGTTGGTGTATATTGCATATTGTATATGATGTGTGTAGTTTGTATATGAACATGTGTGTGTATTTGTAGTTTTGAATGAATCTTTTGTTTACAGTTTTTTGGTTTTTTGGATATGGTTGGCCATAATATGACCGCTGAGATTAAAACCTAGTTAGAGTTTCGTTCTCGGAGTCCTTGACAATATACACTTAACAAAATGTGGATAATTTTTAATATAAAGTAGGATATTTGATGTTAATTATTCAGATTTATATACTGAAGTTTCAATAATTTTAACACTGAGCAAAATATACTGTATTCAAACTTACCTCCTATTTCATCAGTTTCACACCAAACGAAGACCCTTGTAGACGGCCGTGGTCGACATGGTATCACCAGTAGAAGTTCAGGCTGAAATTAAAAATACATCAATTACAATTTCAAATATGTATATCAATTGAAATTTAAAATCTAATACATAAAATTGGTAAATAATTTTTAGATTTTCATGATGGTACAACGGTAGTGTGCGGGGCTCTTGGACATGAGAACGTGGGTTCAATCCCTTCTGTGACCACCTTAACGTATTTCGACGGCGGTCACCTCGCTTAGCGAGTATTCAGACATGAAAAAGCTTCTCAAACTACCGTTCGGAACCGGTGCAAAACTGTAGGTGACCATCAGTGAGTGTGAAACTAGAACGCGCACAGTTCACTGGTTGTGAGAAGCACTTGCCAATCCCTGCATGGGATGCAATGGGAAACCATTTTTTTTCATCTGCCTAATTTTGATTTTCAATTGATTTCTTTTAAATTTCGGTTGATGTTTTTTATATTTCAATTTACATTTTCAAAATTGCGGTTGATGAATTTCAATTTTCAAACAGAAATTTCAAATTCTAATTGACTTATTTTAAATTACAAAAATAATGTTCAAATTTCAATTGATATTTTATTTATTTATTTATTTATTTATATTATATTAATCAACCAACGCCCTTAAGGACAACATGTTGATAGAATTATTAAAAAAAGGGAAAGAAAAAAACCATCAAAAAGTTATCTGTATAAATTGATATTTTTTAAACTTCAGTTGGAAATGGTGTAGTAGCATACCGAGAAAAATCGTTGGCTGTTAAGAAATACACATTCTTAATGTTGAGAGTTCGACAGAATTGGCACTATTGACTACACCATTTCCAATTGTAATTTTAAACAAATCAATCGAAATTTAAAAATTCTGTCTGAAATTTGAATTGCATCAATTGAAATTTTCCAAATATCAATTGAAATACAAAAACATCAACTGAAATTTAACAGATATTATATATATATATATGTAGGTATACGGATATTAACTTAAATTTGGAAAACATCAATTGAAATTGAAAACACATCAAATGAAATTTGAAACAATCAATTGAAATTTAAAAGACATCAATTGAGTTTTAAAAGACATCGATGGAAAGTTTAAAAAACATCAATTGAAATTGAAAACTCGTCAAATGAAATTTTAAATACATCAAATGAAATTTAAAAGTCATCAATTGAATTTTAAAAGACATCAATTGAATTTAAAAAAACATCAAATTAATTTTAAAAGACACCAATTGAAATTATAAAAACATCAATTGAAATGTAAAACACGTCAATTGTAATTTGAAAAACATACATTGAAATTTAAAAGCCATCAATTGAAATTTAAAAAGCATCAATTGAAATTTGAAAATCTAATACAAAAACCGGCAAATAATTTTTAGATTTCAACTGATGTGATTTAAATTTCAATTGATTTTTTTTTAAATTTCAATTGATGTTTGTTAAATTTCAATTGATGTAGTTCAAATTTCAAACATAATTTCTAAATTTCAATTGATGTATTTTAAATTTCAAGTATGATTTTCAAATTTTAATTGATATTTTTCAAAATTAAATTGATATTTTTTAAATTTCAACTGGAAATGGTGTATTATTGTCAACTAGGATCTTGTGGGACTTGTACACGAAATACTTATAAGGAAACGTGTTACGGCCGTGTGAGACAATTCGATCTCGACACATGTCAATGAGATGCAACCCACACTTCTATTGAACATTGCTCTGGATGAAATACTGGTAAGTCTCGAAGATACGCGTACGGAAATTGGTGGTTATAAGTACGATGTGGCACAAAAGCTTATGAGTTTTTGGGCATATGGGTGGTTGAAAATCGATTAGTTGGAAATCCAGCTAAGAGTGAGCTGGTCCTCTTAATAAATAAATTAATTAATGGTTTCCATTATACCCAATGAAGGGATTGGGAAGAGCTTCTCACAACCAGTGAGCTACGCTGGTCCTCTTTACCCGAAGGTATAAAATAAATACCTTTGAAGATATCACGTTGAATGGGTCTGAAATTAATCTTGCAGAGTTTGTCAAATGTATGGGTGGTATATTGGACAGCAAGCGTAGTTTCAGACCCAACATAGTGGAAATGGCGAAAAGGCGACGTTAGCCCTATAAACATGTAAGAGGTTGCAAATTGAGACTTTCTCCTAGGATTTTTCACTGGATCTATACAGGGGGAGTGATACCGGTAGACCGCTATAGGCTTGCAGATGCTTGAGAAGCCCACACACTACTGACGATTATTCAAAGAATTTCGACGATGAGCACAACAGTGTCATCCCACTGAATTTTTCCACTAACTAATTGGGATCAGCAGTTACGGTTCGGAACGGCGTGTTAATAAACTCTCTCGTGGAAATTACTCGATAGTGCCGCCATCGGGATGACCGTCGACGAAACAAATGTATGGTGGTTAGAGAACGCATTGAATCCACATTCTTATGTAAAATAGTTGCGCACTACAGACGATCTTCTGATGCAGTGAATGTAACGTTATTCATATTTATTGTGATTGGGAAATATAGGGAGGCAGATTGCTTCTACGTCTGGCGTCAGGTTTAGGCAAATGACTTCGCTAGGCATGGCCGAAGTCGATGAAGGAACATCCATTACATCCCAGGAAGAGACGGGTAAGGGATTCTCACATTTTTCCAAGCGCCAATTGGAACTTTTTTTGGTTCCAGACGGGGTTAAAACAATGGCCTCCCATAACCTCCTAAAAGGATTGGGGAGATCTTCTTACTACCAGGCTGTGCGCTTTCCTGTTTTCACACTCACTTATTGGGACCTACTGTTTGACACCAGTTCCAAACGGTATTTTGAGAAGCTTTTTCGTGGCTATTTTAGCTTTATAACTAAAAAAAAATTCTGTTATAAATAAATACACGACGATGTCATCATCACTAAGCGAGGTGATCGTCGTTGAAAGAGATGTAAGAGCAGGATACCAACCCACTTTCTCATGTATAAAAGTCGCGCACAGTAGCCATTGCGCCACCGCCGGCACATTTGTCAACTATGCGAAAGCGGATCCACTATTCGATTGAAAATATCACACTCTCATACACCAGGGACTCCTCGAAAAAATTTGTTCTTTTTATAGAGAGATACGTCAATTTGTAGACGGATGGTCCGAAAATTAATCAGCAGATAAGGTATGAGGTCTAATCAAGGGAAATAGGGTTGTTTCTTTTTCGTACACAACTTGAACACTGTATCGAACTAGGATTGTCTGTTTCTCGTAGACTACTTGATCATTGTAGCGAATATCAGGTTCATAGAAACTTTGGTGACTGTTGGGATGACTGGCTGTCGGTGGAATAATAATCCACCACTCATTTGGGTCAATGTGTTTTCTAACAGTCAGGGAATAGAAAATGCCCTGGAACCACTATTGCTGAACTCAACATCTGTGCAGAACTGCCGCAGATATCTTATTAAAATAGCCCAGCGGTACGATGCATACCCCATATGGATGCCAGGGTACAGGTACATTCCGAAGAACTTCGGAGCGGACGACCTGACCATATTACGGACTACCCCACAGGTCCACAGGAATTGGAGCGTAGCAACTTGGAGCCTCTGGCAACTTGGAGCCTCTGACAACATGGAGCCTCTGGTAACTTGTAAGCATGCCCTCTAAGAACTGCCCTTTGTGATGATGCAGATGAGTTTGGTGAGGGGCACAGATTTTGCACGTACAACACAAATTCGACTGATAGTGAATATGAAGACGACATCCTTAAACCTTCTATCTCTCACCAGGATCAAGTTGTCAATGCTTGTTTCAGTTTTGCTGGGACATTGTCTGATTGGTATATATTGGACATCTGTACAAGATGTTTAGAGTGGCCATTCAAGACATTTTTTGGTTTTCAAAACATGCACTGTAGCAAAGTTTGCGCAACCAAATACTTCGTGTTTGCATGTGAAACTGCAGATCACAAAAAATACAATACTAATACTTCTTCCTCGTTTCGCATCGTATTGCGTTTTTATGCACACGATAATAAAAACATACACACATTCACGAATGCTTTGTGTGTAGTACCCCGAAGTACTTGGTTGTCGCAACTTCGGTACAGTACATGATTTGAAAAAAGCAAATGTCTTGAATTGTCATTCAAGACGTTTTGTGCAGATGTCTAGTATGCATTCGGTGAGGTTAACGGCCAGGGACAATTACGTCTGTAGAAGCAGTAATGATGAAGAAGACGAGGAATAAGCCACTGAACATATTCTCTGCACGAGTCCAGCACTATCCGTGAGGAGGATATGTGAGTGTACCTCTTTAGAGACCTGGGGGCAAGGAACTCGGGTCCCCGAAGTTATTTCCTTAAAAGGTAATTTTTGAATGTGGTGCTATTTTGCTCAAATAGAGCAAACAAAATGGTTCTCCAGAAAGGCTAGCGCTTAATCTCTTTAGCCCGCGGAATCACAACGAACTGAAAGTCTAAGTTAGTCGTTAATTGACAGTCTCTCACACCAAAAGCCCGTAAACCTATTTTTACTACAACTGTTTTCCTTGATGGCGCATAATAAAGTGCGCAACTGAATTTTGCAAATGAAGAAACTGCACCCTTAGTACACAGTGTACACTGAATATTTTTTCGTAAGTGAATATTTTTACGTTATACTTTCTAGACTATTGCCAATTCATGTAGTGGGTGTGGCACTCATTCAGTTCTCTTTGAATATAAGAACTTGCGCACTTGAACCGGTACTATAGTCATTATTGTTTGTTGTTGTACCCCAATATTGAAGTCCTATTCATGAGTATACCAAATGTCCAATATTTGAATGACATCATGCAGGTCTCTCCTAACAATATTACCATTTAGAACCGTCGAATTATTTCGATCAATTTGTCATACTGTTCTGAAGGATATAAATGTGTGTTTTATAATTTTTTTTTTATTTTTATAAATGTACTTTTAGTATAAAAATCCTGAAAATTATTCGCTCAAGTAACATTTGAATGAATAGTTTGCCAATGTACCATTAAAACGCCAACAAACAACGTGTGTTGTGCAGTCTGATTGTTCGAACAGACTAGTAAATCTTAAGGTCAAAAAGTTTTCATTTTAAGTTTAAAGCTGCCAATACGATCTCACCACAAACGGTTGATGAATTCGCTGGGGCTGCTATGCCATCTCACCACAAACGGTTGATGAATTCGCTGGGGCTGCTATGCCATTTCACCTCTAACGACTACGGTCACTGTGGCACTGCAGAATTCTTAGGATCACTCGACAACAGATGGCGTTAGTATGAGATGGTTTCGAATACGGCTGGCGAGAAGTCATAACTGATATAAATAACCGATTGCAGCAAATCTTGGATCAGTGTGATTTCAAATGCGTACAAGTATACATTGTCGCGTAATAGTGCTATAGAGTTATGACAATAGCGAATATTATCTAAGTTTGTGTAAAGGAATATAACTTTTTACTATTGTCATTGAAAAAGAACCTTGTTTTATTAAGACTAAGACAGACGATTAATGGAAAATGATAATTAATAGAGAAGGAAAATTAATAGATTCCAAGGAGGGCAATTAATAAATTCGTAACAGTACTTTTAAATATTGTTTTGACTAACATTTGTTAGTGGCATAAACCGCAAGATTTTTGGCAGGCTTTTTCGAAGTCGTGGAGTACTAAGAGTGAATTTGGGGTACAAGAATTGTGATATCATCGTTAAATTTTTCACAGTGTATTTCCATACCAACTGTTAATGAAACTACGTAAAGTTCCGCACAATAAAAATATACAACATCTAACCAAAAATGTTATGATGATGTTTGGTCTATACTCTAATGAATATCAGTTTTGTTGCGGCAAAAAAAAACAACAATTTCACAAAGTAATCAAAATTTCCTCTTAGCAACATTAAATCTGTGAAAACTCATCTCTTTTTCATATTAGTTTTGGCCATTTTCATCAATTTAATGAAACCATAATATCCAATATGATTCCTTTGAGAGTACATTGGCTTAAATACGTTTTTTTAGCAGTGAAAATATGCTCTTCTCTCCTTGAATTTTGGTGGGATATTTTCGATTGCAACTTAATTTAATCTGCCTTCAAAGGAAAGAATTCTACTCCAATCATGGTAAATACCCTAAAAATTTTCCTTGCCATCGCAGTTGGGAAAAGGGAAAATGCAAAGAAAACTCGCTTTGTTTTAATTGTGAAAAGGATTTTAGCTGCTATTTTTTTTAACGCTTTCATTGTATTTCATAAATTTCATAATTTCTATTTCCATTTCTATATTAAAAGGATGAATGTATAAATAGAATGGCAACGCAAGAGGAGCAGCAACAAAAAGCTGTTGTAAACTCATGAAAGCGCACCATTTTAATTGCATTGCAATTCAAGGTGGCTGGTGCTGTTGTAGCTGTTGCTGTTGCTAAATCTGAAGCTACAACGGGAACTGTTGCCTCTTTGGTCGTGCTGCAACAGTAAAAGATGTAACACCTGCCAGGCATCTTTCCTACAGCACAGGACATTAAAGGATGAAGGTATAAAGAGCGGAATGTATAAATGAAAGTAAATTGTAAGAAAAGGGTGACTGTATCCTAATACACTTTTGATTTGATAAACTAAAATTGAAACGTGGAACTAATGAAACATATGGAAATAATCCTGCTCTAGTATTTTGAAAATAAGCTTATGTTTCTAAATACTATCGTTTCTTTATTTCTCGTAATTACCATACCATCCAGTCACCGCTTTATCATGCAAGTATTTAATTCAAATTCAAAGCACATTGCCATTGAATTTTTGTTTGCTTTGAGTTTGCAACCAACATCCAACCAACAGCACCAGCAGCAGCAACATCAACCAACATCAACAGCGGCTACAATGAATTTGCAAACTAGCAGCGGCATCCAAGCGTAGCCCGAGTGGAGCATTTTGCTCAAACTTGAAAAAAATGGGCAAACAAACAAACAATCATAACCGACCGTAAATAAACATGCAAATGAACGGAGTAGAAATGCATGGCTGGATGTTTCGGCTAAAGCAGGAATAAGATATTGTAGAAGTGAGGAGAAGAAAGGACTGCAGAGTAAAAGTGGAGACAAACAAAGAAAGGATCTAAGTTAGAGAGCAGACCTTTTATGATGTACCGGATGCAGGAGCAGAAGGAGCGAGTACCAACAAGAACAACTATAAAAAAGACAACGACACCTGCGTTTAATGATAAATGGGGAGTTGCCACTGAATTCAAAGATGTGGGGAACAAATTAAATGATTTGAAGTCCGTATCATTTCCCCTGCCAATTGTGAATATATATATCCTTTATTAATTTAAACAGATTCTAAAAATATAAAACAATATTATAGGAAGTCAACGAATTCTCTCTTCGATTCTTGTCTCTGGCACAGGATTTAATTTGGTTCCAAGATAGACGTGCTTGTTTGTATTCCTTCTCCAGGCACCATTTCCATGTATTTGGTGGTCTTCTTGGGTTTCGACACCCATTCAGGTTCCATTCAAGTGCTACTCTAGTAATATCTGTTGTTGTGCGCCTAAGTATATGGCCGATCCAATCAATTTTCTCCAACGTATATCCAATTCAATAGGACTATTGCTTATACGTATGTACTTTGTTATAAATTGCCCTGGACCAGTAGATCGGAGAATTTGTCTCAGACAACGACTGTCAACCATTTTGACATTCTTCATTATCAGCTTCATCAAGCTCCAAGTAGTACAACCAGACAACCAATTGCTTAAACTATTATTCCTGCACCCTGAACAATCTGTATTTTTTTGGTTGTTTGAATGCAAATATAATGTATTTGTAGCTTGTCGCAAATATACTATACTTGTGTCCAAACACATTGTGTTTGCTGTTCAATATAACATGTTTGAGATACAATGATTAGTAGGCTATTGTGTATGTTTTGGAGACCCAAATATAGCTCTGTTTGTTGAAAACCACTAAAAACAAAATCGAGACAGACAATAAATTTAATTCATGCAAAAAATGCTTGCAAACATGTGTATATTTCGTGCAATATGTTGCTAGGGCCGTTTTTCCAGCGTATAGGGCTACGTCAAAACCGAAGTCTTTATGCATTTGAGGCTAAGAATGACGAAGCGGAAGCCAACATTAATCGCGTCATTCGTTAAATCCCATTCGAAATGCTGGACCGCGTCAGCCAGCGAAAATTGCCACCTTAGAATGATTGGTTGCAGTTGTGGCCAGCGTTACCGCTGAGAAATTTCAAAAAGTCGCAAAAAAAGGGGATTTGGAAAAAAAAGTAGCAAACAAAAGGGGATTTGAAAAAAAAAAGTCGCAAAAAAATTATCAATTCAAATAAGTAAATTAAACACAAAACCAAACAGTACATGTAAGAAAAAAAATTTATTATTTAAATAAAACATAAAAACAAACAAGAAAAAAATTAACAATTAAAACAAAACATAAAAACAAACAGTTCATGTAAGAAAAAAATTAACAATTCAAATAAAACATAAAAACAAATTAGAAAACAATTAACAATTAAAACAAAACATAAAAACAAACAGTTCATGTACGATTTGGTATACAAATTTTGAGATCAGGATGCTGTTGAACCTTAAAATAATGTTAGTTTTTTGACACTTCATTTCTATATTTATAAGTTAGTTCAGCACTTGGAGTCCAAGTTTCAAGCTCATTTTCCACCAAATTTAGAGCTGAAAGCATGGACTCGCAAGTGGTAACCTTAAGCCGGTTAGTTAGTTTATTTTTCATGAGTGCCAATTTAGAGAACACTCTCTCAGCACTAGCACTACTATGGGGCAAAGTCATTATCTGTGCCACAAATTCGTACAAATTCTTATATAAATATTCATTAAAATGATTTTTTAATGTTCCTACTTTGTACCAAAAGGTTTCTGCATTCCTTATATCGAACAAGTACTCATAACTTTTACATAAAGCCTTAGATTCCAGTAATTTAAATTCATGTACGACTACCTCAGGCTGACGTATTATATTAGCAAATTCTGTTACCAGATGAATATAATTTATATCTTCTCTTGATTTTATAAACATAGGGTCAAAATATCTTAGCATATTCAAACGTTTATCTTTTATATTAATTCTATATAATATTTGATCACATAGGGTTTGATAATAATTTAATATATTTGATTTAATAAGTTTAACTTCAGCCTCTGAAATTTTTTGACTAATAATTGTTATTTCGGCATCGTGGCCTATGTATATATTACTAACGTCTTTGACGTTAATCACATTTTTGTAGTCTACACAGTCAAAATATTCTTTTTTTAAAAAATTTGTATACATTTGAAGTATAACCTCCTTTGTGCAAGTTATAAGATATATAATTTGAGATGACTCGCTTTGAAATTTTAAATTTAGTTTATTCATAATATTTAAAATATATGCTAAAAATTTTAAATATATTTGGTTTTGAACGGACATACCATCTTGAATCTCTTGAATTTTTTGCAGAGTTTTCTTACATTTTTGCTCAAGTTGCGCTTGAACAAAAAACTGTTGTAATGCCGGCCATTGCTCTATTATTATTTTTGCAACAGACTCAAAAGAAAGCCATCTCGTGTCACTTAGTCTTAAAAGCTTATGTTCCGGCAGCTTAAAAATATTCTGCAACTCATTCAACTCCATTTGCCGTTTTGAACTCTTATTAAAAAAATTGTAAATGTTTTTGGGCAGCTGCTCCACTTCATCTGGAATGTATGCCAATGCTGAATTGTTCATTAAGTTTATGGAGTGACAAACACATCCGATATGAAACAAATCAGGAATCCGTTTCTTTAATAAAGTGGATACACCTGTCCTTTTTCCAGTCATTGTGCTTGCATTGTCAGTAGCAAAACCAATAAAATTTGTTAACGGGATCTTTGCCTTCTCTAAAGAGTCCAAAACTGCACGTGCAATACTTTCTCCGGAGCCATCATCTGGTTGCAGTAACCTAAAGAAATTATCCTCAGTCTTTCCTTCGGCCATGACAAATTGCCTCACCACGATCACCAAACACTTTTGGGTAGATATATCTGTAGTTTCGTCGATGATGAGGCTAAACTTTTGTTGTTCCATTTTCGATACCACCTTGCAATAGCCTTCTTTTCCCAAAAATTGGGCGATTTCTTTACATTTTGAGCGGCCGCAAGATACCTGTTAAATAAAAAAAATCTCGTTACATATGGTACATTACTGATTCTAATATAGGTATAAAAACAATTCCAACCAACATTTTTTCGTTTTTAACGCTGCACAGTCATTGGATTTTTTTTTATGTTTTGTTTCTGAACGAATTTAATTAGTTTCAAAACAAACAGTTCGCGGTTTTTTTAATGTCGTTCCTCAAGTTGTCTAAAGTGGTTATCATAATTCGGTAGGAAACGAAATGCTCAGAAACGAAATGATCAGATTACAAAAGGTACAGAACAACGGTACTTACCGACTTAGCAATTTTTGAGTCTGGAAATATTGAGGAGTTGAATTTTGCAATACTGTCGATAGATTTAAATGACTGATTGGTATCAATCTTGCGCATCACCAGTTTAATTTCGGCCGTAGCGACACTTTGACGAAATTCTGTGTTTCGCTTTGGTAGAAAATCAGTCAATTGTATTTTGGAAATTTCGGAACATCGTTTCATGCTCTCCAAATGTTTATTGGTTTTTGCATGTCTCCGTAGATGGTTTTTCTGGTTTACCAGGAGTTGTTTGCACACCGTGCATATTGCCTGCTTCGAATCTTCGTCCTGCTTAACCCATTTATATTCCAACTCCCACTCGTTGCAGTAGTACCGGGAAATTTTTGCCTATTTTGACGTGGTGGGTTCATCGTCTGTTTCAGAGCTAGAACTTAAATCAGCGACATTCAATTGTACTGCCTGACTGCTTGTCTTTTTGGATTTAACAACGAACCTGAAAATGTTTAATTAGTATTCGAATATTTGCAAAATAAAGATTTACTTACTTATCCATTTTGCTCTTTGTGTTTTGTTTACTAAACAAGAGTAAAGACAAGTGTTAAATTTGACATTTGCAATAGATATGTACATATGTATGTATATCAAAGCTGGCTGCTCTGACAGTAAAACGAATGATAAAAGCTTACCTAATACGTTGCGTAATACGAGCGCGATACGTAAGGCGTTTAAAAACCATAAAAAGTATGCTCTCACCAATCAAGTTGCACAAAGTTAAAAAAAGTCGCAAAAAGGGGATTTGTGAAAAAGTCGCAGCAAAAGTCGCATGGCTTCAAAAAAGTGTCAAATTGCGACTTTAGTTGCACAACGGTAACGCTGGTTGTGGCTAACATTTGAAAGATACAATCTTTATAACCTATATATAGAGAATAGTTCTTGTATAGGGTAATAAAGATTACTTGATAAATTATATTTTGTATTTTGCTTTTAGTGAAATACCTACATATGAATCACCCTGTATGTGCCGTTTATAACACTGTGTGTAATTTTTTAAGTCATGGAAATATAACCATAAACGGACACCAATGCGTGATAAAAGACCAAAAAAAAAAAGACACGTGTCTCTCAGTTTTGCCCAAAGACATGGATTTTTTTTGTGGGGGCCCAAAGATTTGGGGCTTCGGTGTCACTTTTGCAAAAAAGTGATCATTTTGTCAGGCTCATATCTTGCAAATCGTTAGGAATTTTGATTTACTCTCTGAGGGAAAGTTTTAGCTCTTGATATAAAGAACAAAAATTGTCAACATATAAAATCAAAAAAACTTAATTTTCAAGGTCAAAATCAAAAAAAAATTAAATTTTCTTACATTCCCCCCCTGTTCAAGTCCATACGTAGCAATCCGTTCAAAATTCAAGGAAAGACTCAACTACAAAAATGTAACTAAGATCTCAGTAAACAAATTTCGAGAGCATATGAACTTTCTAGGAATGATTCTTAGTACAGTTCTTAATACTTCAACATTGAGATACCATGCTATCTCACCGACCGCAGCAGCGCACGCAAAGCAGTAAGCTCAGCACACGCAACAAGGGACTATCTTATATGTTCACAATATTTGTTTTTTATGATAAGAGCTACAACGTTCCCTCAGAGAGTAAATCAAAATTCCGAACGGTTTGCACGATAGGAGCCTGACAAAATTATCACTTTTTTGCAAAAATGACCCCCGAAGCCCCAAATCTTTGGGGGCCCATAAAAAATTCTATGACTTTGGGAAAAACTGGAAGATACGGGTCTTTTTTTTGTTGGTCTTTTATCACGTAATGGTGTCCGTATTTGGTTATATTTCCATGACTTAGAAAATAACACAGTGAAATTAAAAAATTTTCGGGAAATTTGTCACTTTTGCGGCTACATAAATGCTACCTAAACGGTGTTAAAAATCATTCGTAGGAAGTTCATATGTTCTAGAAAGTTGTTTATTTTGATCTTAGGTACATTCTTGTAGTTGATTGTTTTCTTGAATTTGTTACCTATGGACCTGAACAGGTGGATAAAGGTAAAATAAAATCGAATTTTTTTAATTTTTTTTTTGCAATTTTGACTTGAAGATGAAGTTTTTTTGACTTTATATGTTCACAATTTTTGTTCTCTCTGACAAGAGCTGCAGGTTTGCAAGATATGAATGGTTTGCAAGCTATGAACCTGACAAAATGATCCTTTTTCTGCAAAAATGACACCGAGGCCCCAAATCTTTTGTGGGGCCCATAAACAAAGTGCAAAACCGGGAGACACGGATCTTTTTTTTTGGTCTTTTATTACGTAGTGGTGTCCGTAGATGGTTATATATTTAATCGTGTTGCACTGTGTAATTAAATAGTGGTCATAGAGTAAAATATCAAAAGTGTGCAACATATGTTTTTCTTGGACCGGAAACCTTTAAAAGGCATTGGAATAGTTGGAGTTCCCATAGAGTTCGACTTTAGCATCAAACATAATTTAGTAGATATTGTAATTAATCCAACGTAATCCAAAATAGAATGCCATCAATCAAATGTCTATAAATATCATCGAAATATGTTCAAAAAGTGATTTACTTCCAGTCACTTATCCAGCTTTATCATGTCATTGCACTCTATTTACTACTAGTACTCCAATTACTAAGTCGGACAGCTGCTTTATCGAAATCCTCTGATAGTTGTAGTGGATTGTAAGCCTGTTAGCTTAACACAAAACCAAACACAAAAGGTTGGAGAACTTGGTTGGAGATTGGAGAACTCAACACAAAAGGTTGGAGAACTTGCTAAGTACCGAACGTATCAGAATGCAAGAACAATTTGTATGCAAGTGGTTATAGTTGTAGAATATTATTGATGGCGATATGAATTTTAAAATAAATATACCTCTAGCCGAGTCCATCTGTTTGAAACGGTTGACTTGAATGTCGGCCACTAATAAGATTTTCGATGTGGTACATTGTGTACAGTCGCTGAACAGTCGAGAACTGTGCTGTATACTACTTGTAGGAATGTTAAAAAATTGCGAAAAGTGTAGTTCCTTTAAAACATAAAACATTATTTATTACTGTATAAAAATGTGTTAGATTTATTTTCGGCTAAGTAAATTAGCCTAAAAGTATGCTACTATTTTCAAGCATGGTGTTCATGAATTGAATATCTGCTGCTTTTTTATTTCTCTATTATTCTGTTTTCAGCAATTTTCACCAAACATAGCCACAGTAGGGTCACAAAACATCTATTATAACAAATTAATCATTGTGTCTAAATAAATACATAAATGGTTTCCCATTACATCCCATGAAGGGACTGGGGAGAACTTCTCACAATCACTGAGCTGTGCGCTTTCCAGTTTTCACTCACAATCATTGTGTCTACTACATCTAATATTAAATAGCAAATACAATATGTTTCGACACAAATATACAATATTTGTGATAAGCTACAAACATGTTATATTTGCATCCAACCCATAAAGAATACAGCTTGCAATTTACAATCATATAAAGTAGTTTTAATAAAAATTTCATGCTTTTTGGATGGCAACCCTAATGACAACCATAAAACACATCAAGAAAACATCTGAATCCATAAAGCATATTTACTGATAGCGTTATACAACTACTATGTTTGTATGCATAAATGCATTCGGAAAAACAAATAAACTTAAAAGAAAAATATGTATGTATGTGTGTATGAATGCCGATTACTTCATTCCGTTACTTCATTTATTGTCTGCATTATGTCCAAACACAAAAGGATGGACGGACGGACGCAGAGTCGACAGGACAAAGGGACATTCACACTCACAAAGAAATTAAGCGACCTGTAAATTAAATGAGGAAAAAATACGGACATTCCCAACATCCACTCACATATTTCCACCAATAAATTGAGATATCACCAGGAAATCAAATGAAACCATGACTATTGCCATAGAAATTCATTTATTGAAATAAAAAATGTGAACTGACATTTAGCGTTTTCCTTTTTGGCATATTCCTGCATTATCCTTCATTCCCCTGTCACAATATTCACGGTCCTTGCTCTGCCGCCACATTAAAAATGTAATGTTTGCAAATGTGAAAGAATTATAAATCATGGCTTAATTTTCCTGTTTCCGTTGTTAAGGCTTTAAATGAAATGAAATTTTTATAAATGCTGGGGAGCCAGTCACTCAGCTCCTTCTCAGTCTCTGGAAAGCTGGATTCCACCTAACTAAGTAAATGATGTCTGATTTGGGTGTAGGTAGTGAAGCTGGGGCAGTGACTCCCACTAGGGGACCCAAGTCTTTTGGTTGGGGATTGTATGATGCGCTAGTTAAATATGCGCGACGGCCAAAGCATTTTTCGGGAAATATGTTCCGAGATTTGAGATGAGTCGGGAAAAGAGAGAGATGTGATTGTACATTTTAGTAAACTTGAAACTATTTATTTCCTACGCCAAGGGATCAACTTCAATCTCTTTGAGGAAAAGAATGTAAACAAATTCTCAACAGAACGGTTGTCAGATAATCCTGAACAGCTGCCTGGTGTAATGAACGGAATTGTTGGACGAATTTTCGTTTTTAAGCCCTGCTTACGGACTACAATCTCTGCCACCCTGGGTACAGTTTTTAATTAAAAGGTGGCTTTATCTTTTGAACTTATACAAGTTTCGCTTGCCTGGTGTGAAAAACACAGTGGCTGTTTTTCGAAGTCGAACGCATGCGTTCGTTCGTTGTTTAGTCCAATGAAACTTAATCTATGCTCCACAATCTTCTCATTTCAAGTACAACGAAGACATAAAATTTCTCCAAAATTTTAAGAAAATGAGTGAGTTATGGACGGTGGGACTCCTGTGGTCGGCCTCTTGAAAACATTGCTGCTGCAGACAAGAGTGTCGCCAAAAAAAAAAACCCCGAACACATCAATTCGGCATCGTTCTCAACAATTTCAAATTTTACGAAGCATAACGCAGCGAATTTTGACAAAATACCTCCACCTTCATGCGTACAAAACCCAGCTTACTCAGTAGTTCAAACCAGCAGACCATGGAAAGCGCCGACAATCCGCTCAATGGGTAATGGAGCAAAGTGAAGTCAACGGCAATTTTTGAAAAAAAGTAGTAATCTGCTCCGATGAAGCGCATTTCGATCTGAATGACTTCGTGAATTCACAAAATTGTCGAATTTGGGGCTCAGCAAATCCTCATGCAATCCATGAGCAACAAATGCACCCACTACGAACAACTGTCTCATGCGAATTTTGGTCAAGCGGCGTGATTTGGCGTTACTTTTTCGAAGATGTCGCGAAAGTGCAGTGACTGTGAAAGGCATTCGTTACAGGACCATGATAACGCAGTTCTTGTGGCTTCGCCTGGACGCCATGGATCTGGACGACGTGTGGTTTGAGCAAGACAGCGCGGCCTGCCTGAATTCTTAAGGATTCTGATGTCAACTGGCCACCAAGGTCATGCGATTTAACGCCGTGAGATTTCTTTCTCTGGGGTTTTGTGAAATCTCGGGTTTATGCGAATAAACCAGAAACAATTTCCGAACTCAAATCCGAAATCCAACGCGTTATCGGTGGGATACAACCACATCTCTGTGAAAAAGGCATGGACAATTTCATGGAAAGATGGCCTAGAAAGAATGGCCTGTCACCGGAGCTGTGGGGGCCATTTGATGGATATTTTATTTCATGCTCAATCGGAATACGTCTTCTTTACAATCCAAGACAAAAATCACAACTATCTCAAAAAATACGTGTTTTTATTTTAAAACTGAAAAAGTGCATTCTTACTGAGACACCCTATTTATATACATACTAGCCCGGAAAATGCATTTTACTTAGGTTAAAAGAATATTTGAATGTGAACGGAAGCTGGTACCCAGCGGCGGAAGTCACAAGGCGTTCCACAAATAAAGCATGCGAATGGTTCTTTTGTAATGCCTTCCTAAAATAGGGCCTGCGGAATGCATGAAATTTTCATCAGATATAAGCAAGAGGACGATTTGGACAATTTTGAGAAATTTCTTTTCCGATTCTTTTTAAATGTAATTTAATTGGAAAATTTCATACAAATTTTAAAATAATATTGTTTATTTAATATTTTTCAGGGTATTTTTAAAATTTACAATTTGATGTTCGGCGTGGTGAAACTTTCTAAGATAGATACAGACAGACTTATAATTAAATATGTAGAAGTGGATAGTGATTTTGTGATAAAATAAATTATTTTAATTTTATTTTTTTTAACAAAAATGCATTAAAGTAAATACCTTCTAAGGCCTTCTTCTTTGCATGTCTTCTAAGGCCTTCTATAGGCAATGGGCAAGGAAGGCCTTGCCTTCAAATCTCACGCAATGTTAAAAAGAAAGGAGGAGGTAATGTGTAGGGAAGGTTTTTCGTATAGTATAGAAGGCCTGTTTGGTCATGACTTTAGGCCTTAAAGGTCATATATTCCGCCGCTGGGTAGTTGGCATTGGGCTGCGTAATATATAATAGGTAGCAATACCTGTGCATACTTTTAGGCTGTTATTAATATATTGAGTATAACGAAGTTACCACGGAACACTGTAAGTCTGGTATATTCTAATGCGGACGATTGGAGATTAGAGGAGATTGTTTCCGTAAAACGTAACCGTATAGAAAGTATATAAGACAGGTCTGTGTTTCTGTTCGAGTCGGTTATAATTGAATTCGTAAATGGAGTATAGGTAAGATGTATAAATAAGTATTTTCCCATAGCATTAAATTAAGGGAGAGGAGATTGCTTCTCACAATCAGTGAGCTGTGCGATTTGTATATATTTACTTATATAAATTGTTATACTCCCTGACTAGGATCTACAGTTTTACAATGGTTACAAACAGCTTTTGAGATGATATTCATGGCTAAATACTCGATAGGGTTGCCGCAAGAAAGTAAGGTGACCGTCGTCGAAATTTAAGGTGGTCAAAGCAGTTAGTGAATCTACTTTATCATGTATAAGAGTCGGACACTCTAACCATTGCGCCACAGACAAACAAACGTAACAGTGTTAAATTGTTGAACGTTTTTATTCTACCGTGTAAAAAGGAGACCATTATTGTCATTATCGTTATTAATAAAGCACCTCGTTTTATTAACGATAAGTCAAACATCATGATATGGACTATTCGTTTGAACCATAAAATAAATAAATAAATGGTTTCCCGTTACATCCCATGAAGGGATTAGAGAGAGCTTCTCACAAACCAGTGAGCTGTGCGCGTATAGTTTTATACTCACTGATTGGGACCTAAAATTTTACACCGGTTCTGAACGGAATTTTTCATGGCTATATACTCGATAGTGTCGCCGTCACTAAGCAAGGTGACCGCCGTCGAAATAAATTTAAGGTGGTCAGAGCAGGGATCGAACCCACGTTCCCATGCACAAGAGCCGCGCACTCTACCATTGCACCACCGACGGCCATACCATACATGGGACAAATTAATTATATGTCAATTCAAATTAGAAAACTTTCAATACCATTGGCAATTGTACTTATTTGCAAAGTATTTCCATCATATCTGGCAATTTTGGTTTTCAAATACACTGTGTGTAATTTTTTAAGTCATGGCAAAATAACCATATAGGGACACCACTACGTGATAAAAGACTAAAAAAAAAGACCCGTATTTCCCAATTTTTCCCAAAGTCATGCACTTTTTTTTTTATGGGCCGCCAAGGATTTGGGGCCTCGGTATCATTTTCATAAAAATGTGATCATTTTCTCAGGCTCATATCTTGCAAACCGTTCAGAATTTCGATTTACTCTCTGAGGCAAAATTGTAGCTCTTGTCATAGGGTGGCATATCGCACCCTAAATACAAAAGCGTCACAACTCAATATTTCTTCTGTAAAAATCTGGCGTCAGTTTCCCTTCCCTTTCGTCAAAGAATTACTGTATCAATATGTCTACTTTTGAGACTATGCATTCGATTTACTCTCTGAGGCAAAGTTGTAGCTCTTGTCATAAAGAACAAAAATTGCGAACATATAAAATCAAAAAAACTTCACCTTCCAGATCAAAATCGCAAAAAACTTAAAATAATTCGATTTTTTTTTACTTTTTTCCCGTGTTCAGGTCCAAGGTAGCAAACCGTTCAAAATTCAAGGAAACAATCAACTACAAAAATTTACCTAAGATCTCAATAAACAAATTTCTAGAACATATAAACTTCCTGGGAATTATTCTTAACACTGTTTAGGTAGAACGCAAAAGTGCAAAATTTGCCGAAAATTTTTTAATTTCATTTTTTTTACGTTTTTCTCCTGTTCAGGTCCATAGGTAGCAAAAAATGAAATATGCCTGGCCAGAACCATGTGTTTGTCCAAGGGTTAACACCGTTTAGGTAGCGCTTAGGTATCACGCGATCATGCACCTACAGCAGCAGCACAGGCAATTTTGCGATTTTGATCTGGAAGGTGAAGTTTTTTTGATTTTATAATTTCGCAATTTCTTTATGACAAGAGCTACAACTTTGACTCAGAGAGTAAATCGAAATTCTGAACGGTTTGCAAGATATGAGCCTGAGAAAATGATCACATTTTTACGAAAATGATACCGAGGCCCCAAATCTTTGGCGGCCCATAAAAAAAAAAGTGCATGACTTTGGGAAAAATTGGGAGACACGGGTCTTTTTTTTTAGTCTTTTATCACGTAGTGGTGTCCGTATATGGTTATTTTTTTCGTGTTGCACTGTGATATGTTATACAGTACAGGTTCTATGAGACATAGATAAATAAAAACCATAGATGATTCATTTGCTTAATCAGCATTTTCACCAGAGGGCGCCTGCTGTTTCCGTACGCGCCATTTTTCACACGGATGCGACGAAAAAGCACTCAAACATCATTTTTATTTCGATAATATTGTTTAAATTTGTAAAAGCATTTCGGTTTTGATATTTGTTCACAACACAAAAGGCAACAAATAATGGTTGTATAGTGTTTTCAATAGTTTTTGTTTCCACGGAAATTTCCCCATATCCACCACTCCGGCGCCATCTAGAAAATTTCCCTTTGGTTTCAAATCCACCACTTATATTTCACCATATATGGTTTTTTTATTTATCTATGTACGAGGCAATACCTATCGAAACCACAAACCTCTTTATATAAAATACTTTAAAAACACAATTGCCAGCAGTCAAAGAAAGTCAAAACAATTAAAAGCATTCCCTTATATCATTACAATTGGCATCTGATTCCGCAACCTGCATTTGCATTGCCTGAGCAAATGCAAATTAAAAATTTTTTAATTGCCATTCCCAACAATGGTATTTCTTTTGCATTTGCATTAGATGAAGCAATGCAAATTAAAATCCAATGCAAATTAAAAAAACCCATGTATGGATTTAACATTGAGCTTGTACTGTACAAATCAAATTTTTTCAACACTAATTTAAATTGTAATGTTCTCATTACCATGTGCTCGTTACCATTTTGTGTGCAATAACGCATTTTTGGCAATTATCATACCACCTCCTTTCGGCACATGAATATTTAATGGTCTAGGTCCTATCAAGGCGTGACATTTTTCGTGAATGACAATTTATGCCCACATTTAAAGCCCGTCCGTCCGTCCGTCCTTCTGATTACAGCGACTGTGGCCGCAGATGTTGTTGCTGTCTTTTCGATGCATCTGGCATTTTTCATACATCTCGAATGAGTCCTTGTGTCCCGAGTGTATCTGCTGCAGTTAATGCAATTATCAGTAAACCACGCGCAAGGAACTGTATACATAAACGACCAGACATTTACTTCATCCGCCGTAATATGAAGTCTGTCTGCCTGTATGTCTGTCCGCCCGTTTATAACTACGTTTTGCCAGTTACTTACACATTTCTATTGAAATTATTATTATTTTAATAAAGTTGTCGTTGCAAGAAATAAAAGCAGGAGGAGGAGTTGTAGTTGTTGGAAACGACCGTGAACAAAATATGTAAAGGACACAGTGAAACATTGTGTCTGAGGTTGTCAGAAAAGTGCCAAGCGAAAGAGAAATTAAGTCTGCTAAAATGACAAATGGCGTTGAACTTATGCCATTTTTTTGAGAGAGTCCAGCTCCTGTTGCCCTTATCGAGAATGGCGAAATATGCATTAACATTCAACAGGACCTGTCGCGTGGTTTTTTGTGTTTTTTTCATAATGTCAAATGAAGTAGAATATTAAGAATTTATGAAATTACGGAAAATTAAAAGTTATGGTACTGTCTCAAAGAAAAAGTGAACCAAAAAAGATTTTATATATGTATAAATTTATGCGCAGACATTCAAATGTCTTGATAAAATTGAAAAATGTTAGATACTTAAGAGTTCCTGGTGCTTATATGCTGATAGTATTTATTATTAACTACAAATTTGTAAGTTCTTATAAATTTATGTTTGCGACCTCTACGAGATATACAAATTTTGAAAAATTCATTATTAAGAAACAGTAATGAGTTGCTTCTTCTTCGTTTTTTGTGAGCATGTCCAAGTATACGCTTTGAATATAAATATTTATAAACAGTTTGTTGAGGCATTCTGAAGATTGTGCAGAAAGATTACAGTAATTTTCAAGCCATTTTTTAATAAAAATCCTTCTTTATAAGTTAGATTATAGTTGGTAACATTGTTACGAATTTTCCGGTTGTCCTTTTTAACGCTGTCATATTGTACAGTTTAATAAAGCAAGGGTATTTTTAAACTACGATAAGTACAACAGTTTCCTTTGTTTTAATCTCACAATTGCTGACAATCTATACCCTAACCCGTCTAATATAAAACTCATCTCCATTTCACCACGCATCAGCTATTACTATCAGTACGGCTATAAATACGCGATATCAACACCTTCCCGATCCATCTCGTGGTAACACTGTCTCTTGTCGAGTGTTCTCGTGGTGAGTTGGTATGTGGTAGCTTTTCATCCAACAACGATGGCATAGTTTTAGGTGCTGTTAAATACAAAAGCGTCACAACTCAATATTTCTTCTGTAAAAATCTGGCGTCAGTTTCTCTTCCCTTTCGTCAAAGAATTACTGTATCAATATGTCTACTTTTGAGACTATGCATACATTTGTTACCTTTGCAAGCTAGTTTTTTGCCTCTGCTGAACATTTGTAAATTTTGAGTTCTGACACTTTTGTATTTAGGGTGCGATATATGTGACAAATTAATTATTATGATTTTCAATTTTTGTATCAGCTCGAGGTCATAGGTATGAAAAAAGAAAACAATTTATTTAGTTTCCAATATTTCCATTATACAATACAAATTGTAAAACTTCGATTTCCTTTTCCATACCCATGACCTTGAGCCGATAATAAAATTGAAAATCCTAATAATAGGAAAGGTCAACTATAAATAGAAATTAGTTATATTACAAATATTAAATTTTAGTTTAATTTGAATTATCTTTCGAAATGTAAATTCATTAAAAAATTAATACCATTGGCAATTGTATTTATTTTCAAAGCAATTCCTTCAAATCTGGCTGTTATGGTTTTCAAATATTTTATACAGTACAGTTGTATGAATTTGAAAATACTACGAGGCAATACCTAGCGAAGTCACACACCTCTACATATAAAATACTTTGAAAACAGAATTGCCAGCAGTCAAACAATTTCAAAACAATTAAAAGAATTCCCATATTTGAATACAATTGGCTTCCGATTCCACAACCTTCATTTGCATCTCCTGGGCAAATGGAAATTTAAAATGTACTAATTGTCATGGCGAACAATGGTAATTCCGTTACATTTGCATTAGATAAAGTAGTGCAATTTAAAATCCAATACAAACTAAAAAAACCCCATGTATGGTATGAATTTATGGCAATGTTTTTTTACTGTTTTACTACGGCATCTCTGAAAATTTCTGCAGACTCTTTTGCATATTGAAACAATATTGGACACTAATAACGGACTGATGGCGAGGATTTTTCAATGTTCAGATATTTCATGTCTCAAATTAAGCCAAATGACGTCTAGAATGCGGACCTGATGATCCACAGTTATTGCTTACTATGAGTCTTTCTGGAAGAAATATACCTTTACCTTCAGACAATTATCCAGTAAGTCTTGATGAGACACAGGCCACAGAGTTTATTTTTAAATTATACGAACGAACCTTCTGCTTGCTTCTATTAAAATTTGAACGTCATTAGGAACAATTTACTTTGAACGTCATTAATTTGAACGTCATTAGGAACAATTTTTATAATTTGAACGTCATTAGGAACAATTTCCACTGAGTGGCCGTAGGTGGTGCAATGGTTAGTATGCGCGCCTCTTGTACATGAGTTCCTGGATTCGAACCCTGCTCTGATCACCTTAAAATTTCTTTCGGCGGCGGTCACCTCGCATAGTGACGTCGACACTATCGAGTGACAACTGGAAAGCGCACAGCTAAGTGATTGTGAGAAGCTCTCCCTTCATGCGATATAATGGGAAACCATTTATTTATTTAATAATTTCCACTGAATTTCTCTAATTATACCTTTCATTCTCCTTCTGACTCCTTTGTTTGTGTTCTACACAATTTCATAAAGGTCATAAAAGAAATTCGACAGCTAATTGAATTTCCTTTATGACCCTGTCTGGTTTACCCTACCGGCAACCATTCTTGTTTCTCCAACTGTTCCTTTTAGTTTAGGAATATAACACAATTCCCAAAAACAACTTATCTGCTGTGCAATATTTTTCTTGCACTGCCTGTTGTTTTTGTTTTTGTTGCGAGGTTGTTGCAGTTTTATTGTTTTAGAATATAAAGGGGCAAATTAGAGCAGGCAATTTTATTTTAATTGGTTAGAGTATTGAATAACAAACAGTATTTAAGTAAAATCTCCGTCATCAAACAGACACTTTTTTAGTTCTATTCTGCCAAGGTGGAAAAAAATTACCCAAATGGAGAGTTTTGGCAAAAGTGCATTAGCTAAAAATTCGAAATTAAAATACTTTTCAAGAGACACCAATAAAATAATGATCGGCGATTAATTCATCCCTATGATTAATACAATACTAAAGAGAATATTTTTTTAAATCTGCTCCTCTCTCGCAGACGGAATATTGTTGGAACTTTGAGAGACTCTACCATTCGTAATTTTTATCCGATTTCTGATTCTTAACCTGCAGTAAATTCTTTATCCGATACATGCATTTGGTTTTGTATTTTCTGTAAATTTTTAAATTTTTGGTTCGTTTTTCGGGTTAAGGCGCACAATGCGGCGTTTAGGTGTGCAGCGATTTCGAAGTTACCGAGATTTCAACGTACAAACATAAGTATGGAAATGAAATCAAACTGCGGATTCGAGCTATACCTGGACATGGCTTAAAAGGAGGTTATTCGGCTGGTGCAATATGCAATCCTTAGTTTAAATTACATACATTTTTAATAACATAGAAATTATTAGACATTAATTTTCAGAACTATTTTAAGGTTTATAACATTTTATAAAGGGTGGGCCATGTAAAACCTGGAATTTAATTTCGCTTTACAAAAAATAATAATAAAAATTTTATCAAAATTATGATTTTATTGGCAACGACCGTCATTGATATTTATGAATGAAAGACAACATTGTTCAAATGGCTTCCAAGACTTTCTTTACAGTACTGCATTTAATCTACCATAGTGATAGTGATTGATACACTATCTCTTGAACGCCAGCGTCGATTTCATATTTTAGAGCCTCAATGGACTCGGGATTGTTTGCTTAACACTTATCTTTCACGGAACCCCAGGGGTAACACTTATCATTCACGGGGTCAAATCACATCAACGAGGTTGTCAATGGACTTCCGAGTTTCTTCTGATTGTGCGGTTTTTGATCACAGTGCGCAGTAAATGAGAAGCTTTTCAAGGCTAAATACTCGATAGTGTTGCCGCCACTAAGTGAGGTGACCGCCGCCGAAAGAAATATAAGGTGGCTAGAGCAGGGATCGAACCTAAGGCGCGCATCGAACTACACACTATCATTGCACCACCGACAGCCACTAAAATAATAAAATACATATATTTCTGAATAATCGTGTTAACCCCGCCTGTTTAATACCTACACACTCTTGCGTATGATTAATATGTATTAGTGGAGTTCCTTTAATGCCCACTGTCGCGTATAAGCAACGCGTTAAGTATGCACATCTTCTCCTTTATAGTGTTGCCGTCACTAAGTGAGGTGACCGCCGCCGAAAGAAATATAAGGTGGCTAGATCGAACCTAAGGCGCGCATCGAACAAGAGTCGCGCACACTATTATAGCACCGACAGCCACTAAAATAATAAAATATATTTCTGAATAATCGTGTTAACCGCCTGTTTAATACCTATACACTCTTGCGTATGATTAATATGTATTAGTGGCGTTCCTTTAATGCCCACTGTCGCGTATAAACAACGCGTTAAGTATGCACATCTTCTCCCTTACAGTTTCACCCGATTCCAACCGATTCCGCCAACAATCCAGCATTGAAATGTATGTGAGGCATTCGTGTTTATGTGAAAATTGCAAGTATTTTGACATCAAAAGTCTAACGATTTCAAAAATTATACAACCTAAAAACAATGACTGCCTGTTTCATGTTAATGTCATATACGAAAAGAGGAGCGAGTGAAATACAACAATAACAACAACAACCCAACCGGCAGATGTATGCGATGTGTATATAATTGCTTTTAAAATCCTGTGTCGAGTATATCCGTTTTCTGTTCCACATACCACCCTCTATTCCATCTCTGTCGTGAGGAAAGTAGTTACAATTTTACTGTCTAACTGTAATGTTTATTTGACTCTCAGTCTGAATGTCCGCCCCATCCTTTGGATTTATTCTATTCCCAAGCTTTTTGATATCCTTCTGTTCATATCATGTCTGTCCAGTTGCATGTCTGTCTGTCTATCAATTGGCCAAATTTCAATTTTAAAAGTCTTCTGTTAGACATTTCGAAAATAGAAATTGGTATTGAGAAGAGAGCGAGAGGAAAAAAACACATGTGCACAACAACGGAATGGTGTTGCTCCAATGAGGAGGCCGCTCTAGAACAAATGATTCATTTGAGGCCGTTTGTTACGAACAGCTGATGTTAGTGACTGTCTGATGGTGGGTTTGGTTCATCGTTTGCATCATTTTGATGTTACAATTATGACATATGCTCGTTACAGCAACTCGAAGAACAAAGTTATGGTATCAGTTTTAGTTTTTTGGTGAAATGTTTTATAAGTTTCTTTCTGGTTATTCAGAGAATTTCGAACTGGAATATTGAATGCGTGTGGGTGGTAGTGAATGACCCTGGAGGGGCAGACTAGCATGCAAAATAACAACTAGATTTGAAAAATCTTTGATTTGAAAATAAGCAAAAATTTCACTTTGGAAACTGTTCATTTGTTTGTCTAAGGAAAATACTGCATTTGTGTATATAAAGGGGTTGGGAGTGAAGGTTGGGAAATTTTACAGGGAAATTTGGAAGTAAGGGGATGTAGTACTGGGGTTTATAATGTTCAAAAATGTCTTCAAGATGGTTCTACTTAATAATCCAATCTTTTCAGAACCTCTTTTATGAAATAAATTTATACATGTGTTTTCGTTCTTCATAAATTTTTGCAATCTAAAACAATTTCAATCCATTTTAGATCCTAAGTTCACCAAACTGAACTCTTTGCCTTCGTTAAATTGAAAACCAAATCTATTTGTATAATTGTCAGTGTTTTTTTTTGCCAGTAATTGGCATTTCATACATTTGTTTTTGCTTTACAATGAAATAATAGCAACTTGACAGAAGAGTTCTTTAAAACACAATAAAATATTTTAAATAAACATTTACACACAATTCGTCCAATATATTTGTCCCCTAGTTCCACTCCCTTGTACGAAGTGACCAACTGAAATCTGCAAATTTTGCGTTCAGTTTTTCTTTCCGATAATATGCATTTAATTAAAATTTACATGTTATTGACTCCAACCCCATCCTCAACCACAAACAGACCCAGACACACACACGCTATCATACACACACCCATTATCACATGTCATGATTCCTACTTTAAAGCAAGGATAACTCGGCCTATATCCTTGCTATAGACTCTGTCTTCCATAGGACCTACTACGTACAATATAAAATACCTTTAAGTGATATCCATGAATACTAAATTGTACTTTATATGTCTTCTATGTAGGTAGACATGTAAATTTGCTTCTCCTTAACTTGGCTTGCGAGATTTTTTCCTTTGTGTCCTTTTGGTACGAGGGTAAATGGTCGTCATCCTCCATTTCGCAGCCATTACCTGTCATGTTGGAAAAATCAAACAAACCTATATGCAGCAGTAGCAGCAGCTACAACACACATATGCGGCATTGTCATTTCTTCTGTATGTGTGTGAGTGTGTGTGTGTGTGTCTTAAGCCTAGTCGATTTGTTGGAGGTGGAGTGATTCCATACAGTCTCCACATTTCAAGGAGTATCCATGTCATGAGTGCATGCAAAGCAAGTTATACACCATTTTCTACATAATTTAAATTAAACCTGTAAAGAATCATTGTTATGCTGGGTGATATCGTTTTGAATGGACAAACATGAGGAGAGAGAGAGAGAGACACGGTGGAGCAAAAGTGAATAATAAGTGAATTTGAATGTTAAAGTTCTATCAATTACCAGTAAACAGTTAATTATCATACACAAAATTGGAAAACCGCTGACCGAAATGTAGAACTATTGACGGGACCTTAATTCAATGAAGTTTAGGGAGGTCCTGAAGCTGAGATCAGTAATATAAGAATGGGAACGTAATCACTACAAGTTCCCGACATTTGTTAAGATTACGCTGTTTTTTTTTGCAAAAAAAATGTATTTGCCAACATAATCTTCTTTTAGCTCACTACACTTAGTCCAAAGTTTCTCCAATTTTGTTATCCCTTCCAAAAATAGGAGATTTCGAGATCCATAAAAATGAGGAGCAAATTTCTCATTTGTCAACAGGAGAACCATCTTATTGGCCCTTTGACCTTCAAAAACTACCGATGTCATAGCTTTTTTTATCCTGAAAAATGTGGACAGAAATAAATGCGATATTTACTCAAGCCTTGAAGTTTCCTCAGACCACTCTCCAATAATCAACGTTCTACGATCATCAGTCAGACAAGTTGAATCACCGATTATTTTGCACACTGAGAATACCGATTGAAAGTAACGGGTTTTTCAATAAGAGCGCTACAATAGTTTTTTTTTAAATAAAACAAACCCGGTTTTAGATACCAATGAAATTTTTTATTTCTGTGAAAGTACGTTCGATGCCATTATGTATGGAACTCGATTTCTTTTGCATGGCCACCACGGGCACGCTTGCAGAAGTCCAGACGCTAAACCCAATTTTCGACGGTTTTCAAGCTTAAATCGGCCGATACTGCTGCAATTTCACGTTCGATATTCGTACGAAGTTCATCAATCGCCGCTGGCTTGTTGGCATAGACAATAGACTTGACGTAGCCCCACAGAAAATAATCTAACGGCGTCAAATCGCACGACCGACGCGGCCAATCGACTGAGCCATTTCGTGAGATAACACGTTCACCAAACTTGGTTTCCAATAAATTGATTGTGGCATTCGTGTGGGGCTTGTGGCGCCGTCCCGTTGGAACCACATGTCCTCCAAGTCCATAGTATCCAATTGGGGCCACAAATATTCGGTTATCATTGAACGGTAGCGATTCGCATTCACAGTAATGTGCCGGTCTTGATCATCACGGAAGAAGTACGGGCCAATGACGCCGCCGGCCCATTAACCGCACCAAACCGTAATTTTTTCGGGATGCAATGATGACTCATGGATTACGTGTGGATTGCTGTCTGACCAATAACGCATATTTTGCTTGTTGACGAAGCGATTCAGCCAGATGATGGATGAAGATGATTTTCCGATGAAAATCCGAATCATTTTCAAGTTGTTGCTCAGCCCAATTCACGAACATACGATGCTTATGGTGGTCAAGCGGCTTCAGTTCTTGCGTCAATTTGATCTTGTAAGGATGTAGGCCAAGATCTTTTCGCAAAATTCGCCACAACGACGTCACAGAGATGCCCAACGCTTGAGAACGACGTGTGAGAGACACATTTGGGCTTTCTTGAACTGAAGCCTCAGCGGCAGCAATATTCTCCACACTACGGATTCAAATTTTTCCACTAGACGCTCAATTGTTGATCTGGTAGGACGATTATGACGACCATAAATTGGACGTAGCGCTCTTAAAGTTGAGGCCACTCACTCCAAATTTCGGTAGTAAATTTTAATAATTTCGCACGGGAACATTTTGTACTGTGCCTGTGGATTCAAATTTTTCCACTAGACGCTCAATTGTTGATCTGGTAGGACGATTGTGACGACCTTAAATTGGACGTAGCGCTCTTAAAGTTGAGACCACTGACTCCAAATTTCGGTAGTAAATTTTAATAATTTCGACTCGTTGTTTCCATGATGAAATGGCAAACCTTACTGAAGAGAAATGTCAAAAGAGCGAGAAAAAATATTGCGTCGTTTGCTGTCCCTATCGATTTACTTTTGTAGCGTCTCTGTTGAAAAACCCGTTACTTTAAGGAAACCTGTAGTAGGCTAATCAATCTAGCTGTATCATTAAAAAAGAAGACGTAATAGAAGACGTAATACATATGTTCACTGCGCATATCCAACAAGCCGCTTGGGAAGCTACCTCCTAGACAAAACGTCATGCCGACCATAATCGAACGAATCGGAAAATTAGAGCCCTCCTACGAGAAAAGCGGAACTTGAAAAGAACCTGGCAAACAACTAGATTCAACAGCAGACAAAACTAGATTCAACAGGGTTAGGAAAAAATTACAAAAAGTCTTATCAATGTAAAAGAATAACAAGTTTGACTTCTTCGTTTCTAATCTTTCACCATCGTAAAACACTGTTTAGAACCTATGGAAAGCCAGCAACAATTTCAACACTACAAGGGAAAGAATAAAATAAATAAATGTTTTCCCATTACATCCCATGAATGGACAGAGGAGAACTTCTCACAATCACTGAGCTGTGCGCTTTCCAGTTTTCACTCACTGATTGGGACCTACAGTTTTACACCGATTCCGAACGGTATTTTGAGAAGCTTTTTCATGACTATATTCTTGATAGTGTCGCCGTCACTATGCGAGGTGACCGCCGCCCAAAGAAATTTGAAGGTGGTCAGAGCAGGGTTTGAACCCAGTATATCTGGCATAAGAGCCGCGTACACTAACCATTGCACCACCGACGGCCACGGTGTTATGGTTGTATACTAGTATAATTAGACCTCTAATCTCCTACGGAGCAATGATATGGTGGCCTGTCGCGGGGAAGACGTCCATCATGAAACTGTTGTATAGAGTACAGAGATCAGCTTGCATCGGCATAACAGGGGCAATGATAATGTGTCCAGCTGAAACCCGTAAAGCAATGCTTCATGTTATACCAATTGACCTTGACATAACAGCTAATGCGGTCTGAAGTGCCACCCGACTAAATGCTCTTGGAATCTGGAAGAGCAACGCATATGGACATGAGATAATACTACAGATAATCCAAAGAGAACTCAATATAACCGCCTATTACAGCACCCCCTTATTGATGTTCGGTAACTTATTCGATGTCAGGTTTGCCAAAAGAATAGAATGGGATAAAGGGGATCCATTGACAGGTTTTGACACCAAAGTATTTACGGACGAATTCAAAATGGAATGTGGTACTGGTTCGGGTGTCTTCTCCGAAGAGGCATGCCCCAATTTATCATTCAAACTACCAGATAAGTGCAGTCTTTTCCAAGCCGGGCTACTGGCCATCAAGGAAGACTACGCCGAACTTATACTACAACGGATAACATAACGCATTGGAATAATTGTAGATAGCCCTGTGGCTCTCCTATCACTTAAATCTAACAACACTGCATCTAAACTCGTTAGTGAATGTAGGGGAAAGCGCTTCGAGCTAGGTCGACTGGCCAATGTGGCTCTTACTTGGATACCAGGTCACAAGAGTATCCTTGAGAACGAAAGGGCAGACGAACCAGCCAGGGTAGAATCCTTTTCCACCGAACTCCATATGGTGTCAGTCGCAACACCTATAGGGACAGTCAAAACAAGTATTTTCCTGCATTACCTTGAACGAGCAAAGGCCACATGGGCTAGAACGGAAACGTGCTGCATATCCAGGAACACATGGCCAGAATATAACATTCACCGGACTAACTCCCTGATTAGTAAAATCGCGGGGATATATCAAGGCTAATTGCCGTGCTGACCGGGGACTGGCACATCGATAATCATGCAAGACGGCTGAATGTTCCACATAATGACCACTGCCGTGCCTGCGAAGACGCAGAAGAGGAGGACACGGTGGAACATCTCCTCTACAGTCGTCCGGCTCTAATGAATAGATGCCTAGAGGCTATAGGTCGCCCCTTCCTATATAACCTCACTGAGATTCACGAGATAGATCTAGGGGATCTAGTGAGGTATCTCCGATTAACAGGTTGGATATAGACATCTAAAGACTATAGGTCGTCCCTTCCTACATAACCTCACTGAGATTCACGAGATATATCTAAGGGATCTAATGAGGTATCTCCGATGAGGTTATGTAGGAAGGGACGAGCTATAGCCTTTAGGTGTCATTTTCATTACATCCCCTAGATTAGACTGTCCGGAGTGATGTGGTGTGCAAAACGGGTTCCCAAGACACTAATTGATGCTAAATAGTATTTTTAGCACCACGTGAATCATCCAACCAACCAACAAGAAAACTATTGTGCTCCGAAAGGTTCCACTGGCTAAACGAACAAATTCCAGTGGGGTGAAATTATATCTCAATAGTTTTGAATATTTGATATTTGGAAATGAATAAAAAATTTGAATTTCATTTGACCTGTTAATACCGCAGGATAAACCTAAATTACACTTTTTCGGTCCTCAAATTCCAGGACAGAATTTTATTTAATTTTTTTGTATGAAATTTTATACGGAAAATCTATTATATATACGGAAAATCTATATCTATATTAATTGCGTTATTATTTAATTATAGATTAAAAATCAGTATTCGAAATAAAAAATAAAACAAAAATGGTTTCCACATTACATTCTATACAGGAATTGGGGAGATCTTCTCACAAACCAATGAGCGTTCTAGTTGTATACTCACTGGTTGGGACCAACGGTTTTACACCGGTTCCGAACGGTATTCGATACTCGATAGGGTGACCGTTACTAAGCGAGGAGGCCTCCGTCAAAATAAATGTAAGGTGGTCAGAGCGGGGATCGAGGCCATGATGTCATGTACAAGAGCAGCACTCACTACCCCGGCACCACCAACGTCCAATAAATAACCCAATTTCAATGTCGTTTCCTCAGTTTTATCTGGAAGTATCACATTTGTTTATTTATCTTTAAGTTCTCTTCTTTTTGCCCCACTGTTGTCTCGTTTAGAAAGAAAACATCCTCTACCCCGAAAAATAATGATGACAAAGTTGGGGGGTCTCTAGCCGCTTTTTGTTACTCTCACTCTCTCTCTCTCTCTTTGAATGTTTGCACTTGTGTCCTGCTGCTCGTCCTGTTCCTATTCGTATTGCTTGAATATTGTAGGCGTTATTTGTTGCATGTTATATGCATGTTTTGTCATGACACATTGCTGACGTTTATTAACACATAAATTTTGATGAGCAGGTGTAGATGAAGCCGACATACAACATCTCCCTTTCGTCCCCTCAACGCATCACCCGCAATTTTTAAGGTTATTTGCATGTTCTCGTATTCATGAGCCGTGGAATGAAATGGTTATGTGTTTTAGACAGCAACAATTCATTCGTAGGGATGAATTGCTTGGATTTGTTATTTTTAGTTTTTCGAATTTCGTCTGAGTTTTATATTTGTTTCCCCCATTTTGTTGTTGTTCTTGTTTGACTGAGTCTATTGCGAACATTTTATATATTTTTAGGATTATAAAATTGCAATTGCAACTGTGATCTGTTGTTCTATTATCCTTTTTTTTTGTGTATTATAACTGAATTTTGTTAAATCAATTTAAATGATTTTCATAAAATTTTCTATGGAACTTTGTTATGTGAAGAAGGCAAATTGCTTTAATCGGTTTAGAATATTTAATTTTCATTAAGCAACATATTCAGTAACATGGATTGAATTTAAAATTAAATATAGAAAAATCTAAAGAAAAAAAAAAATTAGGGAAGATTTTAAATCCTTTGAAAAATGTCTTTGTATAAATCAATGGTAAGGGAAGCAAGGCTTGATAATACAGGTTTTGTTATGATGGGTGTCCCAATAACAGTGAACGTTGTAATTTAACGATAAACCGCAACCTTTTTGACTGAGTGGTGATATTTTTATGTTACTGTAAAGTAGACTTATTCCGATTCAGTATGTAATCAAATATCCGGTGAATGTCCCCCGCGGCTCTGATCACAGGCACTTCTTCGCGAAATTTTATGTTAGGAACGAAGTCGAATTGATGGTCCCAGGATTTTGGTCGATACTCTCGTTAACAGAAGTAATATTTTGGGGAAACCGGTCAGTATGTCAATGCACAGGCGAACTACTGGCCATAACACAGTGCAACATGAAAAAATATAACCATATACGGAGACCACTACGCGATAAAAAAAAAGACCCGTGTCTCCCTGTTTTGCTCAAAGTCATGCACTTTTTTTGATGGGTCCCCAAAGAGCCAATAAAAAAAGTTCAAAGGGCCAATAAAAAAAGTGCATAACTTTGGGCAAAACTGTTACTATTCGTAAATCATTAATATTCCTATTAATACATTTTTATTGAGAATGATATTATGAACTTCCAGTGCAATTCTTCTGACATGAAAACAGTTGAAATTTTGAAGTTCATATGCCATTCTAATAGCATAAAAGCTTTAGTAGTTTTGTTTGAAAATTTTAAATCGTAATATTTCTTGAAGAAATCCTTCAATCACAGATGAGATTTACAATTTATTGAATTCTATTAACAAGTTGAAACTTTTAAAAACCACTAGCAGCTATGTACTAAAAATCTTTCCTTCGGATGTGATTATTTCTACGAATCTCACTATGGCAATAAATCCCCTGCCCACACATGCATATGCCTATTTTGTGTAGAATGTGTAGGTGTACACGCATCACCCCCGAAGCTATTTCATATCATGCATCCTTACTTATCTCAACAACGTTACCTGATCTTCATTTTTTCTTCATTCAGCTGCTGTCGCACAGTTCCTCACGCACAATCACATACATTGCACTTGAAGCCATTTAAATGCTTCATCTGTTCGTATGCAGTAGTTGAGTTCATAAAGGATATTTTGCAATGGCAATGGAAAGGGCAGGCAAAGAAACAGGATTCTTGTGTAGTCCTGTGGGTTCGTTTACGGGTTCGTGCGTGTGTTTGTGTAAGTTCTGCACTGGCGGTGAAGCAAATTAAACGAATTATTATTGTAATCATAACAATTTCCGGTGCAACCAATTACCAGAGATTTTTACTTCTTTTACACCTGAAAGGGAATATTAATAATCGTATGAATCGCACTTGCAATCCCACTTACTCACCCACACTTACAAACATCTACACACACACATTCTCGTATGCTGATACAGCGTTGTTATAACAACAAAAACCGCACATTTATACCTTTGGGGAACACACATGCACACACGTATGTATGCAAGCATCCTGTTATACTTACACACATATACACATTCGCATGTGGGATGCATGTATGCGCTTATATCGCAGTCATTCGTTGATTTTAACAGACTCACACATACACACTTTTGGCTTAAGGGTTTAACAATATCAAAGTGTAGTAGTTGATGTAGTGTAGAAAAGAAACAAAAACCTTCATTTCATCACACACTGTTACACACACACACACACATGTGCTCAGTAGAGGGCATATGTGACTGCGTTTGTATGAATGTATTCGTTGGCGTATGATTTTCTCAAAAAAATTCCCTATTATAACCATGAGCCAGCCATCAGTAACATCATCATCTGAGCTACCGTGTCAAGGAATAGGATGCAAACGATATTCAAGTGCTAATTGAAAATGGATTTTTTATGAAATTTTGAATTGAAGTCAGATGTACGGGAATTTGAACCAACCTTATTTTATAAAGTATGAATCTAATGAACAAAAGGACAAACGATTAATAATTATAATATGGGGTTTTGTGACCCTCATGTGGCTTTGTTTTTTGAAACCTGTAGAAAACAAAAACGCAACAAAGAACATTGAAACAAACAAACATTAGATATTCAATTCATGAAAACAATGCTTGCAAACATATACACGGTACCAGCAGGGGCCGTTTTTTCACCGTGTATGAAAATGCAATAAACTAAGGCATAACATTTTATGTAATTTTTCAACCTATTGAAAATTTCACACAAGAGTAAAGTAATCTTTGCTGCTTATCATGTCGCTTCCTTATAGGCGATGTCGTAAGGCTATGAATATATTTTTTCGTCGTTCGCTTACTAAGATGCAATAAAGTAAAGCAAAGGATATGATCTTACGAATCCTTACAAATGACTACTGATCGCCGACGATTGGATTGGATGATGGAATCAGTATACAAAGTTCAGTTAAGTTGATGTCTTGATTACATTGATGTTCGGAATTTTTGTCGAGCAAAACTGTTTGAAAACCATTGTTGCTGTGCTCATTTATATAATAAATTGAAAAATATTTGAGAAATTTTTAATTTCACTGTGTGTAATTTTTTAAGTCATGGAAATATAACCATATACGGACGCCACTACGTGATAAAAGACCAAAAAAAAGACTCTTGTCTCCCAGTTTTGCCCAAAGTCATGGACTTTGTTTTTATGGGCCCCCAAAGATTTGGGGCATCGGTGCCATTTTTGCAAAAAAGTGATAATTTTGTCAGGCTCGTATCTTGCAAACGGTTAGGAAATTTGATTTACTTTCTGAGGCAAAGTTGTAGCTCTTGTCATAAAGAACAAAAATTGTGAACATAAAAAATTAAAAAACCTTCATCTTTACAAAACTTGAAAAAATTCGATTTTCTAACCTTTTTCCCCTGTTCAGGTCCATAGGTAGCAAACTGTTCAAAACTCAAGGAAAATATTAACCACAAAAATACACCCAAGACCTCAGTAAACAACTTTTTAGAATATATCAACTTCCTAGGAATAACTTTTAACACCGTTTAGGTAGCGTTTAGGTAGCCGCAGAAGTGATTTCCCGAATTTTTTTTAATTTCACTGTGTGTAATTTTTTAAATCATGGAAATATAACCATATACGGACACCACTACGTGCTAAAAGACCAAAAAAAGACCCGTGTCTCCCAGTTTTGTCCAAAGTCATGGACTTTTTTTATGAGCCCCCCAAAAACACCATCTCAAGGTCAAAATCTTCCTTAAAAAATTCGATTTTTTTAAACCTTTTTCCCCTGTTCAGGTCCATAGGTAGCAAATCGGTCAAAACTCAAGGAAACAATTAACTACAAAAATATACCTAAGATCTCAGTAAACAACTTTCTAGAACATATGAACTTGATAGGTGTGAGTTTTAACACCGTTTAGGTGGCCGCAAAAGTGAAAAATTTCCTGAAAATATTTTAATTTCACTGTGACATCCATTCGCAAGTACAATTCTCCGCTTGATCTCAAGGCTGACGTTTTTGTTTTTGTTTAGGGCAGATCCGAGGTAGCTTAAGTCGCCCACTACCTCGAAATGCTCGTTGGAATCATTAATGTTGTTTTGCGCTCATTTACTGTCAGACCCAATTTTGCTGACTCCTTCTCAATTTTCGAAAACACCGCTGTACACCCAATGATATCGCGAGCTGCATGTGACTTTTGCTGCTGATGGTTTTATTCATGCTGACTGCAGCTTTTATCATAATGATCTCCATTTAGATGGTAAAGGGATCGCACGATAGGGTGTCGGCTTGCGTGGGGACTCTGTTAATTTCGAAAGGATCGGTAAGATCCTTACAAAGTTTCACTGCGGATTTAGTGTTCGTCAAGGTCATCCTGCAAAAACGTATGAGATTTGCAGGAATACGAAGCTCAGACATTGCTTCGTAGAGTTTCTCCCGTATGGGGCTATCGAAGGCCACCTTATAATCAACAAATAGATGATAGTTGTCGATTTGTTTTTCGTGGGCCTTCTCCAGGTTGTCCAGTTGTCGATTTTCCAGTTCTAAAGCCACACTGGTATGGACCAATCAGGTCAGCGATAATTGGTTTTAGTCTTTCGCACATTATACTTCCTAGAACCATATATGCTATGGATAAAAGGCTTATTCCACGACAGTTGGCACAGAGAGTCTGGTCACTTTTTTTAAATATGGTGCATAGTACACTGAGACTTTAATCGTCGGGCATGCATTCATCTAATCAAATTTTGCTAATTAACTGATGCATGCATCTTATCAGCTACTCGCCGCCAGCCTTGCACAGATCCGCCGGTAATCCATCGGTTCCTGCGGCTTTGTTATTCTTAAGCCGGGGAATTGCTGTTCTGACCTCGTCTTGGTTATGAGGGGGGCAATCGACATAGTCGTTCATATTGTGATAGATTGTCCCATCGTCATTGGATATCACAGGTACCAGAAGCACGGAGAAATTATCTCTCCATATTCCCAACATGCTCTGCCTATCTGCGATAAGATTTACGTCTTTACCGTTACACAACCCTGAACCATGGACATTATTTCCGTTTTTCTTGGTGGAATGTTCGGGCTTCATTCTTCCTTCTATGTATGTATAAATTTTCTCACTCTCGCCGTTTCTCCACTGATGCTTCTTGCGCCTAGAGAGACGGTTTACCTCCTTTCTTTTCTCCCTATAACGCTCAGTCGCAGCTCGCGTTTCAATTGACTGAAGCATTGCCATGCGCGCAGCGTCCTTTTAATCATTTGCAATGCGACACTCTTCATCGTACCATGGTTTGTTGCGAAGCGGTTTTTCAAAACCAAATACGGTTGTTGCGATAGTTTTTATAGAACTGTTAATGGGTTTCCACTGCGCTTCAAGATCGTCATCGGGAGTGGGACGGTTCCGTGCCAAAAATTGAGAGAGAGGCCGTGGGAAGGCTTGGGCTACCTCTGATAATTATAGCTTTCCGATGTATAGCTTTCTCTGAATCTGGTTTCGTACGACTTCCACTGTACTTAATATTGTGCCAATCCTTGCTGCGCGGATCAAGTCCGTGACTTTTCGAACTTCCCTCGTAGTTATATGAAATGCAACACTGCTCCCTTCAAGTACCATCTGTTAGTAGACTACTGTTAAATTTTGAGTAAGTTCCGTCATTTACTTTGCTTGTAACAGCTGTTCAAAATATAAAACCTCGTGCATTTTTTTTTAAATGGAAGAAAGTGAATTTCGAGTGCTAATTACACATTATTTTTGCGAATAAAAACCGTCAACCAAACCAAGGGAAGTCGTGATAAATACTATGGGGACTCTGCACCATCGATTTCAATGGTAAAAAAGTGGTTTACTGACTTTCGTTGTGGTCACAGAAGTACAAATGACTCTGGACGGCCAATTGAGGTCAATTCCCCCGAAAATGTCAAAAAAATCCACGAAGTGTAAAACAGCGTGAGATTGTTGATGCCATAGGCATTTCGGATGGCTGTGTGGTTTCGATTTTAAATGATCAGTTGGGTTTAAGAAAGCTGTCTGCAAGATGGGTGCCGCGTTTGCTCTCAATTGACCATAAACACAATCGTGTGACAACTTCAAAGGATTGTTTGGAGTTGTTTAACCGCAATTCGAAGGAATTTTTGCGGCGTTTTGTAACTATGGATGAAACGTAAATCCATTACAACACTCCGGAACCAAGCAACAGTCTAAACAATGCGTTTCTCCGGGTGAACCGGCTCCGAAGAAGGCCAAGGTAAGTTTGTCGGCCAATAAGGTGATGGCAACAGTTTTTTTGGGATGCACACGGGATAATTCACATCGATTACCTTCGAAAGGGAAAAACAATAAACGGCGAATATTATACCAACTTATTGGACCGATTTAACGAGAATTTAAAAAAACGACCCATCAACAAGATAATGCACGGGTGCACAGGTGTGTAGTGTCAATGGCAAAATTCCATGAATTGGACTACGTATTGGTACCTCATCCACAATATTCTCCGGAGTTAGCCACCAGTGACTATTTCCTACTTCCAAACCTAAAGAAATGGCTCGGTGGAAAGAGATTTAGCTCCAACGATGAAATTATTGATCGAACAAATCCCGATTTTATGTACCTCGAAAAATCCTATTTTTTGGAAGGGATACAAAAATTGGAGAAATGTTGGACTAAGTGTATTGAGCTAAAAGGAGATTATGTTGAAAAAAAATTTAAAAAAAAACTGTGTTTCATTGAAAAAGTCATGGACTTATTGATCCGCCTCTACCAGGTAGCGATCAGAATCGAAGGTAGCTATTCTGATCACTCGTACGTCCTTTACACTGAATGAGTGCCTTCCATCAATTGCCACGTGCTCAATTTGGTTCTTCGTTCTTTGATCAGGAGATACCCAAGTCGCCTTTTCTGTTAAAGGCCCATACATTTCCGGAGCATTTGTCTGGCGAAGACTCCGTCTGATGTTTCGTCAGAGTAAAACATAAAACAAGTCCGGGCGTATGCCAGTCTGATAGAGATGGAAGTTTGTTTCTCGAGAGATGGCCTAATATCTAAAGTGCTTGCTTAAATGATTGTATGGTATATTTAATTATAGCTCTCAGTTAAAGAAGTACAAGGATCCTTGAAACAAAGTGTTTTTCTTTGTTGGTCACAATTAAATTGCAAAATATCCTTAAACTCCTGTTTCACAACACTGTACCTTGTGCTTTTTATGAGCTGTAATCTTATTCGAAAGGTTGTTATAACCATTGCCAGCCTGGTGATTGTTCTCAGCACAGCGGTACTGAGCACGATGCAGCTGATGAGGTTGCTGATGGTTGGGTTATGTTCATTCCTATGTGCAACATGCCGCAAAACTTTACAATATGTGTTTGCGGCATGGAGCTTCTACAAAAAAATATGAAGAGTTTTTCCTTTTTACCTTAAAGCATACAAACACATACATAAGCAATATATGTGTATATGTATATATATGTGTAGGTATAGATGTTGATACCGGGTTATAAACCGATTTTGCTCCAATACTTAACAATGCTGCAACTTGCAACAACACCAAAACTGCTTTGAAGGAAAAGCAATTTATATAAAAACGTATGAATTTGCAGTTTTAATGTTCGACACAAAAGTTACAAGTAAAGGACCAAATTAAAAAAAAAAACCCATAAAATACTGAAATCCCATTGTGGCATAAACTGCCTCTCTAATAACTTTTAACAATTCCAATTCTGCACTGTCGATGTTCACTCTGCTGTTCAAATGCTGGGAATGCGCATCAAATCTCTGTTTAAAACAGCTTCCCTGTGAATGTGTTCATTTATTGCATAACTCGCTCGATGTGTTCTGCATGTGTTCAGTGCATTTTCAGTTGCCAGTGCAATTGCAATTGTTGTTCTATATTATATTAAATTCATTTGGCGATAATAATTTTTTTTCGATCATATTTCGTAATATAATTGTTTTCCAATCCCTTGCATTTGTTCCGCTAAAACTTTTAATTTGCAGCAGAAAATATTAATTGAGTTTGTCAGGAATGCACGATAATGAATTGAAATATGACGTAAAGAATGAAAGAATTATTGTCTACGGACAGGATAACCTATTGTGTGCAGGTGGTGAGCTGGTTTGTAAGGTAAAGGATATGAAGAGGAGTAGTAGAGTAGACCTGGACGTAAGAATTAGTAAAGGTAGACGGAAATGCGGCATGACATACTCAAAGGAAATGAATTGTGTAAAGTCATAATAACAGATTACAATGAAATGAAATGAGAGAATTTAATGAGTGATAATGAGAGCTTCAACTTACAAAGGGAATAAAGGCTAAAAGATTCAAAATCATGTAGTTCTTAAGGATATCCAGGGGCAATAATAATGCAAGAGAATAGTGGGCAACATGGCTATCATGCCGGAAAAGATAATAATCAAAAGAGTTGTATATAAATGATAACCCAAAATTCATGCAAGTAATAATTTTGATGTGGACAGAAGGAGGACTAGGCAACAACTTAACTTGCCGAGAGACAGGTTATCCAAAATTGACCAACAAAATTATAGAATTTATGCACGATCATCTAAAGAAGCATCTGAGCTCAGACCACGGGTCGAAAAGTGTCATCATCCAACTGCAGTCATGGTTTGTTGGGGTGTCTCTTATAATGGGGTAACTGACTTGCATTTCTGTGGACAGAGAGTCAAAACATTGGCCAAAGTTTACCAAGAAACTGTTTTGGAAGCACTTGTGAAGCCGCTTAACAATGCCCTGTTCCAAAACCAGCCACGAACTTTCCAGCAAGATTCAACACGAGCGCAGATGGTTAAAACGACACAAACCTGGCTTCGAAACAATTTGCCAGCTTTTTTATATGCTCCGAAGAATGGCCCTCTGGCAGCCCTGATCTGAAAACTCTGGATTACAAATTGTGGAGCGTTTTAGAGGATATGGTCTGTCACAAAAGATACCCCAACACTGATTCTCTTAAGACAGCTTTAGTTCGTCCTGTAGCCAATTTTCCAATGGATGGCGTGAATGGCGTGAAGGTCAAGGGCGGACATTTTGAATGAAACTTAGCTTTTTGTATATCAATATACATATCAATAAATATATAAAAAACTTTCGTCCAAAAACGTTCATTAGCTTTTGGGTTTATGGCCCAAAATATAAGTAACAGTATTTATGTCCCTACTAATATAATAAACTGGTTTCCCATTTCATTTCATGAAGGTACTTGGGAGAGCTTCTCACATTTTTACACCGGTTCCAAACGGTGTATTGAGAAGCTTTTTCATACCAAAGTACTTGATAGTGTCACCATAACTAGGCGAGGTGACCGTAGCCGAAAGAAATGGCCAGAGCAGGGATCGAACGCACGTTCCCATGTACATAAAACCGCGCACATTATACATTACACCAGCGACGTCGTTACATTATATTATAATTCAGTGAAGTTTCCTTCACTAGACTGTGTGGTTTATTGGGTTTATTATATCGTTTACCTATTTTATTATTCGAATATTGATTGATTATGATATAAGTACATATTTTAAAAATTTAGATTTTGAAAAATATTAGACTTTGGACCAACATAACTTCTTTGCAACAAAAGTCTTCAATGAGTAAAATACTTAATTAGGTGCCCTTAAACAACCCAGAGGAGTCGAGAGTAGTACAAAATGAAGATAACATGTTCCTCCAACTGGCACGATCTTCAGCCAGTTGGTAACACCAAGCTCTCGCACTAAATATTCCACCAGGTGTTTCCAGCGAAGTCTTGGTCGTCCTATTTTTCGATTGCCTTCAAGTACGTCTTCGGATAACTTTCGCACTGGCTCATTCTGATCCATACTACTGACATGGCTTAGCCAGCATAAAGGCGCTATTCTGATATATAAAGGGTCCGCCATCTAACGTTTTATTTTCAACTAGTGCTTATTTCGCGAAAGGTAACACTTAGCTCATGTCTGATTTGACAGATAATTAGTTTTATCCTTCCGCTGAACGAATATGGTTGTGTATACGCTCGAACAACGCTGGAAAATATTGCGACATTATTTTGAAAATCATGGTAATGTTGCTGAATGTGTGCGAAAATTGCGTACGGATTTTGGAAGAAGAGAAGCACCGTCAGCTTCGTATGTTCGTTATCTTGTGAAAAAAGTGAAAGAAACTGGCATCCTCATCGATAAACCAACGCGTGAAAAGCCAAAAATAGTGCGTACACCCGAGAATATTGCTGCTGTGGCAAAAAAGTGTGCGTGAAGCGCCATCAACATCAATTCACCGTCGTTCTCAACAATTGAACATTTCGGAGACATCATTGAGACGAATTTTGCATAAAGACCTTGGTATGGCGCCATACAAAGTCCAATTGGTTCAGGAGTTGAAGCCAACTGACCATCCAATGCGTTTTCGCTTCACTAAGTGGGCCTGCGATCGACTTACAGAAGATGCCGATTTTGCCAAAAAATAATCATCTTTTCAGATGAAGCTCATTTTGATCTTGGCGATAATGTAAACAAGCAAAATTGTCGCATTTGGGGCACAGAAAACCCGCACGCATACATTGAAAAGCCGATGCACCCAAAACGAGTCACTGTTTGGTGCGGATTTTGGTCCAGAGGCATAATTGGTCCACTTTTCGTCGAAAAGCAGCAAGAAGTGGCCGTTACAGTCAATGGCGGTCGTTATGGGGCCATGTTGAACAAATTTTTGTTCACAAAAAAGGAGGATATTGGCAACATTTGGTTTCAACAGGACGGTGCTACGTGCCACACAGCCGAAGCTACACTCGAAGTTTTGCGCCTTGTTTTTGAAGATCGCATTATCAGCCGCAGAGCTGATGTCGTTTGGCCACCTCGGAGCTGCGATTTGACACCGTTGGACTATTATTTGTGGGGTGCCCTCAAAGATAAGTGTTACGCCGACAAGCCACAGACAATTGACGCTTTGAAGGACAATATTCGTGAAGCCATTGGTGAAATACAGCTGCACACAATCGATAATGTGCTTAAAAATTGGAACGATCGTGTAGGCTACTGCATGGCCAGCCGAGGCAGCCATTTGAATGAAATTATTTTCCATTATTAACCGGAAGGATTGTACTTTCAAATAAAAAAAGAAATTTGAGAAAATATTCAGTAGTTTTTTTTTTATAGCATTTTCAAAAAAAAAAAGTTATCTGGCAGACCCATTATTTATATAAAATGTTCCATATATTTTTCGGAACATTTTTCTCTCGAAGACTCTCAGTGATGTTATTAGTAAGTAAATTAGTAAATTAATATCTATACATTTCGCACCCTAACTACAAAAGAGATCTAACAATAAATTTAGAAATTTTCGGAAGAGGCAAAACCCGAATTTTCTAAGCTAAGGTTTTTTTACGAAAGGGAACAGAAAATTATGACACATTATTACAGCAGATAGGAATGGTCCTTGGATATTGGTTTTAAATAAAAAAATTTAAATTTGAAAATTATGCTTTATTATTCCTTTGTAGTCAGGTTGCGATATATATATAAACATATATATCTGTGGTCACAAACAATAACAGCCTAACTCGAGTTAGGCCAAATTTGAAAACAAAACTTTGAGAGGTCACCGTGCTCAAATAAGCAACTCTTTTTTGTTAAGAAGTTAGTAAAAGAATTCGTTTCCTTGTTATCTGTAACAAAGTTATCACAAAAACTCCGACTCCTGATTTCCAGTAAAGATATTCAACTTTAAACTGCTCTCCCCGAAAAATTTTAGAATCGACTTAGGCTGTTATTGTTTGTGACCACAGATATAATCATTATTTGAAAACAATTATTAAATCTACAAGCAGTTGCCATCTGTTTTATTCCATCTTAAGTGCATCTTTTTCAATTTTAAATAATAATCTTTAATATTTTAATTTTAATTGATATCAAAAAATAAAAATTAATATTTTAATTGATTCAATAACATCCATCTGTCCTGACTCAGACTTAGTCGTCCGTATCGTTTGTCTCCACATCAATTTAATCACGGTAATTTTTTTTCCAAATAAAATTTTCTTTTCCTTAATCCGATTATATCCCCGCTCCACCTAAAGTGAAGGAAATATTTAATTAAACAATTGTTATTTATGAAAAGATTAGAATATAGGAAACAATAGTATAAAAACTCCAAAAAATATTACTAATTGCTTATAAGACAAAGTGTAAATACAATTTTGGTTTCCTGTAAGAAGGATAATAAGACTTCAAAAATGTACAACACCAGTGCCAGAGGTAACATTCATTACTACGGTAATGCATTTGCTTTTCAGAGATTATTGAAAATTGTAATAAATGCTAGTGAAATACTACTGGTTGGCCCAAAATGTATCACCCAAAAGAGGATGTTATAACTTTAGCAAAGAACGGCAACTTTGGGATTTGGTTTGATATTTCTGAAGCAAACAAATACAGAATAGGCGTCTCCAGAGGGAATCTGGTGTCGATCACTGACACTTTCCAAAGGCGTAGCAGCTTAGTCGGTGCACGCTGAAAAATAACGGCCTCTCTAACATATTTTCCAAACATATTCTGCAGGAACCATGCATATGCTTGGAAACCACTTCAAATATTCATATGTTTGCAAGTCCCAAACTTACTTGTATTTCAATGCAAACAGTATCATGTTTACTGACAAACATGTATGCTTTTACGTGGAAACATATGCGTTATTCATCCAAATACTTACGTGGAAGCATTTGCGTGTTTTCTCCAAGCCTACATATACTTACTTACGTGGAAACATATGCGAATTTACAGAATAGGCGTTGACTATCCATGGCACGCTATAAATCGTCAAGACCGCAGAATACTTGTGACTAATTTTTTTCGCATACATTCGGCCGTCCTATACTACATACATTCGGCCGTCCTATAAGATACTGGACCAACACATGGAATGACACGTGGCACCTCGTAGAACTCGTTGTCGCCGCTTTGACTAAAGATGCACCAGATGAGTCGTACACGTTGGTCAGACGACGTTGCAGATAATTTACCATTACACGTTCGTCTCTGCGGCAGGTTTTGCTGAAAGACTCTAGTTCTCCGAAACTTCAACGACGCAATGGACGATTTTCCGTCTAAACTTCTCAAAAGCGACGAGGAACATTTTCATCTGAGCGGATACATAACCAAACAGAATTTGCGCTTCTGTCCCTGAATTGCGCAACATTTCGGGCTAAATGCCATCGAGCAATATTTTGTCGTGGACGTCGTGGGACACAGACTTACTCTTACTGGTGAGCTATGGTGAACCGTGATCGATTAGTTTTTAATGCAACAAGTTTATGAAATGGGGCCGGAGGATATGTGGTTACGTACACCTTACCTAGCCTTATCTTATCTTTTCTTATCTTATCTTATGGCATCATATCTTATCTTACCTTATCTTATCTATGACTATCGTCTCCTTCGAAATCAGTCCTACAATTGCACTTCTCACAATAAATCTGACAACTTTAACTCAAATTTTTTGATTTATTAACCAAAAGACAAAGACACTTCAAAATAAATGGAAAGCACTTAATACTAAGAGATGGCGATAATCAAGAAGAAAATGAAACGATATAGTGGAGACATTAAAATAAATCACTTTTGCTGGATTTATGGCAAAATGTTAAAAAAGAGGAAACGGATATGCAGAGGCAAAATTTCAACTGCTGACGAAAATAACCACAGTTGATTATGACATCGATGATGGCCACAATAAAACTTAACTGAAATTGCAGTTGGAAACCAAATCCAAATATCCTGATAGTTGACTGGATGTATTATTATTATTGCAGTTGCTGGTGCTGTTGCAGTGGCTTTGCTTTGGTTGGGTTGTGTACGACCATTGTTTTTTCCTGGTTTAAATTAGAAAGATGTAGGAAAAAAAAATTGCAAACAAACACAGGAAAACAGGACATGAAACGACCAAACAATAGAAAAATTGCAGTTGTCATAAATAAATGTCTAGATTGGACAAAACAAGAAAAAAACCTAATATGTTGTAGCTAAAACTGACAACAACATCAGCAGCAGCAGCAGCGTTAGATTTGAAATAACAGCAACAACATGAAAAGGAAGGAAATGTTAACTTTAATGTGTTTGTAAATAGTCCAGACAATTGTTGCCTACTTTAGAGTAATACTTCCACTCAGCCCACTGACCACCACACAATGCAACAAATGTAAACCTAAACCATTGCAGACATTGTCGTTAAGGTAAGGTACGACTGCGTTGGGCTGGACTGGAGTATCTATTATCCTGGGTAAGAGGCGGCTTAACAACATGACAGCTGCATTTTGGATTTGCATAGAATAGTGCAACGTACTAGTCTGCACTTTGAGAGAGTGTTAAAACCACAAAAGAATATCATATGTCTACATTTTCAGTAGTGCAAATGTTTGAAATGTCCTCAATGGTTTAGGAAATGAGTAACCGACTGTCAGTCCAGCCCACTCTATTTATGTATTGTGGTGACTCGTTTAGGAATTCGTAGAAAGTTATTTCGAGACTGGCAAAAAATTAATAAATATTTTTCTCTTCAAACTGAATCTTTACGTAATTTTGAACTCTTCTGTTTTGCAATTATTGTCACTCCGTTTTACTAAAGGTGTGGAACGGCGAACAGTGCATTTTTCTATAATTCGGTGGTGCAGTGGTAGTGTGCGCGGGTCTTGTCCATGAGGACGTGGGTGCGGTCCATACTCTGACCACCTTAAATTTCTGCGGTCACCTCGCTTCGTGACGGCGACACTATCGAGTATTTAGCTATGAAAAAGATTCTCAAAATACCGTTCGGAATCGGTGTAAAACTGTAGGTCCCAATCAGTGGGTGAAAAACTAGAACGCGCACAGCTCAGTGGTTGTGAGAAGCTCTCCCTAATCCCTTCATGGGATGTAACGGGAAACCATTTATTTATTTATTTTTTTTATCAGTGTTGGTATTTTTTTGTTTTCATTGGATTTTAATTTGCATTACTTTGTGTAATGCAAATGCAAAAGAATTACCATTGTTGGCAATGACAATTAAATAGTTTTGAATTTCCATTGGCGCAGGCAGTGCATCTGCATGCAGGTTGTGGAATCGGATGCCAATTGTAATGAAATATGGGAATGATTCTAATTATTCTGAATTTATTTGACTGCTGGCAATTCTGTTTTTATTTTTTTTATGTAGAGGTTTGTGGCTTTGATAAGTGTTGCCTACTTCCAAATTCAAAAACCTGCAAATATAAAATATTTGAAAGCCAAAGCTGCCACATATGAAGGACATGCTTTGAAAATAGTGTAATTGCCAATGGTATTTAAATTTTTTTGAAATTGCATTTGTTGAGGTAACTCAATTTAAACTACGAATTATAATTGTCATATAATCGATTTACTCCATGTATGACTAAATTTCCAATTTTTGTTGTCGGTACTATGAAACCAATAATTTTGATAAAGTAGATTAAAATTCTATAACGATCCATCCTAATGTTGCTGACTACCGGCTGAGAATAATGAGTCAAATGGGTTTTCAATGGACTTTGTTGATTGCCATTGTAGTAGTGTATAATATGTGTGAGTGTCCGTGTTTGTCTGTTTTGTAAAGGACAGGATTTCAAATGTTGAAGGAAGAGGCAAATATGTCCTAAACTTGTTAGTATTTAGGCAAATACATACATAGAGAGAGAAAGAGAAACCTCTAGTGAATATTTAATTAAAGAGTACTTTATGGTTACCAGGCAGATGATAAACACAATTAACGATGTCCTACTCGATTTTAGGCAGCTTACATCTTATTTACATATTTAACGTCATTTGACGTAATTTGCCGGCAACCAAGGAATTTAATAAATTTCACAGTTGGACAGAGAGACATTAAAGGAATTTTAAATTTCTTTAGATGAAAGGCATTAATTGCTTAAGTAACTATAAATTCGTGTTAACTGCAGATTTTTTTATTATGATAACCATTGAGATGTTGAAGAGATCTCTCGATGTTCTGTCGACTTATCTAAAATCCTGGACTGATATCTAATCAGTAGATACGATGTTTACTAACCGCCACTGGGAATTTGGCGTCTGGCCACTGACATTTTCCACAGGCGTAGCAGCTTAGTCGGTGCACGCTGAAAAATAACGGCCTCTCTAACTTGTTTTCCCGAACATGTTCTGCAGGAATCATGTACATGTTTGAAACACACTTCAAACATTCATATGTTTGCAAGTCACAAACTTACTTGTATTTAAATGCAAAAAGTATCATGTTTACTGACAAACATATATGCTTTTACGCGTTCTCATCCCAAACATCCATATACTTACGTGGAAGCATTCGCGTGTTTCCCCCAAACCTACATATACTTACGTGGAAACATATGCGAATTTCCTTGCCAGTATAATGATATTTAGAAACGAATTATTCTACGATTTCAATATATATGTATTATTTATTATAATTAAAAAAAATAAATGGTTTTCCATTACATCCCATGAAGGGACAGGGGGGAACTTCTCACAATTACTGAGGTGTGCGCTTTCCAGTGTTCACTTACTGATTGGGACCTACAGTTTTACACCGATTCCGAACGGTATTTTGAGAAGCATTTTCATTGCTTTGTACTCGATAGTGTCGCCGTCACTATGCGAGGTGACCGCCGCCGAAAGAAATTTTAAGGTGGTCAGAGCAGGGCTCGAACCCAGCATGTCACGTACAAGATCCGCGCACACTAACCACAGTTATTATAATTAATTTTATCAATATAAATCCACATTTATAAATTATTATACAAACGACCCTTTTTACATTTATTAGCATTGAATACATTGTTTGTTTTTTTCATGACATGAGAATCTGCTACTCTTTTGCTTCTCCTTCCTTTGTTGTCTCTCAGGTTTTTGTTTTCAGAAGGTTTCAGCTATGCGTTGGTTATCACTAGGCGTTGGTACACAAACAAGATATTTATATACAAATCAAGTTTGTGCCAGCCAAGCGTGGATTAATTACCTGTGTTTTTTATTAAACTTATTTCACAAATGGTCCCCCGTTGCGATTTTCTCAGTAAAGGCTCGGAGAGACAAAGGGCTTCACGTTGTTGCCCCTTTCCAGTTTCTTTCCTCAAAATCGTTTCTCACTTTGGTAGCACATATCCATATATATAAGAAACACATACACAAAACCAAAGTGCCAGTACAAACTGATCAAGCGCTTTTGATATCCTCTGTCTGGTGAACCATTGACGGACGACTGAATACATGAAACTAAAACGCAATACATCAGGCAATATAAGAAACCTTTCATCTGCACTTTACACATTCAGGAATATTTATGACTAACTGACTGACTGACACTGACATACAAGATAGACTCTCTTGTTGTCCCTCTTTTATTCTCTTGCTCTCGAGAAAGCATATACAGTGCAACAAACACAGCTGTATTTGTATCACAAACATAAATATATGTGGGTCGCAAACACTTATATTGTATTATATTAATCATTGTGTCTCAAACTTATAATATTGAATAGCAAAAACAATGTGTTTGGATACAAGTATATTATATTTACGACAGGCTCCAAAACACACCTTATATTTGCATCCAATCAGCAAAAAATGACCGATTTTTCAGCGTGTGGTGCAGCAGTGGTTAGTGCGGCTCTTGTACATGGGGACGTGGGTTCGATAACTGTTCTGTCCACCGAACGTTTCTTTCGACGGCGATCACCTCGCGACACTATCGAGTACTTAGCCATGAAAAGCTTCTAAAAATACCTTTCGGAATCGGTGTAAAATTGTAGGCCTCAATCACTGAGTATAAAACAAGAAATCGCACAGCTCACTGGTTATGAGAAGCTCTTCTCAATCAATTCTTGGGATGTAATGGGAACCAATTTTCTCTATAATGGGGTTTTCAATAAGAGCGCTTCAAAAGTTTTTTTTAAATGGAACAAAACCAGTTTTAGGTACCAATGATATTCTTTATTCCTGTGAAAGTACGTTCGATGCCATTATGTATGGAACTCGATTTCTTTTGCATGGCCACCACGGGCACGCTTGCAGAAGTCTAGACGCTGAACCCAATTTTCGACGGTTTTCAAGCATAAATCGACCGATACTGCTGCAATTTCACGTTCGATATTCGTACGAAGTTCATCAATCGTCGCTGGCTTGTTGGCATAGACCATAGACTTGACGTAGCCCCACAGGAAATAATCGAACGGCGTCAAATCGCACGACCGAGGTCATTTCGTGATATAACACGTTCACCAAACTAGGTTTTCAATAAATTGATTGTGGCATTCGCTGTGTGGCTTGTGGCGCCGTCGTGTTGGAACCACATGCCCTCCAAGTCCATATTATCCAATTGGGGCCAAAAATATTCGGTTATCATTGAGCGGTAGAGATTCGCATTCACAGTAATGTGCCGGTCTTGATCATCACGAAAGAAGTACGGCCCAATGACGCCGCCGGCCCATAAACCGCACCAAACCGTAATTTTTTCGGGATGCAATGATGACTCATGGATTACCTGTGGATTGCTGTCTGACCAATAACGCATATTTCGCTTAGTGACGAAGCCATTCAGCCAGAAATGAGCCTCATCGCTGAAGATGATTTTCTGATGAAAATCCGAATCATTTTCAAGTTGTTGCTCAGCCCAATTCACGAACATACGACGCTTATGGTGGTCAAGCGGTTTCAGTTCTTGCATCAATTTGATCTTGTAAGGATGTAGGCCAATATCTTTTCGCAAAATTCGCCACAACGACGTCACAGAGATGTCCAACGCTTGAGAATGACGTGTGAGAGACACGTGTGGGCTTTCTTGAACTGAAGCCTCAGCGGCAGCAATATTCTCGACACTACGGGAACATTTTCTACTGTGCCTGTGGATTCAAATTTTTCCACTAGACGCTCAATTGTTGATCTGGTAGGACGATTATGACGACCATAAATTGGACTTAGCGCTCTTAAAGTTGAGGCCACTGACTCCAAATTTCGGTAGTAAATTTTAATAATTTCGACTCGTTGTTGGCTCGTATAACTTACTGAAGAGAAATGTCAAAAGAGCGGGAAAAAATATGGCGTCGTTTGCTGTCCCTATCGATTTACTTTTGTAGCGCCTCTGTTGAAAAACCCTTTATCAGCTTAGGAAGTATCCCAGGTTCAGAGGCAGCTTTGTACAGATTTCGCGGTATCTGACTGTCGAATAATCTACCAATATATGCTAAGTGTCGATTTGCTTCTCGTGGAGGTTTTCTACAATTTAGCTTAATGTGACTATCTGGTCTGTTAAAGATTTTTGCGGTCCGAAGCCACACTGATAACGTCCAATCAGATCTGTAACTATTGACTTTGTCCTCTGCGGCTTTGCTGTTCTGGCCTTGTTTTGATTAGGAGGAGGCATTGATTCCTTTGTTTTCTATTTAGTCGATTCCCTTATGCACATAAATGATCTCTTAATATCCATAACCAAAGGTCGTGTGTACCCCCCATGTGTTACCCATACAGCATCGCCGTGAGAAATAGGTAATTAACGTTTACCATCCACACATTACCCATCCCAATTTTGATCGAAAATATGAAAAAATTAGAAAAAACGGCCATATCTCGGAAACGGAGAGTCCAATCAGAAAATAATTCATTTTAGAAGGTTTGTAAGGGGTTTTTTATAAAGCGCTCCAATTCGTATGGAAGACTTTTTTCAAAATCGCCAAAATAAGAAAATCGCTAAACCAAAAAAATTGGTATAACTCGCAAACGAATCGTTTAATCGGAAAAATAAGTAACTTTTTGGCATTTGTAAAGGTTTTTCATAAAGTGGTTCAATTCGTATGGAAGATTTGTTTTCAAAATCGCCAAAATAAGAAAATCGCTAAAACAAAAAAAAAATCAATGAATGTTCGAACTCACGGGCGATGTGCTAACACCTTTTTGTTACACGGTACCTGTTCGATTTCTATGAACACATTAGTAAATGTTACATTGGTAAATAAAACAGAGAATAGTTTTTGTGCTGAAGGCTCTTTTGCTACTGCACTTTGTTTTTACTTATATCTGATTTAACATTGGATGTAATATTATTAAAATAAATAAAGCAATATTTAGCTCACTGAAATAATTGTTTTTGCTTTGTCAGAAACACAGCGACGACAAAAAGTAGTGAATATTATCAAGAACTTATTGCACTCTTTTTCCGCTCTCATGTAGAGAGTCTGAGTAAAAGAGCATAAACGAGTCTTATACTCTTTATAGAAAATGTTATTACATAAAACAATACAGAAAGCATAAATGTTTCAAAAGGCATCAATGTTTCACATCAAAATGGACCAATGGAATGGACCAAGTTATGATAAAAAGAGAGTAATATGTTCTGAATCATACGCCAGATGTTGCCAGTGCTTTTGAGTCATACAATTCGTTTTATGAGTTCTCTATACTATTCAATACTCTTTGGCGACGACTACCTGCTTGTTTATTCGCTGCCGCTACATCAATACCATGATAATTATTTTCAGCCAGAGACTATTGTTGTACCACAACCACGTATGTGATGCTAACGTTGTGTGTTGTTTGCATGTGTTCACTTTGATAGATCGCTCTACCCGTGCCTATAGATGTAAACACATCAAAAATACTATAACTCGAAAATGGTGCTTCCAATCGCAAACATAATAATAATAATAAAAATGGATGTCTTTAATACTCCATCGCCGTTTTTTTAAAAGTCGACATTATTTGAATAAAACATCGCTAAAACGTCCATGTGTTTTAGAGATTTTTTTCAGAAAATAGATGCGGTATTAAAACCATCCAGTGGTTATTATTTTACTGATTTGATGCGCCGTTCCTGAGATATGGATTTTTTTCTAATGTTTGCATATTTTCGATCAACTACCCATCGACATGGGTAATGTGTAAGGTCACCGATGCAATCTCTATGTGTATTGGGTAATCGTTCGTCGTGATTAACTACCCATTATTTTCCACAATACCCTGTGGCTAATCGTGATGAACAATTATCAATTGTTATGGGTAACTACCCATTATTTTCTCCATACCCAGTGGGTAATTAGTAAATGGACGCTCAACGTTCCCAAGGCTACTAATAATGGGTAAACCAGGTAACCTATTCCCCGCGAAATACGAATCCTTTCCCTAACATATTCTGTACATCTGTGACTTGATTTTCATTCCTGACTTTAGTGAACGGGGATCCTGACCCGGGTTTAAACAAATATACACATTTTGGAATGTACAAAGATTTATTGGATTTCTTTTTAATTTTAGACGCCTGAACAGCTATAGTACCCCAAGTTTTAGTGAGTAACCTGTAGATATTTTTAGCATCTCTATTTAAACCATAAATTATGGCCGTCGATCGTGTAATGGTTAGTGTGCCGCCTCCTGGGTTCTATCGCTGCTCTGATTGGCTTAAATTTCTTTCGTCGACGGTCACCTCGCATTATGAGGGCGACACTATCGAGTATTTAGCCATGAAAAAGCTGCATAAAATACCTTCCAGAATCGATGTAAAAACTGTAGATCCCAATCTGTGAGTGTAAAGACTAGAAAGCGCACAGCTCACTGGTTGTGAAAAGCTCTTCCAATTCCTTCATGGGGTGGAATGGGAAACTGCTTGCTTTTGGTTTAAACCATAAACAAATACAAAGTTGTCGCTTCTTAAAACTCCGGCCTTGGTTGGTTTCAGAAGTCCTGCAATTTTTATAACCACAACAATTTCATTTAAATTTACTCGAAATCCTGTGTCTGTTTTTCTTTGAGGCTTCATTGAATACTGAGATTTTACCATCCACGGTGACATCATTATTATCCTTTTGTTTTCTGTTTGGTACTCGTTTAACAATTCTTAAGCTCATATTAAAAAGCACTCAGAAATTTGCCCTACTTTAGCCCCAAACCCCATATCTTTAAAATCAATCTCTGCTGATTGGTCCCTCCTTTAAGCATAATATCGACAATGAAAACAATTTCTTCTCGCTATAATTAAAATATTATGAGAACCCATTATGCACATACAGACATTTCAGATGGGAGGGGATAGATAAACTCTGTGTAAATTTATACCACATATACTTCCTGAATAAGCCTAAGGAAATGTCGGCAGGATGTGCAATGCATATGATATTGCAACGACTGCTTTCAAGAAAATCCACTCTTAAGATACCCAAATGCACACGAACGAGCAACACTTGTTGTATTATTATTGTTGGTTTCCTTTGCTTACTCAGGCTGACCAAAATGAAGTGCCCACATTAAGGGAGCTGCGAGACTGTATAATGATTTTAGGAGCTGGAGGGGTTTATAGGGAATGTGCAGGGCTTTGTGCGTGTGTATGTGTGTAAGTGTATGTGACCGAAAATATATAAACTCTATAATGTGTATTTGTATAGGTGCTTGTGTTTGTATTAAGGAAGTTTGTTGCTCCTTCCTTGTACTATCGTCCACTAAACAATAGAAGGAAAATAAAGGAACTCATATAAATTTACTCGAAGCAATGTAAATTTGCATTCAACCTGAAAACAACTTTACTACCCCAGTTGGCCAAAGTGTCATTGATGAATTTATAGTTTATAATTTCTTTAATGCATTTTTGAATTTGTATCGGAGGAAATTTGTTGCTTAAATTGTAAATTTAACTCTTCGTTTACATGCAGGTCTTCATTAACGCTAACGTTCTTAGATGATGCTGTAGAGAAACTGATGGCACATAATAACATCGGACATAAATATTGTTATGAATAAGTAAAAGCTTTTGCTTGCTCTTAATGCTATTTACATAATCCCTTTAAGTAAATAACAGGGCGGTTAATGCTGCGCCTGAAAGTACGCATTGAAACAACGCTAAACCAGTAGCATGAATTCGCCTCTGTTAAGATAATTCTTCACCATTCGAGATGATTCTTCAAACATAACCAACAACAACGACTAGAAGGTTCTTAAATTCGCTAGAGATAACTGCATTTGAGTATGGTGAGTTGGTATAAATAGCGCAGGTTTTTCGAATGGAGAGTTCAGTTTGTGATTAAACCCCGTAAAGTAAGCAACGCGATTTGATAGTAAAATATAAAACATTAAAGTGGTGAAAATAAAGTAAACCGTTGTACTATATAAGTAAAATAAAAGGAAGTTATACCGGTGTAATTATCGTAATTGTATACGAACCTCGTGTTATTATTGAGAATAAAACAAAGCAAAATCGACGAATAAGGAAATTCGTAACAATATATTCCCATTCCATTCCATGAAGATACAGGGTAGAGGTCCTCACAATCATTGATAAAGGAGAGAACATTTTTGATAGTTAAAACATCTTGTTGACTTTGGAAAATTCAATAAGAAGGTTATCTTATGTAGTATATCTCACTAAGAGACACATTCAGAATATTCTCGCGCACGCTGAAAACCAGTCACCCCGACAACATATTTCAAGAACCACGTATATGTTTGCAAGCATTGAATTGAAGATCTGTTAGGTTTTTGTTTCTTTGTTGTCTGTCACGTTTTTGTTATTAGCTGATTTCAACAAACAAAACCACACATCAATCGCAAAAACATGTATTATAACCTATTAATCATTGTGTCTCCAACATGTAATATTGAATAGCAAACAAAATGTGTTTGGACACAATTATACAATATTGGCGGCAAGCTACAAACACTTTATATTTGCATCCAAACATCAAAAATATACACATTTTTCAGGGTACGGAAATTATTTAAATGCCGTCAATTCCATCTAACAAAGAAGCTATAAAGAAGGGTGTTACCTCTGATATTTTAAAAGAAAAACTGTCATATGGGGTTAAGTGTCACTATGTTAGTTGTCAATGCCCAAATTGCCATTCTATCGCCAATATATACTCGATGATAAAAACGGCCTCTGTAACATATTTTCCCAAACATATTCTGCAGGAAACATCCACATGTTTGGAAAACGCTCCAAACCTTCATATATTTGCAGGTCAAAAACACACTTCTGTATAATGTAATTTTGAATACTTCCAAACATATATACTTTTGTGTGGAATCTGATGGGTACTTCATCCCAAACATCTTTATACTTACATGGAAATATTAGTGTGTTTCCTCCCAAACTTCCACATACTTTCGTTTAAGCATGCGCGTATTTCCTCCTAATCACTCGATTACTTACGTGGAAACATTGCGTGTTTCCTCCCAAATATGATAATATTTGGAAATAAATTATGTTTTGACTTAGATATTATAATTCAATGGTTAGTTTGCGCAGCTCTTGTACATGAGATCCTGCGGCGGTGGCGGTCACCTCGCATAGTGACGGCGACACTATCGAATTTATAGCCATGAAAAAGCTTCTCACAATACCGTCCGGAATCGGTGTAAACTTGTAGGTCCCAATCAGTGAGTGTAAAACTGGAATGCGCACAGCTCAGTGATTGTGAGAAGTTCTCCCCTGTCCCTTCATGGGATGTAATGGGAAACCATTTAATTTTTATAAGTAAGTCCACACTTGTAACTAATTACAAGAAAAATAAAAACAGAATGTATTATTTTTGTTTCCGTGAATTGAAAATCTACAGCTTTGTTTGTTTCTCGTTTCTTCTTTGTGTCTCACGTTTATTGTTTTTAGCAGCAGTAATAACGCAATACATTTCAACCACCCGTAACATTATTTACTACTCTTTGACAGGTCACAAATATTTTATACTAATATACTTTTTACGCAGAATACTTACTTAACCGACCAGGCGCGTTTGCTATCCTGTCCGATGAACGACTGACGACTAAATCCATGAAACTAAAACGCAATAGATCAATCCATATAATACACACAGTTACACGCTTACATCAATATTAACTTAGGCGGAGAATGATCTCTCTGGGTCTCTCATTTATTCTCTTGCTCTCGAGAGGGCATAAACAGTGCAACAAACACAGTAGTATTTGCATCACAATCAAAGCTATAATTGGGACACAAACACAAATATTATAATATACCAATCATTGTGTCTCCAACATGTAATATTGAATAGCAAACACAATGTTTTTTGGATACAAATATACTATATTTGTAACACGCTCCAAACACACGATATATTTGCATCCAAACATCAAAGAAGACAGGTGTTTCAGCGTGCAGATATTGTCAAAATCAGCTGATAAAAATTTCACACAAACATGTACAATAGTGAATAAAGATTGATGAAATCAAAAGAAAGATATTTCACACAAACAAAGGAAATACAATTTCACAACTTAGTCCGTGAAGAATCCCCTTTTGTCTCTATTTTATATTTTTGATCTCGACAGAGGGTAAACAGTGCAATAAACACAGCTATATTTGGATCACAACCACATATATTATAACATATTAATTACTGTGTCTCCAATATGTAATATTGAATAGCAAACAGAATGTTGTTTGGATACAAGTATACTATATTTGCAACACGCTCCAAACACACGTTATAGTTGCATCTAAACAACAAAATGGTGTGGTATGACTTTACCGGCACTGAAATGAAAATGAGTGTTTGTATGAACTTCGCTAATATATATGGACAAACGGAATGTATGGACACAACGGAATACTACCTTCGCCTTCTCATCGTTTAAAACATCTTGAAGACGTGGCCAACTGGGTACCCATTCAATAATATATGCATTTGTGTGTAAGCCCATATGTGAAGGTTTCACTACAACTACATGGAGATTTTGTAAAGTAACATAACACAAAAGAAATGCAGTTTACTTTGTGTTCTCTTGTTAATTTGTGTATGTGTGGGAGCGTGTGTGTGTATTTACATTGGTGTTGCTGCTGTTAGTATTATCAGGATACAGGATGTGTGAATATTAAAGTATCCTCATTTTATACATCCTGTCCATTGTCCATTGCCTAATATTTATACATATGTGATGTATGTATATGTAGAAATGTCCAAGAAGAAGAAAATGAAAATGTTGCAACATGTTCTTAGTATAATAAGGATTAGTTAAAAAGGCAGTTGTAAAAGGTTTAAGAAGACTCATTTCAATCAGAGCCGGATTTACAGGGTTTCTAAATCAAGGACTCTTTGTATGCTACTCGGCATAATAAACATTGTTTTGAAAATATTTCAGTTTTCCAATCAAAATTAATTTTTATTTGTCAAGACCTTCATAATTATACCAAAGGCTTATCTCCCCATCAAGGACACTGCGATTCTTTTAATTTAAACTTACCATTGGACAAGGTATTCTAAAGGTATACAACCGACTTTATAAGCTGTGACAACCGACTTTAGAGGTTGTTCAAACCTACTTCAGAGTTTGTCACAATAGGATTTAGAGTTTGTCACAATCGGCTTTGGGTGCTGTGACAACTAACTGCCATAGCCGACTTTAGAGATTGTTACAACCAAGATTGAGAGAGATTGAATTGATTGTTCAAAGGTTGGCGCGAATGACTTAAGAGGTTGCCACAACCGACTTTAGAGGTTGTTATAACCGACTTTAGGGGATTTACAACCGACTTCAGAGGTTTTTCTAAATTCTTCAGAGATTCTTATAACCGACTTTAGAGCTTGTCAGAACTGACTTTAGAGCTTGTCAGAACTGACTTTAGAGATTGGTACAATCAACTTTAGAAAATCAAACTTGTGAGCCCCTTAACAATGTAATGTAAATGTAAGCCCCTTAACAATGACATGCAGTATTGGAAAGATTCCAGAGTGGGACATATTACAAACAAATGAAAGAAAATCTTAAAAGCACCAACACCTGCAATTTGTTATGAGTCCATGTTTCCATTGTCCCCAAAGCCACACAACAATTGGTCCACCTTAAAACGCATGTGTCGTACCGGAAATGCCCTATAAAAGCATGAAAATGCTACCATTTGTCTTAGAACCTTTACTATCCCCTGCCTATTTGTGTGGGGTTTCTTGAGGAATTCATTTCAAATTCGGGTATTGTAACCGAAACAGTGGTAAATTTAGTTGTTGGAACCGAAACGTTAGAAAATCTGTTGGCGCGAAGTAACTAATTGGAAATTCAGTTGTTGCTACGTTTGTGGGGACTGAATTCAGCTGAAACAGCCGTAATTCGGTGCTGACAAATACAATTCAGTTGCAATAACTGAAGTTTCGGCTGTCACAAAACAAATTGTTCTGCGAGTATTTTCCTGCTTACCTTGACATTAAAGTCCTTTATTAAAATATTAATATGATAGAATCTAAGGCTCATATTAGTTGTCCGAATTAATATTTGGTATGTTAATGGAAACTAAATAGGACATTTCAATATTTAATGTACTTAATACCGCCGAACTCAAATTCCCGAAATTTCTTCATATGTATTCTCGACAATCCATGATTCCACTCCACAAAATAAGTGCGGAGGACCTATGTTTGTCGAAGAAGCGGTTCAGCTTTGTGGTGATAAAACTGTCATACTGTCAATTAATTTTGTTCCGTGTATTTTGAAATTTCATTATGGAAGGATATAGTGCGGCACAACGTCTACGCATTATTTAGCTGTAGCTTGAAGAAGAACCATTGTTTTTGAACAAGATTTTGTCCAGCGATGATGGTCACGTTTGGCGTAATGACTACGGTAGTGACCAAAATATCTATATTTGGTCTGAAGACCAACCCGAAGAGATACAAGAGCTACTATTAAAAAAAAATATGGTTACCCTTTAGATCACATGAACGGATTAGGGACAGCTTCTCACAACCAATGACTTGTCCGCTTTTTAGTTATACTCTAACTGATAGAAACATACAGTTTTAAACCGGTTCCGAGCGGTATTTTGAGAAGCTTTTTCATTACTAAATACTCGATAGTGTCGCCAATAGTAAGCGAGGTGACCGCCGTCGAAATAAATGTGAGGTGGTCAGAGCAGGAATTGAACCTATGTCCTTATGTACAAGAGTCGCACACACTATTATTGCACCACCAACGGCCACTAAGAGCTGTCATTACAAACAACAATTTGGTCTGATTTTTGGGCGTGTGGAATCATTGGCCCATATTTTTCTAAGCACGAGTCCGGCCGAAATGTAACGGATAATGGCGACCATTATCGAGCCATGATAACAGACTATTTACTGTGTGGAATTGAAGCCCGTGATCTCGATGACATTATTGTAAGAAGAATTCGGTTTACAGCAAATTTAATGCATCGTACCGGAGAATTGAGAGTCTAACTCGTGTTATATCACACCTCAAGTCATTTCCCAAATTGCGTTTGCTACAATCGAATCGAGGCATTCAGTATTTACAAATTAAATTTGGTCTTAACAACCTGGTTTCATATTTTATTGTGTTGCGGAAAGGTAAATTTCTATTATTTCGGGTACATCAACTTTATATCGGAGCAGGGACACAGGAACATTCCAGAGAAGGATTGAGATAGAGGAAGATATATGCATAAATTGCAAGATGTCCAGGTCTTTTCAAATTATGACCTGAACTGCTCACAAAACTTTCCAGTTTTATACTCACTGATTGGGACCTACAGTTGTACACCGGTTGCGAACGGTATTTTGAGAAGCTTTTTCATGGCTCAGTACTCGATAGTGTCGGCGTTACTAAGCGAGGTAACCGCCGTCGATAAAAATTTAAGGTGGTCACAGCAGGGATCGAACCCACGTTCTTATGCACAAGAGCCAGGCACACTACCTTTGTCTCATATACAGGATATTTCTAAGTTAGTAGCTATGATCAGTGGATGCTGTTTAATAGGTAGACAAACGTCTAGACTTGGAAATTATTCACACGTTTAATGCAGTAGCTGAGGGGATGAATAAAAGGTCAAGGAGGACGAAAGATAGGAATATATCCTACGCACATGAACCGCTTTTTGTCTGAGTGGAAGACAATTTTTATATGGCTTACCTCGTTTTGAATCTAAAATATAAGTATTCAGGTAGTTGAGCGGACTGAGATTAGAATCATTCTGCGGATCACAAGTTCTTTCATCGGGATTAATAAAACTGTATTTTTTGGTGTCATCTTGGAACACTGAAAGTCACTTAACTACACCATGTCAACTTACTTACTTACTCCTCATACAACACAGAGGGTTCAAGAGCTTTACAATATGACGATAACATGACGTTGATCTTCAGCTTTTCTCCTCCAGATGCCAACACCAAGCTCTCGCAGGCAATATACGACCTGGTCTTTCCAACAAAGTCTTGGTCGTCTTCCAATACCTTTCGCAATGGTTCACTCTGATCCATTCTACTGACTTGACCTAGCCAGGGTAAACGTGCTATTGTGATTCGGATAACTACGTCGATGAAGGGATACAGATTATGCAGCTCGTGGTTCATCCACCATTGTTACTCGCCGTTTTCTGTTATAGGACCACATATTTTTCAGAGCGTTTTTCCCTCGAAGCCTCCCAGTGATGTCGCATCAGCATGCGATATGATCCAAAATTCTGCGCTATAATACGAGAGAGGTTGTGTGAGAGTTGGATCTTGGTTTCTCGAGAGCGGTTCGTATCTCTGAAGTGTTTGCTTTGCCCGAAACCACCTGTTTGCAAGCAAAATTCTCCGTTTGATTTATAGGGGCATCTTACAGATTCAAAGATAAGGAAGGAACTGGACTTTCCGTTGTATTAGTGCAGTCCTCGTTGGAGTACGTATCTCAGCAGTGACAGCCTATTCTGGTTATCTAGTCTTGGTTAAATCTAAAACCTTTTCCATATCTCAGTTCGAACAATTGGATGCGCTATTTTTCGACTGTAGCAACTAAATGTTTCACAAACGAAGTTACATCAACCTATTTTGATATTGAGTCGTTTGCAGCAACCGAAGTTGATGTACATTCATTTATAGCAAACGAATGTTTCTGTAACTCATTAACAATTTCCTTGCTGCGACTGAATTTTACTGATTTTCATATTTACGTATTTGAAAACTGAAATATTAAAAAATTTAAAGTAAATAAAACAGACGACATAACACTTCTCTACTGGGTTGAATTTTCATAACTTTCGCCTTTGCGGTTGTCACGCTTCTCACACGTGTTCCCTTGTTTATATACAATAATCAACTGTGTCCGGAGTACGGGTGACGGCAGGTGATAGTAAAACAGCTGGTCGCACAAGGTGACCCGTGATTATTTGCGACATCTGCCGTTAAATAATTTTATTTTGAAAATAGAAAGAAAACAAAATACTCAGACAAACTCGATGGTGTTGATGGAAACGGGGGTTTCAGCCTTCTGTCATTACAATGAAAATTTCGATATTGAAATATAATACAAAAGTAACAAATATTCTGTTGAAATAATCTCAATCCAAAATAATTTTGGTTGTATCAACTTCATACAATTTTAGATTTGATTATGGCAATATAAATTATGGTTGTGTCAATCTAAAATCTGTGAGCGTGACAACCTCTAAGCACGGTTGTACCAACTTTCTTAATTCGGTTATGGCCACTTGTCTCAACTGTATTTTATGTCAGTATAGCGAAAGTAATGTGTTATGGACGTGAGGGGAACTTGCTCCCTACAGTACATCAGCTCATAATTGGGTTAAATTAAATAGCGCAAACTGCAGGTTTTCTCACTAGTATCTCCATTATCCTGTTGACCAAAATGATTACTAGTTTTAAACAATGGAGTTAGCTACTATGGAGTTAGTTACTAAGGTATCTTTATTACGTTTATTGAATACTTTGAAAAATTAACAAGTGCTTTCCATACGATCCTCATATTAATTTATAAACACATAGACAAACACATACATGTCTATTTTACAAAAAAGTAGAGTACGGTAGTAGTATTGAATATTACGGAAGTGAAATCTGTATACATACACACATTTAACTGACTTGCATTGAAGACAAGAGTGTTGATGTAAGAATGTGTAGATATTGGTGTGTGTGTGTATGTTTGTATTAGTATTATGAATGTGTATTGAACGTGTATTTTATGGACACAAGTGTAATTTTAAGGATTATTTGGTAAAGAAACTATTTTACATATGTCTATGTATGCAAACAATACAAATACAGACACCCAAACTCCCACACATATTTTTATGTAAATTGTAGAACTTATGAACACATTTTTTGTTTCGTTGCCTGTGTGTGTTATTACTTCCTTAAGTTGTTGAATAAACAATCACACACACACACACATGTCATGCAGTCAGTGCAATAATTCTACATTTGTTTTGTTCCTTCTTTGTATGTTTATGTACAAAATTTACATGTTTTTATTGTTTTTTTCTGTTTGCTTGTTTTTTTAACTCTTCCTCTTTCTATTCATGTGCAGCGTTTAATTATCTCTTTATTTAACAAATTTAATTATTATTCAACAAGAACAACATTTTTTCAGATACAAAGAAGACGAAGGATCAGAAACATATTTTATTAAAAGTTTTTTTTTGCTGTTGCTTCTGTTTTTATTTGGTAAAAACGAAAATGGGTTTTTATTTTGGAAAACACAAAATTCAGTTTGTATTCACTTTAGAAATTAAAAGGATGTACATGCAAGAGAGTGGGAGATACAAACCCAGAAGCAAAATAGAAACAGTTGCATATTTTTTTTTTATTTTGTAAATAAATCACAAATTAAAGGATTTGATGCCAACAGAGAAACACAAGTCTTATAACAGTTGCTAAAAGTTCGGGGCAACAGTTATTTCGGTGGTCTGGAATTGGCAACGCATTGTGCTGCACACTCAGAGAACTAATTGTTTGAAAAGAGGTTGTAGCAACCATAAATTCGGCTGTTACCACCGAATTGAGGTTGCCACAACCGAATTGAGGTTGCCACAACCGAATTGAGGTTATTACGACCGAATTTAGTCCCCACAACCGAAATTCGGTTGAAGCAACCCGGTGTCTTATTTGATTCGGTTGTGACAACTGAATCTTCAATTATATTCGTTAAGTCAACTAAATTTTCTAAAATTTCGGTTGGAACAACCGAATTTGAAATAAATACGGATACAAGAACCGAAATTGATACCAAATTCAGTTGGAGTAACCGAATCTGGCATTAATTCGGTTGTAGTAACCGAATTTAGCATCAATTCGGTTGTAACTATCGAATTTTGTAGCAATTCGGTCGCAGTAACCGAATCTAGCTTTAATTCGGTTGCAACGACCGAATTTGACGTCAATTCCGTTGCCGTAACCGAATTTCTCATGAATTCTGTGGGTACAACCGAATTCATATTCAATTCGGCTACCACGACCTAATGCCATGTATTTAACATATGACGTTTAAAATTCTATAATCAACTGTTATTCTAAAAAGAATTAAAAAATTTCAAAATTGTTTGCTGTTATTAAGAAAGGTAAGTAAAATATGTTTTGCAGTAAAAGGTCTTATTTTGCAGAAATTATTGAAGCAGATATCAACAGTTTTCAAGTTTTCATGGTCGGTCATGTGAGATGTGCTGCAATCGTCTGAATACAAAATTGTTTACGACCTAAATCAACCGATACATCAGCCGAATGTCAGAATTAGTGCGGTGTCCCGTGATGGCCGGGACTTGAAAAAGGTCGGAAGGGGCATGTAAAACAAATTTATTGTGATATAGATTACCTAATATGTATGACTTTATTTTCTCGCTTTTTGAATTTTTTATAAGAATACAGGAAAATAAATCGTCATTTAATAATAAAAAACGTTAATAATTAATTTGTGACACTATCTAAATTCGGTTGTAACAACCTCTAATTCGGCTGTGACAACCTCTAATGAGGTTGTGTCAACCTCTAATGAGGTTGTGTCAACCTCTAATGAGGTTGTTTCAACCTCTAATGAGGTTGTGTCAACCTCTAATGAGGTTGTGCCAACCTCTAATTCGGCTGTGACAACCTCTAATGAGGTTGTGTCAACCTCTACTGAAGTTATGTCAAACTCTAATTCGGTTGTATCAACCTCTAATTCGGTTGAGACAACCTCTTAATTCGGTTACGGCTAATTCGGCTGTCTCAACCGAATTTTTCTGTGAGTGCATATTCCAATTAAAAGCTAAACATAACTAAACACGCAACCGTTACCGAAGATCTTTCTTAACATAGGTTTCTTATAGCAAGGATATTTCGCTGGTATAGTTCACTGCAGCCGATGATTTTCCGCTGGTAAACACAGAGTAGAGTTTCGTTGTCATAACTAAATTTACAGCCAACAAAAATTTGGCGGTTCCTTGGACTATCACATTATTCAGTTGTGAATACCAATAATTGTGTTCCTCATCACCAAATGTTGTGCATATCAATTGATTTGTAATTCAATTTTGTTTGCAAGAACTGAAATATTTAGTTGAAGCCACAGGAATATGAAACAACTGAGATCTGTCAATCAAGTTTTAGTTCTAGCAATCAAATTATCCTGTAGTACTGATTATTCTATTTGTTGGATACAGGAAAATGTAAAACCTAACTAATTACATACTTGAATTTAATGGCTGTCACAACCGCTTGTCAATGCCATATCCGATTATGAATTTTATAGAAAACAAAATTACTTTTTTATTCAAATTGTTTATGTTATATTTAAATAGAAATATATTATTATTATTTGTAACCAAGGTACGTATTTCGTGGTAATGGGCTACCCTGGGTAACCGATTATTCTTGCCGTGACGAATGGGTAGCGATCGTTTACCCATTACCCACAGGGTATGAGGAAAATAACTCATCGATTCTTCGAAATCAAGCTTGAAAGTCGTATTTCTACATAAACATAATAAAAAACCTAGCATTCCCATTTGATACATCACAGATATGAGTGAAACATAGGATTCCATGAAAATAATTTTGGATAAAGTTTACCACACTGATCACGTGCGGCCGATGAGTTGTGATCTGAAAGTCGGAGTTTATACTAAAGTCTCTAAGGAGTTTATACGAAACACATGTGCTTTTTGTGTCTGTGACACACCCGATTTAAAGGAAACCAATACCAATCGCATGACTGCCTTGCTCGAGATTCAACGGAGAAAGGACACAACTGCGTAAATGTTCCACTCGTGTCAATGGAGAACGTTCTCTTGAAGTTAACTGACTGGTTCAAAACGATTGATCTTTTTCCAGATGAAGGCAGATACAGACTCCGAACAAGAAGGCGAACCACCACGCAAGAAAGTCAAGGGAACAAAAACAAAAACGAAAATAAATTTATCCGTTCATCAATTTTTCACGATCTATTTGTCTATTTGTATTTCATGATGTTTACGTGAATGAAATAAGACCTGACACTTTCCCTGTTTTGAATTTTTCATGAATTTTAAAAATATAAGTTTTAATTTTTAGGAAAAACTAATTTTTTTCTTCATACCAATTAACCACATGGTAATGAGGAAAATAATTGATAGTTACTCATGACGATAAGAAATTACACATTGGGAATGTGTGGGCGCCCTGTACCCATTATCCACGGCGATGGGTTGTGGGTTACACCGTGTAACCCATCCCCATTTTTTATCGAAAATATGAAAAAATACTAGTGATGCCGTATGAAAGACATCCATTGGTTAAAGCCTCCTATGGAAGTAAACAATTTATTATTTTTTGCGAATAGACGCAGCCTTTCCCAGTTATAAGCATTTTTTTATTTTAGCGATTTTGTAATTTTGGCGATGTTTTGAAAAATAATTCTTTCATACGAATTGGACCACTATACCCTTAGAAACACTCAAAAATAAGTTAGGTTGAAGTCCCCGGAGGAGGTAAACAAATTTCTAAGTTTTCCGATTGGACGCACCCTTTCCGAGTTATAGCGATTTTTTTATTTTAGCGATTCTCTAATTTTGGCGAAATCCTCAAAAATTAGTTATTTTTTCGATTGGAAGCTTTTCCGAGATAAATAAATTTTTTCTAAATTTTTCACATTTTTGATCAAAAATGTGGATTGGTAACCCTGGATAAAATACGACCTCTGTTAGTAACCATGTACTACAAGCAAATATAATTTAAAAATTTCATCTGTATGTTTACGTTAATTTATGTCATCCACAATAATAGTTCCTCCAGACAAGTTTCCAAAATTTTGTGCATATTTTTGTCGTCGCAATTCACCTCAATTTGTTGTAATACTACACGCTGAAAAATAACGGCCTCTCTAACATGTACTCTCAAACATATTCTGCAGGAACCATATATATGTTTTGAACACACTTCAAACATTCATATGTTTGCAAGTCCTAAACTCACTTGTATTTAAATGTAAACAGTAAACAGTAAACATGTATACTTTTACGTGGAAACATGCGAGCGATTTTCATCCCAATCATCCATAAACTTACGTGGAAGCATTCGCCTGTTTCCTCAAACCTTCAAATAATTACGGGGAATCATATGGATATTTCCTCCCAAATATAGTAACATTTAGAAACGAATTATTCTTTGATTGCCTCATCTGCGGTGGATCTAGTAAAACAGAGATCCCCAAAATTATTCCTTATCCCTAACATACTCCTTACCACTGTGAGTAGTTTTCCGTTTCAAGGGAGACCTAGAGCTATGGCCATTAGTTCGGATTTTTGCCTATTGGTAGCAGTTTTAGGTTTCATTGCTGGCATGAAACAAATTCATTGCAACAACGAAGCAAATTCATTGCAGCAATGAAACATATTCATGGCAGAAATGAAACAAATTCGTTGCTGCAATGAAACATATTTATTTCCCCAACAACCACAGGTTTGCTGAACATAACGGGTTTTTCAATAAGAGCATTTTAGATACCAATGAAATTATTTATTCCTGTGAAAGTACGTTCGATGCCATTATGTATGGAACACGATTTCTTTTGCATGGGCACCACGGGCACGCTTGCAGAAGTCCAGACGCTGAATCCAATTTTCGAAGGTTTTCAAGCATAAATCGGCCGATACTGCTGCAATTTCACGTTCGATATTCGTACGAAGTTCACCAATCGTCCCTTGCTTGTTGTCATAGACCATAGACATGACGTAGCCCCACAGGAAATAATCTAACGGCGTCAAATCGCACGACCGAGGCGGCCAATCGACTGGGCCATTTCGTGAGATAACACGTTCACCAAACTTGGTTTCCAATAGATTGATTGTGGCATTCGCTGTGTGGCTTGTGGCGCCGTCCTGTTGGAACCACATGTCCTCCAAGTCCATATTATCCAAAAATATTCGGTTATCATTGAACGGTAGCGATTCGCATGCACAGTAATGTGCAGGTCTTGATCATCGCGCAAGAAGTACGGCCCAATGACGCCGCTGGCCCATAAACCGCATCAAACCGTAATTTTTTCGGGATGCATTGATTACTCATATTTTGCTTATTGACGAAGCCATTCAGCCATAAATGAGCCTCATCGCTGAAGATGATTTTCCGATGAAAATCCGAATCATTTTCAAGTTGTTGCTCAGCCCAATTCACGAACATACGACGCTTATGGTGGTCAAGCGGCTTCAGTTCTTGCGTCAATTTGATCTTGCAAGGATGTAGGCCAAGATCTTTTCGCAAAATTCGCCACAACGACGTCACAGAGATGACCAACGCTTGAGAACGACGTGTGAGAGACACATGTGGGCTTTCTTGAACTGAAGCCTCAGCGGCCTCGTATTCTCGACACTACGGGCACTTCTTTGTCTCACTGGCACGGGAACATTTTGTACTGTGCCTGTGGATTCAAATTTTTCCACTAGACGCTCAATTGTTGATCTGGTAGGACGATTGTGACGACCATAAATTGGACGTTGCGCTCGAGACTCAAAATTTCGGTAGTAAATTTTAATAATTTCGACTCGTTGTTGGCTCGTATATCTTTCCATGAGGAAATGGCAAACCTTACTGAAGAGAAATGTCAAAAGAGCGGGAACAAATGTGGCGTCGTTTGCTGTCCCTATCGATTTACTTTTGTAGCGTCTCTGTTGAAAAACCCTTTAATTTCGTAGCAGGAATGAATATGTACTTTAGCCCACTTTAGATGACAAAAGTTGTTGGGGCAACGAACATTTCCAATTATATGATTCATCATTTCCGTTCAGTGTGACATTTCTTATTACTTTCAATGATATAGGTTTCATTTCAAGAATGAAACCAATTCATGGTGACACCAGATTTATATAATGTTCTCATAATCCAAGTGCAAATCTGGTTCCTAATGATGTTTTCGGGGTTCGTAAAAAATAAGTGGATTTATGTTTTTCGTTTGTTTATGTAAGTAAACTCAGGCCACTGTGCTTTTACATTCTACCTGGCAGGATGTTTTTCACAGCCGTCCATTCTTGTCTTGACGCTGACCAGGGTGAAGCTCTCAGTGTGCATGTCTAACCTGGATTTTTATTATTTTATCCGCTCTCATCCGCCGTTGATCATCATCCACCTTCTAAGGGAAGCAGATACATATTTATATATGTCGAACAGGTTTTGTGTACTTGCATAGTTTACAAGATACCAAACGGACTGCATGGGTAAAGGTAGTATATTTAGATTTGTCAACCACTCTGTTCAAGCTCCCAAATCGCGACACTATCGTAACTTTAAAGCGTTTCATCAATTCAGATAGTTACCTATAGATAAAATTCCACATTTCAAGGATAAATTTAATATCATGTTCTAATTAACGTCAATATTTTTGAACAAACATCAATGTCACCTGTAGTCGCATCAGCAGTTGATTACACGTATGGTCGCTTCAATTACTTGGTTGATTGACAGGTTGTGTACGACAATTAGACTACTCTCAATGCCACTTACACTGAGCAAAATGCGGACAGAATTTAATGTCATTTGGCTAAACCCAGACAAAATCCACTAACGCATTTAAGATTTCCGTTACAGCCTTCCCTGCCTTGTTATTATCGCCCCACACTCGAAGACGGAGCCACAACAATTACGGGCAAATGCAAATGTTAATGCACAAACGGAGTCTGATCATAAGGATGTGCTTGAAATACCAAAATTCCAAATTACCATTCTGTCTGCGAGGATTCCTTCTTCTCCTGTAAAATAAACTAAAGACGTATGGCTTGCAGTTACACAACTGGGATATACATATGTATGGGCATATGTTAATAGTGACATGAAATGGGCCTGAACCTCTGGTACCACAAATAATATATTCCCACTCTGCTATGTGAAGATGAACACAATAGAAAAAGGACATTACCAAAACCACTCGCATTGTCAGGCCTTTGGACATGACCATTTCCTTGTACGTTCTGTATCAAGAGTTGCTTCTTATACGTTTGTCTTCATTAACATCATCATTCCCCGGAGGGATGCATTTCAAGTCGCTCGTTTGTATTCCATGAGTATAGTAGTTACTACCTGATGCCATTCCATTTGGACATTTATCTTGGAAATGGTAAGGAAAGTAAAGCCCGACTTCAACGAATGTTACCATATTCCCTGTGGTGTGGTTCCAAGAACGGTCTGTGTGTGTGTGTCACACATATAGTAAATCCTTGGCTGAATGACAGTTAAATTTGTGAGTTTCATCTTTTTTTTTTTTGCTTTTGTCAGTGAGACAGTCAATTCTTTTTACGCTTCGATTTTGTAAAAGGACGATTGCAATGCATCAGAATGACACATAAACATGTGAAAGACACGGTATTGATTATTAATAGGATACCTGAATGAATCCAATGTCAGTGCTTGAAAAGAAACACTGAATGCTTCACTTAAATGGACTTCAATGACAGGCTATGTTGGACACAAGTCGCAGCAAGACGGGGCCGGCAATAAGATGTCATTGTATACCATTTATTGGAAAGGTGTCTTCATGTTTTTAATTATTTTCGTATCCTTTGTTAATTATTAACGAGGGTATGGACATGAATTTAATGAGAATGTTTATAATTATGGGTGGTAAAAGATGTCAAATCACCTCAATTGAAATTAATATCAGAAATATTGCGTGTTCAAATTAAATCAAAAAGGTGTTTCCGTGAGGTGATAATTACAGGATTCAATTTCAAATTAATTTATTATTCAATTATTTAAGATTTTTCTTTTTTAAATAATTAGGTGATTATTTGAGGTTAGGTTAGGATTAAGAGAGGTGATAATACAATACAGTCAATTATTGGATTTTTAATCACTACACTTGGAGGTTGACCCCATTGTGATTGCTCTGAGGATCTGCAAAAAAGCAAAGAAGAACAAAGAGAGAAAGAAAAGAGGAGGCAAGCCCTAATAAAGTTGATAAAGTCGTAGGACAATACAAAAGATATACCCACACGCTGAAAATTTTTTATTTTTGTTGTTGTATGGGTGCAAATATAACGTGTTTATAGCTTACCGCAAATATAGTATACTTGTGTCCAAACACATTGTATTTGCTATTCAATATAACCAGTTATGGGCCACAATGTTTAATAGGTTATAATGTATGTAGTTGTGACCCAAATGTGGATTTGTTTGTTAAAAACTGCTGCAAACAAATATATCGTGGATGCAAATATGTCGTGTTTGTAACTTGCCGCAAATATAGTATACTTGTGTCTAAACACATTGTGTTTCCTATTCAATATAACGAGTTTGGGACACAATGATTAATAGATTATAATATATGTAGTTGTGGCCCAAATGTGGATTTGTTTGTTGCTCAAAACACTGCAGTCGGTCACAATAAAGAAACAAATTGCAGCAGATCTTCAATTCACGGAAACAGTGCATGCAAACATATACACGGTTCCGGCAATATGTTGCTGGAGCCGTTATTTGTCTGCGTGTATTCACTGATTGGACCATACCAGTGTGACTTTAGGCCTGGAAAATCGACAACTGACCAGATTTTCACGCTACGCCAAATCCTGGAGAAGACCCACGAAAAAACAAACCGACACCTATCATCTATTTGTCGATTATAAGGCGGCCTTCGATAGCCCGATACGGGGGAAACTCTACAAAGCAATGTCTGAGCTTGTTGTTCCTGAATGACCTTGACGAACAACAAATCCGCAGTGAAAGTTGGTAGGGATCTTACCGAACCTTTCGAAACTAAGCGAGGCGTTAGGCAAGCCCTCGTGCGATCTCCTTAACATCTTAATGGATATCATTATGAGAACAGCTGCAGTCAACATGAATAAAACCATCAGCAGCAAAAGTCACATGCTGCCCGCATATGCTGATGATATCGACATCATTGGTCGCACAATTTGAGAAGTTACAGCGGTGTTTTCGAGAATTGAGAAGGAATCAGCAAAAGTGGCTCTGACAGTAAATGAGGATAAGACAATATTAATGGTTTCAACGAACTGGGCCTCCACGCGATTAGACCAAAGCGTGAACGTTGATAGCCGATATAATTTCGAGGTAGTGAACGAATTTATTTACCTCGGATCTGCCGTAAACAAAAACAACAACGACAGCCTTGATATCCAGCGGAGAATTATGCTTGCGAATCGATGTTATTTTGGGCTAAGCAAGCACTTTAGAGATAAAGCCCTCTCTCGAATAACGAAAATTCAGCTATACCAGACTTTCATACAACCTGCCTTGTTTTGTGGCGCAGAATCCTGGGTCTTATCGCAAGCAGATGAAACATCGGTGGGAGTCTTCGAGAGAAAAATACTCCGGAAGATTTATGGTTCTATAGTGCACAACGGCGAGTATCGGCGACGCTTGAGCCATGAGCTGTATGAGCTTTACCCCGGCATTGAAATAGTTAAGCGGATTAAGATAACGCGATTGCGCAGGCTTGGCCATGTCAGTAGAATGGATGAAGATGAACCAGCGCGAAGGGTTTTCGAAACCGAACTCGAAGGAAGACGAAAATAGGAAGACCAAGACTCCGCTGGAGGGATCAAGTTGACGAATCCCTGCGTACTCTTGCTATTGCCAACTGGAGAGATAAGGCAAAAGATCGAACTGGTTGACGAAATTTTTTATCTTCGGTACAGGTTGTACGAGACCAGATAAGTAAGTAAGTCACTATGGTAGCGAGACTGGATGCCAGTTCCTGTACTACAATGGACGAAGTCAATGAAAAAGTTTACAAAGTCGCGGATTTTCTTCATAAATATTTTATTGATACATGCCTCTTTCCTTCCCGGGTAAGAGAAGGCACAGCCTGTGTGGTGGACGCCGGAGTTGAGTGCTCCACTGAAAACTGAAAACACGATAGATACTCAGTTCTTCTACGATTCCTAAGGGTCCCTGTGACTACGCCATGAATTTTATAGTAAAGTATTGTGATCAGAATAGGAATACACATCTGATACCTTCCAGACGCTTACAAGCGAGGAGTACACGTCTGATACCTTCCAGTCGCTTACAAGCGATTCCTCAGAGGTTAGTGTAATATCTGTGACATTTTCCCTCCATCTATTAGGAAAACTGGCTTTATTGCCCCCGTTACAAATCTTCAGACCGGATTGAATAATAAAATCTAAAACAGACTCACCTCTTGCACTTATATCAGCAATGCCCAACTGGGTAGGTGTGCATTTGCATCATAACCCATTAGAAGCCGGCGCTCCTTTGCAGATCGCTGGTGCACCAGTCCGAGAACTGTCATACCAGGCGGAGCATACTCCTCATGCGACAAGTGCACAGATGCAAGAATCAGACTTGATCCCTGGTTTACATCCGTATACACCGATGAGGTGATTAAAAAGGGTAATTAAAAATGGGTATCCAATAGGCTGTACTGAACACCGGGTTTTTGGAATTTCAATTGGGAGGTTTCAAAAGATTTAAGGGAACGTCAAACTGTTCTTTATTCGAGGATACTTGTAGTTCCCTACCGGCCTTTGAAGTTTCGATTTCTAGTGTATTGGGGTAAAATACAAATAACTTTTTGGGTAATATGGGGCTCTAAAGACATGTAATGATGAGCATAATGAGTAAAATATATTTTCAAAATCTGTGGTCACAAACAATAACAGCCTAACTCGAGTTAGGACAAAATTGAAAAAATTTTGTTGAGAAGTCACCGTGCTCAAATAAGCAACTCTTATCTGTAACAAACACTGTTATCTGTAACAAAGTTATCACAAAAACTCCGACTCCTGATTTCCAGTAAAGATATTAAACTTTAAACTGCTCTCCCTGAAAAATTTTAGAATCGACTTAGGCTGTTATTGTTTGTGACCACAGAAATATTGATAGGACATTTTTTCCACGGCAGAGTTTTGTAGCCTTGATCAAGCATATTTTCCCATTTTGCGACTATTTCTCAATCTAGTTCGCGAATTAGCTTTAAATTAAACTGTAGAGGACAATAAGAACCGCTCTTGGTCTTCGGTATTCGTCTTTCGGTACACCCTACATAGTATACAAAAGTTGAGTATTGAGAAGGTTTAAAATTTCAATCGGAAATCGAAAAACGACTGAGATACATAGAGGTATTTGTCATATTTTGAAAAAAACAACATATTTGAAATAGTATATACGAGGGCAGACCTATAAGTCCCTGACTTTTTGAATGAAACACAGTTTTTTTTTGCAAAAAAAAAATTATTTTTCAACATAATCTCATTAAAGCTCAAGACACTTAGTCCAACGTTTCTCCAATTTTTGTATCCATTCCTAAAAATAGGATTTTTCGATGTCCATCAAATAAGCACTTGTTTGATCAATAATTTCATCGTTGGAGCTAAATCTCTCTCCACCGAGCCATTTCTTTAGGTTTGGAAATGGGAAATAGTTATCGGGGGCTAAATCAGGAGAATATGGCGGATGAGTTACCTAATTTGGTACCTACCTGGAATTGGTACTACCAAGTCGTACCCAAATTAAACAACTCCTAACAGTCCTTTAAAGTTGTCACACGATTATGTTTATCATCAATTGAGAGCAAACGCGGCACCCATCTTGCAGACAGCTTTCTTAAACCCAACTGATCATTTAAAATAGAAACCACACCGCCATATGAAATACCTATGGCATCAAAAATCTCACACAGTTTTACTCTTCGATCGGCCAACACCATATCGTGAAATTTTTGAACATTTTCGGTTGTATTGACCTCAATTAGCAGTCCAGAACGTTCAGCGTCATTTGTACAGGTGCGACCACATCAAAAGTCAGTAAACCACTTTTTACCATTGAAATCGATGATGCAGAGTCCCCATAGTATTTATCAAGCTTTTTGTTGGTTTGATTGACCGGTTTTTTTCCAAAAAATAATGTTTAATAGCCACTCGAAATTCACCTTTTTCCATTTTTAAAAAGATGCAAGAGATTATATGTTTTTAACAGCTGTTAAAAGCAAAGTAAATGACGGAACTTGCTCAAAATTTGACAGTACTCGTAGTCTATTATCAGGTGGTACTTGCTGGGAGCAGTGTTGCATTTCATATAACTACGTCGCAAGCTCGAAAAGTCATGGACTTATTGATCCGCCCTCGTATGTCAACATTTAATTTCAAATGCCAAAACTAAAGTCCTTTGGACTTTTAATAGTACATTTATTTTTTTAACTTATACCTAGTATTCCAAGTCACAAGTTTAAGGATTTGACCTGTAACGTTTCATTTCATGCATTCTCTTTCATTATTGTTCTAATTTCTGTATTTTGTTTCGTTGCTCCCAATTATTCAATTAACCCTGGAGCAACTGATGCATGTCATAGGAAAGTCAACTGAAATTTTATTTTTTTCGCAATTGTCCAGCATAAGTCAGGGTAAATTCTCTACATCAATGGCTTTGCGATTCAATACGAAAAACTATCACACAGCATTGCAGCTGTTAAAGGGATCCAAAAAGTTTTGGGTGCTAAATAAACTTCAAAGATTTGATAATGCAAATGCATCATGTACTTGCAATGAATGAATACTTATAGGGTAGGAGACCATATGACCCACTGAAGGCAAGGGGATGTTTACAATGGAACATTGCAGAATGTATTATTGAACTTTATACACTGGAAAAAATACCTCACGAATAACTGGCAAAATCGAAGGTTTTGTTTTTTTTTATTTCACGAAAATTATAGTTAAAAGATTTTCACATTTCGTGTTAGACATGACCTATGGTTTATTTGAAGTCGTCTCTCGGAGTAAGTATTAAGTATTTTTGCCCAACCTCTGGTTGATACACACACTCTGAATAATATTTCTTTTTGTATTGTTTGGATGAATAAGTAACGTGTTTGTAGCTTGTCGCAAATATAATATACTTCTGCCCAAACACATTGTGTTTGCTACTCAATGATACATGTTGGAGACACCTTGACTCATAGGTTACAATATATATTACTGCGACACAAATGGGGATTTGTTTGTTTTAAAACAGCTGAAAACAAAAGACCTGACACACAATAAAGAAACAAAAAACGCAACTTTAATGAATTCAACGATCAATGTGGCAGCATTTAGGACGATGATATATTTCAGAAAATCAATAAATGAACTTGCTTATGAAATATGTTTTCAGTTTAACTTTTCTCTCCATTTCGAAAACTTTAAGTAAGATTTGTTGTTATAAATTCCATCAACTTAACTAAATGTGTTGTAGGGTATCACGAGGTGAATAATTTCACTACATCACTCAATAAATTCAACAATTTGTTAAGGAAGCAGGAATCATTTTGTTCAGTGTATTCTTTTTTTCAATGATATGAAAACCTTTTACATTATGAAAACCTTTTACATTTACATTTTACATATCCTGCCAATTTTATTTTCTCGTTTGCGTGTGCAATTGTAAATTTATATTACAACATCTCTCATCACTTCTCCTGAATCATATCCAATATCCCTGTTAGTTATCCGCTTTGTCAATGATCGCGTATTATCCTTTGATTGCTTTCAGTTGAAAGTTGTAAAAGCTTTAACCGACAGTTGAAAACCAGTTTGTTTTGACCTAATTGAGGTCATTGCAAGTACATGAATTTCCAATTTGCTATATTTTGGTGACTTTTAATCGTTTCAAACACACAAACACATATATGCAATTGACAATGGGGTCAATTGCAGTCAAAATATTTGTGGACATTTCTGTTAAAGTTGACAAAATGTTTAAATGTAATATCATCACAAAAGTTGCTCAAAAATCAAATACTTACTTTAATTAAATTAATGGATTTAAGTTATATCCATTCATCGAGGTAAAGGATTTTAATTTTCAATTTCCAGGATATGTGAATTTAAAAATTAAACCCAAAATTTAGCACTTGCGTTTTAAAAATTCGTTAGTACCATACATAGGGCAAATTAATTCTATGATAAATATAATTTGTAGTTTGATTTGAATTAAGTCTACACGCTGAATAAAACGGCCTCTGTAATATATTCTCTCAAACATATTCTGCAGGTACCATGTATATGTTTGGAACACACTTCAAACATTTATGTGTTTGCAATTCCCAAACTCAGGTGTATATAATTGCAAATATTATCATGTTTACTGACAAATATGTATGCGTTGACGTGGAAACATTTGCGTGCTTCCTCCCAAACATTTATATACTTAGGTCTAAGTATTCGCCAGTTCCGCCGAGCCTTTCTTTATCCTTTTTTCACTTTTCTTGATATCACTCTTTTGATATCCTCTATCCGATGAATCATTGACGACTGAATACAAAATAAGAAACACTGACTTCATCTGCAATTTGCACGCACATTCAGGAATATTTATGAGAGAGAATAATGCAAAAATAAACATACACACTTAAAAGATATATGCACTTGTTGCACTTTTATTCTCTTGCACTCAAGAGAGCATAAACTGTGGAACAAACACGGCTGTATTTATATCACAAACACAAATATTAACAAATATTAACATATTAATCATTGTCTCTCAAACATGTAATATTGAATAGCAAACACAATGGGTTTGGGCACAAGTATATTATATTTGAGACAAGGTCCAAACACACTTCATGTTTGCATCCAAACAACAAAAAAGTACAGATTTTTCAGCGTGTACAAATAAAAATTCAAATAAATTGAAATATTGTACTTATTTTTGTTACTTATTTGTACTTATTGTACTTATTTTTAAAGCGTTTGCTTTATATCTGGCTATTATGGATTTCAAATATTTTATATGTTCGTGATGCGAAAAAAATTTAAGCTACAGGATTTGGCTAGCAAAGGAAATCGTTCGGAGGGTTCAAGTAGAATACTTACTTACTTACTTACCCAGTCTCGAACAACCCCAGGCAGTCAGGGACCCTACAAAACGAAAAAAACATATTTCGCCAACTCTCACCAGTTGGCAATACCAAGTGTACGCACGGATTCGTCAACCTGATCCCTCCAGCGGAGGCTTGCTTTTTCGTCTTCCTTCTCGCCGTTGTGAACTATAGGGCCATATATTTTTCGGAGTATTTGCCTCTAGAAGACTCCTGCAGATGTTTCGTCTGCTTGCGATAAGACCCAGGATTCTGCGCCGTAAAGAAAAACAGGTTGTACGAGAGTCTGGTATACTGCAGTAACCTTTCACAAATTTCGCCCAATGATGTCTATGACGTCAGCATAATGGTGTTGTTCTTATTTACTGCAACTTTTCTCATTATTATCTCCATTAAGATGCTGAAGAGATTGCACGAAAGTGTGTCGCATTGTCACAGTCTTCGCTTGGTATAGAATGGCTTGGTGGGGTTGCTCCCCACCTTCAATGCTGATTTGTTATTGGTAGGCGTCATTCTATAGAGGAGGATCAGTTTTGTCGGAATCCCAAATTCAGATATAGCTTCGAACAATTTTCCTTGAATAGATGGTAGCATCGATTTGATTTTCGTGAGTCTTTTTCCGGATTTAACGTTATCGTGAATATTTGGTCAGTCGTGGACTTGCCTGGTCTAAAGCACTGGTGACCAGCCCATACCGCAATTGCGGAGACCAACACATAAACAAAGTCACACTTATTCTTATGATCTTCCATTCAGTGGTCGTTGAGAAAGCGACGTGTGAACAAGTGAGCGGACATATTCATCTTTTGCTGATATATCAGCAAAAAGTAATATACCCGTGCTCATGTGCATACGTCGCTGTCTAAACGACGACTGAAGCAACATCGTTTTTCTCAACAACACTACACCATAAAAGTTTTTGGTCACCTCTGGTCTTAAGCCACACTGATAAGGTCCAATCAGGTTTCTAATAATTGGCTTTAGTCTTCCGCATAATACGCTCGACAAGACCTTATACGCGATGAATAAAAGACTGATACCGCGATAGTTGGAATAGACCCACGGACCACCCTTTTTGAATAGAGGAGATAATACACTGAGACTCCAATCGTCTGGCAATCGTCTGTAAAAAAAAGTAGCAATGTGTTTTGGTTTGGTATGGGTCAAGAATCCCCCTCAAGGGCACTGAGTCTAGCCAATAGACGGGTCCCGCCGACCCAACCCAATCCAAATAAATTCCACAGTTGAGTTGGAACTTTTCCCAACAGAAAAACGATTCCAAATGATTGTGACAAAGTTGAAGAATCTGGGGCCGCAGTACTTCGCCACCTGCCTTAAAAAGTTAAGCGGATAGTCCATTCGCAGCAGCAGTTTATTATTCTTAAGCCGGGAGATTGTCGTTCTAATCTCGGTTAGAATCTACACTGTCTTACATAATCACTACAACCTAATCTTCAGTAGAAGAATCTGAGGGGAGTAGTGCTGAAAAGTCGTTTCTTTACATTTAAAAAAAGTGCCTCTGTAACATATTCTCGCAAAAAACGTTCTGCAGGAACCATATACATGTTTGGAAGACACTCCAAACCTGCATATATTTGCAAGTTCTAAACCCACTTTACATTAGCATGTTTACTTGCAAAGATGAATAATTTTACGTGGATCCATATGCGTGTCCCAAACATCCAAACACTTACGTCGAAACATTCGTGTGTTTCCTCCCAAGCGTCCGATTGGCGACTGAATACATGGCAACAGATCTGCCAACACTTAATTTACACATGCATTCAGAAATATTCATGAATCACTAACTGAAAGAATAATCCAAAAATACAATTACAAACTTGCAAAGCTTAGAATATTCTGTCTGCCCCTCTTTTATTATATTTCTCTCTCTAGCTACCAAGAAACTGAAGTAAACAGTGCACCAAACACAACTGTATTTATATCACAAACAAAGATATATTTGGATCACAAACACATACACTATAATATATTAACCATTGTATGTTAAACATGTAGTATTGAATAGCAAACACAATGTGTTTGGACACAAATATACTATATTTGCAACAAGCTGCAAACACACGTTATATTTGCATCCAAACAAGAAAAAAGACATAGTTTTCAGCGTGCACACTGCTTATCAGTCAGCAGATTCTGATTCTGGTACTTGCAGAAGGTCATCGCATTTCTCGGCCCGTTATTCGATCTTCTTACGCTCTGGTGAAATTTTCGTCATCGTGAAAGTAGGTCATCAAAAATACCCTGTAAAAGTTGTATACGATGCCTGAATTTGGGATATTTTGCCAATGATAGTCTTACCCGTGTCTAGTCAGTTTTTTTTTGACGATTTCGTCAATTAAAATGCTGATGAGATCGCAGGATAGGGTGTCGTCCTTAGCTGAGGCCTCGGCTCATTATAAATGGTTCGGTGAGATCTCTACCATCTTTACTGTGGATTTTGTGCCGGTGGGTGTACGAGTATTTCTACAAAGGCGTGTCAGCTTAGCAGGAATAACAAGATCCGATATAGCTCGGTACAGTTTTCCCATATTGCGCTATCGAAGGCAGCCAGCCTTATAATAAAGGTGGTAGGTGTCGATTTGTTTTTTCATGGGATTTTTCCAGGATTTGTCACGATGTGAACATCTGGTGGATAATTGACTTTCTACACCTAAAGCCACACTGATGGAGTTCGATCAGGTCTGCAACAAACGGCTTTATTCGTTTGCACATTCTGCTCGAGAGGACCTTGTATGTAAATATAATTATTTATATTTAGTTCATATCTCTTATAGTAAGTTTCGAGGTAACTGGTTTGAAAGTAGAGGCAAATGTTCCGGTAAGAATTCAAATTCAACAGTAGTATTTTCCATTACAATATTTTGAAGTAGACCTACACCGGAATTATGTAACTTTTTAAGGACCCAAGTCGGTAGTTAAATTGGCAAAATTCGGAAACATTGTATTGAAATTTTAAGCATTTTGACAATTTACCCACCGATTACTGATGAATAAGATTTTCTTTATCTCCAACGGCTATCGAGATACCAGGCCTTAACAAACGAAATGTTGAATTGAAATTTTGGGGTTGTTATTGCATTAAGAGTATGGAGTTTACTCTTTTCCCCCTCGCTGGTTAAAATATAAATTTTGCACGAGTACAGTTTTCCACTTGCGCACGATAGAAATTTACATTTTATCTCGAGTTAAGAAACTGAACTTCCAAACTAATTTTGAAATGTAATGTGCAAAAAATAGAACTCGCTTGCGATTTTGAAATCCAAAACTCGCCACCGAGTATGAAGTCTAAATATTGGGTATTTCAGCTCGTGAATCCGAGAAGAATTAGAGAGGGATTTTGTACAAATAACGATGAACTTAAACAAATACAAAAAAGATTAGTAATCTATATTGGTTGGTTGGTTGGTTGAAAAGGCTGCAGACAGCACGCTGTCTAGCACACTTAGGCTAAAGAAGCCCATTGTGATACCTGCAGTTTCCTCTACAACAACTATTGACTAGTCGTCTAGCCAATTTGTCCTTTCAATGAATTTGTCTATAAGCCCTTCCTGTAGTTCTACGGTGCTAACTAAATGTGTTCCGAATATCCTACTTTTCAGTCCTGCCAGAGCAGGGCAATCCGAGAGAAGGTGTTTCGTCGTTTCCTCGTCCTCTTGCATGCAGCATCTACAGAGAGAAAAGTTTCTATGTCCCAATCTTAGGGCGTGTTTTCCTAGAAGACAATATCCCGTAAATGTTCCTATCATTATGGAAAACCTGCCTCTCGGCAAGTAGTTACCTAGTCCTCTTCGTGTCCACCTGTGGCCAGATGACACTGGCTTGTTTGCAACTTGAAGTAGGTCTTGAATATATTATCGGCCCACTGCCTGATCTGCAAACGGCAGGTAGAGATTGACATACTAACACCTTCTTTTGCCTGGAGAACCTGTGCCGTAGTACCCTGTCTAGCTAACGCATCCGCTACGCAATTGCCTGGAATGTCGCTGTGCCCCGGTACCCAGATGAGCTTGATGTCAAAATACTCTGTCATTACCCTAAGTGATGAGTGGCATTCTTTCACCGTCAGGGACGTAGCAATGGCTTCTAGGGATTTTATAGCAGCCTGGCTGTCTGTGTAGATACATATTCTCCGGAGGGTTGAGGGTTGAGGTTTTCAGTAGTTCAGCAACCTCCAGTATGGCGGTTATTTCCGCCTGAAATACACTACAGTGATCAGGCAGCTTGAAGGAGATATTTACATTTAGGTCCGGTGAATGGACTACATTTAGAATCCGTGAATGTTAGAAGGTAGGTGCAGTGGTTAGTGTGCGCGGCTCTAGTACCTGAGATCCTGGGTTCAAACCCCGCTCTGACCACCATCACAAAAAAAAAAAAAAATTCTTTCGGCGGCGGTCACCTCGCATAGTCACGGCGACACTATCGAGTATATAGCCATGAAAAAGCTTCTCAAATTACCGTTCGGATTCGATGTAAAACTGTAGGTCCCAATCAGTGAGTGAAAACTGGAAAGCGCACAGCTCAATGATTGTGAGAAGTTCTCCCTTCATGGGATGTAATGGGAAACCATTTATTTATTTATTCAGAAGGTAGGGGATACAGCTGTCCGGTTTTACGGGCATAGAGTTGATCCAGTGTAGTAATTCAGTGTATCGGGAATGCCCTTATATCAAAACGCCACAATCTCTGATGTAGCGGCTGTCGATTTGGCCATGATATAAGGAGTACAGATGTCCAGGATAGCACTAAGTGCAGTGCCTGACATCGTGCCCATTGCCCCACGAATGCTAATCAGTGCTGATCTTTGAATTTTTATCAAAGAATTCAGAATATATTTCTTTTGGAGGGACCTCCACCAAACTACGATACCGTAGAGTAGTATTGGTCTGACTATTGCTGTATAAATCCACATGCTGATCTTAGGAGACAGTCCCCAGCGCTTTCCTATCGCCCCTTTACAGCAGTAAAGAGCAATAGACGCCTTTTCACCCTCTCCTCCACATTCGGTTTCCAAGACAGTTTTCTGTCGATAATTATTCCCAGATACTTGACCTTGTCCATCAACTGTAATTACACCCCATTAACTGACGGCAGTTCAAATGCGGGTATTTTATCTTTTCCGAGAGAACAAGATAAGCTCGGTTTTAAGTGGGTTAAGTGATAGTCCGTTGTTAGCGGTCCAGTTCAGATCAAGTAGGCTGGTTGTACGAATGCTAAATAAATTGAGGTTTCAACCCCTACAGATGATAGCCATATTTTCGGCATTTGCCCCTGTCCAATTCAAGAAGCAGTTCATTGACAGAAGTTAGCCATAATAGTGGATGTCCCTCTGTTAACGATGTCCCTCTGTTAACGTTCCTAGCAATTGTTACACCACCCCATTCGGCCATCTATCGACCAGAAGCTTCCCAATTAGGCGTGTCACTAAGCTGTCGGCTCGTAGATTCTGTAACGACCTGAGAATCGCCGAATAATCTATATTACAAGTCCGACATTATACAATAAGAAATCAAATTAAATCACTGATATACAGGAGGCGCAAAAGTAATCCTCCTATCAGAAAATGCTATAAATTGTGCGATTGGCCCCTAATGTCAGTTCTGTTTTGACATTTGTGTAGTAAACACATGGGAAATACACGTTAATAAACAATGTTACGCTACACTGCTCCAGAACGCGGAATATTGCTGACTATTTATTTGACCAATAATCGGTTGGTGACTTTGGCACAACGTGAATTTCGTCGCAGATTTCATGGCCGTCCAACGCCTACTGGTGAAACACTGCGACGTTTAGCCGCTCGCCTCGAAGAGACTGGCACAACACGAGATGCTACCAGGCGTGGCAGACCCCGGAGTAGCCGTTCTGCAGAGAATATTGCTGCTGTAGCCGAGGATGTCAAGGAAGCGCCGTCGATGTCATGGAAGCGCCGTGAGCGCTACAGAGCAATGATCAACGAGTTCTTTTTGCCGCAACTTGATGAATTGGGATTGGAAAACATGTGGTTCCAACAGGACGGTGCAACGGCACACACTGCACGTGCCACAACCGATATGCTGAAGGATGCATTTCCCGGGCGCCTAATCTCCCGTTTTGGCGATTTGCACTGGCCAGCAAAATCGCCTGATTTGACCGCTCCAGATTTCTTTTTGTGGGGCTTTTTGAAGTCGCGGGTTTATGTCAACAAGCCTCAGACTCTTGCAGCTCTTAAAGACAATATCCGTCAAGAATGTGAGGACCTATCGCCGGAAGTTTTGGCCAAAGTGATGGAAAATGCCATAAAAAGGGCTCAAATGACAATCAACTGTGGCGGCGGCCATTTACATGATATCATATTCTCGACTTGATGTAAAAAAAATTAATAGACCAAATAAAAATAATCCACAAGAAGAATCAAAGTTTTTCATTTTTTCTTTTAAATTACAGCCAAAAAACATCGGAAGTTTACTTTTGCGCCACCTTGTATAGCATTCGACAAAATATCTGTTGCAGGATTTACACACCCAATTATTTAAACCGTTTGCTCCAAACCGCCCGAATTCCTAAACATCTTTTGTTTATAAGATACGGTTCTTCAGACATCTTAGAGGTATCCATTTCAAATTCATACAGTGCAACTAAATTTCCTGTGTCCATACCGATTGTCATTCATCCACTCGTTTCTTTTTTCTCATTTTAGTTTTCGGTTAAATTACAACAATTTGTAGGATGAACTAGAGGGATGGACGGATTTGTAACCATTCTTTGTTTTCGTTTTTAGCACCAATTAAAACCAACCATTATACACAATCGTTCGTTGTTTTCATCTTTTGCTGATTGTTGTTTCATTTGGTCATTGAAACGCGAATGATGATGTCCCTACACACTCCTGGTTGTATAGGTAGTATTCAGTGTTGTAACTCGGTGTGCCAGTATATTTGTGAGTTCCTGTGTGTGCTTCTGAATTTTATAGTGTGCGGCAATGTTTTACACTTTGGTCCTTTGTCCTTTTGTTGTGGCACATTTTCTGCACCTCTGTGTGTGTTGATTTTTTGTGCTTTTCCGTTTTGGTGTTGTAACAACAAAATGTTGCACGTGTAGCATAAAGATTGTGTGTCTGTGTTGCTTTGTCCATTTCGTATGTGTTCATTTTTAATTAAAAATTTATTTTGATTTCCACATAAAACAAAGATACGGACCAGAATCGAAAATATCAAACACACACACTCAGGTATATATTCGACAAAAAATCGTGTTTCGTTTTCGGTTTGTGTTGTTTTTTTTTACTTTTTTTAACCGATACTTTGTCAGGTTTGTTGTAGTGAAAATGGATGATATCGGAAAAGGGTTATCCTGTGAAGGCATGATGATAAACATTTTTAAAGAAGATGGGGGTCTATTTAAGGATTTCAGAAGTTTCGGTCCTTTCGGTCCTTTCTTGAATTCGACGCCGAAACAACACAATATGCACCCAATAAAAAAAAAACAAATGTGTATCGCGAATCCGCCTAGATACCTGACTGTTTTAACTCCTGACTGAAATTAGATTTATGTAGATGTATCGATATATCATACACTATTTTGGGTGGTAGACCCCGGCCGATGTCCGTTTGGTTGATACCTTCAGAACAAAAACGCGACATCCATATTGTATTTATATGTGACCCTGTTAAAGAAAGCCCACGTAGTGTGTCAAATTTCACGAATTCACTTGTTTTTTGATTTTTAATTTAAATTTTAAATTTTCAATTTCATTTTCATATGACACCGCTCAAAAGTCTGAAAAACATCGGGAAGTTATATAGAAATGCAATTATATAAAACAGTAAACTATGAAAATGTAAATGGAACTTTAATTGCGTTTAACTCAAAGACTTGTTTTGACACACTATGTTGGATTTTAAGCGGGATCACGTATGGTTTTAAAACCACAAAGCCATGTGTAATGACTCTGGCTTCTAGAATTTTAAGCGTCCTGAATCTCCCATAGCACAAGAACATATATACACGCTGAAAAAAACGGCCTCTGTAACATATTCTCTCAAACATATTCTGCAGGAACCATGTGTATGTTTAGAACACACTTCAAGAATTCGTTTGTTTGCAAGTCTCAAACACACTTCTATTTAAATGCAAACAGTAGCAAGTTTACCAGCAAACATGAATGCTTTTACGTGGACACATGCAGTCTTCGTGTTTCCCCACACCACCATATAATTACGTGGAAACATGTTCGTATTTCCTGCAAAACATAATAATAATTAGAAACGAATTATTCTTTGAATTCAATATAATTGTATTATTTATTATAATTAATTTTATCAACATATATCCACATTTATAAATCACGTAGTTGCCCTTCCCAGTTCCGTTCCTCACAACCGTTTCTCACTTTGGTAGCACACATACATACATATATATACGAAAATGCATATATACGAAACACATACACTAAAACCAAGGCAACATCACAAAACATTTAACAGTCCGAGCCTTTGTTTATTCTTTGTTCACTGATCAAACGCTTTTGATATCCTCTCTCCGATGAACCATTGACGACTGAATACAAGAAACTTCATCTGCTATTTACACGCACATTAGGGAATATTTATGTATCACTGACTGAGAGAATAATGCAAAAATACCGATTCACACTTACAATATAGACTCTCGCGTTATCTCTCTTTTATTCTCTTGCTCTCGAGAGAGCATAAGCAGTGCAACAAACCCAGATGTATTTGTATCTGAAACCCATATATATTTGGGTCGCAAACACGTATTGTCCCAAATATGTAATATTGAATAGCAAACACAATGTGTTTGCACACAAGTATATTATATTTGCTAAGAGCTCCAAACACACGTTATATTTGTATCCAAACAACAAAAAACTTCAGATGGTTCAGGGTGTAGTTACCATTTCTTTCAATCTTGGATCTGACTTTGAAGAAACCACATGGAAAGCAGAGTGGAAAAGGCTCACAGATGTTAGACTATTTGCAGATGACTTATAGGCTCAAAGGGACCCTCAGCACTAAGATAACACTCTGACTATACACTAGACACTTCATGGACAAAATGCAAAAGGTTCAACACACGTGCTGTCTAGGCACGAGGTTACTATATATGTTTCGGGTCCAGCAATATAAAAACAATCAATCATTTTAAATGGTTTTATTGTCTTCCAAAATATTCTCCGTGAATATCAGTACACTTTGCATTTGCTCAAACCCCTTTTCGAAGCACTTTTCCACTCCGATTAAGACACCTCAAAAACATGGTTTATGAACGCTTCAACAGCTGCTTCGGGCGACGAAAAACGTTGACCACACAATAAAAAGAAGTCATTGGGTGCCAAATCTTGACTGTACGGCAGATGACAAATCAATTCGACATGTTGAGTCCTCAAATGCCCATTGTTTCAGCTGATGTAGGAGAGGTCACATTCATAAATAAATAAATGGTTTCACATTACATCCCTAGAAGGAATTGGGGACAGCTACTCACAACCAGTGAGCTTTGGACTTTCTAGTTTTATACTCACTGATTGGGACCTATAGTTTTACACCGGTTCCGAACGGTATTTTTGAGAGACATTTTCATGGCTAAATACTCGATAGTGTCGCCGTCACTATGCGAGGTGACCGCCGTCGAAAGAAATTTTAAGGTGGTCAGAGCAGGGATCGAACCCAGGATCTCAAGTGTAAGAGGCGCGCACACTACCCATTGCACCAAAGACGGCCACTTGATGCCTGATGCAAAATGATCCGTCTTCTCTGTTTGTTTGTCATTTGTTCGAATACTGTTGGCAAACAGATGGTGATCTACCACTTACAACTAACCTTCCTACGTTTCGCTGAAGGCACTGTGGCCACATGATCGGTTATACCGCAAAAATCACGATAAGTTGATTTGATGTGCTTCTTCCACGAAGAACTTTTGGTGGATGTAACTTGTCTAGACAGACCCATATGGTCGACTGCTAGTTTTGTTTCGGGTTTATATACATAGATCCATGATTCGTCATCTGTGACGATGTTATACACTGCATTTGAGCTACCGCGGTTGTATTTTTTCAACATTTCTTTGCACCTTCTTTTTTGAGCATTCGTCAAATTATGTGGGATCCACTGAGAACAAATCTTTTTCACGGCCAACTGAACATACAATATCTTATTGATGCTTGTCATACTAATGCCCAAGGATGCCTCAATACCACGGTATGTCACATGTCTGTCTGGCTTTATCAGTTCACATTCTGTTACTCCAACCGAATTTGGTAACAATTTTCTTTGTTGCGTCCGAATTGATTCCAAATTCTGTTGTTCGAACCCGAATTTTAGAAAGTTTAGTTGATAGAAGGAATATGATTGACGATTCCGTTGCCACAACCGAATCAATTATGAAACGAGGTTGCTTCAACAGAATTTCACGCGTGGGACTAAATACGGTAGTGGCAACCTCAATTCGGTTGTGACAATCGAAATTCACTGGAAAAAGCCGAATTTTCGATTGCTACAACCTCTTCTCAAACAACTAATTGTCTGGGTGTGCCCGTCAACGTGAACAATACCAGAGGGCTGATAAATCTTGTTCTGAGTAAACTCATGGGTGTCCCAATTGGACACACCACTTTGCGGGTAATCTGCATACAGTTGGGAGGGCCGATGCAAATGAATGTAGTGCCAGCGAGGAGGACATCGAATTGATGGAATACTTTATCTGCTATTGACCCGCTTTTTAGTATTAAGACTTTAATGCTTTTTTTTTTGGCGAAAACGTTTATTAAGGAGAACGGCTTGGAGAACTTGGAGGACATTTTAGTTAATTGCAGATTTTCTATAAATCAATTTAGATTTATACCGGGAACGCGAAGAGCGCACAACAGGTAGGCTTGCTGTGTGTTCTCAAATGGGCGATCAATAGAGGCACAAACGCTATAAATCCCTTTTCTTAACCGTGCCTAATCTGGCCTACTGTCGTTGGCACTGACCTCAATTGCACGCGCTGAATATTCTGGGTCTACAATCTAACTTCCTTCCACGATAACACTGTGCAACAGTGAGTTTCGGGCCTCAACCAAAGCAAAAAATTGTGAAAGTTCTTGGACGTGGTATCACAAATCCCCACTCAGTTTTGTTCCTATACGTAACAATTTTTTTTACAGGCCGAAACAAATTTTGTAGGTGGATCAGGGCCCTATTTCAGATTTTACTTCAATAAATCCTAAACAGCTTGAAATATTGCACTACAACCTTTGACATTATTGTAGCTATTTTCCCATTTCATAATTCCCTCTATTATATTTATAAGGACAAGTGCACTGTTAATCGATTATTTCACGAAACGTCATGAAAAATTGCACATATTTTATATGTTTGACATTTCTTGCCTAACTGTAAATAAATTGCGATAACTGTCTTCAAAAGAACTTTAGCTTATAAATTTCTTGATAACTTTTCTAAATACACTAATCAACAAAAATTATATTTAGTGCTCCATAATTGGTGTAGAAATGCTGCGTTTAAACATATTCTTTAAATATTCACCGATATGTATTCAGTATTAAATAAATAACAAATTGATATTCTCTAGAAAGATGTAGTGCTTAATATACTTAACAATATTGTCAAATACACTAATGAACAAAAAATAAATTTTGGTATCCATCCACTTCAGAAATTTATATTTTTCGATTTTAATTTCTATACTATTAATACAGGAATGTAATAATGTTCACCACAGTTGTACAACTTAAGGCTTTAAACCAAAGTGTCAAGTACATCAACGTCCTACAATGTCGTACAAAATGTCGAAAATTTAAAATTTCTAAATTGGTACAATCATTTTGGAACCCAAATTTTAATTTTTGTTCATTAGTGTATTTGCCAATATTGTTAAGTATATTAAGCACTACAACTTTCTACAAGATATCAGTTATCAATATCAATAAATTTCATTTTGAATACATATCGGTGAATATTTAAAAAATATGGCTAAACGCAGTATTTCTACACCAATTATGGAGCTCTAAATATAATTTTTGTTGATTAGTGTATTTAGAAAAGTTATCAAGAAATTTAGTAGCTAAAGTTCTTTTGAAGACAGCTATCGCAATTTATTTACAGTTAGGCAATAAATGTCAAAATATATAAAATAATCGATTAACAGTGTACTTTTTCTTAGAAATATATTAGAGGGAATTGTGAAATGGGAAAATAGCTACAATAATGTCAAAGGTTGTAATGCAATATTTCAAGCTGTTTAGGATTTATTGAAGTAAAATCTGAAATAGGGCCCTCATTCACATCCAAAATTTTCTTCGCCCTGTAGAAAAAAAATTGTTACGTATAGGAGCAAAACTGAGCGGGGATTTGTGATACCACGTCCAAGTACTTTCATAATTTTTTGGTTTGGTTGAGGCCCGAAACAAATTCCTTTCATTTGTGTCACAGTGTAATTGACGGTGATGATCGCCACAGTTCACCATGTTTTTTTTGGGATGGAGTTGTCTTAAAATTACAAGTGCAATACACAACTCCGTAAATTCTTAATTCTGAACTCCGACACATACTTTAACTTTAACTCTGCTTCCGACTCCAACTCAGATTGCAACTTCGACTTCTACTCCGACTTCGACTCGAACTACGGTTTCGACTACAACTCTACAACTAAGCCAAACATATGTTTTTTTTTTTTGTTTAATGGTACGAGTACGTGTACGAAGGAACACGTGAATAAAAAATCAATTCGAAAACTTTTGAAGACGTTAGAACCAGAGTGATATTTTTTGAACTTCAACTTCATTCACCTGGTTTCTATGCAAAAGGAAAGTTGTTGTTAAATACAGCAAAATAATTTTGACCCATTTTCGTCAAAATTTGCGAGATACGAATGTCTTGTAAAATGAGCACTTACATGCTATTCGAACCATTCAGTTATTATTTCCTAACACCAACACCCTTTTCGATTGCCATATACAGTTCGTTATTGCTGACAGAATAATATACCCGTAAATTGAGTCACACTTTTATTGTTACTATTAGACATGAGGCCCAAAGAGTTTCCGGCTCACATTTTGCTTACAGTGGTTTAAGAGCAAATTCTAATTCGATGCACGTAAAGTGAAACGAGAGTTGAAAAATTGTTTCAATATTTTCAAAAGGACTTGTACTACAAATAAAATATTTGGTTGGTTGAATATTTGGAAATGGCACACACATGAGTTATATGAGAATAGGTGACACAGAATATCGATGCATGGGTTGGGTTTGGAGGATGACTACAAACATGCATTAACCGCAACCCTTAAAGAGAAACAATTAAGTGGTATAATCACACACTCCAGCAGACCACTGTTTGGCTATCCTTGTTGCAGCGATTGCTTTTCCCTGTTTTTGTAACACTCTTCAAGTTCCGCCAAACAAACTTCCGGTGGACTCTAACACAACATGGGACAATCATAATAAATGCAATCAACCTTACATTATAGTCCTTAACAACTTGATTTTTTTTTGTGATTCAATTTTAGTTGAATCCATGGGCCTTTTTTTCCGGCCAAACACTTTTTTAATGCCTTTTGGTAAAAGAAAATTTAATTTCCAATAATTGCTTTATAACGTTCACCAACTGATTGCTTTAATTTGTTCCTATGTTCCCATTTCTTTTGTCCAATTGTTTAATCTCCGCTTTTTTTATTCTCCTGTCCAATCAATCAAGGGGAAACTTATTTGGGCTGATAAGAAGAATGAATCAATTGTTGGTCTCTTTTTTTTTAATATTTCTCATTATTTTGGTGTTTTCAAAAAGTTTGTTGAACTCGTCCAGCGTTGGTGTTTTTTTTTATTACTGGGAAATCAACAATGGAAAAACTTCAAAATCAGCCTTATTCCCACAAATACCGTTTAGTTTTCCCCCCTCGTATTTAGTTAGGTTTTCCGTAATGCATGAAAAAATGGTCATACAATGGATAAGTAATATGATGGGGGGCAAAATGAAGAGAATATCTCTATAACATGATGGAAATTCTCTTCTACTGTCATAACATTTCAAATTTAATGAAAAACAAGAAAAAATGTGGACGGGAGGCTGAAAGGCGACGTAAATACACGGAGAAAAAGATTGTGTATAAGATCACAATCTGTCGGGGAACTATTTAATTTGCTCTACGAAGCTTAAGATCCTGCCTACATATATCTAAAATAATTCTCCCATGGGGTTGGTTCTATTTCTGTGCGACTGTGAAATGAGAAAATGTTCACTGTTATTTTAGGTAAAATAATTTTCAGTGAAAACTTTTCACACCATCAAAACCGACCCTTAAGGGCCTTCACTAACTAGGATCCAATGGTACATATCCTCCTGCCGCCTAATGAATAGATTCAGTAGATACTTCCAGATTTGTGGAGTGAGTACACAATCATGCATATATTAAAGGACTTAATTTCGGACCAATTCAATCTGATAGGTGCCTAGTTAGGTATTTTAAACCTTGGAGTAATGGTAGTGTGCGCGGCACTTGTGCATGAGGACGTGGGTTCGATCCCTACTCAGACCACCTTAAAATTTCTTTCGACGGCGGTCACCTCGCTTAGTGATGGCGACACTATCGAGTATTTAGCCATGAAAAAGCTTCTCAAAATAACGTTCGGAACCGGTGTAAAACTGTAGGTCCCAATCACTGAGTGTTAAACTAGAACGCGCACAGCTCACTGGTTGTGAGAAGCTCTCCCTAATCCCCTCGTGGGATGTAACGGAAAACCATTTATACCAGCTCGGTCGAGGCCGGATGTATACGTAGCCCATTTCCACATTGTCATAACGACATTAGATGCAATCTCATCTGAATTGAAGGTTATTACAACCTATTAGAGGTTGCTTCGACCGAATTTCAGTTGTAGGAAATAAATTCAGCTATGACAGCTTAAATTCGGTTGTGGCAACTAAAATTAGGTAACAATAATCGAATTTACGGTTGCTACAAAATCTTTTCAAAATACAATATTCGGTGAGTGCACTCGGGTCAATGTCTCTTAGGATACTGAGTTACTAGACATACGCTAGCGCATGAAACCACAAATTCCAAGCAGAATCATTTTATTTCAATTTTAGTAGTGTCAGGAAAGCCACAGCATAAAAATAAACTACAGAAATCCGACATTCATACGCGGGTAAAATATAAGATAAACGAGCCAAGAGCATACCAGTCTAAGTATGAAACGCATCAAGTGCTTTCATACTTTCCCGATTAGTCTGTGTATTCCCGATTAGACTCCGCAGTCTAACAACCGAAAATATCAGGAATGGAATTAGAAAAATGTGATTAGAAATTATAATTTCACCAAATTTCCCATCACTGATGACAACGAGAATATCAAACAAAACAAAATGCTTGTTGTGCGTCTCCTTCTAATGCGTCTCTTTCTACTACCGTGTTTTTGTACCATGGCTGTCCTGAAACAGATTTGTAGTTTTTGTTTATACTCATAGTTTCTTTGTCTTTGCTGATAGAACCACACACGGATAATACAAGTGCAAGTATAAATCAAACTTAATCCGATTATTTGAAATCCATTCGTTCGTTTCGTTTCGGAAAAATTTAACTCGCTTACGATCAATTCAAATATTATTTGTTCTTTGATTCTGATACTTCATTTGCTTTCTTCTTGACGATAGAACCGTAAGATTTGTTGATAGTGAGTAGTTTGATGATACTCTCTATGAGATACTTGTCCCTTACAACTATTGCCATGTCTTCCGCAAGCATACTCCCATTTTCGTGCCAACTGCATACTGAAAAATGTATGCGAATATAACGTGTTTGTAGCTTGTCCCAAACATACAATACTTGTGTCCAAACATATTGTGTTTGCTATTCAATATTACATTTTGGAGACACAATGATTAATGTGTTATAATATATATTTTTATGACCCAAATATGGGTTTGTTTGTTGAAATTGCTGAAATAAAAAACGTGAAAGGGAACAAAGAAATGCAAAAGCAGCAGATCTTAAATACATGATAACAATGCTTGCACTTTGCAGTGTTACAAACGTATGCATGGTTCCGAATAACGTTACAGGAACCGTTTTTCAGCGTGTGAATATTCCATTCAGCGCAATGTTCTAAAGTAGCGGAGACAAGATCCCCTTTCAGGTGTGCCTCTGTTAACATAACTAGTAGATGTCGAGGTGCTCAATTCTGCTGGAACACATGTCTTGGTGAGCATTTCGTAAACAAGCCCCATTAGATAATCGTTCGCCTTAAGGGCAAATAGCACAAATTCTATCACCTTAGGCGTGATACTGTTGAGCGCACCCTCAATATCATGGGAGGCTACCAATTTGAACTCCATTGCAGGAAAACATTTTTCTATGTATCCTACTAAGTAAGGCAGTGCTACGCATCAGATAGCAAACATTAAAAGAGCAAATATCAAATAGCAACTAAAAACTTGCAAATAACAAATAGCAAATAGCAAACAACTAACAGGAAATTGAAAACAGCAAATGGAAAATGACAATAGCGAGGAGCAAATATCAAATAAAAAATAGCGAGTTTAAAATAGATAACAGCAAATACCATAATGCTAATTGAAAATAATAAAGATGAAATCGCAAATAGCAAACAACAAGTAGTTAAAACCAAATTTAAAATGTCAACAAATAAACAACAAAATCTAAAAGTAATAGTAATACGGTAAGTGGCAAATAGATAATAGCAAATATCAACGGGAAGATTGTAGTTAACAACTAGCAAGTTCCATACATGACATAGAAAATAGCAAAATAGTAAAAGAAAACTGCAAGTAGTAACTAGCGAATACAAAATTGTAAATACCAAATGGAAAATTTCAAATAGCAAATATCGAATAGGAAAAATCAATTACCAAATGTAGAAAATCAATTATATAAATAGGAGAAAAAATGCCAAATAGGAACTACATAATAGCAAATAGTATATTTCAAATATCAAATAGCAAATAGTAACAAGTAAACAATAACAAGCCCAATCCAAATTACAAATAGCGAATACCAAATATCAAACAGCAGTTAGGTAATAAACAAAAGCAAATAGTTAATAGAATATAAATGTCAAATAGAAAATGGGAAAAAGCAAACAGTGAATAACAAATAGCAAATTTCAAATTGCAAGTGGCAAATTTCAAATATTAAATAGCAAATAATAAGTAACAAGTAGCAAGTATCAAGTTGCAAGTAACAAATAGCAAATAACAAGTAGCAAATTGCAGACAGCAAATAGGAAATAGCTCATAAGAAATTGAAAATTGCAGAAGGTAAAGCAAATAGCAAATAGCTAATAAAAATTGTAAATAGCAAGTGGCAATTATAAATATCAAATATCAAACATCAAACATTAAATATCAAATATCAGATATCAAATATAAAATATCAAATGTCAAGTATCAAATATCAAGTATCAAGTATCAAATATCAGATATCAGTTATCAAATATCAAATGTCAAATATTAAATATCTTATATGAAATATTAAATATCAAATACCAACTATCAAGTATTTAAATATCAAATGCCAACTGTCAAACATCAAATACAAAATATCAATTATGAAATATCAAATATAAAGTATCAAATATCGATTATCAAATATCAAATACCAAATATCAAATATCAAATATTTAAATATCAATTATCAAATACCAAATATCAAATGTCAGCAGTCAAATATCAAATACCAACTATCAAATGTCGAAGTTCAAATATCGAATATCGAATATCAAATATCAAATACCAAATATCAAATATCAAATACCAAATATCAAATGTCAAATATCAAATACCAAAAATCAAATATCAAATATCAAATATCAAATATCAAATATCAAATATCAAATATCAAATATCAAATATCAAATATCAAATATCAAATATCAAATATCAAATATCAAATAGCCAATATCAAATATCATGTGTCAAACATCAAATAGTAAATTGTAAACAGGAGAAATAAGAGAAATACCCAAATATCAAATATAAACTAGGAAATTCTAATTACCCAAAAGCAGATAGCGATTAGGAATTTAAATGGCGAGTAACAAAAATTAAAGTTCAAATAGCAAGTAGCAAATTGAAAATAGAAACTACCAAATATTATATAGCAAAAAGTAATAGGAAATGAGAAAGAGGAATTAAGAAATAAGAAATAGGAAATAGGAAATAGGAGAATAGTAAATAGTAACTAGTAAATTGAAAATATCAAGTAGTAGGTAGCAAATAGGAAATATCAAATAGCAAGCAGCAAAAAGCGAATCCCAAATCACAAATGATAATAGCAGACAAAAAATAGTATTAGTAGCAGCAATGACATGTTACAAATAGCCAACAACAATTAAACAAGAGTAAATTCCAAATAGCAAATAACTAGTATCAAGTAGCAAGTAGCAAGTAGCAAGTAGCAAGTACCAAGTACCAAGTACCAAGTACCACGTACCAAGTACCAAGTACCAAGTACCAAGTACCAAGTACCAAGTACCAAGTACCAAGTACCAAGTACCAAGTACCAAGTACCAAGTACCAAGTACCAAGTACCAAGTACCAAGTACCAAGTACCAAGTAGCAAGTACCAAGTACCAAGTACCAAGTACCAAGTACCAAGTACAAAGTACAAAGTACCAAGTACCAAGTACCAAGTACCAAGTACCAAGTACCAAGTACCAAGTACCAAGTACCAAGTACCAAGTATCAAGTACCAAGTACCAAGTACCAAGTACTAAGTACCAAGTACCAAGTACCAAGTACCAAGTACAAAGTACCAAGTACCAAGTACCAAGTACCAAGTATCAAGTACCAAGTACCATGTAACAAGTACCAAGTACCAAGTACCAAGTACCAAGTACCAAGTACCAAGTACCAAGTACCAAGTACCAAGTACCAAGTACCTCGTACCAAGTACCAAGTACCAATTACCAAGTACCAAGTAACAAATAGCAAACATCAAATATTAAATAGCAAATAGCCATCTATGCCCTTGTAATAACTGCGCATGGTGGACTTTCCAATATGCACGAGTCTTGTAACTTATTTTCCAATAAATACACCTTTAACTTTTCTTTCAGTGCACTTTTCCGGTGAAAAAACCAACTCCTACACTATTCTGTTGTAATATATTTCCACTTGAGTATCATTCTACGGCTGGCACTAGTGAGTGGGTGGGCCATGTTTTCCACACTCCTGCAGGGTTGGGTGGTATTAAAAAAAATAGCAACATCATCAGCGTCTGCAATATGAAAGCTTATGATTTATTAAAATTTCACAAAGCCTAACAGCCCTAAAGCTTGTTTCCTGCGTTCTTCATGTTGTCCTTGTTCGCGTTGCTGATGCTGATGCTGCTGTTGACTTTATAGCAACAGCAATATGGGAGCACAAATAGGAGATGCAGTACCAAATGTACGCGTAGGGGCTTAAGAATGATGTTGTCCGGGTAACCCCTTGTATGTGTACTCCATTTATACACATGTCTCTATGTATATGTGTTCGCAAGCAAATCTCTCTAAGGAATAGCTTAAAACGAAAGGGAGTTGCTTATATAACAGGCACAAATAGAGGAAAATTTAAAAAAATAACGGCAAGGAGATTGAGAACAAGAGGTATAGAGTTGAGAGAGATTTCCGCCAGTCACGGATCGCATATCATAGTGTGGTTTATATTTAGGTATTTATTTTATTCATTAGTTTAGTAAAATCTTAAGAATTAAATATTTAAAATTGAATAAGTGATGATTTATCCGACCCTTCGTTTATATTCACAAATTAAATTGTTCGAGCGTTTGGCCGTATTCTTAATTAATTGTATTCTTCGATATTCTGCTACCCTTTGGGTAGCATCTTCATGAATAAAATTAATTGAAAATACGACCAAACGCTGGAACAATTTAATTTTTGAATTTAATACAAATTCCAGTTGTTGCTCTGAATGATATTTCTAAAATATGCACAAACACAAATATCTAATGATTTCGATATGATTTTTCTTATTATTTTGGGGAAATTTGCTGATAAAATTTAATGCACATAATTCCAGAACATTTTGTTCATTAAATTTGCCAATAATTACAACCAAATATCCAGTTATTTGTTATTGGCTTTGGCGTTAATTGAACCAAAATTCAGCTGCTGGTATTCATTTGCTGGTTTTGTCAATCAACAAATGGGCCCAAAATGTGATTATCTATGTCACAATCCAATGCTTTGTATGGTTATGGAATAATCAGGATAACACATTTCACAGAGAATGCATTTTATTATGGCAAAACGACACACTCACACACATGCACAAACACGCACGGACGACAAAGGACATCACCACAAATAGCCAACACAGTTATTTGCATTTCGATGACAAATTTGAAAGTTTGATGCGCCAAAAATTAGACATTTGAAATATTTCAATCATATCATTGAGCGAAATGAAATGCCAGTGATAGAATTTCAATAACGACGGACGGTTTTATGTTTGAAGTTTTAAATTATAATTTTTGGATATTTGTTGCATGCATGTATGCGTCTCTGTTAAATGCAACATTTTCCTCTTGCCACAAATGTTGCAAAACAAGAAATACGATGTCCGGATGTCGGTTTGTCTGATGCTGCTGCTGATGGTGGAGGCTCATAAATTTCGGTATAAATAAGTAAAAGGGCCCCATAATGACCAACCGCATTTAGACGCATAAATCTCTCTTTCTCCATTACAGTCTGTGCCTTATGATGCAAGAAAAGTTAATTCAGCACTTTTAATTGCACTGGGAAGTGCTTTACTGTACGAATGTTAGATGCTAAAACCTCCCTCTCCAATGGCTCATTTTGGATTTTACATTATAACTTGTACTCGTGTCTCTGTATAGACTCTTTAGTTACTTATGCCGAGTTTTAGAAACTTTGGAGTTCTCGTAAATGAAATGTTGGCATTTGCAATGGTATGACTATTTATGACTTGTCTAATGGGGGAAGAATGCCAAGATGTTTGGGGACGAGTAGATTTGGAAAGGGATAGTTTTGTTTGATGCTGTGTTGTGATTTCAATTGAGAATTCCTTAATATTCCATTAAGGCCGCAATATATGATGCAATCTCTTCAACATTATATAAATACAGCATTAAGAAAGGGTGCAATGAATGGTAACATTCAACATACTGCTAATGCCAGGACATTTATGAAATATTTGAAATCTGTACACATAATGAGTAGGTAGACTAATGTGCGATCTCTTCAACATCTTTATAGAGGTAATTGAAGGCAGGCATGTTATGATCACAACAATGTAGCGTAGATCATACATTCAAATAACAGATGACGCTACAATTCCCAAATGGAAGGCTTGGAAAAAAAATCCAGTATATCCATAAATAAAATCGAGACAAAGTACAGGGTGGCTAATGAATATTGCTAGATTAATATCAAATAATTTATTGTTATTCACATATATAATATTTTCTTTATTTGCATTTCTATTAAGTATTTTAAGTGGCATTCAAAAATACTAGGTGGCGCGCGAAACGTGCTACAAAAACAAAACGTAGTGACTTTTGTGCTGTGTGTGCAATCAACTTATTTTGTTTTTATTTTGTCAGGTTACTATTTAGATTTATTACAATGAATGCTAGGGATACCGAAAAGAGGATTTGGGTTGAAGAGTTCTTAATTTCCATCCAAAGGGAATTTAGGTGGGAGTTTGGCGGCACTCCCCCGACTAGATGGACCACTATGACATTGGTAAACATGTTTGCTGAATCTGAAAGCATCGCACGAAGACCGTACCATCGATATCCCTATGTTCGGGTTATAGACACAATCCCGGCTGTAGCATCTCCAACTTGTTTGCGTACAAAGTCTAAGTTTCAAACAAGTTAAACCCTCTGGATTTTCCTATTCCCCATGAATTTTGCCAAAAAGTGATTGAAATGACCACAACAACTTGATAAATTGCTTGTTTATCTCGCATGGGGTATATTTTGATCTAACCCGCTATCTAAACAAGCCAAATTGCCGTATGTGGAGTGAATCTAATACAGAAATGCTCCATGAAATGGAACTGCACCCAGAACGAGTCACTTTTTGGTGCGCAGTTTCATCAATGTGCATTGTAGCTCTTTGGAGAAAACGTTATAATAGTAACTGTCAATGGGGACCTTTATTTAAAGATGTTGAAAGAGCTTTTAGCCCAGAACTGAGACGAATGCGTATACGTTTCAACAGCATTTGGTTCCAGTGAGATGGAGCGACTGCACTCATAGCCAGACGGGTTATGGCGGACCTCCAACGAAAATTCTTAAACAAATTATTATCCGGAAACTCGTCACCTGACCTGTCTACACCAGACTTGTTTTAAGGGGTTATGTCGAGCAAGTCGTGTACGAACCGAAACCAAAAATTTTTACTGAATTAAACATTAAAACAATAATTGATGCACTGACGACTTCAACACCTCATTACAGGGGATATAATCTTCCACATACAGAAAAGTGCACCAGGACTTACTCAGAAGACTCTCTAAAAGGGTCATCGATAATGGGTTATGTGTAATTCCGTAGAAAATTGACCACACACACTTTTTGCGAGGAAGCACAAGGTTCCGCATATTCAACTGGCCTCTATACGGTTGAAAAATTTACCTAAAGCACAAGGCAATTTATGTGGTCTTCTGTGGTACAATGGTAGTGTGCGCGACTCTTGTGCCTGAGAACGTGGGTTCGATCCCTGCTCTGACCATCTAAAATTTCTTTCGACGGCGGCCACATCACTTAGTGACGGCGACACTATCGATTATATAGGCATGACAAAGTTTCTCAAAAGTACCTTTCGGAACCGGCGTAAAACTGTAGGTCTTAATCAGTGAGTGTAAAACTAGAACGTGCACAGCTCACTGGTTTGTGAGAATCTCTCCCTAATTCCTTCATGAGATGTACCGGGAAACCATATTTTTTTATAATACAAGATATCTTCACTCACAGAACTATTTGTTTGTGCAGTTGCCACAACCGAATTGAGGTTGTGACGAGTGAATTTAGTTCCCACAACTGAAGTACGATTGAAGCAACCCTTATAGGTTGTGCCAAGCTCTAGTTTGGATGTAATAACCTGTAGATCTGATGTGATAATCTCGAATGTGTTTGTGACAACCTCTATATTCAGTTATCGCTAAATCGGTTATTGTTTCTGTCGAAGTAGGTGTTATTCTCGACATAAAGCTTAGTTTGAAGTCAAACACTATGAACAGGATCAGGAAATCCACAGTACCATGGCAGTCGTTCAAAAACGCCATCGAAGGACGATTGGCCTTATCCCCGAAAATAGTTTACGGGATATACTTATATACATCTGTCGTCTATATATTGTTCCACGGCATAGTCGCTCGGTGGCCGGTCCTAAAAAATTCCACTTGCGCAAGTCTAAAAGTCCAGGGAATGACAATTCTTTGTATCACTTCGCATTTGTATCACGTGCACTTCGCTCAATCACTACCGAGTGTTCGGAGATTGTCTCCGCCTGTTACCACTAGATTTGCTTGGACGAGAAATAGCTGCAACGTCTGCATTCCGTCTTAGGAATTCCTCGTAATGGATAATCAGCACATATGGTCATCTGGCGATTTTAAAGGACACCCACTTCTGCCTTTGAGAGAAACTTCTTCACTCATATCCCAGAATGGCAAGACAGGAAAGAACGCAAACAAGGTAATAAAATATTTTCAACACTTATGGTTCCAAATTAGATGGCAAAGTAAGGTTTTAGGTCTATTCTAGAGAGTTGGGTCTAGACCTTGCACAAAGGCCACCAAACCATTGTTTTGTCTTTAAAGCAGAAGTCGAGGGAAACGAAAAAGTCGCCCTGAACTCTGACAGTCAGGCAGCTATAAAATCTGTGCAATAAGTATTTCTCACTTCAAGAACAGTCCAAAACTGCCGCGCATTTGTAGATAAGATAAGCAAGCAGTTCGATATCCACCTTATATTGGTACCAGTGCACATGAACATTTCACGCAGCCATAGAGCGGATGAGCTGACGAGATTAGAAACTACCATACTTATTCCACTGTATATGGGGCATGTGGGTTTACCCGGTACTGCAATAAACTTCCTGCTTAATGCCAAATCTCTCAGACTTGCGAATGATCAATGGTATGGCGACACAACATGAGGAATCACCAGGCAAGTATTATCAAGTTATTATCTGAATCTTACTTGATATCGACTGCCAGAGAAGATATCTCTACGAATGTACTGGAGACTGTTTAATTGGTAGTAATGCGTCTAGACAGGGAATCCCTATTTATGATTACTGCAGAAGCTGTGAGGATGAATAGGAGGATGACAACGTTGAACATCTCATCTGCTGTTGTCTGGTATTTTGTGTGAGCAGGAGACAATATTTAGGATCTTACTTCATGTTTCATCTAGTAGATATTTACGCGCTGAGAAAAAGGCACATAGACATATTGCTGGAACCATGTATGTGTTTGCAAGCATTGTTTTCATGAATTGAAGATATACAGGTTTTTCAATCATTGTTATTTGTCACGTTTTTGTTTTCAGCAGTTTTCAACAAACAAAACAACATGTAGGCCACAAAAATATATATCATAACCTATTTTAATTACTGTATCTCCAACATGTAATATTGAATAGCAAACACAATGTGTTTGGACACAAGCATACTATATTTGCGGCAAGTTATAATCACGTGATATTTGCATACAAACAAAAAAAAGAGACAGGGGTTTGAGGGTGCAGGGATTTAATTAGAATGATTTAAGTAAATTTTTCCAGAGTACTAATTGGTTCACCAGGGACTAATGTACGTCTGTTCTTCGGCCACATTCTGGTATATCATACGGATTGAATGAATCATACAAGGTATATTTACAGATTCAAAGATGTAACTGGTATTGCTTTAATCGGCTGTGAATTTTTATGTAGCCTTACACGTTCTCCTCTCAGTTACTCCCCGCTACGGATCGGTCTGTAGTGTGTACGTTGTCCCTACGTCATAGGGATGAGGCCCCGTCGGTCGGTTGGGGCGGGTGTGAGTGGCGATGATGGGATCGTTCGTAAAACAAAAAAAAAAAAAAAAAAAAATATTACATCGCCTGGTATCACAACGGTCCCAAATTGCCAATTGCGGCAGCCTTTTCTGCTTAGCCATTTTAGTAAGTAATTTCACAAAATTATCCTTTCATATTCATGCCTTCGTCTTGGGATTCTATCCCCTTGTAACAGTACGGCTGTTAAAGTATTAGGCATTAAGTGTTTGCTTTGGCCATAAAATGCCGTTCCAGCTTTGCATCTCTACTACAAATGAGTTTAAATCCACAATTATCAGTATTTCCACTTGTCTGCATTTGAATTCAAAATATTGCATTAGGATTTAGCTTGAGAAAATTTAAATAAATAAATAATTTTAAGGTATTCAAAAATCTGAAACATAAAGATATTGTTGTGGTACTGACAAGTTATTTGTCCTGTTAGCATCCAGGCAACATCAACTGAAGTCATTCCAGTGGAATTAAAAAGAAACACCAACTATGTGCCGCATTGAAGGATCGACATTTGAATTGCACGCCGAAAAATAATGGCCTCTCTAAAATATACTCCCAAACATATTCTGCAGGAACCATGTATGTCTTTGGAACACACTTCAAACATTCATATGTTTGCAAGACCCAAACTCACTTGTATTTAAATGTAAACAGTATCATGTTTACTGGAAATGTATACTTTTACGTGGAAATGTGCGTTTTTAATCCCAACCATCCATATACTTACGTGAAAGCATTCGCCTGTTTCCCCCAAACCTACATATACTTACCAGGAAACATATGCGTATATTCCTCCCAAACATAATAATATTTAGAAACGAATTATTCTTCGATTTCAATATATATGTATTAGTTATTATAATAAATGTTAACAATATAAATTCACATTTATAAATAATTAATACAAACAATTAAAAGATTTAAAACGGAACTTTTTAATTTTTTTTTGCATTGAATGCAATATTTGTTTTATTCATGAATCTGCATCTTTTGCTTCTCCATTCTTTGTTGTCTCTCACGTTTTTGTTTTTGGAAGGTTTCAGCTATGCGTTGGTTATCACTACGCGTTGGTACACAAAGACTATACAAATCTAGTTCATGCAAGCCAAGCGTTTATTTCACAAATGGTCCGGATTCACTGGAATTACTCAGTAGAGGCTCGGGCGGAAAAAGGGATTCACGTTGTTGCCCTTTCCAGTTTCTTTCCTTAAAATCGTTTCTCACTTTGGTAGCACACATGCATCCATATATACCAAACACACACACAAAAACCAAAGCAACATCACAAACCATTTAACCGTCCGCGCGTTTGATTATTCTTTTTTCATTGATCAAGCGCTTTTGATATCCTCTGTCCGATGAACCATTGACGACTGAATACATGAAATTAAAACGCAATACATCATGCAAAATAAGACACACTTCATCTGCAATTTTTAAGAATATTTATGACTCACTGACTGAGAGAATAATGAAAAAAAGATACACACTCACAAGATAGACTCTCTCGTTATCCCTCTTTTATTCTCTTGCTCTTGAGAGAGCATAGACAGTGAAACAAACACAGCTGTATTGGTATCACAATCATAAATATATGTCTGTCGCAAACACATATATTCTAACATATTAATCGCTGTGTCTCAAACATGTAATATTGAATAGCAAACACAATATTTTTGGACACAAGTATATTATATTTGCCACAAGCTCCAAACACACTTTATATTTGCATCCAAACAACAAAAAATACAGTTTTTTCAGCGTGTATGGAATAAATTATCCCCCCACGGGTCTGCTGACAGGCCATTACATTTTCCATGAAATTTTTGACTTTTTCACAGAGATGTGGCTGTATCTCATCGGTGATCTCGGCTGCATCCCCGATTTGAGCTCAGGAATTGTTTCTGGATTATTCGCATAAATATGAGATTTCACAAAACCCAAAAAAATAGAAATCGCAAGGCGTTAAATCGCATGATCTTGGTGGTCAGTTGACATCAGAGTTTCTTGAGATAATTTGTTATGGAATTCATTGCTGCAATAAGCATTAGTTAGTTAAGTATGAGAAAGATGTCGGTCCGATGGGTGCCGCGATTGCTTACGGTGGTTAACAAGCACCAGCACATTCATCCAGAATTGTCGTACCAATTGTCGTGAATTGTTGCAGCCGCACCCACCATACTCGCCCGATATGGCTCCCTAAGATTTCTCTGTGTTCCCCAACATGAAAACGTGCCTGGGGGAAACAAATCAGCTCAAAGGAAGTGGTTATAGGCAAGAAGCGAATTCGGAAGAGTTTGACAAATCGTATATTTTGGAAGGGTTAAAGCAATGTTGTCGGTAGCTGTAGCCAATCTCAGCAGAGGTAGAATCCTCAGCAGGAGCTTGTGTTTTATGGAATCCAAGTTTTGCCTCCCCTTGCCTTGCCTTGCCTTGCCTTGCCTTGCCTTGCCTTGCCTTGCCTTGCCTTGCCTTGCCTTGCCTTGCCTTGCCTTGCCTTGCCTTGCCTTGCCTTGCCTTGCCTTGCCTTGCCTTGCCTTGCCTTGCCTTGCCTTGCCTTGCCTTGCCTTGCCTTGCCTTGCCTTGCCTTGCCTTGCCTTGCCTTGCCTTGCCTTGCCTTGCCTTGCCTTGCCTTGCCTTGCCTTGCCTTGCCTTGCCTTGCCTTGCCTTGCCTTGCCTTGCCTTGCCTTGCCTTGCCTTGCCTTGCCTTGCCTTGCCTTGCCTTGCCTTGCCTTGCCTTGCCTTGCCTTGCCTTGCCTTGCCTTGCCTTGCCTTGCCTTGCCTTGCCTTGCCTTGCCTTGCCTTGCCTTGCCTTGCCTTGCCTTGCCTTGCCTTGCCTTGCCTTGCCTTGCCTTGCCTTGCCTTGCCTTGCCTTGCCTTGCCTTGCCTTGCCTTGCCTTGCCTTGCCTTGCCTTGCCTTGCCTTGCCTTGCCTTGCCTTGCCTTGCCTTGCCTTGCCTTGCCTTGCCTTGCCTTGCCTTGCCTTGCCTTGCCTTGCCTTGCCTTGCCTTGCCTTGCCTTGCCTTGCCTTGCCTTGCCTTGCCTTGCCTTGCCTTGCCTTGCCTTGCCTTGCCTTGCCTTGCCTTGCCTTGCCTTGCCTTGCCTTGCCTTGCCTTGCCTTGCCTTGCCTTGCCTTGCCTTGCCTTGCCTTGCCTTGCCTTGCCTTGCCTTGCCTTGCCTTGCCTTGCCTTGCCTTGCCTTGCCTTGCCTTGCCTTGCCTTGCCTTGCCTTGCCTTGCCTTGCCTTGCCTTGCCTTGCCTTGCCTTGCCTTGCCTTGCCTTGCCTTGCCTTGCCTTGCCTTGCCTTGCCTTGCCTTGCCTTGCCTTGCCTTGCCTTGCCTTGCCTTGCCTTGCCTTGCCTTGCCTTGCCTTGCCTTGCCTTGCCTTGCCTTGCCTTGCCTTGCCTTGCCTTGCCTTGCCTTGCCTTGCCTTGCCTTGCCTTGCCTTGCCTTGCCTTGCCTTGCCTTGCCTTGCCTTGCCTTGCCTTGCCTTGCCTTGCCTTGCCTTGCCTTGCCTTGCCTTGCCTTGCCTTGCCTTGCCTTGCCTTGCCTTGCCTTGCCTTGCCTTGCCTTGCCTTGCCTTGCCTTGCCTTGCCTTGCCTTGCCTTGCCTTGCCTTGCCTTGCCTTGCCTTGCCTTGCCTTGCCTTGCCTTGCCTTGCCTTGCCTTGCCTTGCCTTGCCTTGCCTTGCCTTGCCTTGCCTTGCCTTGCCTTGCCTTGCCTTGCCTTGCCTTGCCTTGCCTTGCCTTGCCTTGCCTTGCCTTGCCTTGCCTTGCCTTGCCTTGCCTTGCCTTGCCTTGCCTTGCCTTGCCTTGCCTTGCCTTGCCTTGCCTTGCCTTGCCTTGCCTTGCCTTGCCTTGCCTTGCCTTGCCTTGCCTTGCCTTGCCTTGCCTTGCCTTGCCTTGCCTTGCCTTGCCTTGCCTTGCCTTGCCTTGCCTTGCCTTGCCTTGCCTTGCCTTGCCTTGCCTTGCCTTGCCTTGCCTTGCCTTGCCTTGCCTTGCCTTGCCTTGCCTTGCCTTGCCTTGCCTTGCCTTGCCTTGCCTTGCCTTGCCTTGCCTTGCCTTGCCTTGCCTTGCCTTGCCTTGCCTTGCCTTGCCTTGCCTTGCCTTGCCTTGCCTTGCCTTGCCTTGCCTTGCCTTGCCTTGCCTTGCCTTGCCTTGCCTTGCCTTGCCTTGCCTTGCCTTGCCTTGCCTTGCCTTGCCTTGCCTTGCCTTGCCTTGCCTTGCCTTGCCTTGCCTTGCCTTGCCTTGCCTTGCCTTGCCTTGCCTTGCCTTGCCTTGCCTTGCCTTGCCTTGCCTTGCCTTGCCTTGCCTTGCCTTGCCTTGCCTTGCCTTGCCTTGCCTTGCCTTGCCTTGCCTTGCCTTGCCTTGCCTTGCCTTGCCTTGCCTTGCCTTGCCTTGCCTTGCCTTGCCTTGCCTTGCCTTGCCTTGCCTTGCCTTGCCTTGCCTTGCCTTGCCTTGCCTTGCCTTGCCTTGCCTTGCCTTGCCTTGCCTTGCCTTGCCTTGCCTTGCCTTGCCTTGCCTTGCCTTGCCTTGCCTTGCCTTGCCTTGCCTTGCCTTGCCTTGCCTTGCCTTGCCTTGCCTTGCCTTGCCTTGCCTTGCCTTGCCTTGCCTTGCCTTGCCTTGCCTTGCCTTGCCTTGCCTTGCCTTGCCTTGCCTTGCCTTGCCTTGCCTTGCCTTGCCTTGCCTTGCCTTGCCTTGCCTTGCCTTGCCTTGCCTTGCCTTGCCTTGCCTTGCCTTGCCTTGCCTTGCCTTGCCTTGCCTTGCCTTGCCTTGCCTTGCCTTGCCTTGCCTTGCCTTGCCTTGCCTTGCCTTGCCTTGCCTTGCCTTGCCTTGCCTTGCCTTGCCTTGCCTTGCCTTGCCTTGCCTTGCCTTGCCTTGCCTTGCCTTGCCTTGCCTTGCCTTGCCTTGCCTTGCCTTGCCTTGCCTTGCCTTGCCTTGCCTTGCCTTGCCTTGCCTTGCCTTGCCTTGCCTTGCCTTGCCTTGCCTTGCCTTGCCTTGCCTTGCCTTGCCTTGCCTTGCCTTGCCTTGCCTTGCCTTGCCTTGCCTTGCCTTGCCTTGCCTTGCCTTGCCTTGCCTTGCCTTGCCTTGCCTTGCCTTGCCTTGCCTTGCCTTGCCTTGCCTTGCCTTGCCTTGCCTTGCCTTGCCTTGCCTTGCCTTGCCTTGCCTTGCCTTGCCTTGCCTTGCCTTGCCTTGCCTTGCCTTGCCTTGCCTTGCCTTGCCTTGCCTTGCCTTGCCTTGCCTTGCCTTGCCTTGCCTTGCCTTGCCTTGCCTTGCCTTGCCTTGCCTTGCCTTGCCTTGCCTTGCCTTGCCTTGCCTTGCCTTGCCTTGCCTTGCCTTGCCTTGCCTTGCCTTGCCTTGCCTTGCCTTGCCTTGCCTTGCCTTGCCTTGCCTTGCCTTGCCTTGCCTTGCCTTGCCTTGCCTTGCCTTGCCTTGCCTTGCCTTGCCTTGCCTTGCCTTGCCTTGCCTTGCCTTGCCTTGCCTTGCCTTGCCTTGCCTTGCCTTGCCTTGCCTTGCCTTGCCTTGCCTTGCCTTGCCTTGCCTTGCCTTGCCTTGCCTTGCCTTGCCTTGCCTTGCCTTGCCTTGCCTTGCCTTGCCTTGCCTTGCCTTGCCTTGCCTTGCCTTGCCTTGCCTTGCCTTGCCTTGCCTTGCCTTGCCTTGCCTTGCCTTGCCTTGCCTTGCCTTGCCTTGCCTTGCCTTGCCTTGCCTTGCCTTGCCTTGCCTTGCCTTGCCTTGCCTTGCCTTGCCTTGCCTTGCCTTGCCTTGCCTTGCCTTGCCTTGCCTTGCCTTGCCTTGCCTTGCCTTGCCTTGCCTTGCCTTGCCTTGCCTTGCCTTGCCTTGCCTTGCCTTGCCTTGCCTTGCCTTGCCTTGCCTTGCCTTGCCTTGCCTTGCCTTGCCTTGCCTTGCCTTGCCTTGCCTTGCCTTGCCTTGCCTTGCCTTGCCTTGCCTTGCCTTGCCTTGCCTTGCCTTGCCTTGCCTTGCCTTGCCTTGCCTTGCCTTGCCTTGCCTTGCCTTGCCTTGCCTTGCCTTGCCTTGCCTTGCCTTGCCTTGCCTTGCCTTGCCTTGCCTTGCCTTGCCTTGCCTTGCCTTGCCTTGCCTTGTCTTGCCTTGCCTTGCCTTGCCTTGCCTTGCCTTGCCTTGCCTTGCCTTGCCTTGCCTTGCCTTGCCTTGCCTTGCCTTGCCTTGCCTTGCCTTGCCTTGCCTTGCCTTGCCTTGCCTTGCCTTGCCTTGCCTTGCCTTGCCTTGCCTTGCCTTGCCTTGCCTTGCCTTGCCTTGCCTTGCCTTGCCTTGCCTTGCCTTGCCTTGCCTTGCCTTGCCTTGCCTTGCCTTGCCTTGCCTTGCCTTGCCTTGCCTTGCCTTGCCTTGCCTTGCCTTGCCTTGCCTTGCCTTGCCTTGCCTTGCCTTGCCTTGCCTTGCCTTGCCTTGCCTTGCCTTGCCTTGCCTTGCCTTGCCTTGCCTTGCCTTGCCTTGCCTTGCCTTGCCTTGCCTTGCCTTGCCTTGCCTTGCCTTGCCTTGCCTTGCCTTGCCTTGCCTTGCCTTGCCTTGCCTTGCCTTGCCTTGCCTTGCCTTGCCTTGCCTTGCCTTGCCTTGCCTTGCCTTGCCTTGCCTTGCCTTGCCTTGCCTTGCCTTGCCTTGCCTTGCCTTGCCTTGCCTTGCCTTGCCTTGCCTTGCCTTGCCTTGCCTTGCCTTGCCTTGCCTTGCCTTGCCTTGCCTTGCCTTGCCTTGCCTTGCCTTGCCTTGCCTTGCCTTGCCTTGCCTTGCCTTGCCTTGCCTTGCCTTGCCTTGCCTTGCCTTGCCTTGCCTTGCCTTGCCTTGCCTTGCCTTGCCTTGCCTTGCCTTGCCTTGCCTTGCCTTGCCTTGCCTTGCCTTGCCTTGCCTTGCCTTGCCTTGCCTTGCCTTGCCTTGCCTTGCCTTGCCTTGCCTTGCCTTGCCTTGCCTTGCCTTGCCTTGCCTTGCCTTGCCTTGCCTTGCCTTGCCTTGCCTTGCCTTGCCTTGCCTTGCCTTGCCTTGCCTTGCCTTGCCTTGCCTTGCCTTGCCTTGCCTTGCCTTGCCTTGCCTTGCCTTGCCTTGCCTTGCCTTGCCTTGCCTTGCCTTGCCTTGCCTTGCCTTGCCTTGCCTTGCCTTGCCTTGCCTTGCCTTGCCTTGCCTTGCCTTGCCTTGCCTTGCCTTGCCTTGCCTTGCCTTGCCTTGCCTTGCCTTGCCTTGCCTTGCCTTGCCTTGCCTTGCCTTGCCTTGCCTTGCCTTGCCTTGCCTTGCCTTGCCTTGCCTTGCCTTGCCTTGCCTTGCCTTGCCTTGCCTTGCCTTGCCTTGCCTTGCCTTGCCTTGCCTTGCCTTGCCTTGCCTTGCCTTGCCTTGCCTTGCCTTGCCTTGCCTTGCCTTGCCTTGCCTTGCCTTGCCTTGCCTTGCCTTGCCTTGCCTTGCCTTGCCTTGCCTTGCCTTGCCTTGCCTTGCCTTGCCTTGCCTTGCCTTGCCTTGCCTTGCCTTGCCTTGCCTTGCCTTGCCTTGCCTTGCCTTGCCTTGCCTTGCCTTGCCTTGCCTTGCCTTGCCTTGCCTTGCCTTGCCTTGCCTTGCCTTGCCTTGCCTTGCCTTGCCTTGCCTTGCCTTGCCTTGCCTTGCCTTGCCTTGCCTTGCCTTGCCTTGCCTTGCCTTGCCTTGCCTTGCCTTGCCTTGCCTTGCCTTGCCTTGCCTTGCCTTGCCTTGCCTTGCCTTGCCTTGCCTTGCCTTGCCTTGCCTTGCCTTGCCTTGCCTTGCCTTGCCTTGCCTTGCCTTGCCTTGCCTTGCCTTGCCTTGCCTTGCCTTGCCTTGCCTTGCCTTGCCTTGCCTTGCCTTGCCTTGCCTTGCCTTGCCTTGCCTTGCCTTGCCTTGCCTTGCCTTGCCTTGCCTTGCCTTGCCTTGCCTTGCCTTGCCTTGCCTTGCCTTGCCTTGCCTTGCCTTGCCTTGCCTTGCCTTGCCTTGCCTTGCCTTGCCTTGCCTTGCCTTGCCTTGCCTTGCCTTGCCTTGCCTTGCCTTGCCTTGCCTTGCCTTGCCTTGCCTTGCCTTGCCTTGCCTTGCCTTGCCTTGCCTTGCCTTGCCTTGCCTTGCCTTGCCTTGCCTTGCCTTGCCTTGCCTTGCCTTGCCTTGCCTTGCCTTGCCTTGCCTTGCCTTGCCTTGCCTTGCCTTGCCTTGCCTTGCCTTGCCTTGCCTTGCCTTGCCTTGCCTTGCCTTGCCTTGCCTTGCCTTGCCTTGCCTTGCCTTGCCTTGCCTTGCCTTGCCTTGCCTTGCCTTGCCTTGCCTTGCCTTGCCTTGCCTTGCCTTGCCTTGCCTTGCCTTGCCTTGCCTTGCCTTGCCTTGCCTTGCCTTGCCTTGCCTTGCCTTGCCTTGCCTTGCCTTGCCTTGCCTTGCCTTGCCTTGCCTTGCCTTGCCTTGCCTTGCCTTGCCTTGCCTTGCCTTGCCTTGCCTTGCCTTGCCTTGCCTTGCCTTGCCTTGCCTTGCCTTGCCTTGCCTTGCCTTGCCTTGCCTTGCCTTGCCTTGCCTTGCCTTGCCTTGCCTTGCCTTGCCTTGCCTTGCCTTGCCTTGCCTTGCCTTGCCTTGCCTTGCCTTGCCTTGCCTTGCCTTGCCTTGCCTTGCCTTGCCTTGCCTTGCCTTGCCTTGCCTTGCCTTGCCTTGCCTTGCCTTGCCTTGCCTTGCCTTGCCTAATTGGGTATTTAATAATATTTAGCGCAATGTCAATTTGCTATTGAATATGGTCACTTTTGAGTATAGGACTTTTTAACTTTTTAACATAACTCCCATGCAATGGATGACTTAGGGTGAGGGTATGATTAAGTAAGTTCACCCGACTGAAACTTATGGACTGGTTTTTATATACGTATAACCACGTCGTTATTCTCTTTGCTCTGAGAGTGCGCTCCGCACCCACACAAGCCAACTATTCGCTGCCGCCACATCAGTGTGTGTTTTTTCGCAGTCTGACAATCTATGTTTAGCAGTCGGACAAATATGTGTTCTATATAGAGGTGGGTCACCCTTATTATTTAGGGGCATGAAAAATAGATGTTGGCCGATTCTGAGACCTACCCGGTATGCACACAAAATTTGATATAAATCGGTTCAGCCGTTTCGGAGGAGTTTAACGCCAAACAATCTGTGATCGCAGTCGGACAAACTGTGCTTGGATGTGTTCACTTTGTGAGTTTCATCCCTATAGATGTCATCCCTAAACAAAACATTGTAAAACATAATTTTGTAGATCAAAATAAACATCTCCCTGAAGAAACCGGGAAAATCCGGAGAAACGTTGGAGATAATTGAAATTAACATTGTTTAATTTTCATTGAAAATTGTTGACCAGTACAGCCAAGTTAAAAATATCGAGAAATTTTTATAATCTCTGGTCTAAAATAAAACCCATAAAATTATATTATTACAAAATATAAATATGCGGATAACATCCGCCTAATATATTTATGCAAATTGATTGAGTTATCGTAATTTAAATTAGAATCTGATAAACTTCGGCGTCGCCTCACCTCAATAAATATATCGGCGGCAACGGTAATTTGGTTTCACCCTACACAACTAGTTCGTCCACGGGTGTGTTTATTAAACTTCAACAATTTCC